>OY754310.1:67697541-69058374 GCA_963573325.1 Astragalus glycyphyllos
TGTTATTATTGTGATTTCAACTTACATTCAACTTTCGGCAGCATGTCGCTGTGAAGGTTTTCTCAAAGCAATAATATTTAGGTGATTTGATACAGTCCTTCGAACAAGAGGTTGTGTCTCCTGTAGTCTAAATTGCTTATCATGTTGGGATATAGACTAAAATTTATCCATATGATCCGAAAGTCAGCTTCCGTTTAAATAAAAAATGCTCTGGGCGCTATGATGATGATAGAACCTTGGTTGGGCTCATTTATGCCTCTAGTAATTCAACAGCCTCTTGTAACACCCCAGATTATTGAAGATTCGTATATCATACTATTAATTATTTTTATAATAAGGTGATTTACAAATTTTCAGTATAATTTCTGTGAATAATCAACGGTGTAAACTTACACTATTTGTTAATTTGATTAAATTAGAAAATGTGGGATCATAGTCAAGGAATTGACTCATGATCAACTTTATATTAATGTTATAGGTTTTTGATCAAGTATATTGAAAATGAAAATCAAGTTGAATGTAATAATATTTTCTGAAACACTTTCACGTTGTACCATAGTAATATAACGAGAATTGTATTTTGATAAATTCAACCCGAATTAGCATATGAGCTAATTTCTGTTGAGAAATATTATTTTGAGTAATGCATGATCCTTCGGTGAAAGTGAGAAAATGCACGTCTTAGTTGTAAAGGCAGTAGTTGGTGGCTGCAACTCTGCTTCTCTCGCCAAGAAATCTAGTAAAGTGGATTCCCCAGTTTTTGTGGATTCCCTGCCCATCAACAAAGCTTTTGGTCGACCTAAAAAGACTGGACATGAGATGCCAACGCCAACGATGGAAAAGAAAAGAGGGATTCCCCTAACATTTGTAAAAGCTCAATTCAACATAAAAGTGAAAAAAAAAAAAAGGGTTATATCATGTCTATAAATATTCAATTCAACCGTTATTGTAACAGTGAGTATGTTATATTTTTCAAAAAAATATTATCCTTTTTAACTAGCAATTCATAAAATGCGAGCTAGTCCGAAAAGCTCACGGCCTTTTTAGGGCCGAGTTTGGGATATAAAGTCTTGGCCTGAATATCAAATTGGGCTTGTTAGCCCAATCCAAAAAGGCCTCAGACCAACACGGGTTGACCCGCTGTGAGCGAGGTAGTATGTTTTGCCACCTCTAACACAGTAGGTTGGGACCGATCCACTCAAAGTGGGTCGGGCCCGACATTCAGTGGATCGGTCTTGTTGGTCGTTGAACTCACATGTCATTTGACCATTGGGTAAATTGAAGAATTTTTAAAAATATAAAAGTAAGGAATGTCATTTGACCATCGGGTAAAGTGGAGAATTTTTAAAAATATAAAAATAATGGAGAATTTTAAATACTCTATCCAAACAATGAATTTTAAGAAACAAGAATTTTAATTATCCCATCCAAACAAATAATTTTGAAAATGAATGGATTTCAATTGATGCATTTGAATTGTCTGGAATTTGAAATTCGCTAGAATTATCAAATTTCCCCATCCAAATGCACTCTTATAATTTGTAAATGTGAATTTAGATCGGTTTTACCAAAAGAAAGTACCATATTAAATTGTAAATTGACAGATCGGGCATTGTTATATTTCCATCTTCATGATTGCTTGTGTTCGTTTAAACTTGTTATATATATAATTTTACCTTTGCTTAGTTTGGTACAAGGAAAGGAGTTAGATTATTCAAAATGAGAATTTGATTCATTCAACACTCTTATGGCCAAGGGACTAAAGCATAGCGGCAAGTTACAGCATCAAAATGCCAGCATCATATTTCAATGCTCTTTTTGAATTGGTTGAAGTATATTTTACATTTTGTGTTTTCTTTTCATTCTACTACTACTACTAATAATATTATTATTATTATTATTATTATTTATTGATAAAAAAAATTTATTATTTATTAATTATCTACTAAAAGTAATTTCATACATGTTTTTTGCTAAAATACACATATTTATTTTTTGGTATGACTATGTTTGATTGTTTGGTCTCACTTCTTCTTCTTCTTCTTCACCTTTTCTCCAACCGGAAAAGTCAACATGAGACATCACCACAGCTCGTTGTTTGGTGAGATACAAACACAATCCCAAACTTCATCTTCGAATTCAATTTGTCATCCTAAGAAGAAGCGCAAGCACAGAGCCTTGCCGGTGGATAACAATCTTGCTCAAGAAACCACCACCATTTCCGTTTCTGTTTCCACCGAAACCGGACGAAGCAGCAACGCCAGTGTATCCTACGAGCTTATTAGTCACGCGCATCACGCTGTTACTGCGTTTGAGGATATGCCTTCCCCTAAACTGTTAAGACAGAGAAGCGTGAGAAGTTGTGGCAGTTTTGGGGATTCTATCGTTGATGATGGTTACGGGAAGGAAGGTAGTTGCAGTTCAGTTAATGTTGCTACAACAGACACTGTGAAACCGTTGGAGTTGAAGAAATCACCTGTAACATACTTTTTGGAGAAAGTGTACAGTGGAAATTCTTTATGGAGCACAACATCTCTTGGAAATGAAAAGGAAAGAGAACGAGTTTATGACACTATCTTTCGCTTGCCATGGAGATGTGAACTGGTATTTCGTAAAACTTTCCATTTCTTCATCATAAATAAATAATAAATAAATATAATAAAGAGGAACTATGTTTGCAGTTCTTGATGTTGTCTATAGGTATGCTAAGATGTTGTCATTCATTTTCCTCCAAACTCATCAGTTGGTCAGAAAAAATTATATGAAATGTAGAATTTGGGGAAACAAAGTACTTGAAAATATTGAACAATTACTGTACAGTAGTTATTTTTTATTTATGTTTGTGTATTTCTGTTAAGACATTGTACATTTTATGTCGTGGTATCTCAAACGCCAAATGCATTTGCAGCTTATAGATGTTGGCTTCTTTGTCTGCTTCAATTCATTTCTATCGTTGCTAACTGTCATGCCAACAAGGATAGCGATGACTTCTTGGAAGCTTCTAAAAACAAGGTTTACCACTCTTATTCTACTATTATCTCATAGTAGTATAGTACTATAGTACATTGATTTCAATTGAGTGTGCCTGAGTATTTAGATGATAGACTAATTCTGTAGTATCTGTTTCTATAGGCCCTAGTTTATGAGACATTCTAAATTAAGCACTTAGTTTATGAGACATTCTAAATTATATTCTCTCATGTCACCCAGATTAAGCACTTATGTTATGAGACATTCTAAATCATATAGGCCTGAATTTTTAATTACGCTGAATTACCCTAATTCAGTGTTCACTGAAGCAGTCAAATCTACCCACTTTATCATATAAATCTACTACTTCATATGCTTTGATCTGTATGCTCTTCTACCGAATCTTATGTTCTGTTTTGAAATTTTTGGCCGTTTTTCGTGATTTTTAGTTTTATCGTATAACCTTATCATGCTCATGGCAGGAAGTTCAACAGGCCATCTACAATTGAATTGTCGGATTTTAGCTGTTTTCTTATTATTGCTTGTGGAGTCACTGTTTTGCAGCAAATAGGTTTAGTGATACTCTGCTTCCATAGTTGTTGTATCTCATATATTTCCTTTTTGTATTGATCAGGTTCAGTTTCTTTACTGAAGTTGTTTTTCGCTCCTCACACTAAAATTTTTGCTCTCTTAGATATCAGCTTAATATATCATATGATTCGTGGTCAAGCAACAATCAAATTGTATGTGATCTACAATGTGTTGGAGGTGAGCATAAATTAAGCTTTAGACCAATGTTTTACTAATTTATATGGTCTTCATACATGCCAACTTTTTGGACCTCATATTTTGACTTGTACTTTAAACTTCTTGCAGATATTTGATAAATTATGTCAAATTTTTAATGGGGATGTATTACAAATGTTATTTCATTCAGCAGAAGGACTTGCAAGATGTCCCCCAGAAACAGGACGTATGGGATTCTGTATACGGAGATTTATTTCTGATCAGTTTTTAGCTGTTGTTACAACAAATATCCTTTTTTCTTTAGGATGGTAATTTTTTCCTGTGGTTACTCTGAGGAAATTGTTTTGTATGAAGGCAACAAAGTAGATAAAAGAGATGGGTAATTTCCTTGACTGGTCGTCGTACTTGTTCATTCTTTTATCTTATTAGCTCAGGCGATCACTTTATCAGCTTGTATTGTCGCTCACTACAATGCATTGCCAGCTTTGCTGGTGTCAAATAATTTTGCTGAGATCAAAAGCTACGTGTTTAAGGGATATAATAAAGATAATGTTCACAGTATGGTGTATTTTGGTGAGTTATCTTTTCAACAACAACTGTTTTCTTTCTTTATTTGCAACATATTTGGCATTTCATTGTGTTCCGTTTCAAACATGGAAAGGGGCTTTAATGTCATGCTTTATAGCCTAAATTTACTATTCAAGTAAGTCCTCAGTAGCTAACATCTACAAATCATCTCCTAAATCTCAATTACCACTCATAAATTTTAATATTTACCAACTGATACAAAGAATACAGTTAGTAAGGGTAAGATTGTAAAAGTGTATGAAAGAAAGAAAAAGAAGAACAGGGAAACTATGATAGACCATGATGTAGGGGAGTATTCCTCTAATAACTAACTCATGATTGAGAAATAGTGGGAGCACACGCCTGTGTCTGATGTGGCACATGCTGATGGCGTGAGAGAGAGAAATGTGAATGATATAGGTGTGAAGAGTGTGAGAGTAACACTCAGACTGGTATTGGCTTGGCCATAGGAGAGTATAGGCCTCTATAGTGCCTGTGGATATTTTACCTCTGTTTTTCCAGTTTTATACTTGTAATTCCCTGTAGAATCACCTTGATTCTACTCTATTTTCACACTAAATCAATACATTCTGGTTCTGCTGCGTTAGCAGAACCTGTTTCATTCATTTTACTGTGTTTAGCCTTATCATTTTGGTATCAAAGCACCGTTCCTGGTGCGACGAATGGTGGTGACAAGATACGCAATGGAGAATTGTATGGATGCTGTGGAGTTGCGAGTTCTAAGTCTCGAAGGAACCGTGACGAAGATGATGGAGAATATGGAAACATTTCACGCAGAATTCAGAGAATTTGCGAAGAAGGCGAAATCTGGTAATTACGAACCTCGTTTTCCAACAGGGCGACGTAAGCTAGAGATTCCAGTTTTTAAGGATGATAATGCTCATGGATGGTTGATTCGGGTCGAGAGATACTTCCGGGTCAATGACGTGAAAGAAGCGGAGAAACTTGACGCCGTGGTGATCGCGTTGGAGGAACGCGCGTTGAATTGGTTCCAATGGTGGGAGGAGCAAGCTCCGTTGAGAACTTGGCCGGAATTTCAGACGACAGTGTTACGCAGGTTTAATCCGGGCGCAAGTCATGTCCCGTTAGGCCCGTTGCTGAAGCTGAAGCAAGTTGGAACTGTTGCTGAGTACAGAGACAAATTTGAGCTCCATGTTGCTCCGTTGAAAAAAGAGGAACGCACGATGCTTACGAGCATTTTCAGAAACGGGCTCAAGGATGAGATACAGGCTGAATTGAAGCTGTTTAAGATTGATGACTTGGCTGGATTGATGGATCAAGCTTTGGTGGTAGAAGAAAAACACCAGGCTCTGTTTGCAAAGGGTGGAACGAAGGATAAGGGGGATGTGAAGGAAAAAGGGTACACTCCTAAGTTCCGTAGTTCATGGAATAACAACAGGGACAAGAAAGAGGTTCCTGGTGAATCCAATGGCACTACAGAGAAGAGTGGAGAAGGAGTTAAGGGGAAAAAGTTGAGTCAAACGGAATTAGAGGAGAGAAGTTGATAGAACTATCAATGGAACAGTAATTACCAGAATGAAAAATGAGTAAAGTGATGTATATTCCTCTGAATCAGTGTAATACAAAGGGAATAGGTACTGAAATAGAAACAAAAGTGCAGTACTCTCCTAAGAAAGAGAAACTGTATTCCCAGCCCAAGCCTAGCCAATGCTTGCCTAAGCATTCTTCTCTCTCCTCTCTACTTTTATTCACTCCTCAGCAGCTATCATGCATGAGGTGAGGCACATACATTCCCCCTGCCAATTCATGAAAGTTGGTTACAAAAGATTCACTCTCTCTCCTCCACTACTTAGCAATGATTCCCTTCCTACCCTTCCTAGTAAAAACTTTTCCAAATAAATTCTTTTTACCACTATTGCCCTTTCCCACGAGCTCATCAATACTCCCTCCTTTGAAATTCACCTTGTCCTCAAGGTGAAATTGAGGAAACTGATCCTTCAATTCTTGTAAATCTTCCCATGAATTTTCAAATTCAGGTAACTGCTTCCACTTAACCAGCACTTCAATTATTCCAACAGTGTTCTTCCTCACTGCTAATATATCTTCCGGAACCACCTGCAACTCCCAATCATCAGCAAGGCAATGAGGCAAAGGTTGTACATTTACTGTAGCAGCAACAGCCTTTTTCAGCAAGGATACATGAAATACTGGGTGGACTCTACTCTCAGGGGGTAACTTCAATTTGTAAGCCACTATCCCTATCTTCTCTAACACTTCATAGGGCCCATAGAACCTGGGACTCAGTTTTTGATTGCTTCTCTTGGCTAACTGCTTCAGTTTGTATGGCTGGATCTTTAAGTATACTAGCTCTCCCACCTCAAACTGTATTTCTCTTCTCTGTCTGTCTGCATACTGCTTCATACGGTTCTGAGCTCTACTTAATTGTTCTCTCATCTCCTTCAGTAAATCATTTCTCTCCTGAGTTAATTGCTGCACTTCCTCTATGGAGCTTCTGTTCTCATCCCCCCACACTAGGACAGGGGGTTTCCTGCCATAAAGAGCTTCAAATGGAGTCATCTTGAGAGAGGCATGATAATTGGTATTGTACCAATACTCTGCCCATGCCAGCCATTTGGGCCATTGCTTCGGTTTGCTACCAGTTAAACACCTCAAGTAAGTCTCTACACATCTATTTACCACCTCAGTCTGACCATCAGTTTGAGGATGGTAAGCTGAGCTTAACTTCAATTTAGTACCAGCAGCCTTGAACATCTCACTCCAAAATGAGCTTATAAAAACTCTGTCTCTGTCAGACACAATGGATGTAGGGAATCCATGTAACCTCACAACCTCCTTCACGAACACCAATGCCACATCTCTTGCAGTGTAAGGGTGAGCAAGAGCTATGAAGTGAGCATATTTTGTTAATCTGTCAACCACAACAAAGATGGTGTCTACCCCCAAAGCTCTAGGTAAACCCCCCACAAAATCCATAGATATATCACTCCACACTTGAGTTGGTATGGGAAGTGGCTGCAACAATCCCCCAGGACTTAGAGCTTGATACTTGTTCTGCTGGCATATATCACAGGCTTGAACAAATTGTTGAATTCTGTTTCTCATTCCTTCCCAAAACACCACTGCAGCTATTCTCTTGTAAGTCCTCAGAACCCCAGAATGTCCACCACTGGCAGTGCTGTGAAATTCCTCCAATAACTTAGAGATTCTCGGAGAGTTCTTGGGTAACACCAGTCTATCTTTGTAGTACAGTCTGCCATGTTTTAGAGTATAACCAACATGAGCAGTGGCCTGAGTTGCTAGGTCCTGTACTATCTTCTTTAATTTCTCATCAGCCTGTATCTCTTCCTCCAATCCCTCCCACTCCTGACATTGGATTGTGGACAGGGCAGTATATTGCAATTTACAAGACAAGGCATCTGCTGCTTTGTTTTCTATTCCAGGCTTGTACTTAATTTCAAAGTCGTAGCCCAGTAATTTTGTGACCCATTTCTGCTGCTCCTCTCCCATCAGTCTCTGGTCAGTCAAAAACCTCAAGCTTCTTTGATCTGTATGTATTGTAAAATGTCTCCCCAGTAAATAGTGTCTCCATTTCTGCACCGCTATCACTATAGCCATCAATTCTCTCTCGTAGACAGATTTATTCTGAGCTCTATTTGACAGAGTTTGGCTCATGAATGCCACAGGTCTCCTATCTTGCATCAGAACAGCTCCTAATCCTTTTCCCGATGCATCAGTTTCAACTACAAACTCTTTGCTAAAGTCAGGGACAGCAAGTACTGGGAGAGTAGTCATTGCTGTTTTCAATGTTTCAAACGCAGCCTGAGCTTCATTAGACCACACAAAATTATCTTTCTTGAGTTGTTGAGTGAGTGGCCAAGCAATTTTCCCATAATTCTTCACGAATCTCCTATAATACCCTGTGAGCCCAAGGAATCCTCTTAATCCCTTCACATCTCTAGGAGTAGGCCAGTTCAACATAGCACTAATTTTAGCTGGATCAGCTGCCACACCTTGTCCAGAAATAATATGACCCAAATACTCAATTTGGGCCTGAGCAAAAGTACATTTCTTTCTATTTGCATATAGCTGGTGCTGTCTCAGGATGTCCAACACAGTTTTCAAATGCTCCTGGTGGTTCTTCATGTCACTGCTATACACCAAGATGTCGTCAAAAAACACCAGCACAAATCTCCTCAGTATAGGTCTCAAAATCTTGTTCATCAGGGCTTGAAAGGTTGAAGGTGCATTTGTGAGCCCAAAAGGCATCACAAGGTACTCATAATGACCTTCATGTGTCCTGAAGGCTGTTTTGTGGATATCTTCTTTTCTCATCCTAATCTGGTGGTATCCAGATTTAAGATCAAGCTTAGAAAATACTCTGGCAGTCCCTATCTCATCCAACAACTCATCAATAATAGGAATTGGGAATTTATCAGCTACAGTATGTTTATTCAGAGCCCTATAGTCAATGCAAAATCTCCACCCTCCATCTTTTTTTTTGACTAACAAAACTGGGCTAGAAAAAGGGCTAATACTAGGCCTTATAATGCCAGCTGATAACATTTCATCAACAAATTTTACTATCTCATCCTTTTGGTAATGTGGATACCTGTAAGGTCTTATGTTAGGGATAACTGCTCCTGGCTTGAGAGTGATAGCATGATCCTGTTCTCTAGCAGGAGGCAAGCCTTGTGGGTCCTTGAACACATCAGAGAACTGCTCCAGGATCTGTGCAATCCCAGTGTTATCAACACACAGTGTCTGCTGATCTATCTCCACAGGACAGCAACTTAGCATGTAACACTCCTCCTCTGGTTGCAGAGTTTTCACCATGGATTTAAATGAAGTTTGATGCTTGCTCAGTGAAGGCTCCCCTCGAATTCTCAGTTTCTGTCCTCCTACTCTCCACTTGAGACTCAGATTCTTGAAATTAGCCTTGATGTCTCCAAGACTAGCAAGCCAGTCCATGCCCAAGACCACTTCAGTGCCTCCCAATGTCATGAGGAAGAAGTTCTGTGTAATTTCAATGCCCTGTACATGCATTTGCAGACCAACACACACTCCCTTATGGCTCAATTTCTCACCATTCCCTATTTCAATAGTATACTCAGCTGTGTCATCTAATTTGAGTTGCAATTCCTCCACCAACTTATAAGAAATAAAGTTGGAAGATGCTCCTGAATCAATCAGGATCAGCACCACTCTATCTCCAATTCTCCCCCACACCTTAAAAGATTGGTTTGAAGTCAATCCCTCCTTGCTTCTGAGAGACAATTGCAAGGATTTTAGCTCCAGCTCTTCTCGGGTTTCTTCAAACACATCCTCCTCCTCTTCATCCTCTTCTTCTTTTTCCTCATCATCCACCACCTCCAAGTGATAATGTTTCATTTTACATACATGGTCACGACCCCATCTCTCCCCACATTTGAAGCAGAGCCCCTTTTTACTGAGGTCTCTCAGTTCATCAGATGAGAGTTTCCTTCCTTCACTCTGTTTCTTATCCCCAGCACTGTATTTGTGATCACTTGGGCTCGTAACACTTGACCCGGTTACTGACTTAGTCCTAGGTACGAAGGTTTTGCTACGACCCGAATCCCACCCTGATCCACCATAGCTACTCTTCCACTTGCTCGTCTCATTTCGTTCCTTCCCTGTCTCTTTCCCCTTCCTCATCGCTGCGTTTTTCTCCTCTATCAGTAACGCACGATCCATCACCTCTTGCAACCCCACCGTCGAATACAACTTGAGCTCCGCCTGAATCTCCTCTTGGAGTCCATTCAGGAAGATACTCTCAAGCATCACCCTCTCGTTTCGCTTCAACGGCGCCATAAGGAGCTCGAATTGCTCGCGATACTCCATAACCGAGCCCGTTTGTCTCACACTCAGAATCGGGCCAAGCGGGTTGCGAACAAGACCCGGTTGGAAACGACGAATCACGGCTTGTTTGAAATTCTCCCAGCTCGGATTCACGTTCTGCTCCTCCCACCACTGATACCAGTTGAGGGCCTTCCCCTCCATCGCAATCACCACTGCTTCCAACATTTCGTCTTCGTCTACACCATTGATCTTAAAATAGCGTTCAACCTTTACCAGCCACCCGTAAGCATCCTCACCTTCGAACACTGGAATTTCCAGCTTCCTCCCCTTCACCCTTCGACGTTGAGACCCAGGACTCTCATCGTTCGAAGATTCAGTCTCTGATGGTGGGTCTTCTTCACCTCCAGGGTCAGTTATCGCCGTCGCAGAGCTCGCATTTCTTGGCCGTGGACTAGGAGGGCGTCCACGCCGTCGCCGTGGCCGGCGCTCCATCAACCTCCGTATTTCTTCCATCTGAGTCTGACGTTCTCGCCGGAGCTCCTCCATCTGAGCTTGTCTCTCAAGTCTCATGTCCTCAAATTCCTTTTCCATTTTTTCCATCCTTTCCTCCATTGTCGTCTTTTTCACCATGATCTAAGCTCCGGTTATTCTAGAGCTTTGATACCAATGATAGAACTATCAATGGAACAGTAATTACCAGAATGAAAAATGAGTAAAGTGATGTATATTCCTCTGAATCAGTGTAATACAAAGGGAATAGGTACTGAAATAGAAACAAAAGTGCAGTACTCTCCTAAGAAAGAGAAACTGTATTCCCAGCCCAAGCCTAGCCAATGCTTGCCTAAGCATTCTTCTCTCTCCTCTCTACTTTTATTCACTCCTCAGCAGCTATCATGCATGAGGTGAGGCACGTACATTCCCCCTGCCAATTCATGAAAGTTGGTTACAAAAGATTCACTCTCTCTCCTCCACTACTTAGCAATGATTCCCTTCCTACCCTTCCTAGTAAAAACTTTTCCAAATAAATTCTTTTTACCACTATTGCCCTTTCCCACGAGCTCATCAGAAGTAAAAAGGGGTTATGTTTCAAATGTGGAGATAGATGGCGTAAGGGCCATATTTGTAAAATGAAGCACATGAGGTTGATGTTGTGTGAAGGGGAGGGTAGTGATGAGGAAGAATTCAAGGAGTGTGAGCCTGTAGAGGAGTTTAAGACTCTACAACTATCATTGCACAGCAAGGAAGGGATGGCAACTCACAAATCTTTCAAGGTTTGGGTGGTGATTGGAGGTAGGAGGATACTGACCTTGATTGACTCAAGAGCAACCAGTAGTTTCATGGCACCTGAGATTGCTGAAATCTTGAGATTGGAAGTGATTGAGACCGTTATTTTCATTGTGGAGGTGGGCACAGGGGAACAGATTAGAAACAATGGTGTCTGCCAGAATGTGAAGTTTAGCATTCAAGGAACAGAGTTCACTCATGATTTCTATCTGATGGAGCTAGGAGGGACAGAATTAGTGTTGGGGCTTGATTGGTTGGATGAGTTGGGCAATATTGAAGCTAATTTTAGAAACTTGTGTCTCAAGTGGACTCTGAATGGTAAGAAGTATATCATAGAGGGTGATCCATCTCTATGTGCAGGCCAAGCTTCTTGGAAAGCTATGTTGAAAGCTTTGCAAGACCATGGTGTGGGATTCTTGGTTCAACCAGAAAAGAGTAATGAGCAGACAGACAGTGAGCAGCAAACTAAACATGAATTCCAAGGAATACTGGCAGAGTTCCAGAATGTCTTTGAGATGCCTCAGGGGTTACCTCCAGCTCGTGATCATGATCACTCTATTGTACTGAAACCTGGTGCAGAAATTCCCCACATTAGACCATACAGATATCCTTTTTATCAGAAGAATGAGATAGAAAAAATGGTCAGAGAAATGTTGCAATCAGGGATAGCCCTTTCTCAAGCCCAGTCTTGTTGGTGAAGAAGAAGGATGGTGGATGGAGGTTTTGTACAGATTACAGGGCTCTTAACAAGGTAACTGTACCAAACAAATTTCCTATACCTATCATTGATGAATTGTTAGATGAACTAGGCACTGCTGTGGTGTTTTCTAAACTAGATTTAAAATCTGGTTACCATCAAATTCGCATGAGGGAAGAGGATATTCACAAGACAGCTTTTAGAACCCATGAGGGTCATTATGAGTATTTGGTAATGCCTTTTGGATTGACAAATGCACCATCTACTTTTCAAGCATTGATGAATCAAATTTTGAGACCTTACTTGAGAAAATTTGCTCTAGTCTTCTTTGATGACATACTAGTGTATAGTGACAGTAGGGAGACTCATGAGAAACACTTGACAGAAATCTTGAAATTACTGAGAGCTCACCAGTTATATGCAAACAAGAAAAAATGCTCATTTGGTCAAACTCAAATTGAGTATTTAGGTCATTTAATATCAAGTGCAGGGGTGGCAGCAAACCCAAAGAAGATAGAAGACATGCTCAAATGGCCCATTCCTAGAGATTTGAAGGGATTGAGGGGTTTCTTGGGCATCACAGGTTACTACAGAAAGTTTGTCAGAAATTATGGTAAGATAGCATGGCCTCTGACTCAGCTGTTGAAGAAGGATAGTTTTCTGTGGAATGAAGAAGCACAAGCTGCCTTTGACTTGTTGAAAACTGTAATGACTACTTTACCAGTTCTAGCAGTGCCTAATTTCAACAAAGAATTTATGATAGAAACTGATGCTTCTGGCAAGGGGCTTGGAGCTGTATTGATGCAAGAAGGAAGGCCTATTGCTTATATGAGTCACACTCAGTCAGACAGATCTCAGAAGAAATCTATTTATGAGAGAGAGCTAATGGCTATAGTGTTTGCTGTAGAGAAGTGTGTAACATCCCAGACTGCTTTCAGAATTGTCGACTACCCCTACGAACCAACACGAGTCTTTTCAGCATGCGTTGTCCTCACTTGCATGCTTTCTAGGAAACTTCCCAGAAGGTCACCCATCCCACTACTACTTCAAGTCAAGCACGCTTAACTATGAAGTTCTTATGGGAAGGACTCTCGAAAAGAAGATGCACCTTGTTGGTATAGGTAGTCCAAATTAATTCTTTTAAGCCTTCCTTCAACTGTACAGTCCCATACCTGCACAGCCTCAGGATCCCTCTCATTCCGGTGTGTATTCGATTCATCTATGTGCCCCTTCGCTTTGAAGCTGCCAGGAGCAGCTCTTTGCCATGCCACCTTTTTTGGGCACCGGTGATCACTCCCCGCCCTCGTCAGCCCCGGATGTCACAAAGTGGAGACCATACTTGCTTGGAAGACATTTTCAAGTACTCACAAATCAGAAAAGTTTAAAGTTCCTGACTGAGCAACGAATTATGGGTGAAGAGCAACAAAAATGGGTAAAATTGATGGGATATGACTTTGATATCAAATATAGGCCTGGCAAGGAGAATAGGGCAGCAGATGCCTTATCAAGACAAATGCAGTATGCTACATTGTCAACAGTAAGGTGTGAAATCTGGGAGGGATTAGAAGATGAAATTCAAGCTGATGACAAACTGAAGTGCATTGTCCAGGATCTGTTAGGTGATTCCAACAGTCACCATGGCTATCAATTGAAGAAAGGTAGATTGTACAAGGAAGACAGAATTGTCATTCCTAGAAATTCACCTCGAATTTCTTGGATTCTCAAGGAGTTACATGACTCAGCAGTTGGAGGACACTCAGGATTTTTTAGAACTTACAAAAGAGTGACTGCTTTGGTGCATTGGGAGGGAATGAGGAAACAGATACAAGATTATGTACAATCTTGTGAGATATGCCAGAGAAATAAGTCCCAGACTTTGAGCCCTGGTGGTCTCCTACAGCGACTGCCTGTTCCACAGCAGGTATGGAGTGATGGTTCTATGGATTTTATTGGTGGGTTACCTAAGGCTATGGGGGTGGATACCATTTTGGTGGTAGTTGATAGACTTTCTAAATATGCACACGTCATTGCAATTAGCCATCCTTATACTGCTAAGAGTGTAGCTGAGATTTTCACCAAAGAGGTAGTGAAATTGCATGGATTCCCTGAGTCTATCATTTCTGACAGAGACAAGGTGTTTTTAAGCAGTTTCTGGGCTGAGTTATTCAAACTAGCAGGAACTAAACTGAAGTACAGCAGTGCATACCATCCTCAAACTGATGGCCAGACAGAGGTGGTTAATAGGTGCCTTGAAGCTTACCTCAGATGTTTAACTGGTAGAAAGCCAAGACAGTGGCCTAAATGGCTCAATTGGGCAGAGTTTTGGTATAAAACCAACTATCATTCCTCTGTGAAGATGACCCCTTTTGAAGCACTTTATGGCAGAGCCCCTCCTGTGCTTCTTAGAGGAGATGATCACCATTCATCTGTGGAAGAAGTGAGTAGACTGACAGCTGAGAGGAATGACATGATTAAAGAGTTGCAAGAACAATTAGTGAAGGCTCAAGATAGAATGAGAGCCCAAGCTAATAAACATAGAAGGGCAGTGGAATATCAAGTTGGTGATATAGTTTACTTGAAGATCCAGCCTTATAAGATGAAGAGTCTGGCCAAGAGAATTAACCAGAAACTGAGTCCTTGTTTCTACGGTCCTTATGAAGTTGAGAAGAAGATAGGAGCTGTTGCTTATCAGTTGAAGTTACCACCTGATAGCAAAGTCCATCCTGTTTTTCATGCTTCCCTGTTAAAAAAATCTGTTGCTCCTACTGCAGAGTTCCAACCACTGCCAGATTGTATGAATGAGGATTGGATGTTGGAAGTTCAACCAGAGACAGTCAAAGACTGAGCAAGGAGAGATAGAAGCTTTGATTAAATGGCAAGGTTTGCCTGAGTTTGAGAGTTCTTGGGAGCTGGTAACTAAGCTCACGAAGGAATTTCCATTCTTTCCCCTTGAGGACAAGGAGAATTTCGAGGGGGGGGGGGGTAATGATACAAAGAATACAGTTAGTAAGGGTAAGATTGTAAAAGTGTATGAAAGAAAGAAAAAGAACAGGGAAACTATGATAGACCATGATGTAGGGGGGCATTCCTCTAATAACTAACTCATGATTGAGAAATAGTGGGAGCACACGCCTGTGTCTGACGTGGCACATGCTGATGGCGTGAGAGAGAGAAATGTGAATGATATAGGTGTGAAGAGTGTGAGAGTAACACTCAGACTGGTATTGACTTGGCCATAGGAGA
Source organism: Astragalus glycyphyllos (assembly GCA_963573325.1). Classification (NCBI taxonomy): domain Eukaryota; kingdom Viridiplantae; phylum Streptophyta; class Magnoliopsida; order Fabales; family Fabaceae; genus Astragalus; species Astragalus glycyphyllos. Next base: position 67,712,870 of record OY754310.1, read on the forward strand.
GTATAGGCCTCTATAGTGCCTGCGGATATTTTACCTCTGTTTTTCCAGTTTTATACTTGTAATTCCCTGTAGAATCACCTTGATTCTACTCTATTTTCACACTAAATCAATACATTCTGGTTCTGCTGCGTTAGCAGAACCTGTTTCATTCATTTTACTGTGTTTAGTCTTATCACCAACATACTTTTTTCCCTCAACCTCAGTACTTGAGTATTTAAAATTATATGCCTTATGAATAATGTCAACCAAGTAAAATTGTTATTGTCAAAAAAAAAAAACCAAGTAAAACTGTTTTGATGATTTGAACTGTAAAACTTCACTAATAATTTTTTAATGCGATTTGAGTCTCGAAAATTAGATCTTCCTCTGTCATATTGCTTGCCACCTTAACTTGGATGGGATCGATTTGGTCAATTTGGCAAGCTAGAAATCGGGTACTGTTTGAAGGGGTTGCTGCAAGTGAAGACTCAATTGTAAATTGTATCAAACAACTATCATGGGGCTGGTTTATAGCTAGAAGGGGTAGGAAATTGAGTTGTAACTTTGTTGATTGGATGAATTGTCCATTGGGGTGTCTATCACTATTGTAATCACATTTTTGGGGTACTCTTTTCTCCTTGGGTCTTTTTCCCACTGGGTTTTGGCCCTTGGAGTTTTAACGAGGCCCCCGGACACCACTTGTAAGGGTTGGGGCACCCCTTGTGCCTAAATTTATTCCATTCCATTGCTTATAAAAAAAAAACATAGTATAGTTGCTTCTACAATACCGGGCTACATTTGATAAAGTGCATGTTCTGCATATCATGTTTAATTTTATTTAAGATGTGATTTCATATTTGGTCTCATTATTTTCTATTTGTCCTTATTACCTATTGCTGACGAGCAGATTCCATTGAGAGATTCCACATCTTAGCATTTATCTTATTTGTTTTGGCCCAAAATATTCTGGAGGCTGAAGGCCCCTGGTTAGGAAGCTTTCTCATGGTAAGATTATCTGGAACATTATAGCACTTAATATATATTAGAGTAGGGTTCAAGTTACTCGAAGAGTAACTTTTATAGAGTTGCTCCACATCCTAACCGTTGATTTGGATCTAATCCAAATTAACAGTAGGGTGTGGATGTAAAAGTTACTCTCGGAGTAACTTGAACCCTACTCTATATTATATTTATTTATCAAAGTGGAGATCAATTTCCTTATTTGGCTCGTTGGTGCTTAGGACACTACTACTTTGTATGATGCAGAATAGCGTTCTGGTTTATGTATGTGAAATGGCTATTGATATTATCAAGCATTCATTCATTGCCAAATTCAATAACATTACACCCATTGCATACTCTGAGTTCCTTGAAGCCCTATGTAAACAGGTATTGTCATTTGATTCATGCGAATGTTAGCTGTGCAATATGATTAACAATTACTTCTTAAAAAGGCATATGCAGCAGGAATCACTTGTGTCATATTTTTATTTTACTCTAGTAGTTTAAAACCTAAATTTCCGGCAGATTTATGTCAAATCGTACTCGATGGAACTACCGCCCGCCATAACATTATTTCAAGTGCTTTTAAAGTATTTGCTGTAACCTGCAGTATGTTTTGATCAGAGATGGGCCATATGGAGTATGGACTCCCGTGTTCCTAACTTTTTTTTTATCGAGTAGCATGATGGACGTGTGACAAACTTACTGAACGAAATATAATTTAGTTCTTCAAAATACATAAACTAACCTTTTCCTTTTCAATTCACTATTTCTTTCGGGTTTCATAATTGTATTATTTCTCTACTGATATAGTTTAGACTAGAGAGTTTGTTTGGCTGACAATGTTAAGCAGTTTGCTGTTATTTTTTGTCAATTTTCTTTGATGGTCCTTTTTGAAAGCATGACTGATTCATGTTTTTTATTTTGTAGACTCTACAAGTGGAAACTGAGGATATAAAGAAAAAATTGATATTTGTCCCTCTAGCTCCAGCGTGTGTGGTGAGTATGAATTATTTTAGGGCGTGTCTGGAAGGACGGGTGTGGTTGGAAAGGGAAAGAATGGTTAATTATTCATTTTAAATTGGAGTGTTAATGTTATAAGATTGATTGTAAGGTTATATGATAATATCTCATCACTTAGTCCCTTTTCTTTCTCTCCATCCAGATATATCTTTAGTAATTAGTGTCCTTTTTTGTTCTTTGCTTTATGTGCTGATTCGATGACCTTTTTGTTTCATATTTTTTCTTGTTTTTAAGGTGATTCGGGTTCTGACTCCGGTATATGCTGCTAATCTTCCTTACAATCCCCTTCCATGGAAGCTTTTCTGGATTATGCTATATTCAGCAATAACCTACATGTTACTCATAAGCCTTAAGATTCTAATCGGCTTGGCTCTACAGAAACATGCCACTTGGTATGTTAATCGCTGTCAAAGGAGAGAGCATCATCATCTTCATGCAGATTAGTTGAGGGAGTTACTAAATTGATGTGCTTTGCTTTGATGGATTCGTTTGCTTGAGCCTGAAGATCACACGTGAAAGAACTTCGAAAGATAAAGTCTCAACTCGGTCCTCATCAGCACTTGGAAAGCATGAGCCATGAGAGCAACTTTCAGTTCAGATGAGCTTGTGCCAAGTCGTTGGTAGTTGGCTTTGGTCAATAATACTAATACTGGAGTTAACATGAAATAGAGGCATGAATTATTGACTAAGGCCTAATTAACATGATTCGTCCACTAACATGAAAAGCTAGGTCCAATATCAGTATTATTGACTAAACTATAATATATTTAAACCTATAGTTAGACACTTACATATAGAAGGGTTCTGTATCCCCCCATAACTGGATAAATATTTATTTTGTCTATTCCTATCATAGAGCTTTATATCGTATACTGTATATTCTTATTCTAGCCATCAAACGACGGTAAGCCGTATTAATTAAACATTTAAGAAATCATTTAAAAACTGTCAAAACAAGTTTGAAAAATTGTTTTCTCGCCAGTGAATTTTTTTTTAATGAAACATTTGAAGTGAAGCTTTGATCACGCAGATAGCTGTCTTCATTTCATGATTTTTTTGTTGACATTGACAGGACATTTCATAAATTTTATCACAATGCTCATTCACATTATCACATATGCTATGACAAAAACTCGCAGAATTATTCTTGCTCCTTATTATTCTACACGCTTTCCATGCAATGGGAAAGGAAGTATATTTTTAGCCATGGTTCGATTCAATTTCGAGATACTTGTAGATTGTAAAGGAAATGAATGTGATTTTTAGGATAAACCTTCAGATTGGTCCCTCCACCATTTCTCCAATTGAATTCTTAAACTATAAAAATATAATACATAGTCCATAAACTATCCATCAAAGTTTGAATTCCCACTATTCTCTTTGTGGTTGGATAAATGTAAATTCATTTCTAAATGCTCTTGAAGTCTAAGATATTGGCTACATTATCATTTCCGATACTTTAAAAATTAATTATAATAAGATAAATATGATTAAATATTCATATAAATTTAGTTTTTTTGTTGTTATTGAATTTTCTTGTTTTCCACGTCAATTCTCTACGAAAATTAAACGAGTTTAATTAACATGCGTTGTGGGTATAATAAAAATGACTTCTAAAGTAATCATGAAATGACTAATCACTTTAATGACATGACAATTTATAATTAGTTGATGTTGAATAATTTTTTTTACAATTCAAGAGCACTTGGATGAGATGATTGGGGTCTTTTCCAACTTAACTAAGGTCTTGGATTCAAATTCAGCATTGGGCATGCAACTGTATTCCATTGCGGTTCTACCTGGTTCGAGAGATTAGTCTCTGCAATTACGCGTAGAGAATACTCGATTTCTAAAAAAATAATAATAATAATATTTTTTACACCTACAATATATTAAATCCAAATTAAAATGTGTGACCTTTTCTCTAACATAACATGGAAGAAAGTTCACGTGTGATGGTTTTTTTTTTGACAATTCACGTGTGATGATTAAGTAAGCAGTATGAACTATGAATGAATACATTATATAATATGGTCTTATGTTATGTAATTATTTTCTAGTATGTCACAAGATGTCCCTGATATGATAATGGTAAGGCGCGTCATAATCATACTGTTTGGTAATTTGGTCGTTGCGAATGCGAAGTACCAACCCAGAGATGCTATGGCCATAATCCAATAGCCACCACGCATGCATTGCATTGCATTGCATTGCATATAATGAATAATGCATTGCATATATTCCTTCCTTCGTTTTCTTTTCTCACTTCCCTTTAGACCTGCTCTCTTCTCATCTTCCTTCTCACCCCTTCTTCCCTCTTTCTCGCTCTCTCTCCCTCGCCTCACCTCCAACAACCATCTTCCTTTTCATTCCTTTTGCATCTGGGTACGTTGCCTCTTCTTCAAAGTTTGCTGCTTTTCCTTTTTTCATGCTTACCCTTTTCATTTCTTTCCCTTTTCTACATTTCCATTGCTTTTCCCGGTTCAGGGGAAGATCTCCAATTGTTCTTTTTCGTCTGATTAAACTAATATTTCAATTTGTTATTGCAAAAGCTAGTGAAACTTTAATCGCAATCGCAACTAAGAGTCAAAGTATACAAGGGCTAGATCCAATTGAAAGTTGAAACGATCAGAGAGCTTTTCTCTCTGAAATTTTTTAAATAAATAAATAAATCTAATTTTTTCAGCTAATTTTACCTATGGTGGGAATATCAATTAGAATTTTAATTGTTGCGTGTAGGTCGATGTTTTATTCAGCTCTGTTGTTGTGAGTCAAATAACATGCATGCAGCTCTCTTTTCGTGTTCCTAGGGTTGCTTATATTATCTGTTGTATCATGTGATGCTAGTTTTAGAAATAGCTTTGGGTGCTATGTTTATTGCTATTTTTATTTTGTAGAGGTTTAGCTGGAATAGATAGATAATGAGTGTAGATTCAGTAACTTGGTGTGCTTTTTGCCATCCTTGCCAATATTATAAGCATGTTTCTTAATTTCACATGTATCACCTCTTTCTTGTGACTCCGGGGCATGTGCATAAGTGTCTTCCTTGTCCCTTTGTTAATCCCCAAAAATCCTACATAAAACTGAATATAATTGTATATATAATAACTCATTCAATTTTGAGCTAATTTGTAATTTGGAACATAAAGTTGTTTCTGATACTTTCTATGACAGCAATCAGTTTCTGATGAAGGCTGAATAAGAGATTCAATTTTCTATGAAGTCAATCAAATCATGGAAGTGGCTAATGAGAAAAAAGAGTGTCTTGATTGATGGTCTGTCCTCTTTTCTTTTTCTTACTTGGGATATTTCTAACGAACAGTTTTTGATTTTAGAGTTCTGTTTGTAATTTCACTTTCTTAATGAGTTTTCTTTGACCAGGCAAAATCAAGTTTGAAGATCAAACGGCTGCCTTTTATGGCAGTTGTGTGTACAGTAATGGTGTTTGTTGTGTATAGAACTTTCAAATATCAACATCACGAAGAAGAGGTATGAGATCATATGTCTTAACTCTTATGCTTTACACAGAGTTGTATAACAATATTAGTATTTTTTTTAATATTAGAAATTGTATGATGTGGTGCACAAAAATTAGACATCAATAGTCTTTATATCATTAGAAAACAATATTTGCAAAGTATATTGGTATATGGCCTTATAGATTTATTTGGATTATTTTACCCCAGCTGCTAGTAAGTTTTACTTTCAAGTTTCAAAAGCCACTTTTGTGGCAGGTAGAATCTGCATAAATCAAGCTTTGTCTTTCTTATAATGCATCATTAAATGAGAGATTGTAAAATTTCCTGATTTGTTTACATTCTGACATTATCAGATAGACAGAATAAGGAGTACCTGGGAAGGAGAGGTATGCTTTAATGCTGCTCTAACTTTTTTTCCAACATGCTTTCCGATTCTTTATATATTTAAGCTTTGATGCATTTAAAACGAAGGCTCTGCATGTTATGGTTAATGATGGCTATGCCTATGTCTGTTTTCAAAAAAATTTGATGCACCCACCAACTATACAAATGCTGCATAAATTTAATGAGGTATCTTGGATATGTATTCTTTATTCACATCGGTACTTTTGATTCCACTGTGCAGGGATATGCTGCAAATTATGGAAAGTTAAAAGGCTTGCCACGGGGTATAATACACGCTACTTCAGATTTTGAGTCAAGGCCTTTATGGTTGCCAAGTAGTAAAAGGTCAAAGGTAGCCAGAGTCTATGCATTGTTCTTTTACATTATATTTCTATTGAAACTGACAGATGATGGCTATAATTTCATAAACTGTATTGGACCGAGTACAGTTACCAAATCTGCTTCACCTGAGATAAACTAATTTAATGATTGCTTGGTGCTGATTATTTGACTGCAGATTGGTGTTCACTCTAATCGTAACTTGCTGGCTGTTCCAGTAGGTATTAAACAAAAGAAAAATGTAGATGCTATGGTGAAAAAGGTATTTTTGACATTTTGTTAGGTTATAAAAATTGTTTGAATCAGCACTCTTTGGTCTAATTTCATTGATTTCAGTTTCTTACAGGAAATTTTACAATTATTTTATTCCATTATGATGCTAAAGTGGATGGATGGCGGGATCTTGATTGGAGTAAGAAGGCCATCCATATAGCTGCTGAAAACCAAACAAAGTGGTAGGTATTAAGACCTATCACTGACGGGTTATATTTTTTTTCCGTCTGAGAATCTTATATTGTAAATCATATGATAATTTAGAGGAGATCATTTTAAATTTGAAACTAAGAATAAATGAGGCACAGATAACAATCAATTTGAGACTGGCAAATAACTCTCCGTACTGAATTTCCAATGGAACAGTACAATGAGGACTGAAATCATGTACAAAGGAGAATGACCGAACTGAAATATGGAATCTAATCCATTTAGGGAAAATTCTAAAAAGTGCATGACTGTGAACGAAGCAGATTGAATTGAAGGTAGGCGGAGAGCCAATTTAAGATAGCTGAAATCATAACAAGCCTGCCCCAAACATTTGCTTGCCTTCCTTTTAAATAAGATAATCCTCTGCGCATTTTCAGTGTAGTTCTCTCTCTCTTTCCCCCTCTCCTCTTCTCAATTCCTGATTACTTGGATCAGCCAAATCTGTTGGGCCGGTTTTTATTTCACATGTGGACTTTTGTCATAACATATTCATTACAAAAAAAGTATTGAAAAGTTGAAATTTCTCTTGGACTCATAATGAGCCAATCAGGCTGTATAAACATCCTTAGAAGTTGGGAGAAAATGTTGGCTTCTGTGTAATATTGAAATCAAGGTCTTTATTTGTTTTCCCTTTTCTTCCTCAGAACCACTCCAATAAACATTATAGAAAACACTGCCTCATTATAACAGTGTGAGTCGTCTAGTTACAAAAAAAATTGGGTAATGTGCCACTGCCTGGCCTTGGTTCTGTTAATATTGTTTAGTTATAGTATCCATTTTGAATCTGTTGTGTTTCTGAGCATACTGCATTTTGTTCTTTCATATAAAATGTACTTTTTAATATATGCATTTCTATGGTTTGTGTTTCTCAATTTACATATTGATTACCGATTTCTTTCCCAGGTGGTTTGCAAAGAGATTTCTACATCCAAATATAGTTTCTATTTATGATTACGTCTTTCTATGGGATGAAGATTTAGGGGTGGAACATTTTTCTCCGTCAAGGTATGACTGATGGTTTTGTTGACCTTGCTCCGCCGGTGGTGTTTTGACATTTTTCTTCTTTTTTGTCCCGTTTGAAATTTTTGCATTTCTCATTCATTATTTGTCACTAATTAATCTTTTACAATAACACCTTCATTTATTTGTATCTGAACTCAACTACCTTATAGTTAGTCACCCCACCTAACTCCTACCACACTAAGTACATTTTAGCCAAAAAAATATATTTGACCTTGGAAATGAGTGTAATTAATAATATTTTAAAGACATGTTTATTACCTTAATCAACAAATAAAATGAAATGGAGAAAGTATTAAGGTAATATTAGGTTCCTAAGTAATCTATGCCCTTTGAGAATGGTGGAAACTAAGTTTTTTGTTAGATTAATATTCTTTATCTTTTTCGCCTTTTCAAAATCTAGTCAATCACCTCGTGATAGGCTCCTATAATGAATTAATATTGGCATCTGTTTTGCAGATACATTGAGATTGTAAAGGAAGAAGGGTTGGAGATATCTCAACCAGCTCTTGATCCAGATTCGATGGAGATACATCATAGACTTACAGTTAGAGCTAGGACCAAGAAAGTTCATAGGTAAGTCTTTGTTTAAGATATCAATATATACTTTCTACTAATCAATGCTTGTCAATTGTCATACTCATACCTACACTTGAGTTTTCTTAATTGCAGAAGAGTCTATGAGCTTCGAGGTAAAACTCAGTGTTCCGATGAAAGTGATGGGCCGCCATGTACTGGGTAGTTGTTACTATCTTTGAATCTGTTTATGCTGTGTATTTTACTAACTTTTCAAAATGTTGTTAGTTGCTGATCTTATACAATAAATTTTCAATAAAATTTGGGCAGGTTTGTTGAAGGTATGGCTCCTGTTTTCTCTCGATCTGCCTGGTATTGTACTTGGCATCTTATACAGGTAATTTCCCATGGTCATAGGAATCATAAAAACTTTTCAACTTTAACCTCAAACAACAGTATATAAGAACAACTAGGGAAAAGAGAAGTAGAATCTGTATAGCTCTATCTCCAGGTCTGGAGTTTTCTTAAGATTCAAGAACAACTGCGAAAGAATATCATATAAGAAAAAATGTTAAATTACAGAATTGAGTTCCCAGCCTTCAAAGATGAGATTGTGGATTGACTTTCCTCCCTCATCTAGCTGCTGAAAATAAAACTTGTTTCAATTAGCTTGGATTCACCTGAATTTTGTTTAGGCTGATTTTCTTATGAATTACAGTTCTGTCTCTTTTGTAATTTTATTAACTTATATATCATTATCAACATTTTGATAACTTACCATTATCAATTGCATTTTCTCAGAATTTTGATAACTTACCAATATCATTTGCATTTTCTCAGAATGACCTTGTGCATGGATGGGGAATGGATATGAAACTAGGATATTGTGCTCAGGTGGGAATTACACATTTTCCGTTCTGCTTGTATCTCAACAGTTAGTTGTTTTTGCAATGGACTGGCTTCTTTTTAAGTTTCACTTACTGCATGTAAAAGTATCAATAGTATTGAAACAAATATCACTTTGCATGAATACTATCAATTTTCAATAGTAGTGAGACAAATATCAATTTTCAGGGGGATCGAAGTCAAAATGTGGGTGTCGTTGATAGTGAATATGTTGTTCACAAGGGAATACCAACTCTGGGTGGTAGCAGTCATGATATTTCTAAGAAGGTATTTTCCTACTTACTCTACAAGTAGTTGAATTGGTTAGTAACCAGGTCAATCTAACATTCACCTTCTTTTCAATTTCTGTTTCCTAATCAGAGACACGGCTCAGCAGCTTTTGATCCGAGAACCGAGGTGAGTCTTTTTAACTACTTGCAAATCCAAATCTTATATTGATCACAAAGTAGCTTGCAAATGACCTTGTCTATACATTGAAACATGCGTTGAGCAGATAAGAAGGCAATCAACATGGGAATTTCAAATCTTCAAAAAACGGTGGAAAGATGCCATTGCTGAGGACAGAAGTTGGGTTAAGCCATTTAAAAGTGATCAAAGACGCATAAGACGAAGGCGCAGCCGTCGACTGTTATCTTAGCAATTCTTTCAACTAACCAACCTGGTTGGATATGTTAGCCCAGCTTCATTCATATAGGCCTTAGTGTTATTTATAGGCATAATTTAATTAGTTTTCTTTTGTAGCTGAGTGAATTTTCAATTCATTCAATTTTGGAAGATCCAATATTTCTTTATATTCTTTTGTTCTTTCCTACAGTATAGCTTTTGTTCCTTGTCTTTTTTCTCTATATACAAGTCCTCACTATTTGGTTATAGTTGTCATATATTTAGGCTTAGTACACTACCATACCATCAATGCTAAAATGAATAAGCTTTCACCTTGTTATGGTGCTTTTGGTTTTGATGATCAATTATGTTGATTTAACTGAAACATTGTATGTGGGTTATAGCCATACAAGTACATTAAGTTGACAGTTTATCATCTGGGATTGTTGACTCTCTCAATCTTCCTTCTAGAAAGCACTCATTGTTTTATTGGTTGTTAATGTTATTGCTACACTATTGTTGACTCTCTCTTAATGTTTTGGATCTATAACTAAAAATGTGAATTCAACTCATGACTATCATTCATAGAGTATGTTCGTCATGATACAGGCGCAGTCAGGACCGAGCCTAGTTTGCTCTCATTTTTTATATTGCAACTAGTACTATATCCGTGCGTAGTATATTATATCGATGCATCTGCACGTATTGTATTTGCTTAAAAATGTTTATTGTTTAATATTGTGGAATGTGGAGTAGAATATTTATTATTTATTATAAATAAAAAAGGAGGTGAATATAAAAAGGCCGTAAAGGATACGTTTGTTGGTCTGCCTGTTTAGGTTAGTGATGTGTTGAAGAGAAGAGAAGGAGAACATGGAAATGTCTCCTCTTACCTCTCTAAAGCAATGACTTTACAACGCCACAATGAACTACTACTTTGTTGTTTTTATTTATATTCCTTGCCTTCTTGTATTGGTGTTCATCAACAGAAATTTACTCTCAAGAGTATGAGTGTCGTTGTTGTACACATTTTTAATGGCATATCATGTGTCTTCTTTTGTAAATTTTAAGTGGATTTTGATTTATAAAAAAAAATATAGCGGATTTTGAATCTTGATTCTCATTTTTTGTTGGTGGTATTTTTTTTAATAAAAAATGAAGAGAAAAATTTTTAAAAATGAAGTAGGCACACCAAATTTCAAGTTGCAACATTACCATTAATCATTCCATGCAGAGGAAGACAAATAGTTTTGAATAAAAGCTAAAATGGACCTGACGATCAAAATTTGAAACTTTGGCTTTTGTCTAACAGCTACTATTACACAAGACACAATTAGACAAAAACAAAATCGATTACCTTTTTTTTTCTTTCTTTGACAGAATTACCCTTTCTTTTCAACAACGGGTAAGGTACACACTTATTTCAAAAGAACATTTGAGCATGGTTTTGTCAAATAAATGCAGCTCTAAGGACAAAATAAATAAATAAATGCAGTTCTACTTTTAGGCAGATTGTTACTTGGCTTAACAATTAATTGCAACTAATTTTTGAGTTTTATATAAATCATTCAAAAAATTTAAATAAAATTATAGTATTAAGAAATCACATGTTATTAAAATGTTTTCAATTAAAAATAGAAACTGACTTAATAATCCATCACTTTTTTTGTTTACTAATAAAAATGAAAAAAAATTGCTTCAAAAAAATAAAAATGAAAAAAATTACACTCCCAATAAATATCAAGCCACCTTAATCACTATTTTGACCTCTAGAAAAATGTAACTTTTTTTTGACAGCAAAAATGTAATTTTTTAAAACGAGCTCTATTTGATTTTTTCATATTTAGTAAAAATTATATGTTTACAACTTTTCAAAACAAGTGTTTCTTATCTGAAATAAGACTAAAAAAATACTATTTTTATTAACTTTTTACGAACTATAAAATTTAAATTTAAATATAAATATTTTAAAAAATGAGAATTTTCGTATTTCAAAAACAAATTAAATTAAGGCTATAAAATTGAAACATTTCATTTGCTTAACAATTTCTTCTTATGCTTCGAAAAATACATTTTTTTTCTCTTTAAGGAAAAATTCCCAATTATTTATTATATTATATATTAGTGTGAAAGCAAAGATGAAAGAAGAGTCTCTGTTTATTTCTTTCTTGTGTGTTAAGCAGAACAAAGACAATTTTCCTCTGTAGCTGTTGTTGTAATTTTCCTTCTTTTGCAACCCTTCGTAGGGTATCCCCTTCTTGTTTCTATTTCTATAACAAGTTTCAAACTTTGAAATCTCAATACTCCAAAAAATCATTCTTTTTTGGTTACCTTACCCAATTGACTTGACTTTCTGGTGCACCACCGTTCCTTCCAGATCTCTGCATTCCAATTCTCATGGCTGGTCGTTTTGACAGTAACCCCTTCGCTGAAGAAGAAGTTAATCCCTTCTCTGTAAGTCCTTGCTTTTGGTCAAAGTTTTGATTTTGTAAACTGGGTATGAATTTTTTGTGTTGATCTTGATTTGATCCTTTAAAGGGGTATCTGAGGTTGCAACTTTAGTTGAATTATTGTTTGAGAATTGTTGTTTTTGTTGTTGATTTTCGGTTGACTTGTTTGATACTATCATTGATGTGGTTTGCGAATCCGGTTTTTGAGGTTGTTTATGTGTGTATCTATTTTTAGTCGGTTGTAGGTTTTGCTCTTTTTTGTAGATTCTTCATGTAGGATTTCGTGTGTTCTGATGTTGTTTTGGCCTTGCCTCTAGAATTCAGGTGTCCTTGTGATTCGCGTGCTGATTCTGATGCTGTATTTCTTAGGCTTGAATTGTCTAGTAATTTTATTGAGTTAGTACCATTCAACATGAAAACATTGAAATTCCATCGATGCATCTTCAACTATCAAATAGAAACTGAAATTCATGATAATGATTTATTTGAAAGAGGTTTTGTTGTCATGGCATAAAATTAACGATAAGTCGCTTTTTCATTTAAAGATCGAACCAACCGAATGGTTAAACCGGTTAAACCATGAACCAACACTGTCTATGTTTCGGTTATTTCAGCTGTTTGACGACGGTTTCATCCCAATTCGAGCAGTTTAAAGCAACTGAACCATAACCCATAGTTCTCATCGATTCGATGTCCAGTCCGATTTTCAAAACATTGGGTACAATACCACATAAACAAAATAAATGATTTGTCTGTATCAATCTGACTAGGGGATCTAGTTTTATCAATGCAAAAACCACGAAGCCGACATTGTTGCTACTAAAATTAGGGGGCAAAAACTAAACCTTGTATAAAACAAATTAAGCAAACAAAACTTTAGTTATCCCAAGGCTTCTAGATTGGGGAGGATAAAAGATTATGAAGGTGAACTTTAGAAAGGAATTCTCCATTGTTCATCATCAATATTATTGAAAACTCTAAGGGCCCGTTTGGATTAGCTTATTATTGAGCTTATGAAAAACATCTTATGGAGATAAATAAGTTTTTATGTTGACTCACAAGTTCTCACTTACAAAAGTTATATTTCCATAAGTTGTTTTTCCATAAACTATCTTGACAAGCTTATGAATAATACATTAAAGCATATTTATTTGCATAAGTTGTTTTGCATAAGCTCAAAATAAGCTCTATTCAGACGGGCCCTAAAAGTATTTGCGATTGTGAGTGCATGTTGTAACAAAAAAGGCAGCCGTGAGAGATACTTATGATATAGTTCGTACAGGTGAATATGCATATTTTAGTACCACATGTGGTGTATGTTCTTGGATGAATGAGTTGCAGTTGTATGTTCTTAATGTTTGAAATTGATATTTAAGCTATTTCACTATAGAGAGATGTCAATTATGAAATTGTGTTGAGATGAGATGTATTTGGAGTCAGGGAATTAGAGTTTGTGATTTAAGATTTTAGAACTAAGTTGTTTGGGCTTTGGGATAATTTATTCACTGCTTAAATATTTGTATGTTTCCTTCAAATTTGATAAACTAACAGGATCCAGCTGTAAGGGGAAAAGGATCAAGCCAGTCAAACTACAGTGGGGGTGCATTTTACACAACTGTAAGTTTGTTAATTAGTGAATCATAATTGTTTATGCATGAAATTTCTTTGTGATGATTTAAATAGTCACAAGTCACAACCATAGGTTATAGTCATTGGTGGATGAAGGACCAGAGGTTAGAGGGAATGCATTTTTTTCCATATAATGATATAAATATGAACGGTCTACAGAAATATTTCAGAAAGTGCTAAACTTTTATTCAGAGTTACAAAATCATATCATTTTAATTTTAATGAATGACATTACAGAAAGAAAAGATAATGCCAGATATTTTTAAAACTTTTTTTAAAAACATCACCTATTATGTTGTAACATAAGCCCAGCTGCCCAGAAGAATTACTGAAAATTTGTACAAATTATGGAATAGCTAGTTGTTACATTAATGATATTCAAAGCTTTGTCATGATGTTTTTTTGGTGCATGATTGTGAGGTTGAATTTTTATTATTTTAGTATGAAGAGCAAAATTCAGTTGAGACAAATAGAAGAAAATTAAGATGCTCTGACAACTAGCAAAACATTTGTTAAGCAAAATTATTTAGGAAATGGGGGAATCATCTTATAAATTTTACTTTACCGAGTTTTTAAATTTTCACTACCTTGTAATGACAACATATTTTTACTGGTTGAACTCTAAGGTCTAGGTTCATGACCAGCTTTATTGTTTTTAAGGTATATTTCAGTCAGTTGCTGATAAAAGCTTATCAATCATTTGCAAGTTACCTAATACATCATATTGTTTTTAAATTGACAGAAACCCGCCACAAATTCAAGGCTTTCACCTCTTAACCCAGAGCCCGCTGATTATAATAATTATGGTTTCGGTGAAACAGTTGATATACCTCTCGATACATCAACGGTATGCATACAATTGAGGTTGTTTCCCATTTATGATGGTATGAATGTATTGTTCCAATTATGTGATTTTTCTAATTATACCTGTTTCAACATTAGGATTTGAAAAAGAAGGAGAAGGAACTCCAGTCCAAGGAGGCTGAATTGAGAAGAAGGGAACAGGTATACAATAGGATTTCTTGGCGTCTTTATTTTCAATTTAGGGTTGCGAGTTCCCTCAGTTGATATTTACTGTGACTGGAACATATACTCACAACTTGTGCCAACAATTCGAATTGAATCTGATTGATTCTTATAGGATTTTCTTCAGTCTGGACATGAGGAGGAGGACATGTGAAAATTTTATAATAATTAGTAAATAGGGCGATCTCTGGAAATATGAATCTTCTTAAATAAGTGCCCCTGATCAAGTTATGTTGTTTTGTATTCAATGTTTAGAATCTTCACACTACTGATGACGTCGTATACATAAAAGTTTGTCTACTGCCTTCCCTGTTAAGTACAAATGCCTGAAAATTCACATGCATTTTCTTGTTTTTGATTTATTAAAATGCAGGAAGTTAGACGGAAAGAAGAAGCTGCTGCACGAGGTTATTTATATTTCCTGAGATTTACATTTCAAGTTTGGGGTTGAGTCTATTTGTTTCTGGAACTGTGAAGAATGATTCAGTTGTTTTTTTGCTCTGTCCCTTTTTAAAATCAATTGTTTCCTTTGCTACCTTTTCTGGGGGTGACTATTTTGTGTTTGTGTGGCAATGGCATTCAGATGAATAGTACTGCAGAATTCTATAGATATCTTTGAACTATTTGCACTAAATTAGTTCTACTTAATTCTTCTAATAGGTATTTATGGTTTATTTTGCAGCTGGAATCGTTCTTGAGGAGAAGAATTGGCCACCTTTTCTCCCAATTATCCATCATGATATTGCGAATGAAATTCCAATTCATCTTCAGAAACTGCAATATGTTGCATTTACTACACTGTTAGGTATGCTATCCTATTTTTTAGGGGTTGGGGGTTTCAGGAGTTCTTGGTTCCAATTGTAGCATTGTTTTTTTTAGGGAGCAGTTCTTGAGGCTCTTTATGCATATTCATTATAGGGTGTTGTATATGGTCATTGATGAAACGTTATATTATGCAGGATTAGTATTGTGCCTTTTGTGGAATGTTATAGCTGTTACAGCAGCATGGATTAAGGGTGAAGGTGAGTTTAGATATATAAAGGAAGAAGGTCTTATTAAATTATTTAACAGATCAAATTACAAATCTAACATTAACAAATCCCATGCATGTGGAACTCGGCCTTGTTTGTTGTAGGTGTTAAAATATGGTTTCTAGCCATTATCTACTTCATAGCCGGGGTACCTGGAGCGTATGTTTTGTGGTATCGTCCTCTGTATCGTGCTTTTAGGTAAACTTTTTCGATGCTTACATGCATTTAGTTGTTTTTATTTCCTAATAAATTATGCAGCTATAACTAGTGATTTTGCTGAGATTTCCAGTGCCAACATATAATTGTGCTTTTATGCTTTGAAGCATTCACGAGAACAATAAATTAATATGCATGCATATTTTGATCTTTTCTATTTAGCCATATTCTTGATTCTAAATATGCTCCTTGTTTTTTTTTTTCAGGTCAGAAAGTGCTTTGAAATTTGGATGGTTTTTCCTGGTTTATCTGGTACTTTGATTATACTTCTTAATATGCATAAGCAATGCTTCAAAAACTGGAAGAAGTCTAGTCTAATCATCTTCATTTCTTCTTCTGCTTACAGTTTCACATAGGATTCTGCATCTTAGCTGCTGTTGCTCCTCCTATAGTTTTCAAAGGAAAATCCCTTACGTACGTCAACTTAATATATACACTCAATTTAACTTCCCAATATTGCTCATGTGACTTTATTTTTTGTGACAACAAGGAGACAATTTAAATTTAAGACACTCACCGCCCGAATTATCGTCATTTTTTTAAATTTAATCTCGGAACTGTCTACTCACAATGATACAGGGGCATTCTATCTGCCATAGATGTGCTTGATAACCACGCTTTGATTGGGGTAAGAATAGTATTTCATTCTCAAAAAATTGTTGTTTTAAAATCTCTTGAGCAATTTTAGACATGCTATGGTACATGAATTTGGCATTTGTTGCGCATCGATTAATAACATGATCTATTATAAGCAAATACTGCATGATGCAACCAAAATGATCTCAATGATTGATCATATAATTTTTCTCAATTTGCTTGTAGATTTTCTACTTCATTGGATTTGGATTATTCTGCCTTGAAACATTGGTCAGCATTTGGGTTATTCAGGTTTGGTTACCCTTCACACTTTCCAAAGTTACCTATTATTTTTAGCACAAGCAGCTATCATTTTGAGTTCAATGATTTCCTTACCGGTTACCACATACATACATGCTGACTACTTCTTTGGTTTCCATATACAGCAAGTATACATGTACTTCCGTGGCAGTGGTAAGGCTGCTGAGATGAAACGGGAAGCTGCGAGGGGAGCACTGAGGGCTGCAATCTAATCTGATACATAATCATTTTGTGGATCAATGTTGTATATTACTAGTCTCAAAAACTGAACCAAAATATTCTGCTGAGCATCATCTTTGTGTACAAGTTTTGTTTATTTGCTTATTTTTGTTTTGTTTTGTTTAACATGCTATCTATTTATGTGGATTGTTAGTGTACATTGTAAACAGAGCTTTCACATGACAGTGGCTGGTAGAAACATGCAATAGTTTTTTCAAGTTGAAGAATCTCCTAATATGCTTTTTCACACTCTCAAGAGAGCAACATGATGCCATGAAAGTTTTATAAGATATAGGACAAACGTTAATACATCCAAAAGAAGATCATTGAAGTTAAAAGCTACTAAATCTCCTCTCTCCCATAATACAACCAAAGATAAAAACAACTCTTTATCACATAATTTATAATCAAAGAAAAGTCTAGAATATTCTCATTCTCAACTGTCAAGACAGGTTCCATAATTTCTTAAACTACAAATATAGATATTACAAAAACCATATATATAACCAAAAGCAAGTTCCAACTCAGATCAACCCATATGAAATACTACGTTTTTATGGAGAAAACTTGGTGGGTGTTATTGGTATTGTTTTCCAATCACAACATGATAGATGTTGTGATTGAAAAATGAAAAATACCATCAACAACACCAAGAGAGTGCACCTAAGTTTTCTGCTATTTTTATTAATGTAAAGGGTGGTGGAGATAGATGATCATAAGTTACTTAAACTCAAACATACAAATACTAGAGAGGCTTCTTTCCTTCAACAATAAGCAGTGCATTTCTTCTTGCAATCAATGGTGCAGCCACCACCACCGCCACCTCCCCCATAGCCCTTACCAGCGTGGCTGAAGGAGGAAAAGCACTTGGCTGGACATGTAACCTTCTTCTGGTAACAAGGGCCTCTGTCTTTGCAGACAACACTTGGCCTTATTACACCATTTCTGGAGTAACCTCCATTTGGACCTCCATAGCCTCCTCCATATCCTCCTCCTCCTCCAAAACCAGGGATACTAAACCCTCCTCCTGGTCCAAATCCAAAGGACCCACCATAGTCATTATTGCCTCCACCTTTGTTGTTGTTGTTGTTGTTGTTGCTGTTGCTTCCATCAGTTGGAGAAGGTTTGGTTGGTGTGGATCTACGGGATGACACAGAGGTAGAAACTGTTAGCAACATGATGAACAAAATAAGGATGGTTGTAGATTTCATTTTGTTGTTTTTTTGAGTTGAAGTTGTTGTGTCAGTCTGGGAATGGAAAATAGATTGTATGTGTTTTGCTGAGTGATATATATCTAACTAAGGAGTAGAGAAGGGAAGAGAAGAGTGATATTGGTAGTGGAGGATGAATATTTAATTAGACACATCACATAGTGGAGTGCAAAAAGCATTTATTGGAATACAGATGGTGAATTTATGAACATGGTGTTAGTTGGCTGCAATTATGATTTCGGTGACTATGTTCATCAAACCGCGTACAGACCCGTTTAACAAGTTCATTGCTCTTATCACAAAACAAAAAATAACAACTGTTTTTAAGGGTTTGCTCGGTAAAAATAGTAGCTGATAGTGAATAAGGTAATGAAGAAGTTACTAGTTTATAGTGGATGAGTTGATACTGTAGTGGATAAACTAATAGATTGAATTTAAAGTGTTAAATAAAAATAAATGTTTTATTTTTTTGACAAACCAGTAAAATTAGCTGTTGAGCTGGCTTTTTAAGTGACAGAGAGACACTCATATGATATTCATTCATTTTGCTCAGCATTATAAAAGATTTACATTAGTCTACAGGTGTCCTTGAACCCTAATTAAAGAGGAGTCAAGCCTTGGTAGAAATATCGTTGAGGATACAAAGAAATAATGACAACCTTTTATATCCATACATAACTCCAAACAGAAGCAACTTCAGGCTAGCAAGCTGGGACAAATACATCACAATAACTGAAGTTAAAGCAGGGATATCTTAATATCTAGGATACAGTATAAAGCAGAAGATAAAAGTTCAAATATAATTTACATGACCACAATATGTTTTTACACACACACACACGTGATTCATGAAGATTATTAGAAACAGGCAAACAGCCTCAAAGGCAAGAAGAGGCCCAGCTAGCATCAATAGCATCGATGATGTTTTCATGCAATGTTGGTCCGGCACAAGTAACTATACCACGATCAACCCCTTCTAAATATGAGCCTTTAGAGAAGTCCAAAGGACTCCCCCTAACATCTGTAACTATGCCTCCTGCTTCCTGTATTATCACAAAACCTGCAGCATGGTCCCATATTTTCTCCTTGTAACCACTCCTTGCAAATTTCATGAATACCTCAGCATCACCACATGCTATTGCCGCATATTTCACCACGTTGCAAACTCTTAACGGCTGATTACTGCATAAAAATGAGAGTAAATCATAGCTTTTTTATGAAGTCGGAATGGTAATAAAAAGTTTATACTCTCTCTGTAACAAAATATAAACAAAAAGTACATATATCTGGTCTAAATTTCAAGACAGAGAGTATAACTGATGTCAAAATGGAATGGAATAAGAAATGCACCTGAGACCAACACTAAGAGACAGGCCATTAGTAAAAGAGTGGTTTGAATTAGCCTTCTCAACTGGTTGGCAAAAAGTGGCCAATGCTGGGTTATCAATAGAAGAGAAAGAGACTTGTTTTGCATGGTTTGGCCACACATACTTCTCATTCACATTGAGCAGTGGTTGGATCCAAGCCTTGCCACTACTCCTTTTAGCATAAATTACACAACCTTCATTCCATGCTTCAGAAGTTGGAGTTGCCAACTTGGATATAATCCTATGATAGCTTTGCTGATAACTTAACCAGTCCTTTCTCATTGGGTAGTTAGGACATCCAAGAACTCCAACTACCACTTCTCCATCCTCAATGAGTGATAGAGATACAGCAGATTGATCTCCCATTCTACCATCAAGAGGACCTAGCATCCAAAATCTTCCAGAAGGATTTACAACTGAGGTGCAGTGACTAATGATTTCAAGAACCTCTGAAGCTCCAAGAGCTGATTTAGGTTCTTCAACTCCAAATCGAGGTGCTTCAGCTAGACATTTATTCAAAGTTTTTACCACAGCTTCTAATAGGTCAGATGAATTAGTCTTAGAGAGAGTCTGAACATCCTCTTCTGTTAGAATAGAGATATTTTCACTCCCTAAACACCTAGACAATATCCAGCTGACAATTGCTTTCACACTCCAACCTATATAAATTTAGTATATTGAACATTATAATTCAATCATTAATTGTAAATATGAATATATTTTGGTTACTTATATTATGGAGATGATAAATAACTATCACAATTTTTCAGTTTGGACTGAAGCCAGTTTCAATTGAATCGACGTGTGAAATGGACACTTGGAAATGTCTGACCAATAAATTGAAAGCCAGCTTAGTTTTAAACAATCTTTTATTTTCTCTTTTTATTATTGTTTTTTAAGACCAGCCTTTAAATTTAACAGTCACTTTTCTTGCTAATAATTACATATTGACTTCAGAGCATTTTAGATAAGTACCAGAAAATGTTACTCCCTCCGTATCCTTTTAATTATCGCTTTAGAGATTTCACACATATTAAGAAAAAGATGTAAAAGGAAGAAAGAGAAGAAGGATTTTATATAATTAACCTTATTGGTGATAGGTGTATTCACCACCATCATAAATGCAAAGTAGATAATAATGTTTTGGGAGTGATGCTCATAGTATTAATTAGAAGGTAATATTGGTAAAAATTTCATTAAAATTAGAAAGTGACAATTATTTTGAAACAACATTTTTAGTAAGTGAGACCATTATTTGGATACGGAGGGAGTAACATTCCTCTTTTGTCACTTCCCAATCCAATCAATAACCAAGAGTCAACTTTTCATAATTTTTTTTTTGGTGATTAGCCACGCAGTGTCCTAATGCTGACAACGAAGGACTAATCTGCGTTCGTGCTGGGGCACAATTATTAGCACCGGCCAAGAGTTGTGTGTTTGATATGGTCCCTGAACTTTCATTGGAATCCATATGGCAAAGCTAACAGCAAAATCCACACACACACACACACACAACAAATTAATTACAGAGTTTAGGAACATTCACCTGCAACAGTGACCAGAAAATTGTCATCCTTAGATGGGACCAGATCATTGCTCTTATACTTAGAGATCAAAGTGTCTTGCACTTTTTGAGAGAGGGAGCATGCCATCTGCACTGCTCTAACAGCAACATCCAACTCTTTGGAATATTGTTCTGCCTGTGAGACAAGACCAAACATTTGTTTGTCTTCCTCCATCAAGGGAGAAGAATATATTTGGTCGAATTTTGACACAAAACCAATGAGGTTTGAGAAGTTGTTGGGGGATTTATTATGATGGAGGGACAAAAAGCATGAAGTTGCTGGTTCTATATGGCTGAGTGTGAAGCGATCACTTCTCCTCACATGTCCTAAGATACGTGAGATTTTGAAACTTAAGCTAGAACAATATATAGGCATGTATGTCAAGTACACAACTACAATATAGAGAAGAGCAAATTGGAATGGGTTTATCAATTACATGAATTACATTGATCAGACTATGAAAGAGCATCATTATTTATAGGACCAAAATGTATGATTCGCATTTTAACTGTGGTGACTTTTCTTATGATTATATTGTCACATAAAACTTATGGATTAAGCTTAAATTTAAAATGACATTTTGTGTAGGATATTTCCAAAATGATTGGATCAAAGAAGTTATTTTGAAAATGATATAATAGAACCCGAAGGAGGCGCGTGACGCACAAAACGCATTAGATTAGAAGGGGAAAAAAACAAGAGGACAAACCAAGTGTTGGGCGCATGGCTGATGCTCGCTGCACACACCCTTGTGTTATTAGCCGTTGCTTTAAACTGTGATCATGTATTTTCGTGTAATCAATATTCAAATTATTAAGATGTATTCTTTCATTATTAGACTCGGGACCAAATGATTAAGAGACCCAAAGTATCTGCCACAATATTGGTTCGTTATCCCTGTTTCCTTGCTATAATTAAATCCTAATATACTTCTTCTCTCCAATCCACTAGAGTTGGAGTGGAAACTTTATTAGGTAAAATATCATTGATTCATAGTCTCAAAGTGTGTGTGAAAACCACTTCATGGAATTCAAAATAACATGAGAAGGATTTGTTTGACATCTCCATTAGATCCACTTAGCAAACAATTGTGGGTAAATCAAACTTCAAAGTTAGTCTAATACACACATTTTAGATCCTTTAAGCAATCAAAATTTATCTTATTCATCTTTCTGTTGTTGCAACATTTTCAACGACAAAGTTGATACTTGTACATAAAAGCCATTATCAATTCAAGTCTGACATATAATATAATATTAATTGACGTTATGCCATGTAATATAATTTTTTTCCTAAACTTGACTTGTATATTTCACATGTGGAGTGGATTGCTCCTAAATAGGATACAAGATAAAAGAATAAGAAACACTATAAATATGATTTTTTAATATTCCATGCGATGGGCTAATTGAAAAAATAAATCAGTAAAAATATGTTTTGTTGGGGAGTCTGAGGAGCTACTCTTATACGCTGGAGTTTTATTCGCAACTTTAAGGCATCAAGTACAGGTCATCTCTCTTATATATACATTCATTAATTATCGATACATTTGCACTACTGTTACCAACCAACGGGACACGCTGCCTAACTTCACCGTGGGAAGACATTTGATTCGATACAAAGATTTATTATATATACTTGAATCTACTCAGTCCCTCTATCAAGCCAAACCCGGCTCTTATACTGCTTGTTGGGGAGTCCGGGAGTAATAGTTAGCTAATGACTGACATAGACCACAAAGAGACTTGGACACCACATCTTTACCCAAAACCTTAAAGCATGGTAATGGGTAATGAGTCACTCCCTTATATATCATTCATTTAGCTCATTTCTAATCGATGTGTGACTAGCCACTCACACTTAAATTCCAACATTAGTCAACATTAACTGAGGAAGGATTTGCTAGATGTCCATAAAGTTTTAAGATAAGATGGGAGTCTCTCCTAAGATTGATTTAACTAAGACTAAAAGTCTTGTATCACAATAATTATAAAAAAAAAATGAGCTAAAGGCGTTTAAGGGATAAGAGATAAGAGTAGCTTTGCAATACAAGCACATGAGAAAAAGTATGAGATTGGTTTCTATTTCCCAAATCAGAAAACTGATAAGGCGTAACCTTGATTTTGTGTTTTCTTACCACAATGTTTAGTAAATATAAATAAGCCGAATCACGTAAATTCTTGATTTTTTATCACTTTATTTGCATGTGTTGAGATTTTCCAACAATAGTATAAAAAATCTTTGTGTGTGGATAAATTTAGAGTGGTGGATACATATTTTTCGAATGTATTCATGTTAATCCAATTTGACAGCAATATTTGTCCGTTTTGAAGCGGGATAGAAGGAGTGTTCGTCTGTTGTCTTGTGTATGTAAGATTTGAGTCATAATGAGCTCATCATAAATATGATATATTGCCAATCTATTTTTCATTTATAGTAATCATAATTCCATCTCACTGATTACTCTATCTTTGGCCGAAATTACTAGCTTAAGTCCAATTGAGTCAATAATTATGGCTGATGACAAATGGACAACAACCACCATTGAAGCATGGCGGCTGAGAAAAACTTTATAATAAAGGTTCTCCTCCCGGACTTATTTAGGTTCATTGAAAAATTGATAAATGCAATCTTTTGCTTATAATATATTTGGACTATAATAAATCCAAGTACATTTGTATTTCAATGAACCTAAAAAATGAATTTTTTACTTATAAATAGGTTCGGACTAGCTAAATGCAATCTTTAGATCAATCAACCAGTGTGCAAGTGAAGCGACCAGCATAGCTAATTTGTTCGTGTTCATTTAGATGAATTACTATTTGACAAACCTGGTTTTGAACGAATCATGTTTTATTATAACATTGATTTTGTTAATAAAGTGGTTCCTGGAAGTGTGCTAATGTGTTTGTCGTGATCTGCATATAGTAGTATTATTGACTCTGTAACTTGATTTAAGTTTAACTCTCAATTGCGTGCGCGAATGTGATAATCTGAAAGGAGGAAAATACAAAATAGTACATCAGTTGCCGAAAGTTAAGAAAATAAAACTTACTTGATGTTGATGTTGATGCTGACAAACATATAACTAATGACTTTTGGGGAAAAAAACGGTTGGATAACTTCAACATTCTGAATTGATGTTCCTTTTTGTCCATCTAAAAAATGATGTTAAGCGCTTCTTGCGTCTTAGGTTAGTGCTTTAATCCACATGACGTAAAGCACATGAAAGTATGATCTCATCTCATTAAACTTCAGCCACAACACAACAGTTGGATATATGCTTTTAATTGGGTTAAGATTAAGAAGGCGGGTAAAGCTTAACTACGTGTGTGTTTGGTTCTGCGGTGATGAGAATTGAGTTTGACAGAATTGAGTTTGCAAAATTGAGTTTAGTTAAAAGTGAGTTGAACATAACGTGATTTTTGTTTGGATACATTTACTGAAAAGTGATTTTCACCAATAATTTTTGTTTGGATAGATTTGATCAAAAATGCTTTAGGGTGTAAAATTACCAAAAAGGGTATCAACTTTAAATTAAATTCAAAATTTAAAATTTGATACAAAATAGTGAAAATACAACAAAAATATTAAATAAACATATAAAGTATCTAAATTAAAATTTTCAATTAGAGAATATAATTTAAAATTAAAATTACACACAATAGTTTTATATTAAATTTTATATTTGATAATTTAAAATTATGTTGATGTGAATTGTTAATACTAAGGAGCCCATTACTTTCAACAACAAAAAAAGAGCCCACATTATGAGCCCATTATGCCAAACCCTATAATGAAAATATGCTCCCTTCCTCTCCCTTATCTCTCTTGCCGCAGTTTTACTTCAAAGTTGCTGGAAGATGTGTTCTCTTCCTCATTCCATTCTAATCTTTCCCTTCGGGCTTCACATGGACTACTTCAATCGAATCCATGTTTATTTTCATTCTTCCTCCTCACTTCAAATTTTTTCTCTTTGCTGACTTGAAGAAATCCATGGAGAAATTCATGTTGCAGAACACAGAGAAGTCTATGTTGCAGACTTGCAACTGAAAGAGATATAAGAAAGAGGGCAAAATTGGTAAAGCAAAGAAATCAAAAAAGAGAATTGATTTTTGAAAACGCAGAAGCTAGTATTTGTTGCTTCAACTTTGCCGTGAATTTTTGTGGCTGCCGTACGACGAAAATCAAGTTAGAAAAAGACCCAAACTAGACGAAAGTGCTTCTGGGGCATTGGACTCGCGTTTGAGGCTTTCAAACGCAGAACCAAACGAGCACTACTTGATCTAATAATTTTTCATGATTCGAATTAAACAATCGAATTTTAACTTTGTTGAATGGTTATATGATATTTTATAACTTCTAATATTCCTCTTCACTCTTGAACACTCCATCAAAATTTGTAATTACATTATTATGAAGTTTGTCCATATATTCTGCAAAAAATAGAGTAGGATTAAAACTCACTAAAATATTGACCCAACTTACGTACATGTTGCTATTTTGTAGAGGTTAAAACTCTATTTTTACACTATTATGTAATACATTAAGTTTGTCCAAAAATTGAAAATAATGTGCAGCTTGTCTTTGTTAAAAATGCTCTGCATCTCTCTCTGCTAGGATTTTATCCTCGAGAGCTGCGACGACATTTTCCCTCATCCATGGAGGCCTTTCCTCCTCCCTCTATGGAGGCTTCTCCCCCTCTCCTCCTCCTCCTCCTCCTCCTCCTCTGTGAGGCTTCCCTCCCTAACCCCATGTGAGTCGTTTCCTCCAGGTTCACCATCGCCAACTTCTCAAATCCTCCGCTCTCTCTTCCATCTCTCTCACACTGGTTCCGGCTCGATCAGCGAAGCGCATGGCCTCCCCCGTCAAGGGCTCCATCTTGTCAGGACCGTCCTACTGCTCCTTGATCTAATAAAGGTGGTACCTTTCCTCAAATCCCCTCTACCCATGATCCTCTCAACCCCAAAACACGACCCCAAAATTGCTTCGAGGCCACCCAGACCTTCCCTCCTCCCTTCTCTGGTTGTTCGCCCTCCACCAAAACCACCACCGCCGCCCAAAGGCATTCCTCTGCATTCTAGCTTCTTCAAGCCCATCTGGGGCAGCTACGGAACCCTTTGGTCCCATTCTGACTCGGCTGAAATCCCTTCTATGTCTGTGGCCCCTTTTCGACCTAGTCCAAAACCAATTTGAGATAATGTCGTTTAGCAGTGTTTGCTTCTGGTTGTGACACCCTTTACCCCGAAAGTAATTATAATTGAAAAAGTGCGAAAATGAGTGAATTTGTTTTTCAATTAAGATTTCCACTTTATTTTCAAAATCCTTTTGCAAGAAGATGTCGTCAATTTCCTAAAATCATATAAAACAATTTATACTAATAATAAAGACTATGTGGCAAAGCTTTTCTTCAATAAAATCATGTAAACAAGATTTATAAAATTATCAACTACTAAATCAATGAAGCATTTCTTTCAATATAATAACAATAATGATCTTAATTATGACAATAAGAGTACAACCCAAATCCCGATGTCACATAATCAGAGCAATTTAACCTTTAATACAATTAAATTAAAAAGTAATAACAACACGTAGTATGATACTACAAGCTCGGTGATCCGTAGTGTTCACATCTCCACCGCTGCACTGCTACTCAAACGACATCTGGAAGTCAATCTAAAAAAGTGGTGCATGGGTGAGAAAGAGCGTCCAAACCATATAAGGAACATAAGACCGAAACTAAAACAGCAAAGACTACCACAATCCATCAAATCAAGTCAAACGGTCAATCAAGTGAAGCCACAAAGGGATCGTATAAAAAAAGTGATAAGATCGCATCACACAACAAAATCAGAACCTTGTAAGCGACGAACAAAACCCGCATACTTGATCAAGCATCAACTGGGATCATCATTCTCAACGAACGGCGGGTACCACCACGGTGAATCCAACAACATGCCACGTGTGCCCGGTCGTTCATCAACTATTGTCATCATCTTCAATCTAGTGCAACGTCGAGAAGATCCTACTCACTACTCCGCGATAAATCTGGATCCATCTAACTCTGGGTAAGCGAATGCAAGTGCCCTCACATCCCGGGAAATAGATAGAGTCTAGTCAGGGTACCCGTGTTTTATGGAAAGCCCCAGCAGTGCACCACTTAGGACCCCCCACAAGGCCTACCCGCAAGGCCGGGTCGTGGCCGTCTCTAATACTACTCCCATAATCGTTTGCTTACCACCCCACCTATCATCATCCCTACCATCCTTGAGGTACGGCTCACCCATACTGCGACGAGTCCTTGCCTATACTGCGACAAGGTTCCTCTTACAATCATCAACTTTTAAGGTACGGCTCGCCCATGCTGCGACGAGTCCTTGCCCATGCTGCGACAATGTTCCTTCAACAAATCTTGATCACGAAGATACCGCTCGTCCATACTGCAACGAGTTCTTGCCCCTGCTGCGATAAGATTCTTCAACATGAACCTGTTCGTTAATCATCGACCAAGGATAACTTGCCCATTGTGCGGCAAGTCTCCGATAACAATACGCTTAATGAAAATCAACAGTCACCACAAACACGAACGTCAAGTCATTTAATGACTTTACTGGTTCCAAGTCAAACTTGGCTACATTGACAATTATTGAAATATCGATCGGGAACTTAAAAACTTTGTATCACATAGTCTTAAAAACTTCGTATCACCATTCTAGTCCTATCCCCTATTCCCCATTTAAAATAGAAACCCTTTCCCCCCGTACCTGGTGTCGAAGGGTATTCCAGTAGCCAATCATCGAAGACAAGTCACGAGTTCCCGAACGTGATTTAATTCCAACAGAACTACGTGTGACTCGAACGTGTATAGTCATGTAACAACAACGACGACAATCCAAAGTCATGCACTAAAAATATTAAATATAATTAATTGTGTGTTTAATGAATTAAATGTGTTTCGAAAAGAGTAGGTTCAAGGCAGTGCCAACAGATTGAAATCGTGACTCGAAGAATTCGAAATTCCTAGATTGGTATTTGTTATGGTAATAGATCTAAATGCTATTAACACCTCCAAGGGTCCATTATCTGATTGGGCCAGCCTTCTATGTAAGCCCACAATTTAACGCTTCAGATACAGCCAACACATCCAACGGTTCTTAATCATTAGATCAACACCATTCAAGCCTATAAATACCACATTCAATGCTCATTAATGGTAAGCTATTCTACTCATAATATACTCTGCTTGACTAATTTACTGACTTGATCGCCGGAGTGTCATTGCAGGACCAACAACCCAACCTCGATCGGAACATTGAAGATCAAGGATCACACCTACCAACTACCTCAAGTCGACCTTTAAAGTCAGGAGTACGGTACAGAATATTGGCGACCACAGTGGGAGGGTCAGTACTCAGACCTCGTCCCTTTACCTTGATCGACAATGGCCCTGGTCCTACGTCCGAAGGCCACTAACCTGGCAGTCGAACCAATGGCCGACCCTGGCCAGCTATTACGACCAGAGACCGTCCCTCAGGAAACTCCGGAGGGACATGTGCAAGAAATCCTGAATTCAACCCAAGCTCAGCTTCAACATCCGAACAACGACTTCGTGCTGATCCCTGCAAGTTCGGTAAGGAACCGGCTTCCGCCCCCTCCTCCGGTTCCGGCTCCGCCGGCACTCTCCGTTCCAGCCGACGCAGTCCAGCAGCTCGTGCGACTACTAGCTCGGCAGGAACTGGCCAATCAGGCTAGAAGTTTCCGTTTCACTCAACTTGAAGCAGAGGTGGTTGAACTTCGGGCCCGGGGGATCGTCGACCAAGGCTTCCCAGAACCGGACTCTCCTGAAAGAAGGAACCCGATTCATAGGAGGAACCGATCTCCATCAAGAAGAAGGAATGACGGGTCCCCATCCCTAAAAGATCAGTTACGGCATCGCTCGCCCCGACCGCATTCATCCTGGGCGTCGTCGTCCCCACCTAGGCGGTCGAGGAGCAGGGGAAATTCACCCAAGGAACAGGCACGACGCGTCGACCCTTATCGTCGTCAACGAAGCCCTCCACGAGCACAAACATCCAAGCGAAAGGGACCTTTTTCGGAGGACATCGACAACTACCGAGTCCCTCGGCACCTACAAAAACCACCTGAAGGATTGAAGACCTACGACGGGACTGATGACCCAGACAGAGATGTCGATCAGTTTGACCATATCATGCAATATAGGAACGTCCCAGCTGAAATGAAATGTCGGATCTTTCCCTTAACACTCAACAAATTAGCGTCGGAGTGGTTCCGATCCCTGAAGCCAAATTCCATTTCAACTTGGGATCAGCTGGCAAAGATGTTCAGCGTTCACTTTAACTTCGCCAAAAGTAAACCCAAAAACATGATCGTACTAATGTCCGTGGTGCAAGAGGAGAACGAGCCTCTGAGAGATTACATTGAAAGATTCAATAGAGAAGCCTCCCAAGTCCGCAACCTGGACGACGCATTCCGGATATTTTTCATGACCCAAGGGCTGCTCCCCGGAAGTCCGTTCAAGAAGCACACCCTCAGGTGGGAACCCAGTACTCTGCAAGAGTTTCTCGAGATATCGCAATGCTTCATCAACGAAGAAGAAAGCGGCAAAACCGGGAAAATCCTAGCACCGGTCGGGCCCTCAAAACCAAGGAACGAAAACCCTCGCCAGAACGACAACCGAGGATACGAAAACCCTCGCCAAAACGACAACCGAGGATACGACGGTCGAGCCAATCGGGATCCCCGGTCTCGAAATCGTCATAACTCTTATACTGAGCTTAACGTTTCCAATGCACAACTCTATGGCGAATGCTGGGACGTAGAGTTTAAAGATGTGAAACCTCCCAAGCCCATTCCACACCGTCCAGGCCAAAGGCTCAATAAGTACTGTCGGTACCACCGGAGTAATGGTCATGAGACGAACCACTGCAACGCCCTCAAGGACGACATTGAAGATCTCATCAAAAGAGGAAAACTGTCTACTTATGTTAAAAAGCCCAGAAAGGAGGCAGCCGAGGTCAAACAAGAAAGGGAGACTAATGTCAAGAAAGGAAGGAAGAACGCGAGCTCCGATGATGATGAACCCAACCCTGGACGACATAAGGGTCATCCCGTATTGATGATGATCTCGGGAGGTTTCGAACACCAGGAATCCACCAAAACCATGAAGCGAAAATGGAAGGAATTACTAAGTGTGGCGTCAGCTTCAATGACCCCGACCACATCAAGCCGACCGCTTTTGTCATTCGGAGACGAAGATCTAATTGACGGGAAGCCCAACAAGCACATACCTTTGATAATATCAGCCATGATAGCCAACAAAGATGTTAGAAGAATCTTGGTAGATCAAGGGAGCTCATCAGATATACTTTTTCTCGGCCTACTGGACAGAATGGAGATCGACAGGGATAATCTCACCCCTTATTCAGGATCGTCTCTTTCTGGCTTCAATGGATCTCGGACTAAACCAGTTGGCCACATCGAGTTGATGGTATCCTATGGTGAGGAACCGTTAGTAAGGATGATCAAAACCAAGTTCCTAGTGTTACCTTGCGAATCCATCTACAATGTTATCATCGGTAGACCGACCCTTGGGAAACTCGAGGCAGTAACTTCGACCACCCATCTGAAGATAAAGTTCCACTCCCTTTGTAATAAAATCCGACCTGGAATCAGCTGCGAGATGTTTTTTCCTGTGGACTAAAGCCGAGCAGAAAGCTCGAGACGCGGAAGGGGTTCCACCTCTGGAAAATCCCGATCATACAAGAGCGGACAATGCACGATCTAGCGAGGTGAATACGACGGATTTGGATGTTAGGTATGACCCAGATAGCTCGGAGGAAGAGAGCGATGACGACCTGGCAAAGGAGTTAAAGAAGAAGAGGAGAAGACCCCAACCTGACGGAGAATTTCTCCACATCCAGGTAGGGAGTGACCCCACAAAGGTCGTCAGAATCGGTTCCGACCTGGTAGAAGGAATCAAGAAGGATCTCATCCAATGTCTCCACATTCATGCTGATCTGTTCGCATGGTCGGCTGAGGACATGCCCGGAATCCCTCCGGAGGTCGCATGTCACCAGCTAGCCGTCAACCCGGGAGCGAAATGGGTGGCCCAGAGGAAGAGAGTCCAAGGCAGGGAGAAGGCAGTTGCAGCTGCCAAAGCGGTGGACGACCTCATCAAAGCAAACTTTATCACCGAGATAAAATACACGACCTGGTTGTCCAACCCTGTTTTGGTTAAAAAGAGCAACGGGAAATGGCGTATGTGCGTAGACTACACGGACTTAAACAGAGCTTGTCCAAAAGATGCCTTCCCAGTCCCCAGCATAGATCGTCTGGTTGACAACGCATCGGGTTACCAACTCTTATCCTTTATGGACGCATACTCTGGTTACAACCAGATCGCCATGCACCCCCCCTGATCAAGAAAAGACGGCCTTCATGACGGACCTTGGGAACTTTGCATACAAGGTCATGCCTTTCGGTTTAAAAAACGCTGGTGCCACTTACCAAAGAATGATGAACAAAGTTTTCCAAGGGCAGATTGGGAGGAATGTAGAAGTCTACCTTGATGACATGATTGCAAAGAGCACGGAAGGCAACCTTCACGTATTCGATCTAAGAGAGATTTTTGCTGAGGTGAGAAAGAATAGCATGAGGCTGAATCCTGAAAAATGCACTTTCGGGGTTCGAGCTGGAAAATTCCTCGGATTCTACCTCACTAAAGGACGGATTGAGGCAAATCCTGACAAGTGCAAGGTAGTCACGGAAATGCACCCCCCAACAACGAAGAAAGAAGTCCAAAAGCTCAGCGGCATGATCGCCGCCCTATCTCGCTTTATCTCAAATGCGGCTTTCAAATCTCTCCCTTTATTCAAGTTATTAAAGAAAGAAGAGAAGGAGTTCGGTTGGACTGACGAACAAGACCGAGCACTTAAGCAACTCCAGAAGGTACTATCCGAACCTCCGATCTTAACCCGGCCCAATGAGGGAGAGATTCTATACCTGTACTTGTCGATCTCGGAGGAAGCATTGGGGGCAGTTCTCGTAAGAGAGACCGAGGTCGGGCAAAGCCCAGTTTACTTCGCAAGTAAAGTCCTACATGGGGCCGAAGCTCGTTATCAAAAGATTGAAAAGATAGCGCTAGCCCTAGTCGTCGCAGCTCGGCGTCTTCGACCTTACTTCGTGGCTCACCAGGTGGTCGTGCAGACTAACTACCCTATCAGACATATACTGCACAGACCCGACCTAGCGGGTCGGATGATAAAATGGGCGGTTGAGCTTTCAGAGTTCGGGATTAAGTATGAAACCAGGGTTGCATTAAAGGCCTAAGTCCTCGCCGACTTTATAGCTGAGATGACACCTGCTGCCCCGAGAACGAAATCTGGGCCCTACATGTGGACGGATCCTCGAACCTCAAGGGAAGTGGTGCGGGCATCATGTTGGAAAGTCCGGATGGGGTGGTCATCGAGGTATCCTTAACCTTCAACTTTCAAACTTCAAATAATCAAGCAGAATACGAAGCTTGCATTGCAGGTCTCCGACTAGCAATCGACCTCCGAGTCCCTCGGATTTGCTTGCACACCGACTCTCTCTTGGTGGTCTCCCAAATTTCTGAAAAGTACGAGACGAAGGATCCGACGTTACAGAAGTACCTGGTCCGTGTGAGGGAACTATTATCAAAATTCGAACGATCAGAAGTAAAACATGTACCGAGGTTGGGGAATCAGAGGGCTGATATTCTTTCAAAGCTCGCCAGCACAAAGATCCCTGGAAATCACAGGACCATCATCCAAGAAACGCTTCACCAGGCCAGTGTTCCTCTTGAAACCGACTCGATTCTGACTGTGTGTGTGTTGGAAGAAAGCACAAGTTGGATCCGTCCGATCTTGGACTATATCAACTCCGGTCAAGAACCAGGCGACGATAAGACAGCAAAACTCATCAGAAGAAGGGCTTCGGCATTCTCAGTAATCGATGGAACTCTATACCGAAGAAGCCTATCTTCCCCCTACTAAAATGCGTAGAAGGAGAAGAGGTAGATTATATTTTGAAAGAAATACATGAAGGGATTTGTGGCCAACATCTTGGAGCCCGATCTCTAGCTCGAAAAGCACTCCGATCCGGTTTCTTCTGGCCCACCATGGACGCCGACGCCAAGAACTACGTTAGGAAATGCAAGAAGTGCCAGATCCACGCCCATGTCCACGTCGCTCCACCTAATGATCTGACGACCTTATCCTCTGCATGGCCGTTTGCGTGGTGGGGTATTGATCTGTTAGGGCCCTTCTCAGAAGCCCCCGGGCAGGTGAAATACCTTATAGTGGCAGTCGACTACATGAGCAAATGGATAGAAGCAGAGCCCTTGGCCACCATCACGGTAAAAAACTGCATCAAGTTTTTTAAGAAAAACATCATGAGTAGGTTTGGGATCCCTGAAGTTGTGATAACGGATAATGGGACTCAGTTCACCGACGCAGGTTTCAGAAAGTTAATGGCCGACCTTAAAATCAAGCACCGGTTCACCTCGGTAGAACACCCTCAAACCAACGGCCAAGTCGAAGCAGCAAACAAGGTCCTCCTCAACGGCTTGAGGAAACGCCTTGACAACGCCAAAGGCAATTGGGTCGAAGAATTACCATACGTCCTCTGGGGCTATAGGACGACCCCCCAAAGCTCGACAGGAGAAACACCTTTCAGGCTCTCTTATGGCAGCGAGGCAGTCATCCCTGTCGAAATTGGGGAACTAAGCTGGAGGACGTCACACCCCAAGCCGCGGGATGAGAACACCCAAGCCCTCCTGGAGGAGCTCGATCTAATCGACGAAGTCCGAGGACGGGCCTCTCTTAGGGTGGCCGCTGTAAAACAAGGAGTGGCAACTCGGTATAATGCTAAGGTCGTCCCAAGAGTTTTGAGGCAGGCGATTTAGTGCTTCGAAGGGCTGACGTCGGACTAAAGAACGCCGGTCAAGGGAAACTCGCGCAAAATTGGGAAGGACCCTACCGTGTCAAATCCAAGACCGGCAACGGAGCTTTCTCACTTGAGACCCTCAGTGGAAAGCCGATTGAGCGAACTTGGAACGCAACCAAGCTGAAGAAATACTATGTTTAAAAACTCCTTTGCATCTATTTAAAAGTCCTTTTCTCGAAAGGCAATTTTCTCCTTAAGGACGCCATCTCTGAGCGTACCAATCTGCTGTAATACTTCACTCATCAATTAATGTGGCACCCATGTCAACGTTCACACCATCTTTATTTTTTCAAATAAAATAAATGGAACAGGGACGATCCCCGCAACCATGACAGGTCGCCACTCATTAAAAAGGCACCCATGCCGACTTTCATGACATCTTTATTTTTTCAAATAAGATAAATGGAACATGGACGATCTTACGATCTCCCCATGACCATTATAGGTCGCCACTCTTTAAAACAAGTTAGATCCGAGCTGAGTCTTGGTAAACCGTTTTAACGAGAGTTGGTTTTCCGGAACCTAGGTTTCCAGAACGACCATTGGCCACAGTTGCCAAGATCCCAAAGGGCGAGTTAAATCTGGGCCGAGTCTCGGTAAACTGCCCCTAGGACGACGTACGCGACTTGCAACTTTGAACGCATTCATAAAACGATATCTAAATACGATGTTGAATATCAAGCTAGCATACGACGATAAAATAGCCTACTCCTATTATCAGACAATATACGAAGTTAAAAATTCATTACAGATCATCTCGGATGCGACCGAGTCCTCGAGTTCAAAAAAAAAAAGCATACTCCTATTACCAGGAAACAAAACTAAGCAAAGTTCTGAATCTATGCAAGCTCGTTTGGCGATGTATAATCTCAGAACTCCTGCAACAGTTACTACACAAAGTATCAAGCATCGGAAAGAGGAAAGATCACGGTCTTCACCTTCGTCCTCATGTTGATCTTCACGATCCGATCATCGTCCACTTCATGCTCGGCATTAATGATCTTATCATCTAACTGCAGGGAAGGATGAACCAAAGCAACTTGTTTCAAAGCCTCTTTAAAACCGTCTTCATAAAGACCAACTGTTTCTCGAGCAGCCTCTTGAACTTCCTCCTGACTCTTCTTAAGAGCGGTTTGGGATCTCGCGAGCTGGGCTCGTAAAACAGCAATCTGAGCTTCAGGATCAGAACTGACCTCCGCCTTACCTTCCTCAGCTGACAGTTTTTTCTGAAGCTCGACTACCTGACCTTCGAGACTTCCCACTTTCTTTTTGGCTTCATCCTCCGACGCCTCCAAAACCTTGATTCGACCCTCCAAATCTTTAACCCTAGCTTCGGCATTTTCAGCCCTTGCCAAAGCAGCATTTCGGGTTTCTTCAAGACTTTTCTTACTCTTCCTCAGCATCTCAAGATCGAAATTGGCCTTGGCCAGAGCAGTGGTCTTTGCGGTCAACTCTTGCAGGGTCTGAAAATTTTTGTCCTTCTCCGCACACACCAACTCTTGAAAACGAACATAAAAG
Source organism: Astragalus glycyphyllos (assembly GCA_963573325.1). Lineage (NCBI taxonomy): Eukaryota > Viridiplantae > Streptophyta > Magnoliopsida > Fabales > Fabaceae > Astragalus > Astragalus glycyphyllos. The sequence goes on from OY754310.1 coordinate 67,748,723, forward strand.
TTTATGCATGAAAGTAAAAACTCGAGGACCTGAAAGAAGAAACATGCCCGGTTTACGATGTTACCTTTAGCTCGTTTTTCATACTTCTCTTTTTGGATCTTATGCACCTCAGCCAAATTCAAGAACATCTGCGCAGAAGCCACGATGGGATCGACCCGCCATTCCTCAAAATTCTGTTCCAAGAACTCTTCAGACAGAGGAACGGCTTTGACTTTGTGTTTCACCTTTTTGGAGTCTTTGACCTGTTTAACGCTCTGTTCGACCTCAGAATCGTCACGTTTTCTTTTTTCCGAGGGACTAACGTCGGTAGATTTTTTCTGGAAAGATGCGGTGCCAAAAGACTGCACTCTCTTGCCCCGATCATCGACATTCACGTCACCTTGTCTGACGATGCTGATAGGGACAGCATCGGGAACAGGATCAGCACGCGCATTAACTTGAGGAGAATTCTGGGAATCGTCCTCAACATTGACAACTTCCTCCACCTGCCGGAAAGCCAACTCTTTCATCCGAGCGAGCCTCTTCGAAGCCATAGTATCTGCGAGGTAAACAAAGAGAAAATTGTTAGTCAACTTCGCAAGGTAAACAAAAGAGCACGATAACGATCTTAAACAAACCTAAAACTCTTTGCACATCGCGCTTCTTGGCGGCCTTAACAAGGACATCGGTAGGAATGCCCCTATACTTCGCCTTTTTAAAAGGGATTTGGTCAGAGATGTAGGCGAGGATCTTTTTTGTAAGACAATCTTCCACATTCAACTTTTTCTCACCAATTGCATAAGAATGTGTAGATCGGTTGAAATGCCCATTGCTCCAGCCAATAGGAAACTTGGTACATTCCAACGACCGACCATCAGCTCCGAACTTCCCCACACAGTCCACTGCCTTGTCGTTCACAGGCTCCACCCAATAGAAAAATTTCTTCCAATCACCTCGCAAGGAATCGGTATATGCTCGAAAGATCTTCGAACCTCGCCTCGATCGGAAACTCACATGCTCGCGCCCGAAATTAGTGGCCTTCTTTTTGCCACTGTTCCGGTTAAGCTCGAACAGGTGAAAGAACAGCATGGGCGACACCGGCCTTTCCAAAGGAATACACAAAAGCTCGAAAGCTCGAAGGAATGCCCATGCATTAGGATGCAGTTGAGAAGGTGCAACGTCCAACCTAGCCAGTACGGTTTGCTGAAGACAAGTAAAGGGAGGTCGGATGTTCATATCCTTGATCGTCACGTGGTACATTGTAAACTTGAATTCCCCTGCCCAGGTAGCCACGTGCTCACCGTCCTTCATACCTTCGACCCTCCAGATCCTGTCCGAACGACCATTAATCTTCTTCATAACAGGTCCGAAATTATGGAAAGAACGAAAAACCGACTCTGTCTCCAACACCGAGCTTGAAACCCAATCGTAAGGGCTTGCTTCCCTGGCTGGAACATTTAAAACACCGAGGTCAGTGCTGGAATATCCATCTGCGGAGGTGGCCGAAGATCGGCTGCTTCCTTGAGGGTCACCAGTTTATTTCTCTTGATCGATAGGCACATCGCCGGAATCCTCGCTCGAAGAATCATCCGTCTCAGTGTCAGCCTCGTTCGAGCCGCGAGTTTCCGAGCTCCCTCGGTTCTCCCCAGATTGAATTTCGTCTTCGGACATGTTATCCTCCTGTCCTGACCCTTCGTCATCGTCATCACCCTCATCACCGTCGTCGTCGCTACCTTCTTCCTCGCCTCGATCTCCGAATGATTCATCGTTTGCTTCGGAGACTCTAGTATCAGGGGTAAGATTTTCAACATCTAAATCTTCATCGGCCTGCTCGCTTGTCGGAGCCGAATCCAGATGATCTTGTTCATCTGGAGTGGCGGATTCAACTTTACCTTGAACGTCGGGACCGTCGGCGCGGTCGTCTCGGAGAACCTCATCAGGCACTCCATCACCTGAGGCCATTTTAGTTGCTAGCTCGGGGGGTTTGACAGTGATTTGTCTCGGAGTTTGCTTAGTAACCGCCAGATCGGACCTGCAGAAATGGGGACGAGTTGTCAGGGTCATACCCCGTAAATGGGTCCACGAATAAGTCGGGACCCGACCTGACGGCCCCCACTCTGAGGGAATTTGCCGGGTTCAAGGAATCTCGACCCTATTCCAAAACAAATAAAGACAAAAATGAAAGTTTAAAGGGACTAACCTCGTACAAAGCGCAAAAAAGGGTTAAGATCGACAATAAAGTTGGCTCTACGATCCCAAACGATGGAAACCCACTGAAAAGCTCCGACCCTCACTTTCCGCCTGCTCAAACACAATTGATCGCGAAGGTCGTCGGTCAGAGTGTTTGTATTGTGAAAACGAGTGAAAACGAAAGACCTAACTCCATATTTATATTGGGCTGAAGAAATTGGGCCTTAAAACTGAATCGACGGGCCCAATCACAAAATTTTGAACTAGGCACGCAGAACGAGGCGTTACATCATTAGACAATCATCAAAAGACGTGCCCTTTCAGACGATGCATTTAATGCACTACACATAAAAAGGTGCCTTTTCCAGCACACGTCTTTTGGATTTTTCTCCCAGGAACTGCAAACAACGGAGCTCGGGCACCAAGGAAGCTCGGGCACGTCCACTCCTTTAACACTAGGATCGTAAGACACCACCTCGACATACAAGTCAAGATCGACTATACCAGACGACCAGACTTGGGGGGCAACTGTTATGGTAATAGATCTAAATGCTATTGACACCTCCAAGGGTCCATTAATCTGATTGGGCCAGCCTTTTACGTAAGCCCACAATTTAACGCTTCAGATATAGCCAACACATCCAACGGTTCTTAATCATTACATCAACACCATTCAAGCCTATAAATACCACATTCAATGCTCATTAATGGTAAGCTATTCTACTCATAATATACTCTGCTTGACTAATTTACTGACTTGAGCGTCGGAGTGTCATTGCAGGACCAACAACCCAACCTCAACCGAAACATTAAAAATCAAGGATCACACCTACCAACTACCTCAAGTCGACCTCTAAGGTCAGGAGTACGGAACAGAATAGTATTCAATACACAAATTGAGGAAGTCCTCATGTTGAGAGCGCCAACCAGTGGCTGTTTGAGGTGTTGCGAGGAAGCTGGTTCGCGGAGTGAGGTGAGGGTCCCGTGGTCAGAATCGTGATTTGAAGGTGGCTGGGCGTGGCTACTCTTTGCGAACGACATCACTGTTGCAGAAACCAACGTCACATTCAGAATCAGTGGCCATTTTCGAGTCAATGAACGAGCTTTGGGGTCTGGCCGTGGTCACAGTTGAGAGAACACGAGGAGAGAGAGAGCTCACGGTGGTGTTTCGTTTGGTCGATAATGGTGGACTAAAAACGCGACCACGATTGAAGAAACAGGGGCCATATTCGGAATCAGAAGCGTATTTCGAGTGGATGGGAGAAGTTTGGGGCTCGGCCGTGGAGGGAGGAGTGAAAACGAGATGGTGGAAGAAGTGGCTGCCTAGGGTTCGCTGGTTCAGGTGCAGAGGAGGAAGAAGAAGGCTGACGGGCTTGGTTAGTGGATCGTGTGCTGAATCTGATAGTGGGCTGGTGGTGCGTTTAGTAAAAAAACGGGGGTGTAAGCGTTTAAAAGCCCAAAAATCCGTTTTAAATATTTTATAAAGCCCAATTTGACTACAACTATTATTCTAGCACCCCAATCACTAAAATAACTTTCTAAATAAATAATATCTCAAATACTAATATATTTTTTTTGAATAATATAATTAAAAAATAACCAAAAGATATTACTAATAGTGTATAAAAATACATTTAAATGCGTTTCAAACCAATTTTAATAACTTAAACACACATTAAATTAAAATAATTTAATCTTATCAATTAAAAATAATTCATAAAACAATCACATAATAAAAGGACCACAATGTGCGAAAATCGGGGTGTTACACTAGTGGGCCTATCAAGTTCCTATTCTCTTTGGTGTTTATGTTGTGTCTTTTTGTTTTGCTAGGAATTAGTCTATCGAGAACTGTTGATTGCAAAGAAGTGCAAGGTTGAAGCTGGAATTTTCACCAACTTCGTCTTCTCCTCCAACGGGCAAGGGTCTAACATGCTAGTGGTTGAGTTGGACCAATCCGAGACCAGTTATAGTCGATTCGTACCTACATCGGTCAAAATGATCTGCAATTGGATAGATTCAAAGAATGTGGTCTGTCAACCTCATTGGGCCTCTAACCGTGTCTAGAAGATGCTGGCTTTGTTGATACTTGATGTTTGGCTTGAAGTAATTTTACTTTGGCCTAAAGCTCTTCTATGTAATGATGCCATTAATTTGGATGCTCTGACTATTAGGATCACCTCTAATGTGTGGATAGGGAATGCCCTAGCACATGCTGAATATCTCAGTTGTACTATGTTTGTTTTCACCTAATGAATGAAGATATTTGACTTTCAAAAAAAAATTGAAAATAATGTGGCAGTTTTGTAATTAAAATGTGAAACATGACGTGTTTTGCAACAAACATGTTGGGGTGGAGGTGGGCTGCGGAGGGGAAAGCGTATGGGGTAGGGAGACAAGATACAATTGTTCAGTAAGGGTGCAAAGTGTTCTCGAACTTAATTTCTACGGGAGGGTTCCAAAACACACTCCCTCTAGTCTCTATTATAAGCAAAAGTGGGTTAACGGAATTGATGTACTCATTCTAAATTTTAAAAAATATATATCAACTTCTGTTGAGCCATTTTTTTATAATAGAGACTAGAGTAGTAAATTTCTGTAAGGGTTTTGTCTGAAAAATAATAAGAACGGAAAATGGGTGGATTAAAAAAATACGAGGTGTAAATAGAGATTCCCAGAATTGAGTAGAAAGTTACCAAATATTATTGGGCTTTTGGTCAACACGGTTCTCTACTGCCAACATTTTTTGAAGAAAAGTGGGGGGAAGTTATATCCTCACCCCCTTTAATTTTTCCCACCCCTAAACCCCTCCCTAGTGCCACTACCAGTCTACCACCATATCCCACACTATGTCCACACAAAATGACTCCTTTAAAAATGGATTCCCGAGATTAGCTTTTCAACTTAATACTAAAATGCCGAGTTGGTAACGACAGCTTGTGACCCGAGTGGGGGCATTAATGTGGTGGAACATGGGGTTAGGTTTCTCTCTTTGCCCATCCCAAGTTGAGAGTATATCGGTTGTGGCCACGGTAGTTGCTGGCTTCACAGAGCAGCAAGGGCTGCTGGCCTGCCTCCAGTCACTCCGCCTAGTCAGCCTGCCTACCCACTTGAACCACCACTTTAAAAAAAATTAAAAAAATTCGACCAAAAAAAAAACTTTATACTAAAATATTTTCTTGTTTTTACTCTATTTTCAATATTGAAACCAACTATTTTATTATTATTTTAGACAAAGTGAGCCCAGTTAAACTATAGATACAAGAACATAATCGAGTTCTCGCAATATTTGATATTTTTTTGTTATAATGATATTTTTCAGGATCATTTGGCTAATATACCAAACAAGTATGTTTTGACCAAAGAATTACCACTTTAGTCTATTATTATTATTATTATTAATATTATTATTTACATGATTTGAGTAAGTCGTGGTTCTTATCACAGCTTCTCCTTTTTTTACAAAAAAAAAAAAAAAACTTCAGTTATACAATATTTTTACGATATAGGTTTTTGAAAATAAAAATTAGCTGTAATTTTACATTTATAATTTATCAAAAACTTCTCAAACGGATTCTTTAGTATAAGATTTTTTTAATTTATTATAAATTGAGTTATATAGTACTTAGATATTTGAACTATAAATATTTTTTTTAATGGTAAAACTCCAAATGTTTGAAATTCATTTATGTTATCCTTGTTATATGTTTATTGGAACTTTGATCGGTTAGTGAATATTTTGTAAAATATATAATACATGATGCTACTAATAAAAGTGCTAAAATGAGATGAGAAGAAAAGCATTCTCAATTATAACTGATAAAAATAACTTTCACAGCTAATGTTTGGATCCACGTTTCCTTATTCGTGCGTTCGGTGTCTTTCAACATTGCCCGACACAGACACACGTTAAAGTTGAAGCATTATTCATAGCATTTTTGATGTAATCTATCCAAACAGCAAATGGTTGGTGAAAATCACTTTTTGATGAATGTATCTAAACAAAAATCACGTTTCATTCGACTCACTTTTAACTAAACTCAATTCTGCCAAACACCCAAACTCAATTCTCATGTCCGCAGCAGAAACAAACACACACTTAAGGTTGTGGCACATGTTGCTAGGGTTTCAAAACCTCCCGCAATTTGATTTTGTTGTGTGTGTAATACGACAAACACAAACTAAGTTTAGTTTATCACTTTTGTCAAAAAAGAAAAGTTTGGTTTATCAGTTTTTTTTGTGAAGTCTTTAGTTTATCAGTATCACATTCACACTGATGAATAACTATTGTACTGTTCACACTATTAATTGAACATAGTCAATAGATAATTCAGTATGATATTTGACTACTCTTTTTATTACTATTCTTAAAGTTAAAAAGTGTAGGGCTGGTTCAATAAAAATATTTGCGCAAGCATTACTGATCTTGACTGAATTCAAGTGCCGTTTAATTTATCACAAGAAGACATTGAAAATGTCTACATGCAAAGCATCTAAGACGGTATTAATTAGAGCAGCCTTCCCGGCCCACTTATTTGGATCATATCTTAATATAAATAGAGCGATTTATTTATTCATAGTACAGTACTATATTGACTATAAAACACTGAATCTGCACATTTTGTGTCCCCATGTTGGGGTTTGTCAAATAAAAAATGTCGCTTTCAAACACAGGTGAATGTACTAATTAGTCGTTAACAATTGTTAAGGATATAATTAATTATGGTAGAAGGAAGTGGAGCTGCCTGCTTACGTTGCGTGGTTTGTAGACATCATTCCTTCTTTTTTTTCTTCTATCAACTGCAGACACATCTTTCCTTCAATCAATATCATTGAGATTCTTAAACTCTACATATGAAAAATATATATGCACTATGCATGCTACAAAACAGTATATAGTAGAGTGAGATTCTTTATAAGGTTTAATAGTATATATAAATCCAAGCCTCGGCTTTGGCTTTTGAATACTTCGTTTATGGCATAAATTTTACTACTTTTTTTTTGGAAGAGATAAATCATAAATCACTTCATTTTGTTAAATTAAATGACTCTTTAATTTATACCTGAAAGTGTTTTCTCCTTCATTAGTAAAAGAGATATAATTTTAATCTCAAAAAAATACAAGAGGTATAATTTAATGTAGAAACAAGTGGTAATGGCAAAGAGGGAAGGGCACTCCACGAAACATATAACTTCAAGGAAAATACACTGCACCACACGTGTTTAATACCCTCAATAATATCAAGCAAAGCAAGACAATCACCTTTTTTTTTCCTGCATTATTACTTGTGGTGGAGAGAGTGCATAGCACCTAAATGGGGCCACTAGATTTCATCATGTGAACTTAACCTATGGGTGGGTATATACCATGCAAGATCGTCCGGCAGGGACCTACGACTCAGCTTATGTCAGACTTAGGTTAGACTAGACTTTTTAAAAATAGATCAAGTTAAGGTTTTTTAAAAAGCGCATTTAGCTAAAAAGATTATGATAGGCCATCGAAAAAACTTTTTAAACCTACCAGATCGACCTATTTAGGTAATATAAATAATATTTTCATTACTATTACTATTAATATAAACTTTTGTATTTTGTGTTAAATCATAAAATTGCTAATATTTTCTGTCAATTTAAACATGTTGACATGCATCAATTTTAAACATATTTAAAGTTATTATCATAAAAAATATTCAAAGTCCTCATGACGAGAAAAACCTCCATGAGGAGATGGTGGAGGGAATGTTTGTTGGTGTAGGCGATGTAGACCAAGAGGGTGAAGCGTTGATGCAAACAACCATGGAGGTAGAGGTTTGATCAACAAAGTTGGAAAAGAAGAAGTTGCACTGGATGGGGTAAGAGGGTTGAAGGAGGTTCATTTGGCAAGACAGAGGTCTCACATCTTTAAAAATATCATAAAACTAAAATTTTAATATATTTAATTAAATAAAATACGTACCTCGTAATTTTATGTTTTAAAACATAGTCTAACGTGTACATAGTCAATGTTATTTAATACAAAGATCTTAATACAAGTTGCTAGATAACTGCTCATTCATATAAATCGAGTGATATAGTGTCACCGGCTAAAGATGGAGGCAGAAATGAAGGAGACAAAACTCATTCCCGACCTATGTGGTTGCCACGCCTAATTTCGAGGGCAATTTTACCTAAAATATGAATATGAATGATTTAAATTCAAGAAACACCGACGAATGTTAAACATTGTCTGATGGAAGAAGAAAAGATCCAATGAGTCCGTACACAGACTGTTTAATTGTGTCTAAGTAACGTGGCAGCAGCATAACCGTCAAAGAAGTCCAAAACCAGTGACAAGCCTCGTAATTATAGTCGAAAACAAAGGTCGTTTAGACAACCTGAACCATATATAAACAAACTTCAACGCACTCTCACACTACACAACTCACTCACTCCTCAACACAAACAAACACCTTCTTCTATTTTTGGATCTAGGAAGTTCTGTTGTTCACTTCTCTTCTTATTTTCACCACTAAAAAAGCAGAAAGACAGAAAGAAATGGGAGGTGCAAGGAGTAATGGAATGATCAAAGTCCCTCAAATGTGTTCAAGGCGTCCAATTCCAAAACGAGGACAAGTGAAGGTTGGAATAGTGGTTGGTCTCGCTAACTCTGTTGCTTCCATTTTCTCTCGCGGTAGACCAACTCCTAGGAGATGAAGTGAAGCAATCTGCGACAAAAGTTTTGATCATTTTGTACAAATTGGAGTTCTTTTTTTTTATTCCCTTTTATGTTTTGTTGATATGTAAAAATCTCTGGTTTTCTTGGTAATGAATGAATCCGTTCGGATCTTGTTTACCTTGTATTATTTATTGAGTACAAATTTTTAGTTGAATCTGCATCACTATCACCGGATCGATATATTAAGCTAATTGACTAATTTAATTAACCATACTAATCCTCCGGATCGCGATGCTCTGCTCCGCAGTTTGAAAGTTCAACTTTTGAGGATCTCAACCTTCATTAGGAAGGATTCAGGCGCAGTTAAAATTTAAATTCCTGGGTGTATCTAAGACAGGTTTTTTTCCAAAAGATAAAATTAAAATTCACACAAAAACTCTACAATCCCCACGGTTGGGCATAGTTCTATTACCTTTACAATTTAACATATACACTACTAGACTCGTATATAAGCAACAAATAACTTTTTAAATTCATTGAAAAATATCACTATTTTACCGGCAAAAATGAAATGGTTTGCAGTTTTCAGTATGGTAAGTTTAACTGAGACTTATTTTACTAGCACGTGCCTTGCGTTTGTTTATCTGATGTTTTGCTTTCTGATCAAATTGATTCCTAATATATTGGTAAAAAATTATCTGAAGAATAATTATCAATTAGTAAAAAATTAACCATTAAAGCTATAATCATGTGTTCGTGTATATGTAATAATTTATGTATATTTAATTATTTTAATTTTATTTCTTAAGTAAATGTATTGTTAATTATGTCATCCGGATTCGGGATACATCTTTTAGTTCATTTTTGTGAATAACAAAGTGATTCTAGAAACATAAACTGATGTTCATGTTTTTGCATATTCTCAAATGAAATTATATAATTTTGTCTAAGTTTGAAGTTTTTATCCCCAATTATGATTTTTATCTTAGAATTTACTATTTAAATTACTTTTAATTGAAAATACATCTAAACATTAAGCACTTTATTTACTATATATACTTTTAATCAAAATCAATTTTCACACCTGAATAACTAAAAACAAACTAAATCCATTTTCAAAACTACTAGGATAAGGCTCATTTCAAACTGTGGTCCTTCAAACTAATTAGTGGACGACTAGGCTAAGTAAAGCGACAATGCAACAAGTTGTCTCAAATATAATAGCAATAATTGGGATAACAATGGATTTAAGAGCTGTCGCTAAAGTTGTTTAACATCTTATTCTAGTATTCTTTTCATTTTCGAATCTATTCTTCCCTCAACAAAATCAGACACGATTAAACAAATGTATTTAAAAATTACATTTGTTGTACATTGTATCAAGGACTTCCCCATTACAAGATTCAGTGCACTGCAATTCCTCTTTAAATACAAATTAATGTTTCTACCTAGCAGCCAACTTTTCTAGCACATGACTATTCTATCAACTAATAACATATGCAAATCCATCTCTTTTCTGTGTTCACATTAGAAGATTATCGGTATTAATGTTGTTTAGTGGCACTACATACCGACTCTATTAATATTCGATGTTCAATCAGGCAAATTCAATACATTACTAGAACTTTTGCTTGAAAGGCAATAGACATTAACTATAAAATATGTTTCTTTTGTTGAAAGGATGTCATTAACTATAAAATATGTAATATCTTCAATTAGAAGTGTATTTGAGAAACAATACTCTTGTCCAACTCAGTGGTAAGAGTTTGACTTAGTAATCTCAATGGACGAAATCCAAAGAAACAAAGTCAAAAAATCTTGAAACCTAAGGGACTAAAAGTGTAATTAAAACTTTCAAAGTGACAAGTTTCAATGAGAAAGAAATCAAGGTTAACCCAAACATAAGGTTAACACTTAATTACAATGCTTGATAGCACCATGCATAATATGCTCTCAAAAAAAAACAATATATGATTCTAAAAACATCATTGTCTTTTGGTTGCAAGAGCGTAAAAACAAATAGACTCAATAAGAAGGTAAGCAAAAAATCACTTCTATAGCACATCGGTGACCAACATATATTTATATTTTGTTTGGAACTAGATTCATTCCTATAAGGTAGTTCAGTTGGTGAACAAAAGAATTAATAGTAAAAAAGTTTTATGAAGAGGTCTAAGGTTTTGACTTTTAACCTAGTAAATGAAGTTATAAAAAAAGGAAAAGAAAAGTAAAAACCACATTTATCCCCCCTTGATTTTTGAAAAGGAAGTCATGAATATGAAATGTATGTTTGGATTGGATATATAGGCTGTAGTTATCAGCTGCAAAGGAAGTGAGCTGAAGTGGGTCGCACCTGAGGTTAGGGTTTAGGAAGAGCCACAGAAATGAATGTAATTAAATAATTAATGATAGTGGTGTGTAGGACCTTGAGCTAAAGCCATAAAGCGACACCGAAAGATGCTTAGGTACTCCAAAATGATCACAACGGTTTGTGTGCATTTAGTCTTTTACAAATGGGAGGTATTTTGCACGTGATTTTAATGTAACAATTTACACATATAATAACATCATTCACAAGGTTCATTGCTTCTTTTCAAATTAAATGATTTAGCTAACCACATTATTAGTACTATTAAACTAAACACGCAGCCCTACTGTCTGCTGGCCTTTAAATATGGCCGGCATTCGGGACCACCAATATGAACTAGAAATGTAGTGATAAAAAATAAATATCTCAGATATTTATAAAAGAATAAATATCTTTCATTACAGATATGAGATATGCAATGAAAAGTATTTTTAATTAATATATTATATCATAATATTTTCCTCTGAGTATTATGAATAAAAACACCGATGACTTCTGTCAAAAATATATAAATTTTAACCAATAACAAATGAGTATTAGAACGTACTAGTATGTTGGTATACTTTATATATTTAAAAATTAATAATAAGAATACAAATAACACCCGTTTTGATGTGCATTTTTCAATCAAATTTTGAATCTCTTTTTCTTTGCAAGTTTGCCAAACAATTAGACTTTCTTAACCACCGTCAAATATATATGCTCACTTGAAATAAGAGGGTCACAACATCTTCACAATAAAAAAGTACCATTCCCTCAACTTAATTATGTGGAAAAAAAATTGCCTTTTTCCCTCAACTAATTTGAGGCTTTATATACATTCCATCTTTTACAGCAATGCAATTTCTCAATTTTTGAACTAACAAGATTGAAGATTGAATATTGTCAAAAAAAAAAATTGAAGATTGAATGTAGCAGAATGCCAAAAAGGATGAGTTTGACTTGGAGTTTGACCGATGGGTTCATACAAGTCAATACTATCAAACAAAGAAAAACGGGGTACTACTCCATCCCAATTCCAAAGTAAATGACTACTCCCGCTGGCAACGAAAGCAAAGTCATAATTGTCAACAAACAGCAAATCTATAAATAATGCAAAATCCACAATGACCACAAGAGTCAAGAGCAATAGAGCATCATCAAACAACTGTGGCACAAAACAAACGAGAAAGAATGAAAAGTACTCTTTACATTTCCATATTATATGAGTTTCCAGCCTAAAAAAATATTGTTATATATTACTTGATATTTTACAATATTAATGAAGTGTTAACTTAGTCAAATTAATGATACATTAATTTGTGTATAGATTAGGGATGAGTAAGAGACGAGTTTGGGACAGGTTATACTTGTTCCATACTGTTCCGAACGGAACTCACTGAGAGAGAATCGTACCTCACGATGGTGATGCTGACATGGAAATTCAAGCTCTGAGACGATATCAACTCTGATGTGAAGCGCGGGGAGGCCGCCACCTGCAGGCACTCCGACGCCCAAGTCAGTCCATAATCAAAATGGAGAATATCAAAGGGGTGGGAAAAGCTTCCCATATTTTAGAGTGTGGAGTGGTATATATAGTGGTGCGATTGGGCTTGTTTATAATTGGGCTCCTAGGCCCATCATCTCTAGCCAAAGTTGGATCCAGAACACATACCCAGCCCTAAAAAATTTTAGGATCATTTTTAGACCATAATTTGTCCTTAGAACAGAACAAACTCGATGTTCTTAGAGTCGAAGTAAGACTGAGTCTATTTAGGACGATATTTGATTAGCCCAAAGGACAATTAAAATAAAATTATAAGATGACCACTCAGGTATGACTAAAAGTTAGAAGTAATAAATTGAATTATTTTAATATTTTATCATATATTCTAACTATTCTCGAGGTGCCTCCAATCCAGCGAGAGGATTAGTTACTGCGTTCGGCGGTGGATACCCTAGTCTCGACCAAAAAATATATTCAAACTCAAAAACATAACTTTTACAATAGTACTACTTTATAGCAGTGTTTCTTTAAACTAACATAGTTTTCAAATTGAATATTTTATTTATAAAAGTCTCATTATCAATGTAATAGACTTAAATATTAGGCTGAGGAGTGAGTAAGGGGTGGGTTATACATAACCTTAATCCGTCCCTAGATTTTGGCAGAGCCAATACTTTAGGCTCTAACTCATCCTTAGACTCGAACAAACCTGATGTTTTGCGGGTTAAATGAGACGAAGATGGGACAAGTCTTAGGATTAAGACGGGTCTTGCTCACCCCTAGTGTAGATAGCTAAAAGTACCAAAGAAAAGGAATAGAGTGAGTGATACATTACTCCCTTCGTTTTAAAATGAATGTCGTTTAAGGTTTTTACACACATATTAAGAAATACAGTGATTAGAAGAAATAAAATAGATATTTTACCAAATTATTCCTATCAACTATTGATGTCTTGTCCATTATTGTTAATGCAAAGTAGGAGTAATGTACATAAAGAGTACTATTGGAAAGTAAGTAATTAATATTGCATTGGGAATCAAAAATGATATTCATTTTCAAACAATTTTTTGTTAAAGTGAAGCTCATTTTGAAACCGAGGGACTAAAAAGTTGGTATATGTTTTTTATGATTAGAAGAGAAGAAACCTTTTTATTCCTTACAAAAAAAAGACCTCAAAGACTATTTAAAATATTAAAGTACGAAATTTTAGCATCTTAAAGTCCCAATTTTTTTTTTGCGTGTAGATGAAGTGATAAACATCAATGATCAATCAACTATAAACTTACGCACGTAAATTAAGGATTCTGAATTCGAACTCAGGTAATCACAGAAAATATACGCCCTAAAAATATTGATTTTATCCATATTGTATACTAGGTCTTGGAGACGTCTCATGCTTTTTAGCAAAAGAGTCCGCATCTAAAGGATAAGCACGCACTAATAATAATTCTATATAAGTGAAAGTGTGAAACTCAATTCTAACAGTACTGGAGCTAGGAGAAGCCTCTTGTTGAAATATACAAAGAGAGAAAAGGAAGGCAAAGATGGGCAAGGTGGTGATCACCAGAATGGATTTGATCTGCAATAATCATTCATCCAACAGGAAAAAAAATTCTGGCCGTATGATACCCAAGAGGGGCCAAGTGAAGCTGGGGATTGTGGTGGGCTTGTTTCACAGTGTCTCTTCTATTTTTTTCTCCTTCACCTCAAGATGTGTTCACTTATCTTGATTCTTTCTGCAACCAGATGTTTTTACATTACCATATGATGATGAATGAAAAAATTATCATTAGTTTTCTAGTTAAAAACTCGCATTTCTAATTGCAAACTTCTATGATCATTCACTAGTGTAATTGGATCAATGTTTCTAGCAATTATATAAGCATCCATAGTCCTTTGAGCTGAACTCAAACTTATAGGGGTTAGATTTAGATATGTGGATTCCCAGATACTACGCCAATTAAAGAAAATAGAAAGAGAAAAAATCATGCCACTTCAAGATTATAGTGAGTTACTATTTCAGGAATTAATTTGTGGTTTTTCTCTTTTTTTACACTCCATCAAAACTTCCTTGTACCTCAATTATTATTATTTGTATTAAAGAGGGCTAAAAGCCCAAGGGAACTACAAAGGATTTATATGAAAAGGAGGCCCCTGTCATATAATGGAACAACGCATGGTTAAAAGTGCTAGATACACTAATCCTTCATAAGTTTATTTTCAGAGTTTGTATAATTTTACCATAGGAAGTTTATTTTTGGAAAAATCACGACGAATTATGCCTTCTCTAAATAAACTTCCATAGGAACGGTTTTAGTTATAGACCTTTTCAATAATATTTTAAGCATAATCGACTACATAAATTTGTGATATATTTAAGGCTCTTATTATAAATTAGAATTCAAATGTACTATCTTGTAAGGTCAGATTCTTTGAGACTCAATACAATCCTTAAGCATCGAGTTCACGCTATTTCAGATCCTTTTTTTAATACTTACAAGAAGGGAATACTAATTGGGATAATGTCCCAAAATCTTAAGAGTGTATGTTTGGGACATCTTTTTTAATTGAGGAAACTATAAAATATTTTTAAACATAAATGAACTGGAATTTAAATATCATGTTATTCTTTTAATTTTTTTAAAATCTCAAATATATATTAAAATATAGACTAATCTCTCCAAAGCCCTCTCATCCCCTCCCTTCGTGTATAAACAACACACCATCAATCATTTGGCTTCTTGTTTTACCTTTTGATTTGCGTTAACTTCCCATCCCTGGGTTACAAAATATTTACAATGAATCCAGAAAATATGAAGGAAAAAATCCCTTAAAATATCTTATTTGTGCGTTTGGACCTTTATATATTATGACATATTATATATTATAAGTTTTACAGTGATTGCAAAAAGAAAAAAAGAATGCACAGGCTAACCAGTCAGCCAAATTAATGAATCAAAAAACTGGATTGGTTTTGCACTCTGCTGCAATGAAAATTTAACCTATCCTGCTGTTGTCTCTCCCAAAGACAAAAGTAGTTGCCCAATTGGTTGCCACGTAAAACCTGTTCCTCCAGCTTAGCACACGTGTCAGATATGCAGAACGCCATATAAACCAGCTGACAAAACCAGCAAGTGACAATCCCTTTGCATCCTACACAAACACAACAACATAGTATTATGTAGTGTACCACAAAATCAGAACAGAACCTATATTTTTGAGTTTTATAAGTTTAATTAAATATTAGAGACAGAATTAGAAACTTTGTTATTATGAATTAAAAAATAAAGAAACTTTGCTATATATTATTATACCTTTGACTGTCGTAGATCAACCAATGCTTTGTAGTGACCTACTGATGCCATGCTCCCAAGATGCTTGTACACAAAAGGCTCTCCAAGTTGTATGTCTTTTGCAGAGAAAGCCTTTGCTCCATTTTGTTTCCCTATTTTGTTGAACAACTCCACAAGGTACTTCCCTTCTCTTTCAGCAACCTGTTAGTGACCAATGCACAGCATAGTTAAGTATATATATCCTCTTCATCATCAGTTCAAGGACAATATAGATTAATGTATGATTAACTTTGTTTGATTAGTTATTTCAGTTTGTTCACCTGAGCTAGAGCTGGAAGAACTGGCCTTCCAGTTTCTTCAAGGAAACCAGCACAATCTCCAAGAGCAAAGACATCTTCCACAGAAGGAACACGCATCCATCCATCAACACCAATTCTGTATCATTCAACAACATTGGATTAAATTAAATTAAAATCACGGATTAAAAATGAGCAAAACAAAGAAATATTTCCTTTTTGTTGTGTTTTATTTTGGCTACACATACCTTCCACCCGGGGACTTGGGAAGATTTAGTGCTTTGATAAACTCAGAGGGACCAACCCCTGTGGACCATACCAAGAGACCATAAGGAACTTCAGTTCCATCACTCAAAACTATATTTTTTGGATGCACCTCCTTCACTACACCCCGCATAAGACGTACTCCAGACTGATACAAAAATTGTATATCTCAGCCTTAAACTTCAAAATTGAAACGGCATTGTGCCTAGTTATGACTCTGATGCACTCATACACACACGAACACGACACCAATACATAGACACACCAATCATATTTTGAGAAAATGGAAATGATTGAATGTTTGTATTCGTGTTGGAGTGTTTGTGCTACATAGAGATCATGACAGATTGATGTATACTCACCTTTGTTAAGTGCTTTATTGCATATTGTCGTAGGCTAACATCAAAGGATGACAATATCTCATTTGCCTAATCATGAAAAGTTAACATCATAAATGGTTAAGAACATAAAATTTCACCTCTGCATACAAAATACTAATAAACTTATAATGTAAACCAGGTAGCTACCTCAATGAGTGTAACGTGAATGTAATCTTTAACATGAGTATAGCGCTCACGAACATCTTTCGTGATGAAATCACTCAATTCACCACTAAATTCCACTCCTGTAGGGCCACCTCCAATAACTACACAATGTAAAAGGCGTTTCTTTTCTTCTTCTGATATGCCTGTTGTTATAATGAAAAAAACTTATTTAGCTCAGGCTTTGGCAAGAAAATGACAGCTACAAACATAATTGTTTTGTTTATACAAACTATGGTGATAGATATGAAACACCAACCTGGATTTTCAGAAAGCATTAGATTAAGTAGAAGTCTTTTCCTTATTTCTTGAGCATGAGTTACTTCACGAAGAAAAAAAGCATGTTCCTGTACACCCTTGATGCCAAAAGTTGTAGGCTCAGCTCCAGCTGCAATTACTAGCTTGTCATAAGCAACTTTAAATTGGTAAGGATCTCTAGACAATCCACCGTTGGTAACTGCCTCACAATAGACCTGTTGACATGAATGGAGTAAAAAAAATTGACTAAGCATTCCATTGTCATTTTTTAATGTCATAAGTCATAACCATAAGCATGTAAGAAACAGAAGGGTAAATCATTTTACTCACTTCATGTTTGTGTGTGTCAATCCCAGTGCAGGAAGCTAGATAGAAATAGGAGTTGGGGTCCTTGGCTAATGCACCCTGTATATTGCTGACAGGCTCAGCAACAGACCGGAATTCAAGGGTTCCAACACATGTTGAAGCCAACAACGGAGTGAAAACCATGTGATTCCTTGGAGATATACACACAACATCATAAATTTTGGTGTCTAGCCCTTTGAGAAACCTACAAGCAGCCCAGCCAGTACCAAGAACAACCACCCTTGGCTTTTCACCTGGCTTTGTTGCCTCTAGTCCTGCATATCTATGATGATCATCTTCTAATTCAGACTCATACTCCTCTACAACCCTTTGTGTGTTAGAAGAAGGAAACTGATAGTATGGAGTTCCTGCTATTCCCCTCTTAGAAAAATTCATGTAGTTCTGGTCCTTATTTTTGGAAATATATGAAAATTGTCCATCTACTTGGGAATTTTCATGGGAAGATAAGGAGGATTTGGTTGTATATGTTCTCTCATTGAATATATGATCCTCATGTGCATGACTTCCAAAAGTAGCTCCGGATCTTCTCAGGTTTGCCCTAGCTATCCTTGCCAGTGCCATTGTTAGAAAACCAGATCCCAAGGCCAGTCTTTACACTAGTATAAGATTTCTGAAAAATACAATCCAAAGGTTTTAGTGCGATCAAGTTTGAAGAGAAAAATGAGATATTTTACAAGAAATAAGATTAAGAATTGTAAATATACAAGGTGGTTTGCAAATTAAGTGCTTGGGAACATGATTATAAACAAAAAGAGAGACAATTGGAGTTTAGTACAAGTTGATGACCATCAATTCCAAGAATATGGGACAGTAAAACAAAAAGAAATATAGCTTTGATCATCATCTATTGGCAGTTACAAAGAAAGAATCCCAAGTTTAGAAACTCCAAACATGGGATTGGGAACAGTTTCTACAATTCACTTAACTGGCACATAAATTTAACACAGACGTTTGAAACGTTCACATTTACGGAAAAAGCTACTAAAAAAATGATTTTGTGAGAAATACCAAGGTTAATATAAGTCAACATTTTTGTATAAAAAACTTTACGTGAGTTGGGCTCCGGGGGCTCACAAGGGTCTGAGCAGACATCATGGCTCTTTGAGCACTAATAGAGTACTTACGAATCACTTACTAAAGAAGTCATCATGTCGACAGCGAGAATTTAAACCCCGCAAAGACGTGCCTTTGCGCAGATTGAGGCAACTCCTTACCAAATGAGCCGACCTTCGTTCGCATCTCAATATATTTTATATTTTATTATATACAAAAATTGGTCCTTATTGAAGAATACGCCGAGAACGTTTGTCATACAGTAGTGAATGATTCATCGAAAGCCATAAATTAAAGGAAAGGTTTCTATATGGAAAATCTACATCTGAGATTCAAAAGTATTCGCTGGCCACTAACAAAACAGAGGCATAGAAAGCAAAGTTATAAAACACAAACACATACATTACATACACATATATCATCGATTCTCCAAAAATAAAAGCGTATGAAAATTATCAGTCTAATTTATTCAATTTACATAGATTCGTATGTATACAGCAAAACAGTTCTACAACATAAAAGAAGAATGCAATGGTGATCATTGTATTAATTACCAATGACACATAGTTAAAGGAAAGAGAGGTAACCTTTTGATTTTGTGTTGAAAGAGGTTATGATTTTGTTATGAAGTTGTGTTGTGGGAGACGAAGGAGGAGAAGAAGATTGAAGAACTTTTTCACGCTTTGTTGGTAAACCAAAATCTCGTATTTATTAGTAGTAGGTTAAGTGTGGTAAGCGCAGGCTGCAACTACTACTATTCAGGGTCGGAATGGTCCGTTTGATACAATTTTAGTAATAATATATTTTATATTTAATTAAATTAAATTAATACCCGTTCGTTCCAAATGTGACCGATTGCGCCGACTTGAGACCCAAGAAATTAGGGTGTTCCAGAAGGTCCAATAACAAAGAAATCAAAACACGAAATGTGTGATAAATATTTAATAATAATGGCGGCCTATATTATTATATTATTAGGAAAGAAAGGTGCGAGTTTTCTGGTTCGTATATTCCCTTTCATTCTAATTCTGGGAAGCGGAGCTGTCTCGTCCCAGACGCTGTGGTGTGTGATGAACCCAAACGGGTCGTTTGGGTCGTTCCTTTTTTGACCAATTAAACTTGGAAACTTCATTTTTTTAAGCACGTCAGGCGTCACCAAAACGCTGATTCTGTGAAGGAAGCAGAGAATCTGGTCAAATAAAGACTGCTGGGGACGCGATTCGCCAGTGGGCCCCATACTGTGTCAAATGAAATCAAGTGAAAACTACTTTTGCGCTTATTTTCCGTACGTCTCAAGTTCTAATGAAAAGGTAGAATATAATTTTGGAACAAATATATACTACATTAACAAATTTACGGAATTTGTTCTTACAAATTCTTTAAACCAAACTATCGTGTGATTCGTCCGAGGCTAATTCGTCGCAGCGGTAGAAATATCGTTTATGGACATCTGGTTGTCGGGTTCGATCCCCACTGGGTGTCGATCCTTGATTTTCCCCTTTGTGTGTGTTAGGTTCTGACAATTGTCAGTTCGACCATTAGACCAAAAAAAAAATTCTTTAAACCAAACTAT
Organism: Astragalus glycyphyllos; assembly: GCA_963573325.1. Lineage (NCBI taxonomy): Eukaryota > Viridiplantae > Streptophyta > Magnoliopsida > Fabales > Fabaceae > Astragalus > Astragalus glycyphyllos. Next base: position 67,769,046 of record OY754310.1, read on the forward strand.
GTATTTATTAAGTTTAAATATATATTAGTCCCGGTAAATATGTATTTGCAACACAAATCACAGATTAAGGACAAGAAATATATCGTATACACAAATTAAGGAGAAGAATTTTATTTTTTTTGCAAATAAAAGGAACGAATCCTCCTTAAAACACTCTTGTGTTAAAAAACATAAGAATAAAATTCTAATTTTATTAAAAAGAAAGAAAGAAGACAGAAGAGAGGAAAGGAGGGACTAGACCAATACCCTTTAGAATAAAATAAAAACAAATAACCCTAACTTGAAAACCCCCAAACCTGAAGACAAATTATTAGATAGATCAAAAGGAGAGAGGTATAATTTGCCCTTGAACGAGTATTATATCCAACGATCAATTTTTTTTCCTCAATTTATTCTTTTGTGTCTTAGACACAACTGGTTTGAAATTATCATATCGCGCAATTGTTCTTTGGGTATTGATAGCCACGGGATCACCAAATCGTCTAACACATTGCCCAAACTTTCCCTAACATTCTCATCTCAGATGCTACTACTGGATTAGAAAATGACAAGAAATATACATAATAGAAACAAACACATAACGTAAATTGCATATCTACATTATGGTTTATGAAAAAAAAAACTATATGAAACAAGAGTTTTATGCACTAAACCAAAGAATTCACCTGCTCCGTCCAATTTCCTGGCAATTAAACGAGTCGAACTTGACTTTTGACTTAGGTATAATTCGACTCGATTAATTCATGAAGCAGCTCGACATATATACGTCATGCGTAGAGGATATATTGGTTTATCCAAAAAAAATTATTACATCATTATATAATTCTCAAATCACTTTATTATTATACTTGTTTATACTTTTTAAGCAAGTTACTGATACCTCTTCACAAAGTGAGTTCCTTTACATAAGCAGTAGGCAGGAGAAAAGGCAAAGACTATTATAGAGTTTCTTGATAATGTTACTACAACTAATTCGAAGTTCACAATTGTCAAATCTAAAGCTCAAAAATATAACCTAGAAAAAAGAAAAAAGGTAAACAAAAATATTATAATTATATTTATATTTGGCAAAATTACACCGGAGAACCTTTAAGTTATTTATTTGTAATAAGTTGGCCCTTTAAGTTTTTTTTGTAACAAATAGGCCCTTTTAGTGATTACTCTAGCTTATGTATTTTGATGTAATGCTATTTTATATATTGTGATTACTCTGGCTTATGTATTTTGATGCAACCAAACATATTTTGGTGTATTTTGATGTAATCAACGATATGGTATTTTACTAAAAGGGCCAACAGTGTCAATGTTAGGTAACTTAAAGGGCCTATTTGTTACAAAAAAACTTAAAGAGTCAACTTGTTACAAATAAATAACTTAAAGGTCATCTGGTGTACTTTTGCCTTTATATTTTCAATTAGGTAATTATTTCATTCAAAACTACTAGTAAATTGCTATTTCAAAATGTTAAAAATCTAGAGTTTTTCGGTTTTTTACAGAAAAATGAGATTCTTTTTAACCTTTTATTCATGTGTGTCGAGGTAACGAGTTGCTCGCGAGCTTAAGTCGAGTCGAGCTGAAGAAAAAGATTCATGTTGAACTCGAGTCGAGTTACGAGCTAAGCGGCGAGTTGAACCAAGTTCGACTAAATTCCAGTCATAATAGGGCACCACCACCATCACCATTACGTTTACTACCATATTATTGTGGAAATACATAAGCTCAAAGACGGACCCAGAAATTTTAATTGGTAGGAGAAAATTACACATGCTAAATATTTATAAATATAAACATTAACAATTGAATCGAGTAAGAAAATATACTAATAACAACAATAAGTAAAGTTTTCAGGATGAAAGAGAAAATTTAGAAGCACATACTTTTACTAAATACATTGGGTTTTATTGATTTCGGTTGTGCCAAATATGTTACATGACTTCTCCTTTTATAACCAAGGAGATGAACTAAAAGACAAAAATACACACATGATTCTTTTAACATGTTATACTTTCATACACACCATTATAACTTATCTACAACTTATATTGCTCCATGTTTACCTTGTAAAAAAAATCTTAAATGGCGGAATATATGGTTGACTTAAGAAAATCTCTATATATACATCCAAGGGAGTCTTGGCGCCAAGTCTCCCGCCAAGCTCCCCCCACCCTTTTTCCATTCCTTTTTTTTTCTTTTATTTTTTTTCATTTTTCATTTTTTGTTTTCTTTATATTTTTATATTTTATAAGTATTTTTGGGTCAAGAAAAAATTTAAATTATTTTTTTTCTTTACATTTTTATATTTTATAGGTACTTTCGGGTCTAGAAAAAATTTAAATTATTTAAGTAGGCGAATTTTGTTTCTTCATAACCAGATTGGTGGAAAGGAAAATTAATTTCGTGATAAATTGTGTAAAGTGTGACGTTAAGTAGTGTGTTTTAGAGTACTTTAGGATCTGGAAAAAAATTAATTGTTCAAATACGTGAAGTTTTTTTTGGTTCTGACCATCGCTGGCTACCCACGGAGTGTCCCAACGCTTTCGACGAAAGACTAATCTCCACTCGTGCTTAGGATCAAATTTCGCACTGGTTGTTCCTACATAATCGAAACGGTGAAAAAGAAAATAAATTTTGTGACAAATTGTGTAAAGTGTAACGTTAGACAATGTGATTTGGGGTACTTTAGGATCCGATTTTTTTTTAATTGTTTAAATAAGCAAAGTTTGTTACTCGATAATCAATTTTATTAAAAAAATAAAAATTTTGTAATAAAAATGTAAAATGTGATGCTAAGTAGTGTGTTTTAGGTGCTTTAGGATTTAGAATAAACTTTAGATGTTCAAATACATGGAGTTCGTTCCTTAATAATTGGTTTGGACAAACCAAAAATAAATTTTTTGGTGTGTTTTGGGTTACCATAGAGTTCGACAAAAATATTAATGGTTCAAATACGCAAAGTTTGTTTAAAAAAGTAATTTCGTGAAAAAATGCGTAAAGTACGATGCTAAGTAGTGTGTTTGTGGGTACTTTTGCGTTTGCAAAAAATTATTGTTCAAATACTTTTTTTTGACAAGAAATTATTGTTCAAATACTAAAAGTTCGTTCCTTCATAACCAAATTAAAAAATAAATTTCTTTTTATACTTCTTCTCTTTATATTTTTTAGGACCACTTTTTTCTGCACTTTAAAAAAATAATTTTAAGATGCTTTGAAAAAACAAGAATTTAAAGACTAGATTCCTTCAACTTTGTATAGCTACTTCCATTTTATTGGTGGTTCTCATCTAACCCTGCATGATATCCACGCTTTTCACTTATTAATTGCGTTGTCTTCTTTTAGTTCTAATTACGAGTTAAATTTTCGCTTTACAATCCTTTCGTAGAACCTAGAGCTTTGGCCCCGTGCAAAGCACGGGTCACGGCGCTAGTATAACTAATAACATAAAATAAAGGAGCCTTTTGACTCACATAAACTAAGAACTAGCTATAGAGGTTAAACCCCCCTCCCCGAAAAATTACTGTTGGGCATGCATCATATTCACGAAATAGCGACTGTTGAAGACCTCTATAAAGTAAGTGTCGCTTATAATCGAGGTGAGTAATTGTTGCGAAATTACTATTAGTCTGAGGAGGTTTTAAACTCCTACAAGAGGTGTTGAGTTATGTTTTAAAAAAAAAACTTTTATAAAACCATTTTCAAACCACTCTAGTAAGACAAACAAGAAGCTTGCAAGTTTTAAAAGCAGTGCAAATGTGCTAAGAACAACTAGACACAAGCTTAAACATAACTTAATATGTTTGAAAGTCTTGTAAATACTGTTCACAAGCTTATAAAGCCTTGAAGACAAGTTCAATCCCCCAACTACTTAGGCAAATAAAATACAGAATGTAAGGAGCAAAGAAAATGAAGTCACACAAGGTGCTTTTATATTAGTTCACCCTCAACTTAATAATAACGTCTTTCTTTTTTGGGGTGACAAACTTTCTTTATCCTTTTATCCTCCCCTCTTCCTCAAACCCTTCCCTTTCCTTTTCCCCCAACTCCTAAACATAGCTTAAGAAAACTCGTGGACAACCTGTCTTATCATTGGGGTTGTGGTTAGAATATTGTTTGGGTGTAGGTAGCAATTGCCAGAAGGTGATTGTGATGTGGGGCAAGTCCATGGCCTAGTCAAAATCAAGCAAATCGTCCTCTACTAAAGACTCAATGAAGAGGCATCTATAGACAAGTCAAGAACTACATAGATGAGCAGGAAAACGAAGAGCACTGAAGGTATCTCTACTTTTGGTAAACCCCCAACCCAAATAAATGATAACAAAATGTAATATGGACTGATCCCCTGAAGGTGTATGGGTCTTCAAGCTTGAGCTATTCTGGTCTTAGAAGTAAAAATGCGGTTTAGGATAGCTGCAAGTCGCACACCACCTTGAGCCAGCCTTTTCTCCACAATGGGAAGCCTAGAAAGGAAGTAATCATCTATTCATCATGAAATAGAATAACAAAGTGTTAGAAGTCATCCTTCAGGGATTATGATATCAAGTTAAAAAAATGTTACACTGGTGGCAATCATCCATTGTTACTGGTCAATGGCCATGTGCAGTGATGTTCAAGTACAAAAAACAATATATGACAACTTGGAAAGTAATTTGGATTTTATTTGTATCATAATTTGACAAAATGGGAATCACTAGAAGTCTAGAAGAGAGCAAGGATGCAATGCATGAGGATCAACAATCCTCCTAAATTAGAAAAGATCAAAACACAGAAACACGAAGAAAGAAGTAGATTTGTTCACATGAGAAAATCAGTCCCTTTTCATATGGAAGCTCCCTTGAAGCTAAGAAAATTAAGGAGTTCCAAAAAGATTCTCTTAGAAAGTAGAGAATACCTTTCAAAGTGCTTCCTGGAGTTGCATTCTTATATGCGAATTTGCATGCTAAGCTTATGCTTTCAGAAGCATACCTGAAAGTAACCAATCAAATCACGACATGTAATTTCATGACATTAGTTTTTCATAAGATTTGTAAATATGCTAATATGACAAATCAAGGGCTGTCCATGTTTGTCAAACACACAAGTAAACATTTTACAAAACAATCACACAAAAACTAGAGAAAAATGAAGGAGGTTGGACAGGAAACGTATTAAGTATGTACCGATCAGGACATGTTGTGTAGTTGTGCGCACAATGTTCCCAAATAGATACCTCATTTGACCAAATATCCTGCAGAAAGTTAGTAAAAATAATAGTCAATCTGGGGCCTAGACAGGCATTACAAGTCCAAGCAAAGTAAATGCGTGATGACAGAAGGAAAAATGACAATTTATCTATGTCGGGTATCTTCATCATTTGATCAAATTAAAAAAAATATAAGGTGAACAATTACAGTGATATTCCTTTGAATGGCCCTTATCATAATTGAAAGATCTGAACCATAGAACGTTTTCACAGCATACTCAATAATCATGTTATCCCATACCTGAAACAAAACCAAACTAATTGAATTTAGTCGATTTACTGCATTGTCGACAAGGAAAGATAACACAAGCATTATGACAGACCTCCAAGAGTTCCAATGCAGGTAAAAGTTATCTTAGTAACTATCAACCTTCCATGAGAGAAAAGATAAAAAGAAAGAAGGAAAAAAAAAACATTCTTAATCAATCACAAACAGTCCATATCCATAAACAATGGGAGAAAATTCCTAAACAAGTTGTTAAGTTGCACAATGCAATTAGCCTAAGCAATTTGATCTGATTCTTAACACTTACATGATGAAGATTTGTTTTCCTCCGATACCAACGAACTGTTATTGAGTTTCCTCCTAGGTCTCCAGTAAAACCAACATGTAGGGGCTGTACCAGAAAATGAGAACAGGGAAAAAATCCTCTAAATTACAATTTTGGAGATGACAAAAACATTTAATCATATGATTGTAAATTTAGTATTATACATAGGGAATAATATCATTATCCAATCTCGCGAATCACTGTTTTTTAGTTTAAAGTTTTCATGTCTCAACTTACCAAATACCTACCCATACTTGGGCTAAACCACTGAAGCAAACCAACGACACGGATTTGAATATGTATTTTTTAAACCAGTTATTTATCTGTTGTTCAATTAGATTTTGAATAGAAACCAGGAAGAACAAACCTGATGAACATCCCCAACAAAATGTGACAAGAACATGAGTGCCTCTGTCAAATTATCTGTAATTGACAAAAGAAAAACAGTAAATTCAAGGATCTATCTTCGTCTGGAACAAGCAAGCTAAGAATATACGGTGTAAATGCTTACAGTTCGATTTCAGATATAAAGTGTCTAAATCAGCAGATTTGAGTTGCATTGTATAATTGTATATTGCTCCAGTAACACATCTATGTTTATGTCCAGAAGAATCATGACAATCTCCTATAAGAAAGAATCACAAAACACATACATTCTAAAATTTGCGAAGCGCGTAAAACAATCTAAACATGGAAACACAAGAATTTCATTCATCATACACCATAGTTTTAATTAGAAGAGCCAAACAAACTTACTGCAGTAATCATAGTTACACTTGAAATCCGGCGTGTCGGCATAATGTAAAGGACTACTCCAACGATAATGGTAATTATGACGAACTTCATCAGCCCAAGAGCAAACAGCAGCAAGATCACCTTCAGCAGAAAGTGGAAGCAATTGTTTCAATGCAAATAAAGCATCTTCAGTAAGATACTCCTAAAATTTTGAAACATGAAAGATCTTTGATCAGTACAGCACTGAAATATTATCTCTGGACAATCTTATACCCCCAATTCATATTCTAACTGAACTGATCCTTCATTTAAAATCAATATTCAATAATTTACCGTTCATGGAATCAAATCGAATAGGGTGAAGAGCAATGGAGCAAAGACTAGAAAATCAAATAGAAAAAGTAAAGAGTAGTAGTGTGGTTAACTTACCTGTGTAATCTTACAAATAGCATAGTGGCCTTCCTTTCCCCAACCTAGAACCAGAACAGTTGGGAGTGCCAGTGGCATGATAAGCAACAGAAAAAATGCTCTACCTCTCCCATGCCCCTGCCCATGCCCATGCCCATTCATGCCCATACCCTTATGCAGTTATGCGAATGTATCGGAGAGGACACACGACTTCATAGAGAGACTGGACACTCGTTCTTTCTTAAAAAATGGAATTTGCAATTGGGAAAGATAGAAATACTAGCCCTAATACCCGTACGATGCACGGGGACGGCTAAATCTGTTTTGTATAAAATATACTTTTCTTTAGTTTGGACTATCGTTGGCTATTCGGGACTGTCCCGACACTTTTACGAAAGATTAATATATGATCGTGCTTTGGAGCAAATTTCGCTCTGGCCAATACCGAGCTTGTCCACTGTGGGAATCGAGCTCGGGAGCATCGAGTCGACCCCTGTGTCCAATGGTAGCCTATGCCATTGGGCCAATGTTGTTAGTTTGCAAAATATAAAATCTAATAACGTTGAGTTAAAATTATATTATAACTATAAATTAAATAAGAAGATTATAAATTTGAAAAGGAACATTAACAAAAACATTTAAATTGAACATCTTCCAAACGTGGCTATATAAAGTGAAAAGAAGACAACACAATGAGCAAGTGAAACACGTGAGTATCGTGCAGGGTTAAATGAAAACCACCAATAAAATAGATGCAACTATATAAAGTTAAAAGAATATTATGGGGTGTTCAATTGTAAATATGGTTGAAGTTCCCGCGGGAGTAAACATTGCACGTTCCCGCGATACTAAATGCTACAACACGGTTTTTGAATATAAAGGAAATTTTTAAAAAATAAACACCAATTTAAATATGCATCTAATACCCCTTGGTGCGAAATTATCGAAATAAAGAAGAAAGCGCAAATAGAAAGTGAAATACCTCAGTATCATGGAAGATTGGATAAAAACCACCAATAAATTAGAAGAAGCTACACAAAGTGAAAGAATATTATGGGGAGTTCTATTGTAAATGTGGATGAAGTTCCCGTGAAAAAAATTAAATTATAACTATAAATTATATAAGATGATTGTAAAATTAAAAATGAACATTATCAAAGACGTGAAATTGAACATCCATAAATAATTAGCAGAAAAAGTCTAAAAACTTTTATAGCACTATCTTCATTCAACAGATTTATATATAAAATCTTAACTCATAATTAAAGAGAAAAGGAGACAACATAATTAGAAAGTGAAACACGTATATCATGCAGAGTTTCATTTAAAACTAAACACCAATTTAAGTATGCTTCTAGTACCAATTAGTGCGAAATTATCAAAACAAAGAAGAAAACACAAATAGATAGTGAAACATGTGGGTATCATGCATGGTTGGATGAAAACCACCAATAAAATAGAAACTCGTATACAAAGTTGAAAGAATACGATAAGGAGTTCTATTGTGAAACTGTAGCTGAAATTTAATAACATAATCCATATTCATGCAGGGTTGAATGAAAATGATCAATAAAATAGAAGCAAATTTACAAAGTTGAAAAGAAGAAGATGCGGTTTTTATTATAAATGTGGCTAAAGTTCCCACGGGAGTAAATGCTAAAGAAATATAAAAATATAAACATCAATTTAAGTATGCTTCAAATACTCGTTGGTGCGAAACAACCAAAACAAAGAAGACAACAAAAATATAAAGTGAAACACGTGAGTATCATGCAGGCTTGGATGATAATCACCAATAAAATAGAAGCCCCTATACAAAGTTGAAAGAATATGATGAGAGGTTCTATTGTAAATGCGGCTAAAGTTCCCATGAATAAAAATTAAAGTATACTATAAATTAAATAAGATGATTATAAAATTAAAAAAGAACATCAACAAACACATTTAAACTAAACTTCCATAGATAATAAAAAAAAGTCTAAAGAATTTTAATATCATAATTCATATTCATGCAGAGTTAGATGAAAATGACAAATAAGATAGAAACATCTATTCTAAATGATTTTTTTTTAAAGATTTAGAAAAATATGGCCTAAAAAAATATAAAGAGAAGAAGTATAAAAAGAAATTATTATTTTAAAGTTCTGAAATTAGTAGGGTGAGGAACAAATTTCAGGTATTTAAATATTAAAATTTTTCTAAGCGCTAAAGTATCTCAAAGCATACTGCTTAGCATCGCAGCTTACGTATTTTTTCAGGAAACTATTTGTTTTTCACCAAATTGGTTCTTGAGGAACAAACTTTGCGTATTGGAACAGTTAATTTTTTTTCTATCTCTAAAGTACACGAAAACATACTGCTTAGCATTTCACTTTTCACATTTTGTCCCAAAATTATTATATTTTTTCACCAAATCGGTTAGTGAGGAGCAAACTTCGTGTATTTGAATAGTTAAAAATTTTCTAAACGCTAAAGTACCCCCAAAATATACTGTTTGGCATCGCATTTTACGTATTTTGTGACAATTTATTCCCCAAACTGGTCATTGAGGAACAAACGTTGCATTTTGAACAGTTAATTTTTTTGAACTCTAAAGTTCACCAAAACATACCGCTTAGCATCTCGATCACTTTAAGTATTTTCTTGGGAAATAATTTTTTTAATCGAACCAACTATTGAGGAATGAATTTTGCGTATTTGAACATCTAATTTTTTCGGACTCTAAAACATCCCAAAAATATAAAAACCAAAAATGAAAAAACATGGAAGTTTGATGCGAAGTACTGACCGAAGTCACGTTACCAGCATATAATATAAACACTAATTTAAGTATATTTTTAATACCAGTTAATCCAAAATGATCAAAAACACTATTAGTAAATTAATATTACTGTAATTTAAAAAGGAAAAAAAGAATATTATTTAAAAAACATTAAAATATAAAAAATAAAAATTGAAAAAAAAGCGAAATTTGGCGCGGAACCGCAACTGCAGGATGACTGCAAAGCGGTATTCGCATATTAATACTCCGGAACAACTAAACATGTTAAGTAAATCAGCACGGTGAAAACAATACATAATGTATATTTTATGAATTTAAAACCATCAAAATTAGCAATTGCTATTTTTGTCCAAAAACTCTACATAGATTGAAATACCACAAAATATGATGATGTATGTATGAATCTGAAACTTAGTAATCTGACATCTCACTTCCTACATACGGATGAATTTAATTTCACAAAATTTACATTCTACATCTACATGTATATATTAAGAATTAAAAATTAGCATTAGAATGTTTTTTTTTGTTGGTGGAAACACCAGAATTATTTGGTGGAATTAGCATTAGAATGTAGAAAAAAGAGAGGGTGGTGCAAATATAAAAATTCTATTGGCCTTGCTGAAACCTGAAAAATTGAAGCCCAAAACCAGCACAATGTGTATATTTTAGGGTTTGGTATGAACTGGAACCACACAATCACCACTCATTTGACTGCATTTATTTATTGAAAAATTAAACTCACCGTTGGAAACCCCACACTTCACTCATTTATTTTTTTTACCTCTCATTCTCTCTCTCTCTCAAACTCCACGCCTCATCTTCTCGTCTCTTCTTTTCTCTTTCACATTCCAGAATCTTCAATCATCTCCCACCCTCTTCATCTTCTTCTTTGAGAAGAAACAAAACCCCCCTCTCATCATCTAATCAGCTCCCATCTTTCCCCCTCTTTCATGCACAAACACTAATTCATCATCTCCCTTAACTGACATCGTTCCTTCTTCAGTATGTGGTTCATCAACAGATCTGCTTAAAAAAACCTAGATTTGTACATGCATTATGGGTAAGCTTGCTTCTTTGCTTTCATGACTCTGGCTCTATCTGTGTGTAACCTATATCTGTTTCTCTCACAACAACAACAACAACAACAATAGCAAGATTTACGGCTACGGCAACGGTGAGCCGTTGTGGTTGCAACAACGACAATAGCGAGATTTACGACGCCGACAGTGATGGGCCGTTGTAGTTTACGGCGTGGCGGCGATGAGCCATTGTGGTTTACGGTGACAGCAACGATTATCGGCAGTGATTAGTTTTTTCCCAACTCATTTCTTTTTTAGATTCATCATTTTGATTGTTTGTAATAAATTTAAAATCTTGTTGTAATATTTAGTTATGTTGCTCCTTTCTGTTGAGTTCTATTTTTTTTGGTGAACTTCTGTTGAGTTCTATTACCCTCTCTCATTTTATCTGTTTTTTTTCTTCTCTAATTTCTTGGTCCCTCACTGTTTTGGGAACTCCCAATTTTAGTTTTTACTTTTTAATAGTCTCCTACTCCGTATTATTCTTCATCTGTATATGTTAGTAAATTGCTAGCCAACGAAATGGCTTCCTAAAATTCCCATCAAAACGAAGCGTGGATGACATAAAATAAACAAAAACGAAACGTAATAATAGACGAAAATGCTTGGCAACGCCACGTAGCCCAACGAAGACCACATGAAGAAGAATGGACTTTTTTTGGGAATGTTTGCTGAAAACAAAAAACGCATTTCCCGCCTTCAGCGGCAAGCCGCATAGGAGATGTAGATATCGAACTTTTTTATTATTTGAAAATAGATTACTTTATAACTACTATCAATCACAATTTATGGAATAGTTGATTACTAATTCACTAATCGGTAGTTGCTAATTGCTTCAAAAAAAAAAATCGGTAGTTGCTAATTGACCAATTTCTTTTTTGTGGTGAATCAATCTCTAATTGGTAGATAGTGTAAATAGCTTATACACCTATTGTGTGTATAAATTCAACTCATTTGAAAAATTTAAAATTAGAGTAAATATCCAAATTTGTAATAATAAAAAAGGTAGTTTTGGCCTTAGGGTGGATTGGATTGTAATTTTAAAATATTTTAAAAGATTTTTAGGACAAAACAATTTTGTGGTATTCAATCATGTATTTTGAAAGACTTTTTGGTCAAAAAAGTCATGGATTTTTGAGATTTTTAAAGAGTTTTACAAAATTCAGTGGTATTTGTTTTAGACTTTTTACAACTTCAAAAAAACTACTGGTATTCAATAAAACACAGAATTTTAGATGATTATTATATTGCTAGATGGATTTGTAGACTTTTTAGTATAAATTATAAATCTCACGCCCATCAGACAATCTCACTCAAAACCTTGAGACTTTTTAGCTCTCTCTCATTCTCTAGTTACAGACTTTTCCCATGATAAATTTTTCTCTATCATTTTGTATTCTCGTGGTTAATGATATAGTAGGTTTGTTCATATAATCTTAAATGTGGGTCAAATTTGTTCTTTTAAAATAATTTTTAGCTTAATTATACTCTAGGCCTCTCTATAATCACTCATCCATAATTTTAGTCCCCCAATTTTTTTCCACGATTTTGGTCCCCTATTACCCAATTTCTAAAATTCTTGTCTCTCTCAAATTTGCTCAAACTTGAGGTTGACATAATCCTACTTAACTGTCGTGGAATGCCATGTTGGAGTGCAACATGGCCTTTTTAATTTTTTTTATTTCATTAATTTGTTTTTTAAATATTTAATATGTAAAAAAAAAACACATTTGTGAACCTTAAAACCAGAAATCCAAAATCTTAAAAACTTATCTCCTTCTTCATCACAAACCCAAAATTCTTCATCTCCCTGACCACCCAAACCCAGAAATCTCTTCCTCTCCCTACATTTTTCTCTCTTGCGAATTTTTATACCAAACTCCAACCGCTCAATCTTCTTATTCTTTTGTTTGTTTAGGTATACACAGTCAAAACAAGTAATAAAGAGTAAGTAGAGATCGTTCCCACGAGTATTATCGAGTTCATTTCTATAGTTAAATTAGTAAGTAAACTAGGAAATACAAACAAAAGAGAAAATAACTGTGGTAAAACATTTTGTAAAAATAATAAGTAATGTAAAAGATTGAAAATGTATAGAACCTGCTAGAATGTCTTTTACGCAAGTATGAATGTATCGTGCTAAATGACTGTACAACACCTAAGCGTATGCATAAAAGTGTGTGCCTTTTAGTCACTTTTCTACAGGGTTTCATTAAAAGCACTTATGTCTAAGCTCTAATTAAGTTCACCCCTAAATTTTAAGCACAAGTTCACTTTATGGGTATTTTTTTCCTATGTCTAAATTTAAATAAGATTAACTAAAGTGTCATTTAGTTAATACAACCCATCTCAACTTTTGAGTTCAATCAAATTAACTTTTTCAAAATTAAGATGCAAGTACTTAATGAAAGGTGATCAAGCTTAAATCAAGTTTGGAAATATTGTATCAGAAGAGTTGAAGAAAACTAAGCAAACATTCAACATTTAAACAAAGCACCTTGCTAGATTCTTTTTCTTTACTTTTCCCCTTAAAATTAATAAGGAAAACTGTTATGGTTAGTCTTTTGACCACATACACCATTTCTTTCGCATCTATTCACACCACACAAAAGCCCAATATCAAAGGGCCCAGTCCGAACATCAAGGGCTCAGATCAAACCACCAGATCGGACGGTCCTGATTCATTGGAATCAACTCCACCCCACTCTATAAATACAACATTCATTGCCTCATTAATGGTAAGCATTCTCATATTTATCACTTCACTAAGACTATTCCACTGACTTTAGCATCGGAGTAACTTTGCAAGTACAACACCAGCAGGATCGGATACGGTCATTGGCTAAGGATATCAACCACTAACTACCTCGGATCGCTCTTCAAGGTCGGAAGTACAGTGCAGAACAAAAACAAAGCACCTTCAGCTTTAAGAAGTTTGATACAATTACAAAGCAAAACCTCCACTGAATTGAGAGACAAATTCAATTGCTAATATTACTTGTGATTGCCAAGAAGTGTTCCTCACGGGAAGGATAAATGCAATAAATCACTAAGCCCTAAAGAAAGTGCCTCAACATTCAAAGGTGATCTAAACAGATTATTTTTTCGCATAAAAAAATTTGAACAGCTGCAACCTGCTTTCACAATTCACAACCTTGTAAGTTCAAACAATAGAAGCAAGCAATGCTGCTCACCATCTTGCTTCTAGGATTGCAATGCATACTGCAACAAAAATAAGCAGTCACATTGACAATGTTAGATATTAAGCATTATTGCTCTAATCCTATTACATTAGAATGTGACGAACAAATAAACAAAAAGCTAGTTACTAAAACCTGTAGCCATTGCTTTATTGCTTCGACGGAAAACGTGTCGAGGATAATTAACAAATGAGTTTTAAGCATATAACAAGTTACATCAAGCAATACGCTCCGAAGCACGGACACGTCTTCCGAATGTCGTGTCCGACACGTATCGTGTCGAACACCGACACCGACTCTTCAATTACTTGTATTTTTCAAAAAAAATTAAAAATAAAACCGGTGTCTAGGTGTCTATGTTCGTGTAGTGTCCGGTATCCGTGTCTATTCGGTGCTTCATAGGCAATTTCGTGTTAAAGTCTAAAGACAAAAACCAAAAAAATATAAGTGAAATGGGAGAAGGAAACATATGGGTCTGTTTAGAGAAAATGATGTGGTCTTTACTTTTTATTTTTACTTTTGATTACAAAAATTATATTTTTTTCATTTCACCTGCTGTTTCCAATAATATGTGTAGAAAATAATGAAAACTACTTTTTCTTATTTTCACTAATTCCTATGCAAAATAATTGTTATCTTGTAATTAAAAGTAAAAACAGAGTGGTTTCTAAAACTAAAAGATAATGAATAGTTTTTTTATTAAAGAAAACACGTTATGCTAGATATTGCAACAAGTCTATACTCAATAGTGGTCATATTCAGTTCACAAGTAAATAAACCAGATACATGGATTACATTCACTAGATTCTCTAAAGCAATCACGGTTGGGATAGTGGGTTAGAAGCAGGGTTAGAACTTTATATACCTGAGGAGACATGATCAGTGAGATAGAAGTTAGCGCTTGCAAACCTCATCAATAGTTTTCCATAATTTTTTTGAAGAGTTGCTTTGGTGCTGCAATGCAAATGGAAAATGGAATCAAAGAAAGAAAAAAAATGTTAAAACCACTGGACCAAATAAATTACAGACCATTGAAACAGTGGTGACAACGGAATCAGAGCCAAAAAGTCCATGGAATATAGTCTATTAAGATTTTTACATTCAGCATACCTGGCAATCCAGTAAACTTCTCATACTGCTCATATGCTTGTCCAATAAACATCTCAAGGCCCGTTACTATAGTTGCCCCTGATTCTTCTGCTTCCTTCAAGAGTCTAGTTATTTTGGGCGTGTAGACGGCATCAAAAACCAGGGAATAAAATTTCAATGCATGCTGCAAAAACAAAGGAATGGTTGGTTCTTCACAATTGAACTTACTCATGTCCCGTGGCAAGAGATTTTGTTGTTCCTTAATATAGCAATATTTGACAGTATAACCTATCTAGAACAGAAACACCAATAACCAAATGTAAATGGGTGGCGGAAGTGTTTTTATTTGCGCCAGCTCCACTTCCACATTAAGAATGAGAACATTTTTGCTAGCCATGTCTTTCGCATTTTGTTGAAGTTAAATTCAACCATAGTAAATACATGCAAAATCCAAGAGAGCATCAATATTTCAAACCAAAAGATCAAAGTCGCATACAAGGCATAAGAGGCATTTAGACATTAGTAAACATATTGGTTCACAGTCACACCAAATTTCTGTTAAGGAAGTGAGGATAATCATATCATGAAATGACAAAAATTTTAGGGAGATGAGGTAACGAAATATGCATTCGCATAACAAGTAATCATATTTGATATTTCATTTGAATAGAAATCCAATCTTCATTGGAAACATGAGTATAGACATGAGGGTCTATAAAAAGTGATATTCAAAAATTAACTGACAATAGTACAGACCAAGACTCTATTTGATATAGCACAACAATATAACAAACCTACCTTAGAAACAGGTGTTTCATCAACTCTTGGTTGCATTCCGATGGATGTAGTGTTCGCAAGAATCATACCATCCTCTGGATGGTAATTATCTAAATCACCAAGCGCTAAAGCATCTCCTCCAATTACATCAGCAAGTTCTCTGGCACGATCTATATAAGTTACAGACAAAGTAAATGATTCAAATGCTCATTCCCAAAACGATTTATGAGAATTCATCACATTATCAGCTATCTCCCACATATGGTGTTTTGGGACATGATCCTCACAATTCAGTATGTTTTAACATTAGGCAGGAAAACACTTATCATGAAGTTTACCATATGTGCGGTTTGCAATCACAACCCTTGCTCCTTTCTCTTTTGCACCATAAGCAAGTGCCTTCCCAGCACCACCAGCCCCAATAACAACAAACAGCTTACCAGCTAATGGTGAAACAGCTGTGCTACTACCATTATGTTTAGCTGCCACAAAATAATCAATGCAAACAGCTTAAGAAGGGCAGTCACCAATAACAGAGGCAATATTAATTGCTTAGGCACTAATATTACTAATACCTCGTAGCCCATCCTCAATTGTGGAAATAGCACCAACATAATCGGTGTTATACCCAATCAACTTCCCATCAGTTGGTCTTCTTACAATGCAATTTACAGCTCCTATTGACTGTGTAACCAAATTGAAATTTTTTGGGGAAAAAGTAAAAGCTCTTCTTAATAATGATCCAAGATTGTTGAACAGCATTGTACCACAATGTAAGTTAATAACCAAATACCTTAGCCACTGGATCAACCTCATCACAGCACTTAAGGGCTGCCTCCTTGTGAGGAATTGTAACACTGAAACGCATATATTAAAGATCAAACTCTACTAGTGTGAGACGTTTAATATTCCTACAAAAGTGGTTGAAATAAAATGACATACTGGAGATCTGAACAATGAAAAAGAGATAATGGGCAACAAAAGAAAGAAAGAAAGGGTAATTTTGTGAGTTCAACATTTAAGCAAGGGTTTAATGTATTACATAAGATGATAAATATACAACTTCACAATCACAAAATTGCTTAACTTTTCTTACTCGTACACCACTAGGGTCTCGATCCCTTGATTTTTAAGGACTACAACTACAAATCTATAATTATAGTATGCGCTTCAAAAAACCTTATACTCAAATTTTTTGTTAAAAAAAAGGCCAAATAAAATTATACTATTTTGTATGCATGTTTACATAAAAATGTGTCTTGTGTGCATATCTATAAGTATTTATTTGAATAGCATACTAAACGTATCATCAAATAGGTCTACTGTTAGGAACTAAGCAGTAGGAAAATAACTTGACAGCACATTAGAACAGTGAAGTACTAAGTAATGAAAACTGAGTGTGAATTCTATTGAATAGTAATAAGGAAAACAAATGGAATGGAGATTCATGAGACTCCTTACACGATGACAACCTTGTGACCACCTGCTGAGAAGACTGAAGAGTAACCCACTCTTATTCAGACTACCCAAGCCAAAACTACCAGCCAGAATGATCACTACTCTACCCTCCTACTCCTAATATTCCTCTCAAATCCCCTTCCTCCACTCACCACATGACATTCGGTTACTTCATTCCCTACCTCACTCACACCCACTCCCCCCCCTATAATCATTAGTTTGTTATTTCCCTTTTCACCCCTAATTCCTTTTGAGACATGTCCTTTTTTACCCCTTCTTGTATAAACCTTCACAATAGGAGGCCTATCATCTACCAGCTAAATCATCGGCTAGCAGATAGCACATATTAAAGAAAAATTCATTAACCTTAAACAGTGATGTAAAAAGACCTAACAGGATTTAAATCAGTGCTAGAGCTGTTAAATTACTTTGACAAGCCTTTCTAAGTTTTAAAACATTGCTAAGTATCCTATATACTTAGTATAACAACATACCAATAAACCAAGCCTCAAAAGAATAGGCAGTTGATAGCTCATTTTCCAGAGTTCCGTAGCAAACTCAGGAAAGATTTCTAGCATTCAAAAAGAATTGAGCATGTATTAACATACCGTAACCATAGTAGACATGTAAGAAATGTCAAACATTAGAATACATGACTAAAAAAATCTTCATAAGAAATTAGAACCTGAATCCCACAAAATCTGTTGATGAGTAAGTCCTGAGAAAATTGGCAAGGTCATCAACCAATAAATATACATAAACTCCATCAAAACCAACTGTCTTGAAGGCTTCATTGTACAATATGGGTGATTTACTGTGACTGACAGGCTTTCCAATAATCCCGTATACTTTTGTTTCTGGGCTCAGTTGTCCCAAATTGTATATATGCAATAGATCCTTAAGTGTAGGTTGACCAGGAGCTGACACTACCCCTGACTCAAGGGTACCAAAAGTGAGATACCCACCAAACTTTGCACAAAGTATACGTGAAATCCATCCCCTGTCACCCATAACAAGTCCGATAAATGGAACCTGGAAGTTCGAATAATAGTTATGTTAAAATTATTTGTCAACATATCAAAAGCTTTAACGAGGTAGTCATAAATTTAAGTATTATTACCAGTCATAATATAGTCAGAAAAACGAGTGTTGCTTCAAAGGGTGTGTGGACTTGAAATTAACAACATAAAATTTAAAGTATTAATACATGAGACATCCATACCATCCAGACCCATTATAGATTGTTATTTCATATGTAAATGCAAAGGCATAGTACTAGTACTTAATGAATTCATAATATGCAATGGTAGAGACATAGAGTACTTAATGCATTCATTCTGGTATCATCAGTATAATGTTTTAAATGGTTGGGGGAAAATATTAAATTTACATATGCTTCAATAGAATTGGTCCCTATATCTTCATTTTTATACCCCTTGATAAAAAAAATTACCTCTCTTCCTCAGTTTAGCTATCTATTAAACAGAAAGAAATTCATTTCCTAACAAAACCTTGATGAATTTTATCTTAATCATCATTAAATTCCCAAATGTATAAGGTCAAAAGGCCCACAACAGATAATAGGGAATGTGTATGGAATTAAAAGTTTGTTGAAATTTTCCACTGAGACATACGCGTCTTACTTGAGAATGGACCATTATTTGAAACATGCGTGCCACATCAGTGATATCCACCGCGGTCGTTGCAATCTTTACTATGTCTGCCCCAGTTGCTTGTATTCTTGCAACAAGGTCGCCAAGATCCTCAACTGATGGAGTACACTGATAGTTGTGAGAAGAAACGATGACCTTGGTTTTATCAAATGTCTTCCCGCGTATAGAGTCATAGAACTCGTGAGCAACCTTTGCAGACAGGTAGAAACAGGAAATGTTTCAGAGTTCAGACATCAAATAGCAAGTATATGAAAACAGTATCCCACTTCATCAATTGCCAAAAAAACATCTAAATGATCTAATAGAATAAATTATTAGCTTTGAGGTCCACATCCTTTTATATCAAGACTCTACTTTAGTTACATCGATATATGAGAGAAGTTACAACTTACAACCATAAAAAGCAATTGAGTTCCTAAAGAAGTGTTTAATGCTGGTTAAGTGGATACATAGTAACTAACTAACTAGCACAGCAGAAAGACTGAAATTTAACCACAAACGGTGAGAAAACTTGTAAAAGGCATCTTTGGAACTATATATTTTCAGCATTTCAGTATCATCAAGATGAATGACTGATTCATAATGCAACGAACTGGAAATACTACATACATACTAGTATATCAAAGTAAGCAATTACAGGTACACAGCACAATTACTATCATATATCAACAGAACCAATCCCAATAATTTATTTGAAGAGATTCCCAATTGGTGTGAGTTGAGTGAGATAATTTATAAGCATTGATTGGTCATTGGAATTATCGAAAAAAGGGAAAACAACCTGAAGTTCAACGTCAATGTAATCGGCTCCAAAATCCAGAGCTAACCGTAGTGCATCCAGCCGTTTGTTTTCATCACCGTCATACATACCACCCTCCCATATCGGCCTTAGAAAAGGTATCATAAACTTTTCATCATCATTATCATTATCATCATGTCACATAAATTATGAAAGCAAAAAAGCACGATGAGGAAGCAAACCTGTAAGTGAACAAGAAGGGTAAAGAACGGTCCTGCATGAGAGCTTTAAGATCTTGATGTGGGTCAAAGGTGTTGAGAGCGTCTAATCGAATTTCAACAAGGTCAGCGCCACTGGCTTTAGCTTTTTGTATATCAATCTTCATTATTTGAATTGTCTTCCCCATTATAGGAGCACAGATTAAAGTCGCACTCTTCCTCATGGTTATACCTCCACTTCCCGTTGACGGCGACACAAGCTGAAGAATACACAATGAGATTAAAAGAGAATTAAAAGATAATAGAATTGAATTTGCAGAGAAAAAAGGAGAGGAAAAGAAATTGAGTCTATTACCGTTTACAACTGAGTTGGTAGGTGGTGCTGCCACTGTTATGTTGGGTGTGACTTCAAAAGGAAAAAGAGTAGTTGAGATGGGGAATGAATGGGATGGGGGTTGGTGGAAGGAAAAGGATTCTCTGCTTCAAATTCTCTCCACCTGCCTCTCAACCAAACATAACAATAGCCTTTAGATTAATCTAATGGCTCGCACAATAAAAGCAAAAACAAAACCCATATTTGCTTTCCGCCCACTCCCCTCGTGAATGCCCCTTCACGATATGAATAGCGGCGGCGTCGCCGAACGCATAACTGACGGAGGAGAAGACAAAAGAGCGTGGTGGCTTCCCCTTAATCTAAAGGTTGTTATGTTTAGTTGAGAGGCAGCTGGAGACAATTTGAAGGAGAGGATCCTTTACCCCAAAATCAACCAAACATTTCCCATTTTTGTCTATTTCCTTCACAAATTCATAATTACAATAAAAGAAAACATTTTATCTATTCACAAAAGTAATAAAATCAAAAAACATTATAACCCAAATTTTAAAATTCTAGAAATTTTTTCCATTTTTCAATTTTAAGTTCTCATCGACAAAAATGAGCAGATAGTGAATAAAATAGCTTATAGCGGATAAGCTAGCGGGTTGAACTTGGAGCCCGTTTGGATAGAGCTTATTTTGAGCTTATAGAAATAAATAAGTTTTTATGTATTACTCATAGGTTTGTTAAGGTAGTTTATGGAAAAACAACTTATGGAGATATAATTTTTGTTGGTGAGAACTTGCGAATCAACATAAAAACTTATTTATCTTCATAAGTTATTTCTCATAAACTCAAAAATAAGTTAATCCAAACGGGCCCTTAATGTGTTTGTTACAATTAGCGGTTGCAGTGGCTTTTTTTTTTACCAAAGGAAACTTATATAATTTCATTCAAAAGCAAAGTTGGAATACAAGGTGGAATACAATCAAAAACATGGGAGTTAGCATGAAGTCTTGAGGCTCTCGCTAAAGTATGAGCCACAAGGTTCGCTTGCCTCTGGGTAAAACTAACCACATAGTTTTGTAAATTAGAAAGGTGTTGCTGACATGCTTTTAAGATGGAACCATACTCGGTAATACAAGAAACAACTCCGCTAACGCCATCTACTACCGCTTTGCAATCAAGCTCGATGGTAATTCTTTGGATGTTGAAATTTTGTAGCCAAGTAATAGCTTCTAACAAACCCACAGCTTCAGCCTCTTGAGGTTGGGGAGCACCATAGTACCAAACCGTCTTCGCTTTCACAAAAGCTCCATCCGCATCTCTAATGCAAAGACCAAACCTAAATCTACCATCGTCAAACAACGCGGCATCAACATTACACTTCCACTCACCCACTGCTGGCCGTGACCATGCAACAACGACGTTACTACGAGATGAAGGCGTTGCACTCGTCAACGGCAACTTCGACTTACGCGCCTCTTGCTAACAAAAAAGTAAATCTGATGCAACTTGAATTGACAATTGGATTGGTTTAATCACATTATCCCAGACTATATCATTCCTTCTCTTCCATAAACCCCAAATCATCTTAACAAAATAATTCCTAGAGTTTTCCAAGAGCAATGAAAGAATCTCAAAAAAAGGAGGATTTATAACTAGTAGCATTATTAATTACCGACCTGATATCATGCCACAATCCGGATGCTCTCCAAATCTCCTCTGCATGCGTGCACCGAAAGAATAAGTGCAGCTCATCTTCCTCCTCCACTTCACACATCGGACACGTTGCTGGACAAGGAACGCACCGCCGACAAAGATTGTACCTGCAAGGCAAAACTCCTCTAGCAACACGCCAAAGATGAAGTTTGACTTTAGGAGGGACCTTCAATTTCCAGATTTGCATCCAATTACCATCCACTCGGAAGCTTGTAGTATCAATAATTTCATTCATTGCGGAATAATAAGCCGATTTCACAGAATAATGACCATCACGACTACACTTCCAAATCAGTCTATCCTCCTCCTCCCTACACCGAAGTCCAATTCCAAGAATGCGATTCCGATCCTCATCATTAAAAAGAAACTCAAGTAAGTGAGTGTGCCAACTATCATCAATGGGATTAAAAAGATCACTTACTCTCAAGTCTTCATATCCAGGAATCATCACCGAAGAAACAAAGGAATTTGAGCCTCCCCTTAACCACGGATCATGCCAAATACGTGAATAGACATCTGTAATTAATGCTTACAAATGAGAGAGAAGTTCATTTAAGAGAGAATGAATGAGGAATTTAGTTAAAGTAATGAGGATAAAATTGAGAGAGAAAATGAAACACTATAAGCTAAGCTACTTCAAGAAAAAAACTTGTCGTGTCAAACATTTACAACGAGCTGATTCACTATAAACTATCTGGTGTAATCTAGTGGATCAGTCTTGCGAAACATAGCCTTAGACTCAAGTTATGTTATCTAAAGAAACTTTTACAACAAAATTCACAACTAATAAATAAGAAAAATAGACATCGCGAATAGATATAGTTGCATTGAGACCAAATTTACTTAACTTGTGTCACCAGTGGCGGATATAGGACCAAAACTAGGGAGTCAGAAAATTTTAAAATCATGCAACATTAAAAATATAATAAAATTAATATGATTGATTGTCTGAGTCTACCTTAATGTGGACTGGGTGCAAAATTAAGGGCTTTGAGTGCAAATTTAAGGGCTTTGAGTACAAATCATTTTGTTAGCTTGTGCAAAATATATATTTTTAGAAGTGGACGTAATTTTATTTTTTCAGAGTGCACGGTCAACCCCCTCATTAGATGGTAGGTCCACCATTGTGTGTCACCTATGTGTCACAACTCATAAGACATCTGCTACTAACACATAAAATCGAGCTGCGACACAGTCTCACAATAGTTTAGATGGACGCTCAAAATTTCTATTTTATTATGTATAGTATTATGTATAGTATAATTCTCTCTAAAACTCATAGGCTCTGTTTGGCAAAAAAGAACGGATAGCAGATAAGCTAGCGGATTAAATTTAAAGCGTTTTGTAAAATTAGCAGTTGAACTAGCTTATAAATATAAAATGACATAAATGGACACTTGTAATTAATGTTAAAAATTTGAAAGAGAAAATTCATTTAGTTGACGATTGTGAACACCCAATTTTAACCGGTATTTTTTTCATTTTTTAAAAAAAATCACAAAAATATGTTTTTTGCGTTTATTCGTTTCTTAATCCCTCAAAAAGATCGTTTTGCGCTAATTTACTAATTTTGCGTTACTATTACCCTTTTGGTGGTTAAAGAAAAATTAGAAAAATATGATAATTCAAAAAATACAAAAGAAAGTTAGATTTAATTAATTGTCTAATTTTGTTAACATAAAAACGAAAATAATAATAATGAAAAGGGAGGTGCAAGAAATAATAAGTCCTAATGTCCATTTACAATTAGCCCAAAAAATGCCAAGTTACAAAAAGATCGTTTTACAATCGTCGAAAAATAGTCCATTGTCCAAAAATTCCAAATTACAAAAATGATAATACAAAAATAAAAAATAGGCAAAATTACACCAGGGGACCTTTAACTTATTTACTTGTAACAAGTTGGCCCTTTAAGTTTCTTTTGTAACAAATAGGTCCTTTAAGTTACCCGACGTTGACACCGTTGGCCCTTTTAGTAAAATGTAATATCGTTCATTACATCAAAATACACCAAAATATGTTTGTTTGCATCAAAATACATAAGCTAGAGTAGTAACAATATATAAAGTAGCATTACATCAAAATATATAAGCTAGAGAAATCATTAAAAGGGCCTATTTGTTACAAAAAAAACTTAAAGGTCCAACTTGTTACAAATAAATAACTTAAAGGTCCTCTAGTGTAATTTTGCCTAAAAAAATATATATGGAAAACGAAAAAAAACAAAAGATCAGGAGCTGTTCATGCTCCTTGGGCCTGAACTTGCTCTCCAAGGTTCCTCAGCACTCAGCAGGTCCAACACCTTGTAATTATTTCCTTTTATACTACCTTCCTATTTTTGTTTATTTATCTATATCTATATATATATAACATTTGAGAATGAATCTCATTAAATTCATCTCCACGTGTCATCCTCCCATCAATTTAGTAATTAATACTCTTTTGTTTGTAATTAATGTTATCCATGACAATATCTTACCAAAGCAATAAAAAAGGAATAATTTGTGGTATATTAAATACGGACTCTCATTAATAAACAAATAAAGAATGTATAAAAATAAAATGAAAAAACTGAATGAAATTGATATATATTAGCAGAAATGGAATTGATATAAAATGACATTTTTTAACTTATTATTTACTATTTGAATTCTAAAAAAGTATAAACAATCATAAATTACAAATAACAAAAAATCAGAAATTTATAAAAAGCAAGTTTAATTTATATAACACAATTAATAATAAAAATATAATCATAATAAATTGTTTTTTGACAATAAACATAATGAATTGTATAAATAATAAGTTTAAAATTAGTTAATTAAAATTTTACAAAAGTTTTGAAATGATAAAATAGTATAACATCTATATTTAAGGTTATATTTATATTTTTCTTGTAAAAAAAAAAAGGTTATATTTATATTTTGTAGACATGTTAGTTTTTTTACAGAGACCTATAGCTAATTAGGCCCTAATAGTTCAAAATGTTCCATGTTGTGTGTTTGCATAAAAATAGCTAAATTCACTTTTAGGCCCAACAAGGTAACTTTTAAAAAAATTAAAAATGTTCCTTTAAATTAATTCATGTTTGTTGTTCATGGTCAGTAATTTTACATATAACTGTAGTATACCAAATTAGAAATACTAATGAATTGGACGGACAAAAATTCAAGCCCAATATGAAACATGATTTAACGGGAAAATATTAACTCTTTTATTTCCTTTTTTGGAAACACTTTTATTTCCTGGTACCCTAATCTCAACCCGTTCTAAATAACTTTTAGACTCTTTCCCCAGTTAGTTACCTCATATTCTTTAGACGAGCATAATATTTGGGTTTAGGGTTTTCAATCAACTCTCATTTGATCCCTCACTTTTCATTTCCATTGTCAACCATGGCTAGACATGACCCCTCTGATATGGTCTTCCATTCCCCCTTCTACACCTATATCAGATATCTGAAAATATTTTCCTTTCTATGCTATTCTATGATATCTCATGATTTTTTAGCTTCGATTTTTTATTTTTCCTCCACTTCTCTTTTATGTATCTCATTCTCTTTTATCACTTCAAGCATTGAGCCCATGGTGTCATTTTACCATGACTCTCGCTTACCCTCTCGGAACGCACTACAGAGATTTCCACTGACAATTGTAGGTTGTATTGCAACAGAACTTTGTAGAGGCATACTCACAGGACTTTGATTATCGCACCATGTTCTAAAATAATTTCTATAGATTAATTTTTTTTCTTCAATATTAGTTTTGACTTTATGTCCCTAGTCCCACGCCTCACTATTCTCTGCTTTAAATTTTTGTACGTTAGTGTCTGTTTAAATCATCTCCAATGGGAAATAATAACTAACCCCTCTTTATCTCTTTTTTTTTTGTTTCAAATTTATGGTTTTTGTTGCAAAGATGATATTTGTTTGGCCTTGACACTTTGATTAGAATGGAGGAATTTTGCCATAAAAAGTTTCATACGTGTTGTTAAGTGATTGTTATTTTATCATCAACTATGGCAATTGAAGGAGATGTTTCATTTGAAATAATATTTCATATCCCCTCTAATTTTTGTTCTTTTTGCAAGTACCAAAATATTAATGTATTTTTTTACTATTTTCCACTGATACTGGGAAATTATATTCCCTTTAGTTTTGCAAAATTAATTATAATTTGAAAAACAAATTCTTATAAACATTTGTGTATCACATATATTTATGACCAGATCTCTCATAATTTTTATCGTCTTTTTTATGGACTATCATCTATAGAGATGAATATAAATTTACAAAATAAATGACATAATTTTATAAAAATATAATAATATTTAGAGAGAAATACTTAGGTGAATGTTATATCTGTCAAAGTTTTAATGATCGAACCAATTGAAACATAATTGTTTTGTTATGTTTGATGTTTGATACACATATATTGTTTGATATATTTTAAATTTATTTTATCATTCCTATTTAGTATGGAGTTAAATTAGTAATTAGATTACGATTTTTTTTTCTAATGAAGAAAATTGAGAAAGGAACAGACAACCATTATATGGAGATATACAAACACATTTTTATCTCTTTCTTTTTAAATATTTCATTCAATTCAATACCATATAAACTAATATTTAACAAAAAGCAATCAGGATGGAAGGCTAGAGCCGTTAGGTGCCCAAGAGATCACTCATTACATACGTGTGTTTTAATAAAAATAAAATAAAATATGTGGGTGCGAATATTGTAGTGGTTATGTAAGATCTCATACAAATATTCATGAAAATATCTATTTAAAAATAATAATATTGGAAATATTTTTAAAAGATGAGGTACTCCCGTGCGAGTCGTCTCAATTTTGTAACAGAAATTGAGGGTCAATTACCAAAGTTTTTGATATATTAATGTATACAAATGTAAAATATACAATACATATTTAAGGTATATATATTTTTATACGCCCAAAACTTTAGTAATTGACCCTCAATTACTTTTAAGAAATTGAGAAGATCTTTACCCAAAGAAATTGAGAAGATCTTTACCTCGTGCGAGGCACGGGTCTATTATTCTAGTTCTAGTATATAACATTTGAGAATGAATCTCATTTATTACACTTCCAAGTGTCATCTCCTAAACATTTTGGCAATTAATATCATTTTATATTTAATGTTTTTTTAACAATTTTTGTGATTAATGCTCCATATATTTTTTTGGATTCAAGTATAACTAAATATCAACTAACTCTTTAATGCTATTATTTTACATTTACCCTTATTCAACTCTACTTTTATTACTATGAGTCTTGCACGTATGTTAGTAAAATTAGTTTACTATTTTTATGAAATCAAGAATATTAAATGAATATAAGTAACATTTTTAATCTGTTTAAATTAGGTTTTTTTACACTACAACTATAACATAATTTAATTATACAATTGAAATAATGAATTACTTAATTGGACGTGTATATATTAGCATGAAATACATATATACCTTGCTTTTAACAAAAAAATTATCAGCGCGTTTATTTGTATCCTTTAATTCTAGCAATTCTTGAATAAATTAAAGATAAATCTCAGCTAAACAGTGAAAACATTACTCAATTGTAATATATATAATGCAAAACACCTATATCTATATTATACTAAACCATGAGTTTGACATGTCACTGTCCATGTCACATATTCCTAGAAAAACACGTCAGCCTTCAAAGAATTCCACGTCCGCACTTGCTGTACGCATGGGCGACACATCACAAAATGAATCATAAGTCAACGCTGTCATAGAATATTCGATAATTAAATTCAACAGATCATGCGGCCATCGTTAAAAACAGGAAACCGTGCAAAAAAACGAACAACTAGGATTGTCCAAAATTTCGGCTGCAATCTAAACGGTCTAAGATTTCCAAAATTGCGGCTTAAGATCTCAACCGTATGATTCGATTTCCTGATTATTTCTCTTACCTAACAATTA
The DNA here is from genome assembly GCA_963573325.1 of Astragalus glycyphyllos. Taxonomy (NCBI): domain Eukaryota; kingdom Viridiplantae; phylum Streptophyta; class Magnoliopsida; order Fabales; family Fabaceae; genus Astragalus; species Astragalus glycyphyllos. The sequence continues at coordinate 67,797,003 of OY754310.1, forward strand.
ATCTCTTTAATGCCAATTGTTTAAATCCCTATAAAATTGGATTCACATTCCCTTAGTATTAACTCTGAGGATTAAGCAATCCAAAATTCATTTCGTCATATGAAAATTTATGTTTTTGAATTCAGCAATATATCACGCTGCAATTTTTCTTAACCCATTGTGTCGCCATTCTTTGTTTCTAACAAGCCATTCTTTACATTTTTCCTTCAAGCTTCTTTGATACCTACTTCTTCAAACCTTCATCGTGTTCCTCTTTTTTTTTTTTTATCTTATTTGCAATTTTCATTGCTCTATATTTGCCAGTTACTCTTTTATTCCTATAATATATATCTTTCCTACTTGCTATTACCCCTATCCTCATGGGTTTCTTGAACTCTCTTAATTATTCACCTATATTTACTACCATCTCATTAGGATTATAACCAACATGTTTATCGTATTCTTTTTCAGGTTTTTCATATGTAAAATTTTCTGAATTTTTCTAAAATTTTCTGAATAGATATACGTAAGTGTTCATGTATTGTTGTCAAGACAGAAACACAATAGGTGGTGTTAGGGGTATCTCACTACTATCATTCATCAACTGTTAGTAACATGGGAACAATTTAATTAGTTTGGTCACCTTTATATCTAATCATGTGTTTATTTGTGATCTCTACATTATTTAGTACATTTAATCTGTGATGATAGTTTTCGTTAGAGCCCAAACATTTAATCTAGGGCATCATTGATGTCAATTTTATCCAAACTTTGGTTTTTACTTAATATAACTGAATCTACTTGACATTTAAAAACAAAGGTATTCTCCCACATAACTTTTGTGGGTTATATGGAAAGTTTATTGCATTGGATGAGAGAAAAATTCAAAATGATATATTAAAAAATGGGTCTCCAAGGAATCCGTGCACTGGTTTGAATAACTTTATCGGAAACTTTCTTCATGGTCGAGTACCACTAAATGAAAGCCAAAGTTATCAATTTACCGCTCCTCCATGGTACACTTGCAAAAGATGTTCAAACTGGGGTGGCACTGCCATTATGTATACGAGAACTGGGATGTTCAATTTACCGTTCCTCTATTCTTTCTATATATTCCTACATAATAGAGTGGAGGCCTAAACACTCTCCATAATAGGTGTGTAGCCTAGGGGATATCAATGTCTTTTATAAAATAGATGAGATGTATAAATGTGTTATTTACCTAGAAGTCAAAGGAGGTGAGTATAATTTCCCCTTATAATAAATTGTCGCCAAATTAAGGTTGATTTAATTAGTATACACCGACAATGTATAAATATATTACAATGTCGATGCTTACCAATTAAGTTGCTAAAGGTGTTATAGTGTAATTAGAGGTGGCAAGGGGTACCCTTGCATGGAGATCTCCACGGAGTCTGCCCCATTAGAGACACCGCACACATGGAATTTTTCCCTATGGGGATGGGGGGCGTGGGAGAAAATCCCCTTGCGGTTAATTTGGGTATGGGGACGGGAACAGGCCTTGAGCACAATGTTACATAAATACCATATAATTGATTATTTTAGTCTTTTCATATGTATTTTTAATTAAAATGATCACTTTTATGTAATTATTCTTCATTTTATATTTTTTTAATATCAAAATATAAAACGAAGACAAACTGCCATACTTTTTTAGGTTGAAATATTAAATTATTCTTTTCATAGTTTTATCTTTTTTCAAATTTCTTAAACTTTAATTTATATTTTTAATAAATTTTAATGAATTTTTAGTGTCCTTGCAGGGACTATAGGGATTTGTGGGGATGAGGGCATAGACAGGAACTCGAGAATGGCGGGGATCGTGGATGGGGAAAAGTCTGGAGAGCCTGAAGGAGAAATGGGGAGTAGTCCCCGCTCGACCCTGCCAGAATGCAATTTCTAATTTGCTTTATTCAGACTATTGTCATTTTTGAAGCCAACCACTATATTTATATAAATTAACAAATAGTAAATACTATTATATTATTTGTTTTTTATTTATAATAGGTGCCACAACACATTTTTTTGTGATTAGCCAACAGTTTTATCGCAACATTCGTTTTGGCATATCATACATTACTTGGATTCAAAGTTGTTAGAAATCATCAAAAACATTAAATCTTTACATTACGTCGCAAAATGTAAATGTTAGAATACCAAAATATTTAAATAGTAATTCAACTATATAAAACATATATTAGCTGCCGAATATAATAAAATGTGAAACTTGGCTATATTTTTAATTAGTAAATTATATATATATATATATATATATATATATATATATATATATATATATATACTTTTTTGCACAATATATCATATGATACTTATTAATCAAAGAATTTAGTGATATAGTGTATACCCGTGCAACGCACGGGTCATACACACTAGTTAGTGGATAAACTCAACCTTAATATTAATAGGAATATATATTATATTACAATATAACGGATATGACAAAAGTTATAATCGTTGCGAAACTTTTAAGGAATTTTTTTAAAAAAATTGCATTTAAAATTTTAAAACAACTTCTAAGGACAGATTAATTTGTGCGCCTCATAAATTATAGTTTTTATTTCCATTGAATTCAACGTATTCAAATTTAAAATAGTTCCAATTCATTCCAAATTTGAAATTTGTTGGCTTTTCTCACTTTTAAATTTTCTATCATTTCATTTCTTGGGATCTTCCTCTCACTCCTTCGTCGTCATCGTTGGTGTTGCATCTTCTGTGGGTATTGATACCCCCAAAGCCTCCTCTTCCATGCCTTCATTAACTCTAATTTTTCTTGTGCAAAAGGTATATTTGCAACTGTGTGGCTGACAATGATAGAAAAGACTTCTTCATCCTCATGATTTTTCTATCCAACACATGTAGTTCAAATTTTTTTCTTCATTTTTTCATTGTTATTTTCCTGGTTGTTATTTTATTGAGGAAAGAAGAGTTTTATATCATATAAATTTATCAAGTGAAGATAGATACCGGTTATTGATGATTTAACAAATCATCTTAGCCTAACCAAAGGTTCTTAATCGTCGTTCTCAAGAAAGCAACATTTTGCACACCCTCGAAGTTTCTATTTTGTCATAAATGTGCTCTATATCTTTTCTTGCAACTATCATGAAATTTGTGTACCCAACACATTTAGTTCATTGTTTTTGTAAGTAATCAATTACCTAGATATTGATGATCAATGTTAAGAATATGATTAGTTTAAGTGGTTGCTCAACTTTATATCTAATTTCAAGAATAACATTCTTCAAATTTATAAATATCACAAAGATACTTTTGTTGTCCATAAGTTCCCCTTTTTCCTATTTTTCTCCCTGGTTTTTTTAAATATTTTTCCCGATATATTCGTCTTCATCGTAGACTATATATGCCAATAGAGTTTGACTAGCTTAGTTGGTAAGGAGTTGGCTTATTGTTCACAAGAGTGTGGATTCAATTCCTGCTGCTGATGTGAGGACATCTTTGGTGGGTGATCTGTAAGTACCTCTCTATAAGCGCTCAAAGAGCCATGAGGTCTACCCTAACTCCGGTGAGCCCCCAGAACCCAATTCACCTAAACTTCAGCTGTAGATTATATTGGGCATGTCGAGTGTTGTGCTTTTGTATGGATGATGCAAATTATAGGAAGGTGAAACATATGTTATTGTCAATGATAGGGTCTTTTTGGAAAGTATGTCAACAAATTCATTATCTATTGCTTTCTCTTTGAGGAGGAACTATTTTCTTCAATAATACTCTCACTAAATATATTTTCTTTATAATTCTATACCATGTGTTATTTTTCTTTATTGTAAATTTAACTTTTCTCTTTTATATATATTGAAATTAAATATGGTTTAGGATGATGAATAAATTTCATGAAAACAACAATAATAAAAACTTTAAACTTATGAGGAAATTACAATTAATTTACGGGGTTAACTAATGTTAACTTATAAATTAGAGGTATATTCATAATCAATACAAAGTATTTTTAATATTCCTTACCTTAAAAGTGTTTGTTACGTTCTGGTTTTTTCATTTCATTAAAATTCTATTTATTTTAAGATTATCTCAAAATTTATATTTCAACGACTTCTTAGTAGGCATGGCAATTGGGGGGGGGGGGGGGGGGGGGGGGGGGCGAACATATTTTACATTCCCATCTCCATCCCCGAATCCCATATAGTTTCCTGTTTTCCTACCCAAATCCAACGGGGATGAGTTATTAATCCCCATCCCCGTACCCAACCGCCTCGAATCCGTCACCGCAATGGAATCAATTTTTAAATAAAAAAATAGTTTTACACAATTTTGTTTTATAAAATGATCCAATTACTATATTACCCCTCCCAAATAATGATCCAATTCTGCTTTATAAAATGATGTTATAATAGTTAGTGACAAATCCATAAAGGGTTTACTTGATATTTTTGAGCGTTTCTAATTTAAGAGGGGTAATTTTGTAATTTCATACATTCGGGGTGGGTACCTCTATCCCCATTCCCCATCCCGTCCCCGTATTTTGATTTTGGGGAAAACCCAAACCCATTCAAATTGGGCTAGATTTGGGTGGGTCCCCGCGGGTACAGGTTTTGTTGTCAAGCCTACTTCTTAGAAAAATTTCTATGAATAAATATTTTAATAAATAATATACAATATCAGTCTAATCTTCCTTTAACAAAAAAATATACTTTTAAAATACACATTGTGGTTTTCCTAGATGAAATATATGCCTTTTATTTGGCATGAAACAATTATTGTATGTTCATTACTGTCATCGTTGTTCATCAATACTCCCTCCGTCGTCCCATATTATATGACTTTTTAGCCAAAAAATTTGTGTCATATTACATGACTTTACAATACCAATGAAATATTAATGTTTCTTTTCCTATCATACCCTTCATTATTTAATAATATCTCTTCTTCTCATTCTATTAATTTATCTTCCCCATAGCATTAATGAAGGATAATTTGGTAAACTAACTCACAATTTTTATTTCCCATACAAAATTAACTAATTTTCTTAATCTGTGGGACGGAGGGAGTAAAGTTTAGGTGGAGAATTTACTCAAAAAGAAAGTTTAGGTGGAGAACCTTAACAACCAAAGAATAATATAGTTTATGCATAAAGATAATAAATTAGTATAAAATTCTAAAAATTTAAAATAATTATTCAAATAATTACTCATTATTTACTTATTATTCAATATAAGTGATACATGACATCTACAGTACCACTATTTACTTACAAAATATAAACTACTTTATAGTTGTTTTCAATAGCATAACCCGTGCATGGCACGGGTTAATTATTCTAGTTTTATTTAAATTTAAATACCAGATTAATATTCGTACCCCTGTTTTTAGTTCCCACAGACCCCAGTTTAAGTCCAAATTCATGTTGCAAAAGCCCAGTCGCTGGTCAGTCTTCCCTAAGCCCAAAAATGTAAATTGGGCTGCTGCTTTTTTCACCCCCTCATTTCTAATACGACCCCCCTTTTAGTTACACCCCTATTTTTACTATTGCAACCCTTTCTTCATTTTTATTATTTATTTTTACAAAAAACTCATAAATGAACAAACATAAATATTTTATTTCAAAAATCAACAAAATGGGTTTGGTTGAGGTGTACACCTTATCAAACCCGCAACCTAGTTAAGACGCCTGAGTTGTACAACTTGGTGATCTTAACCCCTTTCTCCAAAAACTAAAATCGATCAACAAACAAACATTTTCTCAAGAAGAACTACGTAGCCTTTGATTCTCCGTACACAGAGATACGTAGGAGCGGGACTTCCTCGTCAAGCACAAAAAAAATAAATCTTTTTCCTAAATAATCAATTTTCTTTCTTTAACACCTATTTTCTAAAAAAATATAAAAATAGGGATTGGCTGAGATGTGACATCTTGTCAAATCCTGGTTTAAGACGCCTGAGTTGTACAACTTGGTGACCTCAAACCTCTTCAAAAATAAAATCAACCAACCAACAACATTTTCAGGAAGAACTACGTGACTTTTGAGTTCCTCATTGCACCAGAGGATATGTAGGAGCGGGGTCTCCCTGTCAAGTCAAAATTAAATTTTCCTAAATTAGTCCATATTATTTTCTACTATTAAATATTATTTTTGTGTAAAACAAATAATTAAATAATTTTTTTTGCACAATCAAATTTAAGGTAACCGTCTTAGGACGGATGTACTAGGGGTGTAGTGGAATTAGGTTTTCGCCCTTCCCTTTGCATAATCGACTCCCGAATCCAACTTAGTTTTCGCAGACCAATAAACTTAAATTTAGGTTTTTCTCAATTTTTCCTATTAAATAAATTGGGTGGCGACTCCCAAAAATAATCTATTTTTGAGCCGTCCACGTCGGGATCATGGTCACGACAACGATAAATGAGGAATTTAATTAAAAAAATAAGGGTAAAAATGGGAGAAAATATGGAACCCTATAAGTAAAGCTGGCAAATCTTGTCTGGCCTGTGGGGCTGGGCTGGGCTAGCCCGAAAAATGTAGGGCTTGAGCTGAACAAATTGAGCCTGTTTTTATAAGCGTACTTTTTAGCTCAATCCAGAAAAGCTATGGCCCGTGTCGGGCTAGCCCAACCAGGCCATAGGTAGCCCACAGACCCGCAATTTTTTTTTTTAAAAAAGGGTGAATAGTGCTGCCAAAAACCCAAAATTAATGACCTAAACCAAAGTGAAAATCCAAAAAATAAAAACACAGTTACACAAGTACTCTGAGTCACGATTCCAATCGGTGCCTCTCTCATCTTTTTCGGTTCACTTCAGTCAAGACTCACAATTCCAATTCCAAACCTATTATCGTCACGGGCTAAACTTTTTTTTTTATTGTGGAAAGGGGAAATTTTACTATTCAAAGTGACACTAATGACCATTTTACAACAGTCATCGAGAGAATTTAAACTCAGAATCTTGAGGATATAAACCTTTAAATTTACCTCTTCAGTTTATTTATTAATGTATATATTTGTACCACTTCTGTTTTGTTTATTATAGTCTTTCTATTAAACACTTTTTTTGGTGGAATCTTTCTATTAAACACTTATCGAAGTTAAGTAAACTTATCAACTTTGGTATTCCTATTGTTAGAATTAACTCCTCCTATCATAACGTGATTCGTTTGGAGCTGTTTAGCTTTGCAAATAAACTTTGCTATTGATGGGTGTTCTTTGAATTTGGCTGTGTATCATAGGATCATTTTTTTTAAAGAACATCTAATTGTAACTTCTAGAATATCATATTTTGTGATATTAAAAGCAAGCCTTCCACTTCAGTGGCGTAAAACTTAAAAGAGCATCACATGATGATGATGCTAATGAAATTTATTCTTTCTAATTTTACGGTACAGTGGTGAAAAAAATAGGCGCAGGCCATTCCAAAAAGCCCGCAGCTCGTATAGGGTCTGGCTAGGGCCAAAAAGCTTGAGCCTGAATTGTAACTCGGACTTATTAGTCCAGCCCGCAAAAGCCTGAGCCCGATGTAAGGGTAACCTGTTTTGCCAACTCTAGCTATAAGCTCAAATACTATTTCAAATAAGGTTCTAAAAAATGCAATAAGTTTGTCATACCAAACACCTACAACGAGCTTATTAGCTATAAGTTAGTGGTTAGAAGAGTCATAGTAAATCTTTATTTGTGACTTTAAGAACACATGCCACACAATCAAACATACAAGCATACATAAACACATAAGAAAATAAAGACTTTGAAAAATCGAGATGTTACATAAAGTGTTATGATGGAGTACACAATTAAATCCAAGAAGGGATTCGACCTTCATCAGGCAACACTGAGTGCTAGATAAATCTATTGTGTAATGCCATCAAACTTATCTAAGCGCTCAACAAAAATAGGAAGTTGCATCGCTTCAAAGAGAAAGAATGGGAGAGTATGAGGGAGAAGTTCCAAGAGGCTTAGTTATAGAAGGCAATATTGGACAAGTTCACCGACCAGGATTTGGTTCTATAATGCTCATTACTATAGCATTAGAAACTTGTATTATCAAAATCTCATGTAGTTGACACCAAGAAAGCAATTAAGGATGTCCATAAAAAAAGGCAAGGATGATTAGCCCACTAGTAAACAGTAGGATAATGCCAAGACAATTAAGGTGAAAATCACATAGAGATAATTAAGCAATACAACACTTCATCTAGTCCTATTTATGAGAGAAAATACAGTTTTAAGTTCACTGAATAACGGATGCAGTTTTAGACCAGATACATCGGTTATTCAAACAAACACCAATTTATGATGTCAAGCACCAAGATGAGGAGCAATTAATCTGGGCATAGCTAACATCCCAATAAGAAAGATACTGAGGGAAAATTACTCCTCAATAATGGATTAGCGAGGGAATTTTAGTCCCTCGCTAATTTGTGTGGGACAGTTAATCACTCGCTAGTTAGTGAGGGATTCAAATTTCTCTCGCAAATTTTGATTGCCACACGTCCCAATTTGAATGGTTTTATTTTATTTTTTGGTTACTGAATGGTTTCATTAAGTACTATTTTAGTAGTTTTTTCCAATTTGTTTTTTTTATATATTTATCATTATATTACTACATTATTATTATTATTATTATTATCAAGCTTCCCCGAGAGAGTAGTGAGAGTGGAAGTTAATTTTGTGGTGGTGTGGTGGTGAAAGACGGATTTGGGTAGAGAGAGAAGGGGAAGAGTAAGGAGAAAGAGAGTGAGAGAGAAAATGAGGGTGGGAGGAGTTATGTGGTGGTGGTGATGACAGTTCACTTCGTATGAGAGAGAGAGGGGGGAGAGGAGTTCCTGATGGTGGTGGAAGGTGGAAGAGAGAAAGAGGAAAGAAATTTGTAAGTGAGAGAAGAGAAATTTGTAGGAGAGAGAGAGGAGAGGAGTTCGTGGTGTTGGTGGTGTTGGAAGAGAATAAGAGAGAATTCGTAGGGTAAGAGGGAAGATGTGAGAGAAGAGATAAGATGAAATAAGAGTGTGTGGTGTGTAGTTCTTTATTAAAAAAAGTCCCGCCCTTTGCGAGGGACCATTTCCGTCGCTAATGACCTTATTTTTCGTGCTAAATTTTTCAAATTCCCACATCCACTTAGCGAGGGACGGTTCGTCACTAATGTCATTAATTTCGTAGCTAACGACTGTGTTTTGTACTAAATTTTTCAAATTCCTGCCTCTACTTAGTGAGAGACTGGTCTGTCGCTAATGCCATTAATTCTGTCACTAACGCGGAAATGCGGAAGCTACAAAGTGTAGCGTATAAGTGGACTCACATTTGTTGGATATCCACCGTAAATCCAAACACATGCTGTCTAGGATGATGCCCTTTTGATTTTTCAATATTTATGGGTAGTTTTAATGTCGTTTTATAAATAAATTATGAATTTTTATTTTGAAATTTTACAAATAATTATGTTGCCAAATTCTGTTTTATATTTTCGTTAGTATTTTTCTTTACTATATATTACTTAAATACATGTGGATGAGTATAATTCATATTATGAGTATAAGTGGTGTATCAAAGTTTATTTATTTGTTGAAAGAAAAATTCATATTTTAGCATATCATTCTTTTTAAGAAGCTTCATAAAATTGCTTCTACATAAAATAATAAATTTATTTCTTTTAAAAAATTAAGGGTTAAATATCCTTTCTATCCTTATAAAATTGGTAAAAGTTAAATTTAGTCTCAACGCTAATAGACACCTTGTGAAATAGAGATAGAATGAATTATATATGTAATGAGTAGATAATATGATAATAGAAATATAGAAAGAATAAAAATGTAAGATGAGTGTTGCTGCATAAAAAATTTACTTCGTATCAAATAGCATTTCTATGTCTCAAATTCACTATTTGTCAAAAAAATGTCACAAATTCACTATAGGTAAGTTAAACAAATCCTTATAAATCAAAAAATAAAGTGAATCAAATCCAAATAATGGGCTAGCAACACATGCATCGTTATCTTGCTCCCAATTAATTCAAAAATCATCAAATATCCTTAGAAGATTCTATGTATCCAACGCCCCACATTTCATCGCACGCTCTCTTATCCAATTTCTCATCTAATAAATACCACCACCTCTATACTTCAAATTTTCCTCATTACAAAATGGCGCTTCTCTTTGCTCTCAAGGTTTTCCTCATCTCCACCATTGTTCTCTTCACTGCCATTAGGTTCCAAGAAGTTTGTATCATTAACTTCGTAATCAAGCACGTGTCACTCACATGGAACTTTTGTCTCTCGTGCTTCAAGCCAAGACCACCTTACCTCTTCCTCTTCTTCAACTCCATCATCATTAGCATCCGCGCCTCCACAACGTTTCACCATCGCTCCCACCCAACTCCTCAAGCTTACATGGCAAAGCCTTTGCACCTCCAAGAAGAAGAAGAAGAAGAAGATCCAACATTGGAGGGGACAGATATTCCATCGGGTCCATCATTGGAGGATGTGTGGAAAGGCATAACAAAGGGTCGTCAAGAAACAACGTTGCAAAAACACGACACGGTCAACGAAAGGGAGATGGATATGGTGGTCTGTAGTACGAGGATAGAGCGCACACCGAGTCTAGACGAGTTGAACCGGCGCGCCGAAGCATTTATTAGGAAGTTTAAAGAGGAGATTAGGTTGCAGAAGTTACACTCCCTCTCTAAGTCAGAACATGAAGATGATGATGATGATGAAAAATGTGAAAGGATATTTTTCTATAATTAGAAAATATCTACAATGGATTAATTAATATTAATTTATTGTGTGAGCCTTTATAGTTTATTTACTTTTAAGTTAGAATTGAATCATTATATTTTATTTAAATATTTAAAATAAAATATTTTATTTACTCAGGTTAACTCACTCGATCGAAAGGGACACATATTCACCCGAGTTTGATTTCGATGATGAAATAAATTGGTACGGACATTACTTACTTTCCTACCGAACTCTAGATAAGTAAGAGCCCTTCCCTCCTAACACCAGAGTGGTGACAAAGACCTCTAAACTTAAAAAAATGCATGGATCTCTTCAATTTAACAAAAAATTAACAAAAATATTGAGCCCATTTGTTACGGCTTATTTTTTAAAAAAAATCAATTTTTTTAAAAATAATAATCACTTATGACGACATGTTATCTGTTTGTTACAGATTTTTAAAAAAATGAAAAACAAAAAATAATCTAAAAACTGCTTAATATGAGAAGTTGTTTTGAGTAGCTTCTCAAAAAATAGTCTTTAAGAATGATTTTTTTAAAAAAGTGATTTTCAGTATGTTACACAAACACAAAACAACTTCTCATTTTCTTAAAATCTCTAAAACCTAATCTCTAAATTATTTAACAACAAAATCACTTATTTTTTAATCCGTAACAAACTGACTCATTGTCTATTATATAAAAACATAGGATATTTCACGTGATGCCTACTTTAGTATTTTGCTAATTTTGTCATTCAATGGTCTACTTTTTTTGTCTACTAGATGAAATGACAAATAAACATTATGCACACATACTGAAAATGAGGAGTCAACCTATATAACTCAAATTGTCAAGGCAATCAACAATGAGGACATTCAATGGTCTATAATAAAATTAAAATATACAATTTACTTATTTCTTAATTATACTCATTAGTACGTGATCTCAGTTATTATTATTTCCTTTTAATCAAATAATGGTCTGTCACTAATAATTATTAATTTATTAATTAATTAAATTTGATAATTTGTAATTAATATATTTTATCTTAAACTTTTATTCCATACGCGCAACAACATATTTTGTATGGGTATAATACATGTAAAAGTGTTGTTGCTCATGGAATGAATTACCATACTTAAGGAAACAACTAATTACTCATGTATTATTTTATTTCCTTAAGTATGGTAATTCATTCTGATATGTTACCAAATTTGACAATTTTTTAGCAAATTAAATTTATGCCTTTTCTTCAAGATTTATCATATTTTTCCATGAAGGGAAATTTCTAGTATTTTCCCTCAATAACAATTTTTTTTGACAAATAACAAATTTTTATTATACATAAAACTGTTAAAAGTAACTTTTATATAATATATATATATATATAGGCTTTTAGACGTTTTGATATTCTCATCCTATTGAATAATTTAAGTTTTTATTTTCTCCATGCACATTCGATTTTTATTTTACCTTGTTAATTAAGTTTTACATGATAAGTAAACAAATAAATGTATTTTTTATCTTCACTGTACGTAACTAAATTTGAAAACTTAAATATTTTTACGAAATTAATCATATACATTAAAATATGCATGTTAAAATTTCTAGAGTTGTGTCAAAAAAAAAATTCTAGAGTTAGATGTATAGAAATACAAAGTTTACAGGATAATATTAGTATTAAGTCGTGAAAGTAATAAAGATATCCTGTAATTTACCTTGATTTACTATTTTTGTTTACGTTTACAAATATTTCATATAAAATAATATTACTTCGTTAACAAAAAGATAATAACATTTGCACTCGTAAACAAAAATACAAAAGAGTAATGTTATATAGACAAATTTTTCTAGACAAAAATAGCCAAAAATCAAATTACAATACCAATTCACCAAGTTTTTTAAACAAATAACCAACCTACTTTTTCACAGTTTTCTAAGCCATTGACTAAAAACTGTGAAAAAGTAGGTTGATTATTTGTTTAAAAAACTTGATGAATTGGTATTGTAATTTGGTTTTTGGCTATTTTTGTCTAGAAAAATTTGTCTATATAACATTATGCAATACAAAAACAGCATAAAACTAGACATCAAACAGCAACATGTTCCAAGCCAGCGACAGACATACAACGGCCCAACAAGATCAGCTCAATGCAATTTACTGTAGACCATCAAAACCCAGCACAACAAATTCTGCAACACCACCCCCTGCAAAACTGAAAATAACAGACAAAACAACTAAAGTTCCTCCCTCCGAAAATGGACTTCAACACTGTGAAGACAGATCACTGCAATATTTATCTACCAATCTTTAATGTTATAGTAATATGGTTTTTGGCTATTTTTCGCCAAAAAAGTTTGGCTAAATAACATTATTGATCTTTAATATGATGAACCAAAACCAAGACATATTTTCAATGTTGTTCACTACCCCTCGATCGAAGCATCTGCCACTCTCCATCTAAGCTATTTTTATTTTATTCTCAAAAAAATAAACATTTTAATTTTAATTAATTTAGATATTATTTTATGTCAATCATTATTATACGAAATTAATTGATAATCATAATACAACATGTAAATATATTCTGTTAAATGACTTAGCTACTCTGATTTACGGTATCATTCCCTTCGTAAGTGCTTAAAGAGGCTGAAGGTTTTCCTTACCTTGGGACGTCATCTCCTCACCATAAAATTTCTTGTACCTAAGAAAAGTAATTTTGATATATTTTTTTTGTGGAGGGAGTGACAAGTACCACCTGAAACACGCACACCCTGAAACACACACATAACTGTGAGGTTCTCGGTTTGAATTCCAGACATAATATTAGGTAGGGGGTGGGAATAGGCTGGGCCGAGCTAGGCTTTGCTTGGCCTGGGCCTGGCCTACGTTGAAAGTGTAAGGCCTGAGCCTGGCCTATGGCCTATCATAGTCCCAACTTTTAGGCCTGGTCTGGCCTTTGCGAAAGTCTGGCAAGGCCTGATAGTCTGTTTAGAAGCCTATTTCACAACCTTCTTTTTAACAAAAACCTGCAATCTTTAAGTGATGTATGTTTAGAAGCCTATTTTTACTTAAATAGGCCGGCCTGATAGGCCTAAAAGGCTTTTTCAATGGCCTATGGCCTGGCCTTTTTAGCTAAATAGGTTTTTAAAAAAGCCCAAGTCTTATCTGTTTAAATAAAAAGCATGGTCTGGCCCGGCCTGACGTAGGCTGGGCCGTAGGCCCCTGTCGGTAGGTCTGGCCTATTCCTATCCCTATTATTAGGTTAACAATTTTTGTATTTGGCAGTTGAGCTAGACATACTAATTTTTTTAATATATTTCAGAGCAATAATGCTCAATCAAAAGTTGATCTTAATTTTCCATGTCAAAAACAAAGTTGGTCTTAGTTTTAACCTACAAATCCAAATAGATCGAGTTGATAGTGTTTTGTCAATAAGCAATAATGATCAATCAAAGTTTGCTTATTATTAGATTTTACAAAGATTTTTGTGGATTGAATAGTTGAAATTTTGTTAACGTGAGTTCAAACTTCGTTGTTGATGTGATGACATCGTTGGTAAGTAATATTCAAGTACCTCTATAAGCGTCTAACGAGTCTTAAGGCTCTTCTTTAGTCTTGTGAGTTTTCGAGATTCAACTTGTCTAATTTTTTATTCTAAAAAAATATAAGTGATAATATGCTGTCAGTGTGTGAGATACCACAGAGTGAGAATAAAAAAACAATGAAGATGTGATTGAAAAATTAAAAATGAATGTATGATTTGAAAATATAAAAATTAAAGCGTAGGTGAAGTATAAAAACTCAAGTGGAGAGAGACATTCATGTCAAGGGGATACGATTCCTAAAATGAAGACTTGCAGGTCATAAAAATTATATAAATAGTTCAATTGGTTCAGAATAGTTAGGTCAGGTTAGGTTTTAAAGTCCTCTTATTTTTCCAAATATATAATTTGTAATAGGAAGGAGAACAGAAAATTGGTGATTAGTCAACATTGGCTTCAAGAAAGACTGGGAAACAGTCAAAATACAAACAAAAATATTGCATAATAACTTTAGTATGATCAAGACTATGATGACATAATGAAACATTGCATGATTTAAGTTTGAGGCGGCATTGAGGGTGCACAAGTTTATTAATTTAAGAGTATATTATACACAAACTAAAAAAAGGCACAAATTTCAATTACACCTACATTGACAGCTAAAAAGCAAAACTCTAAATATCAATTTCTCTCCTCTCTCTCTCTCTCTCTCTCTCTCTCTCTCTCTCTCTCTCTCTCTCTCTCTCTCTCTCTCTCTCTCTCTCTCTCACCGTTGACAGCTAAAAAGCAAAACCCTAAATCTTCAGAGTGTTGTTGAGGAAATTGGGGGGGGGGGCAATCGGGAGGCTGTGGCCATAAAAGTGGCGTCACACGTCTTCCTTGTGGTGGTTCGTAGAAAGGACTCCGAGAGAGAAATAGACAAAAATAAATAGAGAGAGGGGGTGGGAGAGAGAGGCTAGAGCGCAGGGGATAGAGGGGGGCAGATATGGCGGTGAGAGAAGACATGTTGAAGGCGAGATAGATAGAAGGTGTGTGGTGGCCTTCTTGGGTGCGGAGTGTGCGAGTTGCAGCTACTGGCGAATTGAAGACCTTAGGCCAAGGGATGTGAAAAAACATCATTATAAAAAATGTTGGTTCATATAATTGTTTAATTTTTTTTTCAAATATCTTCACTTAATTTACTAAAAATAAGGAATCAAGTTATCTAACTCCAAATTTATTTAAGAGTAAATTACCAAATTAGTCTCTAAAGTATGTGATATCCGTAAAATAAGTAATCTCTAAGTTTACACACCATTTTCTATTTAATTGTAAAAAAAATTATAAAAAATGGAAAAACTATATAATATTTTTTTAATATTAATAAAAATATAGTAAAGTCCATTTTTTTATGGATAAATAGAGTACTGAGATGGTAATAGTAAAGTCCTTTTTTTTTATGGATAAATAAGAAGTAGTTTCAATTTCTGTTGTTTTTTTGCTTACTTTACTTAAAATGACAAATAAACACTAAACGTATACCTATTACTACTACTTACACTCAGGTTCGAATCAAGAACCGACTTTCCATGTGGCTGAAAATTTCAAAACAATCCACATAAGGAGGGACATCATTTCTATTGTAATTTCTATTGATATGAACCTAGAAAATATTGATCGGATTGGAAAGCTGAGATGTATCAATGAGAGAGGAGAAGGGAAAAGACTAAAGTGCAAGATTTAGATTTGAACGTTGTTGTTGCTTTGGTCATTTGGTTTCTAACTGCTACACGTCGATGCCGTAAGCAATGCAGCAATAATAACATGTGGGAGCCCACACGCAACCCCTCTCTCAGCGTGGACCGTACCGCACCAGATCCATCTCATACAATCCATTCTTTCTGTAACCATAAGAAACAAACCCGCACCTCACTCTTCACTCCCACCGTTCGATAACACGCTTTCGGTTCTTGTAAGCTTCTCTCTTTCCCTCTCTCTCTATCTCTTCATTTTCTCTTCAATTTTATTTATATCATGATTTTACTTCATTCTTTTCTCTTTATTATCCGTTTCGAGCTTACCAATTTGTGGATTTTCTGTTTCTTCTGATTTTGGGGATTGAGGGTTTTTTCGACGCCTATTTGCTGATTTCTTTGTTGTATATATATGCTCCCACGTTAATGTTGTTTTGTTGCTGATAGTTTTGATGAAGATTTCAGAAAACCCGAACTCTGATGTTTTCTTAAACTCGTTTTACCTTGATTTTCAATTTGAAAGAAAAATCAGAGAAATCCCGAAGGAGAATATAACCTACTTTTAGTTGATTATCTTGAATTAGTTATTGGTTATCTGAGATTAAGTTAAGATTTTTATTTTTTTTAGAATTTTCTAATGGTCGTGTCTTTATTTCAAGGGTCTGATTTTTGGAACTGTAAGGTGTTTGATGTAATGAAATAATGATCTTAGTTCTTAGATCTCTTTATGGTTATGTGGTTTTTAGTAGTAGTTAACTAGCTGATTGTGTTCTTCAGTGAAGAAGGACCCTTCTCTTTGCGCGTGTCCCGTTCCCTTCTCCAATCCATTACCATCACAAAAAGCCTCTGTGTAATCTGATCTGAGTATATATACCCATGAATGCTATGGAGGTTAAGCTCTGGAATGACAAGCGCGAGAGAGAAATGTATGACAACTTTGCTGAGCTTTATGCAATTATCAAGGCTACTGAGAGACTTGAGAAAGCATATGTTAGAGATATAATATCACCACAAGAGTATGAGTTAGAGTGTCAAAAGCTTATAGCTCATTTCAAAACCTTAGCTTCCACCCTCAAAGACACTGTGCCTAGCATTGAGCGATTTGCAGATACTTACAGGATAGAGTGCCCGGCTGCGATTAACCGTCTCGTGGTATCTGGTGTGCCAGCTACCGTGGAGCACCGGACAACTAACTCCACCTCAGCATCCACTTCTGCTGCCATTGTGGCTGAGTGTGTTCAGAGTTTTATTACCTCAATGGATAACTTGAAACTTAACTTTGTGGCTGTGGATCAGGTGCATCCCTTGCTTTCTGACCTTTATGGTTCCCTCAATAAGTTGACGATTTTGCCGCCTGATTTTGAGGGGAAAATAAAAATGAAGGAATGGATTGCAAGGTTATCAAAGATGGGTGCAGCTGATGAGTTGACTGAACAACAAGCTCGGCAGCTTCACTTTGATCTTGAGTCTTCTTACAATTCCTTTTTGGCAGCTCTTCCCAATGCTGGCACTTGATTAAGTAGGGGGAGCTTGTATATTGAATCAAAAATTCCTTTTTAATATTTTTTCCTTTGGTTCCTTATATTGTTAATTGGAAAGGAATTTTCTATTTGGTGACAGCTTATACATTTTAAAGGCCGGATCCTGCATATTTACAAAATCATGGCTTTGTGCTGATCACTGAAGCTTCATTCTATATATATATTGTGGATGATCTTTGAGCTTTGTATTTTCTTCTGTTATTTGGTTATGAGTTTCTCTGTACTCCTAATAGCAAGGGTGAGATCTTACAGAAACTCGAGTCTATAGTACAAACTTTGTTTGAGTCCTTATCTTCTGTATTGATAGATATATTTCGACATTACTGGTATGAAAGATAGCCTTCTGAGCGCAAGACCTCTGTACATCAGAGCCTCTAAATATAATTATGCAATGATTGACCTGATTATTTTACTGAGAAAATAGAATACAAAGACGTGCATGGTTATTGATAATCCCTCAATATCATACTCTGAAATTATTGTAAAACGAAGATAAATCTTTCCATTATCCTACACGCCAGACCAGTTGATGCAAGAGAATTTAGTGTTGAAGTTGGCAGGTATCCAACATCTGAATGAACTCTGCTGTCAAATGTTTTTATCAACTTATTGTCTGGTCATAGATTCTTTGGCTTTGATTACCTTGATCAATTGAAAGCATAACATGCTATAATTTTCTCCTTTCTTTCTCTTGTTGATTGAAGTTGCTAGAAAAGGCCATTACTATATTCATGACCATACTATATGATCAATGCACTGGTATAAATGATGCTTGAATGGAAGGGGGAGTATATAAATGATGCTGCTATAAATCCCAGTTATTATCTGCATAATTTTAACACGAAACCCCAATACCTGATAATTTAATAGATGAAATGTAAACTGCTATACAACATATCAAGTTCTGATGTTCAAACATTCGAGAAAAATATGGGATTGTATGTACATGATTCAGCAACCAGAATATTATAAGGAAAAATGAGAACTACCCATAATTAGTTAGTTTAACTAAAATGCAGGTCAAAACGAGTTGGTATGCTTATATTGATTCATTGCTAAAATATAGTTCACTTTTATGTTATTTAAATCAAACTATCGATTAAAATAAACTCAAATTAACTTTATCTATCTAAAAATTGGCAGTTATTTTTATTGAAAATTTTACACCTGTTAGGAAAGTAAAATTTGACATTGCTCATCCATTTCTAAAGAAGATATAAATTAAATGCTTGAATATGAGTTTAGTATTTAATTTGAGTCCCTAAAAAAGTTTGTCAGCTTCAGCCTCAAATATACTAAATTAGTTTCTCCCGGTGACTTTGTCAATCAAAAACTCCAAATGGCAAATGAAAGTCATGCCAACATATGCCACATGGATTGTGACAGCTAACTCACCATTTTAATTCTATGATTTTAGTGCCCAAAAATGTCAATGTTTGAATTTCTTCCCACCTAGAATATTTGTCTTTTTTATATCACTCGTGTTCGGGAATGTATCACCTGCTTTCAAAGTCACTAATCACGTATGTCATGTTATGTACTATGTGAGATACTCCGAGCCACCTATGAAGTTCGGATACGTGATACGATACGAGATACGATACGACACGATACGTGGATACGAGAAAATTTTGAAAATCAAGATACGATACGGTAGGGATACTTCAATAAAAAATTAAATCAAAATTTAAAAATATAAAACATATCTAAAGATACTTCACTTTACTAATTGACAATTGCTTATAATATTCAATAAATCACATTTACAAAAAAGATACTTCTGATCAAAATAAGTAAGCATAGTTAAACGTACTTTCCCCACCGATTTTAAAATATATTCTTCCTCCTATGAACATGTCACAAAAGATATACAGTCTACTACCCAAGTTAGAATATAGGAAAAAACATCATAAGTCATATCCGAAAGAAGTTTAGGACCTATAGAATTGCCTACTATTCACTATTTAACATTAACTGTGTCATTCTCCTCTCCTCCATTTCCATCGTCAAAAAATAACATGGCTTCCAACTCTGGTTCATCAAGAGACATCTCAGGATACTCCCTAGATACGTATCCCCAAAGTATCTCTCAAGTATCCGGTAAGTATCCCCAAATTACACCCAAGACACAATTTTGAACCCCCGAATCTCGAGTCCTATAGCTTCCTTCATTATTTGAGCTCTTTTACCTACAGATTCCCCCCTAAACATCACCTTATTGACCATGACTATAATGTCGTTAAACCTCAAGAGCATTAGCTGTTGGTTCTATTGGCCTTGTTTTTGTTTTCTAAACTAGTTTAGAACTGTCTATTGTCTTTGATTCCATGATGAAAAAATTGATTTTCGTTAAAATTTAATGCCAAATGATAAATCGAGGTTAACCATAAATTTGAGTGTACAAATCATGTTAAAATGCGGACGTTTCAAATCTAGTTAAGCTTGAAATCAGAATTTTCATTCTAAAAACAAAGTCAATTTCACTCCAAAAAACGTTCATTAATGTCAGAATAAACTTTTGATCTCTAGAATAACTTTTGGGAGAATAAAAAATGAATACAAATATGGGCTTTTAAGCCCTCTTCAATTCCAAAAAAAAAGTGAATACCAATATGTCTAAAATTTAAATCTTAAAGGCACCCTTTTCACTTAAAAACTAAAATGATGCGTGGGGTAGTATCTAAAGTTCTAAATGAAGAAAATACAGCGTATGTCATTGAACTTCATGTTCTATAAAGAGTAACGTTATGGACCATCCTAAGAACCAGAATATAAGTCAAGCTATACCTGCCATGAGACTTGTTGTTCCATATCTATGGCTTCAACAAATGGAAATGCATTCAATGCATATGGTATTTACACATGCTCTTCAATATTATAAATAGAGGCGCAGGTCTGCTGATCTGTCTGCAACTCTGCATCTATTTTAGTTGAATTTATTTTGGTTTGGAATGAATGTTTATTTTAGTTTTTTCGGGAAAAAATTAGGTGTTGCTTAATAACATAGTTTGTGGTGTTTACCAAACATAATATGTGACATGGATTAATTTTTTGACTTAACACACATATGCGAGTCAAACCAAACAATACAATACTGGTGCATTTACTCGGGTCAAAAATTTTAGTTAATAGATCAATATTATAATATTATCTTGTAGAAAATACGTGAGAATCTAAAAATTAGGGGATAAATTAAAGAGTAGAAACAATGTAGAGAATGTTGTGGAAGTCTCATAATTCCTTCATGTTAACAAATGAGGTAGAAGTGATGTCAAGAGAGGAAATAAGAGCACAACTAGAAGAACAAGACCAAGAATTATAGCATAGCAAGTCCATTTCCTAGAGTTTTTTTGATACACTCTTGCATCTTGAAGTTGATCTGTACCTCTTCTTACAAAAGAACTAGCATGAGCAACATGACTCTCTATGTTATTAAGTTGTTGTCCTTGAGAATCTACCAAAGCTGCCATATCCAAAAAAACCTGATGCAACTCAGTTAAATTCTTCTCTATTTCCTTAACAGCATCGTGTCTTTCTTGAATTTCTGATATAGTATCCATAATATGACCCCTTCCTTGTTCTTGAATTGCCTTTTGTAGAAAACTTTCACTTTCACCACTTGATATTAAATTCTCTATAGTTTCTTCATCTGCTTTTTCACCTGTTATTGTGAAATATCTACGTTCAACTGTTTCCTTATATTCTATTTGTATTCTCCCTCTTAACCCTTGAAAATTATCCATAATGTCTTTGAGTTTTTTCCCTAATCCACTAACTACTGATGTTCTTGTTCTATCTGCTGATGAACCTGGACCACAACCTGGAAGATTTCTATTAACTGCATTTGAACGTTCTAAGGTTTCAAGCTTTAATTTAATCATTTTGACCCTTTTAAGAACTTGTTCTACATCTTTGTCCATTCTGGCTCGTAATTCTTTCATGGTTTTAGCATTGTGAACAGTTTTGCTTTCTTCATTAGCCTCTTGCAATTTTCTATAGAAATTCTCAACTGCTCTCATTTCTTCTTTTACATTATCTACATCTTCAAAGAATTTATCTAGATTCACACTTTCATTTCCGGCCTCCACGTCATCCATGTAAGCCTGTTGCTTCAAGTTACTATATTTTTTGAAGGAATTTGAGAACAAGTCGTTCATTTTTGCTGTTTCTTTGTTAATTGGTCTCTTATGAGCATATATATTATGGTTATATAATCTAATGCAATAGCATATGTTTCTGCATGTGACAAAAATGTTGAGGGGTATGTGATTTCATATAATCAAATCTTCTACTGGAATTATGATGAATTTGACTAAAGGGGAGAAAGGTAGGTGACAAAAACAAAAGTCTTTTTTTCTTCTTGTGGTGATATTCAGGGTGAAACAAGGGCCAGACAAATTAAGATGATACCAATGAAACATGTGTGTCTAGAAATTGGATACGCCAAAGGTTACTCGTATATTAACAAATGGCATTGTTGTTTCTAAATGTATACCTATGCATGAGTGAGTTTCTTTATGACTTGGTCACCATTTTTTTTCTGTCCTCTCAACCACCCTTCTGCTCTTTTTATTTTTAGGACTGTTTGACAGAAATTATAGATATTCTATTTAAATATCCGGGTTTAACAGAGAAACCCGCTTTGATTAGGTTTTAATTCGGGTTATTCCTAATTCTAAAAATATCCGGGTTGGAGGGGTAACACGGATAGTGGAATGGAATCAATGAAAAAAAAAATCCTATCATATCATCCCTAAAGTGCAAACACTCGGCACAGCCACCACGCCCACTCAGCACAGTCACCGCGCCCTCTACGTCGCAGTCGCAAGATTCGCACAACCACCACACCCACGCGACCAAACATTCTCTTTCATCTTCGCATCAACGCCACCGCCTCCTCTGATTGGTACTGTTTCCGCTTTTTCAATTTCTCAGTTTCTGTGTTTTCACGGATTCGTATCGTTTCTCAATTTATGCGTTTCCAATTTCTGTTTCTTGATGACTCTAAGTTTGAAAGTTCTGAAAAATTGTCCTAACATACCAATCTATGTTATTGAGATGTATATATATTTAGTTTTGTTAAGTTTGGCTAAACTGTGTACATAGAGAGGTAAATCACCTCATTCATTGTTCTTCTATGCTTTATCCTTTTCTAACACTGATATGACTACATCGATAGAGGGACTGTCTCCACATTTTGCCTTGTATTAAGTAACAGAAGGGTATTTTACCCTGTTTCCTCACAACATACTTTTCGTGGGATCATTAAAATCTACTTTATGTCCTTAGGAATGTGAATGTCCCGTGTTTTCAACAATCCAAAATGCTTTTACCTATTTACTTGTCTTAGTACACTCCTTTAGACAATTTCTTCAACAGTCTTTGTGAGTAGTTTCATTTTTTTAAAATAAACATATACGTTTTAAAAACTATGAGTTTAGGCTTGATTTTCTAAAGAATGGGTATATCAAAGAACATATGTTAAGTATGTGTAAAAAAGTGTTGTTAGACTTAGCCGTCTTTTTTTTCTTCTTTGTCAGAGGGGATCAATATTGGTTCCCCACTTCTCCTATCTATGACTCGAACCCACATCCCTTTGGGTGTACGCGAAATGTTTTACTAGCTGCTTTGTAAGCCTTCTTTTTATGTGTATTGTCCAGTAAAAGATATCTGTCTAATGTTTGCACTAGAAGCATATATTTTCATGGAGCATTGTGCAGCTTTTGAAGGATAAAACACAGTTTTTTGGGCAGGGATGGGGGGCTGGGTCGAGTACCTAGTTTTCATCCCCAATAGAAATCAAGGGCAGGTTCGAGGATGAGGTTAGTGGACGGGTGAATTATCTTTTTTGCCCTTGAATGTGTGATCGCTGGCAATATAGTCCTTTTATGTATCAAAACTTCAAATTATCCTTGAATGTGTCTTTTATTAGTCCCTTTGGTCTTTAACTTCAACTTTTGTCCCTAATGAAATTGATGTCAGACATTTAGATGATAACAAGCATTGAAGGATCAAAATGACTTACAAAAAATACACCGACAGATATTTTTTGTCATTTCAATAATTTTAGGACTAAAATGAGAGCGTTATATATGGGGTTTAAATTAGTGCATGTTTGGATTCACTTTTGGGAAGTGATTTTGGAGACATAAAATTGCTTTTGACATGTTTGGGCATTCTCAAGTAATTTTTTTTTGCCTCTAGAATTGATTCTAACTTGAAATTAGAATTTGTAATTTTTGATTCCAAAACTGATTTTTGCGATCAAATCAGTTTTATTTGAGCTGAATTCATTCAAAACCAAACACACCTAACTAAAAAGATTACTGTAATACCAAAAATAGTTGAAAAGAGTTGTTTCTTGTTGTACAAGGGTTTTCGTCCAGGGTTGTGGTCAACTGCGATTTGTGGCTGAAGGTGGTTTTGTGGAGACGGCTTGCTCGTGAGAGGATGGAAGAGGAAGCAGTGCAAGGGCAGCGCAAAGGTGGGCACCTTAAGAAGAGGGCTCTAAAGAACAAAGCTTTGGGCATCAGTTTTGACGAGAAAGGTCTCCAAAACTACGTTACTGGGTTTCACAAGCGCAAGAAGAAAAGGAGAAAGGAAGCCCAGAAGCAACAAGAAGAGGCACTAAGGCGGAAACGCCTTGAGGAACGCAAAAAAGTAACCATTCTCTTCCAATTATTTCACATTCTCACCCCACACTGACTATTCTCTAATTTCATGGTTAATATTGGAATATTGATGGTAATAGAAATAAAATCATTTTTTTAAACTCTTATTGAATATTTTCGGTTTCGTTATCTAATCTATTTTATTGGCTGCTTTTGCAGAGAAAGTTGGAAAGAGAGCTTGTTCAGGGGGGTGTACCACCAACTGCAGGCTCAGAACCTGGTGAAATTGATGAGAATCAAGAAGAAGCTACGGAGCTAGTTGAATCTATTGCTGGTAAATATTTTGAAATCTTCCCCTCTCTCCAATCCATATAGTTGCATTCCATGAAGCATAAGGATCTATTTGTTTCTCTGCTGGTTCATATCTAAAATGCAATTCATAAGGACATTATTCTGTTCCTTGCATGCATCCACTGGGCATCATCATGTCATTTGCTGAGTTTTGGTATTTTACCAGGACACTAGTAGCTTAAAGGTTCAATGTCTAAGGCTTCTTTACTTGCGAATTCCAAGCTGTTCAGTGGAATTTTAGTATATGAATATTACTATGATGTGTAATTTTCTTACTGCGCACTGCATATGGTCTATGACTATTTCAATGATTGAATTCACCTTCTGTTGTTGAAGGAACAAAGACATATGAAAATGCTGATTTGAAAGTCACCGTTGTAACATGTGAGATTAAACCTGAAGAAGAAAGTTACCCTAAAGAAAGGAAAGAAGCTGCAGCGTCCCCTCATTCTGTTGTTGTAGCTGATAAAAGACATGTACCTATAAATAAAAAGAAGCCTTTCAAAAAAGCCGCGAAACACAGGTCACAGCCAAAGCCGAGAAGCAAGAGGGAGAAAAGGAAAGGAAAGAAGCCGGGCAATAAGTGATCAACCTTGGGCATCTTGGATCTTCATGACATTCCCATGTATGCAAAGAACTGTAATTTTATGGAGGTTCTTATTGAGTTCAGTAACTTAGTGATTGACATATTCAGAACATTTCCATGTATGCAAAGAACTGTATTTTTTGGAGGCACTTATTGAGTTAAATAACTTAGTTGTTGACATATTGCAGAGTTTGCTTTATTGTTAGTTTAAATTAATACAATGAGGCTCCTGAACCCCCCCTGTCAAGTTTTTTTATATTTTTAATCTCTAGTTTTTGGACGCTATGATTCCCATTAATTCTGTGCCAAAGCTTTGTTTCGAATTACACTTTGCCTTTCCTTTGTCAAACTTTCTAGAGTTAGTAGTCAGCCGAGAGTAAGTTGCAGTTGGTTTCAAGACCAGAACTTCTTCCATTCGGTTTTAAAACGTAAGAAAGCTGCGCTAGTGGCAATTCTATAATAACGCGTCACGTTTTTCATTTTCTCTTCTTTCTCTGCTCCTTTTTTCAGAAGTTTAGAAAATCCATTTCGGGCCTATTAGTATTGGACAATAGCCATGGAAAAATAATTGGGTTTTTTATTACCCCCACAGTTTTCCCATCTACCCCCCACGTCCCATATGAAAAGACCAAAATACCCTTCACAAAATTTTAAAACCCCAACATATCCCCAGCTCAAAAAAAAAATAAAGAAAAAAAATTGGAATTTCGTATATACCTATATACAAAACTCTTCAAAAATTGGAAATCATATATAGGTATATACGATTTTCCCTAAAATTTTTAAAAAATAAAGTCGTATATACCTAAGGTGGGGGTATATACGATTTGTCAAATTACAAAACCGTATGTACCCCCACACCTAGGTATATACGACTTTGTAATCCAAAAAATAAATAAATAAATCATTTAAAAATTTAAATTATTTTTCTTTTAGAAAAATAAATTAGATATGAATATTGACCGTCTTTTGGTTCTGTTTAGTATGTAGGTCGTTAACACGTGACGTTGTTATAC
Source organism: Astragalus glycyphyllos (assembly GCA_963573325.1). Taxonomy (NCBI): domain Eukaryota; kingdom Viridiplantae; phylum Streptophyta; class Magnoliopsida; order Fabales; family Fabaceae; genus Astragalus; species Astragalus glycyphyllos. Next base: position 67,823,083 of record OY754310.1, read on the forward strand.
GGCGAGCGAATAATTTAGGCTAAAAAATCGGTTTTTAGGCAACCTACTCCGATTGTAATGAAACCACAGCCATTAAATTCGAAAAAAATCAAGGACCAAGACTCCCATAGAAGAAACTTCTATAGGGAAAATGGGCTCAAAATCCCAAATTTCATCGTTTACTATTTTTTATTAATTTTTTTAAATTTTTCATAGTCTCCAAAAAATCTAAAAAAATTTGCATAGCCTTATTTTGGTTTTATTAGATTTTTAGTGGTGTTTTTATAATTTTTGGATTAGTTTTGACTTTTTAACGGATTTTTAGTAGCATTTTTAACCTTTTTTAAAAAAATTAAAACAATTTTTTTAATAACAAGTCGTATATACATAAAGGGGGTGTATATACGATTTTTTAAAAAGAATTTCACATATATACTATTTGAATTTTTCAAAGTCGTATATATGTAGGGTGAGGTATATACGATTTTTGGTCAAATTTTTTAGGGGTATTTTCGTCCAAAAAAGTCTTGTGGGGGTATATGGGAAGGTGGTGGAGGTAAAAAAAAAAAACCCAAAATAATTTGGTCAAAAAACTAAGATCAATTCATCTATCCAAGAATATCTGTATAGGCCAGCGGCCACAATTTAAATGATGGATTGAAATTATCAGGGAAATAGCTAACATTGTTTGTACGATAGCGATTGAGCTCCATGACTAGAGGGAAAAACTTGTTTGGTGAACAGCAGTGTTGGTATTGGGGTGTACGATAGAAAATCCAAACAATTTCGGTTAATCCCTTAATATTGTTTCTTTGTTGGAATGACTACTAATACCTAACCCAATGAAGAGAAGAGATTGACAGAAAGAAAGTGAAGAGCTGAGAAATGAGATTGAATGTTATATTTCGTGTTGTTTCAATTTGGATACAATACAAGTGTATCGAGTGTGTACTTTGGCGCTGCAAATTACAATAGTATTCAATTACAATTTTTCTTTTTGGATAAATTCAATTACAACTAAACTAACATAATGGTACAATAAACAAGAACCCAAAGAAAGAAGGGACAAACCTTCTCCATTAATAAAGAACAGAGAGAAGATCATTACGCTGCATAGTAACCGAGATTAGGAGGAGACATAGCTAAATGATGAATGCTGGTAAGTATCTCACGTGGTTTAGGTGGACCAAAGCTTCAAATTCGTTTGGGGTGATGCTTCGTACAACCCCCTACTCTGTAGACACCCCCACCGTCCAATATACCGAAAATACCTCTACCGTCCAAATTAATTTTTTATTTAAAAACTCTCCTCGCCTCTCACACATCCCCTAACCCTCTCTCCTCTCTTCTCACACAGTTCCTCTCCTCTACTCCGTCCACTCTCCTCGTCCCCATCATCCTCCCTCTTCAGGCGCAGATAAACTATCATCTCCCTCCTCTGTTCTTCGTTTTTTGAAAAAAAAATTATGTGATTTCGCATGGTCCGGACATGCAGAGGCCGAACCCGTTCGGCAGGACAATGCCCAAACTTCACTGATTCTCTCCGTCTTGTTTTGCAGGTATGATCTGATTTGTTACCCTGATTTGTCGAGATGATGGGAAGGTTACCATTCCAAATGAGATTTGGAGACTAGATATGCCTGGCGACATTTGTTTTTGCTTTGATGTTGGCCTTGATATTTTTCGTGTCAGCAACTTTCGCTATGACAACGTCCTTATTGATACGCATGTCATATGCCAAGCTTATGGGGGTGTTGAGAGTGTGGACGTATTGATGACATTTATTCGGACTGGGCTGTTCAATGTCACCAAGATTATGCCCACGGTTGCCTCTGATGGGAGTGACTCGACCGATCACGATTACCGGGCATTCTTGGCTGGCTATGACGGGAGTGGTGGGAGTGACAGTGATACTGCGAGTGATGCTGGATCCGGCTTTGTTGTTACCCAATTGTAGTTTTTTTAGTGTTGTGTTGTTATTTTGTTTATCAATAATTGTAGTCCCCAAAATTGATTTAGTAATAAATAAATATTTTGTTATTTATATTTCGGTTTACAGTACAGTTTAAATTAAACAACAATTTTAATATTATAAAGTGTAATCGTACGTGAAACACAAAATACTTCAAAATGATAAAAAAAAAAACATAAAGAAAGGACAACGAAACAACTAAGAAACTTATTATTGGCGAGTCCCTGCTCCATAATATAAATGACCTCTTCCAGAGTGCACATTGTTTCGACGAACAACTCAATGATTTGACGTCCCAAGAGAGTTTTGAATCACCTCCACACCAAGGAAGTATCTCATCTTTCCCAAGTCAAACATATCAAACTCTTCCTTCATTGATTTCCTGAAATTTTCAATCATCACACTGTCATTGCCAGAATATATTAGATCATCAACATATAAACTGACTATAAGAATCTTTCTTTTCAGATCATTTCTTTTGATGAAAAGGGTGTGTTCATGAGGACACTTTTTGAATCCTTCTTTGGCAAAGTAGGACTCAATCCTATTGTACCATGCCCTAGGTGCTTGCCTAAGGCCATATAAAGCCTTTTTCAACCTATACACCTTATCTTCCATTCCTTTCTTTACAAACCCCTGAGGCTTCTCTACATAGACAACCTGTTCCTACTCTCCATGCAAGAAAGCAGATTTCACATCCAACTGGTATACACTCCAATTTTCTCCTGCAGCTATTGCTAGAATGCATCTTATAGTTTCCCATCTTGCCACAGGGGCAAATACTTCTTCAAAATCTATTCCAGCTTTTTGTGAGTACCCCTTGGCAACCAACCTCGCCTTATGTTTGTCTATCTTCCCTTGCTCATTAAATTTTGTCTTGTATACCCACTTGACTCCAATCCTTTTGCTATTTGGAGGTACATCTTCTAGTTGCTAGGTTTGATTTCTTTCTATGGACTGAATCTCAGCATTCATTGCTTCTTTCCATTTTTTACATTGAATGGCTTCCTCAAATGTTAATAGATCTGAGGGGTTTTCAAACACAAGACTGTGTGGCTCATGATCATCAAGTACTTCATCAAGTACTTCTTTACTGTCAGTAATGTTTTCACACAGTATATTATTGATAACAAAATCTTTCCACTACACTGGCTTCTTTCTAACTCTAGATTCCAACAAATTTGGATCATCATGATCATGATCATCATCATCATCATCATCATCATTGTTAAGCTCAGTTTCCCCTACTTCTCCCCTCCCTTGATCCAAGTTTGGGGAGAGAGTGGAGTTTTGGTCATTAGCCATTGCATTATTCTGATCATCATTATTATTGGTTTCATCTTGTACTATCCCTTCATTTTCTTCCAAATCACATTCTGGTTCACTACTATTTCCTGTTTCTTCTTTGTTCTCCCAATCCCATCTCTTTGACTCATCAAAGTTTACATCTCTACTTGTCATTATTTTCTTGGTGAGGGGATCATAGAGCCTGTATGCTTTAGACTCATCACTGACTCCAAGGAAGACACATTTTTTACTCTTATCATCTAACTTTCTTCTTAGATTATCAGGGGTGTGCGTGTATGCTAGACAGCCAAAAACTCTAAAATGACCAACTGAGGGTTTAATGTCACTCCAGGCTTCCTCATGAGTCATATCTTTTACAGACACAGTGGGACATCTATTCAACACATAAAAACTCCACCTAGCAGCCTCAGGCCAGAAGCTTTTTAGTAATTTAGAGTCACTTAGTAAGCATCTAACTATGTTCATAACAGTTCTATTTTTCCTTTCTGCTATACCATTTCGTTAAGGTGTGAAAGATGCTGTTAACTGTCTTCTAATTCCATTCACAGAGCAAAACTCAACAAATTCATTTGAATTAAATTCCCCTCCCCTATCTGTTCTTAGGCAGCTGATAGAACACTGACTCTCCTTTTCAACCATGATTTTAAAACGTTTAAATGTTTCAAAAGCACTAGATTTTTCACTAAGAAAATATATCCAACCCTTCCTACTAAAGTCATCAATGAAGGATATGAAGTACCTCTTTTTAGTATTTGATTCTGGTGTGATAGGATCACATATGTCAGAGTGTATCAGCTCCAATATTCTTGAGGCTCTCCAGTTGCTTTGCTTTGAGATGATGTCTCTGTGTTGTTTTCCAATTTGGCATTCTGTGCATACTCCCTTAGTCTCTACTAGTGTAGGTAGCCCTCTCACCATCTCCTTTTGCCTGAGCAGCATCAATCCCTTGTGACTCAAGTGCCCATATCTTCTGTGCCATAGCTCAGTGGTCTCCTCAGCAGTAATTTGCATACAGCTCTCAGTGGCTTGAATAGGCTTTGCCTTGACTGCAAACAACCTATTATTAGCCATGTAAGAGGTCATGATTAACCCCTTTTCTTTGTGGTACACAAGGCATTTGTCATCCTCAAAAACTATCTTCAACTTCTTTTGTTGCAACTGACCAACACTTAGGAGATTGCTCCTCAGGTTTGGGACATAGAACACATCAGTTACAATATGTGTTCTTCCTTCTATTATCATCTTTAAGTCACCTTTTCCTTCTACTTTTATCCTTCTGCCATCTCCAACCTTCACAGTCTCTTTGAAGTTTTCATCAAGATTAGTGAACCACTCTTTAGTTCCACACATATGTGTGCTGCAACCCGAGTCAAGGAACCAAATTAACATACTCCCAGCATATTCCCTGTTCTTCACAATAGGCCATCAAGAGTCTTTCCTCTTCTTTATCAAAGCCAGTGTAGCATCCCTCATTGCTTTCAAGGTTTGGACACATATGTGTGTTGCAACAAGAGTCAAGGAGCCACTCACATTCCCAACATCTCCCCTGTTCCTCACAATATGCCATCAAGAGTATTTCTTCTTCTTCATCAAAGCCAGTGTAGTTTGCCTCATTGCTTTCAAGATTTGGACACTCATGTTGATAGTGCCCAAGCTTGTGGCATTTGTAGCGCTCAATGTGCTCTTTTGACCTACCTCTGCCTCTTCCTCTTATTGTGCCACTCACCTTCAGCACCTGTTCATCTTCTTTTTGCCCTTTCATACATCTTCTTTTTGCCCTTTTATACGCTGTTCCTCAATCAATATGCTACTCTGTAATCCATCAATGGAAAGTCTTTCAATATCGTTCGATTGCACGATCGAACACACAACGTAATTGAACTTCACCGTCATCGATCTGAGTTTCTTTTCAACGACAACGGTTTCACTCATCGTTTCTCCAAGGCTCTTCATCTTATTTGCGATTGACAACGTTCTTGCGACGTAGTCATTTACCACTTCTCCTTCTTTCATTGTCAGCATCTCGAATTCACGCCTCAGAACTTGAAGTTGTGCATGTTTCACCTTCGTGGAACCAAGATACTTCTGTTTGAGCAAATCCCAAATATCCTTTGCTGTATCATGTTTCAAGATTGTTTCAAGCGTGTTGCGATCAATCGCTTGAAACAGATAATTCTTCGCTTATAGATCTTTTAGTCTTGCTTCATCATGCTTCTTGTTCTATTCTGGAGTCTCATCTGCCGTTAATGATGGAATTCCACCTTCCACCACCTCCCAATATTCTTTCGATCTAAGGAGATTCTCCATTAGTAATTTCCATTGCTCATAATACCCATCTAGCTTTGGTATTGCTGGTTGAACGTAATTCCCATTCTCCTTCTCCTTTTCCGCCATTGAAATCGAATTGAGCTTCTTCAAGAACTGCGGTCTTGATCTTTCTCCAGGCCCTTCAACGAGCTCTGGTACCAATTGTAACAGAAAACAGTTTCAATTAACTGTAAAATCACTGCTTCATTGAATGCCATTGTGGCTTATTTGTACAAAGTCAGAGTTATTGCTAGATGGGCTTTCTAATACAACACATACACTTAAGCCCAGAACAAAACAAAGTGCAATACACTGAAATGGCCCAATACTACTTACTACTTATTACACTTACAGAATTACTACATAAAACTTCGTATGTCTACAATCACACCATATTTTTAAAGTAACAAATATCAAGATTTTCTATCAGGTTGGAATTTGGGAGTAGAAAACTTGACTATCCTGTCTCAGATTTTACCTTATACAAAGACAGATCCACACACTGGTAATCAACAGGAACACATAACAGCACAGCTTCCAAAGAACTAGACCCCTTCTTTGGGACGTTGAAGCCATGTTACCTGTCCCTAGCCCAATCGGGTATGCTTCCAAGTGAACCATATCCATTAACATATTGGGTTTTTTTTTTTGGTACCCCCCTCATTTTCTCCCATACCCCCATATTTCGTTTTTGGACTAAAATACCCTTCAAAAACGTTACAAAAAACACAATTCACGTCACTTCTTCATATTTCCGGAAAAAGTACGCACCCCCCCAAAAAAATTCCGGATTTAGACGTATTTCCAGAAAAAAATTGTAATTTTTCAGAAAATACGCCTAAATCCGGAAGACAATTATATAAAATTTCCGGAAATACATGTAAATTCAGAATGTATTTCCGGATTTACATTCCGAATTTACATGTATTTCCAGAAATTTTATAAAATTGCCTTCCGAATTTAGGCGTATTTCCAGAAATTTCAATGTTGAAATTTCCGGATTTACACCTAAATTCGGAAGGTTTTAGTTTTTTTAAAAAAAAAATAGTTTTAACTCATTTTTTCGTTTTTCAGTGGCTACCAGTCAAGGAGGAAACTTTGGACCAGGCGAGGCATCTGGACCCGTGCCTAGGAGGATCAGGATTAGACAGGCCGGTCACGCTTCCGAGCGTCGAAGGCGCGTCCGGCAGAGAGAGATGCAGCAGGCTGAGGAGCCAGATATGCAGCAGGCTGAGCAAGCTGAGATACCGCAGGCTGAGCAGTCAGAGATACCGCTGCCAGAGCCAGAGATACCATATGTTGAGCATATAGATCAGGCTGCCGACCATCAGGCTGATGCCGCTGCTGAGCGGCCTTTATTGCATCGTTTAGTCGATCACCGCGTCACTAGACTGCTGGCTGGCTGGGGAGGTAATAATAAGTGATTTATTTATTTTTAACAAAGAATTATTTAATTAGTTTAATTTATTTATTAATTAGTTTTATTTTTTTACAGGACCAAGGTACGCTGAAGGTTGCCTCTCACGGGCAAAAGATAATCAACATTCGACCTCAGCAGCACAACCCTTATGTTGCAGCATGGTTGTAGCAGGCGAGGCTATTTCAGCTGGACGCCACACCTCTCAACAACATCAACCATGAGCTTATTTCTGCATTTGTTGAGAGGTGGCATTCTGAGACTAGCTCCTTCCACATGCCTTGGGGGGAGATGACCATCACTCTGGACGACGTGGCTGCGTTGCTCCACTTGCCACTCACCGGCAATCATTTGGCTGAGCCTCTACATCTTTCCCATGAGGAGGCCGTTCAGGCTGGGGTTGATTATCTGGGAGTAGATGGGGCGGCCTGTTGGGCCGAGGTTAATTTCTGCAGGACTCCAGCATTCAGATTCAGATTTCTAGAGGATGCCTACAGAGATAACATGCGGCGGGGGCACTATGATCATGCAGCACGGTGCTATATTCTACACTTGTTGGGGGGCACCATCTTCTCCGACAAGTGTCATTTTTACGTGCCTGCTAAGTGGATTATTCTCATCCAAAATTTCGACACATATGGCCAGTGGGCTTGGGGTCCAGCTGCTCTGGCATATCTCTATGACCAGCTTAATTTGGCAGCTTACTGGGACACTAAGCAGATTGGCGGATACGCTTCTCTGCTACAGGTAATTAATAAATTAATTAGTTTTATTCTTTTAATTCGTTTTATTTATATAATTAATTATTTATTCTTTTAATTATTTTATTTCAGTGCTGGATATATGAGTACTTCCCCACTATCATCCGGCGGAGGATGTTCCCTGATACTGGGCTTCCACGTTGCAGCAGGTGGAAGAACTTTAAGTTGGATGATGTGAAGCTTATACATTTTCGGGAGCGAATCGATAACCTGTAGCTGGACCAGGTTATTCTGACGCCTTGGGAGGACCACAGGGAGCACCTTGCATTCCACATCATGGCACATTTCAGTGGTTGGCTGGTCTAGGGCGACATTGCTGTCATTTATATGGCAGAACGAGTCCGCTGGCAGTTTTGACGCCTGCAGCAGATCCCTCCTGCACCTATCTCAGGCCCACGTCCAGATGTGTTCTCCGTTTTAGAGAGGTTGTCGGTGTATCCATCACCATCGCGGGTTTTTATGCGCACTAGCAGAGCTGCAGGCTTCCATGGCGAGTGCACTGATGACTATCTACCATGGTATCAGGGGGCGTCCATTCCACGACTGACTCCAGCTCAGGATGTACCAGAGGAGCATGTACCAGAGCAGGAGCAGGCTGTAGCTGAGGATGTTGGTCGATGGACCTATCAGGATGCGATGGATGCTGCCGCTGGTCACATACTCGATGCTATGGGTTGTGAGGGAGGCGTTCCAGCCGATGCATATGACAGTCTGCTTCAGGCTTTAGGACATTTAGACTTTCATTCTTAGATGTATTTAACTTGATTTTATTTTTGTATATGTACTCGCATATTATATTACGGTTTATTTTCTTTTGTTATCGTTATCGTTATCGTATTTAATCAGATTTAAAAAAATATATATACTTCCGGATTTATGTATTTATACATAAATCCGGAGAAAACAACCTTCCGAATTTATGTATATTTCCGGAAATTAAACTTCCGGATTTATACATATATCCGGAAGGTATATTTAAAATTTGCCTTCCGGAAATACACATAAATCCGGAAAATTTTCTACCCCCTTTCCGAATTTACGTGTATTTCCGGAAATTTCCGTTTTTTTTTTTGTTTTTTTTAAAAATGAGGGTATTTTGGTCAAAATGGGTAAAATGGGGGTATGGGAGACAAGAAGGGGGTACCAAAAAAAACCCTAACATATTAGAGAGGATGGTTCTCCCTTGGGATTTCTCTCTATGTTTCATATATTCCAGAATTTGGAACTCTTCAGGAGATGTTTTGCTACCTCTAGGGGCCTTCACAACCGCACCTGCAGGCAAGCATTTAGAAAAAATATGGGGGGGTGTAGGAGTCAGTCTCAGCACTTACAGAACTGTTGGGCTTTGAAGGCTTTTTCGTTTGCTGGCCAAATGAAGGATTCTGCTTTGATGGAGCCCGATTTGGTTCCATTTTCCTGGATTCGGGTTGGGGACGGGTGGATTGAGGGTTGCGACTTTGCGACTTGCGACCCGCCAAAGGGTTTCAGATCTTCAACACAATCGGATCTGATGGTTTTGCAGATGGCGCTCCGCTGATCGGAGATTTTGCGTCCATTGAGCGGCGTTGACGACCTGCGTCCAGCTTCAACGATGAAGCAGGGAGCACCGGCGACGACCCAGAAGACGGAGGCATTTTCCCTTTCTGAGTTTTATTTGAAACAACGGTTGTTGCTGAGGACCCATCGTTTGAACGATTACCAGAACGACGGCGAGATTTATTCTGAACAAGCCCATGTCTAGAGTGTTGGATGTATGATTAGCAAAAGTGTCTGTAAGTAGAATGTTGTATGTTTGGGCCTTGTATTTTAGCCCAGTTTGTATACCAGATGGTGGTGCTATTAGTTAAAGCCCACTAGAGTGTTTTGCACTAACTGTTGCATAAATCAATCCTCATTGAATAAAATCAGTTAGTCGTTGCATTCACCATTTCTATTCTGTTTGGTTTCTAACAGTTGGCATCAGAGTCCCAACCGGGGCCTGAGTGTGAATTCAATTCTTGCGTTCGAATCTGAGTGAAGGATTTTGAAGAATTGCGAGCAACGGCAATGGCGGAAAAAGAAGTGAACTACATGCAACCGGCGGTGCCCAAATTCGATGGACATTACAGTCATTGGGCCATGTTGATGGAAAACTTGCTTCGCTCAAAGGAGTACTGGAATCTTGTGGAGAAGGGCGTGTTTGTTGCATCGGAGAACGCGACGGCAGAACAGACGAAAATGGCGGAAGAAAGCAAATTAAAGGACCTCAAGGCCAAGAACTATCTGTTTCAGGCGATTGACAGAAGTATTTTGGAGACGATTCTCAATAAAGATTCGTCAAGAGACATATGGGAATCCATGAAGAAGAAATATGAAGGATCATCAAAGGTAAAGCGAGCCCAATTGAACACGACGCGAAAGGAATTTGAGATACTGAGTATGAAAGATGGAGAGACAATTGATGAGTACTTCGCAAGAACACTCGCAATTGTTAATAAAAATGAAGATGTTTGGGGAAAAGATCGAGCAAGAAACTGTGGTGGAGAAAATCCTCAGGTCTTTGACTCAGAAATTCAATTACGTTGTGTGCTCAATTGAGCACTCGAATGACGTCACGAAACTTAGCATTGATGATCTTCAGAGCAGTCTTCTGGTTGAGGAGCAGAGAATGAAGGGCCAGAAAGAAGAAGAACAAGTATTGAAGGTCTCAAATTCTAACCCAACTGCTGGTAGAGGAAACAAGGGGCGAGGTCGTTCAGGTGGCCGTGGTGGAAGAGGTCGTGGTAGGCAAAATTGGAGCAAGGACAACATTGAATGCTATCAATGTGGAAAAATGGGGCATTACAAATCTGAGTGCCCAAATCTTGAAGAGAGTATGAATTTTGTAGAATTTGATGAAGGAGAATAGGTGCTTCTCATGGCTCAAGCAAACATGACCAAGAAACTCTCCAAGAAGATCATAAGTGAGGTGATTCTGATGGTGCAAGCAAACATGAAAGAAGGACAGAACCAAGGCAAGAAAGTCACCAAACAGATAATGAAGAAGGTATGGTTTTTAGACTCAGGTTGTAGTAACCATATGTGTGCATATAGAGAATGGTTCCATGATTTAGATGAGACTTACAAGACTAGTGTTAAACTAGGAGATGACTCAAAAATGTTAGTAATGGGAAAAGGCACTGTAAAGCTTGAAATTGGAGGGATAATTCATGTAGTGACTGATGTGTATTGGATCCCAGAATTGAAGAATAATCTTTTGAGTGTTGGTCAGTTACAACAAAAGGGATTAAAGGTAGAATTTGATGATGATTTTTGCAGTGTAATTCATAAGAAAAAGGGATTATTGTTTAAGTCAAAAATGATATCTAACAGAATGTTCCCAATTATGCCTTCTGTTGTTCAACCTGTCTGTTGCAAAGTAACTGTAGATGATGCAGCACATCTCTGGCACGGTAGATATGGCCACTTAGGCCATAGTGGACTGTGTCAACTCAAAGATAAGAACCTTGTCAAGGGATTGCCTGAAATAGGAAGCAGTAGCAAGGTCTGTGATGACTGTATGGCTGGTAAGCAACATAAGGAACCATTCCCAAAGACATCCTCATGGAGAGTAGAGAGGAAGCTTCAACTGATACATGCTGATATATGTGGTCCTCTAAAGCCTGAGTCTAACACAAAGAGAAGATATTTCATCACCTTCATAGATGATTTTACAAGAAAGTGCTGGGTATATTTTTTGAGTGAGAAGTCTGCAGCTCTGGAGACTTTCAAAGTGTTCAAAGCTGCTGTGGAGAATGAATCTGGTGCAAAAATTGGGTGTTTGAGAACAGACAGAGGGGGGGGGGGGGGGGGGGGAGTTCACCTCCACAGAATTTAATGAATATTGCTCCACAAATGGTATAAAAAGGCAACTCACAGCTGCCTACACACCCCAGCAGAATGGAGTGGCAGAAAGAAAGAACAGGACAATACTCAACATGGTAAGGGCTATGATGAATGAGAAGGACCTACCAAAGGAATATTGGGCAGAGGCAGTGAGATGGAGTGTGTTCCTCCAAAATAGAAGTCCTACAGCTGCTATTGAAGACATGACACCAGAAGAGAAATGGAGTGGTATAAAACCCTCAGTGCAGTTTCTTAGAGTCTTTGGATGCATTGCTCATGTGCATGTACCTGAAAATCTAAGGAAAAAGCTTGATAAAAGAAGTATCAAATGTGTGCTGCTGGGAATAAGTGAAGAATCAAAGGCATATAGGTTAGTTGATCCCACAACTAACAAGATTTACATCAGCAGGGATGTTGTGTTCAGTGAAGAAGAGAAATGGAATTGGAATCCTGGTAAAGAAAGAGAGAAAGAAACTCTAGTTGATATGGGGGAGGATGATCAGAAGTCAACTGAGAATGATGAGACACATACTGGTGTGGACATTGATACTATTGTCACTGAGAATGTGGAAACCAGAGATGACCACAACATAAACATAGCAAGCAGTGACTCTGCAGGATTGACAATTGCTGTGCCGAGCTCAGAAAATGTGACATCAGAAGAATTACCTCAAGGGAGAGCAAAGAAAAAGCCATCATACCTGACTGACTTTTACATTGAAGAAGATTTAACTGATGAATTCAATTTAGCAGTAATTAGTCACACTGAGGATCCAGTCACTTTTGAAGATGCAGTGAAGAGTGAGAAATGGAGAAGGGCAATGGATTTGGAAATTGAATCAATTGAGAAAAATCAGACTTGGGAGTTAGTTGAACTTCCACCAGGAGCCAAGAAAATAGGTGTGAAATGGCTGTTTAAAACTAAGTTGAATGAGAAAGGACAGATAGAGAAGTTCAAGGCACGACTGGTTGCTAGGGGATTTACTCAGAGACATGGAGTAGACTACAGGGAGGTTTTTGCACCTGTGGCTAGATGGGACACCATCAGGACTGTGATTGCTATTGCTGCTCTTAAAGGTTGGAAGATCTACCAACTAGATGTGAAAAGTGCATTCCTACATGGTGAAATACAAGAAACAGTTTTTGTGGATCAGCCACTAGGATACAAAAAGAAAGGGCATGAAGATAAAGTTTATAAACTGAAGAAGGCCCTATATGGGTTGAAGCAGGCACCCAGAGCATGGTACAGTAAGATTGAAGGATACTTCAACAGGGAAGGATTCAACAAATGCTCCTCAGAACACACACTGTTTGTCAAGAACAGTGAAACAGGATCCATTCTCATTGTAAGTTTGTATGTGGATGATCTCATATTCATTGGTAATTGCAATAAAATGTTTGAAGAATTCAAGAGCTCTATGAAAGAGAGCTTTGATATGTCTGATCTGGGATTAATGAACTATTTCTTGGGAGTTGAAGTGAAGCAATATGATGGTGGAATAGCAATCAGCCAGGCCAAGTATGCTGCTGAAATACTAGAGAAGTTTGGAATGCAGGATTGTAAACCAGTACACAGTCCTATAGTGCCTGGAACCAAACTGTCAAAGGAAGGAAGTGGAGATAGAGTTGATGGCAGCAACTTCAAAAGGCTGGTTGGCAGCTTAATGTACTTAACTGCAACCAGGCCAGATCTCACATTTGCTGTGTCATTACTAAGCAGATACATGGAGAGCCCTTCTGAGATGCATCTTCAAGCTGGCAAACGTATTCTAAGATACTTAAAGGGTACTGTGGAATATGGAATACAATATAGAAGCTCAGGAAATGATGAGTTCACTGCATATACTGACAGTGACTATGCTGGTGACATTGATGATAGGAGAAGCACATCTGGATACGTATTCTTATTGGCATCTGGTGCAATTTCCTGGTCTGCCAAGAAGCAACCAGTGGTGACTCTCTCCACCACTGAATCAGAGTTTATTGCTGCAGCAAGTTGTGCCTGCCAAGCTATTTGGTTGAGAAGAATTCTCAGTGATTTGAGCCTGCCATAGAAAGAAACCACTGTCATTCACTGTGATAACAGTTCAACAATAAAATTGTCTAAAAATCCTGTCCTTCATGGAAGGAGCAAGCACATTGACATAAGATTTCACTTTCTTCGTGACTTGGCTAAGAAAGAAGTGATAGAGCTGATGTATTGTAACACAAAGGGGCAGGTAGCTGACATTATGACTAAGGCTCTAAAGACTGAAAGCTTTGAGAAATTGAGGAAAGCCTTAGGAATGAGCAAAGTAACTGAAATTGAAGCTCTGCAGAATTGAAGATCTTCTGGTGTAGTTGAGAATGCTTCTGTGTAGCCTTGTTCAACAGTGTGTGTAATCTCATCTGTCAATCTGTTAATGACAGTTGAGATTAAAGGAGGGTTTGTTGGATGTATGATTAGCAAAAGTGTCTGTAAGTAGAATGTTGTATGTTTGGGCCTTGTATTTTGGCCCAGTTTGTATACCAGATGGTGGTGCTATTAGTTAAAGCCCACTAGAGTGTTTTGCACTAACTGTTGTATAAATCAATCCTCATTGAATAAAATCAGTTAGTCGTTGCATTCACCATTTCTATTCTGTTTGGTTTCTAACATAGAGATGAATTTTCGGAATTTGGGGAGTTTGAAAACGCAGGTACTCGCGCATCTTCAGGAGGATTCGAGGCTTCAAGGTGTGGTTTCACCAATTGAGCAGAAATAGTAGCCTCCACTGGCTGAGATTCCATCGTAGGAATAGATTCCATGGCTTCAACGCACTGTTATTCACTATGTCCGTATTTACCGCATTAGAAACATATCGAATTCAATCCTTCGTACTCAAGATGGAACTTTTTCCCCCAAGTCGTGATATGTGACGATAGCGGCTTTTCAAGCTCCAATTCAACGCAAATTCTTGCGAACTTTCCTCAGTCATGGAGCGACGTCAATTTATCAATCTTAAGCATAGTGCCTAAAGAAGACCCAATTCGTCGCAAGAATTGGTCGTTGCATAACTCGATCGGAAGCTTCGGGATTCTAACCCAAATTGCGACTTTCTTTGACAATTCTGCAGTCAGGGTGAAGAAAGGGCGCCACCGCTGGACAATAAGGTAGTGGTCAGCCACCTCCCACGGTCCCTCAAAGAGGGTGTGTTGGTAATCCGCTGGTGAAGTAAGACGAATGAGAAAGAAGTCGTCGACCATATCGGTTATCTTCATCGACCCTTCGTTCACCCAAATTCTTTGAAGCTTGCTTTCAAGCATCTTGAAATTTACCCGCTTTCCCCTGACTTTGACAATAAACGTATTTCGCCATGGCTTGGACCATAGCATAAGCTCGTCTTCCGTTAAGTTGATTGTGATTCCCAAAGATTTACTGGTCTCCCTTATGGAGGGATCTACCATATTCTTGTATCATCTATCTTCGGGAAGATCTTCTTCAATACAATCCCCCCAAAAATGTTCGTTAGGATCCGAACCTAAGGTATTCACCAAAGCGTCTTTGAAGGTCGTGGCCTTGTTGATGGGGGCGATCTTGGGAAATTTCTCGCCGTTGATAACCTTGGGAGTTGAAGCTTTATCCGGCATACCGTGATCATAGTATCCTATACGGCGTGACATTCGGACTTCTTTGTACTACAATGGAGGAGGTCTTCCTCCTCCACGGAGGTGAGAGGTGAGGCCATAGGCGCGGTTGATGACAAACTGGATCAAGAAACGAGAGGGTTTCTTAGAGCTTCAACAAAGAAGAAGGCTAGCTCACGTTGTGTGTAGCAGCAACAAATATTTTGTCGTTTAGTTATTTGTGAAGCACAAGGTTAGAAAGCTAAGATGATGCTCTGCGTTAGATGTTAAATTTGCTCTCGGAGAGCCTCCTGATTAAGCACCAACCATCGTCAGGCTCATGACGTTAAACAAGCGCTTCGCGGGAGGTAACCTATGTTTTATTTTCTGTTATTTTTATTTTGCTTTTGTTTTGCTTTTAGGAATAAGCTCAAACGAATTGCCCAAGTGCAGAGAAGTAAAAGACGAATTGATTAAGATAAAAAGGGGACGAGAGTGAGGATATCGATTGTCGAAAAGAAATTGCGTTAAATTGAAATAAGTCTGAAAATACAAAAGGGATTGGCTCATACATACTTTGTTCACCATTGTAGCCAGAGATTCTGTGTGATCGGATGTGTTAGGGTAATAGGCTACTAAATGTTATGTAATCGCCCTGAGTTTTATGTCCGAGTTCCTATTTATAGAACTAGAAAAGTAATGTGTTGTGGACACATGTCCTTATTCAAAAGCAGCTAAAGAAATAAACTAACTAATGGTCGATGATGACAAATGCCACGTCTCTTCTAGCGTCTGGGTGCTTCACACTTGTCTTCGTCGGTTTGATATATCTGAAGCGCTTGCCTTAACTTCTCTTGAGTCTTCGCACGCAGTGATTAAAACTTCGACGCTTGTCTTTCAGTGCTTCTTTCGAGGACTTGTCGGATGACTTTCGAAAATGCGACCTTGCGTGTGTTTCTTCCTTTTAATCTCCGAGGTTGGCTTCTAAAAGTCTCTTCGAGAGTGCATGTGGACCTTTGAGCCACTTTGTTGTCGAGCATTACTCTTCTTAGCCTTTTCTGAATTCGCTTTTAATGCCATGTTGATGTGTCTTAATATCGAATCCGAAATTTGGCTGTAAAAAATGCCCCCATATATTTAGTCCTGATTGTACGGAGAAGGAGTAAACATTTAATAATCTCTAATTGACCGCCGATCGGTCAAACCTCATTCCTCGTGCTTGGGGATTGACCGTTTTAATCTATCTGGTAGTGTGCATCATGCATCTTCGATTCCACCATAAGCGATTACTAATCTCGGCTATATAAGTTCCTTTCCGTGGAGAGCTATATTAAAGTGTACAGACATAATCCAGACAAATTGTTCCATACACATAATATATAGTCATAATCTTAAGTAGAAAGTTAAAAGACATAAGATGCATAATCCAAAGATAGCAAAACATAACTTCACCATCATCATTCGCCTAATTATCTAAGTTAATTAAAATATATGATTAGGGTTTTCTTGATGCGCATGTTGGTGAGGAAATTCCACTTGAAGGGGTAGTGGTTGGTTGCGCATCACACGACGGCGATCAAAAATATCTCCCAAAGTAACACAGATTTTGAAGGGACGTTGGGAGAGATACGTGATCTCAAAAAGTGTTGAACCTTGAAGGAGCAAAAGCTCAATAGTCTGACATAAATATTGTAGCATTTTATGAGTGAGATAAAAGTAACTTTATCTTGTAGAAGTATCTAACAAAGCAAACTAAAGTTAAAAATAACATTTATAATTAACAAAGACATTGTAATTGAACTTCTATAGTAATAAGAAGAAAAATTCTAAAGAATGCTTAGCATCGCACTTTACGTATTTTGTCATGAAACTATTTTGTTTCCACCAAACCAGCTATTGAGGAACAAAGTTTACATATCTGAACGATTAAAAAAATCTGAACGCTAAAGTAACCCAAAACACACTGCCTAGCGTCGCACTTTACGTATTTTGACACTAAATTATTTTTTGGTTTGACCAAACCAATTAGTGTGAAACGAACTCCGTATATTTGTACAATCTAAATTTTTTCTGAATCCTAAGACGCCCCAAAGCAATTGCTTAGCATCACATTTTACATATTTTTGCAGGGATATAATTTTTTTTTGACCAAACCAATTATTAAAAAACGAAGTCCGTGTATTTATACATCTAATTTTTTTGAATCATAAGGAACCCAAAAACACAATGTTTAGCATCACATTCTACATATTTTGTTACAAATTTAATTTTTTAAATAAAGTTGGTTATCGAGGAATAAACATCGCATATCTGAACAATTAATATTTTTTGGACTCTAAAGTACCCCAAAACACATTGTCTAACGTCTCACTTTACCTAATTTGTTACGAAATTAATTTTCCTTTTCCCTAATCCAATTATGGAGGAACAAAATTCACCTTTTTGAACAATTAGAATTTTTATTGAATCGTAAAGTACTCCAAAAATATAAAAATATGAAGGAAAAAAGAGAAATGTTAGATGGTAAGAAAAAAAATGTAAGAAAGGTAAGAAAAACTAAACAAGGCATTTGGTGTGTGGTGTTAGTTGGTGGCTATATTTTAGCTTCTAGTGTATTTCTTACATTTCTTACAAAAACTATTCTTGCTAAATAGCATTGCTCAGGAAAAAAAGAGGGAAGAAAAAGGAAAAGAAATGAGGAAAGGGGGGAGTTTTGGGGCGCCAATTATCACAAGGTTCTAAACGAAAGAATAAACATGAAAACCAATTCATATCATCGTCATAACAGACCGAACCGGAATGGTTAAAGTATATGCTTCCTAATTTATAATCAGGACCATCACACAATCAAACAATTGATTATAACATCATCCAATTCACTCCAATCAATTATGCATCAAAATTAATTGAAAACAATATATTTTTATGCACCAAGTGTAAAGAGTTAGGATAAATTAGGAATGCTTCTTGAGTAAGTTAATATCACCATTTAATGTTTATTTATATTTGTAGATCTTTTCTTGAGCTTTTCAACACATTAGAAAACACTCAAATCGGAGTTCCGGATCTAAAGATACAAATAAAACAGTCGGAAGGCTGTCGAAAAGTCTCCCAACCCGATACAAGCACAGATCGTCCATGAAAGAGCCCAACCCGTGCATGTTCTGCAGATTCCAAAACTCTGTTTTTGCGTTTTTAACTCATTCCCAAAGGCGTCCAAACTATCCTAATTAGCATACAATCAACTTAAACATTATAAATCATTCCATTACAACCCAATCAACATCCATACATCAATTTCACACATCAATAACCACCTATTAATCTCATGCATTTGGTTAGAAGTAAATATCATGGGTTATCATTTGAAGCAATTATCACATTATTCATTCCAAGCAAGTAAAGAAGTACCCATTGTAATCAATCAAATCTATTTTGAGTCGTAAGTACAAAGTGTACTTAGAAACCCAAAAATCAAAGAAAACGGAAAGAGAAGAACTCACGTTACTTGAAAATCACAATGCTAGCAAGAACTTTGACCCTTAGACACCACAAGCTCCTAGAGTTATCAAATCAACACCAGCACTCCTATTTGGTACTTGAATCAACAATGTAGCTTCCAAAATTCTCAGAACGGAATGCCTAATCTCCAATGCAAAACCCCAAAGCTTGAATGTGGTCTCTTACCCTCACATGCATTTCAAAAGTGAGAAAGGGTAGGAATGGATGAAATTTTCTGGTTTTGATACAAATGGAGAGATGGTATCAAGTTATATGAGGATCAGAGGATATTTAGTAGCTGAAAATCATAATGATGGATGCGGAAAAAGAAATGGTGAAGTTCCTTTTCTCTCACCCTCTCTCTCTCTCGAGCTATCTCTATCTAAAGTGGGAGTGCTTTCTTTTTAAACGGAAAGGAATGAAAATAAATGAGTGAAGTGAAGAGGGAAAGGATTTCCATCAGCTAAAAGGAGCAAGGGATTTAAAAGGAAATTGGGTTGGATTTGGTCCAAACCTATTACTTCGTGACACCCCCAATTCTTATCATACATAGCTACTTGTAATGGCAAACTCAACCAATATCAAATAATCAGTTAACAACATTAATCATACACTCAAAAACACATCGATCGACTTAAAATACTAGACTAATATCCAAAGTAATTTGATTAATTACTTCTCTTAAAATCTAATAGTAACCCAATCACATATAAATGTCTAATTAATGGAATTTAAGGAACCACCAATATAGTTCCAATGACTAATAATCAAATCAATTTAAACACTAGAACATTCAATATGAATAAAGCAAATATACGGTAATACTCAAAGTAATTAAATAATTACATTGGGTATTACAATGATACATGATATTAGGGGGGAATTTTAACACATTAAGTCAATAAGCTTTGTTGCATCATAATAAAAGATTCATTATTATCAGATCTTGAAGTAGATCAAAACTTGGAACATTATAGTCAGCATAAACTCTAAAGAAGAGAATGACCATACCTCAACTTACAAGAGTTCCATAAGTAACATTATACATGACATGACACAACTCAATTCTCTTCATGTCTTATTATCCTTGCTTCTTATTTTTTCTCGGTAACTGTTTATTTATTTTTCTCATATATGACAGCTACTGCAAGGAGAGGATATTTTTTATGCGAGGTAATGCCAACAGTTTCAGTCATGTCCAAGTCCTCCCCAGCTACCCCATCATGCAATTTCCAATCAAACTGATAGACAAGGTTTGCAAGCACAATCTCATTCACAGCAATGGCAAACATTGTCCCAGGACAACCTCTTCTTCCAGCTCCAAATGGAATAAGTTCGAAATCTAATCCTTTGAAATCTATCAAACTATTCAAGAACCTTTCTGGTTTAAACTCAAGAGGTTGATCCCATAAAGAAGAGTCTCTTGCAATTGCCCATGCATTTACTATCACCTGAGTGCCAGCTACAATGTCATAGTCATCCAGTTTGATATCTCTCATGCATCTTCGTGGAACTAATAAGGGAGCTGGTACATGGAGGCGAAGAGTTTCTTTAATCACAGCCTTTAAGTACTTCATGTCAGACAAATCTTTCTCAGTTACATGAGTTCTGTTACTAACCATAGTTCTAACCTCATCTTGCAATTTATGCATCACAGTTGGGTGCCTTAATAGTTCTGTCATTGCCCATTCTAGCACTGTGTAGGTAGTATCTGTACCTGCAACAAACATGTCCTACAGGGACAATATATATATATATATAGTTATAGGATCATCAAATCAAATTATATAATATACAACTGAATATCAAATAAAATAAATTACAAAGTTGGAATATTGCGGGGATAGGTACCCATTTATCCCATACCCCGATTTATTTTTAAGAAATGAAAAAGATCTCGACTCGAATGATAAATAGGAGAGAGCACACAATCTACCTTAAAGACTCCCAAAAAAATAGTCAAACCTACCTAACACTAAAAGTACAATATGAATAAATATACTACTCATGTCTTCTTCCAAAAATGCTCCTTATAACCAACTATATTAATAAGTTTTACACTTAGCTGATTTTAAGCTAGTTTTTGAAGGAAGGCAAGCAAATAAGGTAGCTCTTGATTTTGCATAAGCATCCATATTATATCCTTGTCCCCATTATTTCCATTTTGTACCAACTTGTATTAGAGTTGTAAATTTTGGCCCAACCCAACGAGTCGGCCCAACAGTCAAGTATTTCGGGCTTTGCTAGGCTCAAAAGATAGAGACTCGGAAAGAGCCGAGCCATTTTGGCCCAGCCCATGGGCCAAACTTGGTATGTTTTTTATGTGTTACCAACTTCTACTTTTTGTTTTTTTGTCTCGACGGTTAACAATTACATGTTATCTACTATCTACTGCTCCCTCCGGTCCATTTTATAAGAGAAAAATCACATTTTAGGTTCATTCAATAATTAATGTATCCAGTCTATATATACTAGATACATTCATTATTGAATGAACCTAAAAAGTGTTTTTTCTCTTATAAATTTATACAATCTAACCTCCACTAAAATTACCTATTAACATATTTGGCAAAAGTGACACTTCACATAATTGAGGGTAAAATTGTAATTTAAATGCTAAAAGACAAAAAAAACAAATTACGACAATTTTTTCTTTTTGCTTTTATGTTTTTTACTCTCTCTCTCTCCCTCTCTCTCCCCCTTAATGTTCCATCTCCCCTCTCTCTTTTTTACTTCTTTCCTTTTTTATTTCCTACATATTTCCTCTCTCTATTTATCTTTATCTTTATCGTCAAAATTAAAAAAAATTATCACTTTCTTAATAGGTGTGCATATCTTAAAAAGGACAAGTAAAATGAGTAGGGGAGTAATATTGTTACCAGTATCAGAGCCTTTATGGTAGTTCTATCAATTGGGAAGCCAAGAGCATTAGTCTTTTGTACCGAAAGCAAAACATCAACAAAATCATTCTGATCTTCATTACCTACACCACCATCATCAGCATCATTCCTCGAAATATGCTCATCAATTACTTTTTCTATAACCTCATCCAACTCTTTAGCCACTCTTTCAGCTCTTCCATAGAAACCATTAACCTTACTCAGCCAATCAAGCCAAGGTATAAAATCACCTATACAAGCGGTACCAATTAACTCATTAAACTCCGACAACAACTTCTGAAACTTCCCATCTCCTCCTTCACGATATCTCTTTCCCAAAGCCACTCTACAAACTATATCATTAGTAACTGAAGAACACAACTCAGATAAATTCACCACCAATGAAGAAGAAGTCAACTTCATAATATGTTGCATCATTCTTGCAGTTTCCTCTTCTCTCACACAACAAAATGATTGAACTTTTTTGTTACTGAGGAGATGTAACACAGCAAGACTCCTTACTTGTCTCCAATACTCTCCATATGAAGCACTTGCCACATCATTTGAATCATATAAAAGAATATCAAAGATCTTACGATGTGGCCTATCAGAGAAGACCGAGTCATGAGTTTTCATTACCTTACTTGCTGCATTAGCAGAAGATACCACAAGGACTGGTACTTTTCCGAAATGAAGTAACATTAAAGGACCATATTTGTTAGCTAAATATTGAAATGTTCGGTGAGGGTATAAACCAAATTGATGGAGATTACCAAGTATTGGTAGACTTGGAGGTGAAGGGGGTGAGTTTTTGTTGGAATTTGGATTGGAATACCATTTGATGATGAATACGAGAGATAGTAAGAATGCAAAGATAGTGAAGAAAAGCATAGTGAATGATGAATATAAGTTTTCTACCAAAGAATTGGTTACTCTATTCACTTCTCGATGCTGATGAATAGCAGCTTTTAGTAAGCTTTTTATAGATTTTTTTCAGTACAATTCTCTCTCTCTCTCTCTCTGTATCTCTCTTTAATTCAATCTTTTTTTGGTTACATCTCTTTAATTCAATCTAATCGTAGCTTTTAATATATTTTTTTCAATTCAATTCTCTTTCTCTCTTCAATTCAAAAAAAAATATCTCTCTCTTTAATTCAATCTTATCCTGACATTTAATATTTACTTATTTTTAATTCGATTCTCTTTCCCTCTTCAATTCAATTCAATCTGAATCTATCTTTTCACATTTAATATATTTTTCAATTCAATTCTCTCTCTCTCCCTCTTCATTTCAATCTTATCTCTCTTTTTAATTCAATCTTATCTTGGCATTTAATATTTACTTATTTTCAATTCGATTCTCTTTCCCTCTTCAATTCAATTCAATCTCAATCTAGTTTTTCACATTTAGTATATTTTTTAATTCAATTCTCGCTCTCTCTCTCTCTCCCTCTTCAATTCAATCTTATCTCTCTCTTTAATTCAATCTTATCCTGACATTTAATATTTACTTATTTTCAATTCGATTCTCTTTCCCTCTTCAATTCATTTCAATCTGAATCTGTCTTTAACATATTTTTTCAATTCAATTCTCTCTCTCTCTCTCCCTCTTCAATTCAATCTTATCTCTCTCTCTATCTTATCCTGAAATTTAATATTTACTTATTTTCAATTCGATTCTCTTTCCCTCTTCAATTCAATTCAATCTCAATCTAGCTTTTCACATTTAGTATATTTTTTAATTCAATTCTCTCTCTCTTCCCCTTCAATTCGATCTTATCTCTCTCTTTAATTCAATCTTATCCTGACATTTAATATTTATCTATTTTCAATTCAATTCTCTTTCTCTGTTCAATGCAATTCAGTCTGAATCTAGCTTTTCACATTTCATATGTTTTTTCAGTTCAATTCTCTCTCTCTCCCTCTCTCCTTCCCCCTCTTCTAACGTCTCATCTCTCCTCTCTCTTTTAATTCATTTTTTCCCTTTATCTTCTCTCTCTCTCTCTATTTACTCTCTTCTCCTCTCTTACTTCTTTCCTTTTTAATTTTTTTCTTATTTCCTATCTCTATTTATCTTTATCTTTATTTTTTCTACATGTTATTGCTATTGTCGTGACCGGGGCCCCGACGTAGACGGCTCAAAAATTGGATATTTTAAAGGAGTCGCCACCCAATTTATTTATTAAGAGAAATTGAGAAAAACCTAATTTATTTGGTCTGCGTAGCAATATTGGACTCGGGAGTCGATTATGCAAAGGGAAGGGCGAAAACCTAATTCCACCAAGAATAGATTGTGCAAATAAAGTACGAATTATTTGTTTACCCAAGAATAGATTTAAAAGTAGAAGACAATAAGAACTAATTTAGGAAAAATTAATTTTGACTTGACGGGGAAGCCCCGCTCCTACGTATCCTCTGGTGCAATGAGGAACTCAAAAGTCACGTAGTTCTTCCTGAAAATTTTGTTGGTTGGTTGATTTTATTTCTGAAGGGGTTTAAGATCAAAGCTGTACAGCTAAAGTCTCTTAAACCGGAATTTGACAAGGTGTACACCTCAATCAAAAACTATTTTTATGATTTTTATAGAAAATAGGTTTTAAAGAAAAAAAGGTTGATTAGTTATTAGAAAAAGGTTAATTTTGCTTGACGGGAAGGCCCCGCTCCTACATATCTCCGCGTGGCAGAGAATCAAAGGCTACGTAGTTCTTATAGAAAATATTTGTTTGTTTATTTATTTTAATTTTTGGAAGGAGTTTAAGGTCTAAGTCGTACAGCTAAAGTCCCTTAAACCGGAATTTGACAAGGTGTACACCTCAATCAAAAACCATTTTTATTAATTATTCTTTGTGAAAAAGAAACCATTTTTTGTAATTATTTTTGAGAAAATAAATAAAACGAAAAGGGGGTGAAATAGTAAAATAGGCGTGCAATTAATAGAGAGGGGGTCGTATAGAAATCAGGGGAGTGCAAAAAGCAACCCAGTAATAATTTCAGATTTACTAAGCCCACGGCTTTAAAAGGAGGGGGTGCTTGAATTAAAACGTTGGGTGTGATTAGTAAACTGGAAAACAAATTAAAATTTAAATAAAGAAAACCCAATCAGCCTATATAACACAACCCATTTTTATCTCAACCCTAATTCTCACTTCTTCTCCCAGCGCCGCTCACTATCCTTTGAAGAGAGAGAAAATGGCGAAATTTCAGCTATGAAGAGAGAAAGAGAGCGAAAATCATGGACTAAAGGAAAGAGAGAGAGAACGAAGTCATGAGAGAGAGAGAGAGGTTTCGTGACTGAGAGAGAGGAGGGCGTGGTGCTGACGGCGATGGGGTGGCTCACGGCGGTGCACTGGTGGTTCTAGCCGACGACTCCGGCGGTGATGACGACGGAGATTTGGGGTTTTTTTACGGAGAAACGAAAAGAGGGAGAGCAGATCGCGACGGTGGAGAAGGGAGAGGACGAGATTCCGTGTTTGACGGCGGTGGTGGTTCACACGGTGGCCGGAACTAACAAGGTGCGTTCTCCCTATCTTTTTTGTTTATTTTTACGGTTCTGATTATCCTTTCCTCTCCTTCTATTCTGTTTCTGGTTTTTGATATCCATTCCTATTTTATTCTTTTCTCCTACTCTTAATTCTTGATTTTTTTTCTACACTGACTTCTTAAAAAAACACCTCTACCCTAATTTAATTTCAGATCTGATCATCTTTCTTTTCTATCTAAACCGTAATTTTTAAACTAAAAAAACTTAGGCCACATTCTGACTTTGTTTTTTTTTCTTTAACATAAACCCTAATTTTTTTTAAAGTAAACAGATTAATAATAATTAAAAAAAGGACTAACTTTTCTTGGTTGATCAACCTTATTTCAAAAAAACTCATATGATTTAAACAAGCACATATTTTAAAATAGAGTAACGAAAAATAACTAGTACTAACTGTAACATCCCAAAATTTTAATTAGAAATAGTTAGACCTCGAAGCCTAGATAGCTTAGAATTGTGTACATCATTATTCTTGTTCTAGTGTAAGAAAAGATAAATAATGAATAATTAGTTTTTGTTTTGCTTTTGTTTTATTATATATGTTTTTAGATTGTTTAGTCTGTTTGTAAAAAGAAAATATATTATTTGTTATATGACATTATGTATATATGGTCACCTGAAGAACTAGTTAAAAATGGAGTACATACGAATATAGATAATATTAATAAATTGAAATGGGTGTTAGTCATGAAATAGGTAGCACATGAATATCAAAGGGGCTTGGTTGGGCCATGGAGCCCAAAGACATACTAGAAAACCTTTTAGGATACACATATATTGCTTCTATATATAGTTAGAAAAGAAAAAGAGGTCAAAGAGGAATAGCCACCGAAACAAAAAGAAAGATATTAGCCTTGCTTTTTATGCATACAAATCACCATAGTTAATATCATTATTGGGGGCCCAACATAAGACATAATATTGTTCTGATTAACCCTAAACCTAAAACCAATTGTTAGAAGGCAGCGCTAAACGAGAGGAAAAGAAACGTAAGAGAAACATGGTGTGACGGCAAACGCAGAGACAAAGTGAACGTGGAGAGAAAACTGAACGGTAGAACACAACCGATAACGAAAGATAATTTTGGTCTATAAGGTGAGTAATCACACCCCTTAAACCTTCCATGGTACTTTAGTTTTTAGAATTTTGAATAGAAGTCGGAATTTCAATTATATTGATCTTAGTATTATGAGACATGCATCGTCTTGTTCATTGTTGGTTCTGTTGCTTTTATGCTATTTCTACTTCGTTTTCTTAACGTCAATGGCTGCATAATAAATTAACAAGAAAGCGGCTATATAGAAGTTAATGAGTCTCTTTGTTGACCTTATGATTTGTTGAGTTATAGAAATATATGTCGTTGCTTGCTTGGGCTGTGATTCTATTTGTTAAAATCTTGAACCCTCTATACAAGTTGTTTGCAGCTCATTTTGCCGATCCTAAGTATAATAGTGTGGATTTTGATTAGTGCCTTGAATCTACTAGTACATCACGTTTTTCCTCATCGCGTTTGATGCTAATGGACCCTCATGTCCCCATTATAAAAATTAGTTTGATACTTACATATCCATCCATTTCATGTATTATTATTATTAGATATTTAATAATGACTATTGTGTTTTTATAGTTGTTTTGTTTAATTCTTAGTCAATAAAGTTGTACTGTTGAATTGTCTTGAACACATTGTGTAAGGTTAGTTTTATATCCCAGTAGCATGCCACTGGTATTATTAAGACTAATTATTTCTTTGATAAATTTATCAATTTGGTGTTGTTCAAATGATTGATCGACCTATAATTAAGTTAAACTTGAATATATTTTATGTTAGATTTCGATTATATATATATGGTTATTGTGTGTGTTTGAGATGAGCTTCGAGCTCCACATGGATGGGTCTTGTACCCCATACTAGACGAGCTGGTGCTCCACACGGATGTGTCTTGTACCACATATTAGACGAATTGGTGCTCCACATGGATGGGTCTGGGACCCCATATTAGACGAGCTTCGAGCTCCACATGGATGGGTCTGGAACCCATATAGGACGAGCTTCGAGCTCCACACGGATGGGTCTGGGACCCCATATTAGACGAGCCTCGAGCTCCAAATGGATGGGTCTGGGACCCCACATTAGAAGAGCTGGTGCTCCATACAGATGGGTCTTGTAACCCAAATTAGACGAGCTTCGAGCTCCACATGGATGGGTCTTGTAACCCTTATTTGATGAGCCGGTGCTCCATATTACAATGAGATGTGATTTATTCATTGAATTATTATTACTATTATGAAAGTGAAGTCATACTGATTTTTAGTGGATGGTCTCTTTTTGTGTATTCTAAATTATTATTTTGTTGTGAAAAATCGTTTCAACCACTCGTTATTTTTAGAGATTATTTTTAAAGAACGCGGGTACCATGGTTGATTTTTCCGGTTACCGCACCGGCTGAGAACAATACTCATTTTAGAACTGTGTGTATTATTCACTGGGATTTCATATCTCATTAGAGTGTTGTTTTCAGGTATTCAGATTGAGACTATAGAGGACATGAAGAGTTTGCTGATGCTAGAGGGGTTTAGTTGTTTTTGAGATATTTAGAAGACGCCCAACTTTGTAAAAACTTGCGTATATTAATGTAGTTTTTTTTTAGATTGGATTCGTTATCTTTATTTAATTTTTAAAAAAGGTTATTATCAAACTACCAATTACAAATTGTGAAATATCTTTTTTATTTAATAAAATTTTCTTCTAGTTTTATTGTTTTCGAATCGTAAAATTAAGGTGTTACACTAACCTTTTACTCCAGCTTCTGAAACAATCTCCTTTTGCTTGCTGCTACTGCCTCTCTATTTCAGAATTCCCCTTCTTTGAACAAAACTTTGGAAAACAGGGTTTCAGCGTGAAACCTTGTTTCTGACCTTTTACGTAGTTTTTGTGTACGAATTCTGTGTGTCTTTTGCTGTCTGAATTAGCCTCCTTTTATAGGCGAAAATTAGGTTTTACGTAATTAATTTCTGATTCTAACCTGATTTTGTTTCTATTTTCAGGTTATCGGGCCTTTTGAGGAGTCTTGGAGAGCAAGTTGACTAACCATGAAGCCCGGCTCAGCTGCTGGCTGCTGATTTCGCCCCTAGTCTTCCTATTTTCGTTTTTGATTTTTTATATTTTTTGGCTATTAATTTTTTTGTATTTTTGGACTCTTGTTGGACTATTTTTGACTATTTTGTAATTATTTTTAATTCTGATTCCTATTTACTATTTTTTTGTTTAGTTAGTTTTTTTTTTGGATTTTTGGGTAAAATGGCTAAAAGCCCACAAAGGCAATACTGAGCCCAATCAACTAGGCCCAACCG
Organism: Astragalus glycyphyllos; assembly: GCA_963573325.1. Classification (NCBI taxonomy): domain Eukaryota; kingdom Viridiplantae; phylum Streptophyta; class Magnoliopsida; order Fabales; family Fabaceae; genus Astragalus; species Astragalus glycyphyllos. The sequence continues at coordinate 67,851,548 of OY754310.1, forward strand.
CTAAAAGACTAAAATGGGTCCAATCGCTAATGGACTAGGAACCACCAACTAGGCCCAATTAATTACAGCACTAAACTAGGCCCCAAACAATACAGGACTAAAATCAGGCCCATTCTCAAATGGACTAAAACGAGCCCGATTGCTAATGGACTAGAAACCATGAACAAAGCCCAATACTAATCTCAACCCCAACTGGACATTGCGGCCCAACCAAATGTGGACTATGGACCCAGTTAATTAAACGAGTAAAACCAAAGAGTTATACCGGTTTAAAATTGAGTGTTCACAGCTATAATTATTTTTGTTTTATGACTTTTAATTTTAGATTTTATGACATTCGTTTTATGACTTTGTTTTCTAGTATTTTTCATTAAGGGTCTTTGTCAAACAAATAAATTCGAGATATGTGAGGGAAAATGACTCGATTTAGATATTGTGTTCACCAGTTGACAGGTTTACATTACAAGCCCTAATTTGTGTGCTTTTTGAGATGGATGATGGCGAATAAAGGGAACTCGGTCGCACAAACCCTAACACGAATTTTGAAGGGACCTTGGGAGAGATATTGATAACTCTATTTTATATAGAGTTATTTATGCATCTAAAACTAAGTAATTGTTAAGTTCTAAGTAATAATATTTATTAAATATAGTTATATAAATAGAATAACATCCAAGGTCAAAAGTAGGGTTATGCATATAACTTAGCCTCTTTATATTTATTAAAAATAGTTATATAAATAGAATAACAACATCCAAGGTCAAAAGTAGGGTTATGCATATAACTTAGCCTCTTGCATATATGTTGCGTTAAAAACACACTTAGAGCAAGTGTACTCTTTCGCAGAAGTAGTATAAAAGAATATCGTATCCACAGAGATTAATTAACAAGTACTAAACTACTTAAAATTATTTATTGTTTAATTAGACGAGTGAATAATTGAGATGTAATTGAAACAAAGAAATAAAAAATAAGCAAATAACAAATAATAAAATGCAAGAATTAATAGATGGAGAGAGATCAAGGGTCGCAGTTTCACTTGCAAGCTTCGATTCCCCAATGTCTAATTCTACCTGAATTCCTTTATTTTATTTAATTACCAATCCCTTTACTAAAGCTACTAATCCGTTTGGTCATTCGCGATTAATATTCTTTTTTCTAAATTAACCCTAGTTTGGTCATGCTAGAATTTAAATTCATGAAAAGCATAAAGTACAAAAAGGTTGAATGATTGGAAGACTAAATTAAAGTTTGGTCATGCATTAATTATAGCCCCAATTATCCTATAGGTCCACCAACTAATTGCAGTACGGTCGCTGATCAACTAATTGATTTTGAACATGAAAAGGGTAGCTAATCCTAATTATGTGATTAAAACAATAGGATAATTGATAAACTCCAATTATGTGCATTTTTTAGAGATGTTTATGAGTCATTTTTAGAGTAATTATTATTGATTAAATAAATAACTAACTTAAATTACTCTATATTTGCGAAAAGGAATTTAGAGAAGTTATCTTGGTATATGCCTCAATGTCAACGCCCATTTTCTCCTCCTCCTTATGAGCCTTATTCAAACTATTGGGATGACTATGAGCCACCTCCTTATTCCTCCAACTGGGATAATTATGAGCCACTTCAAGTGCAGAGGAAAGAGGAGGAATCTAATATTGATGAGGTCTTGGTCAAATTTCTGGAGCAAACAAATGAAAGATTTGATAGATTTGAGAAAAATATGGATGAAAAATTTGATACCCTTGGGAGAAGAATTGATACACTGGGGGATACCATGACAGATCAAATCTCAAATATCATTGCTTTGTTGTCTCAAGAGGCCCAACAAACTCCTTATTCACAAACTGAGCAATACAGAGATAATATTCTTAGTAATGATGAAGAATTCTCCGTAGAAGCTAATTTAGAGGAAGAAGCTCTCAAGAAAGATGAAGAGACTCCTACTGAGGGGAGTCAAATTGAAACAACAGATTTCATTAATGAGAGCATTTGTGAGGAGAATGAGAAAGATCCATTGGTTCATGAGTTGGAGAAAGAGGAGAAAACCCAAATTTTTGGGCAAATTGTTTTAACTATTGGTGATGCTGTGATTGAGGTTTATAAGGGAAAGGTAACTTCATCTTCAAGCAAACCCTCTCATGAAAGAAACCTCACTCTTGAAGCCTATATAAAGACCCTCACTTCTCATTTGGAAAATATACCATAGAGTTATTTTTACATTCTCTTGTAAGAAGGCAAGAAAGTAATTGACAACTTCTTTCTTTACTTCCACACACTCACATAGTGCTGACTGAATGCTCTGAGGTGAATACTCAAGCATTACTTGACAGATTTATGCAAAGGAACTCCAACAATGTAATTTTTACTTTTTTGTTTTCCTTTTGTGTTATCAAATATATGAACATGTTCTATTCTCTTTTTTATATTCTTTGTAATGTCTAGCATGAACTAAACTTCTTTAGTTGGGATGCCTTAACCTTATAATAATCTTTTGATTAAGTTATTGTGTTCTATATTGATGTGTGCAATTTAGTTCTTGTATTATAATTCTTACAAACTTATTTTAAGGTTGACCACTTAGTCATAAGACTTATAATGAAACCCTGACGAAAGTGACTGAAAAGCACAACTCTATTGTTACAAATCCATTGCACCAGCATCACATGCAACACAATACTATTAAAAGTGACCTATTTGGTAAAGAGCATTCCAACTATCATTCTCACTTGACTACAATCTCATTTTATGTAGCTTGTTTACTTTCTGTCTCTACACCATCAATATTGTTTGTTACTTGGTTACTCAACACTAGTTCATCTATCTATACAACCCTTAATAGTTAATCCAATCCCTGTGGATACGATCTCATCTTTCTTATACTAGTTGTTGTAGACTGTGTATACTTGCACATCATCTTTTCTCACACCAGATATGTGATCTCAAAAAGTTTTGAACCTTGAAGGAGAAAAAGCTCAATAGTCTGACATAAATATTCTAACATTTTATGAGTGAGAATTATGGTTGCTAACAAAACTCAAGTAACCGAGGATGATTTGGGTAACATGAGGTACTTGAAAGCTGTGATTAAAGAAACTCTTCGGCTCCATCTACCAATTCCCTTATTAGTACCACAAAGATGCATGACTGCATGAGAGATATCAAACTGAATGACTATGACATTGCAGCTGGAACTCATGTGATAGTGAATGGGTGGGAAATTGCAAGAGACTCTTCATCTTGGGATCAACCTCTTGAGTTTAAACCATTTCAACAGATTTCAAAAGACCGGATTTTGAACTTATTCCGTTTGGAGCTGGAAGTAGAGGTTTTCATGAGGAAATGTTTGCCATTGGTGTGAATGAGATTGTGTTGGCAAACCTTGTGTACCAATGGATTTAGACATGTTTGAAATTGCTAACTTTACTTGTCATAGAAAATACCCTCTCCTTGCAGTAGCGACCAAATGAGAGAATTGAATAAACAGCTTCTGGAAAAACAGAAGAGAAAGGAAAATAAAACATGTAATGTTTTGTGTTACTGACTCTTATACAATAGTCAGGTTCTTATTTTCTTATATCATTGTTACATAGTGATAACTCACAGAAAGTGAGTTATTTGTGCTAAAACAAACAAGAATTAATGTCACCCTAGAGTAATTAATGTAAATAAATATGTCTTTTGTCAATATTTAGTTAAGTTAGCGTTCAATTAGTCAAAAGGGTATTTTGGGCACACATGGTGCCTTTTTGTTGGATTTTATGCGTGTATTTAATGTGCAGGAATTTTTGGTTCAAATGATGTGGCGATGCTATGGCAGCACCGAGGTAGCTGAGGATATGTAGAGCAAGAATCAGAGTGGTCCCATGTGACAAAATGAAGAAAAGGGTGTTTTGTCTTATGTGAGCATGTGCAAAGGTGTGACAACGCATTAATGGGCCGCAAAAAGAGAAATAGTCATTGATTTTAGGGTTGGCAGCATTGTACCCGAATTGCATTGGCCCAAATTGGTACTTCAAGTGAGATAATACATTATAAAAGGCACTTTAACCTAGAAAGGGTACCATCTTCCACTGACCCATAGTACATACTCCAGCCACCACATTTCCCTAGGTCAGAGACACTGTTCCATTCCTTCCACCTTCGTACTTCATCTTCCCCAACTCCATTTCCACCATTTTAGTACTGAAACTCCATTTCTAAAGCTGGAATCACAGGATCTGCAGCACAGATCTCCATCTGCACAGCACAGAGACTCTGGAGCAGATCTGTAGCATCTGAAGCTTAATCTGAGCTTCATTTCAATTGTATTTTCTGTATTTCTCTGTACACTCTGTTTTAGTGCTGTATCTTTTTTGATGGCTTCATTTATGGTAGCTAAGTTCTATTTTGTCATGTTTAAGTTCATTATGAGTTAAACTCTTTTATAGTCAAGACTATGGTGATGTAATTACGATATGTTGATGTTTAAATGTGATTAATGATTGTTGCTTCATTAATTTGCGTGAGTTAATGTTATAAATCATTTTTGAACTTGATCACTTCATTTAGGGTAGCGTGCTTCTATTTTTGGGAAGAACTGGAAGTGCTGATTTCGCAAATTAATATAGTTTGAAGGGTAATAGGCATATTATCCTTTCCCAGTGAAGGATAGGAATATGAAGTTAGGGCTATAGTGTGATCGGAATCGTGCTTTTCAACCTATGGAATGAACCTTAATGGGAGCTTAGGAATAAGGATACCTTAACGACATTCTGTTTTAGGATAGGAATATCCACATTCATTTTGCACACTGAATGCTTTCAAAGCAATGATCACATCACTGCATCAATATTGAGTAATTACGAATTCTTGTCTTGGCTATACTCATCACTCTGATTTTACCCTCACTTTTTACTGTTTTACTGTTACTCAACCTTTATTTTAACTGCACACAACCATGAATTTTTACCATGCTTTTATTTTTACTTTTTACTCACTAATTCAAGTGTTAGCACATAGGGTTAGTTATTGAATCTCAATCCTCGTGGGAACGATCTTTACTTAACATTATATTACTTGTTTGACTGTGTATACTTGCATACGTTTTTGCAAAACACATAGCCATGGTAAGACACAAATTCTAGGGGTACAAATAAGTTATGTTATAAAGTATGTCATAAAAAAAGTGGAGTCATGGGTAAGACCCAGTTTCCATGAGGCCAGTGATTCCTTAAGGCCTTCAACTTCTTTATGGATGTTTTTAATGTGTTCTTCTAGGTTCCGGCAAATTGTCTGAAATCAACAGAAGAGATGTTTAAACTTTGAATGATTTATCAAGTGAGGAAATGCTGGAATAAAATGATTTATGAATGTAAAGAACCACATGGTTTTAGAATTTTCTTTATAGATAACTACGACAATGATGTATGCTTGATCTGATGAAGGAGAGATTGGAGAGGAATAACTTTGTTATCAAATGCTAGATAGAACATGAATAACTGCAGCAGCTAAGACATCCGAGAGTTGATCACTCCACGATCCGTTCAACACATAAAGAAGGGATACGATACTAGAAGTATCAATAAAGCAATTGATAGAAGATTGGAGCTAGTGCCAATTTTTTTGAGCAAAAGGGCAGCTAAAAAACAAATGATTGGTAGTTTATCATTCTTACCACAATGGCAACAAATGGAGATTATAGTGCAACCCCGCTTTTTGAGGTTATCATCTGTAGGCAAGCGGTCGTGGGCAGCTCTCCAAAAAAGGAACGATTTTGAAGGAGGAATAGACGACCGCCAGACCTCCTTAGCCCAAGAGACAACCACAAATTTAGGATTAAGAAACTCATAAGCGTCTTTAGAAGATAACAAACCAGAAGAAGAATGGTCCCAATCTAAAGTATCTCTTGTTGCAAAGCGAGGAATAGGGAGACTGATAATTTCTTCAAAAATGGAAGGGCACCAAAGTTGAAGCTCCGCAGGGAGATGCTGTCATACCCTAATTTTGTCCGCCTAGTTTCAAAACCCTAATTTTCAGCAAAATTAAATAATTTTGTGAGTGATGCATTATTTGAGAAAGGGTTTAGGGTATTTACCCAAGCATTCTAAGGTTTTCAAAATCATTTTTGAGAAATTAAGGAATTTTGGGGCATTTAAAAGGGGCATTGTTTGGTCAATTTCAATTTAATAAATTTTTGCTAGTTGAAAATCCAATTAATTAATTTTTGGGAATTTATTTAATGAAATTGTATTATTTTGAACAAAAAATAAAAAAATAAAAAAAATCATTTTTCAAATTGTGCGCATATTTTATATGTGTAGTAAAAAAAATCAAGTTCAAATTAATTCAAGAAAGCATTTCAAAAAATAGTACAAGGAATATTCCCAAAAATTATATGATAGGATTTTTGTTGGCAATTTTGGTCATCTCTCATTTTCAAATATGGCATATTCTTCAAGATACCTTGTATATGGCTCAAAATGGTTAGATTTATGTACAATTATCTTGAAAGGAATAATCAAAATTGAGAGGATAATTGGAAGGTTCATGGATAGTACAATAGTACAATTGCCAACTTGCAAAACTTGGGCACCACTCTCATTGCTTGGCTGAATATCTACCCCTTCATTTCCCTCTCATTTTGCATTTTTTTGCCCCTCATCAAAGTGTGTTTCAATCCTCACCCTTGATTCAAAATTAAAATGCAATCCTAGAATAAGATGAGGTACACAATGACCAAAATGCCCCTAAACCTAATTGCACATTATATATACCCTCATATCCTCACCTCTCACAAGTTTTTGCACACAATTCACACTCAAAAACCTAGCCTCTCCTCTTCTCCCTTCTTGGCCGAATACCCCTCTTCATTCCCTCACCTCATTTCTTCACTTTTTCACTTCAAATCAACATTCTAGTCCTAAATCCTTCATCATCCTTGCATTCTCTTCAAAGATCCATCTTCAAATCTCAAGAATCAAGCTCAAGATTGAAGATTAGAGGGTTGATTCAAGTGGTTTAGTGTTCATTCACCTTATTTCTTTCGCTATTCTAGCTTGGAGTTGAGGTATACTCTCAATCTTAGCATCATCAAAATTTTAGCACCAAAAATGTAGATCATCAATCTATTTTTGCATATCAAGCATTTCTTTGCATTTTAGTGCTCTATTTTATGTTGAAATGTTGATATAATTGTTGTTGTTGAATGAGAGATGTGTTTCAAGCATTTTGACAAACACTTTGGGAGGTTTGGATGCTTGAAATGCATCTCTCTCTTGGAATAAGTTGTGTGTTTGTGCTATTTTCATTTTGTGCTTGCATTTTCATGAATAAAATTGTGATTTGGGCTTATGTTTCATTTCGCATATTGTAGAAAAATTAGAGTTTGTGCGATTTTAGTGCATTCCTTTGCTTAATCATGTGAATCCTTGCCAAAAAGCTTGATCTATGTCATTTGCTTGCATGATTTTGTTGCTTTCAAAGAATGAAATGAGGTTTTAGCTCTATGAGGGTGTCGCATTTCATGAGATAATTAGGGTTTGTGCTTGTTTTTGTTGCTTGCTTTGAAAATCATGTTTGTGTTGATGATTTGGTAAGAGGATTTGACACTTATGCACTTGTGCACATCCCAAGTGTTAAAGATTACCTAAAGGGATTCAACACCTTAATTGCATATGCTTGCTAAATAAAATGTCAAATTGATTTTTCATGGCTTGCTAATGATCTTACTTGAGGCAAATGCCCTTTCCAACTTATTCCTTTCATGTGGTTGATTGTAGAAATATGCTAAATGTTGATGCCATCAAAATGATACCACATTGTTGCTTATGTCAAATGTTGATGTGAAATCCCTAGGATTTTGCAAGTGATTCATTAAATGTTTGAATTCACTTGTGCTTTGTAACTTCCTTGCCTACTCACATGTTGTGTCATAAATGCCTAGTTAGGTTCATTTCTTGCCATGCATCTTCAATAAGATGTGCAATCTAGGTTCATTCTCTTGCCTATTCATGCATTTTTGCCAAAATGTTCAACTTGGGTTCATTCTTTGCCTATCTATGTATTGTGACATGATATGTGTAGTCTAGGTTCATCTTTGCCTATTCATGCATTGTGTATTCAAATGTTGTAATGAGATGTTTTCAACATGAAAGGGTAAGTTGCAAATTGTGTCTATGTTGTTGCTTGCTTGATAACATGATCTCAATGAATGTGCTATGCTTGCATCTATGAACTTTCTTGCATTCATTGTTTTCTTTTCTAAACAACTTGACATGAAAATGGTTACTAGTTTAGATCATTGCATGAATTGTAGTTTAGCAATTTGCATTTTGGTTATTGACTTGGAACTTGATTGAAAATGTTCTACTAGTTTTCCAAAACTCTTTTCCAAAAATCAAATTGCTTTCAAACTTCTTTTCTAAACTATGTCTTTAACAAATTAAGACCAATTTCTTTTCCAAGCTTGAACCCTAAGTTTTTCATAAACAAAATCATTAGTGGCCACTCGAAGCCTTTGCTTGTTTGATCACTAATGAGGAGTTATTAGTGGTAGTCACTCGAAGCCTTTGCTTGTTTGATTATCATGAAAGCTCCCAAACCTTAAATACATGCGAACCCAATTCAATTCCAAAAACAACACGAGTCATTAGTTGTAATTGTCCTAAGCCTTTGCTAGACTATTATCACCGATGCTCGCCTCATTTGCAAAAAAGGATAAAAAAAAAACGTTGTTACTTATAATCACTCGAAGCCATTGCTTGTTTGATTATCGGTTTCAACTTATTTTCTTTCGAGTTAGTAATGAAAACCACTCGAAGCCATTGCTTGCTTGGTATTACTGAACACTCGAGTCTTATTTCAAGAAACACCTAAAAACTAAAAAGCTAAAAACAAAAGAGCCTTTTCAAAACAAGACTAGAACTACGTAGCTTTGAATTCCTCATCGCACCGGAGGATACGTAGGAGCGGGTTCACCTCCCGTCAAGCACCCTTTTAAAAAAATAATAACAAAAAGATTCTTCTTTCCCCAGTTTTCGAAAACATTTTCTTAAATAAAAAAAGAAGAAAAGAAGTAGAACAAAGCGTTTCAAATCAACAGTCAAAAACCACACACTAAATTAAAGGTTCCCTTTTGGTAGAAAGGATGTGCGGGGTGCTAATACCTTCCCCACACATAACCGACCCCCGAACCTATATCTCTCGTTTACAAAAGGCCAATCGCCTAAAAAGATTTTTCCAATGTTTTTTCTAAATTAAAATATTGGTGGCGGCTTCATTGTTTTTCCCGTTGTACGAAGAAGGATCCAAACCGGATTTTTCGGAGTGCATACAGCTGGCGACTTCACTGGGGACATTTTTTTAAGAGGTTCGAACCTATTTAATTTAGTGTGTGGTTTTAATTGTTTGATTTGAATGCTTTGTTCTATTTCTCCCTTTTCTTCTTCTTCTTTTTCTTTCTTTCTTCATCAATGAAGTTTGAGTGTTAATTGCTCTCTTGCATTCTCATACTATCGTGTTGCATTCATGTGCATTTACTTCTTCCTCTTCTATGATTGCTTCTTGCTTGAAGTGTAGTTTCTTCTCCTCCTCTTCTTTGTTTATATGCTTATGCTCATGCATCATTCTCCCCAATTCCATTATGTTCCCTTCTTCTTTGCTCCCTTTCTTTGAGGTAAGTTCATGCATATTTCCCCAATTCCATTATGTCCCTTCTTCTTGGCTCCCTTTCTTGAAGGTAAGCATTGCACACGATTGTTGATTGGTACCCTAGGTTAGTTTACATGCTTATATTAAAATGATATATGTTTGCAAAACCCTAGGGTAGACGACTCTTTGTCTAGACTGTTCTGGTTTTTCCTTGCAGGCGGGGTAATTTTAGATTGGGTAGGCTTTAGGTGCTATGCCCTCATCACACACTTTCACACCTTATGATTTATGTGCTATGAGTGGGGTCCTATACCCGGATCTGAAAAAACACATAGGAGAGTAGAGACGAGTAGTGACTGGCATTCGAGACCTTTGTCTGTCTGACTCTCATGAAAGTTTCAACCGGAGTACGCTTTCTCATGATACCTCATACTTAGTAGCTTTCTACATTTGTGGGTGCCGTCATGAGAATGTCTCTAGCTCCGGTAACCATTGTGAGGATGTGATTTAGAGCTACATGGGAGGTACCTTTGAGTTGCCTTAGACCCTAGGATTCCCACCTTTGTAGGACACGAGGGCATACAAATTGTGTGCTGCATTGCTAGCTTAGGCATGTTTTCCTCAAAGTGAGCTTTTCAAAAAAAAAGAATTTTCAAAAAAAAAAAATCCAAAATATATCTTTTCTTTTTCCATAAACCACTACGTGAGGCGGCACGTAGCGTGTTTCCTAAATTTTTGAACTACCGCTCATGAGCATTGTCCTTATTTTTCCACATGCATCATTAGCATCATAATTGCATTGCATCATGCCGCATTTATAAAACCAAATGTAAAAAAATATATTGCATACATTTTGCATCTCATTCATATTTGCTTGCCGGGAATAGCCAAATAATGTACCGTCCTGTCATAGGTGCATAAAGATGGAATCGAATAGCAAAGCTTCACCTACTTCCAGGTTTCCGGTTGTAAAAAGGGTTGATGTTGACAGTCTGAAGCAATGTGCCGCACTGATGGGTCAGATTGAGTTGGGGTCCTTTGACGAGACATATGGGAACATTCGTAGGCTGCTGCAGTTAGATGTTCAGGAAAATGCTCTTGTGGCTCTAAGTCAGTTTTATGACTCAGATATCAGATGTTTTCTCTTCAAAAACTTTCCACTATCGCCCACATTGGAAGAGTATGAACAACTTTTGGGGTTCTCTAGGTCGCACGTCACGCCGTACCGATATCAAGGTCATTATTACACTGATGAAAAGCTAGCATCATTTCTCAAAATCAGTTTAGAAAAACTGAAGCTTCAAAAGTTGGAAAGGAATGGTATAGCCGGGTTTCCGCAAGAGTACTTTGAGGGTTTGATGCAATCTTATGCTCTGGCCAAACAGTGGGGTCTCTTCAAGCTGGTGCTTGCTCTAACCATTTTTGGGGTGGTCCTCTTTCCTCAGATAGAGAGATATGTTGATGAAACTGCAATTGGTGCTTTCTTAGCATTCAAAGACACCAAAAATTCTATCAATCCTGTTCCCGCTGTTCTCGCCAACACTTATCAGGCTTTCACCCGTTACAGTGATTTCCACAAGAAGAAAATGTGTTTCTCCTCTCACGTCCTCTATGCTTGGCTTGTCACTCATGTTGTCAACAACCGAAAAGAAGTTAGGGAGTTGATCTCCTATGCCTTAAGCTGTGATGTAAAGATCATGACTTCTCTTGAATGGGTTGAGGTCTTGAAAAGTCTCAACGATCTCCAGATCCGCTGGTTTACCACTGCTTGTTGGAAGGAAAGGTCTATGGTGGTGTTCAGCTGTGGAAGTTTCCAGAATGTGCCTCTCATGGGAACGCAAGGGTGTATCAACTATAATCCTTCACTGACCTTAAGACAACTCGGTTACCCAATGCGGAATTCACCCTCCGAAAGCATGCTGTCTCGCTTTTACCTCTATAAGGGGAGACCTAAATGCGAAGACTTGCTTCGGCGAGTTCTGCAAGCATGGGAGTCCGTAGTGCATAAGGAAGGCGAAGAGCTGTCCAAGAGAACTAGTAGCATCACCTTTAACCAGTGGCTCAAAGAGAGGCTTCAAAATGCAAAATTACCAAATCAAGGGGCACTATCCCTTGAAGAGGAGATATCAGAGCCTTACACTCCTACCTTTGAGGAGTTGAATGAAGTCAAGTCAGCCTTAGCAAAAGTGGAGGAAGAAAAGAAGGCATTGCAAACAGAATTGGAGAAAATGACCATAGAGAAAGAAAGGTTAGAGGAAGAAGATGCTATCAAGATGATCGCTGTTGAGGAGAGCGTCAAGCGATTCAAAAGAGAAGAGAAAAGCAAGCTAGAGGCTCAGAAGTACCTGAGGGGAGCTAGAGAGGAACTCCAAAGGTGCAAGCAGAAAACAAGAAAGGCACTTGAGGAAGCCGAAGAGTGGAAGAGTATAGCAACTAAGTCAAGACAAGAATCCCGCTTGGTGGTAGAATTGAAAGGTCAGCTAAGGAACCTTGAGCGAGAGAGGAGTTCTATTGAAGATATCCTTAAGGAGTATCAGCAAGCTCTGAGGTTCGAACAAGGAAGATCTGAGGAACTGGGGAGGAATCTCAGGTGTCTAGAAGGGGCTTATAGGCAAGTGCAAGCAGAAAACCAGTACTGGGAGAAACGCTTCATGGCATTGGTTGGCAAAATAGAGGATCAAGAAATCATCAAGGAGCTAAGAGAGGAGATTCAGCTTTGGAAGAACAAATTTTCAAAGCTGGCAGAGCTAGCTACCCAAGCCATTGCGGGAGTCCCCAAGAATTTGAAAATAGCCAAGGCCGAGATGCACTTCCTCAATACCCCACCCGAGGTTTACCAGTTTGTGAAATTCTGCAGGGCTTTAATCACAGAGTTCAGAGAGCGATCCCGAGATGCGAACGTCAGCAAGAAAAGGAAGAGGGTCGGAGATTTCAAAGCTCTTTGTATTTGAGCTGTTTATTTGTACCTTTCATTTTGAGTATTTACTTTCCATTTGAGTATTGTATTCCTGAATATTGTACTCTTTTATTTGCTTTCGAGTATTGTACTCCATATGAATATTGTACTATCCTTCCCTTTAAGGAAGTTGTTAAGGCTTTTGTTTGAATTCCCGATGTATGAAGTGTGCTGACTTGCTATTTCGATTCCCCTCTCATTGCATTTCCAAAATTAATTAAAAAAGAGAGAGAGAAAAAACGATTATGTGCTTATGACAAGACGAACTATGTCGCGATTCCTGGCATCAAGCAACATAAAATCATATGCATCTGCATTGCATTCATTCATTAATTCATTCACGAGCTCATATAAGTGTTCCATCAACAGAAAGTAAGGCAAGCTGGTTCGCCAACATCGTTATTGGACACGTTCTCAAGCAAGAGGCATGGCAACGATTCTGAACGATCTTGATCAGTCCCATCCAAGTGCGGAGAATCCGAATCAGGCAAATCTTAGCTCAGAGATCAGAAACGAGACAAGCCCAGGTCCAGTAGTGCAGAATCAGGGTAACCCAACTCCGGATAGTTCCAGTCAAGGTGACCAAGAAATCAGAAATGAGATGAATGCTATGAAGGCACAGATGTCAGAGATGATGAGGGTCCTGCTGTCCCTGAAGAATGGAAATGACTACCAAGCTGCTCAATGGCCTCCTTTTGGACTGCCTCTAGGCTACACTCCTCCTTCAAACCCAGAAGTTAACCAAGGAACTGGTCCTTTGGTGAATGTCGAGAATGGACAACCTGCATCTGCAGGATCAGAGGGAGCAATGGGCGAACCTCGGGTTCAGTCTCCACATCCCATTGTCATACCTCAGGTGACTCCACAAGGCTTTACTCCCCAGCCAGCTGCAAATCCTCCGGCCCAAAGCCTCATTCTTGGGAACTCTGCTTATCCTCATGCTCCGCATGCAGTCTCAACCATGGCTCCAATGTTCCGTCCCCACCTTGGAATGAATAGTTTCCCCCAAGGCTATTATATTGAGCACCAACAAACTAGAGAAAAGTTTCAGGTGTTAGAAGAGCGCTTAAAAATGATTGAAGGATCAGGCTCTAGATCGAGAGAGGCTCGCGATTTATGTCTCATTCCCGATGTGGTTTTACCTCCTAAGTTCAAAGTGCCTGATTTCGATAAGTACCGAGGTGTAACTTGCCCTAAGAGCCATCTGACCGTGTACTGTAGAAAAATGTCTACGCATTCTCATGATGACAAACTGTTAATCCACTGCTTCCAAGAGAGCCTTGCTGGGGCATCTCTCAACTGGTACATGCAGCTAGAACCGTCCCAGATTCGTTGTTGGAAAGACTTGGCTGATGCCTTCCTCAGACAGTACCAGTACAACACAGATATGGCGCCGGATAGAACACAGTTACAGAGCATGGCAAAGAGGGACAACGAGTCATTTAAAGAGTATGCCCAGCGGTGGAGGGCTCTAGCTGCACAAGTGTCACCACCTCTGTTAGAAAAGGAATTAGTCTTCATGTTTATGGAAACTTTGCCTCCATTATACTATGATCGGTTGATCGGCAGTGTGTCCTCCAACTTTTCAGATATGGTAATCATCGGCGAAAGATTAGAAAATGGGCTGAGGGGCGGCAAGATTGCCCATGGTTCCACAGGTACAAGCACCCATAAAAAGCCGTTTTCCGGATTTCCAAAGAAGAAGGAAGGAGAGACCAACACCATTACCATAAGCCCACCTTATCAACCACAAGATATCCCTGTCCCCACTCAAACACAACCAACCCGCTCACCACAAAGTAATCACCATAGAAATTATCAAGACAGAAAACGGACCACCTTTGATCCCATTCCTATGTCATACACCGACCTCTTTAACTACCTTGTCACCAACGAGCTCATCAACACCAGACCCATGAAACCAGTCCAACCACCTTATTTCCGAGGATACAATCCCAACGTTACCTGCAGATTTCATGAAGGGGCAGTCGGACATGCTGTGGAAGACTGCAAGGCCTTCAAACTTGTAGTGCAAGATCTGATTGACACCAAAGGGATAACCTTCAAACAAGAAAACCCAAGCATTACAACTAACCCGCTGCCTGGTCATGAAGAACCTGCAACCAATGCCATCCTTGACACTGGAGGCCAACCCTTAATCAGAACTGTGGAGTGTATTCAGACACCACTGAAGGTCATTCATGCAGAGCTGTGCAAGTTTGGGGTCATCAAGAAAGGCTGTACTCAGAAAGAAGTCTGTGCTGATGATAATTGTGCTGGGGCATGTGAGGCCTTCAAGATAGTTTTGCAAGACCTGTTGGATCGTCATATAATCCAAATAGGTGTGCAAGAAAAAGAGGAAGATGTGTTGACTTTCCAGTCTGATAAGAACAGAAGTGTCCAGAAGCCTATTGAGGTACCGTATAGCCAAAAGCCGAGCATGGAGAAACCTAAGACAATTGTGATTCCTGTCCCAGCTCCTTATCAAAAGGATAGTGCTGTTCCGTGGAGTTATGGTGGGCCAGTTCAAACTCAGAATCCTCAAGCTGTTCCCGATGTCACAAACATTGCGGGAAGCAGCGGAGTCACTAGAAGCGGACGTGTCTATGTCCCTGAAGCCCTTAAAGTGGGTCCATCAAAAGAGGATGAGGAAAGAATTCGAAAGGGTAAGGGTAAAGAGCAAGAGCCCGTGGAAAGTAGAAGGGTGTCAGAGCAAGAAGCTTCCGAATTTCTGAGAATCATGCAGCAAAGTGATTACAAAGTGGTGG
Organism: Astragalus glycyphyllos; assembly: GCA_963573325.1. Classification (NCBI taxonomy): domain Eukaryota; kingdom Viridiplantae; phylum Streptophyta; class Magnoliopsida; order Fabales; family Fabaceae; genus Astragalus; species Astragalus glycyphyllos. The sequence goes on from OY754310.1 coordinate 67,866,914, forward strand.
ACCAGCTGCACCACACTCCTGCAAAGATCTCTATCATGTCCTTGCTGCTCAGTTCAGAGGCCCACCGTGCTGCCCTAGCGAAAGTGCTGAATGAAGCCCATGTAGCCCAAGACATCACTGTTAACCAGCTTGACGGCATCGTAGGGAACATCGTTGCTTCCAACTATATTACCTTTACTGATGACGAGCTCACCCCTGAAGGAAAGGGACATAATCAAGCATTGCACATTTCAGTCAGATGTGGTGAATATACACTTTCTCGGGTCCTCATAGACAATGGATCCTCTTTGAATGTCATGCCAAAATCTACAATGAACAGGCTAGACGTAGACTGTTCATATATGAAGCCTAGCTCAATGCTAGTCAGAGCATTTGACGGATCCAAGAAAGAGGTTATCGGGGAAATAGAGTTTCCAGTGCAGATAGGGCCTGAGGTGTTTTATGTGAACTTTCAAATCATGGACATCGCATCATCCTACAGCTGTCTCTTGGGAAGACCTTGGATTCATGCTGCAGGAGCTGTTCCTTCATCTCTCCATCAGAGGCTTAAGTTTGTAATCGACGACAAACTGATAGTCGTCTTTGGAGAAGAAGAGTTTATGATTAACAAGCCCCATCCCTCTCAATACGTCGAGGATGCAGAGGAATCCCTTGAAACTGCTTTTCAGTCATTAGAAATTGCAAATGCCGCTTTCGTGGGAGAGGAAGCCCCACTGCCTGCACCAAGAATGTCCAATGCTGATATTATGGTCGCCAAGGTCATGCTGAGAAATGGTTACCAGATCGGAAAGGGTTTAGGAAGGTCCGAGCAAGGAATTCTAGCACCTGTCCAGTTGCAAGAGTACAAGGATAGATGTGGGTTAGGATATTGGCCCACTCAAGCTGATAAGAAGAGAATGGCTGAGGAGAAGCGAGAAAGAAGACTAGCTAAGCTTCAGGGGCGAGAACGAAGCTTGAAGAGGGTTCCCATCTATGATCTCAAGCAGAGTTTCAGGAGCGCGGGCATGCTGGACCCCAATCAGGTGGCTGTCATTGGGGAAGAATCAGCTGTGGAAGACAAGAGTGTGGACCTGGTGCGTCGCAGTGCTGCAAATGAAGAGCTCGGCAATTGGAAGATCATCGATTTCCCTGTTGCTTTCATTTCAAAGTAATGATTTTGTAATGCGAATCCTTTGGCTATGCCCAAGGCCTCAGGACATTTCATAAGGGCATGCATGTTTTTCCTTCGAATATCATCTATCAATAAAATGTTGTTTTGAATTCTCAAATGAATAAAATCGTTTTTCATACCATTATTGTGTGTCTTCATCTTGTGTTTCTATTTTGCTTGTTCATTCTGTTTCCATTCCCGCAAATGCAGATCTAAAATGAACATCTTTGAAAATAATGATGCCAATGATTCATATGTTAACTTTGATAACCCCGTTAACCAAGCCGAGGAGGATGTTGAGGATGACTGGGAAACTCCTCCAGAATTGATGAGAATGGTTGGGCAAGAGGAAAAGGTTATTCAGCCGCATGGGGAATCTGTTGAGACAATCAATCTGGGCACAGAAAATAGTAAGAAAGAAGTCAAGGTTGGCACTTCGATGAATGAAAGTGAGCGTAAGAGGCTAATTCAACTCCTGCATGATTATGATGATGTCTTCGCATGGACTTACCAGGATATGCCAGGGTTAGATACTGATATAGTGGTGCACAAGCTTCCAGTCAAGCCTGAGTGTCCTCCAGTGAAGCAGAAACTGAGAAGGATGAAACCAGAAATGTCCTTAAAGATCAGATATGAGGTGAAAAAGCAGTTTGATGCTGGTTTCCTAGCGGTAGCAAAATATCCGCAATGGGTTGCTAATATTGTGCCGGTTCCGAAAAAGGACGGGAAAGTCAGAATGTGTGTTGATTACCGAGATCTGAATCGGGCCAGTCCCAAAGACGATTTTCCCCTGCCTCATATTGATGTCTTAGTGGATAGTACAGCGCAGCATTCACTGTTCTCCTTCATGGATGGGTATTCAGGGTACAATCAGATTAAAATGGCTCTTGAAGATATGGAGAAGACAACTTTCACAACTCTTTGGGGAACGTTCTGTTACAGAGTCATGCCATTCGGGTTGAAGAACGCCGGTGCTACCTATCAAAGGGCTATGGTCACATTGTTTCACGACATGATGCACAAGGAGATCGAAGTCTACGTGGACGATATGATTGCAAAGTCTAAAACCGATGAGGAACACATTGTCAATTTGCAAAAGCTCTTTGAACGGTTGAGAAAGTTCAAGCTCAGATTAAATCCGGCCAAGTGTACCTTCGGTGTGCGATCAGGGAAGTTGTTGGGATTCATTGTCAGCCAAAGGGGGATAGAAGTTGACCCAGACAAGGTGCGGGCAATTCTTGAAATGCCGGTGCCTAAAACAGAGAAGGAGATCCGTGGTTTTCTTGGAAGACTGAACTACATCTCTAGGTTCATATTCCAGTTAACCGCCACATGTGAACCAATCTTCAAGCTGTTATGCAAGAATCAAGAGACTAAATGGAATGACGATTGCCAAGAAGCTTTCGAAAAGGTCAAGAAATATCTTCAGAATCCACCTATCTTGATGCCTCCTGTACCCGGCAGACCTCTCATCCTGTACCTAACTGTGCTAGACAACTCAATGGGCTGTGTGTTGGGACAACATGATGAATCCAGGAAGAAAGAGCATGCCATCTACTATCTGAGCAAGAAGTTTACTGACTGTGAAACAAGGTACTCGTTGCTAGAAAAGACTTGTTGTGCATTAGCTTGGGCTGCTCACCGTTTGAGGCAGTACATGCTAAGTCACACTACTTGGTTGGTATCTAAAATGGATCCTATCAAGTACATCTTCGAGAAGCCCGCACTTACAGGGAGAATTGCCCGCTGGCAAATGCAGTTGTCAGAATATGACCTCCTGTACGTCACTCAGAAAGCCATCAAGGGTAGTGCGCTGGCCGAGTACCTAGCACATCAGCCTATCGAAGACTATCAGTCGATGCAGTATGACTTTCCAGACGAGGATATCATGGCCCTATTTGAAGAAGGGAAATCCCCGGGAGATGAAAGATGGAGAGTGATATTTGATGGTGCCTCCAACATATATGGGCACGGAGCTGGGGCAGTACTGATTTCCCCTGATAGTCGCTTCATCCCATTCACTACCAGACTGAGTTTCTATGTCACAAACAATATTGCAGAATATGAGGCATGTATTCTTGGCATTCAGGAAGCCCTAGATTGGAAAGTTAAGAGACTAGATGTGTATGGAGATTCAGCTCTAGTCATTCACCAGGTAAACAGCGATTGGGAGACCAGAGATCCCAAGTTGATTCCTTACCGAGACTACATCCGAGAGTTGGTTGAGCCTTTTGAGGAAATCACATTTCAGCATCTTCCTTGCAATGAGAATCAGTTGGCTGATGCACTGGCCACTTTGTCTTCAATGTTCAACATCAACTGCGACAAAAACTTGACTCACATCAGAATTCAGCATCGGGATCTGCCAGCCCATCACTACTGCGCAGCAATTGAAGAAGAATCTGATAGTAAACCCTGGTATCATGACATCAAGCAGTACATCTTGAACAGAGAGTATCCTCCCGGGGCCTCCGAGAATGACAAGAGAACACTCAGAAGGTTGTCGATGAATTTCTTCTTGAGCGGCGAGGTGCTCTATAAAAAGAATCATGATAAGGTACTCCTCAGGTGTGTGACAAAGGAGGAATCAGAAAGAATTATGAGAGATGTCCATGAAGGCTCGTTTGGGGTTCATTCCAGCGGACATACCATGGCAAGAAAGATATTGAGGGCCGGCTACTATTGGCTGCAAATGGAATCCGACTGTTACAGCTTTGTGAGAAAGTGCCACAAGTGCCAGATCTATGCCGATCATATCCATGTGCCACCTGCTTCCTTAAATGTTCTGACTGCATCTTGGCCGTTCTCAATGTGGGGAATGGATGTCATTGGTCCTATTGAGCCTAAAGCGTCAAACGGGCATCGCTTCATTCTAGTCGCCATTGACTACTTCACCAAATGGGTTGAAGCCGCCTCGTACTCTAGCATAACCAGCTCTGTGGTTGCTAAGTTCGTAAAAAGAGATCTGGTTTGTCGCTATGGCCTTCCAGACAAGATCATCACAGACAATGGTAGCAACCTGAACAGCAAGATGATGAAAGAGCTGTGCAAATACTTCAAAATCCAACATCAGAATTCTTCTCCATACCGTCCCAAAATGAATGGGGCAGTCGAAGCAGCCAATAAGAACATCAAGAGGATCGTGCAAAAGATGGTAGTAACCTATAAAGATTGGCATGAGATGCTTCCTTTCGCTCTGCACGGGTATCGTACCTCAGTGCGCACTTCAACCGGGGCAACCCCCTTCTCTTTGGTTTATGGGTCGGAAGCAGTCCTCCCTATCGAAGTTGAGATACCCTCCCTGCGGGTGCTGATGGAAACCAAGTTGGAAGAAGCTGAATGGGTTCAAGCTCGTCTGGACCAGTTGAACCTCATTGAGGAGAAAAGAATTGCTGCCCTGTGTCATGGACAACTGTATCAACAAAGGATGAAAACAGCCTTCGACAAGAAAGTGCGTCCTCGAGAATTCAAAGAAGGAGACCTCGTGCTCAAAAAGATCCTGCCTATTCAGAGTGACCCTCGTGGGAAATGGGCTCCTAGCTATGATGGACCCTATGTGGTAAAGAAAGCCTTCTCTGGAGGAGCATTGATACTCACTGATAAACTCTAATTTAGTGCATTTATTAGAGATATTTTGAGTTGTTTTTAGAGTAATTATTACTGATTAAATAAATAACTGACTTAAATTACTCTATATTTGCAGGAAGGTAGAAAAAGAAAATAATATAAATGTGGGCTGAAATTAGAAGAAATGTTAGAATAAAAGAAAGCAAGCCCAAGCCCATTAATGCAAGAAGGCCCACAGTAATAAAAAGAAGATCCTCTTGGAGATTTCAATCAAAAGTGATGCACATGTGACTTGGAGAGAAAGAAAGAGGCATGGAGTGGAGAGCAAGCAACACATATTTAGGAAGGATCTAAATCCTAATATTTGGGGATTGGCATATCTTGCAATTAAAAGTGGAAGCAATCTTGACTTGATCCTTTGCTTGGAGAGAAAGAAAATGAACTAATATAAAAGGAGAGCTTCACTTGTGAAAGGGAGCTAGACACCACATACAAAAACGAGAGCTACGAAAACGCTACGGAGGGAGAGAAGAATTATTCGGCACCGTGAAAGAGCTTTGGAGCAAAAAAAAAAGGAGATTGAAGACAAAGACTAAGATTTTCTCTATTTCCGGGTTATTCTTATTTCTGTAATTCATGAACCTTCTTTTTCTTTTATTGTTCTTCATTATTATGGACACCTAAGTCCTCTTCTAGGGTCTTAGGTGGATCTTGCATGTTTAGAAACCTCTTTATGTTCTAATTTCTTATTTGAATTCCTGTTTTTATTTCAATTAATATTGTCCTATTGCTTTAATCACATAATTAGGATTGACAACCCTTTGCATGTTCATAATCAATTAGTTGATTAGCGACCGTACTACAACTAGTTGGTGGACCTATAGGATAATTGAGACTATAATTAATGAATGACCAAACTTTAATTTAGTCTTCCAATCATTCAACCTTTTTGTACTTCATGCTTTTCTTAAATTTAAATTCTAGCATGACCAAACTAGGGTTAATTTAGGAAAAAGAATATTAATCACGAATGACCAAACGGGTTAATAGTTTTAGTAAAGGGATCGGTAATTGAATAAAATAAGGGAATTCAGGTAGAATTAGACATAGGGGAATCGAAGCTAGCAAGTGAAACCGAGGCCCTAGGCTTCTCTCCATTCATCAAACTTCACTATTTTAATTCTTGTTATTTATTTCTTTCTATTCTAGTTCCTATAACACTCGATTATTTGTTCGTCTAAACAATATAAAATCTAGACTAGTTTAGTACTTGTTAATTAATCCCTGTGGAGACGATATCTTTTATACTACTTCTGCGAGAGAGTACACTTGCTCTAAGTGTGTTTTTGACGCAACACTCACCAGCATGGATGGTGAAGAACTCAGAAACCCAGTCAATTCAGATTCAGTCAAGAAATACTACGCCTGAGAAAAATGAAAAGAAAAAGAGAAAGATGAGCCAAGCAAGAATTAGTTCGCTAGTTTTATTTTTATTATTATTACTCGTGCATGCTCACCCGCTCCCAAGAGCCTATTTTGATTTTTGATCCAGAAATTGAAAGAACTGCTCGAAGGATAAGAAAAGAGACAAGAGTGATGGCTGCCAATCCGAGAAGAACTCTTCGGGATTACTTCACTCCAACAGCAAATATCACTACGAGCATAGTCAATCCACCTATGCAAGCTACTAATTTTGAGCTCAAACCAAGCTTAATTCAAATGGTTCAGAATTCTACTATGTTCAGAGGTGCACCAACAGAAGACCCTCACACCCATCTTAGAAACTTCTTGAGGGTGGCAGACTCAGTAATTTGTAATGGTGTCCCTCCTGATGCAATTAGAGTGAGATTGTTTCCATGGTCATTGGCTGACAAGGCATCTGCTTGGCTAGACTCTCAACCTGCTGAGTCCATTACCACTTGGGACCAACTGAAGCAGAAATTCTGGACCAAATATTTTCCTCCAGGTAAGACTACTAAGATTCGAGGTGCAATAATTAGCTTTGCTCAACTTGAGCAAGAATCTTTACATGAAGCTTGGGAAAGATTTCAAGACTTACTCCGAAGTTGTCCGCATCATGGATTTGAGAAGTGGCAATTGCTTGAATATTTTTGTAACGGATTATCTTCTCAAAATAGGGGAATTATTAATATGGCTTGCGGGGGCTCTCTGATGAATGGAGAACCTGCGACAGTGTATGATTTAATTGCAGAGATAGCAGCCGATAATGCCCAATGGGAAACTAGTGACAGACACATTAAGAAATCAGTTGGAATGTACAAGGTTGACGATGACACTAGTATTAACATAAAGCTGGATGCTCTCTCTAAACAGATGCAATCTTTGATGAAGGTACAAGCTCAATCTACTCCCATAGTTACCTCCACAAGTGATATCACAAATAATCCCTGGGGAGGCCTAACTGAAGAAGCCAACTATCTTGGTCAGAAGAAAAGTGACTTAAGGCCTGGCATGCAAGATTCTTTAGTTAGATACATGGAAAAGGTTGGACATCCATGCATGGGTGTTTTAGCCAATTACATGGACAGAACTGATGACAGGTTACAATCTATTGAAGATTTAATAAAAGCACAGGGTCGACCATCTGCTTCAACTGAGGATGCTAATTATGTTCAGAATTCTAACCGGGGCCAAAATGATCCTTATTCAAACACTTACAATCCAGGTTGGAGAAATCACCCGAATTTCTCATGGGGAGGACAACAAAAGGGGCAAAACTCAAACTCCTATAAGCCTCCACATGTGCAAAGGCAAGAGGAGAAGAAGTTGGATACCAATGATGGGTTGGCAAGGTTTATGGAGCAGACAAATGGAAAATTTGAAACATTGGAGAAGAAATTTGGAAGCTTGGAGGGCCAAATTGGAGCCATGAACAATGAATTTGGAAGCTTGAAGGGTCAAATCTCAAATCTCGTTACTGTGTTGTCTCAAAGGCCTCAAGGTTCACTACCTACCCAAACTGAGCCTAATCCAAGAAATGAGCATTGCAAGGCTGTCACTCTTAGGAGTGGCAAGGAGCTGGTTCGAGAAAACAATCAAGATGGGCTGGCGCCCGAGAAAGAAATACAAGCTCCTACTAAGGGGAGCACTTCTGAGAAAAGCAAAAAGGAAAGGGAAGAATATGAGCAAGCAAAGGTAAATGTTCCTTATCCTCAAAGACTTAAAAGTGAGCAGCATGATAAGCAATTTGCTAAATTTCTTGAAATATTTAGAAAATTGCATATCAACATTCCTTTTGCTGAAGCTATTGCTCAAATGCCTAAATATGCCAAATTTTTAAAAGAAATTATTTCCAATAAGAGGAAGTTAGAAGGCTTTGAGACAGTTAGGCTTAATGAGGAATGTTCTGCTATAGTTCTAAAAAAGTTACCACCTAAGCTTAAAGATCCAGGTAGTTTTACTATCCCTTGTACAATTGGTAACTCTCATTTTGAAAAGGCTTTATGTGATTTAGGAGCAAGTATAAATTTGATGCCTTTTTCTGTTTTTAGAAAGCTTGGTTTGCAGGAACCCCATCCTACTAACATCACTTTGCACCTAGCTGATAGATCCATTGCCCACCCCCGTGGAGTGGTGGAAGATGTTTTAGTTAAAGTTGATAAGTTTATTTTCCCTGCTGATTTTGTTGTTTTGGATATGGAAGAAGATGAGGAAGTCCCAATTATTTTGGGGCGCCCTTTCTTAGCTACAGGTAAAAGTTTAATTGATGTACAACAGGGAAAATTGACTTTGAGACTTGGAGATGAGGAAGTTGTATTTCAAGTTTTGAACTCATTAAAAAATCCCTCATCATTTGCTTCTTGTAATTTTATTCAAGCTAAGGATATTAATGATGTGGTTACCTCTGAAAGTTTTGATGATTTTAGAATTCAAGACCCTATAGAAAAAGTACTTACTGTGCAGGGACTTGGCATATTACAGGGTGGTGAGGAAGAAGAGTTTTTAATGTTTTTGCAGGCTCACCACCCTCAGAAAAATTGGAGTAATCATAGATTTGAGGAATTGGAATGGGGTGATACTCCAAATCCCAAGCCTTCAATTGAAGAGGCTCCTGAGCTTGAATTAAAGCCTCTTCCTTCAAATGTAAAATATGCTTTCTTGCAACCCCCTTCCTCCTTGCCTGTGATTATTTCTGCAGATTTGACAGACACCATGGAGGATAAGCTTTTGAGGGTACTAAGAGCCAACAAAGAGGCCTTTGGATGGTCGATTCATGATATAAAAGGCATTAACCCCTCAATTTGCACTCACAAGATTTATATGGAGGATGATTATCAACCTCGGGCACTACCTCAACGCCGCCTCAATCCTAACATGAAAGAGGTAGTTAAAAAGGAAGTGATTAAGCTTCTTGATGCAGGTATCATCTATCCTATCTCTGATAGTAAGTGGGTAAGTCCTGTTCAATGTGTTCCTAAAAAGGGAGGTACTACTGTAATGGAAAATGATAAAAATGAATTAATTGCAGTTAGGAAAACTACCGGATGGCGTATGTGCATTGATTATAGAAAATTAAATGATGCCACCCGAAAGGATCACTTCCCCCTTCCCTTTATTGATCAAATGCTTGAGAGAGTGGCAGGTCATGATTATTATTGTTGTTTGGATGGATATTCCGGCTATTTGCAAATACCAGTGGCTTCCGAAGATCAAGAAAAAACTACTTTTACTTGCCCATATGGAACATTTGCATATAAAAGGATGCCATTCGGTTTATGCAATGCCCCTGCCACTTTCCAAAGATGCATGATGGCTATTTTCTCTGATTTGGTTGAAAAATGCATTGAAATATTCATGGATGATTTTACTGTTTTTGGATCCTCTTATGAGGATTGTTTACATAACTTGAATTCAGTGTTGCAAAGATGCAGGGATACTAATTTGGTGCTCAATTGGGAGAAATGTCAGTTTATGGTGCAAGATTGCATTATTTTGGGACACAAGGTGTCTACTAAAGGCATTGAAGTTGATCCCGCAAAGGTTGAGGTAATTGCAAAGTTGCCCCCACCCAATTTTGTTAAGGGGGTTCGTAGTTTTCTAGGCCATGCTGGCTTCTATAGGCGGTTTATTAAAGACTTCTCAAAAATTGCAAAGCCTATGACTGACCTCTTGGTTAAGGAGGCCACTTTTGATTTTTCTGATGCTTGTTTGAATGCTTTTAATTGTTTAAAGGAAAAATTAATTAGTGCCCCTGTTGTTGTTGCCCCCGATTGGTCGCTTCCCTTTGAAATTATGTGTGATGCTAGTGATACTGCTGTGGGGGCTGTTTTGGGGCAAAGAAAGAATAAGGTATTCTATACCATTTACTATGCTAGTCGCACTCTTGATGATGCTCAAAGAAATTATACTACCACAGAGAAAGAGTTGCTAGCCGTAGTATTTGCATTTGACAAGTTTCGCCATTACCTTGTTCTTTCTAAAGTTATTGTTTATACTGATCATGCTGCTATTAGATATTTGCTTGGAAAACAGGATGCAAAACCCAGGTTAATCAGGTGGATTTTGTTGCTTAAGAGTTTGACTTGGAGATCAGAGACAAGAAAGGCTCAGAGAACTTCGTAGCTGATCACCTCTCAAGGCTCGACCATAGTGTGATGCAGGCCTCAAATGATGGGGAGATCAAAGAGGTTTTCCCTGATGAGAGACTTCTAGCTATTTCTACTATTCCTTGGTTCGCAGACATCGTCAACTACTTGGTGGGTAAGGTTGTTCCCTCTGATTTTTCCTTTCAGCAAAAGAAGAAATTAATTTCTGATGCTAGACACTACTTGTGGGATGACCCTTACCTATTTAAAGTTTGTGGAGATAAGGTAATTAGGCGTTGTGTGCCTATGGACGAGGTAACTTCTATCCTTGAGCATTGTCATTCTAAAGAGGTAGGTGGCCACTTTGGCCCAAATAGAACTGCATATAAAGTCTTACAATGTGGTCTTTATTGGCCTACTATATTTAAAGATGCTCATGATTTTGTGAAAGCTTGTGGTAGTTGTCAAAGGAGTGACAACATTTCTAGGCGTCAAGAGATGCCATTAAATAACATTTTGGTTTGTGAGATATTTGATGTATGGGGTATTGACTTTATGGGGCCCTTCCCTAAATCTTTTTCAAATCAATATATTCTTGTTGCTGTAGATTATGTGTCTAAGTGGGTTGAAACTGTGGCCTTACCCACTAATGATGCTCGGGTGGTGGTGAAATTTTTAAAGAAAAATATTTTTTCCAGATTTGGCACTCCCCGAGCCATTATTAGTGATGGTGGCACTCATTTTTGTAATAAACAATTTGAAAATCTTTTGAGCAAATATGGTGTCACTCATAAGGTAACAACTCCTTACCACCCACAAACTAGTGGGCAAGTTGAAATTTCAAACAGAGAGCTGAAAAGGATTTTAGAAAAGACAGTTAGTGCATCAAGAAAAGATTGGTCTTTGAAACTTGATGATGCACTATGGGCCTATAGAACCGCTTTTAAAACTCCCATTGGGATGTCTCCTTACCGTCTTGTTTTTGGAAAAGCATGTCATTTGCCTGTTGAATTAGAGCATAAAGCACTTTGGGCTTTAAAATTTCTAAACTTTGATGCTCAGCTTACAGGTGAAAATAGGTTGCTGCAGCTAGATGAATTGGATGAGCTTCGTCTAGGAGCTTATGAGAATGCCAAGCTATATAAGGAGCGGACTAAAAAGTGGCATGATAAGCGCATCCAGCAGCGTGAATTCCATGTTGGTGAGAAAGTTCTAATTTATAACTCACGTTTGCGTCTTTTTCCAGGAAAGTTGCGCTCAAGGTGGTATGGACCCTACACCGTTACTCAAGCTTTTCCTTATGGAGTTCTTGAGGTATCTCATGAAGATGGTACCACCTTTAAAGTCAATGGTCAGCGTGTGAAGCATTTTGAGGAAGGGTTACTCCAAGTGAGCTATGTCACTGCCCTCAAGGATTGACCCTAGTACCGTCAGGCTCGGGACGTTAAACAAGCGCTTCGCAGGAGGCAACCTGTGTTTTATTTTCTCTTATTTTTATTTTGTTTTATTTTTTAGGAATTAGCTCGGTTTGCAAGCTCTCTCAGGGAAGTCACTCTTACTCTCTCTCTCTCTCTCTCTCTCTCTCTCATTTATTTCCTTTTGATTCTATTTGATCATTTTGCATTGAGGACCATGCTTCATGCTAGTGTGGGGGAGGCTAGTTATTTTTGTCACTTGATTTCTATTAATGCACATACCCACCGTATATGTTGATAGCATTTTTTCTGGCTTGTTTTGCATAAACTATGCTTAAATTGAAAAAAAAAATAGAGATTATGCCTTTAGGGGATCCCATAATTAATTTACTTGACAAACTTGTGTTTAATTGTAACTATGGGGTTGTCCTTAGGAAGCTGATAATTAGCATTTGTCCCTCTTGAGTACTTTTTATGAACTAGCTTCTAAATGTGAGATCTGAAGCCTTCATAAGGGGATTGATACTAAATCATAAATTTTTACCCTTTTCTTTCTATGAGTGTGTTTCCCAATTTGCTACATTCTAGAATTTGTCTTTTGACCGTTTCAAGGCGAAAATTGATTTGCATCATGTAAAAAGATTTGGGGATTTAGGATTTTTCTGGCCTCAGAGTTATTTGTTGAAATTATCCATTAGTTGCCCCCTTTGAGCCTATTTGTTATATTTTTCTTTGGTACCCAGATATAATTTTTTTCTTTTTTTGTTTGTGGTAACCATTTGAAATTGAATGTGGAGCACCTATTGAAAATTACAATTTCGTCCTATACTTTAGTTATCTATCTTGTCAGGATGAAGAGAAAAAAAAATGGAGTGAATCATGTGTTTACAAAAAGTATTTTCACACAAAGGAAACAAAATAGGAGTTTTCATGTACTTACCTTTTCCTCCTACAAAAAAAATGCAAGAAGGCGGAAAAGGCACGTCAAAAGAATGAAAGAGCCAAAGGGCAATTCCAAAAAAAAAAAAAAAAGAGTCTACTTAAGAAAAAAAGCAAATCAAAAAGAGTTGACTCAATAGAAAAAGAAGAATGAATAATGAAAGTGAAATTAATTTGGAGTTTGGACAAAAATTGTAAAATAGATAGGAGCTCCATATTTGGTTTCAAAGGTTACTACTTGCTTCTTGTTTTTAGCCCTTTGATTATCTATTTCTTCTTGTTTCCTACCTTGTATGATTTCACCCTTGGCCCCATTACAACCCATGAAACCCCATCTTTTGCATGCATGTGAACTATTTAGTGGAGATTTGGTCAAATTACAAGCTTATGGTAATGTGCATTTTGTGGAAACTTGAGCGTATATATCCCTAGTCCCAAAATACTTAGAGAGACTGTGAGCGAGTGCCCTTGTTCACAGAAATGTATTCTTCAGCGACATGAGCCTCTAATTGGGCAACCTCTTGACACCTCATATGTGCTATATTATCTATTGTCTGTCATTGTACTTCTAATTTTGAGTCCCTTATTTGGCTGTCCCTATTACTTCTTTGAAAATTTTATTGAGCCAAGAAATTTGCTTGAGGACAAGCAAAAGTTAAGTGTGGGGGAGTTGATAAACTCTAATTTAGTGCATTTATTAGAGATATTTTGAGTTGTTTTTAGAGTAATTATTACTGATTAAATAAATAACTGACTTAAATTACTCTATATTTGCAGGAAGGTAGAAAAAGAAAATAATATAAATGTGGGCTGAAATTAGAAGAAATGTTAGAATAAAAGAAAGCAAGCCCAAGCCCATTAATGCAAGAAGGCCCACAGTAATAAAAAGAAGATCCTCTTGGAGATTTCAATCAAAAGTGATGCACATGTGACTTGGAGAGAAAGAAAGAGGCATGGAGTGGAGAGCAAGCAACACATATTTAGGAAGGATCTAAATCCTAATATTTGGGGATTGGCATATCTTGCAATTAAAAGTGGAAGCAATCTTGACTTGATCCTTTGCTTGGAGAGAAAGAAAATGAACTAATATAAAAGGAGAGCTTCACTTGTGAAAGGGAGCTAGACACCACATACAAAAACGAGAGCTACGAAAACGCTACGGAGGGAGAGAAGAATTATTCGGCACCGTGAAAGAGCTTTGGAGCAAAAAAAAAAGGAGATTGAAGACAAAGACTAAGATTTTCTCTATTTCCGGGTTATTCTTATTTCTGTAATTCATGAACCTTCTTTTTCTTTTATTGTTCTTCATTATTATGGACACCTAAGTCCTCTTCTAGGGTCTTAGGTGGATCTTGCATGTTTAGAAACCTCTTTATGTTCTAATTTCTTATTTGAATTCCTGTTTTTATTTCAATTAATATTGTCCTATTGCTTTAATCACATAATTAGGATTGACAACCCTTTGCATGTTCATAATCAATTAGTTGATTAGCGACCGTACTACAACTAGTTGGTGGACCTATAGGATAATTGAGACTATAATTAATGAATGACCAAACTTTAATTTAGTCTTCCAATCATTCAACCTTTTTGTACTTCATGCTTTTCTTAAATTTAAATTCTAGCATGACCAAACTAGGGTTAATTTAGGAAAAAGAATATTAATCACGAATGACCAAACGGGTTAATAGTTTTAGTAAAGGGATCGGTAATTGAATAAAATAAGGGAATTCAGGTAGAATTAGACATAGGGGAATCGAAGCTAGCAAGTGAAACCGAGGCCCTAGGCTTCTCTCCATTCATCAAACTTCACTATTTTAATTCTTGTTATTTATTTCTTTCTATTCTAGTTCCTATAACACTCGATTATTTGTTCGTCTAAACAATATAAAATCTAGACTAGTTTAGTACTTGTTAATTAATCCCTGTGGAGACGATATCTTTTATACTACTTCTGCGAGAGAGTACACTTGCTCTAAGTGTGTTTTTGACGCAACACTCACCAGCATGGATGGTGAAGAACTCAGAAACCCAGTCAATTCAGATTCAGTCAAGAAATACTACGCCTGAGAAAAATGAAAAGAAAAAGAGAAAGATGAGCCAAGCAAGAATTAGTTCGCTAGGTTGAAAACCCGAAAGGGCGGCCTAGGCAAAAAAAAGAGTGACCCGGTGGACTGAAAACTCGCAAAGAGCGGTCCAGGAAAAAATTAGGGTCAGAAAAGTTGGACTTAAAAGAAAAAGAGGCAAGCAGCACCTCCAAAGGTTTGGATAAAAGGGTGATCAAGGCTGCAAGTATGGGTGATTGGCACACTTCAAAGATGAAAAGCGCTCCTAAGATCTGTTGCGTCCATTTTTCTTGTTTTTTTTCTTAGTTTCAAAAAATTCCAATGTACTCTTTTCAGTCGGCGTGACCTTCTGCACGTTCGGTTTCCATATGAATAAAAGTCCAAGTTTTTCACTCCATCTGTTTGTTGTTTTACCATTTGCTTTCTTTTCATTTCTGCTTTAAAATGATGTTTTATGGTAGATGATAAATGATTATGAAAATGTGCATAAATCAGAGCATTAAAATCATTGCGAAATTTTTGAAAATTACAAAGAAAAGAGATGATCTTTCAGTCAGGTAAAATTCACAAAAACTAAACAAAAAGCACTGATTGCATCAAAACAAATCTCAAAAAGGTCGGAGCGTGGCTCTCGCACTGTCATCATGGACGATCATTGTGCCTCGTAACGCAAGTCCAACGATTTGGTCGAGCCAGCAAAAGAAAAAGCCAAAAAGAGCAAAAGAGCAACAACTAGCAAAAGAAAAGAAGAGAAGAAAAGCTAAAAAAAACAAAGAAAGAGCAAAAGAGCAATAAGAAAAAAGAAAATCATGCATTACATTGCATTCATCAAACATAAACAAAAAGAGAAATTCATGCATTACATTCATTCCATCAAAACAGCAATCATGGCATTTGCATTGCATGCATTTGTTCATCTCACTTGCAGGTACAAAGACGGATAAATACTTCGGTGTTAATCCCCGCACTCAGTTCCTAGAAAACGCTCCCTCAGTTCGGAGTTCAAATGCTTTTCAGTTCAGCGCTCAAGCGTGCATTGCAGTTTGGAGTTCAAATCGCTCTTGTCAGAGTTCATCGCTCCCTTCTGTTCATGGTCTCACGTCGTGTACGAGCAACACGATGGACCGCAGCCCCATGTGAGGTTCAACGGAATAGTTGTATCCGCCTAAGATACAGTGGACGCCGTGCATTGATCAGTATATCAGTTCGGAGCTGATAACGATCCCCCCGGTCGCTCGAAAGGCCATTCTCAGGATGCGTGCTCCTCAAAGCCACGTGCAAACGCGGACTCGCCAAGGGTTCGTTTAAAGGTTTTAGGCAACCTTGCATTTTACCGCTTTCTTTATCGCTTTTTTCATTTAGCGTTTTCCTTGCTTTTCGCAGTTAGCGTGCAAGTCGTTAATCATTTCATTTACTGCTTTCTCATCAGCGCGCCAAGCGTTCATTTTTCAAAAAAAAAAGAAGAAAAAAAAAAGAAGAAAAAGAAAAAGAAAATTCGGGTTTCTCCAAGTAGACAAAATTGGTATAATTTCTGAATTCTTTATTTTTATTTTATCTTCGAAATATGTCTCGGCCAATTCATATTTCTTGGTAAAATCCAAATAAAGAGGGGCAGTTGTCATACCCTAATTTTGTCCGCCTAGTTTCAAAACCCTAATTTTCAGCAAAAATAAATAATTTTGTGAGTGATGCATTATTTGAGAAAGGGTTTAGGGTATTTACCCAAGCATTCTAAGGTTTTCAAAATCATTTTTGAGAAATTAAGGAATTTTGGGGCATTTAAAAGGGGCATTGTTTGGTCAATTTCAATTTAATAAATTTTTGCTAGTTGAAAATCCAATTAATTAATTTTTGGGAATTTATTTAATGAAATTGTATTATTTTGAACAAAAAATAAAAAAATAAAAAAAATCATTTTTCAAATTGTGCGCATATTTTATATGTGTAGTAAAAAAATCAAGTTCAAATTAATTCAAGAAAGCATTTCAAAAAATAGTACAAGGAATATTCCCAAAAATTATATGATAGGATTTTTGTTGGCAATTTTGGTCATCTCTCATTTTCAAAAATGGCATATTCTTCAAGATACCTTGTATATGGCTCAAAATGGTTAGATTTATGTACAATTATCTTGAAAGGAATAATCAAAATTGAGAGGATAATTGGAAGGTTCATGGATAGTACAATAGTACAATTGCCAACTTGCAAAACTTGGGCACCACTCTCATTGCTTGGCTGAATATCTACCCCTTCATTTCCCTCTCATTTTGCATTTTTTTGCCCCTCATCAAAGTGTGTTTCAATCCTCACCCTTGATTCAAAATTAAAATGCAATCCTAGAATAAGATGAGGTACACAATGACCAAAATGCCCCTAAACCTAATTGCACATTATATATACCCTCATATCCTCACCTCTCACAAGTTTTTGCACACAATTCACACTCAAAAACCTAGCCTCTCCTCTTCTCCCTTCTTGGCCGAATACCCCTCTTCATTCCCTCACCTCATTTCTTCACTTTTTCACTTCAAATCAACATTCTAGTCCTAAATCCTTCATCATCCTTGCATTCTCTTCAAAGATCCATCTTCAAATCTCAAGAATCAAGCTCAAGATTGAAGATTAGAGGGTTGATTCAAGTGGTTTAGTGTTCATTCACCTTATTTCTTTCGCTATTCTAGCTTGGAGTTGAGGTATACTCTCAATCTTAGCATCATCAAAATTTTAGCACCAAAAATGTAGATCATCAATCTATTTTTGCATATCAAGCATTTCTTTGCATTTTAGTGCTCTATTTTATGTTGAAATGTTGATATAATTGTTGTTGTTGAATGAGAGATGTGTTTCAAGCATTTTGACAAACACTTTGGGAGGTTTGGATGCTTGAAATGCATCTCTCTCTTGGAATAAGTTGTGTGTTTGTGCTATTTTCATTTTGTGCTTGCATTTTCATGAATAAAATTGTGATTTGGGCTTATGTTTCATTTCACATATTGTAGAAAAATTAGAGTTTGTGCGATTTTAGTGCATTCCTTTGCTTAATCATGTGAATCCTTGCCAAAAAGCTTGATCTATGTCATTTGCTTGCATGATTTTGTTGCTTTCAAAGAATAAAATGAGGTTTTAGCTCTATGAGGGTGTCGCATTTCATGAGATAATTAGGGTTTGTGCTTGTTTTTGTTGCTTGCTTTGAAAATCATGTTTGTGTTGATGATTTGGTAAGAGGATTTGACACTTATGCACTTGTGCACATCCCAAGTGTTAAAGATTACCTAAAGGGATTCAACACCTTAATTGCATATGCTTGCTAAATAAAATGTCAAATTGATTTTTCATGGCTTGCTAATGATCTTACTTGAGGCAAATGCCCTTTCCAACTTATTCCTTTCATGTGGTTGATTGTAGAAATATGCTAAATGTTGATGCCATCAAAATGATACCACATTGTTGCTTATGTCAAATGTTGATGTGAAATCCCTAGGATTTTGCAAGTGATTCATTAAATGTTTGAATTCACTTGTGCTTTGTAACTTCCTTGCCTACTCACATGTTGTGTCATAAATGCCTAGTTAGGTTCATTTCTTGCCATGCATCTTCAATAAGATGTGCAATCTAGGTTCATTCTCTTGCCTATTCATGCATTTTTGCCAAAATGTTCAACTTGGGTTCATTCTTTGCCTATCTATGTATTGTGACATGATATGTGTAGTCTAGGTTCATCTTTGCCTATTCATGCATTGTGTATTCAAATGTTGTAATGAGATGTTTTCAACATGAAAGGGTAAGTTGCAAATTGTGTCTATGTTGTTGCTTGCTTGATAACATGATCTCAATGAATGTGCTATGCTTGCATCTATGAACTTTCTTGCATTCATTGTTTTCTTTTCTAAACAACTTGACATGAAAATGGTTACTAGTTTAGATCATTGCATGAATTGTAGTTTAGCAATTTGCATTTTGGTTATTGACTTGGAACTTGATTGAAAATGTTCTACTAGTTTTCCAAAACTCTTTTCCAAAAATCAAATTGCTTTCAAACTTCTTTTCTAAACTATGTCTTTAACAAATTAAGACCAATTTCTTTTCCAAGCTTAAACCCTAAGTTTTTCATAAACAAAATCATTAGTGGCCACTCGAAGCCTTTGCTTGTTTGATCACTAATGAGGAGTTATTAGTGGTAGTCACTCGAAGCCTTTGCTTGTTTGATTATCATGAAAGCTCCCAAACCTTAAATACATGCGAACCCAATTCAATTCCAAAAACAACACGAGTCATTAGTGGTAATTGTCCTAAGCCTTTGCTAGATGATTATCACCGATGCTCGCCTCATTTGCAAAAAAGGATAAAAAAAAAACGTTGTTACTTATAATCACTCGAAGCCATTGCTTGTTTGATTATCGGTTTCAACTTATTTTCTTTCGAGTTAGTAATGAAAACCACTCGAAGCCATTGCTTGCTTGGTATTACTGAACACTCGAGTCTTATTTCAAGAAACACCTAAAAACTAAAAAGCTAAAAACAAAAGAGCCTTTTCAAAAAAAGACTAGAACTACGTAGCTTTGAATTCCTCATCGCACCGGAGGATACGTAGGAGCGGGTTCACCTCCCGTCAAGCACCCTTTTAAAAAAATAATAACAAAAAGATTCTTCTTTCCCCAGTTTTCGAAAACATTTTCTTAAATAAAAAAAGAAGAAAAGAAGTAGAACAAAGCGTTTCAAATCAACAGTCAAAAACCACACACTAAATTAAAGGTTCCCTTTCGGTAGAAAGGATGTGCGGGGTGCTAATACCTTCCCCACACATAACCGACCCCCGAACCTATATCTCTCGTTTTCAAAAGGCCAACCGCCTAAAAAGATTTTTCCAATGTTTTTTCTAAATTAAAATATTGGTAGCGGCTTCATTGTTTTTCCCGTTGTACGAAGAAGGATCCAAACCGGATTTTTCGGAGTGCATACAGATGCCAGCTGAAGTCAATGATATAATCACTGACCTTCGAAGTCAACAACTTTTGAACCTGCAAAGGAAAACTAAATGCCAAGGAGAGCGGCTTAGAAATCCATTTGTTAGTCCAAAAATAAATATGGGAACCATCACCAATATTCCAAGTTGAGTTAGAAAGAACAGTGGAAATATTGGCACGAAGGGCAGGCCAAAGAGAAGACCTCACATGATAAGAAACTGGGATGTTCCTCTTATAAAATCTGACTCTAATGAAATTATCCCATTGTTCCCCCTTGAGGAGAGCATGTCAAAAGTAAGTTTAGTCATGGGAGATTCATTAATAGCACGCAGAGAGCGCACCCCAAGACCCCCTTCTTGAGTGGGAGAACTTTCGACCAACCAACTGTCGTTAGCTCTTTCGAATCTGCATTTCCTGACCAAATGAATTTTTTATCCAAGTATCCAAAGTTTTCAAAAGAGAAGCTGGCCAGGCATAAATGTGGAAGCTATATGTGAGCATGTCGTGGATAACAGATTTCACCAGTTGAACTCTCCCCATAATGGAGAGAAGAGACCCTTTCCAAGTGGACAACTTAGATTTAATGTTGTCAGCAATATGTCTAAGGTAGAGAGCTTTAGGCCGCCCTTTAAAGATATGAACCCCAAGATAATTAAAGGGAAGAGTCCTAGGAGAAAACCCGAGAAAAGACTTTGATAAGTCCACTTTAATTGTCTTTTTAGTATTTGTTTTGAATAAGTTATTTTGTATTTAAGTTTAATTTTAAAGACTTTGATAAGTCCATTTTATTGCTTAGTATTTGTTTTAATTTTCTTTTATTTTTAGTAAAAAATAATTAAATATAGTGAATCGGCAATCTTTTACTGCCATATAAGCATCCATAACAGAGAACTAAGCATTATACTAGCCACGTCACCCAACCATTAACACTGTTAGCCAAAAGTTAACGGTAGGGACCAGATTAGAAGCGTTTTGTATTTACAGGGGTTTTTTAAATTTTTTTGAAATCGGAGGGACGAAACTGGATTTTTTGGATATTTACAGGGACCAAACGTACCTTTAAGCCAAAAACATATGACTAAATTACACAAGACTCTTATTTAATTGTAACAATTTGGTAATTAAGTTTTTCACACCACTTAGGTCCTTTAAGTTATTTAATTGTAAGAAGTTCGTCCATTAAAACTTTTTTGTGCCACTTATGTCTTTTAAATTATTTAATTGTAACAATTTTACCCTCCATTATGTCAAGTGTCACTTTTGCCAAATGTCTTAATAGGTAACTTTAGTGGAGGTTAGATTGTACAAATTTATAGTTGATTTAGTTTTTGAGAGAGAGAGAGAGAGAGTTTATAGTAGATTTAGTTTTTCAGAGACAGAGAGAGAGAGAGAGAGTGAAAAAAAATACATTATCATATTTCAGATCTTTTATAATTTACATCGATCTAAAAGAACAAAACAAACATTAAAATTGTAAATTAGAATTGTGCTTCGAACTTCCTGAGAAGAAATGGAAGTTAGAATTGATCTAAATCTACTCTGACATTGATGGATATATAGTGCATTTGGAATCTAAATGGGACGTTGAATTTTTCATCAATATATGGTTTATCATTCAACTATTAGTTACCTGTTAAATTTGATCTGGGACTTTGAATTTTTCATCAATATATGGTTTATCATTCAACTATTTTGTGTGGCTATCAGAAGTCCCAGCTGTAATCCAGTACAGCAAAATTTGCAGATTATAGATAATTTTTGTTGGAAATAACATAAAGGAATCTTCCCAATATCAGTATGCAAACGAAAATCATAACTGCACTAATATGAAGACAAACAAATATGTGGTAGGTATTGGTTTTCATGTGAATCACTGGTTATAATCAACCATCAACAATTTATCATCTTACAAGTATTTATTCATCAGTAGTGAGAAGCAAATAGAGGAAACAATTTTTGTGGCAGAAAACATATATTCATTATTCATCACTATGATTTCCTTTACTATCTTTGCACTCTTACTATCTCTTATCTTCATCATCAAATGGTATTATTCCAATTCAAATTCCACAAAAGACTCACCTCCTTCACCTCCAAAACTTCCTATACTTGGTAATCTCCATCAACTTGGCTTGTACCCTCACCACACACTTCAATCTGTAGCCAACAAATATGGTCCTTTAATGTCACTTCATTTTGGAAAATTTCTGGTCCATGTGCTATCTTCTGCTAATGCAGCAAGTAAGTTAATGAAAACTCATGACTTGGTCTTTTCTGATAGGCCACATCGTAAGATCTTTGATATTCTTTTATATGACTCAAAAGATTCCACAATAAAACTCACCTCCTTCACCTCCAAAACTTCCTATACTTGGTAATCTCCATCAACTTGGCTTGTACCCTCACCGCACACTTGAATCTTTAGCCAACAAACATGGTCCTTTAATGTTACTTCATTTCGGAAAAGTTCCGGTCCTTGTGCTATCTTCTGCTAATGCAACAAGTAAGGTAATGAAAACTATGACTTGGTCTTTTCTGATAGGCCACATCGTAAGATCTTTGATATTCTTTTATATTACTCAAAAGATTCCACAATAAAACTCACCTCCAAAACTTCCTGTACTTGGTAATTTCCATCAACTTGACTTGTACCCTCACCGCACACTTCAATCTTTAGCCAACAAATATGGTCCTTTAATGTTACTTCATTTCGGAAAAGTTCCGGTCCTTGTGCTATCTTCTGCTAATGCAGCAAGTAAGGTAATGAAAACTCATGACTTGGTCTTTTCTGGTAGGCCACATCGTAAGATCTTTGATATTCTTTTATATGATTCAAAAGATTCCACAATAAAACTCACCTCCTTCACCTCCAAAACTTCCTATGCTTGGTAATCTCCATCAACTTGGCGTGTACCCTCACCGCACACTTGAATCTTTAGCCAACAAATATGGTCCTTTAATGTTACTTCATTTCGGAAAAGTACCGGTCCTTGTGCTATCTTCTGCTAATGCAGCAAGGTAATGAAAACTCATGACTTGGTCTTTTCTGATAGGCCACATCGTAAGATCTTTGATATTTTTTTCTAGGCAAAATTACACTAGAGGTCCTTTAAGTTATTTAATTGTAACAAGTTGGTCCTTTAAGTTTTTTTCGTACCACTTAAGTCCTTTAAGTTATTTAATTGTAACAAGTTGGTCATTTAAGTTACATAATCTGTACATCATTAGTCATTTTTTCATTTTCTGTTACAAAAAAACTCAATTCGCACTAACAAAGATGACGTGGCTGTGACGGAGCCTACATGTCATCTGTCTTGTAACAATTTTGTCATTTAAGACTACCATCATGTATCAATTTGGTCCTTTCAACTTAAATAAAAAAGAAGATGAACCATCGTTTTCAAAAAAAAAATTGAAAGTTCCAAATTGTTACATGATTGTAGTCTTAAAGGACCAAATTCTTACAAGATAGATGATAGGTAGCCTCTGTCACGGCCACATCAACTCAGTTAGTGCGAATTGAGCCGTTTTGTAATAAAAAATGAAAAAAGGACTAACGGTGTACACATTATGTAACTTAAAGGACTTAAGTGATATGAAAAAAACTTAAAGAACCAACTTGTTACAATTAAATAACTTAAAGGACCCCCAGTGTAATTTTGCCTTTTTTCTATGATTCAAAAGATTCCACAAAAAAAACTCACCTCCTTCACCTCCAAAACTTCCTATGCTTTGTAATCTCCATCAACTTGGTTTGTACCCTCACCGCACACTTCAATCTTTAGCCAACAAATATGGTCCTTTAATGTTACTTCATTTCAGAAAAGTTCATGTCCTTGTGGTATCTTTTGCTAATGCAGCAAGTAAGGTAATGAAAACTATCGTGACTTGGTCTTTTCTGATAGGCCACACATCGTAAGATCTTTGATATTCTTTTATATGATGCAAAAGATGTGGCAAGTGCTTCATATGGAGAGTATTGGAGACAAGGAGTCTTGCTGTGTTACATCTCCTCAGTAACAAAAAAGTTCAATCATTTTGTTGTGTGAGAGAAGAGGAAACTGCAAGAATGATGCAACATATTATGAAGTTGACTTCTTCTTCATTGGTGGTGAATTTATCTGAGTTGTGTTCACCTTCTTCACGGTATCTCTTTCCCAAAGCCACCCTACAGGCTACATGTTATATCATTAGTAACTGTAGAACACAACTCAGATAAATTCACCCCCAATGGAGCTGACCTGTCATTTGATTCATGTTCTATAGCCTTTATTTGAGTCCAATTGTATCACTTCCAGTTTTGATAATAAAATAAGTTCCTTAATGCCTTCAAATGTATCACTTCCAGTAACATGATTGTTTTAATGAGTTGATGGCATTCAATATGTCAATGTGACAATGTGTGCGATGCAAGCACCTGTCCTTTCAAGAAAACTATATCAGAAATGTATTAATCTGAATTTTAGGGGTATAATAGTAATTTTACCCAATGACTAAGAAAATGTGGGACTATTTAATTATGAGTAGTATTTAATTGACTTTGTCAAAAAAAAAGTATTTAATTGACTAATTTATTTGAGGTTCTTGTTAGAATCAAAGAGTAAATTGGAATTTTTAAATAAGAGCTCATAGAGTAATATTTTTTTAAAAATATTGTCATGTATTCCACCGTACACCACACTTGCTCACAACCCACCCTATCACCATCACTTATCTCCTATTCCTTGTCCTCACGCCAAAACAAAGAAACGGGAAAGAAGAAAGGAGGGAGGGAGGGAGGGAGGGAGAGGAGCTCAATCAAAGAATTTTCAGCCCTAGGTTCAAGCTATTGAAGAAAGGAGATGAAAATTGAAGCTTAGGAAGTAACTTCCATGGAAGATGGCTAGGGTTCTCCATTTCAGAAATTGGGGGTTTTCATCCTAAAGCTTCTAAAGAGCAAAAGGTAACATAGAATCCCCTTTCAAAACCTCTCATAGGTGTGCTTAGGAATTTAATTTGTTTTCATGTTTGGGTGATGAGATGTTCCTATTTGATATTTAGGATAGAATGAATAGTGTATATGCTTGTAATGTGTTTGATTTAATTATTGTGAGAGAATTTCAGTTTTAGGATTTGTGTTGAAATGAGTATGTTTGTGAAAATGGTCATATCTCTGTTATGTATTGTTTTAGTAAGAAGAAAG
Organism: Astragalus glycyphyllos; assembly: GCA_963573325.1. NCBI lineage: Eukaryota > Viridiplantae > Streptophyta > Magnoliopsida > Fabales > Fabaceae > Astragalus > Astragalus glycyphyllos. Next base: position 67,891,743 of record OY754310.1, read on the forward strand.
GCCCTATTTACATATTTGAAATTGGGGTTAGTTAAGTTTAAGATGAAATTAGATATTGTTATGCATTTCAATCTTGAGATATATGAATGTTGTTATCGAGGAAATGATTTGTGTTGCTAAGATTCTCTTAGAAACTCTTGAATCCTTTTTAGCTACTTGAAATTAAGTGTCCTATAACCTGTTGGCCGATGAATGATGGTGTGATTTAGTAGAAGTTGTTGAAATTGAACTGAAAGTGGATTGAGTTGGGTGCTGCCTTAAACCTGTATAGACATATACCTAGATTTTGACTTGTTGTGACTTCTACAAAAGTAATTTCGAAATTATTTTTCTTTATTTAGAAACTAGTCTGGATTCCCTTCAATTTGGACATTTATTTTGCTACATTTGGTTGAGAATCGGGAGAGGAAATCAAGTTATAAGTTGAGCAAGATGTTTTGCTTGGTTTCTGCACCTATGCATCCTCTTTTCATAAACTGTACTAGTTGGTTAGCTATCTTGCAAAATGAAAATAATATTCATAATATAGAAATCTTAAGCTCTCCAATGGCTCGTCATTTGCTCAAATCCGATACTGTTTGATATTTTAATAAAATCACTGAAGTTTATGTATTACACCTGAAAATTCTGCATAGATGATTATGAGTAGAAGAATATTTGAATTGTGTAGAATGGACTCCTATGTGGGAAGCAAATAAATTTTCTCAAATAGATTTTATCTCCAAATATGAGTTGAAAAGTTGTTTTTACTTTATGTGTGTTAATTGTTTGTTGTTGTTGTTGGATACTGTTAGCTACAACGAAGAGATAGTGCAGCTTATGCGCTAAATGCTCATAGTCTATATACGGCCTGTGATTACCGTTTTGCCCTGACGAAGAAATAAAATGGCGTATGATTACCGTTTTGCCGTGACGAAGAGATAATACGGCGTATGATTACCGGTTTGCCGTGATGAAGAGATAATACGACCTATGATTACCGTTTGCCACGACGAAGAGATAATGTGATCTATGTGCACATAGTATAATAAGTTGTATTGTTTATGATTCCGTGATATACGTGCATGAAATTTTCCTTTGAACTTTTTAGGCAAAGTGATTATTGTCCAATGTTGTTGTACTTCTTTTGTTGTTACTCTAGAATTGTATTTGAAAAAAAATAAAAAGCTTGTGCATTATCTATTTTATGTTATAGAGAGGATTTTTTTTCATATCTCGCACACAGATATGGCTGGAAACATCAAGTAAATGTTTTTTTTTCATATATTCTTTGTTACTGAGTTGTGAAACTCATATATCAGTGGGTAGCGGTGGTTTATATGCTTTACAACTATGACTAACATATATCACTGTTATTGTTATAGTTATCTAGAAAGAAAATTCTATAACCTTGTGGCGATTAAGTTATCTGCTTTACAACTATGACTTAACTTTTTTTGTGACGATTAAGTCACTTAAGTTTTAAAAACGTTGCATCATTGCCCTTTTTAACCGTTTTTGTTTAACTCCATTACAAAAATGCATATTTGGCTTTTAGAGTGATTATGTGGTTTTTTTAATGCTTACGTGGCAATTTTATTTTAAAATTATTTTTAATTAAAAATTAAAATAAATAATCCTCTTCTTCAAGAAAAAATGTGCAGACTGAAAACAATTCTTCACCATCAACAACCCTCTAAAATCATCGACTTTGTCAACTATTCAATCCCTTCAATCTCTCTAAACTTCAACAACCCTTATATGAAACTTAAACTTTTTCCTTGCTACTTAAACTCTGTTTGAGATTCTAATAATTTTGCTGGATGCTTAAACTCTATTTGTAATTTTATTAGAATGGCACTTGCAGCATCTGGGGTTGAGCATGAAGAGCTTCTAAGGTGCAGAACCAAAATCTACCTACGTTGGAGGTGATTTTCGTCGTCACGGTGAAAAAAAGGTGCAGATCTAAAAAGTAAAAACAACCAATTCTAAGAAAAACAATCACTTATTCAAGACAAAACATGCTTTTCATTTTTCCAAAGACAAAACATAATTTAAAATGAAGTAAAATTAACAAACATAAGAAATGGCTAACATAAATCTTTAAGAAAAAATCTACTTAAATATATGTAGTATATAAGTTACTCTCTTTTAATTCTTTTAAGATAGCTAAGACAATGTTTAAAAGAATTTTAATTAAATATTTTATTGTAATTTTTAAATATATCATAACAATATGGATTGTTCGTAAGTGAGTCAAAGAATTAATTGGATTTGGGCTAGTAAGTGAGTGAGAGTTGGGTTTTAGTTGCATTTGGGTTAGTAAGTTGGTGAGGAAGGTTGTAATTCAACAAGCCTTAGTGTTACTTGCGGTTTGGTTTGGTTTGGTTTGGTTTGGTTTGGTTTGGTTTGGTTTCTGAAATCAAAACCGCGAACCAAACCAAACCGCGCGGTGCAATGAAAAAAAGAACCGAATTTATCTTTTGGCTTCCGCATTTATCTTTTGGGCTTCCGCATTTATCTCTAAAATGAGGAAATTCAAAAAAAATGTGTTCCGAATTTACCTAATTTTTAGGTAATTCCGGATTTTTTTTTTATTTCAAGGGTAATTTCGTCCATTTGGTCAATTTGGGGGGGGGGGGGGGGGGGGGGGTATGGGGTATAAGGAGGGGTACAAAAAAAACCTAACAAAATTGATGCATATTTCAAGAGGAAAGCTTCCAACAAATATGAAAATTGTATAGCTTCAACATTTTGGACAAATTCCGCTACTGTTAAAATATTTTAGTTAGTAGTTACGGCACCCCCAATATTTTGGACAAGCTCCGCCACTGCACCTAGCAATATAGATGGGTGCCCGTACGGGTCGTAGACTTGGGCTCGTGACTTGTCATCCTACTTACGCCAACCATTTCTTAATCCATTTATATTTATATATATATATATATATATATATATATATATATATATATATATATATAGTTCTTTCCTCACAAGGTTCTAAACGAAAGAATAAACATCAAAACCAATTCATATCATTGTCATAATTGATTGAAGTGAATTGGATGATGTTATAATCAATTGCTTGATTTTGTGACAATATATATTTTATGCACCTGATTGAGTTAGGATAATGGAAAACAATATGTTTTTTATGCACCAAGTGTTAGGAGTTAGGATAATTAGGAAGACTTCTTTAGCAAGTTAAAATCACCATTTAATGTTTATTTATATTTGTAGACTTTTACGTTAGCTTCTCAACGCATCCAGGAACACTCAAATCGAAGTTTCGGATCAAAAGATACGAATAAAACAGTCAGAAGGCTGTCGAAAAGTCTCCCAACCTGAAACAAGCTCGGACCGTGCGTGAAAGAGCACGACTCATGCGTGTTCTGCAGATTCCAAAACTCTGTTTTTGCATTTTTAACTCATTTTCAAAGGCTTCCAACCTATCCTAACTAGCATACAATCAACTTTAACATTATAAATCATTCCATTACAACCCAACCAACATCCATACATCAATTTCAATCAATAACCACCTATTAATCTCATGCATTTGGTTAGAAGTAAACATCATAGGTTATCATTTGAAGCAATTATCAGATTATTCATTCCAAGCAAGTAAAAGCACCCATTGTAATCAATCAAATCTTTTTTGAGTCCTAAGTACAAAGTGTACTTAGAATCCCTAAAATCAAAGAAAATGGAAGGAGATGAACTCACATGTTATTTGAAAATCACAATGCAAGCAAGAACTTCGACCCTTAGGCACCACAAGCTCCTAGAGTTCCAAAATCAACACCAGCACTCCTATCCTCCTATTTGGTACTTGAATCAACAATGTAGCTTCCAAAATGCTCAAAACAAGTGCCTAATCTCACATGCAAAACCCCAAAGCTTGAATGTGGTCTCTTACCCTCACATACATTTCGGAAGTGAGAAAGGGGAGGAATGGATGAAATTTTCTGGTTTTGATTCAAATGGAGAGATGGTATCAAGGTATATGAGGATATTTAGTAGCTGAAAATCATAATGATGGATGCGGAAGAAGAAATGGTGAAGTTCATTTTCTCTCACCCTCTCTCTCTCTCTCTCTCTCTCGTTATCTCTATCTAAAGTGGGAGTGGTTTCTTTTTAAAACGGAAAGGAATGAAAATAAATGAGTGAAGTGAAGAGGGAAAGGATTTCCATCAGCTAAAAGGAGCAAGGGATTTAAAAGGAAATTGGGTTGGATTTGGTCCAAACCTATTACTTCGTGACACCCCCAATTCTTATCATACATAGCTACTTGTAATGACAAACTCAACCAATATCAAATAATCAATTAACAACATTAATCATACACTCAAAAACACATCGATCGACTTAAAATACAAGACTAATATCCAAAGTAATTTGATTAATTACTTTTCTCAAAATCTGATAGTAACCCAATCACATATAAATGTCTAATTAATGGACTTTAAGGAACACCAATATAGTTCCAATGACTAATAATCAAATCAATTTAAACACTAGAACATTCAATATGAATAAAGCAAATATACCGTAATACTCAAAGTAATTAAATAATTACATTGGGTATTACAATGATACATGATATGAGGGGAGAATTTTAACACAATAAGTCAATAAGCTTTGTTGCATCACAATAAAAGATTCATTATTATCAGATCTTGAAGTAGATCAAAACATAGAACATTATAGTTAGCATAAACTCTAAAGAAGAGAATGACTATACCTCAACTTACAAGATTTCCATAAGTAACATTATGCATGACATGACTCAACTCAATTCTCCTCATCATGTCTTATTTTCCTTTTTTCTTCTTTTTTTATCGGTAACTGTTTATTTATTTTTCTCGTATATGACAGCTACTGCAAGGAGAGGATATTTTTTATGAGAGGTAACGCCAACAGTTTCAGTCATGTCCAAGTCCTCCCCAGCTGCCCCATCACGCAATTTCCAATCAAATTGATAGACAAGGTTTGCAAGCACAATCTCATTCACAGCAGTGGCAAACATCACCCCAGGACAACCTCTTCTTCCAGCTCCAAATGGAATGAGTTCAAAATCTAATCCTTTGAAATCTATCAAACTATTCAAGAACCTTTCTGGTTTAAACTCAAGAGGTTGATCCCATGATGAAGAGTCTCTTGCAATTCCCCATGCATTTACTATCACCTGAGTGCCAGCTACAATGTCATAGTCATTCAGTTTGATATCTCTCATGCATTTTCGAGGAACTAACAACTCTTAAAAGTCTGAAGCACACTCAAATGTTTCTCTATGTTTCAATTCAATCCTAAAAGAGAAAACACGACTCACAATCCCTTATTTCACAATCCATACTTACCAACCCACATACATTTTTGTCAAAGAAAAAAATACCCACATACATCACTTTTAACGAAACTTCCACCCAAAATCAAGTGTGCTTGGCAAGAAATGCAAGGATAAGCTGATTCACTTGTTTGGGAAATTGTTCTTGAACAAAATGGGTTCCCTCAAAAATAAACGTAATCTCCAGATTGGGAACATGCTCTTTAGCTTTTTCACCCTTTGTTAAATCCTCAATCCCTGGAAACTTGAAAACATAATCCTTGTTACCCATTACCAGCAGTGCTGGAACTTTGACTATAGAATCTTCTGGCAACTTAAAGTCTTCACCAATTGACCTACAAAAGCATGCAAACAAATCAAATCCATCATTAACAACAATTCACTTGTAGATTAAAAAAGCTTGGCGGCCAAGTAACCATGCTTTTTAACAACACATCATGTCACTAAAAAAAGAGAACAAGGGAAAATGGTAGCACCTATATGGAACCTGCAATGCAGTTCGAAATCCAGATTTCTCATACAAGGCTCCGTATGCTGCAAGATCTTCCTCAGTGAACCAAGAGGGAAGAGGGGTATCTGGTTCTACCAAATCCATGATCTCCTGGCTCTCCTGAGCTATTGGTATTTCACTTTTTGAGAAAAGAATGTAAACATTTCGCACAATAGTTTTTGCATCAAAGCGTCCGAAATCAGCCTCCGCCCTTCCTGGTTCCTGATAATGCATATAGATTATTGACAGAAAAACAATGAAGTTATGATGAAATTAGCAGTGATTATGAGTGAGAGGTCAAAGGAAATCAGAAATACCCGCCATCTTGAAATGTAGAATCCTTCAGGGAGGTATTTATGATACACAGAAGGGCGTGGTGGAACATATGGAACTCCCAATGTGATAACTCCCGAAATCCTTTCCGGGTGCCTAATGGAAAACAAATATGCAGGACTAGCTCCAAAATCTTTTGCAATAAGAAACACCTGATATACATTTAATTTAAATACAATACATTGAGATGAGAAACAAATTAATCAATTAAGCATCAGATAAGCTTATAACATGAAAAACAATGTTTCGAGTTTCTGTTACTCGCTCGCTACAAGTTATGGAATCAGTCACAACATACAAAGCATCAAGACAAATCGAAATGGATCATGATAAATGGAATTTGAAATTGGAAATGTCTATGCAGCAACACTTCATATTGAAGGCATGTTCGGTGTTCAACACGCATGGATGTCTGAAACCAACACGACACAGACACACGTGATTACATTCAAATACTTTAATTTTCTCAAATAACTTTCAGTATCTACCTGTATATGTTGTGTCCATTATCCGTGTATATATGTGTGGTGCTTTATAGGGGAAGCAAGAATTTTCAGATTCCCTTCGAGAGGCAAAAATATTTTTGATCAGGTATTTATTCAACAATGAAGGTATAATAATACATGAGAAAAATTAAGCGAGAATTAATATGTTGAATTCAAAATTGATATTAGTGTAAAAAGTGCAAAATTTGAAGTTCAACCAGATACAACACTAGATTATTGGAAAGAGAAGAAAGACACTATTAAACATGAATTTTTGTTTTTCCCTTTGTGTGTAAAATAAAATTTAACCATAAAATAGGGAGAAAGTAAATAGTGTACTTATCCAAGAGCAAGAGCATCGAGAATTGCGAGGAGGTCAGTGAGAAGATCAGAGAAGGTGGCCTTTTCTGGTTCAGCCGGTGGGTCGGAAAGTCCGTACCCTCTGAAATCGGGAGAAATAGCTCTGAATCCTGCACCCGCAAGGGCGATCATCTGGTGGCGCCAGGAGTACCATATCTCTGGGAACCCGTGAAGAAATACGACGACGTTTGGACCTGCAAGAAAGAAGGGAGTGTTTGTTTGACTTTCATTTACAATTCACAAACAAGGAATTAAATGGATTGCGGTAGACAGATAGCGTTCGGTTTGGTACTCACCGCTTCCGATTTCTGCGGTGTGGAGTTTTAGAGCTACAACGTCAACGAACTTGTGTTGAATTTGGTCCATCATTCAGAGCGAACGTATTTCGTGTCTGAACTGAACACTCTCATGGTGATATCTGCTGCTAGTACTGTTTTATAGTGCATGTTTATGCTTTAGCCAATCATTTGGATACACGTCATTTTAATAACAAAATACCCATCTTTTATCATATACTAGTTTATTGTTTATTGAGTGATGTTATTTAGCCAAAAAAATTTAGACAATAAATGTCAAAAACCATACTACAATACCAATTAACCAGGTTTTTTAAGACGTTTCGAAATTTAGCCATGACTACCGAAGACATTACTGGCTCTGATTCTGCTATTTCTAACTTCAACAAATCGTTTCATTTTCAAGAATGTCAATGGCAAGAAAATAAATTTTTATTAAATATGAAAAATGTTGCCAACATTTAAAAGATGACATTCATGTGCTCACTGAAACAGTTGATCAGAAAGGAAGAGATAAAATAGCTAAAGAAATATTCCAATAGAAAGAGAATTATTTTCTCTATGGAAAGAGAATTATTTTCTCTATAGAAATAGAATTGTTTTCTCTATATAATTTATTATCATTGGAAAGAGAATTATTTTCTCTATACTATTTATCGATAGAAAGAATAATTTTCTCTATATGGTCTTATAGAAAGAGAATGATTATCTCTATATTATTTTTAATCCTACGGAAAGAGAATAATTATCTCTATAAGAATGAATTATTTTAATTCATATTGTCTGGGAAAAGTTCTGGCTAGGAAAGACTTGGTACTTAAGCGTGTCCGTTGTGACCCACCTCTCTTTCCTGGGAACCTACTCGACAAGAATGAATTTTTTTAATTCATATTGTTGCCGTTAGTGGTTAACGCTAACGGTTAATGATTTTAAATCATAGAATTGCTTTTTAGCAATAACATTATTTTTGAGAAGTTATACCTTTTACGATATATTGCAATATTGATTGCAATATAATTTTGAGAAAACCTTTCAAAAATTAAAACAGTAATCAGGCTCAAAGGAACAGCAACTGCAATGGGACCCCCACCTAGAAATGACACTGCTCCTCCATTTAATTGTTTCAATTGCGAGAGACCAGGTCATACAACACGCAAGTGTATGAACAGGCCAAGCTCTGCCCCGCAGGCTAACCTGATTGGATAGCAATTTGTTGCTATAATTTTAGAAATCAACATTGTTGGTGAATGCGAAGATTGGTGGATGGTTATTGAGTATGTTTTGAACATACAGGTTGCTGAAAATAAGAAAATGATGCTGAGTCTGGTTAAAACTTTATTTTAAACAATGATATTTTTTTAAAGCATTGTTTACTTCGTCTATTGGAAGTTTTGTACACTCTATAATTTTTAAACGTGGTTGACTTTGACGTGTAAACAAATGCATTCTTTTCAATAAGAGCCAAATAGCATTTTTCAAAAGTTATTTTTTTCAAATGACTTAAGAAAAAAATTGTGATTTTTGAAGTCAAGCATGAATTTTCAAGACTTCGCATAAATCAGTAAGGAAATCTGAGTATTAGTTTTGACTCACTCAGATATATGCGAATAAGATAGAACGTTAACCAGAAATGGAAAATGATAGTTTATCACTTTTATTTATAATTGTTTTGACTACATTGTAGTATACTTTGGGAATAAAAGTGAAGTGCTTGACATATTCAAAGTTTTCCATTAAAGAATTTTGAAAATCAATTAAGTTGAAAGGTTAAGAGTTTTTATAGCGATTAAGGAACGGATTATGATTCTCATTAATTTAATGGAATTATACATGAAACGACTGCACCATATTTTTTCTGAAATGAATGGTAAAGCAAAAAGAAAAATAAAATCTTTATTGATTTGCTATTTTGCTGAATTCTAGGACTTGATCTCTGTTGTGGAAAATTTTTATAAGCTGTTGGTTAAGTTATGAATAGATTCGCCGAATCTAAAGAAATAAAAAATTTACTTCGGAGATCTTGAAGAAAAGACAGCCCATCTTGTCTTATTTTTGAATTTGGGATAACTTGGCTTATGTCATAATCCCAACTCGCCAATAGAGCCTATGAATGTGTATTCATTGGTTATGCAGTAAATAGCAAAACATACAGGTTTATGACCTTAATGCGAAAGTGATCATAGAGTCAAATGATGTTGACTTCTATGAAAGTATATTCCCTTTTAAATCAAGAAATAGTGGGGGCACCGGAACTGCTCAAGTTTCTGTGCTTAGGAGCGTTGAAAACAACGTAGAAAGGGGAATAGAACCTCAAAGAGGTAAGAAAGCACGTGCTGCTAAAGACTATGGACCCGACTATACGGTCTATACATTAGAGGAGGATCCTACTAGCCTTCAAGAAGCTCTGTCGTCATTGGATGCTGATTTGTGGCAAGAAGCCATAAATGATGAGATGGATTCTCTAGAGTCTAACAAGACAAGACAAGACACTTAGTGGACTTGCCTCCTGGTTGCAAACCCATTGGTTGTAAATGGATCTTGAAAAAGAAACTAAAACCTGATGGCACTGTTGATAAGTACAAGGCTCGCCTTGTAGCCAAAGGTTTTAGACAAAGAGAGAATATAGATTTCTTCGACACATATTCACCTATTACAAGAATTACATCTATAAGGGTACTAATTTCGATGGCCGCTGTTTACAACTTAGAAGTACACCAAATGGATGTAAAACTGCCTTTTTAAATGGCGATTTAGAAGAAGAAATCTATATGGAGCAACCTGAAGGTTTTGTGATCCATGGGCAAGAACACAAGGTCTGTAAGTTGGACAAGTCTCTGTATGGTCTCAAACAAGCTCCCAAACAGTGGCATGAGAAGTTTGATAATTTGATTATATCGAATGAGTTTAAAGTGAATGAAAGTGACAAATGCATTTATTACAAAACTGAGAATGACATTTGCACTATCATATGTCTCTATGTAGACGACCTACTCATATTTGGATCAAACATTCATGCTGTAAATAAAGTGAAATCATTGTTGTGCAACAACTTTGATATGAAAGACCTTGGAGAAGCAAGTGTAATCCTCGGTATTAAGATCACTAGGTCCGAGAAGGGAATTTCTTTGGATCAATCTCATTACATTGAGAAGATCTTAAAGAAATACAATTACTTTGATTGTAAACCTGCATGTTCACCATATGATCCGAGTGTCAAGCTCTTTAAGAACACTGGTGACAGTGTAAGACAAACGAAATATGAGATTGGCAGTTTTAGGTATGCCACTGATTGTACTAGACCCGATATTGCCTATGTTGTGGGATTGTTGTGCAGGTTTACTAGTCGACCTAGTATCGAGCATTGACACGCTATTGAAAGAGTCATGAGATACCTGAAAAGGACCATGAATCTTGGATTACATTATCAGAGATTTCCAACTGTACTTGAAGGATACAGTAATGCTGATTAGAATACTCTATCAGATGATTCAAAAGCACCTAGTGACTATATACTTAGTATATATATGGTGGTATTGTCTTCTGGAAATCGAAGAAACAGATCATTTTGGTTCAGTCCACTAAGGATTCTGAAATGATAGCATTGGCATCCGCCAGTGAAGAAGCTAGTTGGTTGAGATGCTTACTAGCAGAGATTCCCTTATGGGAAAAACCGATGCCAGTTGTGTTGATCCACTGCGATAGTACCGCGGCTATTGCAAAAATGGAGAATCGTTATTACAACGGTAAGAGACGACAAATACGTCGTAAGCACAGCACAGTTAGAGAGTTATTCTCAAAAGGAGTTGTGAGAGTGGATCATGTACACACTGATCAGAACTTAGCCGATCCTTTGACGAAAGGATTAGCCAGAGAGAAAGTCCAAAATACATCTCAAAGGATGGGACTACTGCCTTTAGAACCATGAGTCACTCACGATGGTAACCCGACCTAAAAGACTGGAGATCCCAAGAATTAGGTTCAATGGGTAATAACAAGTTGTGAAGTGATAGGAGATGAACACGCTATTAAAAGTAAAGAAGCATGATTCCTGAAGCAATGTAAGGTTGAGATAATAGAAACTCATAATGAGATCTATACTCTATGTGGAGTGGAGTACCTAGCTATAGGAGTACTCTTGATAGACTCATCTTTGTGAATGTGGAAGTGGGGCCGCCTCCTATGGAATTGTTGGTAGAAATTCCTAGAGCGTTCACTAAACTGGGATAGACGTGTAGGGCCACAAACGCACGGGTTTTTGAGAATACACCTAAGGAAAAGGTTGTGTGTGGTTTTGACGATTAGAGATAGAGTTCAAGACTACGAGTCACTCTTGTTGAATCTAAATCTTAACCGCTACGCAAAGGTTCAAGTCGTATGACACCTCTGCTTATGCACAATCTTATGGAGGCGTTTGACGCTACTTCTGAAACTTCTTTTTAAATTCAAGTGGGGGATTGTTGGAACTTTGTTAGTTGTGAATTGAAAAAGTCCCACATTGGATAGAATAAACACTTTAAGAGTGTTTATAAGTGTGGACTTTACACCTTGGGTTGGAGCCTAATGGGTACCCAGTTTTGTAAATGGGAAAGCACGCACACCATCTAACCACCACACACGCGTGCGCGCCGCCGTCCGGCAGGCTCGGCTCGGCCGGGTCGGGCTTGGGCTTGTGCTTGGCTTGTGAGGTGTAAATATATTTTTGTGAAAATAATTAATTATTATTTTATTTTCTGGTGCGTTGCGTGTCTAGATTCGTTGAACCGTCCGGATACGATGAACTAACCGTTGCGTACAGATTCGTTGAACAGAGTCGTTCTTATCCGCGTTTGTTCCTATCCGTTATAGCTTGGAGTGCAAGCACTCCGGTCTTATCCTCTAAGACTTGCGCACGCGTGTGTGGTGGTTAGATGGTGTGCGTGCTTTCCCATTTACAAAACTGAGTACCCATTAGGCTCCAACCCAAGGTGTAAAGTCCACACTTATAAATATTCTTAAAGTGTTTATTCTATCCAATGTGGGACTTTTTCAATTCACAACTAACAAAGTTCCAACAGGTCCATCATTCAGAGCGAACGTATTTCGTGTCTGAACTGAACACTCTCATGGTGATATCTGCTGCTAGTACTGTTTTATAGTGCATGTTTATGCTTTAGCCAATCATTTGGATACACGTCATTTTAATAACAAAATACCCATCTTTAATCATATACTAGTAATCAAGGATTTAATTAATTTCTACAACATTGTTTATTGAGTGATGTTATTTAGCCAAAAAAATTTAGACAATAAATGTCAAAAACCATACTACAATACCAATTAACCAGGTTTTTTAAGCCAATAACCAACTTACTTTTTCACAGTTTTTTAGGCCAATTACTAAAATCTATGAAAAAATAGGTTCGTTAATAGCTTAAAAAACTTCGTTAACTGGTGTTATAATGTGGTTTTTGGCTATTTTTTGCTAGAAAAATTTGGCTGAATATCATTATTGTTGTTTATTACGGTCGCCGAATCACGAAATAATTTGTCATCGAAATGATTTGACTTACTCAAGAGCGATGAGATCTTTGGGTCTCTTCTAGTGTTAAATCTCTTGACCGAGAGTTTTGTCGGTCATTATAATCCTATTTGCCTCGAGGATTAGTCTCTACAATTACGCTCAAAGGATATCCCAAAAGTTTTGTCCTTTATTAAATTTAAAATTAAGCTTTCATCGTTTTTTGTTGTCAATTTTATCATTATAGTGATTTTTAAAAACAAAAATCATCTATAAATTTATAAAATAAAATCAATGTCATTTTAAACAAGTATCGATCATTTGTCTTCAATTTTCTGCCTTACTATGAATTATCACTGACACTCTTTTGCTTTTTTCTACGCACTACTTTTTCTTTTTTACATCTTTATCAGCTTCAAAATTTTCATTATTCTCTTTTGTCAAATTTCATCAAATAAACTTTATTTTGCTACCCTCGCATACTTTTTTCCCTTCAAAACTTTAATTTAAAAAGAAAACATACTCCTAAAACAAAAAAAAATCTTTTTTTTAGTAAAAAAAAATTCTCTTGACACATGACACATTTTTATTTTATAGATTATATATTATTTTTGAAATTTTGGAATGAGCTATTCTATACTTAAATAAAACCTATATTATGAAAAATATGACTTAATGTTATTATTTTTAATATAATTTAGAAACTACCAAACTTATCTTGCACTATTAGACTTTTATATCAGAATCGTATATTTCATACATGTTAAATATTACAAATATAGATTCTTATAAATATATGAGAAAACAATACATGTTATTGTAATAATTATTTTTTATATTTTATCTTTACGAATGTATATTGTACTCTTGAGTTCTAGTGGGAAATAAGGCTAAACTAAAGTTATGTAATTGTAACAAGCTAATCATTTAAGTTTTTTGGTACCACTTTGATCCTTTACGTTATTTAATTGTAATAAGTTGGTCTTTTAAGTTTATTTCGCACCGCTTAGGTTCTTTAAGTTATTTAATTGTAACAAGTTGGTCTTTTAAGTTATTTAATTGTATGTCAAAAAAAAGTTATTTAACTGTAACTTTTCAATTTCTGTCAAGCTTTTTTATATTTTTAATCTTTAGTTTTTGGGCGCTGTTATTCTGTGCCAAAGCTTTGTTTCGAATTACACGTTGCCTTTCTTATGTCAAAATTTCTAGAGTTATAGTCAGCCTAGAGTAAGTTGCATTTGTTTTTTTTTAAAACAGATTTATGATAAATCTGTTTTCAAGAAAAATATTTACCAAAATCTGTTTTTTATATTTTTGCAAACCGAATTTATCTAAGTAACACTTAAATCTGTTTTTGATATAATAGATTTATCTATTATTAGATAAATCAGTTTTGAATTTTTTCAAAACGGACTTAAGTGATAAATAGATAAATCCGTTTTTTAAAAAATAAAAGTGATAAATCAGTTAAAAAATCAAAAATAATTTTTTAAAAAAAAATAGATATGAGTATCAGTCGTCTTTTGGTTTCGTTTAGTGTGTAGTTCGTTAATACATGACGATTTTGTACGTCGGGTGAATAATTTAGGCTAAAAAATCAGTTTTGGGGCAACCTACTTCGATTGTAATGAAACCACGGTCATTAAATCCGAAAAAAATCAAAAATCAAGACCCCCGAAGAAGGGACTTCTATCGGGACAGAGGGGCTCATAATCCCAAATTCCATTGTTTACTATTTTTTATTAAGTTTTTTAATTTTTCATAATCTCCAAAAAAGTAAAAAAAAAATTGCATAACCTTATTTTGGTTTTATTAGATTTTTAGTGGTGTTTTATAATTTTTAATAAAAAACAGTTGTTTTTAATACACAAAACAGATTTACCTATTTATTAGATAAATCCGTTTTGACTATTTTCAAAACAAATTTATCTAATAATAGGTAAAACCGTTTTTTAAAAATAACAAAAACTAGTTTAAGTGTTGCTTAGGTAAATCCGATTTGTAAAAATATAAAAAACGTATTTAGGTAAATATTTTTCTTGAAAACGGATTTATCTAATTTAAACATAAATCCGTTTCGGAAAAAAACTAAAAAAGGATTGATCTGTAAATTAGATAAATATGTGTGAAGAAATGTATCAAGGTACTTTCGGATTATCATATTTTGTGGGGATTTAGGGTGAAATGGTGGGGGTAAAAAAACCCAAAATGTGTCTCAATCTGTCATTTAATAACCTTACACATGTTCCCCATGGCCTCATGAGTCATATCTTGAAAAATGCAAAATCTAGGTTGCGCTACAGGAAGCCAATGGAAAGTTTAGACCAAAATAAAGTTGATGATATTGTGGGGAGGTGAGACCTTATGGCAGGGGCCTTAATTTAGCCCACATCGATACATTTTTTTATATACAGGGTAATTTACCAATTACATGCTGTAGTAATCATTTCAGTACTACACTTTCAACTATTCATCTGTTACCTTTTTGAGCTAAAATCGTTTTATCTTAGGAAGACACATCAGTTTAATTTCATACATTCACTTGAAAGCAAATAAAGGACGGACATCCTATAACCATAGAAAATGGTAAGTGATTATACAATACGTCCCTTAGCTTACAAAGGAAAAACAAATTAGGTTGTTAAAAAATTGAAAACTAAATTAGATATGTTTTATTCAGCATCTGAGACCTCTTCTTCATCTTCCTCTAAAATGTAGACCAGGGCACGCTTTCTGGCAGCAAATACACACGCCACGCCTCTTGAAGCTGTTAGCAAGACACGAGGAAACAATTGAGAGTGTTGACAAGTTGAATAGCTTATACTCATATACTCATATTAACACAATAAACAGAAAACAGCTTAAGGTCCAAGGGGGAAACTAATACTAAAGGATCATCATTATTCAATTCAAAAGTTTGTTACTACAAGAAACATTTAATTTGAATAACCGCTAGATAGTTGATTTAAATAGAAAAAACCATCTGTAAATCTCCGATCTAATCAATCTCCGTTGAACATATCACACCAAACCCACATCCATGACAATTCTAATACGTCAAAACTCCTGTATCTCTCACACATTAACAAATTTCAACGAAAGACTGACTAACAAGACAACCATTCTCCATAAATTTTGTTAACTTTTTTCTTAAACATGTTCTCTTAACTTCTGAAATCAGACTATAGGAATTATTGCATATACTATGCATTGTATCCACAATATGTATGTATGCATCGCATGCATCCATCTTCTCCTTTTTTTACTATGAGCTGCACCAAAAAAATATCAACACTAGACAATGATATTAGTTCATAATTAAACGCGATTAAATTTGGGTAGATATCTGCAATTAACTATAATTTGATTCACTAGACTATGGTATTAGTTAAGACAAACACATCACATGTAATTAAATTTGTGTGTCTAAATATTCTGCGATCGACTATTATTGGATTGATTATGATTAACATGGTATGAATTCTTCATTAGTTTGTTTTTCCCGAAAACTTCAGCTAGGCAGATTGCTCTCAAGAAAACTTAGATGCATTTAAGCTAGAAGGAGAGTACTTACCACTAACTGCCAAGGGAGCAATTACACAATGAGGGATGGTGCGAGCTTTCTCATCCCCTATGTTTGGGTAAGTGACATAATCCTACGTGAACATAATTACAAAAGAATGACCATAATGGAATACAGAAATATACTTAGCTTCATAAAGGAGATATCATATAACTAATTCATTTTAGTGGAATTTACCATATAGAAAAACATAAATACTGAGATTAGCTCATAGTAGGTCAAGCAAGAAAGGAAAGGGAACTCTTTTAAAAATAAACAATTGCAGTTCTTGAAATATTACTTGAATCTCAATCTGATCGGCGACATACTATCATCTTAGACAAATATTTAAGTTTTTTTAATCAAGTCAAACAATTTTTTCACTCGTTCCTCTCAGCAGACTAAGTTGATGTGCACGTATTACATGGCTATTGTTATTAACTATTTGACACAAGGAGAGCAAATAGAGAAGTAAACAAGACTGACCAGTTTGTGATGATAAGAATCATCCATTGGTCCTAACAGTTAAAACTTACGAGACTCACTGACTCTTGACAGCCATAATTTAGGAAAACAATGACACGGATGAGGATATATTAGCATCTCATTTTCTTTCTCTTTCTTTTCTTTTGGCCTTTTGATGGCTGAAAGAACTATATAGAAGAGAGGAGGCATTCTTATTCTGATACTTAATG
Organism: Astragalus glycyphyllos; assembly: GCA_963573325.1. Classification (NCBI taxonomy): domain Eukaryota; kingdom Viridiplantae; phylum Streptophyta; class Magnoliopsida; order Fabales; family Fabaceae; genus Astragalus; species Astragalus glycyphyllos. The sequence continues at coordinate 67,908,787 of OY754310.1, forward strand.
ATTTCTACAGTATCAAATTCAAAAAAAAAATTGCTTCCTAGGTTTGGTCAATTGTTGAAATTGAAACTTATATACAATTGCGTAGAAATATAAAATGTTTACAAGTTTTCTTAATCTTTAAGATGAGTTACTGGTCTTCTAATCCTCTTTCCCATTATTCACATTCTATTTACTGTTGGGCACATTTACGAAAGCTGAGATTCTGGGCAGATATTCTGAGGTTGATCAAAAAGTAAAGGGAAAAAGGAGACACCAGATATATGAGGCATCATAATCAAAATCATAGTTCACTGTACTTTAAAATCAAACCATCTAAAAAATATCTTTAACTTCAACCTCTATGGATAAACAATTTTATAAAAACGTTGGTTACACTGTTCACTAACTTATGCCATCAACAACAAAAGCAGTGGACGTAATATGATATACCTTCAGTTTTTGTAAACTCCAGACATCTATATATGCAGACCTTGATATAGAAACATATGGGAGATCACTTGCTTGCAGAATCATCAGACAACCATCTCCAGCGCTTTCTGACATATTAGTAGCTTTGTTCAGTAGCAAGACAACTTGACTATCCTGTGTCACACCATATTTTTAAAGCAACAAATATCAAGATTTTCTATCAGGTTGGAATTTGGGAGTAGAAAGGTTCAAAATATTTCTAATTGTCTCAGATTTTACCTTATACAAAGACAGATCCACACACTGGTAATCAACAGGAACACATAACAGCGCAGCTTCCAAAGAACTAGACCCCTTCTTTAGACAGTCCGAGTCGTGCATAAATCCTCTGACAATGCATATGCAATTTACAATATCTGAGAAAGACTCATCAGGTACTTGAAAAGATATGTAATCGATAACTTGATTTTGACCCATAGAATGTGACAAAGAATCTCCAGAGGAATCCTACGTAAAGAAAATAAGAATACAACATACTAATAGAGTTAGAAACAGACTGATATATCAAACTGGAATAACAATCTAAATACATTATTACCCAACTATGCCTCTTATTGCCTAGATTAGAATGTTAAAAACTAGTAAAAGTGTTCATTCTGGGAACAAGTACCTCATAATATGATACTGAAGTGGGAATTCTCATCGGTGATGATGCCTTTGGCGGTGATGGAAGAGGAAACAGTGGTAATAAATCCTCACAAAGTACATTTCTTGAAATTTTAGTAAAAGGCATTTGAAAGGCCTCTTTAAAGCTGAAGTATAACAAAGTCACGGAAAACATGAAAAATTAAAGAGATGTAACTAGAACAAAAAACAATGTGAAAAAGATACATTTGGGGTTTATAAAGACCTGACTTCTATTATCTTTACTGCTCAGCGATAATTGGCAGTTGTTTTTGGAAAAATCAGTTTCTACACAGAAAAAGGAAAAAAAAAATCATGGGTGCTATTTAAATTGGTAGAGTGTAAATTTAATGGGTCATAATGCTTCAGATTTCATATATGCCAATACTGTCTAAGTAATAAAACCGAGAATAATTCCATTTTCCTTTTCATAATAGGAATAAGCATTTTTAGACAGAATGAGAACAGATAGTTTTGTACATGAAGATTTCTCAAGATTTTTGCTGTCGGTTCATCATATTTTATGCATTATCTTCATCAGCTTCATTGATGAGTGCCAAGTAAGGATAAAGCCAACAACTACAAAGCCTTATCCGACTAGAAAGAATAAAAGGACACATAAATACCTTAATTCCATCTGCTGAAATTCTTTAGCCAGTGTTCTCCTTAGATAATCAGTGTCGGAAAATCCACCAAACTGAACTAATTCTCTAACTCTTTCCGCTGTCTCCCTGAATAATTTGACAAAATATTTAAAATGAAAATAAAGTCAGAATATCATTTCGCTGGTCTGCTTCATTTCTACATTTGATCTTTTTAGATCTGGGAATGCAACGTCAATCTGTGTCACAAAGATTTGACTCGGTTTAGCATTGGCTGCCGACTGCCTAACACAACCCTCTCTATTTATCTGGGATTCTATTCGGCTATGTATAGATTTGCAATGCACCCCTCTCTCTCTCTCTCTCTCTCTCTCTATATATATATATATATAGGAATGGGGAGCCTTGGTTCAACAGTAGGAGTTGCTACCATGTGAATAGGTGGTCACAGATTCAAGCCAAGGAATCAGCCTCTTGCATGTGCGAGATCAAAATACCTACTAGGGTGAGAACTTTATAGCCTCTTGTGGCATAGACTATCTATCTTTGGTAATTCTGGTGAAGGTTGATCGTCCATAGACATAAAAGCAATTTCTAAAATGTTATTTCCAATGTTCATGGAGGAATAAAGATGGGAAAGCCGTTTGGAGGAATGCAATGTATGCTGTAATTTGGTGTTTGTGGTTAGAAGGGGTTGCCAGAATTTAAGTACAAGTTTTTGCTTGTCTCTACCATGGGATTAGGTAGTTTTCTTCACTTCTTTAAGGTGCTCAGTAATGGCATTTTCATTCTTTAAGGGGATTTTTTTATCCGAGATGCAAAGAGATGGGCAAGCTTTGTGTGATTATTCGTTTTTTCTGTGACCCCTTTCCTCTATGGTGAATTTCTTACCTCTGCTCTTCAATTACTCTTCTTCTGTTGTCAAATAACATTTATTATTCAATTAGGGAATGAATTGAATTTGTCTCAGGTGACACAACTATTAAAGTTATTAAAGTTGCCATTTAATTCAATTCTGTCATCCTAAGCTCTATATGCCTCTATGGCTGTACAAGCTACAGTTGTGCCAACATTATAACAAATACCTGACTGAGATGTACAGTTTAACTTGACAATAAATTTGGATAAAATATTGAATGAATCGGGACTAGACAACAAAACTTACAAATCAATTTCAACAGCATGATCTAATTCTGATATTTCCAGCAGTTGTTTAACCGGATCTTGATCATATAGAAACTTCAGAAATATAATAACAAGCTCACTGCCAAAACCAAAAGAGGAATAAGAGAAATAACATCTTAAAGTCGGAACAATAGGGAATAGTTAGACAAACCTGTTATATGGTAGAAGCTGGTCACTTGGCTCTGACATGAGTAATTTTATACACTTTAATAGCCAGTTGAAGAAGTTTGAATACTGGCAGACGATATTGAGAGATAAAAAAAATATCAGACAGCATAAGCTTTAATAAAAATGCACACATGGACATATTTTGGACACTGATTTGTTACGAATGTGATGCCTGAATACATGTTCTTCTTTGTGTCAAAATAAGCCAATTAAAAGCTTCTCATAGCCATTGGGCCTTATCCCCATTGATATTACAATAACTGATTATTCATACATGAGAAGAAGCATCATAATCAAAGAAAAAACAAACATTAGACAAAATGAGATAGTGTACATGATACAAACTGGATACAGAGGAAGATAATAAAGGGAATTCTTGTATTATTTACTGCAATTCAGAGGATCTCTCTGAATTGCTATGGAGAATTACAAGCTAAAATGGAAGAAACAATGTAACAGTGAAAGAGCAATCCAATTGCTCAGTCCCTTTCCCTAACCATTCCCAATTCCAGCCTGAACCCACAGCTACTGATTCCCCCCCTTATATGCATTCTCTCCCCTCTAACTGACCAGAACATTCCCACTCTCCCTACGTGACTACTGCCAACGTGGCAGTAGTTTGTTACATCAGAATAGTGGAAAACTTTACTGATTTTACCCTTGTGCCCTTCATTACAAAATATCTGCATTAACCCCATTTTATCCTTTTGTCCTTCATTAATGAGGTCCGCATCAACACCTTCTCCTTCAAAATTCACCTTGTCCTCAAGGTGAGATTTCAGAAAATTCCTTAGTGACTCCATTGGCTCGCGAGTGGGATGTTGCTTCCCTTTGGTTAAGACCTCCACATCTTCATGCACGACTTGGCTTAACTCAGGTACTTTCATTTGTTGGATCGGACAATGGTATCCTAACATTAGTAAAAGTCTTCCTCCAGGATCCCATAATTGGAAGCATGATGACCAAGCAATGCAAGAAACTAACAAACTGCCTCTGTCAAATAGAAAGCTGAGCGAATGAAGGAAATCGAAGAAAACATTCCAATGATATCCATAAGCAGTAGCTGTCATAGGACAAGTGAGTTGTCCTGGATCCCATTGTCTGATCAAAATTGATAAATGCCAACACATCACTGCAGCAGCAACAAACTCATATTCTCTGATACTTTCCTGCCCATATTTCTTATATATTTCAATCAAAGTTGTTGCCGAAAAGTCATTCCCATCAACATAAGATCCCACAACATACACCTGCACTTGCATCTCTGTCCCATTTGGCAGCACCACTAAATCATCACATGTAGTTCTCATGAAAATATTATTGAGGAAGATCAAGTTTGACAAGACTGTCAACAATGGTTCCTTAGCCTTTGTTACAAGTGAATACATATCATTAGACACCAAATAATTCTCCAAAAAACCTTTCCATCTTGAGTGAAACAGTGAGATTGCAACTTCAACTAAGCACACACCAAATGCATCCAACCCCACAAAAGGCAACTGTATGTGTGGACCAGTGTGTACATTGCTTTCAGCATCTACACTAATCCAATCACAATCTATTGCAGGCTCTAAGGCTTTGCAGTAAATGTTGCTATAAAAAGATTGGTGTTCTTCTAATACAGTACATGAAGTAGAGGTCTCTTCCTTGGTAAGGCATCCCAAATGCTTGCCCAACCACACACATGTTGTAAATGTAGCCCTTATTTCAACGTATTCAGGCAATAACAGGGGATCAGCAAATACAGTAACTAAAAAGCCATGTGCAAAGTCTTTTATGTTTTTATTTGGGTTTAAGAGGTTGTGGATTGGGCTCAATAGAATTAAACCATTAATTGGGCCATCTAAAATCATTTTCTCCAAATCCATTATAGCAAGAATAACCATTAAACAAACCTGTTCACCATGTTGAGTCTGGCTCACTAGAGTAAAATAGATATCCAATCCCCTTAGAGCCCATTTTGCCTTAGTTTCTGCCTCTCTACTCCCTTCCTTGTATATTCCCTCTTCTTTTTCTAACACCTCATTGTTAATAGAACACATCAAGATCATTAGGCTGCCACTCTCCTCATCTTGTTTGAGGCCACCTGGATCCCACTTATGGACAAGTGGAGGCTCCACCATAGTTGACATCTTTGTTAATTGCATTGAACTATTACTATGGTTCCTATCACCCTCCACTAGAAACTTGATTATTTTACCCCTTCCTTTGAACAGCAGCAGCTGAGAACTATTGATATAACTCAAACCATTTCCATCTCTAACAACCAATAAAAATGTTGCAAGAAAGAATTGTTCTAACCTTTTAATGACAAGAGTTGGTGATATAAGTTGATCATCCAATTGAGAAGTTATCACACTACTCTCAAGTGGAAGGTTAAACCTTCTGATGTGGTGCTCTACAGTGGGGAGATGCGCATGTAATGCTTGCCAAAGTATATTAATGTGAAACAAATCCATTCTATTCTTCACTCCCTTTTCTTCTTGAAACACTCCTCTAGTATTAGTAAGCTGAGGGGGTGTAATTAATAGATATTGGGCCTGGCCCATTCTTTCAGTCCAAAAACCCAATTCCCATGAAATCCAATCAGCCGTAATTGCATTCTCCCTCCCATCAGTATCACGTTCCTCAGTCGCGAGAGCGAGAAGCGCTCCCTCCCATATCTGTCGCACCTCCGCCGCGGTTGCTTCCCAGTCCGGCGCCGGCGGCGGTTCACCTTCGTTCCTTCTGTCACCTCCACCTTGATCCTTTTCTGTTTCTGTGTTCGCAATCGCACCTAAGGAGCTTCGCAGGATGCTTTCATTTTTTCTGCCGTTCTCGCCGTGCTTCTCTCTAGCCTTGTCGGAGCCACCATTGCTCCTTTTCTCATATCGTACTAGGTTCGCAGTATCTCCAAGAGAGTTTCCACTTCTGATGTCATCGTTCTCCTTCTCCGACCTCTTCACTCTCGGGGTCATCTCCACCATTCTTAGATCTGAATGAATTTCTCCCTTACCCTCTTCGTCATCTTCACTGTGGCGTTTCTGTCTTGGCTCTTCATCTTCTTCACCTTGCTGATAATATTGTGCACCGTCTGCAGTGGTTGGTTCCACTCTCCCGCCACTTCTTCGACTTGGAGCTCGATGCCGCCGAGTTCGATGTCTCGACCCTTCTCGTTTCCTTCTTTTCCAGAGCTGCTTGATTTCTTCAAGCTGGGCGATAATACCCTTCAGTCGCTGCTCTACTTCTTCTGCTTCAGATTTCTCGTGCCTTGTTTCCATTTGAGCACCCAAGATCGAGTGCTTTGATACCACTTGATACAAACTGGATACAGAGGAAGATAATAAAGGGAATTCTTGTATTATTTACTGCAATTCAGAGGATCTCTCTGAATTGCTGTGGAGAATTACAAGCTAAAATGGAAGAAACAATGTAACAGTGAAAGAGCAATCCAATTGCTCAGTCCCTTTCCCTAACCATTCCAATTCCAGCCTGAACCCACAGCTACTGATTCCCCCCTTATATGCATTCTCTCCCCTCTAACTGACCAGAACATTCCCACTCTCCCTACGTGACTACTGCCAACGTGGCAGTAGTTTGTTACATCAGAATAGTGGAAAACTTTAATGATTTTACCCTTGTGCTCTTCATTACAAAATATCTGCATTAACCTCATTTTATCCTTTTGTCCTTCATTAATGAGGTCCGCATCAGTACATTTTCAACATGTTAGACAAAAGGGTTCATCCACCTAAAATATTGTTCAAACTTAATGGAAAAACAAAAAATAAAATTTATAGGTATAATAAAATATGATGAATTATTCAAATACAAACAAAAATGAAGCAATAAAACATTTATTCACACAAAAATGAAGTAATTTCCGCAGTTGACTTTCAGCGATCCAACGGATTGTGTGAATTTAAAGGTGATGCTAAATGTAATTGCACATTAACGAGGTTCTCATGAGTTTAGCTGTAATAGTCTGTCCAGGGACTGTTTCAAACTTATTGTTAACTCTTACAATTTGATTATTCATAGTTTAAAAATTAAAGTTTCTATGTGACTGAAGAACTATCATCAGATTAGAATAACTCATGTTCTCGGGACTTGTTTTGATCAAGATATATTACCTTAAAGTTCTTAATTTAGCAAAGGAATACCTGTCTGGTATTTGGGTTCATGTTCAGTTCCTCCTAAAATCACCTTTGATCCCAAAAAAAAATAGCAGGGAAAAAGACAGCCACTAGTTATACCCAACTTTTTGTTAGATAAGACATAAAATAGGTTCTGTTTATATTGCTAGTATCAGACTATACTGTTACAGTTACTCTGTTAGTTAACTGTTACAGTTAATGCTGTTAGTTAGTTTGACAGTTTGTTAGAAGTCTGTTTCTAACAAACTGATCAGTTAGTTAGTTACTAAGAGGTTGAGCAAGCCTATCCTTTGTAATGCTCAACCTATATATATGATCCCTCTCTATTGTACAAGATACAATTTCAATCAATAAGAAAATTCACAATTACTATTCAGTATGCAACCATGGTTTCTAACACTTTTAAAGACAAGTAATTTTGTGGTTTAATCAGACACCCAAAGAGGCACTGGGAAGTTAGGCTGGTTAGCATACCTTAGTAAAGTTCAGGAATATTTACGATATTTTGGCAAGAACATACTTGGGTTACTAAACTCAACACAGAATTTATATTCTAATGCAACCTTGAGAAAGTATATAGCTTATAAAAATTTGAGAATTTGAGAATTTTATAAACCTTAATATAGCAAAGCCTACAACGGAAACGATAAAGCTAAACCCTGTAAGATACATTTCAAAGGCACACCTGCTGCACAACAGATGAAAGAACCCTCATAAATCGTTCAACTTGTACAAGTAGCATACCAGCCTTTTCTGCTGCATTGCTAACGAGTAACTCATCCAAGCCAATGCCACAATATCGTGCACGCCATCTTGAAAGCCCTCTAAGTTCTCCCATTCTGAATCCAATAACTTCTGCAGCGGGCTGGCAGGTTGATAGAAACCAGTTCAATTTATAAATTAACAACAATAGAATTCTGATTAATTGATTGTCAGAATCTGAATTTACAAGAGAATCCACACAAATTATAGTCCCCTAGAGAAAATATGAGAGTAGTTGATAGAAATCAGTTCAATTTATAAATTAACAACAGAATTCTGATTTATTGATGGTCAGATCTGAGTTTACAAGAGAATCCATACAGATTACAGTCCCCTAGAGAAACTATGGGAATCACTAGTCTCTCCCTTCCAAGGAATCCGAGAGCCTTGGTTCTCTCACTTTCCAATACCCACTCAAATGCCAAAGATCCCCCATTCAGACTTGTCTTTGCCTATTTATTCCTAATTACACTTGACGGACAGGACTGCATTATTAGGCAGTTACTAACAGTTACACAAATTGCAGAAAAATTATAACTGCTGCTGAATACATAACCACTCCTAATAATAATAAACACAATTTTTTTTTGTTCGGACCACTACTGGCTACCCACGAAGTGTCCCAATGCTTTCAACGAAAGACTAATCTTTGCTCGTGCTTAGGAGAAAATTTCGCACTGGCCCACAACGTGTTTTCCTACTTCGGGAATCGAACCCGGGAGCTCTGAATCGACCCCCCGTGTCCCAGGGTAGCTTAAGCCACTCGGCCAACGGTGTTGGTTATAATAATAAATACAATAATAATAATAATATATAATAATAACATAATAAACCGTTATCTAACACAAATACTTCATTGAAAATTTTACAAACAAAAGTTTGGAGTGGAGTTTGTAAGAGCATTTTGAGTAGATTTAAAAGCAAATTAAATTTTAAGTCATCCTAAACTTTAATATAATACATTAACGTACATAAATGGTTTTACTTCTCTTAACTATTGATACAGTACACTGCCATGCATCCGTTATTATTAAAAGAGGCAAAGATACCTTCTGTTTAAAAAAAAAAAACAAAAAAAGAATATTAAGGTTTCTTCATGACAATAAAATTGGAATTTAGCTTTAGACTTATAAGTTATAACTTCAATTCAATTACAATTCTTCTACTAGATATTGGACTTCAGCCACTTCAAGATGACCACAGGACAACAGCCTCTGATTCCACGAACCATTATGCCAGGAGCAGACTAGCGCATCAGCCTAACATGGCAGGAGTGAAACAATGACCTAGCTCAAACCAACAAATGGGGTTTGATGAAAAGTCACAGAAGAAAACATAAAGACCTTGACACGGTCTGCATTGGTCGAGAAAATATCCCACGACATTATGCAATAAGAAGTTATCTAACATGAACTTCTAAAGTATATGCTTTCAAACAGCAACGCACATTACTCCCATGTAGTAAATCTTGCACACACGGGACAGTACAAAGTTATACCTGGAGGTGATCCAAGACAATACGTTGAAGTTCTCTGCCAGCACTGCAGAGAACCTTTGAAATGCGCTTGACACCCTGAAAAGTAATTAACTTGCTGAATGAAAACTACATTCGTAAGCTATTCATATAAACAAACAAATGATAAGCTAGATAGGCTGCCTGCATACCACTTCACCAAGAGTGTTGACAAGAAATTGATGAATTGGTGGACTAGTCCTTGCACCGCCCAAAAGGCTCAGAAACTCTTCTTGAGGAGAGGAATCAAGTCCTAGTTATGAATGATAGAAACAACTGAATTAAAGGACAAAATAGCATTATTTGTGAACCATGCATGTTTCTCTGGTAAGACTCAGAACACTGCCACAGTTAGTGTATTAGGATCTTCCAGCTTGTCTTTCTGTTAAATGGATTGTCAATTCGGTTAGGTTAGCTAATAGCTAGTTTCTGTTAGTTCTCTGTATTTCTAGAATCTTCAGCCTATAGTATTAATACCCTTTATCGCATTGTTTGATTCAGTTAGTAGAAATTCACTCTTCAGAACTTTGTATATTCTCTCTCCAATTTCTCTCTTTCCTCAAACTTCAATAGGATATAACAAAAAAATCTATATCTGTTTTTATGTTACCGTGATCCATAATCAGAGTGGGCAAAGAGCCGAACTTCTCCTGAAATGTGTGCATGGCATCAGACCACAGCCTAGACATGACTGATAGTGATTCCCGAACAACCTCAGTCAAATCCTTAATGCTAGAAGCTTGTTGGGCTACTTGATGGAGCTCATTTTTCCTATACAAAGATAGAGGGGACCAAATTGCAGAAATAAGAGGCAGAAGGAACGTTCATTATAAAGCATAACCAACCTATTTTCATTAGCATGTGTCAAAGGAATGTAAAAGAATATTTTGCAACGAAAAGAAAAATGACGCGTCTTGAGAGAATGTAATAGAACATCCCATTTTGCAAAAAAAGTGTTTACCTATTCCAAAATATAGCTGTGTTCAGTGCTAAGCAATGCAGGCCATGTTCATTATGCCCAGCCATGTGAATTTCTCCCAAGTCATCAACAACTTCAACAAGATCTCCTGAGCACATGACTATCAAACGACACAGATCTTTTGATAAAGCAACCTGTGACATTTAAGAATATTAGCTTCGATAAATAAATCATTAGGATACTATTGCAAGACATGTAATGTAAAACCTTGCATGCACTCATCTATCAACTCGAGCTTTTGAAAGAATTGCTTTATAGCATGTTATCGAACGAGTTTGGTCCTTGTTGCCCCATTTTTCTAATAAAATGTAGAGCAACAGCATAAGGTAAGTGTGTCAATATATTTGTCCACGCTTCAAGCCCAAAAGGTTCTTACATGATGGGGCATGTCAAAAATGTAATACAGCAGTTACCATCAGTTACAAAAGAGAAGGAGAATCTACCTTGTGTATAGAAGCATTCAGAAGTCTTTTAGTTCTTTCTGCACCATCACTATAAGTAGGAAAGGTAAGGTTGTGTATGTTCTGAAACATCAACAGGCATACGAATTTTTTTAATATTATAAGTTAAAAAGAAAACTAAGAAGCACATTTAAACAAACAGAACAAAAAAGACAGTAAAGAAACAGATAAGGCTAATTTGATGATAATGTTCAGTATTAATTATTTTAAAAGCACTTGTGTGCAATAAATTTCTCCAAACATCATATTAACAATGCTTATCTGTCGAGAGAGATCCATTTTATGTTATTAGGAACTTTTTATTAGCTAACTAAGTAGTGGCATATACTATAACCAAAGTAAACAGTATATTGTCTTCTCTTAGTCATAGTTGTTACTAAGTCAGAGTAAGTATCATATTTATTTAGATTCCGCAACAATAAATGTTTTCTTGTCCCCCCACCCTCTTTTATATGTCTCCTGTCCAGTCCAATAACTAAAACTCCAACTGGTTATTCACAAAGTGAAAAGTTATGTAAGCTAACGAACCAACGAGGCAAAATATATTATTAGGAAGGGTATGTTAAGGGTTTAGATCAACTTCAATTAAACAGCAGCACCACAATAGTGACCCCATTTACTGCAGCAAAGTAGCAAACTATAGAGCATCTGTAGTTACTTTAGTTAGCCTTAGCCCAGCCAATCAAATACTGATTACAGTGTTAACCTCAATTAAATCTTAAGGATTGTGGTGTTAAATACGATTCAGTAAGTCTCCGAAGATTAAATTTTTAAATAAAACCAAATTGTTCAGAAGGAAAGAAATTTATGTATCCACTATCACGTAAGCATTAGTTTGGAAACATAGCGAGAATATATTAGACATGCGTTTATCCAGAAGCTACACACAGTAGCTTTTACATAAACACGTGATTAGAATGCTGCAGCCGTGAAGACAAACACTCTCTAATACGAATCAAAGATTAGGATGGTATGGTATTCAACAGCACATCAAACCTCAGCAATTTGTGTCATAAAAAATGCTACCTTCCATAAGAGACGGTGACTTACAATTTTCCCTATAGGGAAGATGCCAAATATACTAAAACATATATTCCCATCTTTGTCTCCACTGCATAGGACGTTGAATCGTTGGTGAGAAGAATTTGACAGCTCTTGAAATGAACCTTCACCATCGTCCATTAAGCCATTATCCCCAGATACCAATCCAGGCATCCGAGGAACTCTCGGAGCAGGAGGAAAGAAACGGGAGGTTCTATCTTCATACTTTGATGTGTGACCATAGTCATCCTGTAAGAAAGGGAGGAAAGATCAGAATAGTAGGGAGAAAACAAAGCCGGTACATGTAATGCAATACAACTTCACAAAAAAAGGAAAGAAAGAAAAGAAAACACACAAACACGCGCTAAAAAAGGGAGGGTATGTAGGTTTATGCCATCAATATGAGAAGCATTGATGTGGAATGGTCCCTGCATATAGTTTCGTATCAGGATGCAATCATGTAATGCTTTGGGGTGTTTTTGTTTTGACTTTCGAACAAACTTGGAGTGATCAAGGAGAAATATGAGAAACAATATACCAGAAGAATGTACTCATATTTACAGTTTTCACGATTATTTCTTTTATCCCATGATAATTCTTGATTTTTACTTGAGCATTTGGCATTACATTGGTTCAAACACAGTTCTAACTTCTAACCTCAGGACTAGTTTTTACCTGTTAGACCTTTATGATATTTTATGTTTTAGCTTAATGTTAGAACTGTATGCTTAGTTTAGATAGAACTTGAATTACATTTAAGCATTTGTGAACTTCTTTTGAAGTGAAATCTACATTTTCCTTTGTCGATTGTAAAAAGAAATTGAAGAAGCCGAAGCAGAGAAGCATGAAGGAAGATAAATTGAAGCGTTGAAGAGCAAGTTTGCATTGGAAGCTTTGGACTCTTCTCTGGATATTTATTGGTATGACATTGGAGAAACTTTGGTGCTAGGTGTGCAACTCAATACTAGGATTATAGCACTTTTACTGCTGGAACAAGTGCATTTCGCCTCCCCGGACCTATAGTGCCATGGCAAAGGGTAGTTATTGCTTTGGCATTATTGAGAAATAAAAATCAGGAGAGAGAGTTGTGTACTCTCTTCAAGTGGCAAAAATTCTGACTTCAGGACTGCATAGGAAATCAGCACATTTTTATGTAGGTGCATTGAAGGAGCTTTCATCCCTTCCTCAATCTAAATGGAGTTACTCCTCTCCTTCTTTTCCTTCTCTATTTCTTTCCTTTTACTATGTCTAGCTAAATCCCATTAGTTGGGAGATTGATTCTTTGATTTTCTGTTCGTGTATTGATTGGGATATTGATGCATTAATTGAAAATTAATGAATTCCCCAATGATGTTACCTCTAAGAGTAGGAGTGATGAGTGGTGTAGTTATCAAGTGTTCAAGTTCTAGGATGTAAGATGGGGGGGGGGAGGGGGGGGGGGGGGGGGGGGGATAAAGACTCTGAATCATGAATATGGTTTGATACAAAGAGACTAAACACCAACCCTATTAATATTCCAAACACTAATTTTAAGAGACTGTCTAAGACACTTCAACATAATACTAATCGTATTAGATACTCTAACATACTCTATGGTAATATCAAGATATTTTTACATCGTCTAACATTTAGATTACAATGAAGACACCATTGTTATTTTGATCCTTGCTCTCTTTGAAGGTGAATTAGGGAATTAATTACTCCCTCCGGTCTCTTTTATAAGCAAAAATTGGTCAACACAACTTAATGTATCTGGTTCATAATATGGACCAGTTTCTGCTTATAAAAGAGACCGGAGGGAGTACTTTAGAAGAGCTTAAAAGAATCAATCATTAGTTAATTATGGAAATCTAACAGTGAATTAGATACTGGATCAAGTTTATGGTTAAAGCATGTTAGAACTAACCACATGCAAAATATGTAAATAGCGGTTACTGATTTCTCGTAATTAGATTAGAATCAAAATATCAAATGATATCATATTTATTTCTGTACAAAATGTAAATACATGAATGTGTTGACTGATTAGTCACACAACACAATTTCCTAAACTCAATATTGTTCATCTTTACTCCAATTTAACTCACCTTCTCCTTAGTGTGTTCTACTATGCCTTCAAATTCAAAGTTTACATTTAGACCTCCAGTCCATTTGATCCTATGAAATAGTCCAAATATAGTGGATCTGTTATTAGAAATTCCAATCATCAATGGTAGCGATAACCTACTTCCTCAGTTCCACTTATTGATGGTTTGATTGGATACACTGGCCGAAACGACAACATTCCACCATTCCAACCCTTATCTCTAATTGCAACACAAGCATAGCCACATATAATAGTTAACACAAACCAATCATGAATCATCTTAATAGAACATGCAGGAATCAAACCTACACATTACAACAAGATATCCATTGTCTAGCACAATGTTAAGCATCCTGTGTCACTTGAATTTTACAAAATCAAGGCACATAACAACATAGAAAACTTATTTTAGTGGATTCTAAGTATCTTTTAGACATTCCAACCAAGTCAAATTTCATAAATCAAACTGATTATCAAGGGTAGCCATTGGCCAAGAAGAAGCATACTGTAATTAGTTGACTGTCCTCCTCCCAGTTGAGACATATGATGGCAGCACAATGTGATTTTAAGCTTCTTAACAACTTTCCATTCTGCTTTACAGAAAATATCAGGAATTAGTTATGCCACAAAAAATGTCAATGGAAAAGCAACCATAAGCCCTATCCAAAAACGACCAAAATGAAAAAAGCAACGTTTAACAGGAACAGTTCCACTTTCTCTATCAGGAAACACAATTCAAAGACTTCATCTCATCTTCCTAGGAAAAAAAAAAGGTAACCTAGAGCTAAAGCTCTTGCAATGGGGGGACCAAGGTCATCATTCAGACCCATTGTGGCCCAATTGTAGGCAGCCTTACATTGCATTTTCAAGAGGTTATTTCCATGACTCAACCTGTGACCTCCCAGTCACAGGGCAATAACTCCAACCGTTACATCAAAGCTCCCCTTTATCTCATTTTCCTAGGAAAACCAACAAAATGTTGACCAGAAAAGCAGGCCTGTTCAAGTACATTGTGGGAATTTTACTGAGATTCCTTCCTTAGATTGAAAAAAAAACGATTTTGGTTATAAAAAATAATAATATTAACAAAGAGCGGATCTAGTTAGGGCCAGGGAGAGCTCCAGTACCCCAGTGATCGAAGACCTAATTAGTAGTGTGTGAAAACTATTGTCTAATTCATATTTAGTTCATCAAAGTTTTATTTTTGAGCGTAATTTTCAATGGATACAAGAAATATGTAGGTGGACAACTTCTGTTACCTATTTTAAAAGGAATGATTCATTTAGAAAGAAAAAAATAAGATACCTCGACTATTAACAAAAAATCAAGATAATACACGTTTATAACTTCATAATCTATTATACATGTATATGGAATATACATGGTTAATTTTCTTATGATATCCCTTTTTTCCGAGCCAGCATTCACTTTAGAGGAAGATATGTATTACTCTTTCCTCTAAAGAAAATAGGGCATCATGTATGAATGCAGTGCATAAAAATCATATGTAAACTTGATAGAGCTTAATAAGTAATAGTTGTGCACTGATATTGTTAAAAAAAAATTACACCGACATCCAATCATATCTCACCATGACACAATATTGTAATATTGTTTCCAAATATATGATTGCATGTCTGTGTAAAAAAATGTACACTGTCAGTGTATGGTAATTAAATTCAAACAAATAATGTGATTATGTATGTGTGTCTATAAACTAGCTTTAGTCTCCTTTTTATATCAAAATTCTTTTTGTTACTTATAAATTATAGTCCATCTATACATAATCATGTATAGCTTATTTGTTACTAGTTAGACTAGCAAACTTCAAATATCTTGTTATCAAAGTTAAAACAAGTAAAATCTTTGATCCACAATTATGGCTAGTATAGACTTCCGATAATGTCAAAATAGCAAAAGTAGCGAGAGGCTGAAAGCTATCAAAATCAAGACTTCCATGTAGCAAAATCCTATTTGACACCAGAAATGAGTTGGCTTATTTACTATGGTTCAAAATTAACCGTCAATCTATGATCTCCAAGAAACTCCAAAAATACTATTTTATCTTAAAAATTCTCACGGCACAATATGAGATAAAACGTTTATTAACACATAATTAGAAGTATAAAAAATCTTATCAAGAACAGATGACTGAAAAGATTAAATCCTAAACAAATAAAACTACTGCTCACTTCAACATCATACAGTGACAATGTTCCATCATCAAGCCCAACAGCAATTTCCTTGCCATCAGAACGCCAACACAAGGATGTTACACATCTTCCTGCAGGAAAAGAAACAATCCAATCAACACCGTAGTAGAGCAGTTAAAGCAACACTTGATACACAACTATGATTCATGTATTCAACTAGTTAAAAAAAGATTCACGTATTCAAAGTCCAAATGAAAACCAGAATAAGGCGGTGTTTGTTTGTTTCAAAGCAGCTCTAAATTTCAATTATTTCATAGAATGCTAAAAATATCGCTTATTCAAATATAAGCATTTTTAACCATCAATTTGAAAATAAATAAATTCGAAAAGAACAAGAGAGCGACCTGGAGTTATGGTCCACAAGCGTTGCCAATTGAAACGATGGAGCAAGATCTTAGAGTCGTCTGTAACCATAGCGAGCAAGTCCTTCTCAGGATTCCATTCCGCGATTTTAATCTGTTAATTGGAATCCATTGATAAAACCAAACAAACCAAAACGGCTTTTCGTATCTAATCTAACGGTAATGAATAGGAACGCGGAATCCAATACCACAATACCTGAGAAGCGAGGGGTTTATCGAATTGCAGCTGAAAGGGGAGCACTCGACATGACTCGTCAGTTTCCATGTCTAACGCTAAAAGATACTGAACTTGTTCAGAGAATTCAAAATGTGAAGCGATTCGGTTGAAGTGATGTGTGCAAAGAGCAAATGGCGTTGGTGAAGTAAAACCCTAAGCAGTACTGCAGTGAATGTGGTGAGCCAGAGAATTAAGAATTGCAAGATGAGAGATAAAACAATGAAATGATGGAATGAAAGATAGGAAGGAGAAAGAAACTGAATACCTGAAGCTCAACGGAGAAATGAAATGGAGTTCAGCTTCAACGGCCAGCGGGAGACGAGACGAGACGAGACGAGACGAGAGAATCAGGCTCCGGGTACCGGGGGCGGGCTTTTTATTTTGTTTTGTTTTTTACACCCCCCCCCCCCCCCCCAAAAAATTCTAATTTATTGCGTTTGAATAAGGAGGGAAGGAAGGAAGGAAAATCAATGGGTGAATTTTGTGCTTTCTTTGGACAAGGAAACAAAAAAATGGACAAAAGTGGGTAAAATGAAATGAACATATTTTTTCTATTTATTTTCTAGGAGTGTTGAAGTAGTAATAATAATAAAAAAATAATAATAATAACAACAACAACAATAATAACTCAAATGTACTAATTATTTGTGTCTACCTTAGAATTACTTATCACATAATATGAAGGGAGACTAATAGACTATACTGTTTGCCGTAGAATGCTCGGTGCTTGCTTACAAGCAAGTTACACGCAAGCAAACACTTTTTCCAATGGCGCGCAAATTATTTCAATATCCCACACTAGCTTTAAAGGAGAGAGGTGAGGGGAAAGAGGAAGGGGGAAGATAGAAGAGAGGTGGGGGAGAAATAGGAGAGATGAAAAAGAGAGAAGAGATATCGAGTGGTAGAGAGAGGAGGAAAGAGAAAGAATTTTTATTGTTTTAATGTCATTTTTCCCCTAGTTTTTGTAAAGATGGCCCATGTAACATGGACTGCCAAGTGGGTCATTTATGATTAAAGTAAGCATGCCACAGACGCGTTCAGTTTGGCAGAAAACGTGTCACGTAAGAGAAATTAATAGTAAAAAAACGTGTTTACAATAAAGACCAAAGGTGACTAACGGATGAGACGCTCAAAGATTAACTTGTAGTTTCTTTTGTAGTCAAAGACTAAAGTGATAGGGAATTAAACTTTAGGGACGAAAATAGTTCTTTACCCATTTTACACACTATAATGCCTCGGGTCACGTGCAATTCCCCACCCCAAACAAACATAGGTGCGGGCTCGACTATGGTCACTAAGGTGCCCACCTCGCTCTGGGACCGGATCCGCAAAAATCTATATGTTAAAGTGCATGTAATGGATGTAGACCTACATTGGGTTGATTGAAAAAATTCTACTTACTCTTTTTATGGAAAAAAAATTGACCCCCCTGAAAAGTTGTGTTAGTACTCCTAAATTTGCACTCAATTTTTAATAAACTTGTCTTATTAGTCTTTGTAAGGAACTATTTATAAAACTTTAGGAAGTAATTTTACTGATATCAAATACCTTACGGACTACGTCTTATTGTCATGTACTTTAGGAGTTCCTGATGAAAGGGAGGCGGCAGAAGGGGATTATGAGGAATTTTCTATGAGATTGAGTATCATTGAGAAGAAGCATGGTGACTATGATTGTCCAGAAATCGTGATTCCACCAAGAGAAGAAGCACGGATATGTCGTCCATGGAGGCAAGGTGTGATTGTGAAACTGTTGGGGAGCAAGATAGGTTTCAGGGCGTTGGAGAACCGGCTCCAACAAATGTGGGTGAGGAAAGGTGCGCTTAATATGGTTGATCTTGGTAATGATTACTTTCTGGTTTATTTGTCTCATGAAGAAGATCATGCTAAGGCACTTACTGATGGGCCATGGTTGATATATGATCACTACCTTACGGTACGTGAATGGACTCCAAATTTTTGTCCTGAGAGAGGCACGATTGACAAGGTTGCTGTTTGGGTGCGACTACGGGAACTTCCCATTGAGTACTATGATTCTCACTTTCTTCATTTTGTGGGGAACCGGATTGGTAGAACAATCAAAGTCGACAAGAATACTGTCGGTGCTGCGCGGGGGAAATATGCTCGGATATCTGTTGAGATAGACCTCGACACACCTCTCTTGCCAATGTTTGAGGTTAAAGGCCACATCTATAAAGTGGAGTATGAAGGTCTACATCTTCTTTGTAGAACGTGTGGCAAATTTGGCCACTACAAAGAAGGTTGTCCGATGAAAGCCCCTGGTGAGGAAGAAAATGCTAATGTCAATCAACATGGTCAGGCCCCAGTTGATAGGGGTACTCGTCCGGTTGTAACTAGTGAAGGTCCGTGGACAGTGGTTCAAAAGCCTAAGTGGCAAAAGAAGGGCAAGGCTCCATCAGCAGCTACCGGCGGTGGGCGTATCTTGCCGGAATCCATCAGGAAGGGTACATCCGCGACGGGTTCAAGGTTTAATATTTTGGGGAATAATGCGATTAATCAGGAAGCTTTAATGGCCAGCGATGATAATGGAGGGAATTTGGGGAGTATGCAAGTCAACCAATCTTTGAATGTAGATCCTAAATTAGTGGGTGCACCTGGCTCCACTTCGGCAACACGTGCCATGAAAAATTCTGAGAAACAAGTGCCTCACGTGGTCTCAAGTGAAACAACCAAAAGTCAAAACCGGGTCCCACTTGCCAATCAAGCCGTTGCAGCTAATGTTAGTACCATGATCCCTCAAATTGTCCCATCACACGTTGCAACTATTAAGCCTACTAATAGTCATCATGACATGAATTTTAATGGGACCCACAGTGTAGTAGGTGAACACCCTATCCAAAATAATGTTTCAACAATTAATAATGAGCATGTTAGTGGACCACCAATAATCATGGGCCACTTTGGGCCTACGCTATTCCACACCACTCGTCCACCTGAGTCTATGAGTCCAGTTGCTACTCACACCTCCAATTTGCAGGATACTCATATTACAGATACTGGGATGGTTGATGTTGAGGAGTTTGAGGATGCTCAGGATCAAAGTGGCATTTTGGGAGATGAGTCAGGAATGAAGGTCGTTATGGAGACCCCCGTTCCCACTTCTTTGTGAACTCTTTGTCTTTGGCTCCTTGCATAATTTGTGTTTTAATGAATACGAACAAAATTATGCTTTGGAATTGTCGTGGAGCCACGAGTCCGGACTTGTTCCGGAATTGTAAGCAGTATATAGACTTGCATCGTCCAGAGATTTTTGTTTTGATGGAGACTCGGTCAAATCCAGCTCGCCTCCGACGCACCTTTCAGCTTTTGGGGTTTGACGGGTACACGTATGCGGAGAATAGAGGATTTGCTGGTGGTATTGCTGTTGGTTGGAGAATGGCTTCAGTTGACGTTATGGAGCTTGACAATAACTTTCAGTTTATTCACTTCAAAGTTACTATGGATGGGGGTTGGTCTTGGTACTTTACTCCAACTTATGCTAGTCCGGTTGATGAGTTGAGGCGTGAGCTTTGGGACATTTTCTATCATATGAGCTTGAATGTGGATGGGCAGTGGCTAGTGGCTGGTGATTTGAATGATATCATGGAGATAGGTGAGAGGCGAGGGGGTGGTCAAGCTTGTGTTCGCAAATGCCATCTTTTCAAGGATCGCATTCACAGATGTAGGTTAATGGATCTTGGTTCAGTTGGTCCCCGGTTTACTTGGAGAGGGCCAAAGTGGGGCCCTTTTGATAGAAAATATGTCCGCCTTGATCGAGGTCTTTGTAATGATAGATGGAGAGTGGCTTTTCCGAATGCGTTTGTCAAAGTGTTGCCTCGTGTGGATTTCTCTGATCATCATCCGCTGCTTCTCTACCTTCATGGTTCTACGCTTGATAGGAGGGAGAGACCTTTTCGTTTCGAAAGTGCATGGCTTACTCACCCCACTTTCAAGCCGGCCATGCATGGTTGGTGGAACAATTCTCGTGATTTGATTTCCAATCTCAAGCACACCGAGCATGAGCTTGTCACTTGGAAAAATACCACCTTTGGTTCTGTGTTAGCAAAGAAGCGTCATTTGTTGGCGAGGATTGGGGGGATTCAGAGGAAGTTTCAGGAAGGTGTTGCTAATAGGCATTTGTATGAGCTTGAGCGAGAGCTTCAACAAGAGTTGAATGTTATTCTTCAACAAGAAGAGCTTATGTGGTTCCAAAGGTCTGGAATGGTTTGGATGCAGGATGGGGACCGTAACACTAAGTATTACCAGATTAAAGCGGCCAACCGGAAGAGAAAGAATCGCATCCACATGCTGCATGATGATCATGGGAGATGGATTGAGGATGAGGCTGGTACTAAGGTTCATGTTACTTCTTACTTTCAGAATCTTTTTACGGAAACAGGTAATGCTAGTGCGAGGCCAAGCTCTCGGTATGGCTTCACTCGTCTTAGTAGCGATGTTGCGCTTTCTTTAAGTCGTCTTGTTGAGAATGCTGAAGTTGATAAGGCCCTTTTCTCCGTGAAGGCTTGGAAAGCTCCTGGCCCAGATGGCTTTCAAGCGGGTTTCTTTCAGGCTAATTGGCACACTGTGGCGAATGATTTTTACTCTTTTGCCAAA
This sequence comes from Astragalus glycyphyllos, assembly GCA_963573325.1. Classification (NCBI taxonomy): domain Eukaryota; kingdom Viridiplantae; phylum Streptophyta; class Magnoliopsida; order Fabales; family Fabaceae; genus Astragalus; species Astragalus glycyphyllos. The sequence continues at coordinate 67,930,217 of OY754310.1, forward strand.
GAGGTTTGGCAAAGGCCGCATACTATTGAGAAGGTCAACAATACTGACATTTGTCTCATTCCGAAGATTCCTAAGCCTGAGTTTGTTTCGCAGTTTCGGCCCATCTCTCTTTGTAATGTTTGTTATAAGGTGATAACCAAGGTGATTGTGCATAGGCTCAAGCCTTTAATTGTTGATATTGTTTCTCCCTTTCAGACAGGTTTCATTCCCACCAGGAGCATTCATGAAAATATTGTTGTGGCTCAAGAGCCCATCCATAGCATGCGCAAAATGAGAGGCAAAAAAGGTTTCTTTGTTATTAAAGTTGACCTTGCCAAAGCTTATGATCGTATCCATTGGAGTTTCATTATTGAGGTCCTCCGTGACATTGGACTTCGGCTAATCTTATTGATATCATCATGCACGCTATCTCTAGTGTGAAGACTAATGTTATGTGGAATGGCAGCAGGTCCGAGTATTTTTCTCCTCAACGGGGAATTCAGCAGGGAGATCCAATATCTCCTTATTTGTTTGTTCTTTGTATGGACAGGTTAACACATCTTATCGCTGAGGAAATTGATAGGGGTAATTGGCAGCCAATCAAAGCAGGGAGGAATCGGCCTGAGATTTCTCATCTTATGTTTGCTGATGATTTGTTACTCTTTGGGAAAGCCACGGAGTCCAATATGAATTGTGTAATGCGTACTCTTGACAATTTTTGCAGCATATCTGGTCAGATGGTGAGTCTTGAGAAAACCACTATTTTCTTCTCAAAGAACGTCACCAACACGACCAAGAATATTCTCACTAGAATTTCCGGTTTCAAAGTGTCTAATTCTATGGGGCGCTACTTGGGAGTTCCTCTTCTCGGTAAGTCTCCTAGGCAACAAGATTTCAGCTATCTCATTGAGAAGGTGAAGAATAAGCTATCGGGTTGGAAGGCTAATCATCTTTCCTTTGCTGGTCGGGTTACTCTTTCGAAGTCCGTCATTCAAGCCATCCCCATCTACACTATGATGACTACTCCTATTCCTAAGAGTTGTCTTTATGAGATACAGCGTCTTCAACGAAATTTCATTTGGGGAGACACGGAGGAGAAGAAGCGGCTTCATCTCATCAAGTGGGATTCTTTGACCTTACCCAGGGAGTGTGGAGGCCTTGGTATTAAAGATTTGTGTTTGATGAACAAAGCTTGTCTCATGAAGTTGGCTTGGAATTTGCGATTGGATAATTCTAGGTTGTGGAGTAAAGTCCTGGTAGGGAAATATGGTCGTGGTAATTCTTTACATGATGCTTTACAAGTTAAAGCCACAGACTCTTTCATTTGGAAGGCTATTGGTGAATGCACAGATTTTATTACCAATACGCAAGCTTGGTCAGTGGGCGATGGACTCAATGTGAATTTCTGGTTGGATAAATGGCTTGATGGTAACACTAGACTTCATGATGTGGTGCCATCGGTTCCAGCGCATGCTCTTGGTTGGAAAGTTTGTGACTTAGTAAATCCTGCTGGTACTTGGAGATTTAATTTGATGCAAGATATTCTTCCTCCCAATGTCATTCTTCAGATTTCTAGTCATCCGGTGCCTGTGGTGAGTGATGGGCCTGATGTTGCTTATTGGCCCGGTGACAGCTCCGGTGCTTTCTCGGTTGCCAGCGCCTATGACTTTCTTTACGATGTTGACAAGGGCCTTCGTGATGGCGTTTGGCGTGTTATTTGGCGGCTTGAGGTTACCGAAAGAGTGCGCTATTTTGCTTGGCAACTTGCGCATGAAAAACTTGCGACTAGAGACTATTGTGGGAGATGGGTTGATGGTGATCGTGATTGTCATAACTGTCAGAATAGCACGGAAACTATCCTCCACGTTTTAAGGGATTGTCCTTTGGCCAAGCAGCTTTGGCTTCCGCTGGTTCCTATAAAGATAAGATCTGACTTCTATGGCTTAGATACCTTGGCTTGGGTACGTTTTAACTTGACGGTGGAGTTGGAGTTAGGGGTATTGTGTGGAGAAATTACTGGGCCGCGGGGTCCTATTACTTGTGGTATTGGCGGAATAGGCACGTGCATGACAGTCATTTTGTAAGGCCCATGCACCCTTAAAATATTATTTCTCAGTTTCTCTCTCAATATGAACAAAGCACTAGGAGTCTCAAATCTGTCATGGCTGTGAATAGTAGATTAGTGCATGTTTCGTGGAGGCCTCCCATGGCTGGATGGGTCGCAATTAATACAGATGGAGCAGTCAAGGTTAGTAATGAAGTTACAGCTTGTGGTGGTGTTTTACGTAGTAATGATGGGAGATGGTTGCATGGTTTTGCCAAACGTTTATTTGTTTCCTCTGCCTATTTGGCTGAATTATGGGGAGCCTTTGAAGGTGTTCAGCTTGCTCATCGCTTGGGGTATAGGAACATTGAACTTCAAATGGATTCGGTAGTGATTGTTGACTGCCTTAATGCGCACCACGCTGGGAGTATTTCAGGCCGCAACCTCGCGAGGAAGATGAAGCAACTTTTCCTTCTCTTTGATGGTGTTCGCATAGTGCACATTTTTAGAGAAGCGAATAGAGTAGCCGATGGTCTAGCGAATATGGGGTGCACCATGGATGATGATTTTATTATTTTGCCCCACCCTCCCCTAGATATCAAGTTGTTAGTTGATGATGATGATGTAATGGGAGTCTCTACTCCTCGATTGATCACCGTGTAATTTCTTTTTTTGGGCTTGTAGCCCCTATCAATCTCAAAAAAAATAAAAATAGGAGAAGGCGTGTAAACATAGAAGGTTTAAATACATGTTACCCCCTGCAAATATACTCATTATCCATTTACCCCCTGTAAAAATAAAACTCTTAAAAAAGACTTTGCAAATTGTTCCTAACTATTTCTTTGAGCCGAACGTAGCTAGGAGACGATGATTATGTGAATCAAGAGTAAGTATAGAGTAGAATGGTAAGTTGGATTCTGGATCCTCTCATTGGCCTATCAGGCACATATTTATTACAGAAACATCATCAATGCTAATAATTACGACATATTAATGATACATTTATTGGGAGGGAGCCGTTATCCAATTCTCGGTTGCCTCTGGCTGAAGGCGGCAGCGAGACCGAATCTCGGGCGAAGGGGGAGCCCCTCATCCTATATAGCCGACGAGCCCCTCGGTTGTGAAGGAGAGTCGAGGTCTTGTTTGACTTTGTCTAGTCTTCGTGAGCCAGTCGTGTCGGCTTGAAGGTGAGGTAGAGCCGAACATATCTGGGCAGACGGCTGGGAACACAAATATAAACCGTTTACGGTTACCCCCTGCTGTTAGATTATGTTGACAGCGTTAAGTGTATAATGCGTATAAACCGCTTACAGTTACCCCCTGCAAAATATAAATAATTTACGGTTACCCCCCTGCAGGGGTAACTAGAAACAATTATTATTTGCAATGTCTATTTTTACAGGGGGTAAATGGATAATAGGTATATTTGCAGGGGGTAACATATATTTAAGCCAACATAGAAACTAATTAGGCGATTTACTCTTGAATGAATTTTGAGTTAGATAAATTGATTCTTTAATTATAATAAATTAAGTGAGGATATTTGAAACATGGAGTTAGATAAATTGGCGATTTACACTTGAATGAAAAAAAGTTAAACAATTGTATGAAATATTTTTAGAAATGAACTTTTTATGCACTCGTGACTCTGGGTCCTTGATCTGTCACTGTTGGGTGCCCAGAAGGTACAGAAACAGACACTAAAACACCTACCCATTCATGTGCAAGTTTGAATACAAGAACTACAGTACCCTGACTCATTGCTATCACTCACTTGGAAATAAGTTCGTAGGATTGATGTTTGGCTTGTATAGTCGACTTCTTGTAAAATATATTGTCACAAGGTAACAAGAGGGGAAGGTATCATAAGATGCGAGCGGCTAACAACAAACCCCATAGGAATTAGTAATCTAATACCAAAATATATCCAAAGCCGGCGGCTTCTTAAAAATCAGTTCAGGCATATTGCCATATTGGGATCCTCCTATATAAACTAGAACCCAAATGTTCAAAACCACAACTCATATAATAACATTAGAGACAGATAATTCAAAGGGAAGAAATGGCGAAGTCTACTAACATCAGCTTTGCTCTAATTTTTGCATTTCTTCTTATTATGATGTTCATCGCTGAAAGTCGACCAACACCCGCAGGTAAATCAACAATTGGATTCAAAACAAGTAATATTCTATGTATATATAGTAATTGGCAACACTTGTTGGGGGAGGGGGTGATGCATATAAATTCAGTTCTATACTAGTAATAATAATAATGGTAAACGATGACTTTCTAACGTTAATTAATACAAATTTTGCAGTTGCAGTCCCGGTATGTAACTCAATTCATGGAGTGGAAGAAGCTGAAACTTGTTCCAGCATTGTTCAAAGGTTCGGCTTAGTCGAGGGTGACTTCCTTGAGATCAATCCTAATATTAACTGCGTCGGTATCTTTGTGGGACAATGGGTGTGTACTGCTGGTCAAGTGAATTGAGCTGTGCCTGTTGTCGAACTTGGATATATATATATATATATATATATATATATATATATATATAAATAAGTGTACTTTATCGAATAAATGTACAATAAGGAGAAAAAACAAATTTCTCCATAAACATTATCTCCGCATCTTTGTTGTTTGGCTTAATTACAGTTTTGGTCCTCCTATTTTCACCAACTTACGATTTTAGTTCCCCAACTTTTTTTTCACGATTTTAGTCTCCGTATTTTCTCAATTTGTAAAATTAAAGTATCCCTCTAATTTGGTCAAAATTGGTGCTGTATTGTCGGTCACTTGTCCTACGTGGCGTGACACGTAGACATGCCAAGGTGGAATTTAAATTAAAAATTTATATTTTTATTTTAGCAATTGTTTTTAAATTATCTATTCAATAAAATTCAAAATTAAAAAAACATGTTTGACTATTGTTCTTAATTTATCGAATCGCACACTATCAGTACCAAATCATTGTGCGAAAAACTGCTTTCAACGTGAATCAGAGCAAAGTTAAGTAAGACGATGATGAGACGAAGTGTGATTCCAACGCAAAAACCAAATCCAGATACAAAATCACCAGAATCTGTGATGTAAAATCAAGAAACGCAGTTGAAATTAAGCAACCGAAAGCAGAAATCAAATCTGAATTAAGAAGTAACTGCGAAGCAGAGGCAATTGTTAGAATAAAAAGGCGAGATCGAAGCGGGACGCTGTAGCGATGGAGTGTGATTCACAACGATGCAGAGATGAAGGAGAAGCTAGGTCACAGATTTTGCCATGAAAATTGATTCTGCCATGAACATGAGGACCGGTTTGAAGAGGAGAGAGCTAGATGAAGTGCGATTCACATAAATGCATTTGCAAGGAATAAGGTGCAATGATGGAGACCAATGGGGAGAAGAAGATTTGTTAAAATTTGGCAAAATATCTCCCCAAGTCCCTTAACTTATTTATTAGTAACGGATATTTCTCTTAACTTTTTTTTTGTAACGCCTAGTTCCCTTAACTTTTAAAAATGTAACATCGTTGTCCCTGTTAATGTTTTTTTGTTAACACCGTTACAAAAATACTTAAGTGGCTGTTAGATTGCTTATGTGGCTTTTTTAAATCTTTATGATGCAATTTTATTTGCTGACTCATTATTTTATAATTATTTTGAATTAAAAATTTAAAAAAAAAGTGAACATTCTTCATTGTCAATAGTACCCAGGTCTGAAATGTACCAAAGGAAATGACAACGAAATGGATCTTCTTCATATCCATCTTCTTCATCATCAAAGAAATCGATTTCTTCTTCATTTCCAGCACTCATCTTCTTCTTCGTTCCCAGCATTTCTCCATCATCTTCCTAATTCCCAGCGTTTATATTTCAGTGTAGATTTGAATTTCGTTTACGAGAGAAATGGATTACGAGAGATTCCGATTTCGTTTTAGGGATTTCGATTTCTATTTCAGTAAACAATTCGTTCTGTTTGGATATGGGTTTTCAGATCTGCTTTCGTTCTTCAATTCTGAATCGAAATGGGTCTCTTTCCGTTCACGCTTGGTCTCTTTCTCTTCACGCTCTTCCCGTTCTCTGATCTATTTCTGTTTGCAGTTTCTTCATCAAGATTTCATTTCGTTTAATTGATTCTGGAAGGGAAATCAAAATCCAACCCTAAATCGAAATAAAAAATGAATCAAAAACTAAAATCTGGGTTTGTCAAAATCTGGGTTTAAGAAAAAAGGGATAATGGGTTTCCAATCTGAGAATCATTTTTTGAGAAGTGCACATTAATGGAAGAAGATCCATGGAAATTACGAACAACATATTTTTTGTGAAGTGCAAATTAAAATTGTTTTTATTGTTCTATTTGAAGCTACAAATTAAATATGATTACTTTTTCTCTTGCGATTTGTTGTTCCCACGTTGAGGTAGAAGATGAATATCATGAGGTAGGAGATGATGAATGTTAGAAGAGGAGTATTTTGCATTTTTTAGCTTTGAATAAAAAATTATTTTTTAATTAAAATCATAGGTGGACCTGGCACATCATCACCGTTTAGTCACATCAACATCCACGTAAGTTTCTTCAGCCACTTAAGTCTTTTTTTAATGGTGTTAACAAAAAAATGTTAAAAGGGACTATGGTGTTACGTTTTTAAAAGTTAAGGGACCTAAGCGTTATAAAAAAACAAGTTAAAGGACGTATTTGTTACACATAAATAGTTAAGGGACCTGGAGTCCTAGAGAGATATTTTGCCTTAAAATTTCTACGCATGAAAGGTTCTGATCCACACGTTTTTTTTTTAAACTAAAAACAATTGTTACAATAAAAATATGAATTTTTAATTTAAAATCCACCTTCGCATGTCTACGTGTCACGCCACGTAGGACAAGTGACCGACAACTCAGCACCAATTTTGACCAAATTAGATGGGGACTTTGATTTTACAAATTGAGAAAATAGGGGGACTAAAATCGTGAAAAAAAAGTTGGGGGACTAAAATCGTGAGTTGGTGAAAATACGGGGACCAAAACTGTAACTAAGCCTTGTTGTTTTGCAGAATATTATATTTTCACCCTCATGTAACCGTAACTCGCTCGAATAAATGAATAGAATGAAGTTACATCCAATTAGAGGTCGCTATTTTGCTATATTAGCTTTTTTTTAAATGTATATTCACAAACACAAAGGGGTCTCATTGGATATGAACTAAAACTACTTTACACTAGTGCGAGTGGGGTTTGGGGTCATGGTGATGCTCTTTTGGCTAAGCTGTTTGGGGTTTATCATGGTTTGGCTTTGACCATCAACAACTCGGTATCTAGTGTAATTTGCGAGTCAGACTCTGAAGATGTCATCAATATTTTGAAGCAACGCAACAAGCACAAGTTTCATAAGTATTACCCCCTTCTGGGAAGAATAACTACTCTCATGGATGCCATCTCCAAGTGCGACCTTTTCCATGTTTTGAGGGAAGACAATGGTAGTGCAGATTTTTTGGCGAAGCATGGTCGCTTGTCTAGGCTTGGCCTAACGGTCTGGTCAACTCCCCCTGATGATCTGAAGGATCTGCTGTTTAGTGAGGCCCCTGGCTAGCTCTGCTTGGGCGCTCTTTTCTCTTTTTTCTTTTCTTTTTTTATATACTCAACAAAAAAAAAACTACTTTACACTAACGATTAATGTCCTTTAAGCCCACTTAAAAAAATAATTAGGATATCTGCTACAGAAGGCATCAAGTTGGCAACAACATTTTATAGTCAATGCATATCTTTTAAGCATGCTGAATGCCAACATATGAGAGCATCCCATACCATTCCAATAGTACTTCAGAGTTAATAAGGCATGCAACATGTTTGCACCCCAAAAAGTCATGGGACATGCTTTATCAAAAAAAAATGTCGCGCAACATGCATGATATGATCATATATAAAAGTTTATTTACCCCTGTAATGTTAACATCAAATTCAAGACCTAGTTTTCCATACGGATCCTCCCAAACGTGGTTCAATTGTAGACCTTTGAGTTTTACATGCTAAAGCTATAATAACCGGTAAATTCTTACGCCCTCATTTCCCTTATATACCAAAATTTTTGGTGCATTTGTTGTCCTAATTATAAAAAATATATTTTTTCAATTGCTGATATTTCTTTTATATTTCTATTTAATGTAAGATGTAGGTTTATTAAAATGTCATTTTGTTCGTTTCTCACCTTGAAAAGTAGTTATTTTTTGGTTGGTAGACGGAGTGACAATTGACACTAGAAACTCACGTATACAACTGTGAGGTTCTGGGTTCGAACTCGGGACATGATATTCAACCTAACAATTTTGGCATTTGCCAGTTGAGTTAAGCCTTACGGATTAAAAAAGCAAAATTTTATCACACTTAATACACTATTTGTTCCGAGAGATTTTTATAATTTATTGTATTCTTTTTTGACTCGATGTAATATTTATATAGGCAAAATTGCACTTTTGACACTTTATGTTTGGGGTTTGTGTCAATTTGGCTCTTTAGGTTTTTTTCTTCTCGTTTTAGCCCATCATGTTTTTTTTTGTGTCGTTTTGGCCACTGCCGTTAGTTTTTTCTAACGAACACCACGCTGGCAGTTAACTGCTGACGTGGCGTCCTAATTGTCCAACCTGACGTGTCTTCATTAAATGACATGGCCAATGTCATTTAAGACCTAAAAACCCCAATTTCTCAAATCCCTAATTTGGTTTCAAATCCCCAATTTCTTCTTCTTCTTTTACTGGTCCTTAAAAATAAAAAAAGTTCCCGTTTCAGTTCAGATATCCAACAAGCATAAAATATTCATGCACAAATATGAAATCCCATTTAGGTTATGTAATAGTGATTACTCAAAACAGTGTGTGAGTGATCCTAAACAAGTAATTATTAAATCACAATATAAAAGAAGAATTGAGCAATATAAAAGAAGCCATAGAAGCTATCGCCGAAACTCACAATAATGTTCTCATACCCTTATTGGTTTCCAAGAAGTAATGCAAGTTCAATGTAAATTCCTTCCTTTCGTTCCCCAGACTGGCAAACACACTACTCCAGAACACCTTTACAACATGCAAATTTGTAATTTGTCAACAAGAGGTTGGTGGTGGTGGTGGTGGTGGTAGATGAGAGGTTAGGGATTAAGTTTGAGAAATTGGGGGGTTTTGAGTTTGAGGGAGAGAGGTTAGAGATTAAGACTTGAATAGTTATTGATTTGTGATGGTGGATGGTGGTGGCTCGCCGGAGGTAGTGGTGGCTACCGGAAAAGAAGAAGATGAAGAAGGAGGAAGAAGATGGAGAGTGATTGATGTTTTGTGTTTGCTTCAATTTGGTTCCTATGTTTCTTTTTTGTTTCAATTTGGTCTTCCATTGGCCATGTCAATTAATGAGTACATATTACCTGGATGCCACGTCAGCAGTTAACTGCCAGCATGACGTCAGTTAGAAAAAACTAACGGCAGGGGCCACAATGACACACAAAAAAAACACGAGGGACTAAAACGAGAGAAAAAACATAAAGGGTCAAATTGACACAAACCCAAACATAAAGGGTCAAAAACGCAATTTTGCCCATCTTATATTAGAAACCAAAGTTAGTGCTTATCTAAAAAAAAAAGAAACCAAAGTTAGTGTAACAAAAAAAGGGAAACCAAAGTGTAGAATAGTGGCGCAGAGGATCCAAATCCCGAAATTTGTCCTTCTCTTTCGATGATTAAAAAATTGCTCTCATTGACCAATCACCATTCACCATTGTTGTTGTGCTGTGGAGGTACTCAGGAGGTGCCGTCCCCCGGTAAACACAAAACGCTGCTCACTGTGGACATAGTTCCGTTGTACTCGAACGAAGCTCTCTGTAAAACTCTTCGAACGAACCCATCACACTCATAGAGAGAACTGAACCGGGGAAACACCGACGACCGTTAGAGATAACTGCACAGTGCACCCTCTCATCGACTCATATATATATATATATATATATATATATATATACATACTATTGAAGGCGTCGCTTTGGAACAACAAGAAGCGTTCACCGTCAAAGTCTGTGGCATATACGGAGGAAGCAAATCACCGGAAAACACAGGTTTTCTTTCTCTAATTTTGCACCTATACTGCATATCATCTCCATCCCGATTCTGCTTCTGCTTCTTGGACACTCTCTTCGATGCCGCCGGCTTCTCCACGCCCAGCTCCGTGAACCTCTTCGCAACTCGCTAATTGCTGCTACCTGTGAGTGGGTCAATTTTTCCCATTGAACCGTGAATCTCCTGGTGAACCTCTGCACAATACTTCTCGCCTCTTCATCCTCTTGTCTTCTTGGTGAGAAATCAATTTCTCCGATTGAAATTAAAAACGTCACCCTCACTCAACATAAACAAAAACACACGCTCACGCACTCAGTCAATCACTACCACCCTCCGTCGCTCTTCTCCGTGCTCAGCCGTCGCTGCCACCGCCACTTGCTCCGTCATCGTCCTATGCTTCTTGTCCGTCAGTCGCTGCTGCTCTTCATGGTTAAGATTAGATTCCGTTTTCCTTCTTCTTCTTTTTTTCTTTTTTGTTTTCCATCTTCTTCAATCCGTTTTCCTTCTTCACTTCGTTTTCATTGCCTCTTTGATTTCGTTTTCAATTTACTTTTTCTTGATTTCTATTTTTAGGGTTGTGTGATTTGGGAATTAGGAATGGCGAATTTGGGAGTAAAAATTGGGTAGTGGGTGGGGTGGGTATTAGAAATTGGGAGCAAGAAAGTATGGATTCAATGGTGAATTATCTTGTTCTAGATGAAGGGTATTGGCAAATAGAGATACGAAGTATATATTGGAGTCAATAGATTGAGTCTTGATGTTTTCAAAATATAACAATAATATCACTTAATCAATAGATTGAGTTTATGTTTTGATAGATCCGTAATACAACAAAAAAGTGCTTTCAGAGGCACCGTTCTTTTCTTGAGGTTGAGGTTGAATAGATTGAATCGTTTCTTGTCCTGTTCATGTCCCGTTCAAACTGTTATCTAGTCCTTTTGACACATATATTGGTTTTTCAGATATATAAAGAGCAATTAACAGATCTGTAGGTAAAGTCTAAACCTTACCAATGTAGTTTTGCCTCCCTCGTGTTTAGCTTGTTTATACTGGAACTGGTCTTTTGTTGTTTATTCAGATTAGAGAAGGTGTCGAATCTGGTCTCTATGTTGAAAATATCATATTTGTATTAGTTCAAGTGTTTCTTTCTTTTATAGCCTCATTCTCATTAAACTAGTAAGGTGAAATATCTAATAATATGATTAGCCTTTGTAGAACTAGTCTTAGACTGCTGTTCTGTAGCTAGTTAAATCTTGATGCTCTGAAAGCACTTTTTTATGGTTGGCAAAGACAGGATAGCTCTGAAAGCACTTTTTTATGAAAGCACTTAACAAAAGTGTTTTTTCAAAAAAAATATGACTCTAAAACCGAATGGATGAGGAATTTGTAGCATATAGCTTTGTTGGAAAGGACATTGTTAAGTTGCTGAATGAATTTGTAGCATATAGCTTTGTTGGAAAGGACATTGTTAAGTTGCTGAATGAATTTGTTACAAACAAAATGAAATTACACTTAATTATATTAACCATAAAGTTGCTGGGGGGAAATATAATTTGAAACAGAACACATTAGTCAGCCAACACCCTCAAGCAACTATATACAGAAGAATTGATAACCATATCCTAGCTCTCATAGGAAAACAGTTTGCTTATTTCTCTTCTGAAATCTTACAACACTGAGTAGATAATATGGTTGTCCTTTTAATTACTTAATTACTTACAATAATAAGTACATTCAGACCTACTATAAACAAACTAATTTAGAAAATTATGTGAATTTTTTTGATTGATTATTTAACTGTCAACTAGAAAGAACGTTAGATAGTGGCCCTGTCAAAGTCTGCCTTCCCTCTTTGTGTTCGTTTATGCATTTCGTGTGCATTTCATATTTATTTTCTGAACTCTGATTTGAGTGATTTCCATTTTGATTTCAGGTTTATCCATTCTGATTTATAATTGGCAGCAGGTTGGGAAAGATTATCAGAAGGCATTTGTAGGGATTATAAAATTGTGATTTTCCAGCACATCAGGTTTTATCTTTCTACTAGAAGGACAGCTCTTTTTAAGTAACTAGAAGGTTCATATTATTTTGAGGTTATATCGAGATGTTAATTACAATTTACATAAAGTAGTTCAAAGTTTTTGGTGATTTATTTGAATTTTTTTAATTAGGGGCCCAATTTTTAAGATTTGCACAGGGCCTCCAAATTGTTTGAGACGGCTCTGACTGTATACACCAGAACTATAAGGTGAGAAATTTTATTTTACAAATATTATATTATTGGAAGTATATTGGAATAAGGTATTATTCAGAAACTCTGAAATGTATGCATAATTGACATGAGTGAAAGACAATTTTAAGTCTTAAAGTCATAAGTGTGAGAATATAATGCTGTCACAAGTATATTCAGAAACTTTATACCAAGTATGGAGACTTTAGAATTGAGGTAGTATTCCTCATATTTCTAGCATTTAATTAGGAAAAATACATTTGAGTTTGTTTCTTATGCCGAGCATGTCAAATTATTTGGAGTTTATTATATTTAATAAATTTATTCAACAGTTCTCTCTCTCTCTCTCTCTCTCTCTCTCTCTCTGTTTTTCCAGATATTGTTGAGTGAGAACATGTCGGTTGCAAAGCCTTTCAAGAGGTTGATTAAATGCGTTATCCTTGATTTGGATGGCACGCTGATCAACACAGGTCTGTTGCCATTACATTATGCTCTTGATTTTACTTTTGTCTTCACTCAATTGAAGCATGCCTGGACTAGAATAAAAAACAAATAGCTGAAATTTCTTCTAATTTCTGTCTAATTGGGTTATATTTTTGTTACTTGTTCAATAACGTTGGCGATAGTGGTTTGATAATTGATAACAGATGGCATCGTTGGCAACGTTTTAAAGGTTGTGCTGGGAAAGTTTGGAAAGGAGTGGGATGGAAGAGAAGCCCATAAAATAGTTGGGAAGACACCTTTTGAAGCTGCTGCTGCAGTTGTGGAAGATTATGGACTTCCCTGCTCCACAATTGAATTCATTTCTGAGATTTCGCCATTATTCTCTGATCAGTAATTATCTGTTAACTGTTACATCAGTCTTCTTATTTTTTGTCTTAAATGTGGACTGTGTGTGTGTGTTGACGTAATTTTTTTGTTGAATTTTGAATGTGGATTCTTGTGTGCTGCTGATTATGGTTTAAATTAATAGTAGCTGTTTGCTCTTTAAGAACACATTGGCAAAAGATAGTTGGTTGATGCCTTCTGGTTGCATAGGGTTGAGACAGGCTTACAAAACAAAAAATTAATGCATTACATCACAACTTTCCAAAGTTGATTACTAAATTTCAAGGTTAAAGAATGCACTCTCACAGCTTATTTTGTGATGTTATGCTGTTAATTCAGGGTCAGGTTCACACTAGGTTTACTTTAGAGAGAAGTGAGGATTATAATCATTGATCGAAAAATCAACCAATGAAATTTAAATAACTTCATAGTTTGTTATTGTTAGACCCCTGAATCAGAATACTAGGCCCCTCATTTGGAGTGTGTACACGAGGAAATCTAAGGGTAAGGACAAGAAGGATAAACCTAGTTAGTCCACAGAACACTTCCTTTGTAGGAGCTTAACTTTGGGGGTTGATGTGGATGGGTTTGCTGAACCAATATTGTAAACCTTGTATTCAACAGTTCAATTGCAATAAATTATAAATTATTATTTGTAAAAATCCATGTTCCTAACAGTTATACATACACATATGTCGGCTGTTGATTTTTTAATTAATGGATATAATCTTTGTTCTTAACATATGATTACACGTATCTTTGTTCAATCGGAAACCTTTGTGTGCTATGTTTCATATTGGAAGTGCAAGTATTTGGCTTTTTCTAATCTCTAGTAGAGGCAGTTAATAGGTTGTTCAATCCAATTGAACTTACAGTTCGAACCTTCGAGGGAAATTTTTACTGAATTCTATGCTCAATTCTCATGTTAGGTGGTGCAACATTAAAGCACTTCCCGGTGCCAATCGGTTGATTAAGCATTTGAAAAGTAATGGGGTTCCAATGGCCTTGGCATCAAACTCTCCAAGGGAAAGCATTGAAGCCAAAATATCCTTTCATGATGGTGTTAATTTATTTCAGAAACCTTAAGCTTCTTGTACTCCTTTTGTCATGGTTTGTGATATGAAAGTGTAAGCTTGTTTCTTCATTTAAGTTCTTTCCATGCAGGATGGAAGGATTATTTCTCTGTCATAATTGGGGGAGATGAAGTCAGAACAGGGAAACCTTCCCCAGACATGTGAGATGCCGAAAATATTGCTTAGCCTTGATTACTAAGGGTTACTTGATTACTATACAAGTAAGGTATTTTCTTCTAAAAAATTTTAAAGTGTCCTTTATCGTGTCAGATTCCTAGAAGCTGCTAAGAGGTTAAGCATGGAACCTTCCAGCTGTCTTGTCATTGAAGACTCTCTGTGAGTGTCTTTCTCCTGTTTAAACTGTGTTTGATTTAGGGTTTTCTGTGCCAATTTTGAGTCTTCTTTTATGGTTAAATCTTCTGCTGAAATATTATTTTCTTTTATCTTTATTAGACTCAGAAAAGAAACTTCTTTTAAATTGTTGAATATTCCATTAATTATATTTGTAATACATGTAGAATTATAGATAGTGATAGATACAGTAAAACAGAGATAATGGAATATAGGATCAAGCCTTGTATTATTACTGTAATTCTGAGGGTCTCTCAGAATTAAGATGAAGGATTACAAGGTTGATGATAATGAAGCAATGAAATAGTAAAATGGCAGAGAAGGCCAAGTCCCAGCCCGATTACAAATCCCAATCCAAGCATACTATTCTGTTAACAGATTCCCATCTCTCACCAAATCATTGTGTTCCACTTCTTCCTTTCATAAACCAAAGTCCTTTCATAAACAAAATATTTCCAGAAATGTTCTCATCAGATAGCCTTTCATTCTTTTGCCTCGTCATTGGTAAACAAAATATTTCCAGATATATCTTGTGAACTGTTAAACATCCCCTACTCCTCTCCAGTGATTCTGTCTGGATATTTTAGCCCAGGAATCCCAATTTTAAGTTTATAATTAGATGTTTGGTTTTGAATAAATGTCCTTGTCGCTGGGGACTATTTCTTACCTTGATAGCTTGGCCAAACAAAATTATTTGTTTCTTTCTTGTTAGGATGGTGGCTAGTTTTTGAGGAAGTGAAACATTTTTTATTGCATCTTTTGTAATTGCTGAGTGGTTCCTGAGGTGCTGCATTATATTTGTGACTGATGGACAGAGAAAGCGGCTAATTTTGGGTGCATTGGGACCTGTAATAGAAATTTGGGAGATCAGAGAATCCAAATATTTTTTTTCTCTTTCAGATGAATACTCTTTAGTGCATGTCTGCTGAGGTTGAATACTCTTTGCTAGAGATTTAAACTTCTCTTTATGACATCTTCTTGCTTGCCAATTAATTTAGGTCTTGGCCTGTTCAGCTTTCTGCAAAAGAATTGTATTTCTGTATCCCATGAAGCTACGCTTTGATAATTATTTCAAAGATTTTTTTAGCATTCTCAAGTTGTGTATTTATCCTTCTACTGTGATTTCTATGTTAAAATGTCTTAGAGGGCCTATACAAAAGCAGTCTTATCCTAAAAACATGTCTACTTGGCTACTTCAGATCTGGTGTTACTGCGGGTAAGGCTGCTGAAATGGAAGTAGTTGCTGTACCATCACTTCCAAAACAGTCTCATCTCTACACTGCGGCAGATGAGGTGATGAATTCCCTACTAGATTTGCAACTTGAAAAGTGGGGTCTACCTCCATTTGCAGATTGTAAATTCCGTAACCTTAAGATATTACTTTTTGTATGTATTTTGTTTCTATTTTGAATATGTCATTTACATTTGAGCTAGTATTCTAAATTATTGCAGGGGTGGAGGGAACTTTGCCTATGGATCCTTGGTATATTGGTGGTCCTGTCATCAAGGGATTTGGTCGTGGGTCGAAGGTTCTCGGGATTCCTACAGGTTTTTTTGTTACTTATTGCTTATGCTATACCTCTTCCCTATAATCCAAGATTGGTAGTCCAAAATATAAGCAAACCCTTACGAATTTCATCCTGATGTCATTCCCAGATATTCTTCAATTAAATCAGATTTTACTCTCTAATAACTCACTTTATTCTCATGAAACAAATTTCCATAAAATCGTCTTTCTTAATTAGCGTAAGTTAGTTTTTTTATCGAGACTGAAGTTGTACTACTTAAACAATTTTAGGCGTATTTCTATACTAAGGGTAAATTTTAGATACAATATACTAAGGGTAGTTGGTGGATAATTTTTTTTCCAGCTAATTTATCAGCAGAGGGCCATTCAGATATCCTTGCAGAGCATCCTGCAGGAGTTTATTTTGGTTGGGCTGGATTATCAGGAAGAGGTATTTTTAAAATGGTGATGAGCATTGGTTGGAATCCATATTTCGACAACAAAGAAAAGACTATAGTAAGTTGTTTATATTAAACCCCCGGCTTTAAATATTTACCTCATTATTTTTATGTGATGTGTATGTTTTTTAAATTTAGGAACCATGGTTGCTTCATAACTTCACTGAGGATTTCTATGGGGAAGAACTGCAGCTTGTTATAGTTGGTTACATACGTCCTGAGGTATAAAATTTTTCTTCGTCATGCTCATGCTTGTCTTGTTCATCATCTTTCAAGTTTCACTAAAATTGGGCACTGTATATAACAGGTCAATTTTCCATCCCTTGAAAGCTTGATAACTAAGATTCACGAAGACCGCAAAGTTGCTGAGAGAGCTCTTGATCTTCCCTTGTATTCAAGTTATAAGAATGATTCATATTTCAGAAGCTCTTAGTACCGATTTTATTAATCCCATAGCTTCTTTTGAAAAAACCACATTTGGGCTGCTGTTGTTGATTTGAGTACACGATTCACTTCATGCACCCTAAAACAGTCTTTAATATTATACCCTGTGATTCTTAGTCACCAAAATGCAACTTGATTTGAGCATATTGTATTGCTGTTATTATTATTATTACTAAAAAGAAAGTGATATATGCATAATTAAATAACTTAAAGGACCTAAGTTGTACGAAAAAAGCTTAAAGACCAACTTGTTACAATCAAATAACTTAAGAGACCTAAATGGTACGAAAAAAACTTAAAGGACCAACTTGTTACAATTAAATAACTTAAATTGCCTCTGATATAATTTAGCCTATATTATTATAATTAAGATATGACTGAAATAGGTTGCATGATCAATTTTTCTATTTGAGTGTTAGTGTAATGATCTTGTACTGTAAAACTATCTCCATGCTGGTAAACAAACAATGCAGTTGTGGCAATGTTTATAGCACATTGTTTGAAATTCTCAGAAAAAGGAGAAATAAGAACTTCATTCATCTTCTTCCACGTTTTACTTATTACACCCTGTATGTGCTTCTGTGATTCTGCTTCTGAAGCTCCAGTTTCATTCATGTAGCATTGAATTGATTTTGGAATGTCCCTTGTCTTCATCTCACGCTAAAATATATAATAGAAGAAAAACAATATATGAGGAGACACTACAAGAAAAACCTGTTTTGTTTTTGTTTTTATAAAAGTCTATGATCCTTCTTTCTTTGTTCTTGCTGCTATATATTACATTCTAGTGTGTATTGTGGAAAGTTTCTTAGTCCTGCTAATGTTCAAATTCAAAAGAAGTTTTGGTGTCAATCAGTGTTAAGCTTCCCCATCATTGGTTTCAAATTCAATAGAGGCATTTTAGTGTCAATCAGTGTTAAGGTTGGGATTAGGAGCTTGGATAAGGCAAGGACCACTCTTTCCTCTAACAACCCATCTCTTCAAAAATAAGTTCTCCGTTCCATTATGTTACTTATTTTGCTTATTTGAGTTCTAGATGTATTTCCATGTTTAAATGTCTTTTACCATGTTTCTAAAAACAATAAGGATAATGAAGATGATATTACATGTAAATCTGAAAGTTTAATCATATAAGGAGGCTTTTGAGGTTTTCTGCCACAGAGCTGTCGCTGGGAAACTCAAGTGCAGAACTTCACCTTTGTATTTACTGTTATATATTGTTTAGAGTTCATTACTGTGATTTTAAAAGTTAACTGTGTTTTTGCTACTTATATTGGTTCAGTAGTTTGAACTGGCATTTGGTTTTGATTATATACACACACACATTCTTATAATGTTAGGGTGCAAATTTTATTTAACATCTATCATTAGACTTTATCAGTGGTTTGGAGTTTAGGGATTTTGCATAGTATATGGGCAATGAGTAATCTATAATTATTACTATTTCTCTTTCTTAGTTAACTTTGCTATGACCACTTTATACATTCTAATTATCATTGTGTTCTGTATTGCACGTAGATCAAAGCTGAAAAGCCTTCATGGAAAATTGGTTCATCGTTTGCAATAAAGAAGGTGGTAGAGTTCACCTAAAGTGCAAATTGATTTTGATTCCAATCTACCAGAAGAAAATCTAAAGAAACACCTGATAATGAGTACATTTCAGTACTTATTTAGTTTCTTTTCTCAATTAGTATTCTGTATTAGCTAACATGTTTATGCAATAGGTTATTAGATAGATAGTTAATAATTTTTAATTCTTTTCGAGAGTTATTGTAAAGTAAGTTACAACTCCTTATATTACTAAAATTTTCCTTTTGCAATAAAAAACTGAATGTAATATTTTGGGCAGAATAGTTTGAAGAATTCAAAGTATGATTTAATTTTTTTTTTATTTTTTTATATTTGCAACGGATTTGCGACTGGTTTACCACGGATATTTGTGACGACTTTGCCACGGATATTTGCGACGACTTTGCCACGGATATTTGCGACGAAAAAATTTGCGACGGAAAATTCCGTGGCAAACGATTTGCAACGAGCGTTTTTGTGACCAATTTTTGTCTGTCGCAAATTCCGTCGGAAATGCTATTTTGCAACGGAAATTGGTTCATTTGCGACGGAAAATGCCGTGGCAAACCAGCGATTTTCTTGTAGTGAGAAGTTAAAGGTGATTTTTATACATTTAATTGAATAAAATTTTGTAAGGCATATGAATACGATTGTCCAAGGTGTACCTTGTACGATCTAAGGTCATCTGCAAGGCGACAAATAATTGATGAAGATCGGATAATGTTGGAGTATTTTTCTAAGCAAATCAATTCCTCCTTTTGAAATAGATTAGATATCGAAAAGCAAACATGTGTTAGTACATGAGGTATGGAAATGGATATCCATTCATTCTCCATGCATTCTTCCGATCTTGCCGTGTATCCACTATGGTACCATTTTGCCTCAATGAGATATGCTTTACATAAATCAGCCCACTAAAAACTATGACAAAATGAGTTAGAGAATTATCATGATTATTTATTAAAATATATTTACTAAAATTTAGAACAAAATAGATAAGCAAAACCTTTTTTTGTCCTTAAAAATGTAATATTTAGTGATTAAGAAGTCGCATTAACTATAAAAAGCTTTTGTATACACCAGAAGATATCATTTTCCTAATTTATATATCATAAAAATTTTGTGCTAGGGAGGACATTTTCCTAATGATGCTTGGGGAATAAACTGTAAGAGATTTCCATGAATAATGTTCAAATGCTGAAGTTCCTTAAAATCTTCCAATTTATGTACTAACTTTTTATCTTATTTATGTAGAAAAGGAGAACATATAAATAATTAAATTAAAATGAAAAAAAATGTATCTTTAAAAATTCAGGCAGGGTGGCGAGATTGGAAGAGTGGGAGGGGAAGGGCCAAAAGAAAAACACAATAAAGAAAGAGGACATTATTAATTTCATGGCCACATATGCATCTAAACCAGCCCAAAAGTTGTGGCTCATATTTACAAATTTGGTCATTAGAGACTCAATATTAGTCAAACTAATTTATAGAGTGACTAAAATATCTTTAAAATTATTTTAAAATGACAAATTTGACTGATATTCAATAATTAAATTATATTTTTCATTTTGTTATGAAAATAACCAAAATTATAGTAAGAGAAGAACAAGAGAATGAGAGAAGATATAAAGAACAAGAACAAAGATGAAGAATATTAGAGCTTTGCATTATTTTTTTCACAAGTGCTCCTTTACATACGAGGGTGAATCCTATTTATAGGGGTGGGATTGAAAGTGAGTGGTCAATCATAAAATACTACTACATAAGATAATGACGAGAAGATGGGAGAAGACAAATGGACATCCACTAACAATCTTAATATTCATAACACATTTCTCAAATACCATTTTTTTTTGTTTTTTGTCAAGTAGTACACGGAGTCTTTGTTCTTTTTTATCGTGAAATTATATATTTTTTGATATTTTTTTAGAAAATACTAGACTGTTTTTGGCGCCCACGACATAAAGTTTTTGGATTCGCCACTGATGAGACTTCTCACAATTTTTGTTCACAAATAACTCGATTCATGAAGCATAAGCAATAGCGGATCCATGTTGTGAGGTGGGGGCGTTTGCCCCACCAAGTAAAAGTATTTTACTGAAGTATACTTGATAAAAATGTTTTTTTGCCCCAATAAAAAAAAAGGTTTGCCCCTTAATACAATTATTTTTAAATGTTTTTTTTGGTACAAGAGGGAAAAGAGAAACAAAGAAAAAAAGAAACAATGAAAATACTATCTAGAGAAGACAGTCCCACTAGGGTCGGCTAGCAGGAGGTTTTGGATCCCTACTGGAGGGACCTCAATACGGTGGAAGGCTACTGTATTACTGGCACCAAACTTTGCTAAGTAATCCGCACAAGCATTCCCTTCTCTCAACGTGTGAATAACCTGGACTTGCCAATCCCTTGATAAGAGCTCCTGGATGTTGTGAATAATTGTTGCATAGTAATGCCAGTCATTCACTGGTTCATTGATCAATTTAATAGCAGACTGGGAATCAGAATAACACGATAACTCCCTGTATCCAAGACTCCACGCCGTTTTCTGCCCATGATATAACGCCAACAACTCAGCATGCAAGATATTTGAGTAACCTATATTACCTGCGAAACCGATGATCCACCCGCCATCAGAGTTTCTAAGAAGGCCACCAAACCCAGAGACACCCGGGTTGCCAATACTACTGCCATCAACATTCAAAATAATGTCCCGCCTCTTTGATGCATTCCAAGTAGTGTGACGTGTGGAGGAAGAAATAACAAGGTGCGGAAAACAATTGCACAGAAGATTAGCATAATTATATGTCAAACGCTTCAACGTATATGGTGGCACCATCTCATTCGCAAGACAAAGCTTATTAAGAGCACGCCACAGCCACCAACAGGCCGCCATGAAAAGAAAGCTATGGTCTCCATCTAGGCCGGACCGCAACCAGTTATATAGATTAGTCTCCTGGAAGAACTGACTATCAGAAAAACCAATGGACCGCCAGAAGGCTTGAACAAAGCCACAGTCTCTGATACAATGTAAAATTGATTCGGAGGCCAGATTGCACCTGGGACAAGTATCTTACTGGATCATACCACGCTTGAAAAGTAGAGATCTCGTAGGAAGAGATGCATGCAAAGCTGTCCATAAGAAGAATTTCAGCTTTTCTGGAGCCGGTAGATGCCATAGCCAACTCCAAGAATGATGTCTGAGCTTTCTCGAAAAAAGTGATGTCTATTTAGCCAATAGTAACCATCCCTCGCCGTATATATTCCATCCAAGTTCCCCTTCCAAGTGTAGTTATCATGCACCTAGGAATTGAGACACATAGAGAGTGCTCTAAGGCGATTCCTAATATCAATAGGAATATTAGTGTATAATTGATCAAAATTCCAGTTCCCATCCACATAGACCTCGTTCACTTTCAAATCGAGATCATGGATGTCCACATAAAGAACATGCTCTGCTAATTTACCCACGTCTGACCAAGCAGTGAACCAGAATGACGAATTCCCATCACCTAACCGAAAACCAAACCCTTCCCCGAAGATCTTCTCTAGCTTTCATAATGGCATTCCACGTAGCTGAGCCAGGCTTTTTTTTAATGTCTAAGAAGGAATCGTCATAGGCGTACTTATGATGTAGCACCTGAGTCCAGAGAGAATTTGAGTTCCTTTGGAGATCCCAAACCAGCTTCCCTAACATCGAAGTGTTAGCCTCCCTAGCTTTTCTAATACCAAGACCACCCAACTTCTTAGGCCGCGTAATTTTATTCCACCCAACTAAGTGAACTCCTGTCGTTGTATTACCCTTCCAAATAAAGTTTCTCACTGCTCTATCAATGAAGTCACAAGTTGTCGTTGGTAGCCAAGCCAATTGCATATAATAAGTTGGTACTACTTTTATTCTTTAAATGTTTGTACAAAATTATAAGAGATATAATTTTATTCTTTTAATTTTTATGTTTCGGCTTAAGAGAGAATAGTTGGTACTACTTTTATTCTTTTACTCGTCAAACTTCTATTGTTTATGTCACTTCTAACACTAAATACGCACTTAAAAAACATAAATATATATTTTAGGTTATTTTAGAAGTAAAGACCCCAAAAAATCTTCTACAAAAGATAGAGACTTATTTGTCCACTGAGACATGAAAAATTACAATAACCAAAAAAGTTAAAGGCTGCACTTGACACAGAAAAGGACAGGTCACAAAAAGACAATAACCAAAACTCAAAAATTACAATAAAGCAAACCCTTTTTTGCAATTACAATTAAAATATGGTACAGATTGGGATAAGAGATACCCAACTTTAATCTTGACCATCAAAAAATTTGGACTCCAAATCAATGATGTTGAGTACACTTTGGTACTGGACACAAAAACAACAATTTGTGCAAATTAAAAGCCACGGCGAAGTAAAATGAAAGAAGATGATAGGAATTGAGTGGTGGAGAAGTGAATCCCTTAGAAAGTTTTAATTTAAAGGAGAAAATAGTTTCTTTTCCTTTAATATTTAATCAACATAATGTTAAAATATTTAAGATATTTGTAAGATATAATAATATAATAATACAGTTAAACAATAGTTAGTGTTTTTGTGGAATTAACATCGCGTTTTTAAGCGGGTAACTTTCACCCGGCAGGTCCAAAATACATCCAAATTTCAGTGGAGTTTTGGAACAAAATTAAAACCTCAACCTAACAAAATATATTAGGTTCTAAATATAATTTCACTTCGGTTAAACTCGCTCTCTCGATCTACCATTGGGAATATAGCTAACAGAGTATTAGTGCGGTAAACTACAAAATAAACCAACACATCAGAAAATGGAACTCTATCCATTCTTTTATTATAGAGTAAAGGCTCATTTTAGTTATTGACAATTTTTTTTCTGACAATTTGGTCTCTGACAATTTTTTGACAGGACCAACTAGTCTCTAACATTTTTAAAACAGAGACAAATTTGTACTAAGAATTAAATTATGAGAGACTAAAATGAGCCTTTAGTCTTTATTATATTACTTTAGTGTAACTCATAGGATGTCACTTGTCCAATTTCAAAGCTAAAATTGTAAAACATTCATTAAAAGACAAAAAAGGCAGCTTTTTACTTTTTCCCAATTTACCTTTTTTTTGTCATCTCTCAATAAAAGACTCCAGTCCTTTCTCAGCTTTTTCAAAATGGGATGCACGAAAATCATCTCTCAATATCTCTCTCTCACCTTTTCCATTCTTTTATGGATTAAATAGTTTTTACCCCTGGAAATATTACAAGAATTCATATACCCCCTAAAAAAAAAGTTTTAAAATGAACATTGCAAAATACAAAACGTTTCTAGTTAGGTTCCTGCTCTTAGTTTTTCTTAAAAACGTTAACTTAAACTGACCTGGATGTCTACCTTGGCATAACACATGGCTCATTAGGACTTATACCATCATCATCAACATCATTCACTCATCTAAAACTCTTATTCTCACTGAAACTCGCCTCATTCATCAACATAATTATTGGCGAGTTTCAGTGAGAATAAGAGTTTCAGATGAATGAATGATGTTGATGATGATGGTATAAGCTCTAATGAGCCATGTGTTATGCCAAGGTAGACATACAGGTCAGTTTAAGTTAACGTTTTTAAGAAAAACTAAGAGCAGGGACCTAACTAGAAACGTTTTGTATTTTGCAAGGTTCATTTTAAAACTTTTTTTTTTGCAGGGGGTATATGAATTATTGTGATATTTGCAGGGTAAAAGCTATTTAAACCTTCTTTTATTGTGGTGCATCTCATTAAAAGACAAATTATATATTATATTAAACTAAAATCATCTCTCAATATCCCTGTCTCACGTCCTTTCTCAGCTTTTTCAATGGGATGCACTAGTTTGAAGATTCCCTAGCCAGAGTTTTAGATGATTTTTACAACAAAGTTTCACATAACATTAACCATATTTCCTCAAAAAAAAAAAACACATATAAGGGTGGCTCACCCTAAGCAAGAAAGTGCCATTCACTAAGAAATAAGAATAGCAATTCTTGGCCCTATGACCATCGTTATCACCTAATCATATGAAAGATAAGTTACGAGCCGATAACGCAAACCACATGGATCGTCTATTTTACCTTTAACTCTACTCCCACCAAGGCAAGTTTATCCACCTCCAAAGTAAAACCATTTACTAGGAAATGTATGTAACATAGTATGATGTTTAATTAATGTTACTTAGGCTTAAATTGTTGTCCAATTAAAGCCATGCATGCACATAATCGATCGATCAAGCAAAGAAACAAATAAAAATATGTTTACATGGGAGCTATTGGTGGTTTGAAGATGGAACTCTATCCATTCTTTTGAAGTGGCAACAATTGTTTAGCATATCAAACACACCCGTTGTGAGTTCAATTTGATCAAATTGAAAAACAAGTTGTGCAAGCAAGAAGTGAAGTTTGGAGCGATTTAGGGCATGTTACATTGGCAGCATCAGACGGTTTCAGTTTGCACTAAACCTCCACTGGTGGAAGTTACTCGTTTTTGTTGCATGTAAGTTGCGCGTACGCGCTTGTCATGCGCAAGCATCCGGTAGTTGTTGTGTGTAAGTTGCGCGTAAGCGCTTGTCACGCGTAAGCATCCAGTAGCTGTTGCGCGTAAGCGTCCAAAAGTTTACAACAGTTTTTGCGTGTATCTTGCGCGTACACGCACCCAAGCAGCTCCTAATGCGCGAATTGTTTAAATAGTGACTTAGAACTCGAAAATATCTAGATATTTGTAGTTATAATATTATAATAATACAGTTAAATTTAAAATTTTCAAGTCATTAAATCTCCTACCTTTTTCAAAAGGATTTCATTTTTCTTTTAAATCTAAACTTCATAAACCATCTAGGTGAATGCTTTGAACCAATTGAAATCCAATGAAAATGAAACCATACGATGTACTCAATGACTGGATATATTTTTTTTAAACAAAAGAAATGGATATGAAGCATCGTTAAAACCTTCTTTTCTGATGCAAAACACTCCTTAGGGAAAAAGCACCATGAAGGAAAGAGTACTCCCCCTAAATTTTATTGATAAAAAATAGAAAAAATACAGAAAGCATGGGGGGACTAGACCAAAATCCATGAGCAAAAATGTCGTTACAACTGGGAAAAACAAAAGAAAACCTACAGAGGTGTGCATAGGCATCACTATAACGACTCTCATCCCAACCAGGTCGGCACCAGAGACGCTAACAATCATCTGCAGCACACCAAGTACATGAGGCAAATAGATGGCTGAAAATTTGCAGATCGACGAGTAATTGTCTGTTCTTGATTTGTTGATTTTGTGCAACGGATTGGACGAAGGACCCTAAAATTTTCGGTTTCTAGTGATGGCAGTTTTCTTTCTAGCGGAATAATTTTACTAAAACTGAAGCAGAGTACATGAAGATGATAAGCAGCCATTAGCATATGAAAGGATAAAGAGATCTGTATATTCTAACTTGCTCAGCTTCAGATGATTTTGTGTTTCACATTGTAATAGAAATGAAGTCTTTATATAGGATAGGATTCAGTGGAGTTGGCTCTTAACAGCTGGACAATTCGTCTCTATGGGAATAAGCTTCATACACGAGCAACTTTTTTTTTTTTGGTCAAGTCACGAGCAACTTTAAAACATATAAATGGCAATCAGGTTAAAGTATCGTTGTCATCATAATGGGTTGAAGTGGAATAGCCCCACTTGTCACGGGACTACTACATGTTAAAAATCTCCTTCAGTACTTTGCTTTGTCCATTCCATGTCAATCTAAATATTAGCCATCAAAAGTATACAACATTCCCCACTTTCCTTTTTTCTGGTTTAGTTTGTTCGAAACTAGTATTTCCATCGGTTGCACGAACAATATGCTTTGTTGGATAAATTAGTAAAGTTTTATTATATTTTTGGTTGCAAAGATAGTAAAGTTGTTTATACTTTATATAATTTTATACAATCTTCAAGGCACATCACTTTTTGTATAAAATATTATATAAATTTGTGTGTAAATTCAATATTATAATTTTAGTTTTAGTATGTGTATAATATCTCAATGGGAATAAGCTTTGGAGCTGTAACTAACAACTTGTTGAAGAGGAATACATACGTAAAGTACTATTGACCTATTGTTATTGTGACTACTGTCCAGTAGTGCAAAACGGCACCATGATCCCGAGCAACTTTAGTTCAATAATGTGGCTTTTAGTATGGTAATAATGTTAGTACATGGATATATATTAAAATTCATACACGAGAAACTTTTTTTTTGGTCAAGTCACGAGCAACTTTAAAACTTATAAATGACAATCAGGTTAAAGTATCGTTGTCATCATAATGGGTTGAAGTGGAATAGCCCCACTTGTCACAGGACTACTACATACATGTTAAAAATCTCCTTCAGTAGTTTGCTTTGTCCATTCCATGGCAATCAAAATATTAGCCATAAAAATGTATACAACATTCCCCACTTTCCTTTTTTCTAGTTTAGTTTGTTCGAAACTAGTATTTCCATCCGTTGCACGAATAATATTCTTTGTTGGATGAGGTATTTTTTGAGGGTAATGTAATTTTTGGGGGATAGAAAAAAATTAGTTCAAAATTTTGTACTAAAATTTTTCAATTCCCCTCAAAAATTAATTGCACTCAAAAAATACCCTATCGAAACATACCATAAGACTTAATAATTTCATATGTAAATGTTTTGGTATATATGTCTATAACGAAAAAATTGGCATTAATTTAAAAGAGGACGGAGCTAACTTATCTTTAATAGATTGTTGTTTTAATCTTTGCTGTAGAAAGTCGTAGACAAAAATACCCCAAGGAGTGACATAGATTGTTAACAATTTTTTTTTTCGGAAAAACAATTGTGATTTTTTGAAGGCTGGCTATTATATTGGGCTCCCTTCCTATGTGGATAAAGTCCCAAATAATTTAGCCCATTATGTTTCTCACTTATTATAAGTGGAGAGGATTAATTTAGGGTTGGGAGAGAGAGAATTTCGGATTAGAGCAGCCATCAAAGAGAGAGAAAAGAAGAGAGAAAACAATTCCCGTTTTTCTCAAACCTGTCACTGTAAAATTGCGATTCCGGTTTCGTTAACCGTTGGATCGTCTTCGTTTTTGGACAACAGGTTTGTGAGATATAGTTCTACACTTTCACCGTTTGGATCTTCGAAACGAATTCTGAGGAGAGATATATTGGCTTCGCACTGAAGCTGCAGTTTGGGTATTTTCATCTTCATCTTCTCAAATTTGTAAGCGTTTGTGCTTTATTGTTTTTGGTTGCTTGTTGGCACGGTTTGTGCTTATTGTTTGAGACTCTCTTGTAACCATATTTGATCATAGTGGAGCTATTTCTTTGGTCTGGACGACCCGTGGTTTTTACCCTTTCTTTGAGGGGTTTCCCACGTTAAAAATATTGGTGTTCATTGTGTGTTTTTATTCTCGTTATATTTGCCGCCACGTATTCGGTGTTGCTCCTCATAGATTCTTGCAAATTTGGGGAATTTATTTCCGCTGCATATTTCTCTGTTATTACATTTATGTGTTGATTCCCCATCAGAGTGGCATCAGAGCTCTTGGTTAGGAGTTAGTTTACTTGCTTGAATGATGGAGGCAAATATGAATATAAAGATGGTTTCTTTGAATGGTACTAATTATCATTTGTGGAAGGGCAAGATGAAAGATTTATTGTTTGTGAGGAAAATGCATCTTCCTATTTTTGGTAAGATAAAGCCGGATTCTATATCAACCGAAGAATGGGATTTTGAACATCAACAGGTATGTGGTTTCATTCGCCAATATGTAGAAGATAATGTTTATAATCATATTGCTAATGAGACTAATGCAAAAACCTTGTGGGAGAAGATAGAGTCCTTGTATGCCTCTAAATCAGGGAATAATAAATTGTTCTTGTTGAATAGCTTCATAAGTTTGAAGTATAAGGAGGGGACTTCTATTTCAGATCACTTGAGTGATTTTCAAGGGCTTCTTGATCAAATGTCAGGAATGGGTATCAAGTTTGATGATGAGCTTTTGGGACTATTTCTATTATTATCTTTACCAGATTCTTGGGAGACATTTCAGGTTTCTATAACGAGTTCTGCTCCTAATGGTATTGTTTCTTTGGAAACGGCTAAGGGTGGTGTCCTTAATGAGGAGATGAGAAGGAAGGCACAGGGTTCTTCATCTCAATCCGAGGTATTTGTCACAGAAAATAGGGGGAGAAGTACTCAGAGAAAGGAATCGAAGGGTGGTAGAGAGAAGAGCAGAAGCAAGTCCAAGTCTCGTTATGAAAATGTGGAATGCAACTATTGTCACAGAAAAGGGCACATACTAAAGAATTGTTTTCAGAGGAAGAGGGAGAATAAAGACAAAAAAGGTAAGCATAAATCAAGGGATCATGATAATCGTGTTACTGCTACTATTGGTGATGACCTTATTATTCTCCGTGATCATGAGACAGTTAATCTTGTGTCAGATGAGAGCATGTGGATAGTTGATACTGGTGCTACATTGTGTGTTACACCTAAGAAGGAGTTCTTCACATCTTATACTCCAGGCAACTTTGGAGTGTTGAGGATGGGTAATGATGGTGTATCTAAGGTAATTGGTGTTGGTGATGTTTGTTTGCAAACCAACACGGGAATGAAGTTGTTGCTTAAAGGAGTCAAACATGCTCCCGATGTTCGCTTTAATTTGATTTCTGTGTCTATGCTTGATGATTGTGGTTATGATAATCATTTTGGTGGTGGAAAGTGGAAACTCAGCAAAGGTAACTTGGTTTTGGCTAGAGGGAAGAAAATTTCTAAACTGTACTGGACAAAAGCTATGGTTTCTATAGACAGTGTAAATGTTGTGCATATGGAAGCATCTTTGTGGCACCGTAGGCTTGGTCATATCAGTGAAAAGGGGTTAAACGTTTTAGCAAAAAATGATGTGCTTCTAGGTTTGAAGAATGCAGATTTGGAGAAATGTTCTCATTGCATGGCTGGTAAGCAAACTAGAGTATCGTTCAAAAAGCATCCTCCTTCTAGGAAGTCAGAGCTACTTGAACTTGTGCATTCTGACGTTTGTGGCCCTCTTAAGGTAAAATATTTTAGTGGTGCACTTTATTTTGTTACCTTTATTGATGATTGTTCCAGGAAATTATGGGTTTATGCTTTGAAGACAAAAGACCAAGTGTTGGAGAAGTTCAAACAATTTCATACTTTGGTTGAGAGGCAGACAGGTAAAAAGTTGAAACGTGTTCGTACCGACAATGGTGGTGAGTATTGTGGACCCTTTGATGATTACTGTAAGCAGCAGGGTATTGCACATGAAAAGACTCCTCCTAAAACTCCTCAGTTAAATGGTTTAGCAGAGAGGAGGAATCGAACACTAGTTGAGAGAGTGAGGTGTATGCTTTCTGAAGCTAAGTTGCCCAAACACTTCTGGGGTGAGGCGCTATACACGGCTGTGCATGTTATTAATCTCAGTCCTGCTGTTGCTTTGAATAGCGAGGTTCCAGATAAAATATGGTTTGGGAAGAATGTCAATTATGATCATTTGAGAGTCTTTGGTTGTAAGGCTTTTGTGCATGTTCCAAAAGATGAAAGATCCAAGTTGGATGCAAAGTCAAAACAATGTATTTTCATTGGTTATGGTCAAGATGAATTTGGTTATAGGTTGTATGATCCTATAGGGAAAAAGCTTCTCAGAAGTCGTGATGTTGTTTTCATGGAAGACCAAACTATTGAAGACATTGATAAGGTGGAGAAGACTACACCCAAGAAAGATGACAACTTGTCAGATGTTGATCCAGTTCAGTTGCCTATTCAAAGTTTGGATAGTGTTGATGGTAATGTTCAGAATGGTGAGCATCATGATTATGTCGATGATCAACAACTTGAAGATGAGTTAAATATTCCAGCTAATAATGATGATGAGGAACATGAGATGTCAGAAGATGAGAATTTTGGTGATGCTTCTGAATCATCTCAAGTTCAACTTAGAAGGTCTAGCAGGGAAAGACAACCATCTACAAAGTATAATTCTGATGAGTATGTGACACTGACTGATGAAGGGGAACCTGAGTATTTTCAAGAGGCCATGGAGAGTGAAGAAAGTCACAAGTGGCTGGATGCAATGCATGATGAGATGAAATCATTGCATGATAATCACACTTATGATTTGGTGAAGTTGCCAAAAGGTAAAAGGGCTTTGGAAAATAGGTGGATTTATAGAGTGAAACATGAGAGTAACTCTAACTCTCCAAGGTATAAAGCCAGATTAGTAGTGAAGGGTTTCCGTCAAAGAAAGGGTGTTGATTTTAATGAAATTTTCTCACCTGTGGTAAAGATGTCATCTATTAGAACAGTGTTGAGTTTAGCGGCTACTCTAGATTTAGAGGTAGAGCAAATGGATGTAAAAGCAGCTTTCCTTCATGGTGATTTGGAGGAAGAAATTTACATGAAACAACCTGATGGTTTTCTTGTTGAAGGTAAGGAAGACTATGTGTGTAGACTAAGAAAGAGTCTATATGGTTTGAAGCAGGCTCCAAGGCAGTGGTACAAGAAGTTTGAGTCAGTTATGTGTGACCAAGGATATAAAAAGACTACTTCTGATCATTGTGTCTTTGTTAGAATTTTTCTAATGATGAATTCATTATCCTGTTGTTATATGTTGATGACATGCTTATTGTAGGGAAAAATATTTCCGAGATTGACAGTTTAACGAAGCAGTTGGGCGAATCTTTTGCCATGAAAGACATGGGAGCAGCTAAACAGATTCTTGGTATAAGAATCATGCGTGACAGAAAGGAGAAGAAACTTTGGCTATCACAAGAGCACTATATTGAAAGAGTGTTGCAGAGATTTCAGATGGAAAACTCTAAGGCGGTAAGCACTCCTCTTGCTACTCATTTTAAATTGAGTTCTAAACAAAGTCCTTCCAATGAAGATGATAAAATTAATATGGAACGAGTTCCTTATGCGTCTGCTGTGGGTAGTTTGATGTATGCAATGGTGTGTACAAGACCAGATATTGCGCATGCTGTTGGTACAGTAAGTAGATTTTTGTCAAATCCAGGTAGAGAGCATTGGAATGCTGTGAAATGGATTTTGAGGTATCTTCGTGGTACTACTTGTATGAGGCTTTGTTTTGGAGGTGACAAACCCACATTAGTAGGGTACTCCGACTCAGACATGGCTGGAGATATTGATTCCAGGAAGTCCACTTCGGGGTATATGATTAAGTTTGCAGGGGGAGCTGCGGCTTGGCAGTCTAGGTTGCAAAAGTGTGTAGCATTGTCTACTACTGAGGCAGAGTTCATAGCCATTACCGAAGCATGCAAAGAGTTGATATGGTTGAAGAAATTCTTGCAGGAGCTTGGTTATGTTCAGGACAAATATTTTTTATTTGTTGATAGTCAAAGTGCTATTCATCTTGGTAAGAATCCGACTTTTCATAATAGGTCCAAACACATTGATGTGAGGTATCATTGGATACGTGATGTTTTGGATGCTAAGTTGTTGGAGTTAGCTAAAGTTCATAATGATGATAATGGTTCAGATATGATGACTAAGGCTTTGCCGAGAAGAAAGTTCCAAATCTGTTGTGATATCGCCGGTTTGGCGATCACCTCCACATAGTTGTGAGGGGGAGATATGTTGGGTATTGGGCTCCCTTCCTATGTGGATAAAGTCCCAAATAATTTAGCCCATTATGTTTCTCACTTATTATAAGTGGAGAGGATTAATTTAGGGTTGGGAGAGAGAGAATTTCGGATTAGAGCAGCCACCAAAGAGAGAGAAAAGAAGAGAGAAAACAATTCCCGTTTTTCTCAAACCTGTCACCGTAAAATTGCGATTCCGGTTTCGTTAACCGTTCGATCGTCTTTGTTTTTGGACAGAAGGTTCGTGAGATATAGTTCTACATTTTCACCGTTCGGATCTTCGAAACGAGTTCTGAGAAGAGAGATATTGGCTTCGCACTGAAGCTGCAGTTTGGGTATTTTCATCTTCATCTTCTCAAATTTGTAAGCGTTTGTGCTTTATTGTTTTTGGTTGCTTGTTGGCACGGTTTGTGCTTATTGTTTGAGACTCTCTTGAAACCATATTTGATCATAGTGGAGCTATTTCTTTGGTCTGGACGACCCGTGGTTTTTACCCTTTCTTTGAGGGGTTTTCCACGTTAAAAATATCGGTGTTCATTGTGCGTTTTTATTATCGTTATATTTGCCGCCACGTATTCGGTGTTGCTCCTCATAGATTCTTGCAAGTTTGGGGAATTTATTTCCGCTGCATATTTCTCTGTTATTATGTTTATGTGTTGATTCCCTATCAATATGATCCCAAAAAATTACGAGACTGTAAATTGCAATTACAAATTCAAGAGTTCAAGACAAGCTTTACTTACATATAGTTTCCACCCATATGGAAGGAGCGCGAGGTACCAAGTTGAGAATGAAAACGGAGGGAACACAAAATTATAACAACAATAAACACAAATAGTCAAATACCAACTAACGAATGGGCAACATTCGAACAGTCATAGATTTATATAATTCTATCAAAGAAAAAGAGAGAAATAATGAAAAACAAAGGTACTCTTGACTCTCGAACCCGTAACACAAATTCCTCTCTTCTTCTCAAAACCATTCTCTAACCTTAATCTCCTCAAACCTACACATCACAACTTCACTAAGTTATGGCTGAAATAGGTTGCATGATCAATTTTTCTATCCTAGTGTTGGTGTCATGATCTTGTATTGTAAAACTATCTCCATGCTGGTAAACGAACAATGCAGTTGTGGCAATGTTTATAACACAATGTTTGAAATTCTCAGAAAAAGGAGAAATAAGAACTTCCTCATTCATCTTCTTCCACGTCTTACTTATCATGCCCTGTATGTACTCTTGGGATTCTGCTTCAGAAGCTCCAGTTTCATTCATGTAGCATTGAATTGATTTTGGAATGTCTCCTATCTTCATCTCACGCTAAAATATATAAAAGAGAATAAACAATATATGAGAAGTTAAAGGTGTTTTATACATTTAATTGAATAAAATTTTGTAAGACATATGAATAGGATTCTCCGAGGTGTACCTTGTACGATCCAAGGTCATCTGCAAGGCGACAAATAATTGATGAAGATTGGATAATATTGGAATATTTTTCTAAGCAAATCAACTCCTCCTTTTGAAATAGATTAGAAATCAAAAAGTAAGCATGTGTTAGTACAAGAGGTATAGCAATGGATATCCTTGCATTCGCCATGTACTCTTCCAGTCTTGGCGTGTATCCACTGTGGTACCACTTTGCCTCAATGAGATATGCTTTACATAAATCAGTCCACTAAACAATTATGACAAAATGAGTTAGAGAATTATCATGATTATTTATTAAAAATATATTTACTAAAATTTAGAACAAAATAGATAAGCAAATATTTTTTTTGTCCTTAAAAATATATCATTTAGTGATTAAGTCGTATTAACTATAAAAAGCTTTTGTATACACCAGAGGATATCATTTTCCTAATGGACATAATATAAAATTTTGTGCTAGGGAGGACATTTTCCTAATGATGCTTGGGGAATAAACTGTAAGAGATTTCCATGAATAATGTTCAAATGCTGAAGTTCCTTAAAATTTTCCAATTTATGTACTAACTTTTTATCTTATTTATGTAGAAAAGGAGAACATATAAATAATTAAATTAAAATGAAAAAAAATGTATCTTTAAAAATTCAGGCAGGGTGGCGAGATTGGAAGAGTGGGAGGGGAAGGGCCAAAAGAAAAACACAATAAAGAAACAACACATTATTAATTTCATGGCCACATGCATCTAAACCAAAAGTTGTGGCTCATATTTACAAATTTGGTTATTACAAACTCAATATTAGTCAAACTAATTTATAGAGCGACTAAAATGTCTTTAAAATTATTTTAAAATGATAAATTTGACTAATATTCAATAACTAAATTATATTTTTCATTTGTCAAATACCAAATATCTTTTTGTTTTTTGTCAAGTAATAGTACACGGTTAACCAACACTGTTTGTCTAGTGGCTTAATCTACGTTAGGACGCGGGGGTCGACTCGGTGCTCTCGGGTTCGATTCCCGCAGTGGACAAACTCGGTGTTGGCCAGTTCGAAATTTGATCCTAAGCACAAGCGGAGATTAGTCTTTCGTTAAAAGCGTTGGGATACTCCGTGGATAGCCAGCGATGCTCCGAACCAAAAAAGTAATAGTACACGGTTGAGTCTTTGTTCTTTTTTATCGTGAAATAATATATTTTATAAACTTTTATAGTATTTTTTTCTAGAAAATAGTAGATTGTTTTTTGTGCCTACGACATAAAGTTTCTGGATTCGCCATTGGTGAGACTTCTCACAATTTTTGTTCACAAGTAACAAATTTGATTCATGAAGCATAAGCAATGGTGGATCCATGTTGTGAGGTATGGGGGCATTTGCCCCACCAAGTAAAAGTATTTTACTTGAGTATACTTGATAAAAATGTTTTTTGGCCCCATAAAAAAAAAAGGTTTGCCTCCTAATACAATTATTTTTAAAATGTTTGTACAAAAATGTTTGTACAAAATTATAAGAGATATAATTTTATTCTTTTAATTTTTATGTTTTGGCCAAAGAGAGAATAATTAGTACTACATTTTTATTCTTTTTCTCTTCTAACTATTATTGTTTATGTCTCTTCTAACACTAAATACACACTTAAAAAACATAAATATATATTTTAGGTTATTTTAGGAGTAAATGCCTCAAAAAATCTTCTACAGAAAGATAGAGACTTATTTGCTCATTAAGACATGAAAAATACTAATTTTGTCATTAAAAAATTAGATATTAGTCAAACTAGTCTCTAAAAAGGATTAAAACGTGTCTAGAATTATTTTAAAATGACTTATTGGACCAATATTTGAGGACTGAATTAACACTTTTCACTTTTTACTGACTAAATAAATCTCTATCTTTGTATTAATTTGGTATCTATGCTTTTTGATCCTTCTTTTTTTTACAGAAACCTTTTGGATCCTGAGAATATTTATTTTATATATGTTCATAATATTTTTCTTCTAATAATATATTAGATTACTTTTTGCCCCACTATCAAAAATTTCTAATATAGGCCCTAACTTGGTTGAGGAATATGGGTCTTACCATTATATTAATTCCTTGAGCTCAACAACTTAATTAACAGTGGTGAAGTGTATAAAGGGTAGCAGCCAAGGACGGAGAGCCCCCTAACTTGCTATACTTGTATGTGATGATAACAGTAGTATTTGATTATAATAGCGTGTCTTTGTTTTTTATGTCACCGCACAGGGCCGGCCTAGAGGCAGTGCAGCCTGTGCCACAGGGCCTCGGCCCACAAATTTTTTGAGTTTTTTTTTACCACCACCATCTTCCCATATACTCCCACGTCCCTTGCGAAAAGATCAAAATACACTTAAAAATTTTACAAAATTACAAAACATTTACCATTTGTCACTTTCATACGTTTGACCGCCAAAAAATCAGAGAAAATCGTATATACCTCATCTAACATGTATACTATTTGGGCAATAATTTCGCACCGTATATACCTCCTTCTTGACATATATACGACTTTGGAAAAAAAAAGTAAGTCGTATATGCCTCCTCCTTTACATATATACGATTTCCCTTCGAATTTATGTATATATGATTTCGCCTCAAATTTACATATATACGATTTCCATTCGTATAATTTTTTTAAAATTTTGTTTTATTTTTTTTAGTGTCCTATAGGTATCGAGGGGAGTCTTCGGCGTGATCGGCTCGGCCGAATCACGAGCAGGCCTCGTCGTCCTCTGCTCTGTCTACACGCTCCCGCCACAGGATTGCGGGACATGCGTCCACAAGGCGTAGGCGCGCAGAGAGACAACAGCCGGTGGATGAGGCCCCAGAGTTTCAGTATGAGGAAGGCCAGCAGCCGCACCCATATTATGATGACCAGCAGCAGTCTATGTCCTCAGACCAGTATATGCCTAAGCACCATCAGCCTCAGTACTACCATGACCATCAGGAGCAGCATCATGAGCAGCATCAGGAGGATCAGGAGCCTCTTTTTACTGGTTTAGTAGCTCATGTCTGTTCTCGTGTACTGGGAGACCCAGTAAGTTGAATTTATTTACATAGTGTTGTTAGTTTAATTTATTCCTTTACATAGCCTTATTTTGCTAATTTATTTTTAATTCAGACATATGAGCGTACTCTGAAAGTATGGAACCATGGTAACAAGATTAGTACGAGAGAGTAGTGCCAAAACCCTCATATCTACAGCTATATCAGAGGTTCCAGATTATCCCCCTTGTCTCCACCGGACATGCCACGATGGACCATGAGCTGATTTCCGCCTTCGTTGAGAGATGGCACTCAGAGAGGTCGTCATTTCACTTACCATTTGGTGAAATGACGATTACTCTGGACGATGTGTCCTGCTTGCTGCATCTTCCCATCAAGGGAAATTATTTCAGAGCTCCACCCACTTCTGTGACCACGGAGCAGACCATCCACCTAGCACATGTTTATCTAGGAGTGGATATGGATCAGGCTCGTACGGCGTGTGGGACAGTTTCTGGTCCATACTTCCGTTATGACTGGCTGCAAGAGATACTTAGAGTGAATTCCATGGAGGGGGGGCGATATGGATGCTGTTTTCAGAGCGTATATCCTTTTGCTTCTGAGCTACTCCATCTTCACTTGCAAGACTGGAGACAGGGCTGAGGCTAAGTGGCTGCTCCTACTTGCGGAGATCAGTGCAGATGTTGTTGGAGGGTATGCATGGGGGGCAGGAGGACTAGCTTACATGTATGACGCATTGAACTACTCCTGTTTGGACTCTTCACAGCAGTTAGGAGGGTATGCGAGCCTACTACAAGTACAAATTTTAAATTAATTTCTTCATTTTTTGCGAGTTTGGTTGAATAGTTTTTATTTAACCATTTTGTATGTTTATTTTTGCATTTCAGAGTTGGATTTTATGGTATTTTCCTATCCTAGTTGTGAGGAGGCCGGGCGATGTAAAGGACGGACCACTGTGTGCGCGCTGGAGGAAGAAGAAGATAGACACATTGAAGCTAGCAGATTATAGGCTGATGCTTGATGCGCTGAGCTCAGATGATGTCTGTTGGTGACCCTTTGAGGAGCACCGGGGGATAGAGCATTTGACATGATTCCACTGTACAGGGGACACATTAGCTGGGGAGACATCAGAGTTCCCTACATGCCTGATAGGTGCCTCCGACAGTTTGGGTATGTGCAGGTCATCCCATGTGCCCCTCTTACTGGTTGTCTGGGCCATGCAGACTGCATATTTCAGATTGGCCACTATATGTCGAGTGTGCGAGACGTTCTGCGGACTACTCAGCAAGCACAAGAGTTGGGTCAGGTTGCTCCGGGCTACTTGCAGTGGTATGTGAATGCATCGATCCCGAGACTCTTACCGGCTGCATCACCACCACCACCACCACCACCACAGGTCAATGATTATGCTGAGTGGATACAGACTATGACAGATGTGGTTAGGAGGGGGCTTCGTAGAGGCGAGATCCGTATGGGCACTGAGACGTACGTTCGCCTCACGCAGTTGTTGGACATGCTACCGAGGCGTGCCTAGGGCATTTTGTATTTGTACTTTTATGTTTGTACTTTTCTGGATTCTATGTATGAACTATTTTTATAGCAGTTGATTATTACTATTTCTTGCGAGTTTCCTTAAAATTTCGTTTTCGTTTATGCGATAAAACAAAGTTACATAAAATATAAAACATAACAAACTAAACCCTAATATTCTGGTGCTCGCAGACGACGTAAAATCTCATTCACGCTCCGTTGTGTTTCCCGTTGTGTTTCCACGTGCAACTCCAACGGCTTATACCCCTGAAGCGTGTCATGGATGTTGAACATGTTCGCCATGTCTTCGTCGGTCTTGATAGACATGGACGAGAAGGAAATGCAATAATCATCTCCACGATCGGGTTTACGATAAGTGATATCAGCGACGTCACGGTCGTCGCCGATCACATGAACTTTTGACCACACTTTATCCTTCGAACCCCATCGCGCGGTGGATTTTGCATAACACCGACTTCAGACTCCAAAAGTAGACACCATCTTCTCTCATGGTGATGTTGCCCCCATGATGTATACCGCAGAGCCTATTCTCGTCCGACCGTTGTGTTAGGCAGATCTGCATTCTGGATGTGTGAAATAAGTAACTGAGAGTGAAAGTTTTGTGTGAAAATAATGAGGGTGGGAGTGGGTAGTTATAGATTTCGTCAATGATTATCAACCGTTGATATTGTCGGTGCAATCTACACCGTTGATCAACATTGGAAGTCAAACCCTAACCGTTAAAATTAATACAAATCGTATATACCTATGGGTGGGGGTATATACGATTTGTTAAATAACAAGTCGTATGTACCCCACACCTAGGTATATACAATTTGTATTTTAACAAATCGTATATACCACACCAAAACGTATATACAACTTGTCTTTTTGAGTTAAATCGTATTTAAATAAATTTACGTATATACGATGGAGATTTTGTTAAAGTCGTATATATCTATGGTGACTGGTGAGATATATACGATTTTGGTCAAATTTTTTAGGGGTATTTTCGTCAGAAAAACTCTTGTGGGGTACCAAAAAAACCCAATTTTTTTAGGGCCCCATATTATTTTGTTTTGGCCCATAATACACAACTACACAGCCCACAACCAGTTGAAGTAAAAAAAACCAGCAACTTCACTCTTCAAGCACGTCGCACGACCAACGCATAAAGTCGCACAATACGCAACCCTCACCCAGACCCAGTCACTCTCCCTCTTCAGTTCAGCAGTTCTTCAAATAGTCTAAGACTTCAAGTGTTCAACATCAACCGTGAACCACCTTCCCTATAACAGTAGAGGTGATTGTGATTTCCTGGTTTTGATTATTTTAATTTCTGTAATAGTGATTTACTGATTTTGATTCTTTTAATTGTGATTTTGATTCTTTTAATTTTTGTACCAGTGGAAGAAGGAGTTTTTAGGGGCTTTGAGGCTTTGAGGATCTGATTCTAATTCTGTAACTTGTAGAGGTGAACGAATGAGACTCATCAATTGATTCAATTTCATATCTTCATGTCTTTTTTTTGGTATTGGATTTAATTCTAATTCTGTAACTTGTAATTTCATTGTATTGTAATTTGTAATTGATTCTAATTCTGTAATTTGTAATTTCATTGTATTTTTTTAGCATTGGATTTGATTCTAATTCTAATTCCGACTTCTGAGACTTTGTTTTTGTTTTTAATGTTGTTTATAATTGATTTGCATGTCTTTTGACTATGTAGCAGACGATTGTGAAATTTGAAATTTGTGTGCTCATCCTCCTCCCTACAACTATTGGAAAGCGAAATTATCAGGTTTCTTTTTCTAATAAGAATAATTAATTGATGGATTTGCTTCAAAAAATGCTAGAAGAATGACTCTTTTTAAGTAGCTACTAGTTAGAAGGTTGCTATTTGTTTAAAATTATATTGAGATGATATTTACAGTTTAAATAGTAAAGTTTGAGTTTTTTTGTGATTTATTTGGTAAAAATATAATTAGGGCCCAACTTTTATGATTTGCACAAGGCCTCCAAATTGTTTGGGACGCCCTTACCGCATGCAAACAGTCAAATAGCAACTATGCATCCATTTTAGTTACTTTTGCTCTATTGCAAGTCTAAATACAAAGTTTTCAAAGCAATCGAAAATAAATAAATCTCTCTCTCTCTCTATATATATATATATATATATATATATATAATCATTTCAAATTTTAAAAGACAAAATTCACTAAACATTAATTTGGGCTATTTGTGAGTTCGTGACTAAACCTAATACTTACATTTTGTTTCATTTTCAACTTTTAAAACAGAGAAACAATAAAAATATAATTTTTTTTACTAGAACTCGAACATTCCGTTCGACCAGTGGCGGAGCCACATTATGTTGAGGGGGTTCAATTGAACTCCCCAAATGTTTTTTTTTGGCTTACCACTCTATAGAAATATTTTTTTTGACACACCTGGATATTTTAAATTTCACCAATAGCCTAAATTTTGCACCCATTTGCACCAAAGACCCAAATTTAATTTACCAAAAACACAACACAGACATTGTTTCATGCACGCACAACTTTCTCAGACTCTCACGTTCTTTACGTGCTCTCTCATATTCTCATGTTCTCTACGAGCTCTCTCACTCAACTCTCTTCTCACGGTGGGCGGTGGCTTCTCTGTTCTCTCTCTCTCTCTCTCTCACGGACCTGGCTTCTTTGTTCTCTCTCTCTCTCACTCACTCAGTCTCACGACTTCTCTGTTCTTCTCTCACAACAACAATTTTCTCTTTTCCATTGAACTCTCAAAAACACTAAAACAGGTTAGATTTTTTTCTCTTTTCTAGTATAATCTACTGAAGTGATTGTTTGTTTCTTTGATTGAAACCCTAATTGTTTAATTTTTGATTTGGGAAAAATTGAAAACCCTAATTGTTTAATTTCTGATTTGGGGAAAATTAGTAACCCTAATTGTTTAATTACTTAATTTCTTCCATGTGACTTTTAAATTAATTTTAAAATATGTTCTCTACCAGTAGGATAGGATGAAAGGTATACGAAGCTTCATGCGGTTGACAATGGCCTTTTTAGCTTGTTTTAGAAAACTTTTCAAGA
Organism: Astragalus glycyphyllos; assembly: GCA_963573325.1. Taxonomy (NCBI): domain Eukaryota; kingdom Viridiplantae; phylum Streptophyta; class Magnoliopsida; order Fabales; family Fabaceae; genus Astragalus; species Astragalus glycyphyllos. The sequence goes on from OY754310.1 coordinate 67,971,527, forward strand.
AAAAATAGTTAAGTTAATAGTGTGTATTAGTCTCTAATTAGTATTAGCTTAATTCTAATTAGTGTTAATAGTGTGTATTAGTCTCTAATTAGTATTAGCTTAATTCTAATTAGTGTTAATAGTGTGTTTGAACAAGGTCATCAAATAGATAAATTTTTAGCAAATTGTGTATTTAAAAAATTTGATACCCCGACCCCGGGGTCCTGGATCCGCCACTGCGTTCGACCCAATATATGTAGGTTTAAAGTAAAACTTAACAAACACCGTCTTAGACCTAATTAGTTTTTACAGATTTCTTTAGACATGATTAATTTTAAAGTGTGGCCCAAAATAAAAAGTTAGAAGTGTTTTAAGCCTAATTAATTTTTATAATATTAAACAATATAAAGATAAATATTATATGCTTTCATGAGACTGACTATTTTTGTTAATAAATCAAGTAATTAAAAAATTAGTGAGTGAAATTAATACTTTGAGATCTAAAATATTTAAGGGTTAAACTCGCCCCCGCAAGCAACCATTTCCACACCGAATTTGAGAGTATTAGTTCCAGATCAATTATGCTGAGGAATCTATGTAAGAACTTTGGTATAAGTATTGTTAAGAGGAAAGCTAGTCAATAAGCTCGTGGTTTAGCTGTTTAGTGTTTAGCACACGTCTCATTTTTATGCTAGTCTCCGTGATTTCGATTATATACATCCCTCTACTGAAAAACTTATTCTGAAAAATATTACAAACTAAATTCAAAGTCAACATTGTAAAGATCAAATAAAATGAAGGTTGAAAAACTTCTTAAAATTAAAAAATTTATATAAATTATAAATAATTGAAAAACAAACAAAAAAAGAAATAAATAATCACATACCGCTTTCTTTAGATATGGAATGATGTTATATCCATTCTGCTTTAGGCCGATATAAGCTACATCATTGACAAAGTTATAGAGTGCAAGGAAGCATATTTTCATGTAGTGAGGAAGAGAATCCATAGCTTTGAGATCCCAACTACAATACACAAAATACCTATTAATAATCATTAATTAAAGGTAAGGAAAATTCAGAATGGAGGGATCAAAATTTATTGTAGAGAGAGAGAGGAACAGGATGGAAAACTAAAAATATTAACCTTTCAATTGCTTTTGTGAAGAGTTCTAATTCTTCCAAAGTACCATACACGTCATGAATATCATCAACGGTAGTTATAAAATTAATGACCAATGTTGTGACTGCTCTCAAATTTGCAAGATCCGGATGAAAATTCATTCCCATGGCCCAAACGAAGCTCTGCACCAGCCTATCTCTAAAAAAACTCAGGTCATCGGCAAGGCCAATTCTTTTCCACCATCTTAAAATGAAAGCAGAGTTAAGTATTAGCCAAAAATATTATTTATAATTCTGATATAATTTTGTAAGAATAAAAAGCTGAATTTATCTCCCCTACTGTAAAATAGTATCTTAATAAACGATATATGGTTGTCATCACCTTGATGTATACTTTAGTTCATCTAGGTGGATGCTTTGAACCAAATTGAAATCCAATTCAGCAAATTGAAGTACGACACAACTAGCATTTTGCCTTCTCTTAGACAGGAATTTAATGAACCATAAAGCCTCGCATCTTGGCACCCTCCATTTCAATGGAAACTCCAAAGCATGACCGATTAGGAGCGATGTGTTACTCTTACTATTCGTGTTCACAAATTTCGTAAGAAGGCTTATGGTGAAATCTCTTGCTTCATCCATTATAGGTTCATTTTCCATCGAATAAAAGGAGGCTTCATACAATGATAACAATCCCTTCACATCAATAGATATGCATTTATTGAACTTACCCATTTCATCGAAAAAGTTATCAAAAACACCTACAACAACAAATTTCACGGTAAATTACAAAAATTATTATCATTCAATTAGTCGTGCGATCCAGTTCAATGAAGGTTAATACCTGTTGATATTTTGAATCCATGTTTCCTTAGCATTCTGAACGCAAGGGCTGTGACATATAAATTCTTTTTCCTTTTTAACATGTGTATATTGTTGCGAACACTTTCCAATATGCTTCGTATTTCATTATTAAAATGATAGGAAACTCCTAGCCTTTCCAAGTTGTCAATCATGTCAAGTTGATCAACTTGATCTATCAATTCACAAAGAATTACCCTAACTTCTTCCTTTAACGCTCTACTTTGCTTTACATAGAATTCGTCCTGCAATTATTTATATACCTTTTTAGTGGTAATAAAAGACCAACATGGTTATTTTTTAGGTGTTAAGTATTTAAGATGTCGATACTCATTAAACACCTATACTACATAGATAATGCTCATCTGGTACTTATTCTCTTTATTTTAAATTATTTGTTAATGGTTAAAACATATCCCTTCCTAATGAACAAAATACAATCCAAAAATGTCTACATAGACTTTTTCCTTGTATTTTATTACGAAGGATGTACCCTCCTATACATGGTTCATTAAAATATAACCAACAAAATCAAAGATGGTGTAAAACTAAATAAGACATGATTGTTATAATTAAGTGTGTGTTTCGTTCTGCGGTGATGAGAATTGAGTTTGTAGAATTGAGTTTAGTTAAAAGTGAGTTGAATATAACGTGATTTTTGTTTGGATACATTTACCGAAAAGTGATTTTCTCCAATCATTCTTGCTTGGAAAGATTGAACCAAAATTGATTTTGAGTGTGAAGTTACCAAAATAGGTCTTATCTTATTTTAAAAACTAAAATTTGATAAAATAAATAATAAACATACTAATTACCACGTTTCAGCATACGCTAACTCAAAGATTTGTCTTTTAACTTTAAACATTCAAAAAGCTTAAAATATAAAAATATTATAGATTATGTAATGTGCAAAAAAGTATTGAATACATAATGCTAAGGACTTCAATTTCTTTCACCATGATGTTTGGAAGAAAAGAAAATTTTGTAATGGTATAGAAAATTGCAGGGAGATGTGATAGTTTTACAATATAAGAAACCAATGAAAATAAAACCATACCTTGTATGTATTACTCAATGACTGGATATAATCATCAGGCCAAATAGATGGCTGAAAATTTGCAGATCGACGAGTAATTGTTTGTTCTTGATTTGTTGATTTTGTGCAACGGATTGGACGAAGGACCCTAACATTCTTGGTTTCTAGTGATGGCAGTTTTCTTTCTAGCGGAATAATTTTACTAAAATTGAAGGAGAGTACAGGAAGATGATAAGCAGCCATTAGCATAAGAAAGGATAAAGAGATCTGTATATTCTAACTTGCTCAACTTCAGATGATTTTGTGTTTCACATTGTAGAAATGAAGTCTTTATATAGGATAGGATTCAGTAGAGCTGGTTCTTAACCGCTAGACAATTCGTCTCTATGGGAATAAACTTTGGAGCAGTAATTAACTGTTTGTTGAGGAGGGAGGGAGGGAGAGAGCGCGAGGGAGAGAGAGAGAGAATTGGAAAAAATTATTATTATTATTATTATTATATTTTAGATCAATTTTATAATATTTACATCAATCTAAAAATACAAAACAAACATATTTTAAAGTTCAATGGAAATAGTTGCAAAAGAGAAAATTAGTAGTTAATTCAAAGGAACAAGCAAATGGTGAGTAGAAATGGAAGTTAGAATTGATCTAAATCTACTCTGACATTGATGGATAGTGCAATGGATATATGGTTATGGAAAACAACTGGAAGTTGGATGAGTAGAAAAGGAATTATTGTCAAAAAGAAGGAAGCTAGAATTAGATCAATGCTAATGAGCCTCACTATATATGGAAATTGCATTTAAATTTTCCTTCAATTGCATTCAGATCAATCTGGCATTCTTAAATGAAATTTACCTAAGAAATTGATGTTTTAACCTAAACACGTGTCCTTTGAAGACTACTTAGATTATTATCTCTACATAAATTTGGGTTGAACTACTACTTAGATTATACTCCCTCCATTTTCAATCTTTAGTATTTTTGGCTTGTTACACACATATTAATGTACCATTAATTTGTGTTAGTTAAGTACTAAAGTGACAAATTCTTATGTACCCCTGTAAAAAATTGAGTGCAGCACCCTAACGACTTGTTTTACTTACAAATGGGTGCCTCTGCAAAGTTTGTCATTCCTGCATGTAAGTCTGTTACAGTGTACTACAAAGTAGTCATGAGGGCATTACAGTATTGCTTGCACATAGCAAGAATTACCCGAACAAGTACCACATCATTAAATAGAGTGGTTGAACAAGTAACACACATCCACCGTAACTTCTTTTGTGGTGAGAGGATCATACATGTTTTGGGTGAGTAAACTTAAGTTTCTTTTGATTTCAAACGAATAAATTGCCCTTGTGATTATCATATTTTGTCTTTTTAAAACCACAACTAGCTTTCTGTCAAAAAGGAAAAAACCACATCTTGATGTTGTTATTTACTTTCTTGCCAAAATATGTATATTGCGAATTGGGAATCTAATCATTTACTCAGATAATTCAAACCTCACTTTACCACTAAGGCATAGGATATTATTTATACCAAATTTACAAATATATTATATATGTACATATCTCTATTATAAATAACCATGGAAACGTCCACCTCATCGTACACGTAAGAAATACCCTTAAAATACGTCAGATTTCTTGAAACTCCACGTCAGCTTTAACGCACATTTGGCATTCCACGCGTGCCTATAAAAAGCATCCAACGGTTGTATTTAAATACAGCTTTTACGTTAATGGCATCAACGGTTAAGGTTTGCCAAAAAAACGGCTGCCCATTGGTCGATTGAGATCGTAATTCTGTGAAGTTAATGATATCTACAATTAAATCCCCAGCTGGCCTAATTATTAAAATCCCGTAAGAGGTGGATCAAACCTTATCATTTAAGTCTATATACCAATCTTATACAGGACTACTTGACACATACATTGGTTGGACAAATCACAACCATTTAGCTGAAAAAACAACCAATTCTTACGTTTTTAATTTCAGTCAAAGCAGGCCCGAAAAATCCTGGCCATGATACACCTCCATCTTTGAATCAAATCACTTCTTTTTGCATCAAACCACGTTTCCGACCTGCAAAAAAAAAACAGGTACCTGTTATTTAACCTGGAACTCACCTGCTATATTCCTTCAACCATAACAATTATAAGAAAACCATCACGGTGTAAAAACTGTTTACAATGGAAATTCATAGATCATTCTTTTGAACGTGAAGGCGTATATACGCACCATATAATCTTTAGGGGATGTTATTCTAGAGTGGGCAATGGGAAATTTTGTTTGGCCTTCCTTTCCAGTACTAATACCCATGAAACTTAGGGATATCTGTTAATTGTGCTCAGGGTTTTATCAAACATTTTCAGATCGTTTCTGCAATATTAGCCCTTTTGTTACATGCAATTACACAATGTTTAAGAAACTCCAAATTCCCCATTTAATGTGTAAATCCACCTCACGTTAACTACGTTAATCGACAAAGTCGTTCCGCCATAGTAGGAATGGCGCAATAAACATTCAAATGGTCTAACTTATGTAAGACCTGGCCATCACTCACCTAGCAATTGGCTCCATCTGTATAATCTGATGTTCCAAAAATGCAACACTACATTTCTTCATTCATTTCCCGTATAACGTACTCCCAAATGGTTTTCATTCAGACAACTATCCAATATGATCGTACATTAAAGCAAGTATTCACAATTCGGATTAACTCTTAACAACTTTTTAGACTCCCTATACTAATTACCATGTACGTAATACAATATATATCAATCAGCTTCAATACAATTAGCTAGACAACATGGGGTAGGTGGTAATTTGAAGTTGAATACTAAAAATGGGCAAATATAGGATAACTATTTATTCAGGATCACGTTAAAAATATTCACTCCTCCACCGTACTCCCATTTAATTATTGTAACCTATAGGAAATTGCTAGCTGAAGGCTCAGGCAATTTGTATTCAGTTTTATAATCAGAAGATGGATCAGAATTAACAGTAATTAGTTAAATGCTGACCAGGTTACAATCTGGTTCACATTTATTTTCAAGTTTATTCCCTTAATTTCATTAATTGTATTGGCTCAATCATAGGAATAGTCAACCAAGGGTATTACTACAATACTGGAAACGTATTTCAGGGAATTTGTGATTAGTTTTTAATACAGAATCACGAAATTTGGTGTAAGAAAAAATGGTTATCCTATATGTACCTGTTGTACAACCATATATATACCTAGGTCACGCTTTGTGTCAAGCACAAACTTTAACCTAAAACGCAATATCATACTTACCCGGCAGAAGTTTCTTAAGCGCCAACAATGTCTTCCTCTTCCAGGGCACTTACTGCTATTCCCAAGAATGCTAAACCATTAGCCATCCTCGAACCCAGTAAGGAGTCTACCCCAGTCATCGTCAAACTCCTCCGAAAATGGTATGTGTGGCCGTCATATGGTGGTAACAAACCCAATGCTCTTGAGGTCGTCTTTGTAGACTCAGAGGTATATCCAACTCCATCCCAACTTTTGTACAGTTGATCTACTGATAAAGAATTGCAACGTTTAACATAATAACCATGTTAGTTTACATCCTCAAAATGTCCTAATGTTTACATGTACATCTGATTTACAGCAAATACTGGAAATAAAAAATCTATTCTTTTAAACAATTAACAAATGACAGATGTATTGAAGGCAGATGCTCTTGCACATGACTGTTGCAGTGTATTACGCGTTTTTGTATTTTTGTGCAGTCCATATGAGCTATGTTTTTGTGTTACTCTAAATGAATTACGACCCATGTTTTCCAATGATTCAATGAATTTCATGATCAATCTCTATTATACTAACTGCAAATGTGATGTATGGAATGCAGCCATGAATGAACACTGTTATATCATCAAATATTATGAATTTTAAACAGATCAAAGAGTCGTATAATCATTGTAAAGGGACTTGCCTATCATAATGAATGATTTGAAACACACTTTATTTGGTGATAGATCAGTGCACAGGATACATCATGTGTTATGTAGTCACAGTTTCTAATTATGGATTTCTAATTATGGATTTGACAGAACAAACTGCAATCACAGTTTCTTAAATAAGCATACGTTTATAACTTTTGTGGGAGCCAATACCAGTTCATCCACTTTTAGGAAAAGTGGAAATAAAATAGTTAAATGAGCAATATTATGTAGTCTTATCAATTTAAGGTATTTCAGGGAACAACGATCCAAGGACATATTGACCGCATGCATATATACAAACATGATCGGCAGTTACACGAGGGTCATGTTTACATTATCTCGAAATATGAGGTAGCACTGAATGTCGGGAAATTTCGTGCCACAAGGCACAGTTACAAGATGACAATTAACCTGAATACACTTATACGCCCAGCAGCCCGTAACGACTCAATCCAGGGTCCAGAAGTCATCTTCACGCCACCGGCGGAGTGCTTCGAGAGGGGATTCAACATGGACTACTTAGTTGGTATGTTTTGTTTGTGAATTAAATCTGAAATTTAATATAGCATAGTGGGTAGTATGTTTCCTAACTTCTGTTTCCCAAAAAACCTGTTTAATAGACATTATTGGCATACTGGTTGGGGTGCAAGCAGAGTACGAGTTTTCTAAACCTTCGGGAAAATCATCAAGGATGAAGATCGATCTGGAGAATAGAGGGTCTGTCACTACTATATATTTAATCAGCTTCTGTTTGCATTTAATTTGAAATTTGTTAGGAAGGAAGAAATATTCTGTTACGATTTTTTTTTTACAGTTATCGCTTCTCCGTCACACTCTTCGGCGAATATGTTCGCCAACTTAAGGAATTCATCTCAGCTGGGGATGTAAGCAATGCTGTTGTTGCGCTTCTGTGGTGCAAAGTCGACACATGGTTAGGTACGTACGCTTCCTGTTTTTAACTCTTGGATCGCACATCTCACTCCCCAAATTATGTGCCCTTTTTGTTTCGACTGTTATCTTAACCTTTTGTACAACAAATATACAGGCGGTGTCTCGCTGCAAACAACAATGCATACAACGAGACTTCTCATCAACCCTGACATTCCAGAAGCTTCTGCCTTGAAGGAGTGGTATGTTAACATTATACTCCTCCTATTGTTTTATAACCAGTATTGCTCCTGCATTTACTGTCGTGTTCATAAGTAAATGGAAGATATGTTTAGAAAACTATATCACATAATCTTTGTCTACTATATGGATTAATCATTATCCGTGCGTTTATGCTAAAACTTATGTCTACCCTTTTAAATATTTCCTTGAATTAACAGCATGTCACAAGACATCATGTCACCTACTTTGACAATAACTCAGCACTCCAGGAGCGGGGGCCCGAAAGATGACTTCCTACTGGTGAAGGAGAAACATGAAATCTCTGACGTTAAGGAATTGGAGCATGTAAGTTAGTCATTACAAACAATATGGTAATTCCACTATTTCTATAGGTTACGGTTATGCAACCCACACATGTGGGTTAGTTCAGCAAATCTATATGTTGATGTTAACCCCATTATATGTCGTCACCATGCCACAGGTCAGTCAGTTTGTCGTGCTAGCCACTGTTGATGGGATTAGCACCGAGAAACCATGGTGGTATTGGGCCTGCAAGTGCCACAAGAAAGTGGTTGAGGATTCTGGCATGTACTACTGCGAGAAGTGCAACACACATGTCACCATTGTCTCCAAGAAGTAAGCCAATGTTTGGGATATTCGTCTGTTCGAATCCAATACGTTATGATTTGTTAGAGTTATCATTAGTTTATAGTCCGAAAAAATAAGCTGACACTCAAACGATCATTTGGCATTCCATCTCAGGTATTTCCTGACTTTAAGCGTCATTAACGAAGCTGAATCCGTGGATATTGTCGTTTTCGATCAAAATGTCCGTGCACTCATAGAACGGTCATGCGATGACGTGTACAACTCATGGATTCAGGTTGGTAACGAACGAAATATAACGGCTTATTTATGGAGTGAGACGATGATTATGATTGCGACTCTATGTTTTCAAATGTCATAATGGGTCTGTTTGATATGTATACTCTCTGCATGTTGTGAAATTATAGTAGTTTGTAATTTCTTGAATACAGGATGCTGAAAGGGATGACCTCCCTACTGAGGTCAAAGGCCTTATAGGAAAAGAGGTGCTAATCAAGGTCGAGGCACAGGGTACGGCATCAAGTCGTTATGGACGGCAATACAAGGCAGTGAATATTTCAGATGATCGTGAGCTAATTAACCAATACCAGCTCAAATGGGCTGATGCAGAGGTAATTTGCACAGGAAATTACGTACACTAATAAAACTGTACAATTTGCAAATATGGAAACAGACTTGCTTTAAAATAGGGATCAGATTTGTTATTAGTATTTTCATTGATGGTTTTTCAGGCGCCTGGTGGAGTCCTATTAATTGAAAATACCCTTACTGCAGACTCAGACAGTGTCACCAACAACGTTGCTGAGGTCGCACAGGTATTTTTCAGTTGCGGATTTCATATAAATTACAATGCTTACGTTAGTACAGGCATAAAATATTGGCATACGTAAGAGCCAAATATTTGGTTATACAACTGACTAGCCACTAACTCTATATTTAGGACTTGATTTCTAAGTTTGAGCAGTCATCATCTGGTTCCAACACTACTGACAAGGGGAAGCAAGTAATCGACATCACCAAAGACAGTGATGACACTCCCCCCTTGAAACGTAAAACTCCAAGTGAAAAGGAGATATCTTCCGTTGCAGGCCCCCTGAAGGCAGTGAAGATTGAGAAGAAGCCATGACCAGAAATTCGTACTTTTAGCAGTCATTTTATATTTCCTACAACTGGATTTTGTGTTTTCCCTGAACCCTAGAATTTGGTTGTGAATTTTTTTATCTGTCATTTGAATTACTCATTTACGTTCCACGTCAGCGGGTTTTTCTACACCGCAATACTTTGGATTATCCTTTATTAGACGTATGCATGGTATTTTGATCATTCTATGCTTCATGTTCCTATACGTTACATTTTGAGCGTCTGTCTAAAAAATAATACTGTTAAGTTGGACAAATGCATAGAGTCTGTCTAAAAAAAAAACTTACCAATTTGGCGTTAGTATAGGGTTGTGATTATAACCCCATACTATTGTAGAATGGGCAGAAGGATGGATTTTGGTTCCCACTGATCGTCCAAGTTGTTATAGTAGAACATACACTCAGCTAAAAGCACTCAACCGTGAGGCAGACTAAAAAATATTAGAACTTTGATTCCTGTGACCACACAATAATGCCGTACCAGGATCAGTTTAGGTAAGTATAGGGTACTGAAATAAAACACAGCAACCTACACAAACAAAATAAACACCCAAATAACATGTAACAAACAAATGCTAACAAAACCATTTGGCATTAAGTACGGTAACGTCTACGTGATTGATGTGCCACAAAATAACAATTTCCAATGGATGTATAAAATTATTGGCTTACAAACTTCAAGTACTAATTACTGTATACATTACCAATTCAAACAAAAAATGAGGGGACATTAAAGTATTAATACATGCAGAAGTATTTACATAAATGAAAAATGACTGTTTAGTAATATCACCATAAAACTATCATGACAGACATTAAGTTAATTAAACAGACCCTAAAATCATGGAGTGATTTTAGCTCTATCAATGATGTAGAAATTTGGTTATTATTAAAGTTTACAATTACAAACAGGCACATTAACTCTACCATTAAATTCGAAATAACATAGAAAAGTAAAAGAGGAATCTCAAAAATTCTCATTCAGTTGTTTCTACATCCCTGGAGGAAGGGCTGGGCGTTCCACCCTACCCTGTTGACAGTAAAGCGATACATACATCCTTCATCAGACGGAACATTTTCAATATTTGATCACGTTATGCCTTATCCAGACAGAAATAGTTTTCGTTAACAGGTTCTATTTTCTCTTTGGTCAGTGTTAACCCGTTACTATGAAGCGACCATCTGAAAATGATGATCCCAGTAGGAAAGATACAACACACGAGCATCGCAAACATATACGGAAGCGGCGCACAATAGTTTGGCAGTCTAAAGCGTCAAATTTGTTGAATCATTGCTCTTATGAATCATTATTGATGGTGTTTTTAGTATAAAAATATCTGATGAACACAGGAAATACTATTCCCAATGCAAATGAAAACCACACTCAAGTTCGAGAGGCACAGACGGCGTCATACCACGCTACGGGTACGCCTCTATAGGAAGTTCCATTAATAGAAATGCAGTTAAATCAACACAATGTGTATAACCCTATTTTTGTATAACCATAACAAATGTTATGCTAACGAGTAATTATTAACTTATGATCTCCAGAGGTCTATACTCCCAACAATCAGATGCAGACCCCTCTCTCAAAAATCAATGAAGGTAATGTTGATTGAAGGTCATTTATAAGCAAGAAACAAACAACAGTATGAATTTTTTCTCATGACAGATATATCAATTCGACGGACGGGAAGACCCAAAAACAAACACACACATGGTAAATACTCATAACTAGATGTTATTAATTCCAAACTGAGAAGCAATAAGTCAAAAGAGTTTAATAATTCATGGGTGCACGAATGACTAACCTAGAAATCGAATTAGAGAAAAGCAATGACGGACAAAGTGATGGACGTCTGTCTGACTCACGCTCCAAATTTCGAAAGTTGCTTGGAGATGTTCGTAGGAGTCACACGTCAACAACGCAAGTAAACCCTGTCACCAGCCAGAGTAATAATGTCAATGTTAGCGGGGTAATGTCAGCTGATAATTCACTCCGTGCCCCTTTTTCTGACATTCAAAACGGTAACTTTAAACATTGCCATCATGGCGTAGAATACACATCTCAATTAAATACATATATTGTATATAACATGCTCTTCGTTTCTATATTGCGCAGTCAGCATCCGTAACAGAAGGGGCAGGCCCAGTAAAAAAGTTGTAACTCACTCTACATGTTTAAGTAACACACCTGACGGTACGGTAGCAGTTAATTCTTTGTGATACAATATTGTGCACAGCTTTTGCTTTACGATTGATCAACCGTGCAATAAACAAACAGATGCAATAATTTCATCTACTATGTGGTCACTTCTTTTTTTCCCAGTTAGCATCCCTAAACGACCTGGCAGACCAAGAATTGCAGTCACAAACCCATGTACGACTTTCGACATGAATCCTGAAGGTAGAGTGCGAATTAAATTTCATGCCATTTTAACAATTTTTGAATTAAGCAAAAAGAGTAGTGCCAGTGTGTATGATATTTACAAACCTGAAGTGTTTATAATTGTAGCAAAAAGAGGAGGAAACTTTGTTTATAATTTTAGCAAAAAGAGGAGGAAACGCTGTTTATAATTTCATGACATTTTAACAATCCTGAAGTGTTTATAATTAATTGGACAATCAGCACATACGTGTATCTTATACATATTTGATGAAAATGTAGACTCACATTAATACTTATATAACCCAACACGTTTTACCTGTTTCAGGTGGTGAGCACTATGCAATTAGTGAAACACATGTGAAAGGAAAAGCACTCCCATTTAGTAATTTGGGGTCCCTTCCGGACAACCGGGGACCGACGGCCATGTCTGGAGGTACAAACCTTGAGCTTCGTAATATAATATAACACACTATTATGAAAAAAATTCTAAAAAACATTAGTAGCTTCCAATTAATTAAACATGTACTCACTATTGTTTCAATGCAGTGACACAGCTCAACCACACAACAACTGAAGGTTTGACACATGAGGGGTACGGCACTATACCTTCTACTGACGAGTGGACACAACAAAAACAGGGTCATTCATGTCTCACTGGCCAGCAGGACCCACACTGGCTGCCAATGAATGGTAAATCCTTTAGTTCCATAACTCAAAAAAGTGTTACTATTTCCAATAGTGCTGTAACCATGGCTGCCACATTTTACATAAATATAGTTGAAACATAGTTTAGGTTAATAGGTTGCAAATTGATATACTATGCATAAAACAAATTGTAAATTTAGGTGCTAACCTTGGTTCTATAATTTACCGACGACAGTTGATGCACAAAGTATTGATGAATCCAGACTACCCAGAGGAGATAAGTTGGGAGATCATAATGCTATACATATTAACTTCCCTATTATGAGACTTGATTTTGACTATCACGACGAATCAGCCACGTCAAACACATCACATGGAATACCAGGTAGTTCGATGCGGAAACATACATGTTGTCTAATGCTTCTCAAGTGCTATCCTCGGATATATTAATTTCCATACTGTCTAACTTTGTTAATGTACTAATTAGCTGCCACCGGGGGTCATCAACCAGCATGCAGTAATCGCTCCACTCTATACGACAACAATGAGAATACACGTGAGTCATTTTCTGTTTTACATAATATTTGTATACACGTATATATGTCTACTAAAGGAAAAATTTATCTATTTCATTTCTCTAATTATGCAATGCTGAAAAGCAAACATTAATTTTGATAACTACTTTGATTTCTTTAAACAGCCCCACTTGATTTCGGTCTACCAACACACAAATGTCGTGATTGTCATGCGTTGTTTTGGTTTGAAGAAAGGGCAGTCAAGAGTAATAGATCAACTTCACTCGAGTTTTCTATGTGTTGCATGAAAGGCCAGGTAGATATCCCGTTGCTTCAGGAACCACCCCGGTTGTTGCTAAATCTAATTCGTGGCATTGACCATAGAAGCAAACATTTCCGTGACAATATACGGTTGTATAATAGCATGTTTGCGTTCACCTCTATGGGAGGTAAAGTGATTTCACGTCATAACGATGGGAACAGTCCACCAAACTTCATCTTACATGGCCAAAACAAACATCGTATTGGCAGCCTACTGCCTACAGATGGTGGTACACTGAAGTACGCTCAGTTATATATATGGGACACTCAAAACGAGGTTGCAAATAGAATGAGCCATTTCAGGTATATACAACTTTTTTTTGTTACAGAATTGATTGTTACAACCTTAAAGTTATTGTTCTATAGAAGTTGTTCATTGTTATATCCGTCGTCGGTTAAACCGTTTTTTCATGCGATCTCCGTTAGTAATTCCAAATGTTTAGTAGTGCCAAATGGGTCAGTAATTCCAAATGTATACCCTCAACAGTTTTTTACATTTGATAAAGTATGGTTAAAACGTTTGAATGTTCATTCTTGATGCATTATGTACACTATGGAACATAATTTGAAATATTGTATGTTTCCCAGGTCCGATAAGAACCCCCGTGCGTTGGATGAATCATTAGTTAGAGACCTGAAAGAAATGGTGGACCAACACAATGTCATTGCACAGAAGTATAGGGAAGTCCGTGACCTCCAAGAGCAGAACCCAAATCAGAAGATCAGCCTAAGATTGATCAGAGACAGATCAACAGATCCAAGGACCCATAATACACCTACCTGCGATGAAGTTGCGGCCTTAATAATTGGGGATGATGCTAATCTTCAGTGTGGTAGGGACATAATCGTCAAACACATGTCCGGGCAACTTGAAAGGGTTCATGAAACACATACTGCTCTTTTGCCCTTGCAGTATCCACTAATTTTTGCTCGTGGTGAAGATGGTTTCCGAGAAAACACTCCATTAAGGGAAAGTGCAGGTGTACTTAGATCAGCCAGCAGACAAAAGGTCACCTTGAGGGAGTTCATAGCATTCAGAATTCAAGAAAGGGATGTAGAATTTGGTCAGATTGTTAACTCACGTAGATTGTTTCAGCAATTTATGGTTGACTGTTATACTATGGTTGAGAGTTCTAGGCTACGATACATCCGTAACAATCAGCAAATAATACGTTCTGAAGTATTGACTGGATTACAGGATGCAGTGACTAGAGGTGAGACTGATGCATCTGCCATAGGAAGACGTGTCATTCTGCCACCATCATTTACAGGTGGTGCTAGATATATGTTCAACAATTGTCAAGACGCAGTTGCAATATGTAAGAGATTCGGATATCCTGATTTGTTCATTACCATCACGTGTAATTCAAACTGGCCTGAGATTGTGGATTTCGTTAAGCCACGTGGTCTGACTGCCAGTGATAGACCCGATATTATATCACGTGTCTTCAAGATGAAGTTGGACCAGCTGATTACTGACTTAAAGAAGGACGAAATGTTTGGTAAAGTTGATGCAGGTATAATCATTATTCATTTAAACTATGTTTTTGAATTTTATAACGACATACGTATCTGTTGAATTACTTTATTGATGATCACACTTGAATATTGCTTTGTTCACAGCCATGTATACAGTCAAATGGCAGAAAAGGGGTCTGCCACATGCCCATATGTTGCTATGGTTGTCTACTGAGAACAAGCTGATAACAACAACTGATATCGACAGGGTCATCTCCGTAGAGTTGCCAGATCCTACGCTCTATCCAAATCTATATGAGGTGGTATCTGCGTATATGCTGCATGGACCATGTGGTCGGGAAAATCCGAAGTCCTCATGCACAAAGGGAAATCATTGTACGAAGTTCTATCCTAAACCCTTTCTGGAGTCAACAAAAATTGATGAAGATGGTTATCCGTGCTACAAACGGCATGACACTGGAATAACAGCTGAAAAGTCTGGCACTGTCTTTGATAATAGATTTGTTGTCCCATACAACCCACAGCTGTTGATGAGATATCGAGGGCATGTGAATGTTGAGTATTGTAACAAGTCTAATGCTATAAAGTATCTATTCAAATATGTCAACAAGGGTCCAGACCGCGTGAGACTTCAAGTCTTACGCAGTACAGACAATCCAGATCAACCTGTTGATGAAATTCGCAACTATTATGATTGCAGGTATGTGTCCCCCTCTGAGGCTGCTTGGCGAATTTATGCATTTGATATCCATCAAAAGTGGCCCCCGGTGCAGAGGTTGTCTTTCCATCTACCAAATGAACAAACAGTTTTTTTTGATGATGATGATGATATAGAGAATGTCGTCTGGAAGGCACAACACTACGACACGATGTTTTTGGCATGGTTTGCTGCAAATAGAACATATTCTGAAGGTAGGGATCTGACATACGCTGAGTTCCCAAGTAGATTTGTTTACAACTATACGGATAGAATATGGCTGCCACGGAAAAAGGGTTCCAGTGTGGGTAGAATAAACTATGTCCCCCCCGGAATTGGCAAGAAGTACTACCTTCGGATTTTGCTCAACATACAAAAAGGGTGTACAAGCTATACGGCTCTCCGAAAGGTCAATGGCAAAGTCGAGCCCACATTTGAAGAAGCATGTTTTCAACTTGGCTTGCTAGATGGGGACAGAGAGTTTATTGATGCGATAACTGAGGCCAGCAAAATAGCCTCAGGTAATCAACTACGAAGGTTGTTTGTAACATTGCTATCTATGTACTCAATGCACAAGGCTGATTTTGTCTGGGAATCAACTTGGAAACTTCTAGCTGATGGAATTGTCTATAACACACGAAGACAGCTGCAGACACCAGGTACTTCATTTAAAACATTTATATGACAACATTCCACTAATTTCATTTTTTGTGTTTGTCCAATATTTCAAAATTTACTGAAATGGGAATATTTATTTATTACATGATAATGTTAAACACAGTTACGTTGTTTTTTTATATCAGCAATGCATGACTTTAGTTTTAATCCATTGAATAACAGTTAAATAGTAACAGTTATTAGGTTAGTCAAATATTTCATATAGAAAACACTACCCCCACAAAACAAACATGCATATTAGTCATTGTATGAATACATTACCATGATTGGATGATTTTTATAACCGAATGTAACAACCGCTACCAACCTGTTATATGTGCCGCTAAAGGTAATTTGATGCTTCCACGTCAATGTTTCATAAAATTATAATATATTCTGCCCACAGAATTATAGCAAATGTTCCAGTCGAATAACCATTCCAGAACATAGTCAGGTAAAGCATCAAATGATAGAATCAACGTTACTTTAGCAATATTTTTCCAGATAAGTTAACATATATTTTTACTATTGAAACTTTCATTGGGTAGAAACAAATATGAAAACTCAAAAGCATTTTCCTTAGGTTACATTTCGTTCAATTGTTATTATGCTACTTAGTTTTATACTGGATGTGTTGCTAATTCACAACTTGGTACCCATAACTCTCAGTTCGCTTTGTCACGTTAACCGTAAACATGAATTTGGGTTCCCGTTTGGACCTGCAATAGTAATAATTAATCAGGTAGTATGCAGTCTAAAATTAATGTTTCTTGATATTTGTGCAGGGCTGCAAATAAGAGACGATGTACTCAAGAATGCGTGTCTATTAGAAATTGAAAAACTACTTCAGCTAAATGGTCGTTCTCTTGCTGATTTTTCGATGCCATTCCCTAATGTGTCCGAAGGATTTGATTTTCAGAATAAACTAATAGCGGATGAGTTAAATTATGATAGGGAGGAGATGGCACGCAAACATAGTGACCTACATAAGAATTTAAATGATGATCAAAAGAAGGCTCACGACATAATCAGGGACTCGGTTATATCCGGCAGAGGTGGTTGTTATTTTGTAAATGGTTATGGTGGTACTGGAAAGACCTATCTATACAGTACGGAGACTACCGGTTTACGTTCCATGGGGTACATTGTCCTAAACACCGCATCAAGCGGAATTGCTGCCCTATTACTTCCTGGTGGTAAAACTGCGCACTCTACTTTTTCAATACCACTGGTCCCCCGTGATAACTCGACATGCAGTATAAGTCAAGGTAGTCCGAGGGCACAACTTTTAAAACAGGCAACACTTATCATCTGGGACGAGGCACCAATGTTACACAGGAATTGTTTTGAAGCACTTGACCGGACTTTGAGAGATATCATGTCCACTGTAGATCCCTCAAACAATGACAAACCATTCGGTGGTAAGACAGTGGTACTCGGCGGTGATTTCAGGCAAATCCTACCCGTCATAAGAAAAGGTTCCAGACAAGATGTCCTGGGTGCTGCAATTAACGCTTCTGAAATATGGTCTAGCTTCCAGGTTCTTAACCTCACGGTGAACATGAGACTTGGTGGTTCAACTATTGAATCTGAGAGGGATGAGATCAGAGCGTTTGCAGATTGGCTGCTCCGAATTGGCGACGGTGATTCAACAGCAAATGAGCATGGAGAGATTGATGTTGATATCCCTGAAGATTTGCTAATTTCAGATGCAAACAACCCAATAGAGTCTCTTATTGCCTTTACTTATCCACAACTTTTGGAGAATATTAACACAGAGCATTTTTTTGAGGAGCGTGCCATATTGGCTCCAACTTTAGAGTCTGTGGAGCAAGTTAATGAGTACGTTCTATCACAAATTCCTGGTGAAGTGGTGGAGTACCTCAACTCAGACACTGTGTGCCAATTAGATGAGGATAGTGACTGTCAGAGTGAATGGTTCACTCCGGAATTTCTCAACGATGTCAAGTGTTCAGGTATTCCCAACCATAAGTTACAACTCAAAGTAGGCGTACCTATTATGCTGATGAGGAACATTGACCAGTCTGCGGGGTTATGTAATGGTACCCGGTTAATGGTAAATCATTTGGGGAAGACAATAATAACAACTACAGTTCTAATCGGTAAGAACATTGGTGACAAAATTTTAATTCCCAGGATGAATCTTATTCCAAGTGATGCTGGGCTTCCATTTAAATTTAGGCGCAGGCAGTTTCCTATTACAGTGTGCTTCGCGATGACCATCAATAAAAGTCAGGGCCAGTCGCTATCACATGTCGGGATCTATTTGCCAAAACCCGTTTTCACGCATGGACAGTTGTATGTTGCTCTTTCCCGCGTTAAGTCAAGGAAGGGGCTGAAGCTCCTTATACTTGATGAGGATAAAAAACTGCTAAGGTCCACAAAAAATGTTGTCTACAGGGAAGTCTTCGAGAATGTGTAGTTGTTATAAGTTTGCTTATTGTAACAAATTATTATCATTTTGTTTACAGAGCTTACATTGTGCTTCAATGTTACTCAATCATAGCCTCATGAACTACTCCTACTACATTTGCTTGAGAGTTTTATGGCACTAATACTTATATCTACGACCCTTTATCTATTAGTGGACTGAATGTTACAAGTACAACCAGCCATTTATATATTAAGTGTTCTTGAATATCCAAAATTATTAAAGCCAATCAAGTGTATTTTACATATAACCAGTTAAACCAACTAATTATAACCAGAGTAATATCTTATATCTAATACTATTTGTTACATGTATTCATAGTAAACACTTGATACTATCAACATTAACCAATTATCTAATTGTATCAACCTATATAAACACAGTTCAATTGGAGAGCCTTATTCAATCCTAGACAATTCACAAGTGCAAACCTGTGGTATTCCGAAGTGAAGCATATGTAACTGCCACTTTGATATTTCCTAAGACCACTGAATATGCAGGGTACTGAATTCCAGTGAATGTCCATTCTGTAAAAACCAACACAAATCACACTTAACCGTACCATAATAACAACAATGTAAACATATTTTACAGTTACAAAACCTTCACGAAGAAATTTCTGATTTATTTTTTTATACAAAAACTCTCAAAACTGTTATTTATATTTTAAACATAATTACATGTTCCATTTCATACAAAGACACTAAAAAATGAAATAGTAAATAAAATGTAAAAGAGAGTGTGTTAACTATTAAACACAATTAGTGGGTAATTTATTATTTATCTTTTTACAACACACCCCAGTTGTATATTCAGTATCAATAGCAGGAAGGTATAAAACTCAGGGACAAACCTCAGTTTTCGATTGGCCGAATTCGTGGTAAAATTGCTCCAATTTGATTTGTCCACCGCAACAGAAATGTCAGATCCTCATTGGTTATTTCATGCAAACATTTCAAATAATGGTAAGGCAAATTGAAATCATGCATAGGAAGTAACAAATCACAACTGAAAAGAAATCATCATAGTTAAAATTACCTTATAATTAAACTATCATTAATTATGTGTACTGAACAAACACACAACCACTGCTATGAGAATATATATTACAATGCACATTTCAGTAAGTCAATAAAACCACAAGGTTGTTACGTTAAAATACCATTTTAATAACACAATAATCAGATGCCAAAATTACTGCGTTAAAAACTCTAAGCACACACAAGTTCATACATCCAAGGAACTGGGGTAGCACAAGGTTTTTTCAAAGTAACTACGAGGTGGCCACTAAACCACGCTATTGTTTGATTCAACTAAGTAGGATGAAATATACTTCGAGTATAACTATGCCATCAAGTCAAAGGATTTCAACAATAATCTGGTTTTCGAATCCCCTCCTGCTAAACTTCACCACCTGGTCAGCTTTCAGTTTATTGTCTTCCGTGAACTCATACCGTCCGCGTCCAATGTGGCACTCATAGTAATCGCAAAGCTATTATTAATCGAAAATCATGTATCCCAAGCCCTAAATTCATTGATAGTTTTATATGGATTTAGTCCTATTTTACAACTTCATTGATAGTGTATAGCATTGATAGTGTTATTCATCTGTCAGGAGAGTATAATAGACATGCATGATCCCTAATCTTCTATCCATCATTATTTTTCCTATCGTAAAGCCTAAGTTCCATCCATTAATTAAGAACTGAAAATAAGCTGTGTCACTCAATGGGGGCTCATATATAACAGGGAATAATTTGTACCACGGTTGAAGGTGAGCCTTATGGATCAAATACCCATCAAAGAAACAAAAGTCAGTTCGGCGTATCGATTAGGACCGACCAGCAACATGAATGATGTTTAATTTCAGAAACGAAGCATCGTGCGACGTAATATGAGTATACCAAAAATTATACCCACTAATGTTTGAATTGGAGAACCCTTACCTCAGCGTTTCCTTCTATAGCAGTTCTATGAGAAGACCTTCGCCGCATCCTGTTTCCACGATTTGACGAAGATCCAGCGATTGAAGCCACTTTCGAAGGAAGGCAACGCGACTGGATTGTGGGTTGGAAGCCAGGAAGAATCGCGAAGCCTGGAGTAGAGGAGTTAGTGATGAAAGGAAATTGGAGATTAAGAATTAACGAGGAATCGTGAAGGTTGGAAGCCACTGTCTGGGTTCTTACGGTGAATGGGGATCCATCGTTGAAAATCGAATTGGGAAAGTAGACTGTCGCAAGTTTAGGGAAGAAAAGGAAAGTGGAGATTAAGCCAGATCCAATTTACGTAAAAGTCCCTACCCCTATATGAAAAACCCAAAAAGCCCCTCTTCATGTTATTATATGTTATATTCATTTTATATCAGATTAATTTACGACACTACCCTTATCCTTCACCTAATTTTTAAAAAACGACCCTGATTACTTTATAAACATGTTTTATTTTAAGGTTGTCTTGCAAACAACATTACTATGCTTAATTCGAATTTTTTTGGCAACAAAACCATAAAACGGTAATCGATAAATTACTTACTGTCAGTCAATGATATCAAATTATATATAAACCCAAGTACCACATCTTCCTCACCAAACTAAATAAAACTATAACAAGTTATATAGCTGCCTGGATATAAAATTATCTAATTTTATATCCAGGATATTAAACACAGTAATTTTATAACAAAATGGATACTTTGAGATGAACGATTAAATTGAAAATCCTTTATGTTGTATTTAATTAAAATTAGTTAAGGAATAAATTTATATCAAACTATTATATAACATACCACATTATTTTTATATTGTGTCCATTGTATTTAATATCTCACACAATCCACTTCAAAATACAAATTCTAATCCTGAGTTTCATAGACAAATATGTTAGGCATTCTCATTCACAAGTTAATTTCGACCCGTGCTGGCACGGGTCGACCATACTAGTATAATATATAAGCAAAATATGTTTTTATGTATTAATAATATTCTTTTTAATATATATATATATATAAATGTATGGTATTTTTTATTTTTTTAAGTATAAGTTTTATTCATATTTTTAATATTATCACATCTCTTATATTAGAATTAGAAATTATGGATAAATAATTGATGATTTTTTTGAAAAAAATATATTTTGTTTTTTAAAATTAGAATCAAATAAATTTAAAATTATCATTTTACAAACAACTTCGATCGAGTCTCTATATGTGAAATCAGAATTATATTTTTACCCATTTAATTTTGCCTTTAAATAATTTTCATTTATATTTATCTATTTTAATTACTTGTGCGTTTCTACCTATTTGTTCATGTGTTTCTTTTTTTTTTTTGAGATTATTTGTTCATGTGTTTCTGAGTGTCCAATTCTGTTTCACGAGCGGCCCACTGTTAGCCTGTAATTTCGACAGGCTTCATTGAAAATGGTCAACAAGGCCTGACTTATATTTCGACAAAGACCAAATTATTTCGACAGAGAAAATGGTCATGCGCAAGGTAAATTCGACAAGCTTCCGGGGAAGCAAAAGCAAGAGAGAGGAAAATGGACACAAGCTTTTGACAGACAGAAAACAGAGCAGTTATGCGCTGAAGAACTAGCAGTTGGTCGAAGCGTGATGAAGCGGTTCTTGTCGAAAGTAGGAGTAGCAGTTATTAATTTTCAAAATTCTAGGCAGTTACTTAGTTCAGTTTTTTCCCCCTCTTTTCCTTTGTATAAATAGTAGTTTCTGAGAAGAAACAAGGGTCACAAATCACAATACACAATCCGATTCCTGAAACTCTAACTTCCAAGCCAGAGCGAAAAACGAGTGGAAGAATCATTGTACGTGATCGTGTACCACTTTTACAATTCAATACAATTTATTTGTCTTTTCTTTACAATTCACGCACCATTTACTGCTTCTTTTCTTTTCAATTCTGTTAATCATTGCAAATCGTCCCCTTTTCTACATTTTCTGAAACAAAAACTACGCGCAATTCAAAGGCAATTGCTTTGAGATTTTTCTAGTTTGATCTCACAAACCTTCTAATAAAACTAGTGATTGTTTGCTAAAAACACCAGCAAACAAATTGGCACGCCCGGTGGGACCTTGCCTTTGATTTTGTTCATTTTCGTACTTTCTTATTTGTATTCGCTGTTGTATGCACTTAAGAAGTGGTAAAATGGTTCGTTCTAGTACGAATAATGCGTCTAGTTCCAACCCTGTGGTTTCACAAGGGCAAGGAACAAAAATGGATTCTGCGAGCATTAGCGCAGGACCATCATCGTCAACAACTGTTCCTTCATTATCAATGACTAACGTTGGTTCAACGCAGTCAGAAATGGCATCTTTGCCTATGTCTTTGCCGTTAAGTGCAGGGCTTCATAGCCCTTACATGGCAATGGGGAACGGTTTAGACCCACGTTTGAATAACGTGCATCTACCCCCATTTCCTTTGGGAATGTATGGCATGCCTACTGGAATGCCACATATTTCGACCTTTTCCCCTACACATGTCTCTTCTGAGAGTGTATTTGGTCGGAATCCCCCAGCATTAACCAATACGTCTTTGTTGGCCTTAAGACAGCAAGTAGACGAGAGTAATCACGATATGGTTAATATGCTTACCCAACAAATTGGTACAGTTTTCAATCCATTGATTCAAAATACCAATAACAGTTACCAAATGTTGGCAAATCAGATGAGTAGGATTGCAGATTTCTTTGGGGCTCCAACGGTTAATAATAGGCAAGTTCCTATTATTGCGGGTAATGCGTCGCCAGTTAACCCCCAAGGAGCAGTTGCAGTCGAAGCGTCCACAATTGTAGGCGAACTTCAAGGGGCAGTAAACCACGTCCCTGAAGTAGTTTTGGTAAATAGACACCAGAACGCTGATGAAGTTGTTCGACAAGTGCAACAACACAATGTTGGCGCTGAAAACAATATAGCTACTTTAGTCGAAACTATTTTGGCGCAAAATGGCCTTAACATAGGTTTACAAAGGCCTAACTTCGTATCACCATTATGTGAATACGTATTACAAACTGAGTTACCAAGGGGATGGAAAGTTCCCAAGTTTACTAAGTTTGGTGGTGATACAAATGAGTCCACAGTCGAACACATTGCTCGTTTCTTGACTGAGGCTGGGGACTTAGCACAAAATGAGAATTTGAAGATGAAATATTTTCCAAATTCTCTAACTAAAAATGCTTTCACTTGGTTCACAACCTTACCCCCTGGTTCTATGTTCACATGGGGGCAATTAGAAAAGGCATTCCATGCACAGTTTTACATGAGTCAGTCGAAAATTAGTCTTAAAGAATTGGCTAGTGTTCGGCGCAAAATGCCTGAAACTATTGATGATTACTTAAACAGATTTAGGCTGTTGAAATCTCGTTGCTTCACACAAGTCCCTGAACATGAGCTTGTCGAAATGGCTGCTGGTGGCCTTGATTACTCAATTAGAAAGAAATTAGACACATCTCATTTGAGAGATATGGCTCAATTGGCTGATAGAGTTCGACAAGTTGAAAGGCTTAGAGAAGAAAAATCTAGGTCGAATAGGTATCATAAAAAAGAAAAAGTGGCATATGTCGAATAAGAATTCGACGTTACATATGGTAATGTCGAAGAAGAGGAGATAGACGTGGCTGAACTTAAGCCTGGTCCTCCTTATACTTGTAAAGTATTAAGGCCTGCGAATGGGAATAACCCTGTAGAGCCTAAGAATGATAGATTTATGCCTAAGACTTATACTTTTGATGTTACGAAATGTGATGAAATTTTTGATCTTTTAGTAACTGATGGTCAAATATTAGTGCCTAAAGGCCTTAAAGTACCAACTCTTGACCAAAGAAAGAAAAAGGGTTATTGTAAGTTCCATAATTTTTTGGGACATAACACTGACCGTTGTGTGCTTTTCAGGGATATTGTGCAAAAAGCAGTTGACGAAGGAAGACTCAAATTTGCTGATAAGAAAATGAAAGCTCCTATGCAGATTGATGTTGATCCATTGCCTAAGGCTGAAGCTATGTATTCTGAACCTGTCGAAGCTGATGTAGGCATGGTGGATGCTCAAATGGCAGACCCTCCTAAGTATGTCAAGACTGCCACCGAAAAATTAAAAGGTTTTCTGTATGCTGAAGGTAAGAAACACGAAGTGACCCTAAAAGAATATGATGGGAAGATACATGCTGTGTATCCAAAGGCTGAGGAAGAATTGATAGATTTCCTCAATCGGTGTAAGTGGAATAACTCTGAAGTTATGCTTTGCCCAAGATGCAGCGCTGTCTTCGACAAAGAAGCAGCCAAAGCTGTCGAAGGTTATCAGGATCAAAAACAACGTAAAAGAAAATGGCTTGATAACAGGCTGAAATTTGACTTTGCAAAAGGAGATCTTCCTGGCTATAAGGCTAATGTGTCAACAAAGCCTTCAACAAGCAAACGACAATTTGCTAAGGAGAAGTCCTCAGCGAAAGGGTATTTGAAGCTGTCAACAAATAAATCCTTTGTCCCAAGTGTTAGTGCTCCTGTCGAAGCGTGGGTGCCCAATAATCAAGGTGCTAAAGCTGTCAAGCCAGGTACTGATGCTGCTAAGTTTAATTATAAGAATAACTATAAGGGTAAGAACCCCATGACTAAAACACAGTGGCGTCGTTACCAAAGACAATAGAAGAAGAAGGCACACTTTGACATTAACAAGGTTCCAAGTCATTTGGCTAATAACCATGTTCCACGCAGTACGATTGACATTAATCAAGTTCCACGCAGCATAATAGTGGCGAAGAGTGAGGTTCACAAAGCTGAAGTTGCCACAAAGAAGAATGCTGATGGTGCTAGTCATGTGTGTGCAGCAAATAAGGCCAAAGGCAAGGCTGTGGTAACAGAAAAGCCAAGAAGGCCTGCTCTTGAAAGAATATTTCCTCCATTGTCAACAGTGAAAGAAAAGAATGCTGATTTCGACATGGATGAAGACATGGAGTCTGATTTTGATGATTCTGAAAATGATTTCGACGTTGTTTGCAATGTGGTATCAATACTGCCTCTTGAGTACGATGTTATCACAGTACCAAATGATTTTGAAGAGGATTTTACAGAGGATATGGCTCATCACAAGCCAATGTGTTACTATGTGATGAACAATGGTTGTGTCGAAGACCAAATGGCTACCTTCGAGAAGCTAGATATGAGTATGCAAAACCATTTGAAACCCCTGTATGTCCAAGCCAAAGTCAATGGTGTTGGAATTAACGAAGTGTTAGTGGATGGTGGAGCTGCAGTGAATTTAATGCCACATGGTCTTTTGAAGAAGATTGGTAAATTCGACACTGACCTCAGGCCACATAACATTGTCTTAAGCAACTATGAAAGCAAAACTGGCCATTCTTTGGGGGCCATTGAGGTGGACTTAATCGTTGGTTCCATAAAGAGGACTACATTGTTCTTAGTGATAGCCTCTAAAGCGAATTTCAATTTACTCCTTGGTAGAGAGTGGATCCATGGAGTTGGTGCTGTCCCTTCAACTTTGCATCAACGTTTAGTAATGTGGAAGGAAGATGGTTTGGTAGAGTATGTCGAAGCAGATCAGAGCTACTTCCGTGCTGATGTCAACCAAATTACCAAGGAAAATTTTGAGAAACAAATGGCGAAGATTGCGCCATGTTCATCTTCTAATGAGGCATATGTTCCTGCGGATAATGTTCTTGTCTCAGTTCATCTTGACCCAAATTATGGTTTTGTTTGGGAAAGAGAAATAATGGGAGATGATAGTGTCTATCCTGATGGTGTTCTTCGACCAACGGGGTGGAACACTAGTTCTTGAAAGTGTTCTTATGTCAGTGCCCAATGCATGGGACAAAATTACGGCTTATATGGCCGAAAACAAGTTTAAAGCGGCTATAGAGGCCGAAATTATTCAACAAACAATGGCTGTCGAAGCCAGTGAGTTACATGAAGAAAATAGCATAGTCATAGATGAAAGACTTGACTGCATTTATGATGATGATCCATTAGGTTTTGAAAAGGATCCTAGAGATTCGACAAAGCATATGCAAGCTCAAGACCCGTTAGAAGAAGTTGATTTGGGAAATGGCTCAATAAAAAGGCCAACTTATATTAGTGCAAATATTGATGCTTCTCTAAAAACCCAAGTCATCACATTGCTAAGGGAGTTCAAAGACTGCTTTGCTTGGGATTATGACGAAATGCCTGGGTTAAGTCGAGAAGTGGTGGAAATGCAATTACCAATTCGACCAGGGAAGAAACCAGTGAAGCAAGTGCCAAGAAGATTTGCTCCTCAAGTGTTGGCTAAGATCAAAGAGGAAATCGAAAGGCTATTCAGAAACAAATTCATCAGAACTGCCAGGTATGTCGAATGGTTAGCCAATATAGTTCTTGTAATAAAGAAAAATGGGACTCTTAGAGTTTGCATAGACTTTAGGGATTTAAATAATGCAACTCCCAAGGATGAATACGCAATGCCTGTGGCAGAAATGCTAATAGATTCAGCAGCAGGATTTGATTATCTTAGTATGCTCGATGGTTATTCTGGGTATAATCAAATCTTCATTGCTGAAGAGGACGTGTCGAAAACTGCTTTTAGATGTCCAGGGGCATTGGGTGTTTATGAATGGGTAGTAATGCCCTTTGGCTTAAAGAATGCTGGTGCTACATATCAGAGGGCCATGAATTCTATGTTTCATGATTTTATTGATGATTTCATGCAAGTATACATAGATGATGTGGTGGTTAAATCTTCCTCAGAAAGTGGTCATTTAGACCATCTTCGCCGTTCTTTTGAAAGAATGAGGAAATATGGATTGAAAATAAATCCATTAAAATGTGCCTTTTGTGTACGTGCAGGTGATTTCTTGGGTTTTATGGTGCACAAAAAAGGCATTGAAATCAATCAAAATAAGACTAAGGCAATTATGGAAACGAAGGCCCCTTCGACCAAAAAGGAGCTTCAGTCGTTGCTGGGAAAAATCAATTTCCTTTGAAGATTTATATCAAATCTAAGTGGCAAAACACAAGTTTTTTCGCCATTGTTAAGACTGAAGAAGGAAGAAGAATTCAAATGGGAACCAATGCATCAAGCAGCCTTCGACGAAATCAAGTCTTATTTGATGAAACCACCAATTTTGTTGCCTGTTATTAAACACAAAGTGCTCAAATTGTATATAGCAGCTTCTGATAGAACAATAGGTAGCATGTTAGCACAAGAGGATGATAGTGGTGTCGAAAGAGCCATTTATTACCTCAGTAGGGTCTTAATTGATGCCGAAACGAGGTACACTCCTATAGAAAAGTTGTGCCTTTGTTTGTATTTCTCGTGTACAAAGTTAAAGCAATATATAAAACCAGCTGATGTTTCTGTTTATTCGCATTTTGATGTTATTAAGCATATGCTGTCGAAACCAATAATGCATAGCCGAATTGGTAAATGGGCTTTGGCTTTGTCAGAATACAACTTAACTTATCAACCTCTAAAATCAATTAAAGGACAAGTGGTTGCTGATTTTATAGTAGACCATTCTGTTGTCGAAGAAACATTAAGTTTTGTAGACGTATATCCTTGGAGGTTGTACTTTGATGGTTCAAGCCATAAACATGGAGTTGGGATTGGTATTTTAATAATATCTCCTACTAACATTCCAACGAAGTATAAGTTTAAAATTAGAGATGTTTGCTCCAATAATGAAGCTGAGTATGAGGCTTTAATAGTAGGCCTTGAAATTTTACTTGAGCTGGGGGCAAGTCATGTCGAAATAAAAGGTGACTCTGAGTTGGTTGTCAAACAATTGACAAAAGAGTACAAATGCATTAAAGAGCACCTTATCAGATACTTTGTTGTTGCCAATGCTTTGTTAAAAAGATTTGAGTTTGTTCACTTAGAACATTTACCACGAATTGATAATCAAGTGGCAAATGAATTGGCACAAATTGCTTCAGGCTATAAAGTTTCAAAACAAAGCCTGGAAGAGTTAATTGAAATAAAGGATAAGATCATTTCTAATGACTATTCTTCGTCACTATTATCAACACCAACAACTGGGGGGGCAACAGATACAAACGCAAACGAGGAACTAGTCGTTGTCGAAAAACGTCAATTTTTTGGTGACTTTGACTTAGCAGAAATTTTTGCTCTTGACAATATGACCAATAATGATTGGCGAAGGCCTATTGTGGAATATTTGCAAAATCCCACAAGAAATACCAATAAAAAGGTAAAATACAGAGCTTTGAGCTATGTGATAATTGGAAACGAATTGTTTAAAAAGACTCCTGAAGGAGTACTATTAAAATGTCTTAGTGAAAATGAGGCATATTTAGCAGTTTCTGATACACATAGTGGAGCATGTGGTTCACACCAAGTAGGCCACAAAATGAAGTGGTTATTATTTCGACAAGGAATGTATTGGCCAACTATGCTGAAAGATTGCATAGAATTTGCTAAGGGATGCCAAGAGTGTCAAAAGCATGCTGGGATACAACATGTACCTGCAAATGAATTGCATGCCATAGTCAAACCTTGGCCATTTAGAGGTTGGGCTCTAGATGTGATTGGAGAGATAAAGCCAACTTCGTCGAAGGGCCATAGATATATCCCTGTGGGAATTGATTACTTCACCAAATGGGTTGAAGCTATACCTTTAGCCAATGTTGATCAAGAAGCAGTGATAAGGTTTATTCAAAATCATATCATTTATAGGTTTGGAATTCCAGAAACCATTACTACAGATCAGGGATCAGTTTTCACTGGTAGAAAAATGGTAGAGTTTGCTTCTGAAATTGGTTTTAAGTTATTAACTTCAAGTAGAAGCTGCCAATAAAGTTATTATTAATTTGATTAAAAAGCATGTTGGGCAGAAACCCAAAAATTGGCATAATACCCTTGATCAAGCATTATGGGCTTGTCGAAATTCACCCAAAGAATCTATCAACACTACTCCTTATAGGCTAACATTTGGACACGATGCAGTGTTGCCTGTTGAAATTTGTCTACAATCAACAAGAATTCAAAGACAGTGGGAGATTCCCTCTGATTATTATTGGAATATGATGCTTGATGAATTGGTTGATTTAGACGAAGAAAGGTTATTAGCTTTAGATATGCTTATTCGACAGAAAGAGAGGGTAGCTAAAACTTATAACAAAAAGGTTAAGTTTAAAGCCTTTGATTCAGGTGATCTAGTGTGGAAGGTCCTATTGCCTATGGATAAAAAAGATAGAGTCTTTGGTAAATGGTCCCCAAGTTGGGAAGGACCATTTAAAATTTTACAAGTTTATTCAAACGGCGCATATGAGGTCAAAGAGATTGGCGCTGATGAAAGAATTTTGCGTATAAATGGCAAATACTTGAAAAAGTATAAGCCAACGTTGCAAGAAGTTAAAATAACGCTAGAATAAAGATAAAGAAAGCGTAAGTACGTGGCATTCAAAAGAAGTTGTGATTGCCATATGAGCATTGTCAGAATTATAAGCAGAACGTTGAAGGCCACGTAATACACCAATATAGGAGTAACGTCAACAACACTTAACAGTGGTGACATCAGGTATACAGCTATTTTACTCAAGTGCAAAGTCTATTTCGATGGTGAATTCAAAAATGTTCTTTCTCTTCTTCCTCCTCAAGTTCAGTCGAAAAAGACATTTTTGGGGGGCAATTTGTTAGCCTGTGATTTCGACAGGCTTCATTGAAAATGGTCAACAAGGCCTGACTTATATTTCGACAAAGACCAAATTATTTCGACAGAGAAAATGGTCATGCGCAAGGTAAATTCGACAAGCTTCCGGGGAAGCAAAAGCAAGAGAGAGGAAAATGGACACAAGCTTTTGACAGACAGAAAACAGAGCAGTTATGCGCTGAAGAACTAGCAGTTGGTCGAAGCGTGATGAAGCGGTTCTTGTCGAAAGTAGGAGTAGCAGTTATTAATTTTCAAAATTCTAGGCAGTTACTTAGTTCAATTTTTTCCCCCTCTTTTCCTTTGTATAAATAGTAGTTTCTGAGAAGAAACAAGGGTCACAAATCACAATACACAATCCGATTCCTGAAACTCTAACTTCCAAGCCAGAGCGAAAAACGAGTGGAAGAATCATTGTACGTGATCGTGTACCACTTTTACAATTCAATGCAATTTATTTGTCTTTTCTTTACAATTCACGCACCATTTACTGCTTCTTTTCTTTTCAATTCTGTTAATCATTGCAAATCGTCCCCTTTTCTACATTTTCTGAAACAAAAACTACGCGCAATTCAAAGGCAATTGCTTTGATATTTTTCTAGTTTGATCTCACAAACCTTCTAATAAAACTAGTGATTGTTTGCTAAAAACACCAGCAAACACCCACTTGAACTTTTTGTTCAAGATCAACCACTGATTAGAGGAAAATCATAATGGAAGTGTGCATGGTGGAACTGTTAACCACGTCAATCAGCATGAGGAGAGGCCGAAATTCACGTATGGTACTAGGAAATCAAGGGGACAATCTAATCAGGATAATAATGGGGCAGGTACAGAAATTAATGGCCAGGTGCAGCTATTTAATTCGGCTCCACGGGTACAAAATTTAAAAAGCAGGAGAGAAATTAGAGGGAAAAAACGCGCCTACTGTAAGTGCTGGTCTATGAAGCCCCGATACTTCAAAGTAGGCCACGTACTCGTGTTGAATACGTATCTGATACTGATACGTGTCGGATACTTCCGGATACGTATATTAGGAGTATCCTAGAATTTATATTTATTTTTAAATTAAAAAAGACAAGATACTTACCGGATACGTGAGGGACACCTTGGGGATATGTATCCTGAGAGTATCTTGAGATGTCTCTTGATAAACCAGAGTTGGAAGCTATGTTATTTTTTGACGATGGAAATGGAGGAGAGGAGAATGACACCGTTAATGTTAAGTAGTGAATAGTAGACAATTCTATAGAGCCTAAACTTCTTTTGGATATGACTTATGATGTTTTTTCCTATATTCTAACTTGGGTAGTACACTGTATATCTTTTGTGACATGTTCGTAGGAGGAAGAATATATTTAAAAATGGGTGGGGAAAATACATTTAACTATGGTTACTTATTTAGATCAGAAGTGTCTTTTTTGTAAATGTGATCATATCTATTGAATATTATGAGCAATGATCAATTAGTAAAGTGAAGTATCTTTAGTTATGTTTTATATTTTTAAATTTAAATTTTGATTTAATTTTTTATTGAAGTATCCCTGCCGTATCGTATCTTGATTTTCAAAATTTTTTCGTATCCGCGTATCGTGTCGTATTGTATCACGTATCGTATCTCGTATTCGGGCTTGATAGGTGCTGGTACGAGTGAGGCTAACACAGAAGTCCAAAGTCAACATCAGACAGTAATTGTGGCCCCCACGTGCAGTGTCAGTTTCGCAGAGAGAGAAAAATAGAGTAATGTGCAGATTCCTAGTACTACCAATCATGAGTTGTCAGCGGGGCCCACACACGCAGCTACCACTTTTACGGAAGAAGTCTCTTCCACAGGTTTTTTTTTGTTGGTCCAAATTGCCTGATTCTCATTGATAGTGGGCAAGGCCCAAACCAGAACAATCACAGATTGAAATAAGTGGGTGCAACTACCAGCCCAACTAACCAAACACTGAAGTGGCACACAGGCCCAATTAACTTAAAGAAACATACTAGAACTGAAGACCCACCCGAGCCCATCCAACAAGGAGCAATAATTGACACAGAACCACTTACACTAAAACGGAAAAAAATACAACCACCGACGCAAGCAACTAATAATCACGAAACCTAATTGAGAAAAACGCTCAACTACTATGATCTGGAAAGCTCCTCAATGCAGTGCAGAACCGAGCTTCAAAGGAAAACAATAAGCCACCGAAAACCATCCTACTGGTAATCCTCCTGATGAAGACTCTGAGATTGAACGAATTGTGAAACCATGGTGAAGCTTTGGTGAAGCACATCGAAATCGCAGAAATCCAGCCATTACCAGCTATGAAGAAATCCAGCCATTACCAGCCAATACCACTCGAAAGAGGCACGTGGGAACACCAACCACTCCCCGAAGCCTACAATTCATGCAGAGAGCATACAAATTAGCGAAATTACAACACTGAGCAGCACAGAGCAGAACGATCTAGAGGAGGCTCAATGCCGAACGATGCGCAATTTTGAAGAAGAACGAAGACCAAGGCAGCACGAAGCAGCATAAAGAACACAGAAGAATCGCAGAGCAGAAAGATGAATCAAGGGTCAACCACACTCATCCTTGCCCTGTCTTGCGCAAGAGCAGCACGAATAACCTGAGGAGGGTTAATGGTCCAATTCCCTGTAAGAAGACCAGAACTTGCACATCTTGCAATATGGTGAGCAACTGTATTACCGCTTCTGCAGACCCAGGAGAAAACACAGCTGGTAATATGACTTC
The DNA here is from genome assembly GCA_963573325.1 of Astragalus glycyphyllos. NCBI lineage: Eukaryota > Viridiplantae > Streptophyta > Magnoliopsida > Fabales > Fabaceae > Astragalus > Astragalus glycyphyllos. The sequence goes on from OY754310.1 coordinate 68,004,922, forward strand.
TTAAATTACAAATGTCTTGAATAATTGGTTTAATCCCTTCCCTAATGCAGTTATTGTTGCAAATCTCTATGAGGAGCTGACTATCGGATTCGAAGATTACTTGCTGGATGTTCAAGTTTGCTGCTAGAGATAAAGCTTGTCGAAGCGCAAGTGCCTCAGCCATTAATGGTGAAGTAGCAAAAATTGGCGCAGAGGCCATGGTAAGCAATATCCTAAGTTATCTCTAATAATAATCCCAGTGAAGCCTTTTCCTGTTGATTGATTAAAAGTAGCATCACAGTTAACCTTAAGATCTGGAGGTCTTGGGGGCCTCCAGTTCTTATTATTCCAATTAGGATTTCTAGTAACCTCCCTGGGATTTGCAATTGGTGCAAATTGAGCTTTCCAGAATTCCTGAACCTGATCTTTTACCTGATAGAAAGATCCCATAGGGCTAGGCATCACTGCATTGAACACGAAGTCATTACGAGCCTTCCAGATAGTCCACAAAGTAACTAGGATTGTAGAGTTGATCTCCTGATCCTCCTTCTGAAAGATAGCAAGTAACCACTGGGCTACAGAAGATAAACCAATTTCGGAGGGAACTGGACAGTATTGAATTGAGAACCATAAAGGCTTAGTCCACTCACACAAAAGGAGCATGTGTTCCACTGTTTCCGGATATAACCTGCAAATAGGGCACAGCGGATCCACATTGAGCCTTTTCCTGCAAAGCGCATCCTTGGTAGGTAAAGCATTGTGGCACGCTCTCCAAGCAAAGTGCTTCACTTTCTCTGGCACATAATTCCCCCAAATACCCTGCCAAAGACTAGGAGGGAGATTGTTTGAAGAGGAGGCAAAAGTAGCAGCAGCACTGCCCATAGGTTCAGTTAACAGAGCCTGATATCCCGACTTAACTTCATATAGTCCAGTTTTTGACCACGGCCAATATAGATTATCCTCAGTTGTGGACCAAGACACCGGTGTTTTGAGGATATCAAAAGAAAAATTGTGGTCCACGTTGTCTCTAATAGCCTGTAAATCCCACTCATGATTCGAGTTTAACAATTGATGAACTTTAGTAATTGAGGAGTTAGGATTCAGACCAATCTTCCTACCTGTGGCTACCCAATTGTCATTTCTGATATCAATATTGAGTCCTGAACCTATGGCCCATCTACCTGATTTCTTAAGTAAATCCCTCCCTTGAAGAAGACTCTTCCAAACCCAGGATAACCTGCCCTTTGGAGTAGCATTCCAGAACTCAGAGTTGCTAAAATAAATCCCTTTCTGCGTCTTAGCCCAATAAGAATCAGGCTCCTTGATTAATCTCCAAGCCTGTTTCGTTAATAATGCTACGTTCATCTTGTTGAAATCCTTAAAGCCTAGTCCACCCAACTTTTTCGGGGAGCAAAGAATCTTGATACTTTTCCAATGAATACCTCTTTGTTTCCCAGCAGAACTCCACCAAAATTTTGCGACACTAGCAGTCAGGTTACTACAAAATGTTTTGGGGAGGTAGAGGATGGACATAATATAGGTGGGGAGAGCTTGAACCACAGATTTGATCAGAATTTCCTTACCAGCCTGAGTTAGTAGGTTACCTTTCCAGCCCTGAAGCTTACCTAACACCCTTTCTTTGAGCCAATTCAAACCCTGAATCCTTGATCCTCCCCATTCAGCTGGAATCCCGAGGTATTTCCCAGGAGAATCCCAAATTGGGATTTGAGTGATATTGAAAATGTTACTCCTTAAGATCTGCTCAACTTTGGCTCCACAGATGATCCCAGATTTATTCAAGTTGATTTTCTGACCCGAAGCCTTTGTAAATGTATTCAGAATGGAGATCAGCTGGTAGATGTCACTCACTGAGTCCTGGGAGAAGATGATAGCATCATCCGCAAAGAATAGATGTGTCAACGGTGGGGCAGTCTGCGCCAGTTTAATACCAGTAAAGGATTTCAATCTGTGGGCTTGAGAGATTAGTCTGGATAAGACATCAAACATCAATATAAAGAGATAGGGAGAAAGAGGGTCTCCCTGCCTAATGCCCCTTCTCGGCAATACTTTCTCAGATGAGAAACCATTCACTTTATACGTGTATTGCACCGAGGAAACTAGCGACATAACCCAATCCACCCATCTAGGAGCAAAACCATAAGCAAGAAGTACCCTCCTTAGAAAGTCCCAGTTAACTCTATCATATGCTTTGTTCATATACAGCTTAATTGCCACGCCTTTCCCACACGCTCCCTGCTTCCCTTTTAAGAAGTGAAAAGCTTCATGAGCAACAATGAGGTTATCCTGAATCATGCGCCCACCCACAAAGGCACTCTGTTGTGGAGTAATGATATCAGCTAGGAATGGTTTCAGTCTGGCTACAAAGACCTTAGCAATAATTTTATAGATGAAGCTGCAGCAACTAATTGGTCTCAGATCAGAGATAGATTCAGGATGAGGAATCTTGGGGATTAAGCAGACTGAGGTTAGATTCATCTCAGGGCCAAGAGAAGCGGACTCAAAAAACATCTTCACCACTGAAAAAACATCTTCCTTGATCGTTTCCCAGTGGGTTTGATAAAATAATCCATTCAAGCCATCCGCTCCAGGAGCTTTGTGGGCCCCCAGAGAGAAGGCAGCTGTCCTTACCTCAGATTCCAAAACAGGTGCAGTGAGCTTGGAGTTTATGTCATCAGAAATACAGGTAGGGATGACCTGTATACATTTCTGAATTTCATCCTCCTCAGGTTGATCAGGAGTGTAGAGGGAAGAGTAGAATTCAGTGATACATTGCATAACCTCATTCTGTCCCTCCAGCCATTGGCCATTGGAGTCTTTAATTCTAAACAATTTATTCTTGTCTCTCCTTTGAATTGTGGATGCATGAAAAAAGGAAGTATTTTTATCACCACATTTCAACCATTTAACTCTTGACCTCTGTCCCCAATATTGTTCCTCTTGCTTCCAAAGATTATTTATCTGTTTCCGAAGAAGGTTAACAAACTCCCAATCAATTAAGTGGTGATCTCGGTTTAGAATAGATTGGAGCTCCGTTTTCTTCCTCATAATCTCCTTTGCCGCGTTTCTAAATGTAGTCTTGTGCCATCTTGAGAGATTACCTTGAACAGCCTCCACTTTAGTCCTCCATTGTAGCCAAGGGTTGGAGTTAGTACCTCTCCAACTTTGTGTCACTATGTCTTTGCATTCCTCATGATCATTCCAGAAGGATTCAAACTTGAAGCTTCTACCACTCGTAATCGGAGGCTTAGGTTTGAGTAAGATAGGAGAATGGTCAGAGTTGACAATTGGAAGAGCCAAAGCCAAAACATGAGGAAACAACTCCCTCCAAGCCCAATTTGCTAAGACTCTATCAATTCTTTCCCTAGTAATAAACCCCTCACGAGGGTTACTAAGCCAAGTAAATCTTGCACCCTGAAGCTCAAAGTCAATTAGGCCACTATCATCAATAAAGGTCCTGAACAAATTGATTCTTATAGGTTGAACACCTCTTAAACCATCTTTCTCCTGAGAAGAGATGACCTCATTGAAGTCCCCCATACAGCACCACGGTTTGTCCCCCAAAGGCTTCAGCCTTAGGGGTTTAGCCCAAAGGTATCTTCTATTTGTGAAGGTGGGATTGCCATAAATAAAAGTCATCTCAAAGACAATACCAGATCTTCGTTCTTTTAGGGCACAGTGAATATAATTCAAACAGTAGTCCAGAATTTGTATTTCATAATAATCATTCCAAAATAAGCAAAGACCACCAGACAAGCCCTGGGGTTCCACACAAAAGAAATTCTGAAAACGAAATCTTCTTTTAACTCTAGCAACTCTATTCTTATGGGCTCTAGTCTCCATAAGAAATACAATGGCCGGCTTATGACCTGTGACAAGGTCATAAAGCTCCCTATTTGTCGTGGCCGCCGCCAAACCACGACAATTCCAGCTTATGCAAGTCATTGTGAAGGAGGGGGCAGGGATCTCCCTACCGCCTCTTTCTTTGCTTTGTAGTGACCAATAGAGAATGGGCCAAAAGGTCCCAAACTAGACTGATCCTTGAAAGGAGTGATTTGTTCAATCTTTGTCTTCTTTTTCTCATTACCCTGCTGCTGTTCTTCACCCGGAAACACAATGTCATCTGCCAGCCGCTTCTTTTTCAGGAACAAACCAGAATTTAGATTCAGAGCCAAGTCCTTCTCCTCTTCTTGATGTAAAACATGGCCAGATTCTTGATCATCCTTGTCCTCCGGAGGAAATTCGACATAGTACTCTTGAGTAAGTGGTGGTAATATTTTTGGTGGATTTCTCCACTTTTTTGCTTCAATTACATCTGGATTCTGATTTGTTTCTCCACTATTAACTGCTGCATTTTGCTTTCTGTCACAGGTAATTTTGATAGGAAGAGCCTCCTTCATTGTGTCTCTAGCTGTGAATACCGAAGCTGCTGCGTTGATTTTTCCCCCATTTGGATCAGCTGTATCTGTCACCATTTTTACCGCAGCAGTGTCATTTTTTGCTGAAGGATCAGCAGCTAAAGTCATGGACTTTGCCCAATTGATATCAAGTTCAGCACCATCAGTTTGTTGTTCATTGGCAAAAGCATTGGCTAATTGATTTCCAGCATCATTAGGAGCATCATTTAATAGCTTAGGAGGGTTAGTGTTAAAGCAATCTAAATTATCTCCCACTTCCTCATTCACATAATGCTGTTTAAGATTGACATTTTGTACTTGTTGGTTCAGCAAGTTGGCAATTTCAGCTGAAATTCTGATGCTTGGAGGGTATGGTGGCAGTCTTGGAAGCCCTGTAGAAGCTGCTTCAATTCTACTCATCAAATATGCTTGATACTCAGCTAATCCATCTTCGTCCAAGTGTGCCTGCATTGTTCTATAGTCTGCCAGCTGTTCATCAGTTAGGTAAGTTTCAAATGGCATAGGATAGTCATACTCATTCACATTCTCTTCATGGGCAATATCCCTGATATGTAATCCTCTTGATTTTGCTCCCATAACACTAGGAACCGTACCTGTTCCATATGAGCAGTTAGCCAACATCTCGGCCCAATCCAATCTGACTTTCTCTCTCATCTCTTCATCACTATCTTCAGATTCCTCTTTCTGGTCAGATTTCTTCTCCTTAGTAAATTTATGAGCTGTATTTTTTGTGGAGTCACCACACCTTCTCTTGTGTTCATTTAAGACAGCCCTTATTGATTTAGCGGGAAGTGCTATCATACTCTCATGATATTTAGGCATGGATTTATCCAGAGAGGACATAACCTTAGGATTCTTGCAGTATCTTTGTTCATGACCAATGCATCCACAACTAAAACATAAACTCTGTAGCCTTTCAAATTTATAGTGGACCCATACCTTAGGGAGACCTCTTCTAGGAATCCAGCATCCAGCTGGAATAGGCTTAGTGATATCAATGAGAACTCTGGCTCTAAGGAAGGTTCTGAGTACTCTCCCAGCCACAATAGATTCCTCTATCTCAAGAACTTTGCCAACTTTCTATAGGATTGTTGTACCATTGCTGCCATTTAGTAACTCCATTGGTAGATTATGGATCTGTACCCAAAACGGGCTGAGATCAAAGTTTATCTCGTCCATAGTAATGGAAGGGATCCAATAATGTAAGCACATTAAGTGGTTCATAAAGAACCATGGAGCCCTCTTTAAAACTTCCTTGCAATGCTCTTCCTTATCGAATGTAAATAGGAACCGATTCTCACCAAGATCCGAGATCTGTAAGTTGTTATATTTTGACCAAGCCTTGTAGATGATGTTTTTTGCAGCTGTTTTATTTTGAGTTTTTGCAGAATAGAGCTGTCCAACAAGAGTCCTTCGAGCAAGTTCATTGTTATCCTTGGATGCCGGCACAAGGATCTCCTGTAACTCCTCTGGGTCATTTGGAGCTTGACTTTTGGAGCTTGAAGCCATCGTAGTAGCAACTGGACGGGAAAGCTACAATGCAGAGCTAGGAGAATACCTTCAGATCTTCAGATCTGAGACTCAAGAGAATATAACAGGTTTAAAAGCTGTTGTATATAGTAGGGAATAGATGCTTGAAGGCTGATGTCGTGTATTATGTCTAGGTTTTTGAGGAGCAAATGTATAAGGCAGAGTTGTATTTGAAAGTTTGCTGTTGGAAGAGTGTGTTTGGTGGTACCAGGACCAAGATCCCTAAGGGGAGACCAACCCTAGACAGGGAACACAACCCTAAACCCTAGCAGAGGTTTTTGGGAACTTTTTACCAGCTTATTGGAAATTACTATCTTAATAAATGTCCTCTTCCACAGGTTCACGTGGGAGTACCTTGGGTGGGCCAATGCAAATTGATAATGGGCAAGCGCATGTCATTGGGCTACAACACCCTCCTCGTCCACCTGATGTGCATGAGCCTATTGTTGTTGACGCCCCCTTAATTACTAATGTTCTGAATAACAATGGTGACCACTTGGATTATGAAGAATACATGGATGCTCAAGAACAAGGCCATTCTGGTTCTGAAGACTCTGATATGGAAGTGGTTATGGAGACGCCTGGTCTCAGAGTTGACTCAAGGGTTTGAATTTCCTTTTTCATTCTTTGTTTATGGATTTAAACAAAATTTAATTTGGAATTGCCGTGGGGCGGCTAGTCCGGATCTCTTCCAAAATTGTAAACAATTTGTGGATGTGTATCGTCTGGAGATTTTTGCTATTATTGAGACGCATTGTAACCCAGTGCGTACTCAAAAAACTTTTCGGAGGCTGGGGTATGATGGTTTTGTGTTTGTTGAAAACAGAGGATTTGCCGGTGGGATTGCTGTTGGTTGGAAGACTGATTTGGTTTCGTTAAATGAAGAAAAGAATGATTTTCAATTCTTGCATTTACGTGTTCTCATGCAAGACAATAGGAGGTGGTTTTTCACTGTTGTGTATGCAAGCCCAATCGATGAGGTTCATACATAGTTATGGGATCAATTATGTGGCATGGCAGCTGACATTCGAAGTGAGTGGTTGTTAGCTGGTGATTTTAACGATATTATAGGCAGCAGATAGAAGAAGGTTGGTGGTCCTCTTAATATAAGGAAGTGTCAAATTTTCCAGAATCGTATCTAGCGGTGTAGCTTCCTTGATTTGGGTTCGGTTGGATCTAAATATACATGGAAAGGTTCTATTCATGGTAGTATGATAGATTATATGCCTGTTTGGATAGAGGTTTGTGTAATGCATCATGGCGTTTGGCTTTCCCTAATGCTTTTGTGAAGGTATTGACTCGAGTGGATTTCTCTGATCATCATCCAATTCTTGGTAACTTGCATGGGAATGTTGTGTCTAGAGAGGCTAGACCCTTCAGGTTTGAGAGTGCTTGGCTGACTCATTCCGATTTTGCAAGGTTTATTTAGGAAGGATGGCAAGACAGTGGAGGGTTGGAAGGGAAGTTGTAGCATTTGAAGGACCAACTCAAGGGGTGGAGTACTAATGTTTTTGGATCTGTGAAGAAAAAGAAAAGGCAATTATTAGCTCGCCTTGATGGTATTCAGCGCCAGAATAGTATAGGGAACATGAACTGTTTTCTTTATAATCTTGAGAAGGACCTCCAGACCGAATTGCATGAGGTGCTTTATCAGGAAGAGCTTATGTGGTTCCAAAGAAGCAGGGCGAAGTGGATGCAAGACGGAGACCGTAATGCTAAGTATTATCATCTTAAAGCCGTTAACCGAAGAAGGAAGAATAGGATCCTTATGCTTCGTAATGAAGAGGGAAGTTGGATGGAGGATGAGACCTTAATCAAAACGCATGTGACTAGCTTTTTTAAGAATTTATTCCTTGATAATGGCGTTACAGAACCACTACCTCAGATGCGGTATCGTTTTCAGGCTTTGGAGGATGTAATTAGTTGTAATTTGGATACTATGGTTACAGATGAAGAGATAAGGAATGCTGTGTTTAGCATGCAGCCGTGGAAAGCCCCTGGGCCGGATGGTTTCCAGGCTGGTTTCTATCAAACAAATTGGAACTTGGTCAAACCAGATTGTTGTTCGTTTGTCAAGAGTGTTTGGGTTCAACCGAAGGCAGTGGCTAGTGTTACTGATACTGACATTTACCTAATCCCCAAGGTCTCCAAGCCGGAATTTATTACTCAGTTTAGGCCAATATCTCTTTGCAACGTGACTTATAAGATTATCACCAAGATCATAGTCAATCAGCTTAAGCCATTTATGCCGAGTATTGTCCCTCCATATCAAACCAGATTTATTCCTACTAGAAGCATTCATGAGAATATTGTGGTCGCTCAAGAGCTTCTCCACTCAATGAGCAAAATGAGAGGGAAGAATGGTTTCTTTGCAGTTAAAGTGGATCTTGCTAAAGCTTATGATATGGTGAGTTGGAGGTTTATTGCTTTGGTGCTTGAGGAGGTGGGAATTCCTTCTAATCTACGGAACCTTATTGTTCGATGTATCTCTTCGGTGAACACCAGTGTCTTGTGGAATGGAAGTCGATCCGAGAGTTTTACGCCCCAGCGTGGACTTCGCCAAGGAGACCCAATGTCACCATATCTCTTTGTTCTGTGCATGGACAAGCTCACCCACTTGATTGAGGAGGAGGTTGAAGATAAGAAGTGGATACCGATTCGAGCAGGGAGAGGCGGGCCAAATATTTCCCATTTAATGTTTGCAGATGATCTTCTTCTTTTTGGGAAAGCTACAGAGGATAATATGGCCAATGTTTTGCATGCACTTAATAAATTTTGTGGGATGTCCGGTCAAATGGTTAGCCCGGAAAAAACCAGTTTGTTTTTTTTCAAAAAATGTGGATATGAACATGAGAAGGACATTGGGTCGTATGTCAGGTTTCAGGATCACTCGGAGTATGGGCAAATATATTGGTATTCCTCTACTTGGGCGTGCTTCAAAGAGACAGGACTTCAACTATTTGATTGAGAAGGTGACTAATAAGTTATCTGGTTGGAAAGCGAATCATTTATCCTTTGTCGGACGAGTAACTCTTGCGAGGTCTGTCATTCAGGCCATTCCCGCGTATGTTATGATGACTAATCCTATCTCGAAGGCGTGTTTGAAGGACATTGAAAAACTTCAACGGAAATTTATTTGGGGTGATAGTGATGAAGGGCGGAGGTTACATGTAATCAAGTGGGATACTCTCACTCTTCCCAAGATGCATGGAGGTTTGGGGTTGCGTAGGTTGACTGATATGAACAAAGCTTGCTTTATGAAATTAGCTTGGAACCTCAAGCCTGAGGGGGACAAGTTATGGAGCCAAGTTCTAATTGGGAAGTATGGAAGGAATACATGGGAAAGGGCAGTGGTGCAATGCAAGGTTACAGACTCTCAGTTGTGGAAGGCGATAATAGCTTATTGGGAGGAGTTGGATAGTATAAAGGCGTGGCATCTTGGACATGGTGCTACTGTGAGTTTTTGGTTTGATAAATGGTTGGATAGCAGACAACCTTTGTGTGATTTGGTTGATACTATTCCTGAGGGGCTACGCAATTGGAAGGTGATGGAGTTTGTTGATGTGAACATGCAATGGAAATTTGACATTCTCAAGGAAGTGCTTCCGGATAGAATTTATAAGAGGTTACTTGCTTACCCGGCAGCTGGTCCCTCCATGGGCCCGGATAGTTCCTATTGGCCAGGAGAGAGCTCTGGGGTTTTTCGGTTTCTAGTGCCTATTCCTATCTTCGAAATGCTCCCTATTCGAGCTATTCAGATTACTGGCGCATGATTTGGAGGCTTGAGGTTCCGTAGAGGGTTAGAAGTTTCGCTTGGCAGATCATGCATGGGAGACTTCCAACCAAGCTGTATTGTCATAGGTGGAGTGGAGAGAGTTCGGACTGTCATCATTGTGTTGGGATCCCGAAGACTATTATTCATGCTTTGAGAGATTGCTCTCTAGCTCGGGATGTTTGGAGGCCCTTGGTCCCCATTAATATGAGAGCAGACTTCTTTGGCTATTCGTTCGAAGAATGGGCCCGTTATAACATTTTTGTTGGTAGGGGGCTGATTGAAGGAGCTTATGGGCCACAACTTGTTTTTTTTTTCTATGGGGTTGGCGAAATAAGAAGGTGCATGATTCCAATTTTACGACGCCTTTCTTTCTGGCCAATGTTATTAGACAATATGTTAATAAGTATCAGATTAGCAAAAATTACTTTAATCATTCTTCTATGGTTTTAAAGGATGTTATGCAGGTGTCTTGGAAGCCGGCGCCGGAGGGTTGGGTGACAGTTAATTCGGATGGTGCAGCTAAGGAAGGTGAACAGGTTGCTGGTTGTGGCGGGGTTTTGCGAGATCATGATGGCAGATGGCTCGAAAGATATTGGTGTTATCTTGGTGAGGTGAGTGCCTATGTAGCAGAGCTTTGGGGGTGCCTTGGAAGGTCTCTTGTTGGCGTGGAATAAGGGATTCTGTAATGTCGAGCTACAAATGGATTCCAAAGTTGTTGTGACAGTACTGAATGGTGATAGTGCTGGAGTTGTCGCGGGCCAAGGCATTGTCCTGCGTATCAGGCAATTGTTGGAGTTGGATTGGAGGGTCAACATCATTCATGTGTATTGCGAGGCGAATATGGTTGCCGTTGGTCTCGCTTTTTTGGGGTGCGAAGCCACTGAGGGTTTGCATATTGTGGAGCACCCGCCTGCTTCCCTTTTACATCTTTTGCATTCTGATTGTATTGGAGTCTCTACTCCTAGGCTAGTTTCTGCGTAATTCTTGTGTTGCTTTTCGGGCTCTAAGCCCCTATTAATGTCAAAAAAAATTTTTGCTCAAGTGATACCTCTTGTTCTTGGCCCTTCTTTTTTTGAAGAGCAAATAAGTATTATATGTATCAAAGAATAGGATTTTGGTTGGACACTAGCGGTATCCAAACCGATATAATGAACAACGTAACAACAAAGCTAGTCAGTTCCTAGAGATACACAAAATAGGGGCCACATGCCACTCATAATAAATACAAGGTGGACCTAGAGATCTATCAATGAACCACCGCCGTGAGAGTGATTTGACTCGAACGACCACAGAGTATCGATCTGGAATTCTACCCGAAAAAATATAACCATTACGCGCATCCCATAATAGCCATAGAACAGAATGCCAAATGAGACTCAGGCCACGCCGCGCCCTCTCCCCACGAACAAACGCACAAACAGCAGCATAAAGAGAGAAGAGGTCCGGTGGCATAGGTAAATGCCACCCAAGCCAACGGAAGACATCATACCAAACTGATAACGCCAGGGGACACCGCATAAACAGGTGGACTGAGAATTCCACCAATTCCCCACAAATGGCACATGATGCTAGTGAGACATCTGAAATAACTCGACGACGAAGCAAGTTCATCCTGGTAGGGACCCGATCCAGGAGGAGCTACCAGGAAAAGGCAACGACTTTAGGTGGTGCTAAACTCCGCCAAAGTCTACCCAGGATCTCGACACGATCATTAGGAAGACCCAGAGCACTGCCGAAATCATCTGATAGAGCCACATAAGCCGATCTCACAGAATATACGCCAGAGACATCCCCAAGCCACTCCCAACTATCCTCGACAGTAGTAGGAGCGATAGACTGAATAGTGCGCATAAGCTGAATTACCAATTCCTCCTCCCAGACAAACAACCTCCGCCTCCACTGAAGCCCCCAAGCCCAAGCACCATCTACGAAACTGCTGGAATCCGCCACAAGGTCGTTAGGCTGAGACGACACTAGGAATAACCGCGGGAATGCCACACACAAGGGTTGTTGGCCCTCCCAGATGTCCTGCCAGAACCGGACTGAAGTCCCAATGCCAAGTCGCCGAACCACTCTATCCCCAAACCAGTCACCATGTGCAACTCCCATAGAACCTAACAAGCATAAATCTTTCCACCAAGATGAGGCTACCCTTGGTGGAGGAAGATCCAACAATAATGGAGTCTGTGACGCTTCCCGCCCATACCTCTCCACAATAACATCCCTCCACAAAGAATGCCCCCCGGACAAAAGCCTCCACCTCCACCTCCCAAGCAAAGCAAAGTTAAAGAACCTAAGATCCCTAACCCCGAGACCCCCCTCACTCTTGGGTTTACACACATCAGACCACCGAACCCAAGGAATCTTCCTAGCCTCCGAACAACCACCCCACAAAAATTCTCGCTGTAGCCGCACCAATTTCTTCCAAACCCCCACAGGCATCTTGAAATAGGACATGAAGAAGATAGGAATGCTATTGAGGACCGAATTTAAGAGCACAATTCGGCCTTCAAAAGAAATAAACCAGTTCTTCCAAGACAGGATCCTACTCCGCAAAATATCCACCACCGGGTCCCACGTAGCCACCCTGCGAGGGTTGGCCCCAACGGGTATCCCCAAATATTTAAAAGGCACCCCACCCACCTTACAATGGAGGAAGGTCTCCGCCATAGTTAAGAAGCCAGCAGACACATTAACCCCGATAATACTACTTTTGAAAAAGTTTACCTTCAAGCCCGAAATCAACTCAAAGGATCTCAACACCCCTTTCATTGCCCACAAGTTCTCCAATGACGGATCTCCAATAAGAATAGTATCATCCGCAAACTGCATATGAGACACAACTAACCCAGGATCGTTCACCACAAAGCCCCTAAAAAGGCCAACCTCCGATGCCTGCCTAATCAGCCCACTCAAACCCTCCGCCACCAATAGGAAAAGGAAAGGAGCCAATGGATCTCCCTGTTTGAGACCCCTCATAATCTGAATCTCCTCAGTAGGGCACCCATTCACTAGGACTGATAAACTACCTGAGAACACACAAGCCCGCATCCACTGCCGCCACCTACCATCAAACCCAAACCGTCGGAACATATAGTCAAGAAAGCCCCAATTAACTAAATCATATGCCTTCTCAAAATCCACTTTGAAGATCAAACGCTTCCTCTTTTCTTTCCTAGCCAAATCCACAATCTCGTTCATAGCCACAACCTCATCCATTAACAACCTACCCCTAATAAAAGCAGACTGGGAGGTTGAAATCAAGGAGTGGTGATCATGGTTGTTCTTGGCCCTTCTAACTCTCACAATTGTAGAGTGGTGATCATGGTTTGTGCTCTTTTCTGCATGCTAGAATAAGATCTATTATTGAGCTTGTTCATGGTATAAAACTGGCCAGAGCCATGTGCTTGAAAGAGGTTGTTATTGAAGTCGACTCCTATTTGGTAGCTGATGTAATTAGCAAGAAATTGTGCACTCTCCCTTCCATTAATTAAGCCTCTGCTTGATGAGGTCAATTACTTACATTGGTATCTCCTCCTTTGGACTACATAGATTATTACTACTAGTAGAGAGAAGCCAATGCTTGTGGGTATATAGTTGCAAAGGCCAGCTTATTGTTTTGTTTTGATGTTGCTTGTGCAGACAATGTTCTTTTATTAGAGCATCTCCATCAATGATTGTTTAGGGTTGCATAACCTTATAATATGATACCCACAAAATCAAATCATCTTTGAACTACTCTTAAGCAATTTATACACATTTGTAAGCAACTCTTAAACAACTCATAATTATAATATTTATTTGTAAGCAGTGTCGTCTCAAGCAATTTGGGGGCCCTGTGCAAATCATAATAATTTGGCCCCTACTTAAAAAAATTCAACTAAACCAGCGAAAACTTTAAACTACTTTATGTAAATTGTAAATAATATCTCGATACAATCTCAAAATAATACCAACCTTCAAGTTACTTAAAAAGAGCCGTCCTTCTAGCATTTTTTGAAGCAAATTCATCAATCAAGTCTTCATATTGAATTGTCCCCAAAATATTATTTTCAACCGCTATCAATGCTAATCCGTTAAGTCTTTCTTGTAACATGGTAGACCGCAAATAAGACTTCAACAACTTCAACTTTGAAAAGCTTCTTTCTGCAGATGCTACTGTCACAAGAATAGTCAATAAAATTCTATACGCAACAATTGTATTAGGATAATAATCCAAGCCTTTCAAAAATCTTAATATATCAATAGCTCCTATTTTCTCTCTAGGCAAGATTTCTCTTAGTAACTTCAACTCTACAAATAATTCATTCCCATCAATATCAGATTGATCATTATGTTTCAATGCCTCTTCAAAATGATTACAACAAGACTTCAAAGTTGCATCGTCCAATGATTGTAACTTGTGAGAATTAAACAAGAAACCAAAAATACTTTCATACTCTTGGTATTGCTCAAATCTCTTTTTAAGAGAAACAATGGCTTGATCAACAAGACAAATAAAATAATTAATTCTAAAAGATTCCTCTTCAGATAATTCAACCGATGGAGTATCCAAATTCTCATCAAACTGTGTTTTTCTTCGAATTATACGCCTTTCAGAAAATATTGGATCTATATTCAATTCAAGAGCAATCTCCTTAGCAGTATCCAACGCCTTGGAAAAACCAGTATCTCTATATCCCTCAAAAAATAAAATCAACTCCTTTATTTTTTCCATAGCAACATCAATAATCATATCCTTTGATTGTAAGAGCTTGCTAACCAAGTTAATTGCGGATAATATTTCAAACCAAATAACTATAGCTATTAAAAACTCAAAATCACCAAGCTCGTTTGTTGCTAAAGATTTAGCTTCACTACTTATTTTAGAATCGGAATCTTTTTCATATACTTCACATAAAGCGTTTCTAAAATCTGACATTTGAACCCTTATAGCTTTGACGCTATCTACACGACTCTCCCAACGAGTGGATGACAATGATTTTGGAGTCAACCCTTTTACATGATCTTTCAAAATTTGCCATCTCTTAGTAGAATTGGCAAAAATTGTATAAATACGTTGAACAACTCCAAAAAATCTCGAGCTTTGCGACAAGAGTTAGCCATATCACACAACGCCAAATTAAGACTATGACAACCACAAGGAGTATAAAAGGCTCTCGGATTTATGTTTAAGAATTTCTTCTGCACACCTTGATGTTTTCCTTTCATATTTGACCCATTATCATAACCTTGTCCTCGCACATCGAATATGTCAAGATCAATATTCTTCAATTCTTCTTGTAGAACATCAAAAAGTCCTTGGCCACTTGTATCATTCACATTCAAAAAGCCTAGAAAAGATTCCTCGATACTAACCGGATTTGAAGAAACATCCACATATCTTATTATCAAAGACATTTGCTCTTGATGACTACCATCGGGAGTACAATCAAGTATCACTGAGAAATACTTTGCTTGCTTGATTTTTCTAATGATTTCAGTTTTAATTGCAGAAGCAAGCAAAAGTATTAACTCATTTTGGATGTTATGCCCAAGATAATGAAAGTGAACATTCGCATTCGTAATACGTCTAACATGTTCTTGGACAATTGGGTCAAATTCTGCTAACATTTCAATCAAGCCCAAAAAACATCCATTGCTATTTTGGTACAGTTTCTCATTAGAACCACGAAAGGCCAAACAATATTTACCAAGGTATTTCACTATTGAAATAATTCTTATTAGAACATTTTTCCAGTGATCTTTTTCTTTCTCAATTAGTTGTTGAGCCGTTTTATCAATAGTCTGATTCTTTTGCAACCTTTGACGCAACTCATACCAAATACTCATATTCTTAACATGTTCAATGCCCGCCTCATGTTCTCTAAGTCTTTCACCAATATGTCCCCAATCACTATAACCTTCATGTGCTAATTGGCCTCTACCACTCCCCCTATGAAAAACTTTACAACAAAAACAAAATACTCTATCAAGCTCTTTCTCATAAACAAGCCAATCTCTATCACACTTCTCTCCATTAGATAAAGTTCTAGTATACAAATTAGCCGTAAAGCGCCTGGAAAATTTGTCCTTAGGACCATTCACAATGGAAAAATCTCTTTTAGGACCCTTTTCAACTAATACATCAATCAATTTAGAATCAAGAGCACTTCATGATCTTGGATCAAATATATCAAGTGAATGATCAAATTGGTTTACTTGTTCTACATCGTCATAATCATTATCCTCCATATTATCGTCTTCACCATTTTCAGCATCAATATTTTGAGTTTCAACATTAGCAGCCTCGTTTTGAGTTTCAACATCGACATTCACATTTTCAAGAATTTCAACATCATCATTCACATTTTCAAGAATTTCAACATCATCATTCTGAATTTCAATGGGAATTTGTTGTTCTTTTATTACAAATTTATCAAGAGCTCCTGCTTGAGATCGAGTTATCTCTACGAGTCTTTGCTTTTTCTTACGCTTCTCATATCCAGATTTATACTTTCTAATCTTAGGAGGCATAGTAGAAAGATAGAACTTGATGTGCTGCAAAATCACAATTTTATAATCCCTATAGATGCCTTTTGATAATCTTTCCCAACCTGCTGCCAATTAGAAATCGAAATGGATAAACCTGAAATCAAAATGGACATCACATTAGTTGCCAATTCCTAATTCCCTATAGATACCATGTCAATTCCTAATTCCCAATTTCAAACAGAACCATGGTCAATTCCTAATTCCCACATCCTAATTCCCAACATCAACATTAGTTGCCAATTCCTAATTCCCAAATTACACAAACCCTAAAATAGGAATCAAGAAAAAGTAAATTGAAAACGAAATCAAAGAAGCAATGAAAACAAAATGACGAAGTAAAACAGATTGAAGAAGGGACGGTAAAACAGATTGAATCAAAAAAACAGATTGAGGCATTGTGGAAATCTAACCTTGAAAGTAGAGAATGACTGACTGAGAAAGAGCAGAGATGACAACGGAGCAAGTGGAGACGGCGACGGCGGAGCACGATGGAGGGTGGTGGTGGTTGACTGGCGTCGTCTGGCGGTGGCGTCGTGCTGTGTGGTTTTTACGTTTGGTGAGTGGTAGTGTTGTTACGGTTACTGTTCTGTAACGTTAGTGAAGACTAGTGATAAGTTTTTTTTTTGTCAGATGGTTATGGGCTAAAAATTTGGGGGCCCTAAAAATTTTTTTTTCAAGTTGGGCCTTGTGCAAGTGAACAGCTTGCACAGGCTGTTAGACGCCACTGTTTGTAAGAAACACAGGTTTTACATTCCTCATACAAGCACACTCAGCTTAACTTAGCAATCTATTTGGCTATGTTGTTTGATCACACCAAAATTTTTACTCAACTGTTGATTAGCCATAAGCAATCATAGATAAAGATACTATTATTAGGCATTTTTCTTAGCAAAGGTCAAGTGAGGCCTGTCCTCCTAGAATGGATTAGTAGTTATTTTTTCTTTCTATAAAAAAAATATATATTTAAAAACTAAATGTATTTTTCCCTTCCTGTTACTTGCCTTGGCAATTTCAACGACATGAGAATGTCGGCTACCGAGTTCGAACCCGAGTATGACACAACGACTAATTTGTCCTCGTTTTGAAAATATTAGAGACTAATTTGTCCCCAAAAATTGTCGGGACCAATTTATCTTGTCAAAAAATTGTCAAATGACTAACATGGGTATTTACTCTATAAATAAAAAACAAATTTCCAAGCATAAGAGAAGAGGGGAGTGATTCATTGAGTTTTGGCGCTTCATAGTTACTTAGAGCAAGCAATGGGAGAAGAAGAAGAAGAGGTTTGTCAATCCGAACCCAATGCACCCAACCCCAACGAAGAATCAGAGTACTCTTGGCCCCTGCTTCGGTTCGATGTCCCTCCTCAAAAAACCTACCACTTCCACCGCCAGTTCACCACTCCCACTAACCCTAACAATTTCCTCAAGGATGTTAAATGGTACATAATAACTAACACCATTTTCACACTCTCACTCTCACTTCAAACTTAACTTCAATTTTATACTATCTCCATTTATTTCAGGTCACCCGATGGCTCCAGTTTCCTACCACTTCTGACGACAACACTCTCCGTCTCTTCACGCTGTAAACCTCTTCTTTAGTATTTTTGGTTTGTTACACATATTAATGTACCATTAATTTATGTTAGTTAAGTACTAAAGTGATAAATTCTAATGTCCCCTCGTAAAAAATTGGGTGCAACAGCCTAACGACTTGTTTTACTTACAAATGGGTACCTTAGTTGTCAGCTAAAAAACTTTTAAAAACCCATGTGGTGTACGTTTTCGCCTGTGTAGTGTTGAGGAGAAGCCACAACACTTGGCATATATATTGGAAATAATCTCTAATGCACCACTCTTGGGAATATTATTGAGACTCGATTCAAAGTTGTCGCAGAAGCTCCAATTCGTAGCGCCTGTGTAGACTTGAGTTTGAGGATGAATCAAGTTACTTTTGTTCACCTAATTGCTCACCAAACATGCATATGCAGCTTGCCAGTTTTCAGACCCAAACCTTACTAGTACTTTGTATGTTTGAGTTGCTGACCTATTAACTTTTTTTGACAGCGCTGATCTATTAATATTAAATATGCCTCTGCAAAGTTTGCAATTCCTGCATGTAAGTCTGATACAGTGTACTACAAAGTAGTCACGAGGGCATTGCAGTATTGCTTGCACATAGCAAGAATTACCAGAACAAGTACACATCATTAAATAGAGTGGTTGAACAAGTACCACATCATATATGTTTTGGGTGAGTAAACTTAAGTTGCTTTTGATTTCAAACGAATAAATTACCCTTGTGCTTATGATAACTTTTAAAATATACTAAGGGTAGTTGGTGGATTAGTTTTATTTCAGCTAATCTGTCAGCAGAGGGCCATTCAGATATCCTTGCAGAGCATCCTGCAGGAGTTTATTTTGGTTGGGCTGGGTTATCAGGAAGAGGTATTTTTAAAATGGTGATGAGCATCGGTTGGAATCCATATTTCGACAACAAAGAAAAGACTATAGTAAGTTGTTTATTATAAACCCCCGGCTTTAAATATTTTTCTCAGTATTTTTATGTGATGTGTATATGATTTTTAAATGTAGGAACCATGGTTGCTTCATGACTTCACTGAGGATTTCTATGGGGAAGAACTGCGGCTTGTTATAGTTGGTTACATACGTCCCGAGGTACAAAAATTTTCTTCGTCATGCACTCGTGCTCATGCTTGTCTTGTTCTTCATCTTTCAAGTTTCACTAAAATTGGGCACTGTGTACAACAGGTCAATTTTCCATCCCTTGAAAGCTTGATAACTAAGATTCACGAAGACCGCAAAGTTGCTGAGAGAGCTCTTGAACTTCCTTTGTATGCAAGTTATAAGAATGATTCATATTTCAGAAGCTCTTAGTACCGATTTTATTAATCCCATAGCTTCTTTTGAAAAAACCACATTTGGGCTGCTGTTGTTGATTTGAGTACACGATTTACTTCATGCACCCTAAAGCAGTCTTTAATATTATACCCTGTGATTCTTAATCACCAAAATGCAACTTGATATTTGGGCATATTGTATTGCTGCTATTATTATTATTACTACTACTAGTACTTTAGATGTGCGTATGCGTATGCACGGGTGATACTGTATTTGTTCTACTTTGTTATGAAATTATAAATACGTTGAAAGTTGCAAATTGTAATAAAAGAAAAAGGAAAAACCTGATGAAAAGCTATATTTTCAAATTTATTAAAATAATTGTGTTTGAAAAAGTTTAAAAAAAGTTGATATCTTCTTATAGGCAAAAGATTCACTCTCGTTGCACTCCCGTTGGCCCTCCTGTTGGCGCTCTCGTTGCCTCTTACGTTGCTACTCCTGTTGCCCTCATGTTGTCGCTCTCGTTGCCGATCACATTGTCAATCTCTCGTTGTTGATCCTAATAAATAGTAAACTTAAGATGGAGTAAAAATGAAGAAAAGGAAAAATGATATTTAAGGTAAAATATGCACCCACGTTGACACTCTCATTTCTTTCTTGTTGCCACTCCTGTGGTCAATAAGATTTACAATAAATTATTTTTATCCTTCACCGTATTTTCCCCGTGTTTTTTTGTGTTGATAGCAGGATAGAGAGTAGATTTATAGTAAGTAGATTTTAAAAATTATAAATATCAATGACAAATATTTCCCTCGTATTTTTTATATATCAGTGACAATTATTTGCCCTGTTTTAAATATTCGTGACAAAAATTTGTCACAAATTTTTTAATATTTATCATTAGTTTGAATAGTCATCAAGTCTTCTCATTTTCTTCTAAAAGAGTAAAAAGTTACTAGTATTTTGGAATTTTTCCTAGTGGCTAAATTGGATAGTTTTAGTAGATTAGTAGATAGTAGATTTACAGTCATCTAAAATTATAACCATCAATGAAAAATATTTATCCCATGTATATATGTGTGTGTGTGTGTGTGTGTATATATATATATATATCAGTGACAGTTATTTATCATTTTTTGGGTTAAATATGCTTTTGGTCCCTATAAAATTTGGATTTTTTGTTTTTAGTCCCTAAAAAAATTATCACCAACTTTTAGTCCCTATAAAATTTGGATTTTTTTGCTTTTAGTCCCTGAGGACTTTTAATAGTTCTTTTTTGAACTATTATAAGCGCTATTAAAAGTCCCAAGGAACTAAAAGCAAAAAATCTAAATTTTATAAGGACCAAAAGTTGGTGAATTTTTTTCAGAGACTAAAAACAAAAAAGCCAAATTTTATAGAGACCAAAAGCATATTTAACCCTCATTTTTTTTAGGTATTAGTGACAAATATTTGTCACGTGTATTTTTAGTTTGAACTTTTTTGCTAGTAGTTAAAAAATAGATAGCAAATTTACAGTAGTCTTTTAAAATTATAATTATTAATGACAATTTTTTTTCCCTTTTTTATATATGACAATTATTTATCTTTTTTAGGTATCATTAAAGAATTATTTTTCCCATTCCTTTTGTCTCTCACTTTATTTTCCTAACACATTCTCTCTCTCTTTTTTCTCTCTCCACATTTCATTTATCTCTAAGTCACTTTTGCTTTTTGAAAAAGTTGAAATCTTTTTAGTCACTTACCAATTTACCCTTTAAATGATGTTTTACTAATATTTTAAGTTATGGTGCTTTTAGAAAATTTGAAGGTGGTTACTTTTCCCAGGTTGATAGTAGATAGATTGATATTAGAGTAGATAGACTAAAAAGAAAGTTGTATATGCATAATGATAATAAAATGATGCGAAATTGTCATTGTAGCTATTAGATTGAATTCAATATGCCAAAAGTCACTTAAGAGATCTAAGTGGTACAAAAAAACTTAAAGGGTCAACTTGTTACAATTAAATAACTTAAAGGATTTCTAATATAATTTATCCTAAATTTTTATCATTAAAATATGACTGAAATAGGTTGCATGATCAATTTTTCTATCCGAGTGTTAGTGTCATGATCTTGTATTGTAAAGCTATCTCCATGCTGATAAACGAATTGTAGTTGTGACAATGTTTATAGCTCAATGTTTGAAATTCTCAGAAAAAGGAGAAATAAGAACTTCTTCATTCATCTTCTTCCACGTTTTACTTATCATGCCCTGTATGTGCTCCTTGATTCTGCTTCAAAAGCTCCAGTTTCATTTATGTAGCATTGAATTGATTTTGGAATGTCTCTTGTCTTCATCTCACGCTAAAATATATAAAAGAGAAAAACGATATATGAGGAGAAGTTAAAGGTAAGTTTTATAGATTTAATTGAATAAAGTTTTGTAAGGCATATGAATAGGATTGTTCGAGGTGTACCTTGTACGATCCAAGGTCATTCGCAAGGAGACAAATAATTGATGAAGATCGGATAATGTTGGAGTATTTTTCTAAGCAAATCAATTCCTCCTTTTGAAATAGATTAGAAATCAAAAAGTAAACATGTGTTAGTACAAGAGGTATAGAAATGGATATCCATGCATTCTCCATGTATTCTTCCTGTCTTGGCGTGTATCCACTATGGAACCATTTTGCCTCAATGAATAATCACATACCGTTATAGGTTCATTTTCCATTGAATAAAAGGAGGCTTCATACAATGATAACAATCCCTAGACGTCAATAATATGCATTTATTTATTTTTTTACAAGAATAATATGCATTTATTGAAGTTACCCGTTTCATCGAAAAAGTTATCAAAAACATCTGCAACAACAAATTTCATGGTAAATTACAAAAATTATTAGTATCATTCAATTAGTCGTGTGATCAAGTTCAATGAAAGTTAATACCTGTTGATATTTTGAACTCATGTTGCCTTAACACGTGTATATTATCGTGAACAATTTCCAATATGCTTCGTATAACGTATTTCATTCTTATAATAATAGGAAACTCCTAGCCTTTCCAAGATGTCAATCATGTCAAGTTGATCAACTTGATCTATCAATTCACAAAGAATTACCCTAACTTCTTCCTTTAACGCTCTACTTTGCTTTACATAGAATTCGTCCTGCAATTATTATATACCTTTTTAGTGGTAAAAAAACCAACATGGTTATTTTTAGGTGTTAAGTGTTTAAGATGTCGATACTCATTAAACACCTATACAACAATACAACATAGAATGCTCATCTGGTACTTATTCTTTTAATTTTAAATTAATTGTCAATGGTTAAAACATATCCCTTCCTAATGAACAAAATATAAGCCAAAAATGTCTACGTAGTTTTTTTTCCTTATATTTTATTACGAAGGATGTACCCTATACATGGTTCATATATATATAATCAACAAAATCAAAGATGGTGTAAAACTAAATAAGACATGACTGTTAAAAGATTTGTCTTTTAACCTCAAAATTTCAAAAAACTTCAAATACAAAAATATTATAGATTATGTGGTGTGCAGAAAAAGTATTGAATACATAATGCTAAGGATTCAATTTCTTTCACCATGCATGATGTTGTTATTATTGTTGTGTGTGGAAGAAAAGAGAATCTTGTAATGGTATATATAGAAAATTGCAGGGAGATTTGATAGTTTTACAATATAAGAAACCAATGAAAATGAAACCATACCTTGTATGTTTTTTTTTTGATAAACAATAAAATGGAATTGAGGGGACCACAAGGGGTGGACCAACCCTTACAGAGGGACAATGGGGGGGCCTCGTTAAAACCTCTCACGGCCAAAACCCAATGGGAAAAAGACCGAGCGAGGAAAAAGAGAACCCCAAATTACACTGATAACATACAACCGACTGGGTTATCCAACCAGTCCTGATAATACAGCTTTTTCAAACACCCCTTCCTAGCTAAGAACCATCCCCAAGATACACATTTAATTTGATTTACAATATCATCTACATTTGAAACAGCACCTTGAAACATAATCTTATTTCTAACTTGCCAAACCACCCAATTAATTGCAATCCATATAAGGTACTTCAGACCCTTCATGCTACTGCCTTTAAAGGCCATACCAAAGTTATTGAATACCATGATAGGCTCCCTTCCACCACTCACCCGAATGTTCAGCCAAGAGGAAACTCT
This sequence comes from Astragalus glycyphyllos, assembly GCA_963573325.1. Lineage (NCBI taxonomy): Eukaryota > Viridiplantae > Streptophyta > Magnoliopsida > Fabales > Fabaceae > Astragalus > Astragalus glycyphyllos. Next base: position 68,028,238 of record OY754310.1, read on the forward strand.
ATTCAATACCTCACAAAACTTACTGCACCAGCCAAATAAATGGCTAACACTTTCATCTTCTAAGAAACATAATACACAGCAGGTTTCATGATAAGAGAGAGTCACACCTCTTCGTATTAATGCATCTCTGGTGGGTAGCCTGTTGAGAAGCATCCTCCACACCATCGCTTTTGCTTTAGTTGGGACAACGCTACGCCATAATTTCGAGCAAGCTGCTTTCTGATCTGCCCCTAAGCTGCAAGCTGAAACTGCAACACAACCAACCAGCCACCTGTAGCAAGACTTAACTGAAAAACTTTTGTTGCTCTCTGCACCCCATATCCATCTGTCATCACGATCACCAATCAGCGGTACGTCTATCAAAATAGTTTTCAATTCTTCAAGCTGAATCGCTGCTTGACCGTCAACGCCACTCGCCCAACTCCACCTCCACCTCCAAACCCACGATCCATTTATCCACTCACCAAATTGCTGAACAGCTGCTCGGGGTTCAGGGAACAAATCAAACAAGTCAGGGAACAGATTTTTGAACGGGGTAGGACCACACCAACAATCGCTCCAAAATTTGGCTTTATCACCTCTCCCCACCTGCAACAATAACAGCTGTTTAAACCAATTACCATCACCAATAAAATCAGCTCCTATGGATAAAATGTCGCGCCACCAGATAGATGTTTTTCTAAGACGGGACATCGGAGGAGAATTTTCATCTAGCCAACATGCCAAATTTCCATATCTGCAGGACAGCAATTTTCCCCACATCGAATCACCTCCCAATAAGCACTTCCACCTCCATTTGCTCAATAGAGCTATATTAAAAGCCTCCAGATTTTTTATGCCGAGGCCGCCCTTGTCCTTTGGCAGGCAAACAGTATTCCAATTAACCCAAGCAATTTTTTTGTTATCTTCATTTCCACCCCACAAGAACAGCCGCTGTAACCTTATTAATTCATTTATGACCTTCTTCGGTGCTCTATAGAAAGAAAAGAAGTAAAGAGGAAGACTAGAGAGCACAGAGTTAATTAAAGTTATCCTACCACCAATAGACAGCTGCCTACTCCTCCAATTCGATAACTTAATACGCGTAGAATTCAGAACCGGCTCCCAGGTGCTAAACCTTCTTGGATTTGCCCCAACAGGGACGCCTAGAAATTTAAAAGGAATGCTCCCAATACTGCAAGCAAGAAAATCATCATGCCAAATAGATGTATTACTCAATGACTGGATAAAATCATCATGCCAAATAGATGGTTGAAAATTTGCAGATCGACGAGTAATTGTTTGTTCTTGATTTGTTGATATCGTGCAACAGAAATTACAGAAATACATAGTTAACAAAAAAATCTGGAAGAAGAGCAGATCTAGAAGAAGAGCAGATCTGGAAGAGGAGAGGTGTGGCTGTGAGCCAAAATCCTTTTTGCATGAACACTACTTTTTCTTGTGTTGAGCCAAACACCCAAACACGGTTATTGCATGTAGAGATCTAAAGCTCTAATGTTGGTGAGGGAAATGAGGGATCAGAGATGAAGAATCTGTTAAGACAGAGATGAAGTTTAAGATAGTAGTGTGAAGTTTTTTGTTTTGGTTGTTGTTGGTAAAAGAAGTGTGAAGTTGAAGAAGAAAGATGAATAGAGGTGAGAGGAAAAATGTGAACCGAGTGGTCAGTGATTGAGAGAGAAGTGCTATTGAGTGAAAGACGTCAGTGGTGTGAGTGAGCTAATTGTGGCGAGAGAACTAGTGGTGTTTAGCTAAAAGAGTGGTGAGAAGGTTCTAGAGATAGAAATATTTTCTTTTTAATAAATAATGAATGGGTATGGTATGTATACTGAAGCAATTCCAGCTAGCATAGATGTATTCAATGTATTCATTATTGGAATAGGAATTCACTAGGGGAATGCCCGTGCGTTGCACGGGTTGTTATAATATTTTCTTTTCAAAATTTTACGGAGGTTTTATATAAAAATATATAAGTTGTTAATATAAATTATGGATATTAAAAATATAATATCATATAAATATGTTGTTGCATTTTCATATTAATAAATTACTTTTTAGACAATATTCTTATATAGCGTATGTGTTTTTTAGTATAGATAACTGTCAATATTTTTTATAATGTTGATCGTTGAAAATAAAGTTTTTGTAAAGTGAAATGAATATTAAAAAATTGATTGAATACTTTATTATTTAAAAATTTGTTAATTTATTTTGAACTAATTTTGTACAGTAATATAATTTTTTAATATTTAGTAATAGGAAATGTAACACTACTTTTTATTGTATTTACTGATAAGAAATGTGTCAATAGTCTCTAAGTTTTATGAAATTTCTCTAATTATTTTTCCTAAGGGACAATTTATTAAACTACGAAAGTAATTTAACGAACATCAATATGTTTAGGTACTACTGATTATTTTAAAATATTTTAGACAAAAGAGGAAAATGGATAATAACTAATAAACTAAATTGATGATCTCTAAAATAAATTTAGGGTTAAATAATTTGTTTTATTAATTTTGAATACTCAAATGACGATATTTGAAAAAGGTACTTTTGAAAAGCTCATAAACCAACAATTTTCATAATGAATTTTTTCCAACCATTGGCTTAATTAATTCTTGGGTCTGTCACTGCTTGGGAGAGACACTCTAAATTAAGGGCAACACGTTACTCATAAAAAAGACTATAACTCGACTTAACGTTAGCCAAGATCCAGCTCTATGAATGTGTATACCTTATCCAAGAACAGAACATCCGACACGTGACTTAACATTAGCCAAGATCAACCACTATGCATGTGCATACGTTATCCACGAAGAGAATATCCGACGGATCTAGTTTTTCATCGTACCTTAACCACAAAGAGAACCTTAAGAATTTTTGTATTTCATTATTATGTATTGTATCTGATTTTCGTCATACTCATCAATAATATATTATCAACCCTTTTGGTGAGGTTGATTATTAAAATTGTAATCAAATTAAAGGTAAAAAATGTTGAAATTGTTCACGTATTTTTGGAGTACACATTATTCTTTTTATTTTATTGTTAAAATTTTGAAAAATTGGCATTAATTAAATGGTTAAATTGTAAATTTTAAAGAATTGACATTAAATTGTAATTTTAAAACCTTGACATTGTTTTATAATCTTCTTTTTTGAAATATTTTACTTTATAATCTTTTTTTGAAATATTTTACAACCACAATGATTACTAATTAAACTCATAAACTAATTAAACTCACAATGATTGCAAATTGTGTAAAATTGGTTAACAAATGTATTCAATAATGTTAAGATAACACTTAGTTATTACAACATATATTTAAAAGCAAGTTCCTGATATTTGAATGTTGTTTTTTTACTTCATATATATGTTATGTTTGCAATTATACTAATAACTTTGTTTCAATTTAATTATATTTCAATGTTTATATTTTTTATTAAAATAAAATTATTAAAGCAATCATGTCATAATTTTTAATTCCAAAATAACTTTCATATAAAGTTAATGTATTAGGTGGTAAATAAAATATGTAATGAAGGGATGTCAGACAAACACGCACTTATAAAATCGATAACTTGCCCTTTTAGCTGTTTATTATTATGAATATTATTAGCCTTTCATATAAATTATTTAATAGTAGTATATTAATTATTTTTATATCTGTAAACAAATATATTCTCATTAGTAAATTTTTTAAAAATATTTTATGAAAATGTGCATATATTGTTACGCTTTATTTATAATTAAAAGGGTAGTAGCCTCAAGAGCATTAGGTATAAACATGTACATCTTTAGCATTATATATCAGAGTTTTTAGGACACTCCCTTCTGATCAAAACTCCCAACCTTACAAAGTAGTTATAACAAAATATTATTAAAAAAGGGAAACAAAAATTGAGCATCTAAAATGTGAAAAGCTCATAGCAAACATTTATTCATGAAGTTTAATAGAAATTAAATCTTGTCTTTTGCAAGATGATCAATTTGCAACTGAAATATAGCGACAAAATATTGGCTCCTTTTGAAACATTCGTGATATATACATTGTCGAGAACCGTGCAATCTAAGTGGCCTTTGGAAATGAAGCTCCAACAGAATATACCTTTATGCATCAAGATGCTTTGTATCCAACTTCTAATGGAGAATGGAAGACTTGTATAAGTGAGGAGGATAAAAATAATAGTCATTAATAACTCAAGTAGGAAAAACTGATGGATCAGTTTGATTCTTATCTGTTTAAAAAATAATCAAAAAATAATCAACCAAATAGCTATAGCTATAGTCATTACAATTGAGACTCTCTTCCCTCACGACACCTCTATGGAAATAGCTTATATATAGACATCTATTACTTTTTTGTTAAACTATAAAATAATGATTAATTAGTGTAATTAAATTGTGTAACACCAAAGGTTGAAAATGTTATATTATATATTATATAGTAATAATAACCGTTAACAAAATAATTGTAACTGATCTAATTACTAAAAAATTATATTTATGTGATATTTGAAGTCTACTCAAAATATATGTTTAATATAAGAACTATATTATAATCAACAAAATGATAGTAGTAAACAGAGTTTTTGCATGAATATCATTTTAATTTTTATATGTCATCGTTTATTATAGTTTCTAATAATTTATTTTCTTTTTTGTCTTGAAATTAATTAGTTGAATTCTGTTACAGATGGAGTTAATTAATTAATTTACTTAATTCCCTATTTACATGCTTCTCATAAGTTAAAATTTATTCAGCGAGAAAATAAAACTATGTTAAATAGTTAAAATATGTTTTTCTTCATCGCAAAAGGAGCCAATAGAATTGTTGGACTAAAATTTAATTCAGTTGTAGCAATTCTATTTCAAATTGATGAATTGGAACTCGATTATAAAATCAATAATTCATTTATATATAGTTGATTAATATTTTTTTGTGTTATCCTACTTGACACAACAAAATACTTGAGAAAATCCTAACTCTTTAATTTAGATCTCTTCGTTTATTGTAGGTAGTCTTTTAGCTTACCTTGCTATTAAGGTTTTATTGACAGGTTACAATTAATTAGTTAATTACATATGGACAGTTTTTTTTTATTAGTTTTTTATATGTCTTCAAACCAGCATGTTATAGATCCAAACCAGCTTTGTATGTGGCCAATAATTGTCTACATGTTAAATACACACTTTAGCCACTACTATTTTAATGTAAATTACGGTAACCTTTACATTTTTCGTTGTTCATTATTTATTTTTTACCAAACGGTTTTGATTAGTTGCCTCTTCATTTTATGATGCTCATTCATATATAGATTAGATATTTTTTATTTAAAAAAACTGATAGTGTAAGACAAAAGAATAAGGAGTTTAAGTGTTATTTATATGTAAATTATAATTATGTTTGTGACAATCATGTGTTATTAAAACTAAAGTCTTATTTATATGTAGATTATAATTAAATATTAATATAGATCAAAATCATGAAAAAAATTGTGGAGGCTCTATTGGGGTTTGCTTTACATATATATATAATATTATAGATAGAGAGAGAGGGAGAGGGAGAGAGAAAAAGAGTTAAAATTCACAATAGTATCTCAATTACATTCCACTATACAGTAAAAAAGATTACAATTAATAGTTGAAGATATACTAAAATATAAGAAGAGATAGTTGCTTCTACTTACACACAGGAAAAAAATATGATGATTACATTAAACTTGAAACCTATAACAAAGACAATAGTTAATCAACAGTCAATATAAACTTACGGAAAAAGACAAATTTAGACAACTAAATTTCGGAACTCCAACTACAACAATGGCTTCCATCAAGCTTGGATATTAGTTATGTGTAAGCCAAAAAATTTACAAATGTGATGTAACAACCAAACTAAAGTGATGTAAAAAATGAAAAGATAATTGGTGACCTATCTTCTTAGGTATTTATAGAATTTGTGAAAGAAGACTTGAAGTGAGGGAAAATGAAAAGATGGTAACTAATATCTATTTAAAAACCAACTATAATAATTAGTAGTAATCATGAAAATAATTTACAGATACCAAAATGCAACCAAAATCAAAATATCAAGTAATGAATTAAAAGTAATCAATAATGTTTTTTAAAATAAAAATAAAAATGGAGAAAAAACTGACAATTCTTATAAGGTATTTTTTACCATTAAGATTTTTTTTTAACAATTAACTATTGAATCATATTTTTTAAGAAATTTTGTGGTATCATTTTTTAATCAATAATGAATAATAGTCATTTCTTACACGTTACTATTTATTGCCTTTATTTTTAAAAATAATGGTATATAGAAAGGTAAGGGCTTTGTTTCAAAAAATCAACTCATTTTTAAAATAAATTACTAAAGTAGTTACTAATATTCTATATCTCTTTTTTTATCCAAAAAATATTCTATATCTATTTCCAACGTATCAAAGATAATTGGTTAAATAAAATTTTAAATGTTTTTTGAAGATTAATGTAGTATTTTCGTTTAATATTTTATATATTTAATTTAACATTTTTTTAAAGTTTATAATTTTTTAAAATAATAATTAAATAGATTTCTTTTAATATAATATTTTGTGATTTATAAAAGTGAACTGAAAATATATTGAGATATTTAATTAGTATTGATAAAGTGAGATTTAATTTTAAAATTTGGATGCCTTAAAGGTTGAGTGGACATTAATTAAGTAAAAAAAATGTTGAGATATAAGTTGAAAAATAAATGAGAATGATGTGGAGCTTCCTAGAGGCTCCAAAAAAGCTTCCTTTAGTAATTTACTAGGGGGAATACCCGTGCGCTGCACGGGCTGTTTTAAATAATTTTTTATTTATTTAGTGAATTTCATATACAAAAACAAATAAACTGTTAATATATAATTATGCAAATATAAATACAATATTATATCAATATGTTGTGGCATTTATTATATATTAAAACTAATTATTTTAGGTAATATTCTCCTTTCTTGAAGGAAAGGTAATATTCTTATAGACTGCATATTTTTTTTTGAAGCTATAGACTGTATATGTTCTTAAATATATTAAAATATAATTTTACAAAAGTGAAATTAATTTTGGAAAGTTCATTGAATACTTAAAGGACTTATTCAATAAAATGGTTAATAATAAATGGAGAAATGTAGTGTTGTTACATATAAGAAAAATGAAAAGAAACATATATATTTTCATTGCAACAAAAGTAAAAGTAAGAAATTAATAGTATAATGAAACTTAAAAGTAAGTATAAGTGTGGCTTGTTGATCGGATTTTGATTAATATAGCTCTCCAATTTTTTCAGTGAAAACCCAGAAAATGAAGTTCTGCGAAACATACAATCTAAAGTGTACATTGTAACATCCCTAACTTCGTTAAATTCAATTTATGGAATTAATGAGTGATTTATTATTCGAAGTGAAAAATAAATCAAGATACGAATATGGGATAGTCAAGAAAGCCTTATCTATTGATTAAATTATAGGATTGAAACACATTAGTATTCAAAGTATGTGGTAATTTGGGGATCAAATGGGGTTAAAATGAGAGTTTAAGTGAAAAATTGAAATAAGGGTATTTTGGTCAATTTCCTCTCAATTACACTCTCATCTCATTTAACCATGGGACTCATCTCACCTTCTCTCTCAAAATTCAGAAGCAAAGAAAGAAAGAAGAATAGAGAGAGAGAAGAGAAAGAAAACGTGAAGAAGGAGGAGAAGAGGAAGAGAGCAAAAGTTCAATTTCTTCTTGAAGGTGAGACTTCCATAGTCCACTCTCTTCCATTTTTGATTTCCTTTTCACTGATGCAAGTTTGAAAAGCTAATTCCTTCTATTTCCCCTTTGCCCTTTCTGAACCCTAGGAGCTGTAGTTATAGTTTGGAAGCAAGTTCGTGATTACGGGGATCGTTTGAGTAATTTCGGTTGCTTGTTTCGGGTGACAACGAAATTTGTCGCTATTTTGTTGAACCGGTGAGTTTTACTCGCGTTTAGGGAATTTACACTTTAAATTGATTGTGTTGAAATTCTGGAATCGGTTGTTGTTTTGGTTCCGAAAGGATTTTAAAGTCAAAAAACCGAATTTTAGAAAAACATCGTTTACGGTTTAATTTTCCAATTATACTTTGATTGGGAGGTGAAGTTTAGTTTGATTGTGATTGTTTGGTCTGGAATTTGTTGTGAAATCTTCTGTTTTTCAGTTGGGATTGGTTCGGGTAAAGGTTTGGAATCGATCGGAATCGCGAAACGGATGAAACGGAGTTAAAAATGCTGTTAAAAATATGTTCCTGCTGTACAGGGGCGCGCACGTGCGATTCGCGCGCGAACGACGCGCCAAACAACAGTTAGCCACTGTCTCTTGGCGCGTAAGTCGCGCTTGTGCGCCACTCGCGCGCAGCCTGCTATCCTAATTTTACTTAAAACAGTTTTGATCATAACTTTTGATCTGGGAACCCGATTAACGTGTTTTCAGATGCGTTACGAAGCTTACAAAAGGACCTATTCATATAAATAGATTGATTTGTGGTTTTAACAAATAATCAACTTGTATTTTTAAGAAAGGTTTTGGAACTTATCAATGTTTCGAAAAACCGAGTCTAGCCACGTGTGAGAACATATGTTTTTTTTTTTAAATCAAAACTGAACTTCATGTTCTACTATTGTAGTGGACATGATATATAATTATATCATATATGATTGATGGCCCAATACGGGTATTAAATAAGATTGACGGCCCAATGCGGGTGTGATATATAAATTATATCAAATTCGGGTGACGACCCAAGATGTTAGTACACTAGGGAGAGGGAAGTCATGAGCCCTTGAACTAGACCCAAAGATGTAGTCACTGAGATGCATAGGTGATCTGGGTTCATCGCAAACCGAAGAAAAGAAAAAGGGTTTAAGATGTTGTACTAAATTGATGAAAAAGAATAGTGCATAGTCATCAAGAATTGGACTATGAACTATGAAATATAATTGAACCGAGAGCGGTTAGGGGTAACGGTAGAACTCACTGAGATATGTTATCTCACCCTATCATATGTTGTTGTTTTACAGAGAAACAGGGAAAGAAGAAGACAATAAGGCACGAGTAGATGACGTGCACGAGGAGAGGATTTGAAGACTCAGTTATTTCAAGTCTTAGTTTATGTATCTTTCCTTGTTGTCTTTGTACTCGATTAATGACTTGAGCTGTATTAAGTTATTTATCGTTTCCGTTTTCCTTGTGAGGATGTTGAACACTAGGAATTAATGTTGAGGTTATGAACTGTATTCGGTTTATTGATGTACCGACAGGTGATAAATGGGAGATATTTTATAATATCGAACAATTTTAGTTGTGTTCAATATCTAAACAGGAATAATGATATCTGATGTATGCTAAAGTTGTGCATTTTAATATTTCTACTTATTAGAGATGTTAGGGTGTTACATTTTGGTATCAGAGCGGTTCCGCCTAATCGGACCTAGATATTAGGAGTCTTTATTTCTTTTGGATATGATTCTTATCAGTATGCTATTAGATATTGAGCCTGATCAACTTAATACTATGTGCATATTTTGTAGAATTATGTCTGGAAGAGGAAGAGGCAGAGGTAGAGGGCAGGCTCCTGCTGATCCCCATATGGAGTGGATGCAAAATGTCATTGAGACACAACAGAAAATGATGAATGACATGATAATTATACAGCAGCAACAAATGGCCCAGATGGCCCAAATGCAACAGAATGCTCAGGCACAACCCGTTCCTGAACCACCAGTGAACCCAAGGCAGCTTTATTCTGAATTTCTCAAGATGAAGCCTTCTGAGTTCCAAGGAGGGCCTGATGTTATGAAAGCTCAGCATTGGTTGGACGATGTTGAGAAGATTTTTCTTACTATGCAGATCAATGATGATGAGAAATTGAGATTGGCATCTCATATGCTGAAGGGTGAGGCCAATAACTGGTGGGTTAATGCTCGAGCCATGATGGTAACTGTGGGAACTCCTCAGACTTGGGGAAATTTTCGACGGACTTTTCTGGAGCAATTCTTTCCAACTGCAATGAGAAGTGAAAAAGAAAATGAGTTTCTAAATTTCAAACAAGGAAGTTTAACTGTGGGACAATACACAGCTAAATTTGAAGAATTGTATCAGTTCTTTAGGTTGGCTGGACAAGCTCTTGATGACACGTGGAAGACGGAGAGATACAAGTTTGGGCTTAGGGAGGATATTGCACAGAGTTTAAGTTCTTTTTCTTGTGCTAATTATGCTGCCATGGTACAACAGGCTTATATTTCTGAAGTTGATTTGAAAAGGTTGTATGCAAGCAGAAAGGCATATAATCAGAACAAGAGAAATACAAATTCATCTAATTCCCAGGCTGGTTCTAAGAACAATAACTACAAAGGGAAACAGGCCCGTAATCACGATTGGGCCTGTTTCCCTTTGTAGTTATTGTTCTTAGAACCAGCCTGGGAATTAGATGAATTTGTATTTCTCTTGTTCTGATTATATGCCTTTCTGCTTGCATACAACCTTTTCAAATCAACTTCAGAAATATAAGCCTGTTGTACCATGGCAGCATAATTAGCACAAGAAAAAGAACTTAAACTCTGTGCAATATCCTCCCTAAGCCCAAACTTGTATCTCTCCGTCTTCCACGTGTCATCAAGAGCTTGTCCAGCCAACCTAAAGAACTGATACAATTCTTCAAATTTAGCTGTGTATTGTCCCACAGTTAAACTTCCTTGTTTGAAATTTAGAAACTCATTTTCTTTTTCACTTCTCATTGCAGTTGGAAAGAATTGCTCCAGAAAAGTCCGTCGAAAATTTCCCCAAGTCTGAGGAGTTCCCACAGTTACCATCATGGCTCGAGCATTAACCCACCAGTTATTGGCCTCACCCTTCAGCATATGAGATGCCAATCTCAATTTCTCATCATCATTGATCTGCATAGTAAGAAAAATCTTCTCAACATCGTCCAACCAATGCTGAGCTTTCATAACATCAGGCCCTCCTTGGAACTCAGAAGGCTTCATCTTGAGAAATTCAGAATAAAGCTGCCTTGGGTTCACTGGTGGTTCAGGAACGGGTTGTGCCTGAGCATTCTGTTGCATTTGGGCCATCTGGGCCATTTGTTGCTGCTGTATAATTATCATGTCATTCATCATTTTCTGTTGTGTCTCAATGACATTTTGCATCCACTCCATATGGGGATCAGCAGGAGCCTGCCCTCTACCTCTGCCTCTTCCTCTTCCAGACATAATTCTACAAAATATGCACATAGTATTAAGTTGATCAGGCTCAATATCTAATAGCATACTGATAAGAATCATATCCAAAAGAAATAAAGACTCCTAATATCTAGGTCCGATTAGGCGGAACCGCTCTGATACCAAAATGTAACACCCTAACATTTCTAACAAGTAGAAATATTAAAGGTACAACTTTAGCATACATCAGAGATTAAAATTTCCTGTTTCAGATATTGAACAAAACTCCACTCTTTGAATTCCAAATCAGGAGTTAAGACAACACATAAGTACTTATCAAATTAATCCCTAACTCAAGTACTTAGATTCTCAATTACTTAAAGACATAACCTGCACAACCGTTCAATATCCAAAACAAAAGAAACACGGAAGCGGTTTATACAACTTTACAACAAAGCAAGTTACATAATCCAAAAGAAATAACACGTGAGAACTAGTGACTATAGATAAAGTCACTAAATCTTCCAAGCTCCATAAACACGCCACCTACTCGTGTCGTTTAGCCTTCCTCTTTCCCTGTTTCTCTGTAAAACAACAACATATGATAGGGTGAGATAACATATCTCAGTGAGTTCTACCGTTACCCCTAACCGCTCTCGGTTCAATTATATTCCATAGTTCATAGTCCAATTCTTGATGACTATGCACTATTCTTTTTCATCAATTTAGTACAACATCTTAAACCCTTTTTCTTTTCTTCGGTTTGCGATGAACCCAGATCACCTATGCATCTCAGTGACTACATCTTTGGGTCTAGTTCAAGGGCTCATGACTTCCCTCTCCCTAGTGTACTAACATCTTGGGTCGTCACCCGAATTTGATATAATTTATATATCACACCCGCATTGGGCCGTCAATCTTATTTAATACCCGTATTGGGCCATCAATCATATATGATATAATTATATATCATGTCCACTACAATAGTAGAACATGAAGTTCAGTTTTGATTTAAAAAAAAAAACATATGTTCTCACACGTGGCTAGACTCGGTTTTTCGAAACATTGATAAGTTCCAAAACCTTTCTTAAAAATCCAAGTTGATTATTTGTTAAAACCACAAACCAATCTATTTATATGAATAGGTCCTTTTGTAAGCTTCGTAACGCATCTGAAAATACGTTAATCGGGTTCCCAGATCAAAAGTTATGATCAAAACTGTTTTAAGAAAAATTAGGATAGCAGGCTGCGCGCGAGTGGCGCATAAGCGCGACTTACGCGCCAAGAGACAGTGGCTAACTGTTGTTTGGCGCGTCGTTCGTGTGCGAGTCGCGCGTGCGCGCCCCTGTACAGCAGGAACATGATTTTTAACAGCATTTTTAACTCCGTTTCATCCGTTTCGCGATTCCGATCGATTCCAAACCTTTACCCGAACCAATCCCAACTGAAAAACAGAAGATTTCACAACAAATTCCAGTCCAAACAATCACAATCAAACCAAACTTCACCTCCCAATCAAAGTATAATTGGAAAATTAAACCGTAAACGATGTTTTTCTAAAATTCGGTTTTTTGACTTTAAAATCCTTTCGGAACCAAAACAACAACCGATTCCAGAATTTCAACACAATCAATTTAAAGTGTAAATTCCCTAAACGCGAGTAAAACTCACCGGTTCAACAAAATAGCGACAAATTTCGTTGTCACCCGAAACAAGCAACCGAAATTACTCAAACGATCCCCGTAATCACGAACTTGCTTCCAAACTATAACTACAGCTCCTAGGGTTCAGAAAGGGCAAAGGGGAAATAGAAGGAATTAGCTTTTCAAACTTGCATCAGTGAAAAGGAAATCAAAAATGGAAGAGAGTGGACTATGGAACTCTTATGTAACATCCCTAGTTCCGTTAATTTCGACTTACGAAATTAACGAGTGATTTGTTATTCGAGTGGATAATAATTCAAGTCTCGGATACCAACTTGTGATCAAAGTAATATTTAATTTCGCAATAATAAGATTTAATTGCATTATTGTTTAAACTATGTGTTTGTGTGTGATTGTTTTGGGTAGAATTAGAGTTAAGTGGGAATTAGAGCATTAAGGGCAATTTAGTCTTTTCTCCACTTAAGTAACTCACCCCTTAGCTCACAAACACTAAAACCAACCAAACACTCTCACTTTCATCAAAAATCTGAAACCAAGGGAAAGAAAAACAGAAAAATAGAGAGTGAGAGAAGAGAGAGTGGGCGTGAGAGAGAGAAGAGGAAGAAGAGAAGAAAGAATTCACATCTTGGCTTGCATGTAGGTAAACTCTACTTCATTCTCCTCCATTTTTCGTTCTCTTTTCAATGGTACTAATTTCAAGAGCTGAATCTCTCTATATCTCATTTCACCATTGATGAATATCCAAGCCCAAATGGAGAAGAAAATGGAGTTTTGACAAGTTCAAGGCTTGCATTGTTCTATTGAAGTTGGTGAAAGAGTGGAACTGAAGATATAGTGTGAGTGTGAGCTATTTGGAAGCGAGTTCAGTATCTTGAAGCTTGTGGTCTGTTTTGGAAGAGTTTGGAGCTTAATTTCGTGTTCCTTGATGATTGAGGTTGAAGATGCAACTTCAACAAAATTTCTGCTTGAAACCCGTTTTGAACCATCTCTGGTAATTCTTTCATAACTCTCGGTACAGACTTCCCTTGAAGTTCATTTTTGTTTCTTCAGAAAATAGACACAAAACCCTTCAATTTTGGCACAAGAACCACTTGATTTGACTGAGTATTGAGGGAGAAAACTTAGTTACAAGTTTCACTTTTATAACAGTAACGATTTTGCTTCAGCAACATTGTTTTAGCCATGACTCCCTGAATACTCATCATATCGGTGTGGGATATGAACCATTAGAAAATAGGCAAAATTAACTACACATTAGGCACTGGTTTGAATGGTTTTGGTTAGAAATTGAATAAGTTATGCTCATCCCAAAACTGCTTACAGATGCTGTCCAAAAACAATCCGGTTTGGGTAGAGCTTGATCGCGTCTTCCGTTGTTCGAATTGTTCGTCGCTCCGGGTGAGTGAACTCACCACGAATTTGTGTTCTATATGATTTCATGTGTGTTAATGTTGTGGTGTGATATTCGGTTCTAAAATAAATCGTGTTATTTTTCGAAATTCGGAACTTTACGGTTTTTCGGTGTTTTTGCTTATACAAAAATTCTGATCATATGTGCATGTGAGATTGAGTTGATTGTACATGTAAATTGCTTGAATTGGTTGTTAGTATATCTGTTTGTGTGTTGGAAATGGTTTGGGCAAGTATTGGAACGAACGGAATAGCCAATTTCGCGAAAATGAGACAAATTTTCAAAGTTGTCAAATGTGCACGACCGGGCCCGAACTTCTGTCCCCATTTTTAAAAATCACCTTAAGCTACTCCTTTAGGTTCCAAATCTTTGCTAATCCATTCCTAAATACTTCCTAAGGTTTATTGACTTGAAATACCATGAATTTGCATTATGTTTATGTACGGTGGATGATAACTTGTCACTTGAATTCGTTAATTGAATTATGTGTTGACCGGAATGTCGTATAAACGAGTGGGAACCCATAAATGGTTTTAAATGGATTTCCTGAACATGTGTAATATTGTTCAGTGATTAATAAGGTATTAACGGGGTGACGACTCCGAGTTATTTAGCATACTTGGTGGAGGGAAGTCATGAGCCCAGAAGCCAAGGCCCTGGCATTATCCTTCAGTGATTGTCGGATTGGGGTTTCTGTTGAAATCGAGTGATTTGGTTTCTCGGATTGTGCTAAGTCAAGTGAAAAGATAAGACAATTAAAATGTACAACCGAATTGGGGTTTCTCTGATAAAAGGGTGCTCTAGCATTATTCGGCATAAACTTTAGATATTAAAAAGAGAACGAATGAGAGGAACCGTAAGGGGTCTCGGAGTCACTCATTGAGATTTGTAATCTCACTGTTTATTGTTGATTGTTTTTCAGATACACAGGTAAAGTCTAAGGATTATTCAGGAAGTTCAGGACCCTAACTGCTTGGGGCTATCATGTTGAGGAAGTTCACGGGTCATGATGGGTACTCGGTATTAGATATCGGGTTATGGCCGAGTTTAAGTTTAGGATTAATGCACTTGGATTAGTGAGTTTTTGTAATGACTGGAATTATATGAATCTTTGTGGATTTGTTTATGTATCAAAATATAAAGTTTTAACGAAAATTGAAAATTCCAGTTGTTCATAATTGATTTATCAATTATGAAATTTTTGAATCCGTAGAAGTGCATCTCTGAATGGCTAAAGGAAATATCTCAAATTTGTTTTTGTCGACTACAAATATGGGATGTTACATCTTACCTACAAGAAGGACTTGAACTTGGGTCTCCACCTCTTCTTCTCCTTCTTTACGTTTTCTTCCTTCTTTCTCTCTATTCTTTTCTTTTCTTTTTCTTGCTTCTGAATTGTCAATAATGAGAGGTGTGATAAGTCCCATGGTTAGGTGAGATGAGAGTGTCATTGAGAGGGAATTGACCAAAATACCATTATTTCAATTTTTCACTCAAACTCTCATTTTAACCCCATTTCTCCTCAAATTACCACATAATTTGAATACTAAGGCATTTTAATCTTGTGACTTAGCCAATATATAATGCTTTCCCGACTATCCCATATTCATATCTTGATTTATTTTTCACTTCGAATAATAAATCACTCGTTAATTCCATAAATTGAATTTAACGAAGTTAGGGATGTTACAAAAATAAAAATGGAGAAAAAACTCACAATTCTTATAATTAAGGTATTTTTTACCATTAAGATTTTTTTTTAATAACTAACTATTGAATCATATTTTTTAAGAATTTTTGTTACATCATTTTTTACTTGAATCAATAATGAATAATAGTCATTTCATACACGTTACTATTTATTGCCTTTATTTTTAAGAATAATGGTATATAGAAAGGTAAGGGCTTTGTTTCACAAAATCAGCTCATTTTTAAAATAAATTACTAAAGTAGTTACTAATATTTTATATATTTAATTTAACATTTTTTAAAGTTTATAATTTTTTAAAATAATAAGTAAATATATTTCTTTTAATATAATATTTTGTGATTTATAAAAGTGAACTGAAAATATATTGAGATATTTAATTAGTATTGATAAAGTGAGATTTAATTTTAAAATTTGGATGTTTAAAGGTTGAGTGGACATTAATTAAAGAAAAAAATGTTGAGATATAAGTTGAAAAATAAATGAGAATGATGTGGAGCTTCCTAGAGGCTCAAAAAAAGCTTCCTTTAGTAATTTACTGCGGGAAAAGCCCGTGCGATGCACGGGTTTATTTATAATATTTGCAACTTGTAATATTATTTGATACTTTTTAATTTTGTAGTATTTATTATAATGTTAATTGATAAAATGCACTATTGTTTGATTAATTTTGCATATATTATCCAGTGTTATAGTGCTTTTGGCATTTGTTTGTAAAATCCAAAATTTGGGCCGCACTATGATAATAAATAAAACATCACAACTCTCAAAATCTAATAACAAAGAAAATCAATCAAAGAAAAGTAATCATTTAACCACCAAACAAATATTTGATACATAATTACGTTGACAAAAAAAAGAAGGAACAAATACCAAGCACAAAGTGTGTAATTATTAACAAAAAAGAAGCACAATTCATGTGTCATCTATAACATTAAGAAGATAAATACTCAAAAATCCATAATATCTGACCCCTGTATCAATTGGTAGTGGGAATGCATTGAACTTGTACTTAAGCCCCTAGGGTACATGTTCGATTCCCACGGAAGGCAAGAACTCTACATGGGGGTAGAGAAGGTCATGATGTACACTTGTGGGTAGCCTACTAAGTTAGAAAAGGGCCCAGGGTGTTACAGCTAAAACTCTGAAGTAAAAAAATAAATCCAAAAATCCCCAAGACCACCCAAAACGAATTCTAAAAGCCTATTAAATTGTTTATGGGCACATAATAATATAGGCATTGTCATAATGCCAGTTACCACCCAAGAATTGAGTCCTCTAAATAATTTTCAACATTATTAAATTATATATATTTTTTTTGACAAAAAAAATTATATATTATATATTATATAAACTATGCTTGATTATTATATGACCATTTGGCTTCTTCGTTATTGATTTTAGTGACAGATTATAATTCATATTTATGATTTATTATTGGCAATAAAAGGCCTCCCATAACTTTTGTAATAACTCACTTATAAAAATTGAGAATAACGAAAAGGCAAAAAAACGAAACTTCAAATCAAGAATTATGAATAATCAATACAAAGAAGAAAAATATTTTTTTAAAAAAAATAAAAATATCAGAAAAATTCACAATCCAATAATCAAGTTTTCTTTAGCTTGGTAATGTAAAACCATGAGCGGAATTCAAAGGACATGAAAATAGTTTATGTTGCATGGCAATATACTATCATTAAAATTTAATTTATTAATAAAACCATTAAACCATTAATTTAATAAAATTATAATACATAATACCTCGAATAATGAAATTTGAGAAAGAAATCATTCGCAAATCAGTTTAACCATTATATAATTGAAGTACTATGTAACAAAAATAATAATTTATAATAAGCACTTAAAAAACAATGGATTTTTTAACAGTATATTTTTATTATTTATATTTTCATCTTTTAATACGTGAAAAGGATATACAATAATATTCAACTTTGAAAGTAATATCTTAATTATTTATACAGTTTATCATTTAATAGATATTGTAATATGGCAATATAGCAAGAAAATTAAATAAGAAATAATAGAAGTTATAAAAGCAGCTTATATAATCTCAATATTTACAATTTGTAAAAAAAACTCAATATTCACAAAACTTAATTTTTAATATTTTCTAAAATAAAAGACAACTGAATTGAAATTAAGGAAAAATGCAAGTGGTTTTGTGTAGAATATATAGATGAAAAACATTTATCATGATAAATTAATAATGGAATTCAATTTAGTTTTTTCATAGCATAGTTTCTTGTATAAAATATCTTAAAGACAATGTCGACATTGTTGAGATTTTATGCATGGTATTTTGAAAGAAAATTTCCACAGCTAAAGGATGAAGTGACATAACTATTAAAATAAATTATTGAAAGATGAGTCTAAAATAAATCAAATGACAAATATGGTGACTAACATAATTAGAATAACCATTTAAACAAAATAATAGAACCAAATTAATACACGCGGTAACCAATTATTAGAATCATTTGTTTTGAAACTAAATCGATTGCAAAAAAATCATTCACACTCCTTAATAAAAATTGAATAAAAGTTCAATAAAGTAAAAGAGGGCTATTAAAATAAAATTTTAACTTATCGAACTAAACTAACTCTACGGTAGCCAACCCTTAGAAATATTTTTTCTTTCTAAACGTAAAAGATAAAATAAACTTTCCCAAAAAATATTGAATAAAATAATTAATAAAATACAAAATTAATACTTACTGTTAAATTTTACATTAATAGGAAAACTAAAGTCTCCGTATAAATTATAAATAAATATAAATATAAAAAATTCAGGAACATTCTAGAGCCTCCATTCAAAAGTGAGTTATCATTTGATAATTATGGTTAATTTCAAAAGCCTAACAAAAATTCATTTTTAATTTTTTGACTTTAACTACCATTATATAAGGTTAAAAATATTCCATTCTAGTGACATTTTAATTTTCTTTATGTGAGTTATCATTTGATGTATGATAATAAATAATTAATTAAAAAAGAAAAAGATCAAAATTTCAAATTAAGTTTTTCTTTATTTGTCTTTTCCCTCTTGAATAAATTTCCACCAAGTGTCTCTTCGTAAATACCGGGATCATTCTCTTCTCTCACAAATAATTGTCTATTGGAAGATGCATCAAGGAAAAAGATAATATATCAAAACCATTAGAAAATACATCTCCAATAGAAAGCAATGTGTGCTATGAAATGATTTATTGTGGATGCAACCCAAAATTTCTATTAAATATTTCTTTAGCGAAGACTGTGAATAAAATTGTAACACCCTGGGCAGAGCCTTTTCTTTCTAGTAGGATACCCAGCTGTGCACTCATGATCTTCTCTCCCCCCCATTGAGAGTTTTTGCCTTCCGTGGGAATCGAACATGTACCCTAGGGGCTTCAGTACAAGTTCAATGCATTCCCACTACCAATTGACTTTTTTTGTAACACCCTGGGCAGAGCCTTTTCTTTCTAGTAGGATACCCAGCTGTAACACCCTAACATTTCTAACAAGTAGAAATATTAAAGGTACAACTTTAGCATACATCAGAGATTAAAATTTCCTGTTTCAGATATTGAACAAAACTCCACTCTTTGAATTCCAAATCAAGAGTTAAGACAACACATAAGTACTTATCAAATTAATCCCTAACTCAAGTACTTAGATTCTCAATTACTTAAAGACATAACCTGCACAACCGTTCAATATCCAAAACAAAAGAAACACGGAAGCGGTTTATACAACTTTACAACAAAGCAAGTTACATAATCCAAAAGAAATAACACGGGAGAACTAGTAACTATAGATAAAGTCACTAAATCTTCCAAGCTCCATAAACACGCCACCTAGCTACTCGTGTCGTTTAGCCTTCCTCTTTCCTTGTTTCTCTGTAAAACAACAACATATGATAGGGTGAGATAACATATCTCAGTGAGTTCTACCGTTACCCCTAACCGCTCTCGGTTCAATTATATTCCATAGTTCATAGTCCAATTCTTGATGACTATGCACTATTCTTTTTCATCAATTTAGTACAACATCTTAAACCCTTTTTCTTTTCTTCGGTTTGCGATGAACCCAGATCACCTATGCATCTCAGTGACTACATCTTTGGGTCTAGTTCAAGGGCTCATGACTTCCCTCTCCCTAGTGTACTAACATCTTGGGTCGTCACCCGAATTTGATATAATTTATATATCACACCCGCATTGGGCCGTCAATCTTATTTAATACCCGTATTGGGCCATCAATCATATATGATATAATTATATATCATGTCCACTACAATAGTAGAACATGAAGTTCAGTTTTGATTTAAAAAAAAAACATATGTTCTCACACGTGGCTAGACTCGGTTTTTCGAAACATTGATAAGTTCCAAAACCTTTCTTAAAAATCCAAGTTGATTATTTGTTAAAACCACAAATCAATCTATTTATATGAATAGGTCCTTTTGTAAGCTTCGTAACGCATCTGAAAACACGTTAATCGGGTTCCCAAATCAAAAGTTATGATCAAAACTGTTTTAAGAAAAATTAGGATAGCAGGCTGCGCGCGAGTGGCGCATAAGCGCGACTTACGCGCCAAGAGACAGTGGCTAACTGTTGTTTGGCGCGTCGTTCGCGCGCGAGTCGCGCGTGCGCGCCCCTGTACAGCAGGAACATGATTTTTAACAGCATTTTTAACTCCGTTTCATCCGTTTCGCGATTCCGATCGATTCCAAACCTTTACCCGAACCAATCCCAACTGAAAAACAGAAGATTTCACAACAAATTCCAGTCCAAACAATCACAATCAAACCAAACTTCACCTCCCAATCAAAGTATAATTGGAAAATTAAACCGTAAACGATGTTTTTCTAAAATTCGGTTTTTTGACTTTAAAATCCTTTCGGAACCAAAACAACAACCGATTCCAGAATTTCAACACAATCAATTTAAAGTGTAAATTCCCTAAACGCGAGTAAAACTCACCGGTTCAACAAAATAGCGACAAATTTCGTTGTCACCCGAAACAAGCAACCGAAATTACTCAAACGATCCCCGTAATCACGAACTTGCTTCCAAACTATAACTACAGCTCCTAGGGTTCAGAAAGGGCAAAGGGGAAATAGAAGGAATTAGCTTTTCAAACTTGCATCAGTGAAAAGGAAATCAAAAATGGAAGAGAGTGGACTATGGAACTCTTACCTACAAGAAGGACTTGAACTTGGGTCTCCACCTCTTCTTCTCCTTCTTTACGTTTTCTTCCTTCTTTCTCTCTATTCTTTTCTTTTCTTTTTCTTGCTTCTGAATTGTCAATAATGAGAGGTGTGATAAGTCCCATGGTTAGGTGAGATGAGAGTGTCATTGAGAGGGAATTGACCAAAATACCATTATTTCAATTTTTCACTCAAACTCTCATTTTAACCCCATTTCTCCTCAAATTACCACATAATTTGAATACTAAGGCATTTTAATCTTGTGACTTAGCCAATATATAATGCTTTCTCGACTATCCCATATTCATATCTTGATTTATTTTTCATTTCGAATAATAAATCACTCGTTAATTCCATAAATTGAATTTAACGAAGTTAGGGATGTTACACCAGCTGTGCACTCATGTTACACCAGCTGTGCACTCAAATTCAGAAATACATAGAGAGAGAGAGAGAGAGGAGAGAGGATCGTAGAGAGAAAAGAAAGAAGGAAGAAGAAGAAAGTTCAAAGATCCTCCATTTTTCCCATTGCAAGTAAGTTTAAGCTTGACCCTTCTACTCCATTTTTCCTTCTCTTTCTATTGGTATAACTTTCAGAATCTCACTCCCTCTATATCTCTTTCTACCATTTTTGAGCTCCACAGCTCAAAGTGGACGTTAATGGAGTTTTGAAGGTTTTAGGAGCTTTGCTTGTGTATTTGGAGTTGGAGCCAAAGTGGAACTAGAGCAACCTTTCAATTGGGCACACATTTGGAGGTCATTTCAGTAGCTAAGAAGATTAGGGTTGAAATTGAAGTTGTGGGTTGCGATTTGGAAGCGGTTTGGTCGATTACGGGGATTGTTCGTGTTGACACTTTTCAATTATTTCGCGTGAAGACTCGTTCATTAGCGATTTCATCAAACCGGTGAGTTTTACTCACGTTTAGGGAATTTACACTTTAAATGGATTGTGTTGAAATTCTGGAATCGATTGTTGTTTTGGTTCCGAAAGGATTTTAGAGTCAAAAACCGAATTTTAGAAAAAACATCGTTTACGGTTTAATTTTCCAATTATACTTTGATTGGGATATGAAGTTTGGTTTGATTGTGATTGTTTGGACTGGAATATGTTGTGAAATTTTCTGTTTTTCAGTTGGAATTGGTTCGGGTTTCGGTTTGGAATCGATCGGAATTGCGAAACGGACGAAATGGAGTTAAAATGCTGTTTCTGTACAGGTAGCACGGACCGTGCGCCTCAGAGGCACGGACCATGCGTCCCGTAGACAGAAACTTACACAAAATTTTTACAGGTAGCACGGACCGTGCGCCCCAGGGGCACGGACCGTGCGTTGCTCTCGGGTTCAAAATGCTGTTTTGCCGTTTCGTCACTCCTTTTTGTTCCAAATCACTTCTAAACCTTTTCTCAACCAATTGGGATGATATTTACTTTATAAAAACCAGATTTTAACATGTTCAAACTTTATTTTTCAGAAATGTTTTGGAACTTATCAATGTTTCGAAAAACCGAGTCTAGCCACGTGTGAGAACTTATGTTTTTCAAATTAAAACGGAACTTTATGTTCTACTTTTGTAAGGGATATGATATATAAATTATATCATATGTGATTGACGGCCCAATGCGGGTGTTAAATAAGATTGACGGCCCAATGCGGGTGTGATATATGTCATACCCTAATTTTGTCCGCCTAGGTTTAAAACCCTAATTTTCCGCAAAAATAAATAAATTGAGAAGTGTGGTTTTATTTTGAAGAGTGAAGAGCATTGTGCATGAATTTTTGGGTTTTAAAAGTCATTCTAGGGCTTTTAAATTCATTGTTAGAGTGGAAATGCATTTGTTGTTAAAAAACAAGGTTTTTAGGGCAAAAGGGTATTTTGGTCATTGTCAAAAATAAGATAATTTCTCATCAAGAATCATTGTGCAATTTTAGAGAAATTTATTTGAGGCAAAACATTTTTGGTCATGTATGTATGTATGCGCATGCATGCATACATTGTGCACAAAATTTCAAAAAGGATCAAAAGGGAATATTCTACAAAAAGTTCCAAGATGTGATTTTTATGACATTTTTGGTCATGGTGATCACATAAAATGGCATATTCCTCAAGATACCTTGTATGTGACTCAAATTGGTGCATTTTTGTACAATTATCTTGAAAAGAATAATCAAAAATGAAGGGATAATGGGATGGTCATATAATAGTACAATAGTACAAGATGACAACTAGCAAAACTTGGTCACCAAGGACCCCTCCCAAAGTTGTGTCGCCTATCCCTCTCATTCCCTCTCATATTTTCATTTTTTGACCTCAATCCATGTGTGATTCAATCCTCACCCTCCATTCAAATTTTAGATGCAATCCTAGGGTGAGATGAGATGCACAATGACCTAACTACCCTTAAACCTAATTGCTTTCTATATATACCCTATTAACCTCACCTCAAAAGGAGGAAAGCTTTTGGCCTCACCATTCACTCATCAACCCTAGCACACAACTCCCTCTCCTAATTCCCTCTCTTGGCCGAAATCATACCACCTTCTTCCTCCATCAATTCTTCACTTCTCCTTCACCAAGTCACCATTTTCTCACCTCATTTCCATTCCTACTTCATATATCTTCCTTCTCTCCTAATTTAATTCAAGCTTGCATCATCAAAGGGCATTTTTAAGAAAGCATTTCGTGGGTTTAATTGAAGTTTGGAGAAGATTCAAGTTGATTTGTGGTCTTGTTCTTCATATTAGTCATTCCTTAGCTTGGATTTGAGGTAAACTTCTTAAAACCTAGCATCATCTTCAACTTTTTTGCATCAAAATGTAGATATCATGTTTCTAATCTTGCATCCTACCATATTCATGCATTCTAGTGTTGTTATATTGTTGATTTGTTGATTGTTGTTGGTGAGAGGTGTCTCAAGCATTTTGACAAACACTGTGGGAGGTTTGGGTGCTTGAGATGCTTCTCGCCCTTGAATAAATTGCGATTTATGTTGTTTTCACTATGATCTTGCATTTTTGTTGAATAAAATGATGTGATGCTTCGCAAATCATGATTAGAATTAGGGTTTGTTAATTTTCTTGTGAAATGGGTTTGCAATTGTGATCAAAAACGTTTTCTCAAGTTATTTTGATGTTAATAGATGGTATCTTGCTTGCAAGTCATTGTTATGTTGATGATTGGCAAGAGGACTCACACTTGTGCCTTTGCGCACTTAACTTTAAGTGTTGAGGATTGACTAAAATGATTCAACGCAATTGATTTGATGTTTTGATTGCAAAATATTGTTGCTAATTGATTGTATCTTGCTTGCAAATTGTTATATGTTGATGATTGGCAAGAGGACTCACACTTGTGTCTTTGTGCACTTCACTTTAAGTGTTGAGGATTGCCTAAGATGATTCAACACAACCTTGTGCTTTGATTGTAAACTTTGGTTTGCTTGTTAGTAACTTGTTTGCAAAGTTATTCTATGTTGAGGATTGGCAAGAGGACTCTCACTTGTGCCTAGTGTACTTCACTTTAAGTGATGAGGATTGCCTAAGATGATTCAATTTTCTTTGTGCAATTCTTGTTTGAAAATGCAAATGCTAGTTTTCTAACTTGATTAATCAATTTTGGTTACAAAAATGACTTGTTAATGCCCTCTTTTGGTCACTTTTGGTCTTGCAAATATTCAAACCTATGTTGTTAATTGTGAAATTTGTGATTTGAGAAAAATGAATTTGGGTTTTGGTTCATTTATGATCCACAAATGATCTTGGGTTATGCTAAGTTGGCAAGAGATAGGTTACTTCAACCTTGATGCCTATGCTTGTAAGCATTTAAAAATTCAATTCCCATTTGATGTGCTTGTGAAATGTGAGCAAAAAGGGGTCTATAAACAATTGAATTTGCGCACATGATCGGTCTCCAATGACCTTGATGCATCCTCAAGTTTAATCATGCTTTCTTTGCTCTTTGAGTTTATTGTAAATTGTTGTTTGAAGCTTGTGAAGTTTTGGCAAAGGATAGGCCACTTAGAGCCTTGATGCACCGTTGCATTGTCTTAATAAATTGCAAAGGATAGACCGCTTGGAGTCTTGATACACTTTCCATTTCTCAATCGGCAAAAGATAGGTTCATTTAACCTTGATGCACATGCATTTTGCATATTCATGCATTCTTACCTATTCTTGCATCCTTGCCTACTCATGCATTCTTGAATTGAAGCTTGGTACTCCATGCTTGATATACTTGTTTATGTGCTTGTGGTGCATTAAAATGTTGAATTGGTGTTCACAATTTGCTTGTTTTGATTTCCACCAATTGTTACTCGTTAGTAACTCTCCAAAACTTCAAAACCATGTTGCATACAAAAAACAACTTGTTACTCGTTAGTAACGTTCCAACTTCAAAACATTTTTTTGCATTTACATAATCATTGATAAACAACTTCACTTCTTCTCAAAACAATTCCAAACTATTTTTCACAAATCAAACTTTGTTGAGGATAATGCGAAGCCTTTGCTTGCACGATTGTCAACAATGGGGTGCTAGTGGTGATCACTTGGAGTCTTTGCTCAATTGATTATCATGAACACTCATTTTTCAAAAGAACTCTCATTTCACAAATTAAAAACTTTGTTGAGGATAATGCGAAGCCTTTGCTTGCACGATTGTCAACAATGGGGTGCTAGTGGTGATCACTTGGAGTCTTTGCTCAATTGATTATCATGAACACTCATTTTTCAAAAGAACTCTCATTTCACAAATTAAAAAACTTTGTTGAGGACAATGCGAAGCCTTTGCTTGCACGATCGTCAATAATGGGATGCTAGTGGTGATCACTCGAAACCTTTGTTGTTTGATCACTGTGAACATTCAATTTTCACAATTAAACAACTAAAAAATAAAAACCTTTTCTCGACAACCGAGAACTACGTAAGCTTTGAATTCTCCATCGCACTGGGAGATACGTAGGAGCGGGTCACATTCCCGTCAAGCACGACAAATGAAAACCATTTTCTTTTCAAAAAAACAAACCATTTTCCAAAACAAGGCAATTTCTAAAAAACGAAACAATTTTCGAAAACAAGAACTACGTTGCTTTGATTCCCTCCCCAGGATACGTAGGCACGGTGCCCTCCCGTCAAGCGCAAAAGATTAAATTTTCCTTAAGTTTTTCCATAAAGAAAGGAGAGATAAAGAGAGATAAAAACAAAGCATTTCTTAAATCAACCTTTTAAATCACACGTCAAATCGAGGTTCCCTTTCAGTAGAAAGGATGTGTGGGGTGCTCGTACCTTCCCCATGCATAACCGACCCCCGAACTCAAATCTCGTGGTTCCAAGGACCATTGTCTTTCAAGAAAGGTTTTTTTTCAATGTTTTACCTCTAAAAAAAAAATTGGTGGCGACTCCAATTTATGTTGTGCGAAGAGAAATCCCTCCAAAGGATTTTTCGGGGTGCAACAATATATAAATTATATCGAATTGAGGTGACGACCTCCAGATGTTAGCATACTAAGAGAGGGAAGTCATGAGCCCTTATCTTAGGCCCCCTGAGGGTTATTATTACTTTGCCTTTAAGAGTTGTACACTTATCGGCCAGATGTTGGGGTTCACTCAAGCTTCCTTGGGTTGTTGGTGATGTGCTAGAACTAATAAAGTTTTATTGTAATTCTTTTATTGAATTACCAGATGTTTTTGCAATTCATTTATAGAATTGCCAGATGATTTTATAATTCATATTGAATTATCAGTTAAAGAGGAACATTGTATTTAAACCGTGAGCGTGATTAGGGGTCACGGTAAAACTCACTGAGATGTGTTATCTCACCCTATCAATTGTTGTTATTTTTACAGAGAAACAGGGGAAGAAGAAATCAAAAAGGCACGATTAGATGGCATGTTCTTGATGATGTTGAAGACTTGTTGTCTTCATTTTGTTTAAGTTTCCCTGTTACTTTATGTCATGGTTATGTAACTTATATTCATTATGAGTTGTATAAACCTTTTTCCGCTTCTCTGCTTTTGGATATTGAACAAATAGGTATGGTTGTATTCTAAGTTGTTGATCGATGAAGTTTAAGACAGGTGGATTTGGTTGTACTACCATCGAAAAATTTAGTATGTTCAATACCTTAACAGAGATTATGTCCTCTGATGTGTTTAAGTTGTGCATTCTAGTATATCTACATGTTAGAAATATTGGGGTGTTACATTTTGGTATCAGAGCGGTTCCGTTTAGTCGGACCTAGATGTTAGGAATCTTTACTTCTTTTAGTTGTGATTCTTATTTATATGCTATTTGATATTGAGCTTGATCAACTTAATACCTTGTGCATATTTTGTAGAATTATGGCTGGAAGGGGTAGAGGAAGAGGTGAGGTACCAATTGATCCCCACTATGTGTGGATGCAGAATGTTATTGAAACGCAACAAAAGATGATGAATGACATGATGCAAATGCAACAGCAGCAGATGGATCAGATAGCTCAAATGCAACAGATGCATCAAGTACCTCAGCCTCAGCCTAATTTGCAACCACCTCTGGAAGATCCTAGCAGGATCTATTTTCGATTCCAAAAGATGAATCCGCAAATCTTTAAAGGAGGATCTGAACCTATGTAGGCACACTACTGGGTGGATGCTATGGAGAGGATTTTCACTACCTTACAGTGTGATGAGGAAGAAAAAGTAATTTGTGCTGCCACTGCACTAGATGAGGATGCACATACTTGGTGGACTAATACTCGTGCAATGATGCTAATCCAAGGAACTCCTCTAAATTGGTACAATTTCAAGGAGAGACTTCTGAATCAATTCTTCCCTTCAGCGCAGAAACTGCGTAAACAGACAGAATTTACTAATCTAAAGCAAGGTGATATGTCTGTTGGAGAGTATGCTGCCAAATTTGAGAGATTATCTCAGTTCTATGAATTAGGAAGATATGCTCCTGATGATGTTTGGAAAATGAATATGTTTAAGGAAGGTCTTAGAGGTGATGTCAATCAAGGACTTAGTTCTTTTACTTTGACTAATTATCCGGCTCTTGTGCAACAAGCTCACTCCGCTGAAGAAGATCTTAAGAAACTGTATGCTGAGAAAAAGGAATTCTGGAAAGGTAAGAAGAAGGTCGCTGAATCCTCTAATCAAAACAAGCAGTTCAAGGGGAACAACAACAATAAAGGCAAACAGGTACAGTCAACTGATTCCTCAGGCATCAATAACTGTTCTCATTGTGGAAAACGTCATCGGGGTGAATGCCTACTGCGAAAGAATCTATGTTATTATTGCAAGGAGGAAGGTCACTATGCAAACGAATGTCCCATTAGAAGATCTGTCATGGAAAATCAAAATGCTTTCAAACACGGAAGGATTAATACTTTGGATGCCCAAACCATCAGGCCAGAGGATAATCTTTTGAGGGGTACAGGTTCTCTTTTTCATAAATCTGTTAATATATTGTATGATTCTGGTGCCACTCATTGTTTTATCTCTGAAGCATGTGTAGAAAGGTTAGGATTAACTTTGTCACCGTTGTCTGAACCGATTTCTATCTTGACTGCTGCCAAGGGTTGTGTTAGAACCCAATCTTTATGTTTAAATTGTTTGCTCGCCATAGGAAGCAGAAATTTTGTGGTTGATTTTATTTGCTTGCCTATGAGAGGAATGGATATTGTTCTGGGTATGAATTGGATGGCAGCTAATCATGTGACCATCGATTGTTTTAATCGCACCATTGGATTTTCTTCGGAAGCTGTGGATTTGTCT
Organism: Astragalus glycyphyllos; assembly: GCA_963573325.1. Lineage (NCBI taxonomy): Eukaryota > Viridiplantae > Streptophyta > Magnoliopsida > Fabales > Fabaceae > Astragalus > Astragalus glycyphyllos. The sequence goes on from OY754310.1 coordinate 68,057,199, forward strand.
CAGCCTGCATCTGAAGTTGTTATTTCTTTCACTTCAGCCAACCATTCTTTATTTCAAGGTGCGGAAGCTTATGTCATTATGTTATCCGCTTCTACCGAAACTGGTTTGGATCTTTCTTCTGTTCAGGTTGTTAAGGAATTTTTAGATGTATTTCCTGATGAAGTTTCCTCCTTACCTCCTGACCGAGAGGTAGAATTCTCTATAGAATTGGTTCCAGGTACTGGGCCAATATCTATAGCGCCTTATAGGATGTCTCCTTTAGAATTAAAGGAACTCAAATCTCAACTTGAAGAATTGATCTCTAAAAGGTTTATTCGGCCAAGTGCTTCTCCATGGGGTGCTCCCGTATTGGTAGTCAGAAAGAAAGATGGAAGCATGCGATTGTGTATTGATTATCGTCAGTTGAATAAAGTGACGATCAAGAATAAATATCCATTGCCAAGAATTGATGATCTTCTTGATCAACTTCGAGGCGCGACTGTGTTCTCCAAAATTGATCTAAGGTCAGGGTATCATCAAATAAGAGTTCGAGCTTCTGATATTCCGAAGACAGCTTTCCGTACTAGGTATGGACATTACGAGTTTGTAGTGATGCCCTTCGGATTGACGAACGCCCCAGCGGTATTCATGGATTACATGAACCGAGTTTTTCATACCTACTTGGATCAGTTTGTGGTGGTATTTATAGATGATATATTGGTGTACTCAAAAACTGTTGAGGAGCATGTTCAACATCTCCGTACTGTTTTGAATGTACTCCGAGAAAAGAAGCTATATGCTAAGCCGTCGAAATGTGACTTTTGGATGTCTGAAGTAAAGTTTCTGGGTCATGTAATTTCTCAGGCCGGAGTTGCAGTTGATCCTAGTAAGGTTGAAGCTGTATTAAATTGGGAACGCCCAACATCAGTGACTGAAGTCAGAAGTTTCTTGGGACTTGCTGGCTATTATCGAAGATTCATTCAAGGATTCTCACAGTTAGTTCTTCCTCTTACTCGGTTAACTCGCAAGGGATACCTGTTTTTATGGGATGATGATTGTGAGGAATGTTTCTTAGAGTTGAAGTCTCGACTTACTTCTGCTCCCATCCTGATTCTTCCAGATCCGTCTTTGGGATTTGAAATTTACTGTGATGCATCAGGGAAGGGTTTAGGATGTGTTCTTATGCAGAATCAACAAGTGGTAGCTTATGCTTCCAGGCAGTTGAAACCTCATGAAGGAAACTATCCAACTCATGATTTGGAGTTAGCGGCGATTGTGTATGCGTTGAAGATTTGGAGACATTACCTTTATGGTTCTCGTTTCGAAGTCTTCAGTGATCACAAGAGTCTAAAATATTTGTTTGATCAGAAAGAGCTTAATAACAGGCAAAGGAGATGGGTAGAATTCTTGAAAGATTATGATTTTGAATTGAAGTACCATCCTGGAAAAGCCAATGTTGTGGCAGATGCCTTGAGTAGAAAGTCTATTCATACTGCGGAGTTTATGATTCATGAAATGGATTTATTGGAATCTTTTAGAGATTTGGATTTAAAAGTAGCAAGAAAGAAAGATCGATTGGTATTGAGGCACATTCGAATCTCTAGTGCGTTGAGAGATTTGATACGTGCAGCTCAAGAGATTGATGTAGAGTTACAATCTCAGAAAGGATTACCAGATTATACCGAAGACAGTGATGGCATTATTTGTTATCACGGTAGAATTTGTATACCTAATGATGATGATGACATCAAAAAGGAGATCTTAGAGGAGGCTCATCGAAGTAAATATTCTATACATCCTGGTTCTACCAAGATGTACAGAGATTTGAAGCAAATGTATTGGTGGCCTGGCATGAAGGGGGATATTGCTGAATTTGTTTCACGTTGCTTGACTTGTCAAAGAGTTAAAGCAGAACACCGGAAACCGGCGGGTCAGTTGCAGCCTTTGGATGTACCGGTATGGAAGTGGGAAGACATCTCAATGGATTTTGTTATGGGATTGCCGAGGTCGCAAGCTGGTAATGATTCCATTTGGGTTGTCGTGGATCGTTTGACTAAGTCTGCTCATTTTATTTCTATTCGATCTAATTTCAAAGTTTCCAAGTTGGCAGACGAGTATGTGAAAAACATAATCAGATTACATGGAGTTCCCACAAGTATTGTTTCAGATCGTGATCCAAAGTTTACTTCTAGATTTTGGAAAGCATTAAATGATGCTTTGGGAACTAATGTATTTCTTAGTACAGCCTATCACCCACAAACGGATGGTCAAACAGAGAGGACTATTCAAACTCTTGAGGATATGCTTCGGGCATGTGTTTTGGATAGCGGAAAGAAATGGGAGAATCATCTTCCATTAGTTGAATTCGCCTACAATAATAGTTATCATTCCAGTATAGGAATGGCACCATTTGAAGCATTATATGGGAGGAAATGTAGAACTCCATTGTGTTGGTGGGAAGTAGGTGAAAGTAGATTATTGGGACCTGATATGATTCATGAAACCACTGAGAAGATACGGCAGATTCAAGACAGGATGAAAGCTGCTCAGAGTCGGCAGAAGAGCTATGCTGATAAAAGAAGGAGACCTTTGGAATTTGATGTTGGTGATCATGTATTTTTGAGAGTTTCTCCAACTATAGGTACTGGTAGAGCCTTGCGAGCCAAAAAGCTCAGTCCTCGGTATATTGGACCCTTCCAAATTATCGAGCGTATTGGGCCAGTTGCGTATCGTCTTGCTTTATCACCAGCTCTATCAAATCTTCATGATGTTTTTCATGTATCTCAGTTGAGAAAGTATATTCCCGATCCGGACCATCCATTGGATTTTGAACAGATTGACCTCCGACCGGATCTCTCTTTCCAACCGTATCCTAAATATATCTTGGAACACGGTGAAAGGACATTGCGGACAAGGACAATTCCCATAGTTAAAGTTGTTTGGAATGGTTTTTCTGCTGATGAAGCTACATGGGAATTGGAAGAAGACATGCGGACTCGATACCCATATTTATTCCATTAAGGTATGTCTTTTCAATTTTGAGGACAAAATTTTAAAAGTTGGGGTGACTGTAACATCCCTAGTTTCGTTAATTTCGAATTAAGGAATTAACGAGTGATTTATTATTCGAAGTGAAAAATAAATCAAGATACGAATATGGGATAGTCGAGAAAGCATTATATATTGGCTAAGTCACAAGATTAAAATGCCTTAGTATATGAGCTATGTGGTAATTTGGAGAGAAATTGGGTTAAAAAGAGAGTTTAAGTGAAAATTTAAACTAAGGGCATTTTGGTCAATAGACCCTCATTAAACCCCTAGCTGAATAAATATCTTTCCTCACTCCCATTTTTCATCAAATTCAGAAATACATAGAGAGAGAGAGAGGAGAGAGGATCGTAGAGAGAAAAGAAAGAAGGAAGAAGAAGAAAGTTCAAAGATCCTCCATTTTTCCCATTGCAAGTAAGTTTAAGCTTGACCCTTCTACTCCATTTTTCCTTCTCTTTCTATTGGTATAACTTTCAGAATCTCACTCCCTCTATATCTCTTTCTACCATTTTTGAGCTCCACAGCTCAAAGTGGACGTTAATGGAGTTTTGAAGGTTTTAGGAGCTTTGCTTGTGTATTTGGAGTTGGAGCCAAAGTGGAACTAGAGCAACCTTTCAATTGGGCACACATTTGGAGGTCATTTCAGTAGCTAAGAAGATTAGGGTTGAAATTGAAGTTGTGGGTTGCGATTTGGAAGCGGTTTGGTCGATTACGGGGATTGTTCGTGTTGACACTTTTCAATTATTTCGCGTGAAGACTCGTTCATTAGCGATTTCATCAAACCGGTGAGTTTTACTCACGTTTAGGGAATTTACACTTTAAATGGATTGTGTTGAAATTCTGGAATCGATTGTTGTTTTGGTTCCGAAAGGATTTTAGAGTCAAAAACCGAATTTTAGAAAAAACATCGTTTACGGTTTAATTTTCCAATTATACTTTGATTGGGATATGAAGTTTGGTTTGATTGTGATTGTTTGGATTGGAATATGTTGTGAAATTTTCTGTTTTTCAGTTGGAATTGGTTCGGGTTTCGGTTTGGAATCGATCGGAATCGCGAAACGGACGAAATGGAGTTAAAATGCTGTTTCTGTACAGGTAGCACGGACCGTGCGCCTCAGAGGCACGGACCATGCGTCCCGTAGACAGAAACTTACACAAAAATTTTAAAGGTAGCACGGACCGTGCGCCCCAGGGGCACGGACCGTGCGTTGCTCTCAGGTTCAAAATGCTGTTTTGCCTTTTCGTCACTCCTTTTTGTTCCAAATCACTTCTAAACCTTTTCTCAACCAATTGGGATGATATTTACTTTATAAAAACCAGATTTTAACATGTTCAAACTTGATTTTTCAGAAATGTTTTGGAACTTATCAATGTTTCGAAAAACCGAGTCTAGCCACGTGTGAGAACTTATGTTTTTCAAATTAAAACGGAACTTTATGTTCTACTTTTGTAAGGGATATGATATATAAATTATATCATATGTGATTGACGGCCCAATGCGGGTATTAAATAAGATTGACGGCCCAATGCGGGTGTGATATATAAATTATATCGAATTGAGGTGACGACCTCCAGATGTTAGCATACTAAGAGAGGGAAGTCATGAGCCCTTATCTTAGGCCCCCTTTTTTTGTAACACCCTGGGCCCTTTTCTGACTTAGTAGGCTACCCACAAGTGTACATCATGACCTTCTCTACCCCCCATGTAGAGTTTTTTGCCTTCCGTGGGAATCGAACCTTGTACCTGGGGCCTAAGTACAAGTTCAATGCATTCCCACTACCAATTGAGCTAGTCAGAAAAGGGCCCAGGGTGTTACACCTAGCTCAAGGGCTCATGACTTCCCTCTCCCTAGTGTACTAACATCTTGGGTCGTCACCCATATAAGTCTTTTGGGTAGCCTACAAAAAAAGGCGCCTTTTTTTGTAACACCCTGGGCCCTTTTCTGACTTAGTAGGCTACCCACAAGTGTACATCATGACCTTCTCTCCCCCCCATTGAGAGTTTTTGCCTTCCGTGGGAATCGAACATGTACCCTAGGGGCTTAAGTACAAGTTCAATGCATTCCCACTACCAATTGGGCTACTAGCTCAATTGGTAGTGGGAATGCATTGAACTTGTACTTAAGCCCCTAGGGTACATGTTCGATTCCCACGGAAGGCAAAAACTCTCAATGGGGGGGGGAGAGAAGATCATGAGTGCACAGCTGGGTATCCTACTAGAAAGAAAAGGCTCTGCCCAGGGTGTTACAGTTAAAAGACATAATTACACACTAACTTATTAAATTAATGATGATTTAGTGGAATATTAAGTTTGGATGGGAGCTCCACAATGGTTCTCTTTAATTATATTATTATTATTATTATTATTATTATTATTATTATTATACTCCCCCATATTTTTTACTTAATTTTTTAAATTAAATCTCAATAATCTACTTTTATTAAAAAATCTCGATTCAACATTTATGGCATCCAAATATTAATGGTGCTAAATATTACTCCAATAACAATTATTTAATATCATTATATTATTTTAAATTGGTTCCCTTTTGATAAAGAAAACTTTAATTTTACTTTTTGATGTATAATTATTTATTTGTAAATTTTTTTGACACAATTTATTTGTTAAATATTATACTTTTTTTAGTAACCATTAAATGTATAATTAAATATTAAAGATCTATTGTAAAAAAAATAGAAAAGATTTTTACTTTTTTATTAATTATTAAGTCGTCCTCTAGAGTGCTCTCTTCAATTTCCTAATTATTGAGAAGCTTAAAAGTTGCCTCTAGAATCAATTGGTTTTTTGTAATGTGTATCACTAAGATTTCAATTACTGGTCTATTAAAAAAATTAAAATTTATGTACTTGGTGCTTTTGAAATTCACCATAATAACTCACATAAAGAAGTTAAAATGCCACTTTGTGATTGAATTGTTTTTTCTTCTACATTTGAAATTAACTGACGTGTTGCATAAAAAATATAGAGGATCGAAAAACTGAACCTTCAGTTTTTTAATAAAAAAAATTAGCCTCTACCGTTTCGGTAAAAAATATCACAATAACTCACTATTAAATTAGTTTTGAAACTTTTCAATTCTCTTATAAATAATATTAAATAATAATAAAAGTATAACTCCATGTCATTGCATTGCATTATACTCCTATACTATACTAGCTACCTATATAAACACCTCTCATAGGAATTGGTACTCACCAACGTATAGAGGCCTCATTATATTTTTATAATGAGAATGAACATCATGTGTGTGTATTCTGCAAAGATGTTTGGTACTACAAAATATGTACAAAAGATATTGTAAACTCTTTGAGGATACATGAACATCATATTTTCTTTCGTATTTTGTCATGTGTGGCCTTGATCACCACTTTCCACGTCAATTTCTGTTGCATTTGAAAGAATACATATGTTTCCAGATGTAAGTTGCATACTAATTCTTTATACAAATATTGATTGTTAAGTTCTTAACAGTTTTAATGATCGATTTAACCGTAAAGACTTTGATGATTTTAATAGTTTTTCTAAGACACGCATGTTTTGCATTTTCGATGTTGAGCTTCCATGGTATCATCGTTGATATAGTTTTTTTCTAAAACACACCTATATTGGCACTTGATATACTTGATGTAGTTTTTGATTTAACTGTTTGTGTATGTGCATCCCAATAAAAGTTCCCAACAATTTTGTGAAATTAATGTAGTTTTCATATGATATCATGTTCCCTAACAATTACATTTAATGAATTCTACCATTTACAAAGGTGTCTACGTTGTTGTAAAGCGCTATCAATTCTAACCTTTGCGAATTGGAGACTCACTTAAAGTATCCACAATGAATAGTAACAAGACGATTTGGAGATTAGAGCCATTAATGGGGGATGTAGAGATTGGATATTCAATCAAAGGAAAGCAGTATGATCGATGATTCCGTTAGTAAAAAGGTGTCCCATTTGTAATGGATGCTAGAAAAAGATAGAAAATAAAGGAAAATCTTAATATTTAATTTTGAGGTTGTCACTCATGTTATGTTGTTGTAATCGTAACATATATAAAAATGATATTGATGTAACTAATTAGTTTATAGATTGTTTAAATAGTTTGTTGATTATCTTCCTATCTTTTAATTTATTTGACCTAGCTGATTGAAGTTTGTTCTTTTGGGTTAAGTTAAGATTGAACCTACTATTTTACAATGGATTAAAAAGTTAGAGTGTCTACTATTAGATATAAACAACAAAGATATAAAGAAGAGAACAATTTCATTTTCTTCTTTTCATACAATAATATGGTTATTTGGATAAAAAGAGAGGGTGTGGAAGTTTTTTTAATAGAGGATACATTATAACAATTATATATATATATATATAATATTTGAATTTAAAAATAGATAAATAATATACAAAACAAACTTTAGTTTTTCCTTTTCCCAATTCATTTATCATTACACATTAAGTTGTTTAAAACTTTGTTTTTTCTATCGTTTCATGCATCATTGCACAATAAATTCAATTAATGGAGTATATACTGAATTTGATACTTAAATTTCTTAGGAGTTACCTAGACACACACACACATATATATATATATATATATGTATATATATGATGGTTTAAATAATTTAATTATATGTCAAAAAAGAATAATAAAACTAGAACCTACACATGAAAAACTTAAATTTTATTACTGCTAAAAAATACAAAGTCTAACGAAAATGTAGTTTAAAAATTTATACAACACAATAAATAATTTGGAAAATTGAGCGAATACATAAGTTACAAAAGACATCATATGTGAGTTAAGTTTGGTCAAAAAAAATCATATGTGAGTTAAAAAAAGATCTCTTAGGAAGGTAGTTCAGTTAAAGAGTTAAGGGATATGAAACAGTTGCAAGAATGAGGTCCAAGGGTCAAACCTTGGAAACAAACATTCCACACCCCACTAATATTTGCTTATAAAAAAATATGTGAGTTAAAATTAATTGTTATATACACTAAAAATTTCCTTACAAATTTTCCTAAAAAGAATAATTTTCTTATTTAGAAATTGAAGTGGTCTTTAATATGGACAAAACTTCCTTATAAGTTATTCTAAAGGGGATAATTCATTCCCATTACAAAAGTTGGAAACGTTTTTTTTAGTATGAAGATTGGAAAAATCGTTATAATTATATTTAGGCTTATATTAAATGATTAAAGATTTCATTTAATTAATAAAATAGCAATTCCATGTAAAATATAAATAAATATTAGTGTACATAAATGAGGAGCCTTAATATTAAATATATAATTAAACATTATTATAGATAAAAATAATGAAAAGCATAATATGAAGATTAGAAAATTGTTATAATTATATTTATGCTTATATTAAACAATTAAAGATTTCATTTAATTAATAAAATAACAATTGAATTTAAAATATAAATAAATATTAGTATACATAAATGAGGAGCCTTAAACTTAAACATATAATTAAGCATTTTTATAGATAAAAATAAGGAGAATAAATACATAATAGTATAAATACATAATAGTATACATAAATGAGGATAGTAAATATAATTAATTAAATATAAGTATAGATAAAAATAATAAACATAGGTAGAAAAAATTAGGAGGATCGTAATTATAAAATATTAATACGAAAATGGTGAATAATTTAAATTCCTTAAATTTCTATTTGTTCTACTAATATTATTACAATATTTACGGTCCTTATGATATCTATTAACATCACATAATACTAAACTATATTATATTATATTGAATTTTCATTTTCTCTATGTATGTTTGAAAACTAATATCTTAGTAAATTTTATGAAATTTGTTATTCTTCTTTTTAATTAAACGTTTTTAAATTATACTATTAACATTTTTCTAAAAAAAGTATTTGTATAAACCCGTACATCGCACGGGATTATCCCCTAGTAATTTATTAAGCCGATAGGTAATACTAAATTGTTCATAAAATAAAAAAGAAACAATAAATAATAGAAGAATATGAGGAGCATCTCCACTATAAGTTGATATTCAATTTAAATATAATTAAAAAGAATATGAAGAGTATCCCCACTATAGCTTAATTAATAAAAGAAAAAAGTTGATATTAATTAAGACAAAAAGAATGTTGATATTTAAATTCAAAAATAAAGGAAAATGATGTGGAGCATCCTAGAGGCTCAAAAAAAGCTTCCTTTAGTAATTTACTAGGGGATACCCGTGCATTGCACGGGTTGTTATAATATATTTTTTTAATTTTTTTTTTGAATTTAAATATATAATATATAAATTAATAGTATAAAAAAAGATAAGTTAGAATATAGTATAATATAAAAATGGTTTATATTTTCATCAAAGTGGTTTACTTTAGATGATATTGTTATATAGCATATGTCTTTTTTAATATAAATAAATGTTAATAAGAATATATGATATTAATTTTTTTTAAATATAATTCTTAAAAAGTTAAATGAGTATAGAAACTTCATTCAATACTTTATGGTCTAAAAAGTGTAAATATGTTTTGATGTTAATGTTTAAAGTAGTACAATTTTTTTCATTATTATACTTAGTAAGAAGAACTATAATACTATTTTCTTGACAGGTGGAGTAATTATTTCGGTCTACCATATGATTGTTTTGTGCTCTTTGCAACAACCCTTCATATAAGGTGGATAGAGTTCGCACATATAATGCTGGAGCTAGCTAGATTTTTCTGAATAAATTTTTTGTTACTTACAAAAAAACTATAATACTATTTAATATGTTGCATTTAGGGGCATGAATTGTAGGAATAGAGATGTATGAGAGTATATGATGAGAGATAAATCACAGAAAATAAAAAGGTAGTACTCTTTATTATTTTTATGACCAATTAATAATTCATAATTAAAACTAAAAGTAAAGTTATAGAAATTTTATTTAAAATTTTGTTGTGAATTATTCTAAAAAAAATACATTCTTTATATTTAATTTTTATAATAATACAAATAAGATTTTAAAAATACATGATATTCACAACACTAAACAAAAATATTAGTTTAAAAAATAATGAAAAAATTTGTTGATATAGCATATAATCTAAATAAACATTAGGTTAGTAATACATCATTTTTTTTCCTATGCAAAAAATTGATTAGAAAGAACATCTCATTGATTTAGTTTATCATATACTAATTTATTTTAACATTCATACAATTATAATTAGTTGACACAATGTTACTAATGTAAAAAAAAGGTAAATGCATCTCACTTTTCATCAAACTCACACGAAAACAATTCAAGAAGAAATTTTGAAACTCATACAAACAACCTAAAAAAATCTAAAACTTGATCACCACATGCACTATAAGTCTCAATTGGATAAAGAACAATTTACAAAAATCACATAGATAATCATTTATGTAATTTGATCACCTACAATTAGACTGCATCCTTTAATGTTGTAGTTGGTTGAGAAAACTACGAACAACATAATCGTTGACTTTTTGCATCTAAAAATGTATAAAGAATACTAAATTGAAAGTACGACTATGAAAATGGTTTGAGCTCAAGTGATGTACTTGTTAGTATTCATGATTGTAGATGGCTAAACTAAAATGTGTTAGAAGATGAAAATGGTTGAAGATGCAAAATGGGGAATGGTGCACAAATGGTATGATTAGTGGTGTATATAAAGGCTATGAAATTAATAAAGGAGGGAATAAATGGGTTAATATTATTATTATTATTATTACCTATTGATTTCTTAATATATGTAAATATAATTTTTGAACATGTAAATTTAGACACTTTTGATATTCATTTTTTCTTTTTACAAAATATGGTATTTTATAAAGTATAACCATTGGATAGATTAACGGTAAAAACATAAGATGTGAGCTATTTGGAATATCATTAGTCATTAGTTTTCAATAAAGCATTAACTTAGGGATAAAAAACCGAAATTCATGCATGTTACAAAGATTACAATTAGGTTCTAAAGACCATAATTATATTAATAATAAGTTGGTCCTATATTACAAAGGATTTAAAAACCGAGAGGCTGTACATGTTGGGTCCTAAAAATATTTAATATATTAAATACAATTGTTTATTTTCATTTTTTTTCTTTTATTAACAAATTAGTTTCAAAGACCCTTTCATTTGCTTGGCTTTAAACTAACGGTGGTTAAGTTTTCTTCAAGAGTATTTAAAGGCATCATTCATTTTTTTTATCAACAAAGGTATTATTCATTTATTCATAGTAAATTTTCATTACATCTAATATATATGATGAAAAGTTATAGGCACAATCTTACTACATGAGAAAAGATAACAAATCAAGTAGTAGGTCAATGGTTGAGCGCACCATGTTGATTGTAACAAAAAAAAGTAATTGAGAAAAGACTAATATATATTTACTATTTTTTTTGACTAATATGTATCTACTATTGTAATCGTCTAAATTCATTTAAAGTATTATAATAATAATTCTAATAATAATAAACTTTAGAATAACAAAGTAAAAAATCATGACATGAATTTATAATAGATTCATAAGTATATACTAATTTAAACGTATTTTATAATAACTAATTTTAAAAATTATAACATTAATTTAGAATGAATAATAACTAATAGGTAAATAGTGTATTGGACACAAAATGAAAAATTAATTAATAATAAAAGGAAGTGGATATTTAATACAAATATAAATTCAAAAAATAACGATGCATTCTAGAGGCTCCTTCCACACACACATATATATATATATATATATATAAGATAAAGATATAAAGATATATATATGGAATATATATTATGTTATTCACAATTGCTTAGATTGAAATTCCAATTATTTGACATTGTAATCATGATAGATGTTAATTTTAGTGAAAATTTTGAGAAGTCATAAGTTAGACCAATTGTTTAAAAAAGTATTCCAAAGTTAGAAACAAAATGCTATACTCATCACATTTGATCCATGAACTCTCTAAGTAGAGATAAAAGGAGCATAAGCAAATTGTAACACCCTGGGCCCTTTTCTGACTTAGTAGGCTACCCACAAGTGTACATCATGACCTTCTCTACCCCCCATGTAGAGTTTTTGCCTTCCGTGGGAATCGAACCTTGTACCTGGGGCCTAAGTACAAGTTCAATGCATTCCCACTACCATTTAGACCTAGCACATTATAAAATTTTACATAAATTATTAAAACTAAATATTTGTCTAAAGAATAATATAAAAATTAAACATGATTCCAGAATGGCCATGGCTTTACAAAACATCGTTGCATCAATTATATTGTTCACTAAGTGATACAAATTTATCTTTCTGCCTTTTTTACTACTTCAAAGTTATCGAAACATTAAACCTTCTATTTTTTTCTGCACATTCTATCTTTTCTCGTGAAACTCACTCATTTCTGCGACTCATATGTACATCTTGTTTCTCACATTCATGCACTCTCTAAGTAGAGATAAAAGGAAGATAAGCATATCATGTACACATTATATAATTTCGAAATATATGTGTCTAAAGAATAACATTAAAATTAAACATGATTCTAGAATGCCCATAACATTACAAAACATTGTTGCACCAATTGTATTGTTGACTAAGTGATCGAAATATATCTTTATGCCTCTTTGACCGCTTCAACGCATTCCAAACATGAAACCTTCTACTGTTTTTTTTGCACACTGTCTTTTCTCGTGAAACTCACTCATTTCCTCTACTCATATGCACATCTTATTTTTCACTATAGTTTTTTTTGCCAAAGTATCTCTATTGACCCTCCAAAAATTTTCCCTTTAAATAGTCATTTCTTATTATAACTGACTAAAACTCTACATCTTCCACTAATATTTAACTAACTTATGAGTTTATTGTCAATTAAAGGAATAATTCATATTAATGTTAAATATTTCCCTTTTAATGCACAAATGTTACATCAAGAAGAATTTCAAAAGGCCTAATAATTGTTTTTTATTTCAAAAATAAATTAGATTAAAGACAACTAAACTAGGCTTATAGAAATTTTAAGAATAATAATAATAATAATTTAATTTCATTGTAAGCAAATATAATTTAAAATATTCTACTGAGATTTGTCATAATATATAGACGTTATTGATTATACCAAAAAAAGACATAGACGTTGTTGAAATCAAAAGGAAGAAATTTTAAAAAAGAAACTTCATCTCATGAATTTAAAATAAGTAGTGATTATATGTGAAATATACAATTTTTTTGAGAAAATATTATATACAATTTATACCTACTTTTATATATATATATATATATATATATATATATATATATATATATATATATATATGATGTAGTCTTTGTATAAAAATTATTTCAAAATAGTAAAAAAGAATCGAATTAACTTTATTCCATCATAATGCTATTTCATAAAAAATTTATATAAATAGTAACACCTTTTTTTTGTTACAATAAATAGTAACACCTTGTTTTCTTGTTACCGAGTAAAAAGTTATGACATTAGTAAGTTAGTGGGTATAATTATGTGTTTTAACTATATCAAATTAAGAGATACAATTAAAGTCTTATATTTAAATTATAAATATGTATTATTTTGAATAAAAATGATGTGAAGCATTGTGGAGGCTCCAAAAAAGTTTCCTTTAGTAATTTATATAGATATAGATAGATATAGATATAGATAGATTATAGGGAATAAAAAATGTATTCATTATAAAATAAAGAAATGTATTCATTAGGAATGTGTTCATTATTATAAAATAAGGAATGTGTTCATTATAAAGAACTAGGACGTACACATGTGCGATGCACAGGACGTGGTTATAAGGAGTTGTGTAAAAAATGTTTAAAAAATTATGTATTGCAAAGTTAGTGGTTGATACGAATTGATAATTTACAACAAAACATAGAATGAAACTTTTATGTTAACAGGGTTGTGTTTATATATGATATATTTGCGAAGATACGTACCAATGTGGGATGGTGATTTAGACTGTAAGAAACTTAATTCATAAAAACTTTGATAAAAACACTCTTTAACAATAATGAGGCGAAGATAGTTCACAAAAAAATGGATGTGTGTACTATTGGTTAAAAAAATGGCTGTGAAATTTTCTTGTAGATATTAACCAACCAACGGTTATGTTATATGGGCTCAACCATTCTCATAAAAATAAAGGGTTTTTTTTTGTACCCCACCATTTGACTCCATACCCCACGCATACGGTGAAAAGACTAAAATACTCCTAAAAAATTACAAATTTACAGAATATTTACCATTTCTCACTTACATACGATTTGACCAGAAATATTTTAGAGCTCATCGTATTTACCTCCCAGAAGCTTCAAAAATAGTAAGTCGTATTTACCTTCATCAAACATAAATCTGATTTTCCTTAAAAAATCGCATCATATTTACCTTATTCTGAGATAAATAGGATTCCTTTTTTTAATTTATTTGTTTTTTGTCAGGGAAATCGTATATAGGTAAATACCACTTGAAAAAACATAAATCGTATTTACCTATTACAAACATAAATTCGATTGGTTCAATTTTTGTCAGGGGTATGTTCGTCCAAAAATATAGAGTGGGGGTATATTGGTAAACAGTGGGGGTACAAAAAAATCCAAAATAATATGGCCTTAACAATGAGGGGTACATTTTGATAATAAAAAACAATGAGTGAGGCCTTAATTTTTGCTAGATTAATAATGGACATAAAGTTTGCATTATTTACAACTAATGCCATAAAAAATTCTCCCCCTCCCCTCAAATTGGCTAATAAAGTAGATAGTGTATTATATAAGAAGGATGTAAAAAGGATGGGCAACGTGAAATGTTGTGAGAAGTTGGTATTCTCCAACATATATTAGACTAAAAATAAGGAATGGGCAACGTTATTTTAAATTTGTTGTTCTAAATCATATTAAAATATTTCTTCATTTTAAAAAATTAATATTATAACGTGTTTTAATTAAAATAATTGAATTAATATTAAATTTGAACAAATTAAATATAAAAAAAATATATAAAAAACTTGAGTCATGTATAGTTCCTTATAAGCAACCCCCATTGGAGTAAAAAACATTTAAGTCAACTAAAAAATGCTTAAGTCCTATATGGCACTTTGGGCCCACAAAAAAGTAAGTTAAACAACTCATTTAGTTTCTCTCCATTAAAATGCTCTAATAAGGACCCGAAAATTCTTGGTTTCTAGTGATGGCGGTTTTCTTTCTAGCGGAATAATTTTAGTAAAACTGAAGGAGAGTACAAGAAGATGATAAGCTGCCATTAGCATATGAAAGAAATCTGTATATTCTAACTTGCTCAACTTTAGATGATTTTGTGTTTCACATTGTAGAAAGGAAGTCTGTTCTGGAGTGGGCCGAAGGCCCAATCCAGCCAAAGAGCTGGCCAAAAACGGCCCAAACAGCAAGCAGAAGACTAAATCAGATCTGGACGATCAGGATTAACCCGCGCTGATCCAATGGCTCGCCTAGCACGTTGACTCTATAAATACGGAACTGACCCCACGTGTCAGGTAACTTTTTCACCCTCATAGTTACTCTGCAGAAGTTCCACCTCACTGACTTGAGCGTCGGAGTGACATTGCAGGTACAACCTGGTGCTCTGCGGACGACCAGTACCTGATTACCCGGAGGACCAGCACTCAACAGATCGACCTGTCACCTTGATCACAGATCCCAGCTCGATCACCAAGGTACGGTTCAGTGGCGACCACAGTGGGAGCGCTCTATCCCACCAACAATCCTGATGCCTCCAAAGGCACCCCGAGGCAGACCACGGTCGACCCGCCTTCAAAATGTGGCCGACATCCCAGCTCGACCACCACCCATCCCAGGAAGACTTGAAGGCGATGATCCTCAGCCTGACCCGACCCAAGGGGTCACCGTCACCCTACCGGCAAACTTAGTCCAGGAACTTCGGGACCTACTCCGTGATCGGGAAGAGAGTTTGGCTCGCCAGAACGAACGTCTCACCCAAGTAGAAGAGCTAGTCGCATCCCGTCGGGCAAACACTGCACCCGAACAACGGGCGATCCTGTCTCGAAGACACCGCTCACCACCTCGAAGACACCTGGTCCATCGATCTCCACCTCGGCATAGGGGACGAGGAGGAGGACCTCCATCAAACACGCCATCCAGCTCCGATTATACTTACTGGCCGGAAGAGTCGTCGCATCCTAAATCCTCCTATGATTCATCCAATTCACCCACTCGATCGCGAAGTCGATCCACCGAGCGCTATCCGCAGCACCATACAAGGGAATACTCAAATGAAGAGCAATATGGTCATCATGGGAGACACCTTGAGAACCGACCGCGCCACAAGGGAAGAGTTGACATGAGCCTGGGACCCTACACCAGGAACATAGATGAATACCGCATCCCCCGCTCCCTAGAAAAACCTCCTTCAGAGCTAAAGATGTATAATGGGGTCCAAGACCCAGACGCCCATTTGAAGCACTTCGACCTAATGATGAAATATCGGGGGGCAGCCGGACCGGTTAAATGCAAAATCTTCCCCTTGACCTTGGAGGGATCGGCCTTAGAATGGTTCACAGAGCTACGACCAAACACCATATCCTCTTGGGAACAGATGGCCCGAGTATTCACTGCCCGCTTCACGACCTCAAGGGTTAAGCCTAAGTCCCAAGATATCCTGATCGCAATCAGGCAAAGACCCAACGAGTCTTTACGCAGCTACGTGGAACGATTTAACAGGGAGGCTGACCAAGTAAGAAACCTGGATGACAAACAACGATTATTTTTCTTAAGGACTGGGCTCCTCAGAGGAAGCCGATTCGAAGTGGAGGTCGGCCTGCACCAGCCAAGGGATTTAGAGACTTTTCTTCGAAGATCTCAAAGATTCATGAATTACGAAGAAAGTACTATGGCCATTGAAGCGGCAGAAGCAGGAATCAATCAAAGACCACGTGCAGAGCAAGACCAGAGACCAAGAGATGATTTCGGCCAACCACCCAGGGACCACAAGACAAGAAAATTTGCAGAGCGTACGAAGTTGAACACCTCCTATGCGAATATACTCGCCGAATGTGCTAACACCGAGTTCAGAGGCATCAAAAGACTAGAGCCCCTCGTCCTCAAAGAGGGGCAGCGCCCGTCCAAAAAATACTGCAGATACCATAAAAGTAATGGTCATGACACCAATGAGTGCATGGCCCTCAAAGATGACGTAGAGGCATTGATCAGAAAAGGAAAATTGACACAGTATGTGAAAAAGAATCCAGCAGAGGGCCGAGAGGACAAGCCGGTGGCCAGATCACCTAGGAAGGGTAAGGCGCCAGCCGAAGAAGTCGCCAAAATTGTCGAAGAAGGTGACGATGAAGAGGATATGGTGGACACCAGCAAGTCAAAGGGAAGACCAGTCGCATTCGTGATCACAGGAGGAATCCCTTCAGACGCCTCAACCAACAAATCAATCAAAAGAAGATGGGATGAGATCATGAACATTGCCTCGACCTCGACCCCAAGACCCCCTTCCAAAAGACCACCCATATCTTTTGGGGATGAAGACCTCATTGATGGGGCTCCCAATTATGAAGTACCACTCGTGGTGGTAGCAGTCATGGCAAACATGGAGGTCAGACGCATACTGGTAGATCAAGGGAGTTCAGCAGATATCATCTTTGAAGATCTCTTAGACGTCCTGAAAATATCAAAGGAAGACCTGAGACCATACAGAGGCACTGTGTTGATCGGGTTCAATGGAGCGTCGACCACCCCAATCGGACGGATAGAGTTAATGGTCACCTTCGAAGATGACACAAAAGAAAAACCCCTCTGTCGAACAGTCAGAACAGATTTCATTGTGTTGCCATGCAAGTCCATTTATCAATGCATCATCGGACGACCAACCTTGGCCCGATTGGAAGCCGTTCCATCCACAGTCCATCTGAAGATGAAATTTTATACTAAGACTGGGGAGGTCGCCACCCTCCTAGCAGACCTGTTGTCCGCGAAGCGGGCATTCCTTTTATCTTTGAAAGACAAAGGCAAGAATGTCGTGAAGGAAATAGAAAAGGTAATGAAGGGAGGTGAGCACATAAACGTGGCCGACCTAGACGCTCGATATGACCCCGATAGCGAGGAAGAAGAAGATGATGACCTCCTGACCAGAGAGCTAAAGAAAAGAATAAAGCGTCCGGAACCCGATGGAGAATTCACACTGGTCCAGTTAGGGGACAACCCAGAAAAGTGCGTGAAAATTGGGAACAACCTCCCCACAGAAGTACGGGAACAACTCGAGCTGTGCCTAAGAGATCATGCTGACCTCTTCGCTTGGAGCGCAGCTGACATGCCAGGAATTCCGCCAGAGGTGGCTTGCCATCACCTAGCTGTCGATCCAGAAGCCAGATGGGTGGTCCAAAGAAGAAGGGTACAGAAAGAAGAGAAAGCACAAGCTGCGATTAAAGCGGTTGACGATTTACTCAAGGCTGGTTTCATCAAGGAAATCAAATACACAACATGATTGTCCAACGTGGTCTTAGTAAAAAAAGCGAACGGCAAGTGGCGGATGTGTGTCGACTACACAGATCTCAACAGAGCCTGCCCAAAGGACGCATTCCCAGTCCCTAGCATAGACAGATTGGTCGATAGCGCAAGCGGATTCAAACTGTTGTCCTTTTTGGATGCCTATTCGGGGTACAACCAGATAGCCATGCACCCCCCTGATCAAGAGAAGACTGCTTTCATGACTGAAAAGGGCAATTATTGCTATCGAGTCATGCCCTTCGGTCTAAAGAATGCGGGGGCAACATACCAGAGAATGATGAACAAAGTGTTTCATGCGCAAATAGGCAGAAATGTGGAGGTCTATCTAGATGACATGATAGTCAAGAGGAAAGAAGACGGTGGACATGTGACCGACCTGAGAGAGATTTTCAAAGAAGCAAGAAAAAACTCACTTAGACTCAATCCCGAAAAGTGCACCTTCGGCGTAAGGGCTGGCAAGTTCTTGGGATTTTTTCTTACTGAAAGAGGAATCGAGGCCAACCCAGACAAGTGCAGAGCAATGACCGAAATGAAACAACCAACAACCAAGTCGGAGATCCAGAAACTGAACGGCATGGTGGCCGCCCTCTCACGCTTTATAGCAAAAGCCGCAGACAAGTCGCTACCACTATTCAAGCTGCTAAAAAAGGAATCTGAATTCACTTGGACCCCTGAGTGTGACCAAGCACTGTATCAACTCAAGACTGCTCTGCTTCAACCACCCATACTGACCACCCCGAACCCAGGGGAAACACTATACCTATATCTGTCCATTACCGATGAAGCTTTGGCAGCAGTGCTGGTGAGAGAAGAAGGTCCCAAACAAAACCCCATCTACTTTGTTAGCAAAGTGCTCCAAGGACCTGAGGTCAGATACCAAAAGATAGAAAAGCTGGCGTTGGCACTGGTAGTAGCTGCAAGGAGATTACGACCATATTTCGTAGCCCATCAAATTGTCCTGAGAACAGATCAACCCATAAGACAGATCCTACATCGACCTGACTTGGCGGGCAGGATGATCAAGTGGGCAGTTGAATTGTCTGAATTTGGGATCAAGTACGAGGCCAGATCGACCACCAAGGCTCAAGTCTTAGCGGATTTCGTAGCTGAAATGACCCCTGTTCAAGAACACCCTGTGCAGACTCGATGGACCCTGCATGTGGACGGTTCATCCAATACCAAGGGCAGTGGGGCAGGGCTGATCTTGGAAAACAACGAGGGAACAACCATAGAAGTATCACTCACATTCTCATTCCCCACATCCAACAATCAAGCGGAGTACGAGGCGTGCCTCGCCGGACTCTTGCTCGCCCTGGAGTTCGATGTCAAACGAGTCGAACTTCACTCAGATTCTCTTCTAGCGGTATCTCAGATCAAAGACGTCTATAGTGCAAAGGACACAATCCTCCAACAATACTTGAGCAAAGTAAGAGAGTTACTAGCAAGGTTCGAACATGCAGAGGTCAAACATGTCCCGAGGACAGAAAATGTCAGAGCAGATATCTTGTCAAAACTCGCAAGTACCAAGAACCCGGGAAATCACCGCAGCGTGATACAAAAAACGCTCTCAGTACCCAGCGTGCGACTTGAACAGGCCACCCTAGATCTTGATGTCTGCATGATCACCCTAGAAAAGAGCTGGATCGACCCCATCTTCAACTACATCAAAGATGGAGAAGAGCCGAGTGATGCTAAAGAAGCAGCCTTGGTGCGCAGGCGAGGGTCCTCCTACTCAATCATCGGTGAACAACTCTATCGAAGGGGGTTCTCCATGCCACTATTAAAGTGCCTGCATCCTGATGAAGCCAATTACGTACTTAGAGAAATTCACGAAGGGGTTTGCGGCAATCATTTAGGAGGGCGAGCACTAGCCAATAAGGCATTGAGGGCAGGCTACTATTGGCCCACAATGGAGGAGGATGCAAAAGCCTTGGTAAAAAAATGCGATAAATGTCAAAGACATGGGGACATCCACATCGCTCCCCCAGCCGAGCTCAACAGTATGACTGCCCCGTGGCCGTTTGCCTGGTGGGGGATTGACCTGCTCGGACCATTCGCGGTGGCCCCTGGACAGCTGAAATACTTGGTGGTAGCAGTAGACTATTTCTCCAAGTGGATTGAGGCCGAGCCCTTGGCAACTATAACTTCCAAAAACTGCCTCAAATTCTTTAAGAAGAACATCCTGGTTCGCTTCGGCATTCCAGAGGTAGTCGTGTCCGACAACGGCACCCAGTTCACCGACAAAAAGTTCCAAGAATCATTGGTCGAGCTCGGGGTCAAACAGCGCTTCTCGTCAGTGGAGCACCCACAGACCAATGGACAAGCGGAGGCCGCAAACAGGGTGATCCTGTGAGGCCTTCGAAGGCGACTCGACGAAGCAAAGGGAAAGTGGGCTGAAGAACTTCCCTACGTGCTGTGGGCATACAGGACGACCCCCCACTCGACCACAGGGGAGTCGCCCTTCAAGATAGTCTATGGAACGGACGCTTTGATCCCAGTGGAAATAGGTGAGCTCAGTTGGAGGACAGCTAACCCAAAGTCATCAGGTGAGAATGATCAAGCCTTAAGAGAAGAGTTAGATCTGGTTGAAGAGTTGCGAAGTAAAGCGGCACTGAGAGAAACACTGGTCAAACAAGGAATGACAGCAAGACACAACGCCAAAGTCGTCCCGAGAAGTTTCGAAGTCGGGCAGTTGGTACTTAGAAGGGCTGACATCGGAAAAAGAAACGCGGGACAAGGTAAGCTTGCTCCCAACTGGGAAGGGCCCTATCGCGTCATCTCAAGGACAGGCAAGGGTGCTTACTCATTACAGACTTTGAGCGGTGGAGTGATCCCAAGTACTTGGAATGCCATAAACTTGAGGAGATACTTCATCTAGTACACCACCTTGTAAACACTGAAAATTGACATATGTTCAACGAATGAATAAAAAATTAAATGGGAAGGTTTTCTTACATGTTGTCTTACTTTTATGCATTTCTTACGTGTTTTGTCTTAATTTTATGGGATGTCCCACGAATGAATCGAAGACATCCACCCCGCTACGCGAGTTAAGATCGAGCCGAGCTCGGTAAACTGCGAAGCATGGGTTAACTTTAAACGAATTAAGGTAAAAACGAAGCGACCAACGACCAGTCGCACCCCTAAGAGCGAGCTAAATCTGAGTAGGAGCTTGGTAAGCTGCTCGAAAGGGAGAGATCGAGGCATGACCGATGAAAAGGGGTCGACTAGATCCCAAGACCTCGAGAGCCCACCGAAAGGGGCAAGCAGTTCCCGAACGATCAGGGGGAGACCACCCAATCAAACATTGTATAAACACCGAAAACATAAAGCAGTGATATTAACAAGCGAAGTCACCCTAAAGAAAGCCGAGCTCCACAACAGTACGAATTACAAAATAAAGGAGCAACACGATAATACGAGTTACAAAACAAAGAAGCAGCATGATAGTACGAATTACAAAATAGAAAACGAAACACACAAACAATAGCAACAAGTAAAAACAACTCATGCTAAAAGGGGCCAAACAACCGTATCCTTGCTAATCACTCCCCCCTCGTCGTCCATCTGTGCAGGCCTCACGATGCGGCCATCCTCCACGAAATGAGAATACTGGATAACCTCACGATCGAACTCAATCTCAGGCTGCATACACTTAACTTGACGGAGAGCCTCTTCAAAACGCTCCTCACAATAACCCACTACCCGATCCTTCAAATCCTCGTGATCATTGACCGCCCTATCCCTCTGACTCTCAACTTCGACAAGTCTTTTATTCAACATCTCAACCTGATTAGACAACTTAGCAGTCACGAACTTAGACTTGGTCTCAACCACACCTCGAGCGGCGACAGCCTCATCCCGCTCCCTCTCGAGATTGACCGCAGAATGCTCAACCTCACCTAACCTCTTCTTGGTCGATTCTAACTCCTCCCTTAGCTCTGAAAGGAGGTCAAGACACGCATGAAATTTGTCAGTTTTATCTTCTAAGTCTATCTCTAACCACAAGTTTTGATGGACGAGTTTAATACCTTTGCGTCGAACCTCCTCCTCCTCCTTAAAGCGAGAAAGCTTGCGATCGGCCGCTTTGGCCAACTCGGCCATGAAGAGAATGGGATTCCGTTTGAAACGCTCCATATCCGAATCAGTGAGATTCTCTAAATCAAGGGGCGGGGGCGGCTTCCTTAATTGTTTTTTTGGATGAGCCTCGACGACATCTACTGTAACCACATCAACAGATCGCTCCTTGCGTTTTTCCCAATCTCTCTTCCTCCTATCATGGACACTAGGACCCCCACCTCGACCGGGGGCAATATCAGCCTGAGCAGTCAACCCCTCCTGTGAAGGAATCAGAGGAGTCGAAAGAGGAGAAGCAGGCTTCCTCCCCTTCTTCGACTGCTGGAACAAAGCTTTGAAACCAGCCTGAGACATCTCACCTACAAAAATAAAAGAGAAGAAAATGATCAGATATACATGGAAAAAATTATCATAAGCATGCAAACTAACAAAAAGGTCGGCATATGACTAAACAAAAATGAAGAGCGAGCTCAAAGAGCTAAGAGCAACCTTGACGCTCCCAATCACCCGACAAGTAAACAGCCCCAAGAATGCCCTTGAACTCATCAAGATTCTTGGCCCGAGCAAGATGTCTACACTCGAATTGCCGATGTGGGAGCCAAGAGGCCATAGTCTTCAAAGCACGAAGACTCTTCTCATCATACTCGTCGAGTTCCGTAGTCGTCCGATACGTCATCGGCAAATGGTCATAATGAGAATAGGTCCACCCTATGGGAAACTTCGTGCCGAGCACCTCACCTTTCTCATCTAGTGAAGCAATGAACCTACAAGCCGCATCATCGACGGGAACAACCCAGACATATGCCTGCCTCCAAGGTTTGGCCGATCCACAATATGGCTTGAAGAGCTTAGGAGCATCCTGCCTCTTCTTGAAGCTAACTTGTTCATGCCGCCTGGGCTCACTACCCATCTCATGAGTCCTGCTCAGCTCAAAAAGTTTGAAGAAAAGACCAATAGAAGGCTCTCGATTCAAAGCGGCCATCAACCCCTCGAAAATCTTTACAAATGCCCACGCGTTGATATGAAGCTGCGAAGGGGCAAGCAACAGATACCGAAGGATCAATCTCTGGAAATAAGTAAAAGGCGGCCTAATCCGAATATCCCTCAGTATGCTGGTGAACATGATAAATTTCAGGGTACGAGGTATAACGGCAGCATGCTCGCTTGCCTTAGGACCCTTAACACGCCACTCTTGGCCCCTTCGCCCCACCAACCTAGAAAACCACTCCTCCAATTCGTCCCCACGCGCGATGGTAGATCGAGTTTTGAGCAACTTAGCAGATACCCAGGAACGATCCGGGTTGATATGACCATTCCAATCAGGCTCCACTCTAGAGGCGACTGCGGTCCCACCCTGCTCAAAGGTGTCATCCGCATCTCCAAAAGAGTAAGACTCTTCCCCTCCTTGGGACGACTCCCCAACCAAAGTAGAAGGTCCCGCAGAAGAGGAAGAACTCCCCGAAGAGGAGGAACCCCCCGAAGAAGAAGAGCCGTCGGAACATGAAGAGCAAGGGGCACTCATAACCACAGTAGCGGATGAGCGAGTGGCACACTCAGCGATACTCCCAGGGGGACCTCCAGGCTGACGTCGAGTCTGCTTAGTACGCGCCAGAACCCCAATCGAAACACCCTGCAAGGAAGGGGCCAGGAAGTCAGGACCACCCTAGATGGTTCGTAGAAGGGGGCGACAAGGTCGACCCCGGGCCTGACACCCCCTCCTCGCTCTAACCAACCAAAAGAAAAACAAAAGACGGGGCTAAGATCAAAAATCAAAGAGCAATGAGCAAGGAATTAGGGAACTTACTTTTCAACAAAAAGAAACACCACACGGGCAGTGGGCAGGTACTGACAGAGACCAAAGACCGCTCTGGGAGTATCACCAAACTAGGATACCAATATGGAAAACAGCTCGATAACCAGTCGATCTCAGAAGATAAAAGCTATGTTGCAAATCCAAATGAGGAAGAATGAGCTCTTATATAGAAAATCTAAGGCAAATGAAGTGACAAGGCCTTCCACTTGGAGTATCAATAGCAAACTCGAAGGACGCGAGAGATTAAATCGCCCCTGTTTAAGGAAAAAGAAAAACCAAGAACACCAAAGATAATCTAAGACATATGCGTTCTGCCCAAATCACCACATCAGAACATAAGAATTCGCAATCAAGAGAAAAGAGAAAGGAAGCTAACCGCTCAAGCAGGAGCAGTGGCGCAGTCGCGAGGACAAGTCTCAGGTCACCCCCCGTGGTCGTGGGTCGCGAGGCCAAGTCTCAAGTCACGGGTCGCGCCGTAGCAAGTATATCCTGGTCGGGGATCGCGGGTTGCTCACCGTAGTCGCCGTGATCGAGCGAAAGCACCCCTGGTCGTGGGTCGCGGGTCGCTCACCGTAGTCGCCGTGATCGAACGAAAAGCACCCCTGGTCGTGGGTTGCGGGTCGCTCACCGTAGTCGCCGTGATCAAACGATCTGATCACTGAGGTCAAGTCGCGTACTTCAAACGCCCCGTGAAGTCCCAGGTCGCCCAAAACATGTCGCTCGCGATGAAGCGGTCGCTGGTCTCCAATGCAAAGCGGTCCCTGGTCGCCCCGTGAGGAAAACAAACAACCCGAAAAGCGGTCCCTGTCATACCCTAATTTTGTCCGCCTAGGTCAAAACCCTAATTCTCAACAAAAATAAATAAATTGAGAAGTGTGGCATTATTTTGAAGAGTGTGAAGAACATTGTGCATGCATTTTTTTGAGTTTTTAGGGCAAAAGGGTATTTTGGTCATTTTCTAAAAATAAGATATTTTTTCATCAAAAATCATTTTGCAATTTTAGAGGAAATTATTTGAAGCTAGACACCCTTGGTCATATATTTTTTTGCGCATACATGCACGCATTTGCATAAAAATTCAAATTCAAAAAAGGCATCAAAAAGGAATATTCTACAAAAATTTCAAGATGAGGTTTTTATGATATTTTTGGTCATGGTGATCTCATAAAATGGCATATTCCTAAGATTCCTAGTATGTGGCCTAAATTGGGTGTATTTTTGTACAATTATCCTAAGAAGAATAATCAAAAATGAATGGATAATAGAATGGTCATATGATAGTACAATAGTACAAGATGACAACTTGCAAAACTTGGGCACCACTCTCCCAATGTGGTCGAATACCCCCCTTCATTTCCCTCTCATTTTTGCATTTTTTTTGCCCCTCATCAAAGTGTGTTTCAATCCTCACCCTTGATTCAAAATTAAAATGCAATCCTAGAATGAGATGAGGTACACAATGACCTAAATGCCCCTAAACCTAATTGCACATTATATATACCCTCATATCCTCACCTCTCACAAGGTTTTGGCTCACAATTCACACTCAAAAACCTAGCCTCTCCTCTTCTCCCTTCTTGGCCGAATACACCTCCTCATTCCCTCACCTCATTTCTTCACTTTTTCACTTCAAATCAACATTCTAGTCCTAAATCCTTCATCATCCTTGCATTCTCTTCAAAGATCCATCTTCAAATCTCAAGAATCAAGCTCAAGATTGAAGATTAGAGGGTTGATTCAAGTGGTTTAGTGTTCATTCACCTTATTTCTTTTGCTATTCTAGCTTGGAGTTGAGGTATACTCTCAATCTTAACATCATCAAAATTTTAGCATAAAAAATGTAGATCATCAATCTATTTTTGCATATCAAGCATTTCTTTGCATTTTAGTGCTCTATTTTATGTTGAAATGTTGATATAATTGTTGTTGTTGAATGAGAGATGTGTTTCAAGCATTTTGACAAACACTTTGGGAGGTTTGGATGCTTGAAATGCATCTCTCTCTTTTGGAATAAATTGTGTGTTTGTGCTATTTTCATTTTGTGCTTGCATTTTCATGAATAAAATTGTGATTTGGGATTATGTTTCATTTCGCATATTGTAGAAAAATTAGAATTTGTGTGATCTTAGTGCATTCCTTTGCTTAATCATGTGAATCCTTGCCAAAAAGTTTGATCTATGTCATTTGCTTGCATGATTTTGTTGCTTTCAAAGAATAAAATGAGGTTTTAGCTCTATGTTGGTGTCGCATTTCATGAGATAATTAGGGTTTGTGCTTGTTTTTGTTGCTTGCTTTGAAAATCATGTTTGTGTTGATGATTTGGTAAGAGGATTTAACACTTATGCACTTGTACATATCCCAAGTGTTAAAGATTACCTAAAGGGATTCAACACCTTAATTGTATATGCTTACGCTTGCATTGTTGATTGTTTTGCTTGCAACTTGTTAAAGTTTACACTTTGGTTCTTGATTTGGAAATTGATTTGAATTCTCTACTTCTTTTTCTTTTGGATGCCACGCCATCCCAACAAACTTTTGTGATCAATATCACCCTCCAATTCTCTTCCTCTCTTCTTCAAGTCATTTCTTTTTCCAAATTAAAACTTTTCTTCAAATTGTTTTTCTATAGCAATCAAATTTTTTCTAAGATCAACAATAAACCTCTTTGAAAACTCATAAGGAGGCAAGTCGGACGTACGGCCGGTGTTGTCTAGCGTCCTAAGATCGGAGCTGTACAGTTCAAATATCTTGGGATACTTATGAGAATCAAAACAAGTAATTAACAACTTGAACCCTTTTTTTAAAAAAAAAGAGTAAGGAATCGAGTCGGATGTACATCCGGTATTGGTTAGCGTCTTAGGGTTAGCGAGCTGTACAGTTCGGGCGAGCCTAAGATACTTGCTCAAATAAAAGTAATCAACCTCACAACAAATCCTTTTCTTCAAGTAATTCAAACCATTCTCAAAAAGTAGGGGGCACGTCGTCTGTACAGGCGAGGATGTTTGTTGTTTTAGGTCTAGTGAACTGTACAGTTCAGGACCGAAAACCCCTACAATAAAAAACACCAACACAAAGTTTCTCGACTAAAGAGAACTACGTAAGCTTTGAATTCTCCATCGCACCGGGAGATACGTAGGAGCGGGTCACATCCCGTCAAGCACACTTTTAAAAAAAAATAATAAAAAGATTCTTCTTTTCCCCCGTTTTCAAAAACATTTTCTCAAATAAAAAAAGAAGTAGAATGAATCGTTTCAAATCAACTCTGTCAAAACCGCACATCAAGTTAAAGGTTCCCTTTCGGTAGAAAGGAGGTGTGGGGTGCTAATACCTTCCCCACACCTAACCGACCCCCGAACCTACATCTCTATTTCTCAAAGGACCACCCGCCTTAAAAAGGACCCTTTTTCAATGTTTTGGTCCCTAAATAAAAAATGTTGATGGCGGCTTCACAAATTTTCACGTTGTACGATGAAAGATCCAATCCGGATCTTTCGGGGTGCAACAGTCCCTGGTCGCCCGTTTGAAGTTGGAATGGTGAGAATGAGATGGAAGTGTACCTTACTCCCATGCATAGGCCCATTAAGGATCAGAACATCATTATTACCCAGCGGTCCAACGGGGCTACCAAGCACACCCCCCTTTTTTTTCCCTATCAACAACCGAATATGTTCTCAAACACCGAAAAATTCATTAAGAGGTAACTGGGGGCACAAAGATCAACACCGCGCATCAAGCCTAAGCCCGCTCAACGATCGACCTTGGCTTGGGGGGCAACTGTTCTGGAGTGGGCCGAAGGCCCAATCCAGCCAAAGAGCTGGCCAAAAACGGCCCAAACAGCAAGCAGAAGACTAAATCAGATCTGGACGATCAGGATTAACCCGCGCTGATCCAACGGCTCGCCTAGCATGTTGACTCTATAAATACGGAACTGACCCCACGTGTCAGGTAACTTTTTCACCCTCATAGTTACTCTGCAGAAGTTTCACCTCACTGACTTGAGCGTCGGAGTGACATTGCAGGTACAACCTGGTGCTCTACGGACGACCAGTACCTGATTACCCAGAGGACCAGCACTCAACAGATCGACCTGTCACCTTAATCACAGATCCCAGCTCGATCACCAAGGTACGGTTCAAAGTCTTTATATAGGATAGGATTCAGTAGAGTTGGTTCTTAACAGCTGGACAATTCGTCTCTATGGGAATAAGCTTTGGAGCAGTAATTAACAACTTGTTGAAGAGGAATAGGTACATAAAGTACTATTGTTACTGTGACTACTGTCCAGTAGTGCAAAACGGCACTGTTCACGACTCACCAGCAACTATAATTAAATAATGTGGCTCTTAGTATATGGTAATGATTTTAGTACATGGATATTAAAATTCATCCACGAGCAACTTTTCTTTTTTTGGTTAAGTCACGAGCAACTTTAAAACATATACTGCATGTTAAAGTAGGGTTTTTTTTACCCCCACCATCTTCACATATACCCACACGGATCATGCAAAAAGACGCAAGCGTCCTTCACAAAATTTAAAATGCCCGAACATATCCCCAGCTCAAAAAAAATAAAAAACAAATTGGAAATCGGATATAGGTAAATCCAATTTTCCCATAAAAAAAATTTTAAAAATTAAAAGCGGATTTATCTAAGGTGGGGGTATATCCGCTTTTAAAAATTTGGAAATCGAATGTACCCCCACCCATAGGTAAATCCGATTTTGTAGCCCAAATAATAAATAAATAAATCATTTAAAAAATTAAAATTATATTTTTTTTAGAAAAAAAAAATTAGATATGAATAATATGAATATCGGGCATTTTTTTGGGTTCTGTTTAGGGTGTAGTTCGTTAACACATGACGATGTTATACGTCAAGCGAATAATTTAGGCTAAAAAATCGGTTTTTGGGGAACCTACTCCAATTGTGATGAAACCACAACCATTAAATCCGGAAAAAATCAAGGATCAAAATTCCCCTAAAAGGGACTTCTACCGGGACAGGGGGCTCAAAATCTTAAATTCCATCGTTTACTATTTTTTATTAATTTTTTTAATTTTTCACAGTCTCCAAAAAATCTATAACAATTTGCATAGCCTTATTTTGATTTTATTAGATTTTTGGTGGTGTTTTTATAATTTTTTGATTAATTCTAACTCTTTAACGAATTTTTATTAGCGTATTATAACTTTTTTTAAAAATTTAAATAAAAAACAATTTTTTTAATGACAAAATCGGATTTACCTTAGGGGGGAATCCGATTTTCTTTTTTTTTTGGGGAATTCGGATTTATATACCCACTAGGTAAATCCGACTTTAAAAATAACAAATCGGATTTACCCCTTGAGGTAAATCCAATTTGTTATTTTTAAAGTCGGTTATATAAGTAGATACATCCGACTTTACAAAATAACAAATCGGATTTACCTTTTTGCATCTAAATCCGAACGAGTTTTAGTTGGGCAGGGGTATTTTCGTAAAAAAAAATAGAAAGAGATAGTAAGAGTGCAAAGATAGTGAAGAAAAGCATAGTGATGAATAATGAATATATGTTTTCTGCCACAGAAGTTGTTTCCTCTATTTGCTTCTCACTCCTGATGAATAAATACTTGTAAGATGATAAATTGTTAGTAGTTGATAATAACCGGTGATTCACACGAAAACCAATACGTGCCACATATTCGTATGTATTCATATTAATTAGTGCAATTATGATTTTCGTTTGCATGCTGATATTGGGAAAGAGTGATCTGTATGTTATCTATAATTTGCAAATTTTGCTGTACTGGAGTACTGGCACTTTTGATAGTGATAGCCATTAGCCACACAAGATATTTTAATGATAAACCATATATATTGATGACAACTTCAACGTCCCAGATTAAATTAAACAGGTAAGTAATTTAATTAGGTTCCAAATCATCATTCTAATGGTTACTACAGTGACCAAAACCAATTAACTTTTTTCCCATGTCTATTAGTCTTCAAAGGACACATGATTCGGTTAAAATACCAATTTCTTAGGTAAATTTCATTTAAGAATGCCAAATTGATCTAAAGGCAATTGAAGGAAAATATAAATGTAATTTCCATAGTGAGGCTCATTAGCATTGATCTAATTCTAACTTCCTTTTCCTTTTGACAAAACTTCCTTTTTTACTCATCCAATATCCAGTTGTTTTCCATAACCTTCCAACTGCACTATCCATCAATGTCAGAGTAGATTTAAATCAATTCTAACTTCCATTTCTACTCACCGTTTGCTTGTTCCTTTGAATTCACTACTAATTTTCTCTTATGCAACTATTTCCGTTGAACTTTAAAATATGTTTGCTTTGTATTTTTAGATTGATGTAAATTATAAAATTGATCTAAAATAAAAGAAGACCAATTTCAATTATGTTACTTGGTTTGTGATATTGTGTATATGTGGTTGTTTTGTTGTGTGTTGTGTGTTCTAGAAATTTGGATGCATGTGAATGTTGTAAATGAATGACTTAGTTATTTGATATGGAAATTAGTTATTTGAGATGGAAATTAATTAGTTATTACAAATAGCACTTGGTGTTCATAAATTTGGGTTAAAACATCAATTTCTTAGGACACGTGATTCGGTTAAAACATCAATTTCTTAGGTAAATTCCATTTAAGAATGCCAGATTGATCTAAATACAATTGAAGGAAAATATAAATGCAATTTCCATGGTGAGGCTCATTCGCATTGATCTAATTCTAACTTCCTTTTCTTTCTGACAAAACTTCCTTTTCTACTCATCCAATTTCCAATTGTTCACTATCCATCAATGTCAGAGTAGATTTAGATCAATTCTAACTTCGATTTCTACTCACCCTTTGCTTGTTCCTTTGAATTAACTACTAATTTTCTCTTCTGCAACTATTTCCGTTGAACTTTAAAACATGTTTGTTTTGTATTTTTAGATTAATGCAAATTATAAAATTGATCTAAAATAAAAGAAGACCAATTTCAATTATGTTAATTGGTTTGAGATATTGTGTATATGTGGCTGTTTTGTTGTGTGTTGTGTGTTCTAGAAATTTGGATGCATGTGAATGTTGTAAATGAATGACTTAGTTATTTGATATGGAAATTAGTTATTTGAGATGGAAATTAATTAGTTATTCCAAATAGCACTTGGTGTTCATAAATTTGGGTTAAAACATCAATTTCTTAAGACACATGATTCGGTTAAAACATCAATTTCTTAGGTAAATTTCATTTAAGAATGCCAGATTGATCTAAATGCAATTGAAGGAAAATATAAATGCAATTTCCATGGTGAGGCTCATTCGCATTGATCTAATTCTAACTTCCTTTTCTTTTTGACAAAACTTCCTTTTCTACTCATCCAATTTCCAATTGTTCACTATCCATCAATGTCAGAGTAGATTTAGATCAATTCTAACTTCCATTTCTACTCACCCTTTGCTTGTTCCTTTGAATTAACTACTAATTTTCTCTTCTGCAACTATTTCCGTTGAACTTTAAAACATGTTTGTTTTGTATTTTTAGATTAATGCAAATTATAAAATTGATCTAAAATAAAAGACGACCAATTTCAATTATTTTAATTGGTTTGAGATATTGTGTATATGTGGCTGTTTTGTTGTGTGTTGTGTGTTCTAGAAAATTGGATGCATGTGAATGTTGTAAATGAATGACTTAGTTATTTGATTTGGAAATTAATTATTTGAGATGGAAATTAATTAGTTATTCCAAATAGCACTTGGTGTTCATAAATTTGGGTTAAAACATCAATTTCTTAGGACACGTGATTCGGTTAAAACATCAATTTCTTAGGTAAATTTCATTTAAGAATGCCAGATTGATCTAAATGCAATTGAAGGAAAATATAAATGCAATTTCCATGGTGAGGCTCATTCGCATTGATCTAATTCTAACTTCCTTTTCTTTCTGACAAAACTTCCTTTTCTACTCATCCAATTTCCAATTGTTCACTATCCATCAATGTCAGAGTAGACTTAGATCAATTCTAACTTCCATTTCTACTCACCCTTTGCTTGTTCCTTTGAATTAACTACTAATTTTCTCTTCTGCAACTATTTCCGTTGAACTTTAAAACATGTTTGTTTTGTATTTTTAGATTAATGCAAATTATAAAATTGATCTAAAATAAAAGAAGACCAATTTCAATTATGTTAATTGGTTTGAGATATTGTGTATATGTGGCTGTTTTGTTGTGTGTTGTGTGTTCTAGAAATTTGGATGCATGTGAATGTTGTAAATGAATGACTTAGTTATTAGATATGGAAATTAGTTATTTGAGATGGAAATTAATTAGTTATTCCAAATAGCACTTGGTGTTCATAAATTTGGGTTAAAACATCAATTTCTTAGGACACATGATTCGGTTAAAACATCAATTTCTTAGGTAAATTTCATTTAAGAATGCCAGATTGATCTAAATGCAATTGAAGGAAAATATAAATGCAATTTCCATGGTGAGGCTCATTCGCATTGATCTAATTCTAACTTCCTTTTCTTTTTGACAAAACTTCCTTTTCTACTCATCCAATTTTCAATTGTTCACTATCCATCAATGTCAGAGTAGATTTAGATCAATTCTAACTTCCATTTCTACTCACCCTTTGCTTGTTCCTTTGAATTAACTACTAATTTTCTCTTCTGCAACTATTTCCGTTGAACTTTAAAACATGTTTGTTTTGTATTTTTAGATTAATGCAAATTATAAAATTGATCTAAAATAAAAGACGACCAATTTCAATTATTTTAATTGGTTTGAGATATTGTGTATATGTGGCTGTTTTGTTGTGTGTTGTGTGTTCTAGAAAATTGGATGCATGTGAATGTTGTAAATGAATGACTTAGTTATTTGATATGGAAATTAATTATTTGAGATGGAAATTAATTAGCTATTCCAAATAGCACTTGGTGTTCATAAATTTGGGTTAAAACATCAATTTCTTAGGACACGTGATTCGGTTAAAACATCAATTTCTTAGGTAAATTTCATTTAAGAATGCCAGATTGATCAAAATGCAATTGAAGGAAAATATAAATGCAATTTCCATGGTGAGGCTCATTCGCATTGATCTAATTCTAACTTC
Source organism: Astragalus glycyphyllos (assembly GCA_963573325.1). Taxonomy (NCBI): domain Eukaryota; kingdom Viridiplantae; phylum Streptophyta; class Magnoliopsida; order Fabales; family Fabaceae; genus Astragalus; species Astragalus glycyphyllos. Next base: position 68,090,774 of record OY754310.1, read on the forward strand.
CTTTTCTTTTTGACAAAACTTCCTTTTCTACTCATCCAATTTCCAATTGTTCACTATCCATCAATGTCAGAGTAGATTTAGATCAATTCTAACTTCCATTTCTACTCACCCTTTGCTTGTTCCTTTGAATTAACTACTAATTTTCTCTTCTGCAACTATTTCCGTTGAACTTTAAAACATGTTTGTTTTGTATTTTTAGATTAATGCAAATTATAAAATTGATCTAAAATAAAAGACGACCAATTTCAATTATTTTAATTGGTTTGAGATATTGTGTATATGTGGCTGATTTGTTGTGTGTTGTGTGTTCTAGAAATTTGGATGCATGTGAATGTTGTAAATGAATGACTTAGTTATTTGATATGGAAATTAATTATTTGAGATGGAAATTAATTAGTTATTCCAAATAGCACTTGGTGTTCATAAATTTGGGTTAAAACATCAATTTCTTAGGACACGTGATTCGGTTAAAACATCAATTTCTTAGGTAAATTTCATTTAAGAATGCCAGATTGATCTAAATGCAATTGAAGGAAAATATAAATGCAATTTCCATGGTGAGGCTCATTCGCATTGATCTAATTCTAACTTCCTTTTCTTTTTGACAAAACTTCCTTTTCTACTCATCTAATTTCCAGTTGTTTCCAATTGCACTATCCATCAATGTCAGAGTAGATTTAGATCAATTCTATCTTCCATTTCTACTCACCCTTTGCTTGTTCCTTTGAATTAACTACTAATTTTCTCTTTTGCAACTATTTCCGTTGAACTTTAAAATATGTTTGTTTTGTATTTTTAGATTAATGCAAATTATAAAATTGATATAAAATAAAAGAAGACTGATAACTCTATTTTATATAGAGTTATTTACGCATCTAAACCTAAATAATTGTTTAAAATCAAGTAAATTATGTGTTTTATATAGTTAAATGAATAAAAGAAACAACATTTAAGGTTTACACTCATGACTTAGCATTTTGTATATATATTGGTCTGTTTGGTGTGTTGTTCAGTGCATCTGCAGTTTGGTGCATCAGCACCAGGGAAATAACAAGACACAAGTTAGTGCATCTGCTCCAGAAGCAAATATTACAGTGCATCTGCACCTTCCTGCACCAAAGACAGATTAAACCCCACAATGGAAGCACCTCAATTCTTACCAATGCAATTGAGCTTCAATGACCTCATGCTTAGTCATAATTCACATGGAGGCACATGGGAACATGCAAATTGCGGCGCCTAGACCATCATGAATAATCATTCACAAAGGACATATGACAACTTCTAATTGGACCTCCTTTTGAGGTTAAGTGTTGGACTCAATTTCCTTCATCATATTCTGAAAAGTAACCATGGTTAAACACCTTTTGGTTAACTTGATCATCAAGGAAACCCTCACTTGAAGGAATGCTCCAAGGCTATATAAAGGACTTAATTCCTCACTTGAAGACATGCTCATTCCATCTCATTTTTCTCATAGTTTTCTAGTTTTGTTCTTGTAGTTCTTTTACATATTTTCTTAGTTTAAGTTACTTGTTAGTTTGAGAGGAAGGTGAGAAGAAATTGACGACTTCTCTCTCCACTTCTTCATAGAACTAGCTAAGTGTAAGGAATCAGTGCATCTGCACTTGCTGGGCAATATATGCAAGAGTTCTTCATTTGGTGTAACTTCTACTCTCTTGAATTCTCTTGTAATTTCTATTATTGCAATATGTTTTCTTTTATCTATATTTGCTTTGCTATGCCCATCATGAGCTAAACTTCTTAAGTTGAGATGTTCTAACTTTATAATGAGCTTTTGAAAAAAGTTATTGTGTTTTTAAGTGGTGTAAGCACTTTAGTTCTTGTGTTTTAATACATCATCTTGTTTTAAGGTTGATCACTTGAAACAAGTAGAGTTATATTCACAGAAATGGCTTATAACTAGAAATCAAGAACTAAGTAAGGATAAGTGTTTAATAAAGCCTTTGTTAAACTTGTTTTAATAAAGTCAGCTTGTTAATTCCATGTTAATTCCTAGACATAGGTTAACATAGTCCTTAAAGTAGTGTAGTGAGATCTTAAAATACAAGAGTGAACTTATTTAGCAAATTGGACCATTTGTAAGGAGGCGAGAAAGGAATTGACAACTTCTTTCTTTACTGCAAAAAAAACAAGGTCATAAGAGCTTGTAATGAAACTTTGGATAAAGTAGCTGAAAGGCACACACTGATGCAGCTGCACCTAAGTGCATCTGCACCACAAGAAAACACAATACTCTCAAAAGTGAATATTTAGTGAAGACATCTCAACTATCATTCTCAACTGATTTCCTTCACACTTTACTTGCTTTCTTGCAATTTATTTTAATTTCAACTTCAACCAAAACGTGAGTAGTGTAGCTGCACTAATTTACATCTTTTCAAAGCGTACAAGAGTTAATCCAATCCCTGTGGGTTCGATCTTTTATACTACTTGTTTGTGACTGTGTACACTTGCACACTTTTCCACACACCAAAGACCAATTTCAATTATGTTACTTGGTTTGTGATATTGTGTATATGTGGTTGTTTTGTTGTGTGTTGTGTGTTCTAGAAATTTGGATGCATGTGAATGTTGTAAATGAATGACTTAGTTATTTGATATGGAAATTAGTTATTTGAGATGGAAATTAATTAGTTATTCCAAATAGCACTTGGTGTTCATAAATTTGGGTTAAAACATCAATTTCTTAAGACACGTGATTCGGTTAAAACATCAATTTCTTAGGTAAATTTCATTTAAGAATGCCAGATTGATCTAAATGCAATTGAAGGAAAATATAAATGCAATTTCCATAGTGAGGCTCATTAGCATTGATCTAATTCTAACTTCCTTTTCTACTCATCCAATTTCCAGTTGTTTTCCATAACCATCCAATTGCACTATCCATCAATGTCAGAGTAGATTTAGATCAATTCTAACTTCCATGAAATTGCTTTTATATTTTCCTTCAATTGCATTTAGATCAATGTGGCATTCTTAAATGAAATTTACCTAAGAAATTGATGTTTTAACCGAATCATGTGTCCTTTGAAGACTAATAGACATGGGAAAAAAGTTAATTGGTTTTGGTAACTGTAGTAACCATTAGAATGATGATTTGGAACCTAAATTAGTTACCTGTTAAATTTAATCGGGGACGTTGAAGTTTTCATCAAAATATATGGTTTATCATTAAAATATCTTGTGTGGCTATCAAAAGTCCCAGTTGTAATCCAGTACAGCAAAATTTGGAGATTATAGATAATTTTTGCTGGAAATAACATAAAGGAATCTTCCCAATATCAGCATGCAAACGAAAATCATAACTGCAATAAATGACTCGAACGAATATGTCGTACGTATTGGTTTTCATGTGAAGCACGAGATATTTGTAAATCGTAATCAGGGGTGACTCACCATTACCTTATAATAGAAAGATTCCTATCATAGTACTAGATTTATGGCAGCTGTCATATTGCCGTTGGTGGTAGTGGCTTGAATAAATGCTATGCTATGATGATAGAAAGCATCATATTCTAGTGTAATATTTCTCTCTGTTATCAGCTTTCTATTCTCTTCATGCATCCTTATCCTTATTCATTACATTATTCTGTATTTTCCTTTTGTTAGGAAAGCATCATAGCTTTGGCCCATTTAGAGAGTTCTTTCTCTGTTAAAAGAAAGAGGCATGTGACTAGCACTAAACAACTTCAGCCTTGAAGACAAACGAATATGTCGTACGTATTGGTTTTCATGTGAAGCACGAGATATTTGTAAATCGTAATCAGGAGTGACTCACAATTACCTTATAATAGAAAGATTCCTATCATAGTACTAGATTTATGGCAGCTGTCATATTGCCGTTAGTGGGAGTGGCTTGAATAAATGCTATGCTATGATGATAGAAAGCATCATATTCTAGTGTAATATTTCTATCTGTTATCAGCTTTCTATTCTCTTCATGCATCCTTATCCTTATTCATTACATTATTCTGTCTTTTCCTTTTGTTAGGAAAGCATCATAGCTTTGGCCCATTTAGAGAGTTCTTTCTCTGTTAAAAGAAAGAGGCATGTGACTAGCACTAAACAACTTCAGCCTTGAAGACAAACGAATATGTCGTACGTATTGGTTTTCATGTGAAGCACGAGATATTTGTAAATCGTAATCAGGGGTGACTCACCATTACCTTATAATAGAAAGATTCCTATCATAGTACTAGATTTATGGCAGCTGTCATATTGCCGTTGGTGGTAGTGGCTTGAATAAATGCTATGCTATGATGATAGAAAGCATCATATTCTAGTGTAATATTTTTCTCTGTTATCAGCTTTCTATTCTCTTCATGCATCCTTATTGCAGCGACCGAAAAATCCGGGTGAGGATTCCTCGAAGGTTCAAAAATGAAGCCGCCACCAAAGTTTAGTTTAAGGGCAAATATTGGAAAATCCCTTTGAAATGGATAAGGGTCCTTGAGACCAGATTAGGGTTCGGGAGTCGGTTATGCATGGGGAAGGTATTAGCACCCTACGGCATCCTTCCTAAGGAAGGTTACCTGATAATTAGTTGTAGAAGAGAAAGTTAATTTTGAAAATATTTAATTTACCCTTTTTATTTTGAATTAAAAGACCTAATAAAAATTTTAGTTTTTTGTGCTTGACAGGAGTGGGCCCCTGCTCCTACGTATCTCCAGGTGCGATGGAGAAATCAAAGCTACGTAGTTCTTGGTAGAAAAATGTTTAGTTGGTTTGTGTTTTTTATTTTAGGGGTTCTAAGACTCTTGAGCCGTACGGTTCATTCACCTTATAACGTTGATTAATCCGATCGTACGATCAACTTAATCCCCTATTTTTGAAAATTTGTTTCTTTTGTTTTTTTGAGGAAAGAGGTGTGTTGGTATTTTTTATTTTAGAAATTGTTTGTTTCAAATAGGGATTTCAAGGGCCTGATCCGTAACGGTTCATTTGTGGCCCTAAAAAGTTGACTAACCCGATTGTACAGTCGACTTAATCCCCTATATTGAAATTACTTATTTATGTATTTTTGTAGATTTTTTGGAAAAGTTTTTTTTATAGTGATTTAAGAGCTCCTGAGTTGTACAACTCATTAGCGCTAAAATACAAATTAACCCGACTGTACAGTCGACTTAATTCTCTTATTATTTTAATTTGAATATTATATTCGCTTATGAGAGGGGAAAAAATATTTTAGTTATGTTTGAATATGAACTAGAATAAAACATAAACATGATTTTGACTACAATTAGAACCGCATGGTATCATAAATCAAAAGAGGGCAAATTAAAGCAACTAAAATACCAACGATCGAGATTCAGCTCATGTGACTATTGTTTATCAAAATGTATAATAAAATGACAATCTAAAAGGAGTAAAATAAATGAGTAGAGATAATTTGTAAAAGGTAAAACACACAGGTGCATATATACACGATGCAAAACTAAAGAACTTGAACCAAGCAAGTTGTCAAAGAAAAAGAAGAAGAAAAGACAAAAACAAAAACAAAAACTGAAGCAAGAATAAGGTAGACCACGTATGAATATAAATATAAATATAAATATAACAACAATAATAATAATAATAATAATAATAATAATAAAAGAATATAATACAAAAAAAAAATAAAGAAGCAAATGGGATTAGAAATCCCCAAAACAGTAGCCGCACAAAACATAAAGAAACGGAAGGGTGATGACAAGATACAAACAGAGATGGCCGCATAAGAGAGAGGGATTGACGGCGAGCGGAGAACAGCGGCGCGATGGGACTGTGTACGGTGAGGACGGTAAGGAAGATGGCGTGGTGGTGATAGGTGAGTGTCGCCGGAGGTCACGGCGGTAGTGACGGCGATGATTCTGACCGGAGAGGGCTTCTCCTTGTTTAACTCATCTATTTCTACTCATCTCTCTCTTTTGTTTTGCTTCTTACTGATTCTTTATTTTTGTGGGTTTGGAAAAATCTGGATGTGGGTTAGTGATGATGAATGGAGGAGGAAGTGAAGGCTCTTTTTTCTATTGTTTTTCTGTTTCTCAGAATACTCTCCCTTAAGGTTTTAAAATTGATTTCTCTGTGTTTTCCTCCCTCTCTCTCTCTCTATTCCCTAATGTTTTCCCTCTATTTTGTTTCTCTGAATTCTTCCTCTTTTTAAAATCGATTTCTGTCCCTCCCATCTTTTGTTTTAGAACCTGTATTTATAGAAGGATATTTGCCTTGTTTGTTGCACTGTGTTGTCAATTTTTCTTTGAATCTCTGATTTGTATTTCCTCAAAACGTTTCATGTTTTGGTGCTCTAATTTTCTGTGCAAACAAATCTCTTCCTTCAAGCATCTTTTACATTCACTAATATGGTTTGGCTGATGCTTTGTTTGACTTGAACTGCTGCCTAATCTTTATTTGTGTATAAATTTTTTGACAGGTCCTGTTACTCAGAGATTCTCCCCTATTTGAAGCTTTGAAGCCTAGAGTACTGCTGCCCCAATCTGGCTCCTTCTTCTGGTCATTGCAGCTGCTTTGTCATCTTCCTCTTGTCCTTGTTACTTATTTTGTTTTATTAATATGAATTTATGAAGTTTTTTTTATTTTGTTAATGTATTTTTACTATTGATGAGGTTGCTGTCTGCGTACAGCACAAGCCTTTTTTGCTTTTTTTATTTTTATTTCATAATCTTTTTGTTGTATTGTTGTAATGACCATAAATAAAATCAATTGCACTATATTTTTTTAATATTTTGATTAAAAAAGAGTTCTACTAATAATAAAAGAAAAGACACAAAATCACTAACGAGCACCAAATGACACGTGTCAACGATCAAAATCTCAAAATGCACAATAAATAATATTTTTGATTTTTCTAAGAGAATTTAAATTAGTCGAACAAAATTAGGGTACAACACTTATCCTTATTCATTACATTATTCTGTCTTTTTCTTTTGTTAGGAAAGCATCATAGTTTTGGCCCATTTAGAGAGTTCTTTCTCTGTTAAAAGAAAGAGGCATGTGACTAGCACTAAACAACTTCAGCCTTGAAGACAAACGAATATGTCGTACGTATTGGTTTTCATGTGAAGCACGAGATATTTGTAAATCGTAATCAGGGGTGACTCACCATTACCTTATAATAGAAAGATTCCTATCATAGTACTAGATTTATGGCAGCTGTCATATTGCCGTTGGTGGTAGTGGCTTGAATAAATGCTATGCTATGAAGATAGAAAGCATCATATTCTAGTGTAATATTTCTATCTGTTATCAGCTTTCTATTCTCTTCACGCATCCTAATCCTTATTCATTACATTATTCTGTCTTTTCCTTTTGTTAGGAAAGCATCATAGCTTTGGCCCATTTAGAGAGTTCTTTCTCTGTTAAAAGAAAGAGGCATGTGACTAGCACTAAACAACTTCAGCCTTGAAGACAAACGAATATGTCGTACGTATTGGTTTTCATGTGAAGCACGAGATATTTGTAAATCGTAATCAGGGGTGACTCACCATTACCTTATAATAGAAAGATTCCTATCATAGTACTAGATTTATGGCAGCTGTCATATTGCCGTTGGTGGTAGTGGCTTGAATAAATGCTATGCTATGATGATAGAAAGCATCATATTCTAGTGTAATATTTCTCTCTGTTATCAGCTTTCTATTCTCTTCATGCATCCTTATCCTTATTCATTACATTATTCTGTCTTTTCCTTTTGTTAGGAAAGCATCATAGCTTTGGCCAATTTAGAGAGTTCTTTCTCTGTTAAAAGAAAGAGGCATGTGACTAGCACTAAACAACTTCAGCCTTGAAGACAAACGAATATGTCGTACGTATTGGTTTTCATGTGAAGCACGAGATATTTGTAAATCGTAATCAGGGGTGACTCACCATTACCTTATAATAGAAAGACTCCTATCATAGTACTAGATATTTGGCAGCTGTCATATTGCCGTTGGTGGTAGTGGCTTGAATAAATGCTATGCTATGATGATAGAAAGCATCATATTCTAGTGTAATATTTCTATCTGTTATCAGCTTTCTATTCTCTTCACGCATCCTTATCCTTATTCATTACATTATTCTGTCTTTTCCTTTTGTTAGGAAAGCATCATAGCTTTGGCCCATTTAGAGAGTTCTTTCTCTGTTAAAAGAAATAGGCATGTGACTAGCACTAAACAACTTCAGCCTTGAAGACAAACGAATATGTCGTACGTATTGGTTTCAATGTGAAGCACGAGATATTTGTAAATCGTAATCAGGGGTGACTCACCATTACCTTATAATAGAAAGATTCCTATCATAGTACTAGATTTATGGCAGCTGTCATATTGCCGTTGGTGGGAGTGGCTTGAATAACTGCTATGCTATGATGATAGAAAGCATCATATTCTAGTGTAATATTTCTCTCTGTTATCAGCTTTCTATTCTCTTCATGCATCCTTATCCTTATTCATTACATTATTCTGTCTTTTCCTTTTGTTAGGAAAGCATCATAGCTTTGGCCAATTTAGAGAGTTCTTTCTCTGTTAAAAGAAAGAGGCATGTGACTAGCACTAAACAACTTCAGCCTTGAAGACAAACGAAGATGTCGTACGTATTGGTTTTCATGTGAAGCACGAAATATTTGTAAATCGTAATCAGGGGTGACTCGCCATTACCTTATAATAGAAACATTCCTATCGTAGTACTAGATTTATGGCAGCTGTCATATTGCCGTTGGTGGTAGTGGCTTGAATAAATGCTATGCTATGATGATAGAAAGCATCATATTCAAGTGTAATATTTCTCTTTGTTATCATCTTTCTATTCTCTTCCTGCATCCTTATCCTTATTCATTACATTATTCTGTCTTTTCCTTTTGTTAGGAAAGCATCATAGCTTTGGCCCATTTAGAGAGTTCTTATTCTGTTAAAAGAAAGAGGCATGTGACTAGCACTAAACAACTTCAGCCTTGAAGACAAACGACTATGTCGTACGTATTGGTTTTCATGTGAAGCACGAGATATTTGTAAATCGTAATCAGGGGTGACTCGCCATTACCTTATAATAGAAAGATTCCTATCATAGTACTAGATTTATGGCAGCTGTCATATTGTCGATGGTGGTAGTGGCTTGAATAAATGCTATGCTATGATGATAGAAAGCATCATATTCTAGTGTAATATTTCTCCTTGTTATCAGCTTTCTATTCTCTTCATGCATCCTTATCCTTATTCATTACATTATTCTGTCTTTTCCTTTTGTTAGGAAAGCATCATAGCTTTGGCCAATTTAGAGAGTTCTTTCTCTGTTAAAAGAAAGAGGCATGTGACTAGCACTAAACAACTTCAGCCTTGAAGACAAACGAATATGTCGTACGTATTGGTTTTCATGTGAAGCACGAAATATTTGTAAATCGTAATCAGGGGTGACTCGCCATTACCTTATAATAGAAACATTCCTATCGTAGTACTAGATTTATGGCAGCTGTCATATTGCCGTTGGTGGTAGTGGCTTGAATAAATGCTATGCTATGATGATAGAAAGCATCATATTCAAGTGTAATATTTCTCTTTGTTATCAGCTTTCTATTCTCTTCCTGCATCCTTATCCTTATTCATTACATTATTCTGTCTTTTCCTTTTGTTAGGAAAGCATCATAGCTTTGGCCCATTTAGAGAGTTCTTATTCTGTTAAAAGAAAGAGGCATGTGACTAGCACTAAACAACTTCAGCCTTGAAGACAAACGACTATGTCGTACGTATTGGTTTTCATGTGAAGCACGAGATATTTGTAAATCGTAATCAGGGGTGACTCGCCATTACCTTATAATAGAAAGATTCCTATCATAGTACTAGATTTATGGCAGCTGTCATATTGTCGATGGTGGTAGTGGCTTGAATAAATGCTATGCTATGATGATAGAAAGCATCATATTCTAGTGTAATATTTCTCCTTGTTATCAGCTTTCTATTCTCTTCATGCATCCTTATCCTTATTCATTACATTATTCTGTCTTTTCCTTTTGTTAGGAAAGCATCATAGCTTTGGCCAATTTAGAGAGTTCTTTCTCTGTTAAAAGAAAGAGGCATGTGACTAGCACTAAACAACTTCAGCCTTGAAGACAAACGAATATGTCGTACGTATTGGTTTTCATGTGAAGCACGAGATATTTGTAAATCGTAATCAGGGGTGACTCGCCATTACCTTATAATAGAAAGATTCCTATCATAGTACTAGATTTATGGCAGCTGTCATATTGTCGATGGTGGTAGTGGCGTGAATAAATGCTATGCTATGATGATAGAAAGCATCATATTCTAGTGTAATATTTCTATCTGTTATCAGCTTTCTATTCTCTTCACGCATCCTTATCCTTATTCATTACATTATTCTGTCTTTTCCTTTTGTTAGGAAAGCATCATAGCTTTGGCCCATTTAGAGAGTTCTTTCTCTGTTAAAAGAAATAGGCATGTGACTAGCACTAAACAACTTCAGCCTTGAAGACAAACGAATATGTCGTACGTATTGGTTTTCATGTGAAGCACGAAATATTTGTAAATCGTAATCAGGGGTGACTCGCCATTACCTTATAATAGAAACATTCCTATCGTAGTACTAGATTTATGGCAGCTGTCATATTGCCGTTGGTGGTAGTGGCTTGAATAAATGCTATGCTATGATGATAGAAAGCATCATATTCAAGTGTAATATTTCTCTTTGTTATCAGCTTTCTATTCTCTTCCTGCATCCTTATCCTTATTCATTACATTATTCTGTCTTTTCCTTTTGTTAGGAAAGCATCATAGCTTTGGCCCATTTAGAGAGTTCTTATTCTGTTAAAAGAAAGAGGCATGTGACTAGCACTAAACAACTTCAGCCTTGAAGACAAACGACTATGTCGTACGTATTGGTTTTCATGTGAAGCACGAGATATTTGTAAATCGTAATCAGGGGTGACTCGCCATTACCTTATAATAGAAAGATTCCTATCATAGTACTAGATTTATGGCAGCTGTCATATTGTCGATGGTGGTAGTGGCTTGAATAAATGCTATGCTATGATGATAGAAAGCATCATATTCTAGTGTAATATTTCTCCTTGTTATCAGCTTTCTATTCTCTTCATGCATCCTTATCCTTATTCATTACATTATTCTGTCTTTTCCTTTTGTTAGGAAAGCATCATAGCTTTGGCCAATTTAGAGAGTTCTTTCTCTGTTAAAAGAGAGAGGCATGTGACTAGCACTAAACAACTTCAGCCTTGAAGACAAACGAAGATGTCGTACGTATTGGTTTTCATGTGAAGCACGAGATATTTGTAAATCGTAATCAGGGGTGACTCACCATTACCTTATAATAGAAAGATTCCTATCATAGTACTAGATTTATGGCAGCTGTCATATTGCCGTTGGTGGTAGTGGCTTGAATAAATGCTATGCTATGATGATAGAAAGCATCATATTCAAGTGTAATATTTCTCTTTGTTATCAGCTTTCTATTCTCTTCATGCATCCTTATCCGTATTCATTACATTATTCTGTCTTTTCCTTTTGTTAGGAAAGCATCATAGCTTTGGCCCATTTAGAGAGTTCTTTCTGTGTTAAAAGAAAGAGGCATGTGACTAGCACTAAACAACTTCAGCCTTGAAGACAAACGAATATGTCGTACGTATTGGTTTTCATGTGAAGCACGAGATATTTGTAAATCGTAATCAGGGATGACTCACCATTACCTTATAATAGAAAGATTCCTATCATAGTACTAGATTTATGGCAGCTGTCATATTGCCATTGGTGGTAGTGGCTTGAATAAATGCTATGCTATGATGATAGAAAGCATCATATTCTAGTGTAATATTTCACTCTGTTATCAGCTTTCTATTCTCTTCATGCATCCTTATCCTTATTCATTACATTATTCTGTCTTTTCCTTTTGTTACGAAAGCATCATAGCTTTGGCCCATTTAGAGAGTTCTTTCTTTGTTAAAAGAAAGAGGCATGTGACTAGCACTAAACAACTTCAGCCTTGAAGACAAACGAATATGTCGTACGTATTGGTTTTCATGTGAAGCACGAGATATTTGTAAATCGTAATCAGGGGTGACTCGCCATTACCTTATAATAGAAATATTCCTATCATAGTACTAGATTTATGGCAGCTGTCATATTGACGTTGGTGGTAGTGGCTTGAATAAATGCTATGGTATGATGATAGAAAGCATCATATTCTAGTGTAATATTTCTCTCTGTTATCAGCTTTCTATTCTCTTCACACATCCTTATCCTTCTTCATTACATTATTCTGTCTTTTCCTTTTGTTAGGAAAGCATCATAGCTTTGGCCCATTTAGAGAGTTCTTTCTCTGTTAAAAGAAAGAGGCATGTGACGAGCACTAAACAACTTCAGCCATGAAGACAAAGGAATATGTCGTACGTATTGGTTTTCATGTGAAGCACGAGATATTTGTAAATCGTAATCAGGGGTGACACACCATTACCTTATAATAGAAAGATTCCTATCATAGTACTAGATTTATGGCAGCTGTCATATTGCCGTTGGTGGTAGTGACTTGAATAAATGCTATGGTATGATGATAGAAAGCATCATATTCTAGTGTAATATTTCTCCCTGTTATCAGCTTTCTATTCTCTTCATGCATCCTTATCCTTATTCATTACATTATTCTGTCTTATCCTTTTGTTAGGAAAGCATCATAGCTTTGGCCCATTCAGAGAGTTCTTTCTCTGTTAAAAGAAAGAGGCATGTGACTAGCACTAAACAACTTCAGCCTTGAAGACAAACGAATATGTCGTACGTTTTTGTTTTCATGTGAAGCACGAAATATTTGTAAATCGTATTCATGGGTGACTCGCCATTACCTTATAATAGAAAGATTCCTATCATAGTACTAGATTTATGGCAGCTGTCATATTGTCGTTGGTGGTTGTGGCCTGAATAAATGCTACGCTATGATGATAGAAAGCATCGTATTCTAGTGTAATATTTCTCTCTGTTATCAGCTTTCTATTCTCTTCACGCATCCTTATCCTTATTCATTACATTATTCTGTCTTTTCCTTATGTTAGGAAAGCATCATAGCTTTGGCCCATTTAGAGAGTTCTTTCTCTGTTAAAAGAAAGAGGCATGTGACTAGCACTAAACAACTTCAGCCTTGAAGACAAACGAATATGTCGTACGTCTTGGTCTTCATGTGAAGCACGAGATATTTGTAAATCGTAATCAGGGGTGACACACCATTACCTTATAATAGAAAGATTCCTATCATAGTACTAGATTTATGGCAGCTGTCATATTGCCGTTGGTGGTAGTGGCTTGAATAAATGCTATGGTATGATGATAGAAAGCATCATATTCTAGTGTAATATTTCTCTCTGTTATCAGCTTTCTATTCTCTTCACACATCCTTATCCTTCTTCATTACATTATTCTGTCTTTTCCTTTTGTTAGGAAAGCATCATAGCTTTGGCCCATTTAGAGAGTTCTTTCTCTGTTAAAAGAAAGAGGCATGTGACGAGCACTAAACAACTTCAGCCATGAAGACAAAGGAATATGTCGTACGTATTGGTTTTCATCTGAAGCACGAGATATTTGTAAATCGTAATCAGGGGTGACTCACCATTACCTTATAATAGAAAGATTCCTATCATAGTACTAGATTTATGGCAGCTGTCATATTGCCGTTGGTGGTAGTGGCTTGAATAAATGCTATGCCATGATGATAGAAAGCATCATATTCTAGTGTAATATTTCTCCTTGTTATCAGCTTTCTATTCTCTTCATGCATCCTTATCCTTATTCATTACATTATTCTGTCTTTTCCTTTTGTTAGGAAAGCATCATAGCTTTGGCCAATTTAGAGAGTTCTTTCTCTGTTAAAAGAGAGAGGCATGTGACTAGCACTAAACAACTTCAGCCTTGAAGACAAACGAAGATGTCGTACGTATTGGTTTTCATGTGAAGCACGAGATATTTGTAAATCGTAATCAGGGGTGACACACCATTACCTTATAATAGAAAGATTCCTATCATAGTACTAGATTTATGGCATCTGTCATATTGTCGTTGGTGGTAGTGGCTTGAATAAATGCTATGCTATGATGATAGAAAGCATCATATTCTAGTGTAATATTTCTCTCTTTTATCAGCTTTCTATTCTCTTCATGCATCTTTATCCTTATTCATTACATTATTCTGTCTTTTCCTTTTGTTAGGAAAGCATCATAGCTTTGGCCAATTTAGAGAGTTCTTTCTCTGTTAAAAGAAAGAGGCATGTGACTAGCACTAAACAACTTCAGCCTTGAAGACAAACGAAGATGTCGTACGTATTGGTTTTCTTGTGAAGCACGAGATATTTGTAAATCGTAATCAGGGGTGACTCACCATTACCTTATAATAGAAAGATTCCTATCATAGTACTAGATTTATGGCAGCTGTCATATTGCTGTTGGTGGTAGTGGCTTGAATAAATGCTATGCTATGAAGATAGAAAGCATCATATTCTAGTGTAATATTTCTCTCTGTTATCAGCTTTCTATTCTCTTCACGCATCCTTATCCTTCTTCATTACATTATTCTGTCTTTTCCTTTTGGTAGGAAAGCATCATAGCTTTGGCCCATTTAGAGAGTTCTTTCTCTGTTAAAAGAAAGAGGCATGTGACGAGCACTAAACAACTTCAGCCATGAAGACAAAGGAATATGTCGTACGTATTGGTTTTCATGTGAAGCACGAGATATTTGTAAATCGTAATCAGGGGTGACTCACCATTACCTTATAATAGAAAGATTCCTATCATAGTACTAGATTTATGGCAGCTGTCATATTGCCGTTGGTGGTAGTGGCTTGAATAAATGCTATGCCATGATGATAGAAAGCATCATATTCTAGTGTAATATTTCTCTCTGTTATCAGCTTTCAATTCTCTTCACGCATCCTTATCCTTATTCATTACATTATTCTGTCTCTTCCTTTTGATAGGAAAGCATCATAGCTTTGGCCCATTTAGAGAGTTCTTTCTCTGTTAAAAGAAAGAGGCATGTGACTAGCACTAAACAACTTCAGCGTTGAAGACAAACGAATATGTCGTACGTTTTGGTTTTCATGTGAAGCACGAGATATTTGTAAATCGTAATCAGGGGTGACTCGCCATTACCTTATAATAGAAAGATTCCTATCATAGTACTAGATTTATGGCAGCTGTCATATTGTCGTTGGTGGTAGTGGCTTGAATAACTGCTATGCAATGATGATAGAAAGCATCATATTCTAGTGTAATATTTCTCCCTGTTATCAGCTTTCTATTCTCTTCATGCATCCTTATCCTTATTCATTACATTATTCTGTCTTATCCTTTTGTTAGGAAAGCATCATAGCTTTGGCCCATTTAGAGAGTTCTTTCTCTGTTAAAAGAAAGAGGCATGTGACTAGCACTAAACAACTTCAGCCTTGAAGACAAACGAATATGTCGTACGTTTTTGTTTTCATGTGAAGCACGAAAAATTTGTAAATCGTAATCATGGGTGACTCGCCATTACCTTATAATAGAAAGATTCCTATCATAGTACTAGATTTATGGCAGCTGTCATATTGCCGTTGGTGGTAGTGGCTTGAATAAATGCTATGCCATGATGATAGAAAGCATCATATTCTAGTGTAATATTTCTCTCTGCTATCAGCTTTCTATTCTCTTCACGCATCCTTATCCTTATTCATTACATTATTCTGTCTCTTCCTTTTGATAGGAAAGCATCATAGCTTTGGCCCATTTAGAGAGTTCTTTCTCTGTTAAAAGAAAGAGGCATGTGACTAGCACTAAACAACTTCAGCCTTGAAGACAAACGAATATGTCGTACGTCTTGGTTTTCATGTGAAGCACGAGATATTTGTAAATCGTAATCAGGGGTGAGACACCATTACCTTATAATAGAAAGATTCCTATCATAGTACTAGATTTATGGCAGCTGTCATATTGCCGTTGGTGGTAGTGGCTTGAATAAATGCTATGGTATGATGATAGAAAGCATCATATTCTAGTGTAATATTTCTCTCTGTTATCAGCTTTCTATTCTCTTCACACATCCTTATCCTTCTTCATTACATTATTCTGTCTTTTCCTTTTGTTAGGAAAGCATCATAGCTTTGGCCCATTTAGAGAGTTCTTTCTCTGTTAAAAGAAAGAGGCATGTGACGAGCACTAAACAACTTCAGCCATGAAGACAAAGGAATATGTCGTACGTATTGGTTTTCATGTGAAGCACGAGATATTTGTAAATCGTAATCAGGGGTGACTCACCATTACCTTATAATAGAAAGATTCCTATCATAGTACTAGATTTATGGCAGCTGTCATATTGTCGTTGGTGGTAGTCACTTGAATAAATGCTATGCAATGATGATAGAAAGCATCATATTCTAGTGTAATATTCTTCCCTGTTATCAGCTTTCTATTCTCTTCATGTATCCTTATCCTTATTCATTACATTATTCTGTCTTTTCCTTTTGTTAGGAAAGCCTCATAGCTTTGGCCCATTTAGAGAGTTCTTTCTCTGTTAAAAGAAAGAGGCATGTGACGAGCACTAAACAACTTCAGCCATGAAGACAAAGGAATATGTCGTACGTATTGGTTTTCATCTGAAGCACGAGATATTTGTAAATCGTAATCAGGGGTGACTCACCATTACCTTATAATAGAAAGATTCCTATCATAGTACTAGATTTATGGCAGCTGTCATATTGCCGTTGGTGGTAGTGGCTTGAATAAATGCTATGCCATGATGATAGAAAGCATCATATTCTAGTGTAATATTTCTCTCTGTTATCAGCTTTCTATTCTCTTCACGCATCCTTATCCTTATTCATTACATTATTCTGTCTCTTACTTTTGATAGGAAAGCATCATAGCTTTGGCCCATTTAGAGAGTTCTTTCTCTGTTAAAAGAAAGAGGCATGTGACTAGCACTAAACAACTTCAGCCTTGAAGACAAACGAATATGTCGTACGTCTTGGTTTTCATGTGAAGCACGAGATATTTGTAAATCGTAATCAGGGGTGACACACCATTACCTTATAATAGAAAGATTCCTATCATAGTACTAGATTTATGGCATCTGTCATATTGTCGTTGGTGGTAGTGGCTTGAATAAATGCTATGCTATGATGATAGAAAGCATCATATTCTAGTGTAATATTTCTCTCTGTTATCAGCTTTCTATTCTCTTCATGCATCTTTATCCTTATTCATTACATTATTCTGTCTTTTCCTTTTGTTAGGAAAGCATCATAGCTTTGGCCAATTTAGAGAGTTCTTTCTCTGTTAAAATAAAGAGGCATGTGACTAGCACTAAACAACTTCAGCCTTGAAGACAAAGGAATATGTCGTACGTCTTGGTTTTCATGTGAAGCACGAGATATTTGTAAATCGTAATCAGGGGTGACTCACCATTACCTTATAATAGAAAGATTCCTATCATAGTACTAGATGTATGGCAGCTGTCATATTGCCGTTGGTGGGAGTGGCTTGAATAAATGCTATGTTATGATGATAGAAAGCATCATATTCTAGTGTAATATTTCTCTCTGTTATCAGCTTTCTATTCTCATCACGCATCCTTATCCTTATTCATTACATTATTCTGTCTCTTCCTTTTGATAGGAAAGCATCATAGTTTGGCCCATTTAGAGAGTTCTTTCTCTGTTAAAAGAAAGAGGCATGTGACTAGCACTAAACAACTTCAGCCTTGAAGCCAAACGAATATGTCGTACGTCTTGGTTTTCATGTGAAGCACGAGATATTTGTAAATCGTAATCAGGGGTGACACACCATTACCTTATAATGGAAAGATTCCTATCATAGTACTAGATTTATGGCATCTGTCATATTGTCGTTGGTGGTAGTGGCTTCAATAAATGCTATGCTATGATGATAGAAAGCATCATATTCTTGTGTAATATTTCTCCCTGTTATCAGCTTTCTATTCTCTTCATGCATCCTTATCCTTATTCACTACATTATTCTGTCTTTTCCTTTTGTTAGGAAAGCATCATAGATTTGGCCCATTTAGAGAGTTCTTTCTCTGTTAAAAGAAAGAGGCATGTGACTAGCACTAAACAACTTCAGCGTTGAAGACAAACGAATATGTCGTACGTTTTGGTTTTCATGTGAAGCACGAGATATTTGTAAATCGTAATCAGGGGTGACTCGCCATTACCTTATAATAGAAAGACTCCTATCATAGTACTAGATTTTTGGCAGCTGTCATATTGCCGTTGGTGGTAGTGGCTTGAATAAATGCTATGCTATGAAGATAGAAAGCATCATATTCTAGTGTAATATTTCTCTCTGTTATCAGCTTTCTATTCTCTTCATGCATCCTTATCCGTATTCATTACATTATTCTATCTTTTCCTTTTGCAAGGAAAGCATCATAGCTTTGGGCCATTTAGAGAGTTCTTTCTCTGTTAAAAGAAAGAGGCATGTGACTAGCACTAAACAACTTCAGCCTTGAAGACAAACGAATATGTCGTATGTATTGGTTTTCATGTGAAGCACGAGATATTTGTAAATCGTAATCAAAGGTGACTCACCATTACCTTATAATAGAAAGATTCCTATCATAGTACTAGATTTATGGCAGCTGTCATATTGCCGTTGGTGGTAGTGGCTTGAATAAATGCTATGCTATGATGATAGAAAGCATCATATTCTAGTGTAATATTTCTATCTGTTATCAGCTTTCTATTCTCTTCATGCATCCTTATCCTTATTCATTACATTATTCTGTCTTTTCCTTTTGTTAGGAAAGCATCATAGCTTTGGCCCATTTAGAGAGTTCTTTCTCTGTTAAAAGAAAGAGGCATGTGACTAGCACAAAACAACTTCAGCCTTGAAGACAAACGACTATGTCGTACGTATTGGTTTTCATGTGAAGCACGAGATATTTGTAAATCGTAATCAGGGGTGACTCGCCATTACCTTATAATAGAAAGATTCCTATCATAGTACTAGATTTATGGCAGCTGTCATATTGTCGTTGGTGGTAGTGGCTTGAATAAGTGCTATGCTATGATGATAGAAAGCATCATATTCTAGTGTAATATTTCTCCCTGTTATCAGCTTTCTATTCTCTTCATGCATCCTTATCCTTATTCATTACATTATTCTGTCTTTTCCTTTTGTTAGGAAAGCATCATAGCTTTGGCCCATTTAGAGAGTTCTTTCTCTGTTAAAAGAAAGAGGCATGTGACTAGCACTAAACAACTTCAGCCTTGAAGACAAACGAATGAGTCGTACGTCTTGGTTTTCATGTGAAGCACGAGATATTTGTAAATCGTAATCAGGGGTGACACACCATTACCTTATAATAGAAAGATTCCTATCATAGTACTAGATTTATGGCAGCTGTCATATTGCCGTTGGTGGTAGTGGCTTGAATAAATGCTATGCTATGATGATAGAAAGCATCATATTCTAGTGTAATATTTCTATCTGTTATCAGCTTTCTATTCTCTTCATGCATCCTTATCCTTCTTCATTACATTATTCTGTCTTTTCCTTTTGGTAGGAAAGCATCATAGCTTTGGCCCATTTAGAGAGTTCTTTCTCTGTTAAAAGAAAGAGGCATGTGACGAGCACTAAACAACTTCAGCCATGAAGACAAAGGAATATGTCGTACGTATTGGTTTTCATGTGAAGCACGAGATATTTGTAAATCGTAATCAGGGGTGACTCACCATTACCTTATAATAGAAAGATTCCTATCATAGTACTAGATTTATGGCAGCTGTCATATTGCCGTTGGTGGTAGTGGCTTGAATAAATGCTATGCCATGATGATAGAAAGCATCATATTCTAGTGTAATATTTCTCTCTGTTATCAGCTTTCAATTCTCTTCACGCATCCTTATCCTTATTCATTACATTATTCTGTCTCTTCCTTTTGATAGGAAAGCATCATAGCTTTGGCCCATTTAGAGAGTTCTTTCTCTGTTAAAAGAAAGAGGCATGTGACTAGCACTAAACAACTTCAGCGTTGAAGACAAACGAATATGTCGTACGTTTTGGTTTTCATGTGAAGCACGAGATATTTGTAAATCGTAATCAGGGGTGGCTCGCCATTACCTTTAATAGAAAGATTCCTATCATAGTACTAGATTTATGGCAGTTGTCATATTGTCGTTTGTGGTAGTGGCTTGAATAAATGCTATGCTATGATGATAGAAAGCATCATATTCTAGTGTAATATTTCTCTCTGTTATCAGCTTTCTATTCTCTTCATGCATCATTATACTTATTCATTACATTATTCTGTCTTTTCCTTTTGTTAGGAAAGCATCATAGCTTTGGCCCATTTAGAGAGTTCTTTCTCTGTTAAAAGAAAGAGGCATGTGACTAGCACTAAACAACTTCAGCCTTGAAGACAAACGAATATGTCGTACGTATTGGTTTTCATGTGAAGCACGAGATATTTGTAAATCGTAATCAGGGGTGGCTCGCCATTACCTTTAATAGAAAGATTCCTATCATAGTACTAGATTTATGGCAGTTGTCATATTGTCGTTTGTGGTAGTGGCTTGAATAAATGCTATGCTATGATGATAGAAAGCATCATATTCTAGTGTAATATTTCTCTCTGTTATCAGCTTTCTATTCTCTTCATGCATCATTATCCTTATTCATTACATTATTCTGTCTTTTCCTTTTGTTAGGAAAGCACCATAGCTTTGGCCCATTTAGAGAGTTCTTTCTCTGTTAAAAGAAAGAGGCATGTGACTAGCACTAAACAACTTCAGCCTTGAAGACAAACGAATATGTCGTACGTATTGGTTTTCCTGTGAAGCACGAGATATTTGTAAATCGTAATTAGGGGTGACTCACCATTACCTTATAATAGAAAGATTCTTATTATAGTACTAGATTTATGGCAGCTGTCATAGTGCCGTTGGTGGTAGTGGCTTGAATAAATGCTATGCTATGATGATAGAAAGCATCATATTCTAGTGTAATGTTTCTCTCTGTTATCAACTTTCTATTCTATTCATGCAGCCTTATCCTTAATCGTTACATTATTCTGTCTTTTCCTTTTGTTAGGAAAGCATCATAGCTTTGGCCCATTTAGAGAGTTCTTTCTCTGTTAAAAGAAAGAGGCATGTGACTAGCACTAAACAACTTCAGCCTTGAAGACAAACGAATATGTCGTACGTATTGGTTTTCATGTGAAGCACGAGATATTTGTAAATCGTAATCAGGGGTGGCTCGCCATTACCTTTAATAGAAAAATTCCTATCATAGTACTAGATTTATGGCAGTTGTCATATTGTCGTTTGTGGTAGTGGCTTGAATAAATGCTATGTTATGATGATAGAAAGCATCATATTCTAGTGTAATATTTCTCTCTTTTATCAGCTTTCTATTCTCTTCATGCATCCTTATCCTTATTCATTACATTATTCTGTCTTTTCCTTTTGTTAGGAAAGCATCATAGCTTTGGCCCATTTAGAGAGTTCTTTCTCTGTTAAAAGAAAGAGGCATGTGACTAGCACTAAACAACTTCAGCCTTGAAGACAAACGAATATGTCGTACGTATTGGTTTTCATGTGAAGCACGAGATATTTGTAAATCGTAATTAGGGGTGACTCACCATTACCTTATAATAGAAAGATTCTTATTATAGTACTAGATTTATGGCAGCTGTCATAGTGCCGTTGGTGGTAGTGGCTTGAATAAATGCTATGCTATGATGATAGAAAGCATCATATTCTAGTGTAATATTTCTATCTGTTATCAGCTTTCTATTCTCGTCATGCATCCTTATCCGTATTCATTACATTATTCTGTCTTTTCCTTTTGTTAGGAAAGCATCATAGCTTTGGCCCATTTAGAGAGTTCTTTCTCTGTTAAAAGAAATAGGCATGTGACTAGCACTAAACAACTTCAGCCTTGAAGACAAACGAATATGTCGTACATATTGGTTTTCATGTGAAGCACGAGATATTTGTAAATCGTAATCAGGGGTGACTCACCATTACCTTATAATCAGGGGTGCTTCAAAAACTGCTAGAAAGATGGCTTTTTTAAGTTAACGGTGTACACATTATGTAACTTAAAGGACTTAAGTGATATGAAAAAAACTTAAAGAACCAACTTGTTACAATTAAATAACTTAAAGGACCCCCAGTGTAATTTTGCCTTTTTTCTATGATTCAAAAGATTCCACAAAAAAAACTCACCTCCTTCACCTCCAAAACTTCCTATGCTTTGTAATCTCCATCAACTTGGTTTGTACCCTCACCGCACACTTCAATCTTTAGCCAACAAATATGGTCCTTTAATGTTACTTCATTTCAGAAAAGTTCATGTCCTTGTGGTATCTTTTGCTAATGCAGCAAGTAAGGTAATGAAAACTATCGTGACTTGGTCTTTTCTGATAGGCCACACATCGTAAGATCTTTGATATTCTTTTATATGATGCAAAAGATGTGGCAAGTGCTTCATATGGAGAGTATTGGAGACAAGGAGTCTTGCTGTGTTACATCTCCTCAGTAACAAAAAAGTTCAATCATTTTGTTGTGTGAGAGAAGAGGAAACTGCAAGAATGATGCAACATATTATGAAGTTGAGTTCTTCTTCATTGGTGGTGAATTTATCTGAGTTGTGTTCACCTTCTTCACGGTATCTCTTTCCCAAAGCCACCCTACAGGCTACATGTTATATCATTAGTAACTGTAGAACACAACTCAGATAAATTCACCCCCAATGGAGCTGACCTGTCATTTGATTCATGTTCTATAGCCTTTATTTGAGTCCAATTGTATCACTTCCAGTTTTGATAATAAAATAAGTTCCTTAATGCCTTCAAATGTATCACTTCCAGTAACATGATTGTTTTAATGAGTTGATGGCATTCAATATGTCAATGCATGCAAGCACCTGTCCTTTCAAGAAAACTATATCAGAAAGTTAAACTTGGGGACTTTTTTTTACTGATATAGTGATTGGGGTCTAACATTGTTATTGATATAGATCATCTAAACTTGATTTACCTCCTTATCTTTAGTTAATAGATCCCCAAATTAATTAATACTTCACTAATTTCTCAATATTTATCAAGTAACAGCTATTGAGTTTTCTGATGTTGATGAAAACAGTCTCAACGAACTGAAAATAGCAATGATTAGATTTTATAATTGTTGACGTCTTTACTCTTCATAGATTTAATTGCAGTATAAATTTTTCCTCACTTTTACTTGACACCTCAATGAAGGCTCCATAATAGAGCAATGAAGGCTCCATAATAAAGCATTTTGATTCTTACAATTCCAGCCATGTACAAAAAGGGGAACTAGAGTGATATTCATTTAGTGATTGGGCTTCTGATTCACTGATATTAATATAGTCATTGAGCTTCTTATTTTACTTATGTCTTCCAAGGATTTAATCGTGGTATGATTTTTTACTGATATTTTTTTTTTTTTTACGTTAAAATTGTGTATATGATTTTTATTGAGTACATTTTATTGCTTCCGTTACTATTATATATATATACACCTAAATTTACTTCCTGTTATCAAAGTCCACCGCATGAAGATGAAAAAATCAAAGACCACCGATGAAGGTGATGCAGAGGGCTCCTGGTTACAACTGTGTAGCGGTGGTTTATCTGCTTTACAACTATGACTAACATATAACCCAAGAGTGTGGTTGAGCGGTTGGGGTTCATCCTCCTTTAACCAAGCAAACTCTCGCCTTGGGTATGAAGCAACTTTAAATCCTTGGGCCGGCTGTCCCACCCTTCGAGGTGCCTCAAATTCAGCAAGGGGATTAGTCACTGCGTCCGGCGGTGGATGCCCTGATCTAAAAAAAACTATGACTAACATATATCAGTGTTATTGTTATAGTTATCTAGAAAGAAAATTCTATAACCCAGTGGTTCTTTACATTAGTAAATCATTTCATTCCATCAGTAGTAACTTGATAAATCATTTATTTAAAGGACCATATTGAGAAAAGTGAGGGATCAAAATTGCTAATAATAAAATTGAAAGATCAAAATCACCAAATTGATAAAATTATTATTTGAGCAAAAATACAATAAAACCCAAATGATTGGACTTCATCAGAATGATAAACCTATATCTCGTGTTCAATCAAGACATATGGGCAAAGGCACCTCGATTTCACAATGGTTATGGTCATAATAAGGTTAATATTGGATCACTAATATCATTAGTGATTGGATAGCAGCGATGCATAATGCTACATGTCAACCAATATACATACTCCCTCTGGATCTATTTATAAGCAAAAAATTACTTTTTAGGTTCATTCAATAACTGATGTATCTGAACTATAATAAAGTCCAAGCTACAACAGTTTTTCAATGAACCTAAAAAGTGATTTTTTGCTTATAAATAGATCCGAAGGGAGTACCATTTAACATTAGTTGTCCAACGAGAACCTATAGATACACATCGAGCAAATACCAACATGGATTGATCTGAGCGGCAACTAAGCTTGGATCCCACCTCAAAGTCTCGGGTTCCAATATTGTGTGCGGCAAAAACTCTGTTGGTAGGCAATGGCGGATCCAAAAAAATTGTTTTGTGAGGGCAAAAAAAGAGTGGACTATTTTTTTGTTAAAAAAGTTTAGATAAGTAATTAAATCCTGCGGCAGCTCGAAACTAGTATTTCCACCCGTTGCACGAATAATATTCTTTGTTGGATAGATTAGTAAAGTTTTTTTTGTTAAGAGGATAGTAAAGTTGTTTATACTTTTATATAATTTTATATAATCTTCAAGGTACATCACTTTTTGTATAAAATATTATATAAATTTGTGTGTAAATTCAATATTATAATTTTAGTTTTAGTATGTATATAATATCTCAATATAATAGATTTGTGTGCAACTAAAATTGTGTGTAACTAATTAATATTATTATCTCTACTAAATTTGGGTTGAACTACTACTTAGATTATACTCCCTCCATTTCCAATTTTTAGTATTTTTGGCTTGTTACACACATATTATTGTACCATTAATTTGTGTTAGTTAAATACTAAAGTGACAAATTCTTATGTCCCCTCGTAAAAAATTGGGTGCAACACCCTAACGACTTGTTTTACTTACAAATGAGTACCTTAGTTGTCACATAAAAAAACTTTTAAAAACCCATGTGGTGTACGTTTTCGCCTGTGTGGTGTTGAGGAGATGCCACAACACATGGCAATAATCTCTAGTGCACCCCTATTGGAAATATTATTGAGACTCGATTCAAAGTTGCCGCAGAAGCTCCAATTCGTAGCGTCTGTGTAGACTTGAGTTTGAGGATGAATCAAGTTACTTTTGTTCACTTAATTGCTCACCAAACATGCACTTAATTGCTCACCAAACATGCATATGCAGCTTGCCAGTTTTCAGACCCAAACCTTACTAGTAGTACTTTGTATTTTTGAGTTGCTGACCTATTAATAATAAATGCCTCTGCAAAGTTTGCCATTCCTGCATGTAAATCTGATACAGCGTACTACAAAGTAGTTACGAGGGCATTGCAATATTGCTTGCACATAGCAAGAATTATCCAAACAAGTACCACATCATTAAAATCATTAAATGATTAAATAGAGTGGTTGAACAAGTACCACACATCCACCGTAACTTCTTTTTATGGTGAGAGGATGATACATGTTTTGGGTGAGTAAACTTAAGTTTCTTTTGATTTCAAACGAATAAATTGCCCTTGTGATTATCATAACGAGTATATTAAAGAAAAAGAAATCAATGAGCGTTTTAAAATAAAACCTGCAAAGCCATTCTTTAACTTTTTTAATTTTTCTGTACATGAATTCTTATTTTTATAAAATGATGATTAATTGCTTTTCTTTTCTTCTACTCTACTATAATCTATCTATCTATCTATATGCTCTACTATAATAAAAATCTACTTCTACTCTACTATAATAAAAATAAGTGTTAGCAAAATGACCATAATAGACTATTTATCATCTCGCCACGTGTCCAAAAATTTGGGCAATTAGGTAAATTGTTCACTAAATGCCGAAAAGTGGCAATTTTTTTTACTTTATCCTCTTTTATTTTTATCTTTCTCTCTCTTCCTCCTTTTTTTATCTTCCTCTTTCACTCTTTCTTTTTTTATCTGACCTCAACTCTCTCCCTCTTTTTTTTTCTCTTTCTCTTCCTCCTTTTCTTTCTCACGTCAACTCTCTCCCTCTCTCTTTTTCTCATTTTAGTTTTATTACTTCTTTCTCTCTCTTTCTCTCTCTCTCTCTCTCTCTCTCTCTCTCTTTTACATCACACATTTCTTAATTTAATATAACAGTATGCATATTATGATTACTTTAAGTCTGATACAGTGTACTACAAAGTAGTCAAGAGGACATTGCAGTATTGCTTGCACATAACAAGAATTACCCGTACAAGTACCACATCATTAAAATCATTAAATATAGTGGTTGAACAAGTACCACACATAATTACTACACCATCCATAGTAACTTCTTTTTGTGGTGAGAGGACCATACACGTTTTGGGTGAGTAAACTAAAGTTTCTTTTGATTTCAAGATAAACGAATAAATTGCCTCTGTGATTATCATAACGAGTATATTAAAGAAAAAGAAAGCAATGAGTGAGAAAGCAATGAGTATAAAATAATCATTGATGGATATTAGAATTGATCTAAATCTACTCTGACATTGATGGATAGTGCAATTGGATGGTTATGGAAAAGAACTGGAAATTGGATGAGTAGAAAAGGAAGTTTTGTCAAAAAGAAAAGGAAGTTAGAATTAGATCAATGCTAATGCAGTTTTTTGTCTTTTTGCAGGGCATTTACCATTTTGCCCTCAATTTATGCCAAATGTCAAAATTTGAAGTTGTCTAAAAAAGTAATATTGCTAGCATGTTGTTTTATTATATTTGAGTAGATTTGAGTAGATAGATATATTAGAGTAGATAGATTATATTAGAGTAAATTAGAGTAGACTGGTAGAGAGAAGCCAATGCTTGTGGGTATACTTGCAAAGGCCAGCTTATTGTTTTGTTTTGATGTTGCTTGTGTAGACGATGTTCTTTTATTAGAGCATCCCCATCAGTGATTGTTTAGGGTTGCATAACCTTATAATATGATACCCACATAATCAAATCATCTTTGAACAACTCTTAAGCAATTTATACATATTTCACTCTAATAGTAAAAAAAATGTAAGCAACTCTTAAACAATTAATATTTATAATATTTATTTGTAAGAAATACATGTTTTACATTTCTCATGTAAAAACACTCAGCTTAACTTAGCAATCTATTTGGCTATGTTGTTTGATCACACCAAAATTTTTACTCAAATGTTGGTTAGCCATAAGCAATTATAGATAAAGATACTATTATTATAGGCATTTTTCTTAGCAAAGATCAAGTGGGGTTGTCCTCCTAAAATGGACGACTAGTTATTTTTCCTTTCTATAAAAAAATATATTTAAAAATTAAATGTATTTGCCTTGGCAATTTCAACAACATGAAAATGTCGGCTACTGAGTATGAAACAGAAACTAATTTGTCCCTATTTTGAGAATGTCAGAGATTTATTTATCCAAAAAAATTGTTAAGGACCAATTTATCATGTCAAAAAATTTGTGGGGACTAAAATGACTCTAGAAATAAAAAAAAAAATTTCAAGCATAAGAGAAGAGGGGAGTGATTGAGTTAGTTTTGGCGCTTCATAGTTACTTGGAGCAAGCAATGGGAGAAGAAGAAGAAGAGGTTGTTCAATCCGAACCCAATGCACCCAACCCCAACGAAGAATCAGAGTACTCTTGGACCCTCCTTCGGTTCGATGTCCCTCCTCAGAGAACCTACCACTTCCACCGCCAGTTCACCACTCCCACTAACCCTAACAATTTCCTCAAGGCTGTTAAATGGTACATAATAACTAACACCATTTCCCCATCCACACTCTCACTCTCACTTCAAACTTGACTTCAATTTTGTGCTTTCTCCATTTATTTCAGGTCACCCGACGGCTCCTCTTTCCTCACCACTTCCGATGACAACTCTCTCCGCCTCTTCACGCTGTAAACCTCTTCTTTACTTACTATTCCAATTTCACTGTCTATCTGAGTTTAACGATTATATGCAATTAATTCACTCTGCTTTGCAATTTTCCTAGACCGGGCAACGATAGTGAAATTCCTCCCAATGTTTCCGACGACGACGGTAAGTCTTTACGTTCGAGTGAATGTGTTTGGTTGCAACTGCAAATTAAAATCTGAGAATGTGATGATTTGAATAGAAGAGGACTTGCGATTTCATTATTAGTTCATCTTCTTGTTATTTGGCTGCAGATTCCTTTGCTGCAAGTCTAGTCATGAGTGAAGGAGAGTCTATACACGATTTCTGTTGGTATCCTTACATGTCTGCTTCAGGTCTTTCTTTTATCTGATAATATTTGTATCTTTTATCTTTGTTGAATGGAAGGGATTAATATATAATTTTATGATTGATATTGATGTTTATTAGACTTATTCTATGTATGTTAATGAATGTTTCAGATCCTGTGACCAGTGTCTTTGCCACTACTACTCGCGACCATCCAATACATCTATGGGATGCCACATCAGGCCAGGTACTATTTTTGTTATACCTTTCAGCTTTCTGCTTAAATTGTTTGGCATAAGAATGAAAATTTTGAATAATCAACACCAGCCAGTCATTCACGCTCGTGTCCAAAGCTTTAATAAATTATTGAAGTTTTGGAATTCAATAGTCTTTGTTCCAAAGTTGAAAGTAGGAGTAGCATAGCGAGGTGATAAATTTGTATCACGTGGCAATTCCAGCGCTGGCTGATTGGGGGTATAGTTTCTCTAGTGTTTGTTCTTTATGGGTTTAAATGTTACTCCTGACACTGAGTACTAATGTCATTAGCAGCTCTGTAAACACAGGAACACACTGGTTTTTGTACTGCTATAATGGTTTCTTTCTGTTTCTGACCATTGCTTCCAATGAAACTTGCAGTTACGGTGCACATATCGGGCATATGATGCTATGGATGAAATTACTACTGCTTTTTCAATTGCTTTTAATCCTGCTGGGACTAAGTAAGGATCCTTTACTTAAACATGCTATCTTCCCTTGGGTTATTATGTTCAAACTGCTATTGGCAAGTATATACCATTCTTTACTTAGCTGGCAACGTTTAAGTTTTGAGAGATATGCCAATTCTCAAGGAACAATCCTAGAGATTTGTGTCTGTGGT
Organism: Astragalus glycyphyllos; assembly: GCA_963573325.1. Taxonomy (NCBI): domain Eukaryota; kingdom Viridiplantae; phylum Streptophyta; class Magnoliopsida; order Fabales; family Fabaceae; genus Astragalus; species Astragalus glycyphyllos. The sequence goes on from OY754310.1 coordinate 68,120,038, forward strand.
TGTCTGAGTTAACATCTGATTCTTGTTTTTTCAAAATGTGGTATTGATGGTTGTAACAACTTCAATTGTGAAAGTCATTAATAGATGATGAAGAACCTTAAGATCTTGCACTTTCTTGCAGGATATTTGCTGGATACAACAAATGTATCAGGCTGTTTGATTTACATCGCCCTGGTAGAGATTTTGAATTGTATTCAACAGTAAAAGATAAAAAAGAAGGCCAACCGGGTATTTTTTCTCTAATTGTTGCTAGTTGTACTAAATTGTTTTAATAATGGCCGTACAAAATGTCAGAGAACAGACAAACAGATGCATATAATTCAGTCTATTATTAATGCAGGTATTATATCTGCAATGGCTTTTTCTCCATCTCATGCTGGGCTGCTAGCCTTGGGTTCTTATAGTCAAACTGCTGCTATTTATAGGGAAGATAATATGGAGCTTTTGTATGTTTTGCATGGTCATGAAGGTGGGATTACACATGTAAGTTAGGTTACTTCCAATCTGTATATGGATGATTCTCATTATAAAATTGAGAAGAGCCTAACATTTCCCCATCCTTCAGGTCCAATTTTCCAGGGATGGAAATTATTTATATACTGGAGGCCGGAAGGTAAGATTTGTAAATTTCCTCCTCTTAATCTAAATTACATACAGCTATATAGATCATGTTCTTATTATTGTTAGTTCAAGCTCAACCGTTATATTAATATTTCTGATGCAGAGTGCCCCCTCTCCATTTTTTTCATGGTTGTATTTTAATACACTTTTGCATCATATATGATATTAGCCAATCCCTAACATTCAAATTTCTTGAAGGACCCTTACATACTCTGCTGGGATGTGCGCAAAGCTGTCGATTGTGTCTACAAGTACTATTCTCTTGCCTCATTTTGACTCTGGCTTTTTGTCTGATTTTTTTATTTTTTTATACAAAAGCGACTCAACGTTATATTTCAAGAGAATGACAAAAATACAACCTACTCCTACTCTATGATGATTCACGGAAAATAAGGATTGAATTTCTTCATTGAGTTTGTCGTGTACTTGTCCAAATTTTGAAAAGTCAGAAAGAGCACATTGTGCCTGTCAAGTAGACTATTTGCGTAGCTGCTACTAAGTAGACTATTTGCATAGCTGCTACTAAGTAGACTATTTGCATAGCTGCTTAAGTGTGTGTGCTAAAACCAATCCCAAAACCTGCATTTTTGCATGTTTAAGTTGTGGCTTATTATATGGTTTCATATCATAGTAATTATGTGGTTATCAAACTTTTGTTTCACTTGATTTGTCGATTCTTTTAAGGCATTATTTTATTCTGTATTCCATAAGTAACCATGGTGACAGCTGAGATGATTGCATGTTTGGGCCTCGTTATTAGGTTGTACAGATCAGCGGAAAACACCAATCAGCGAATACTATTTGATATTGACCCTTCTGGGCGGCATCTTGGTACAGGTGGCCAGGTATCTTCTTCAATTCCTATTGTTCTGTCTAGCAATGTCAAAATGATGATCAATCAATATCCAGTTTATGTTTCTAACTAATTATTTTTGCATTTTTTGTTTCAGGATGGTTTAGTACATATATACGATCTTCAAACTGGGCAGTGGGTGTCAAGTTTTGAGGCTGCATTAGGTACTGAAGTCCTGTACTCCTTAAAGATGCTGACGGTTATAAATTTAGGCTTTGATAACAATTATTTTGAAATTATTTTGATAACTCTCACTTTGGCACAGCTATTCGTAACTATGCCTCTCGTTTACATTCCAAATTCTAATTTTCTTCCACAATATACTTGTGTCGAGCCTCATGTTTTGACATTGTAGTGATACATACATCAAACTGGCTGTCCTTTTGGCTGTAAAATGAATTTTATGTTAAATGAGATGGTCATTGTACTTCAATTGCATGATTTGATTTTCTGTGGGCTAGTTCTATGGAGTATGGACCGTTTCCAGATCTATGTGAATGTGTATCCTACATTCTTCACCCCTTCCTCTCTGTTTTTTAGATCACTCGCTAAATGTTAGTCCCGCATAATGTAAAGAGGCGAGATTGTGCTACATCTATTTATATTCACTATATACTCACGTCTTTACATATTGGACAGACAAAAAGAGAGGGAAGGATTAGGTCCTTTTTCCATGGATTTCTCTCCATCCATATAGATGAGTTTAATTCTTTGCAATATACTATGACTTGTGAATTAGTTACCAGCTAGTTGGCAGTAGATTTTCTCCATGTATTTTTCATTTTCGTAAACATATAGATGAGTTTAATTCTTTGCAATATACTGTGACTTGTGAATTAGTTACCAGCTAGTTGGCAGTAGATTTTCTCCATGTATTTTTCATTTTCGTAAACATAAAAGCTTTCTTTTGTTAAATTTGTTGTGCAGACACGGTTAATGGCTTCTCTTTCCATCCATTTTTGCCCCATGCCGTGTCATCCTCAGGCCATCGAAGATTTGTAATTCCAGACGATAGCAATGGAGATCTGTGTTTGAGTGGTATCTTTCGTCTTTAAGCATATATATTTATTTTTCCAGTTTTTTGCTTTTGCAGTTTTATTTCATATTTGTTTGGGTTCAATATTGGCATGATACAACACAAGTTTAACAGTTTTTAGGAAGTTCTGAGAAACATATATTTTGTGGGACAACTTTTACTGGTTTTCATTAATAACTTGGTTGTGTTTATTATAGGTCGTGAAAACTGTGTCTCAGTGTGGAGTTTCTGTTACTATGATTCAAGGATGGAGATGGACTCGAAGGACGGTGACAGTTTCACTAACCAGTCTGGAAGTGGAGGCATGGACTAAAATTCCTTGATGTTTTCACGGTCACGTTGTACTCATCAGGTAAATGAAATTTCCTTTTTATGTAGCCAATGATCGAAATGGTTCTTTGTTTGATTATATATGCTGATCTAATTTTTGAATATATGATTTACACTTGTAAATTTGCTAAGTGGAGAAAGGACTGTAGACTTTTGCTCGCCATTTTGTTGGGAGATATTTGCCGCTGCTCTGAATCACGAGTCAAGTTTCAAGTTTCAACCCTTCTTCCCCCTGGCCATCAGCGCGTGTTCTCCCATTTTCATGAATCATTTTGTTCTTCAACAGTGGTGGTAAAAACTTTAATATTTAGGATCTAAAAGGCACCCCTCATTTGAGCAGCAAATTTTCGATATTATAATACAACAAAGAACACCTGTGGATATATAGCCAACGGGGAAAAAGGGCTTTCTACGACTATTGGTTGATTGTAAATTTATCACGGACGAACTGAAAGTACTATAGAGTGCCCTTTCCATTCGAGGATAATTACGATTGTATTTTTTGGGGGTCAAAAGATTGCTTTAGAAGGCTTATGGGTTCTGGAAGCAACTTTAAGCAAATTGTTTTTGTCTGCATCTCGATAAAAGCTTGTTAGAGTAACTTTACTGAAAATTGCTTTTAGGTTGATGATATGTAGTGGTTCTTCATTGTTATTTTTATTACCATTGGAATTCTTTTAGCTTGTGCTTAGTTGCGTTGCTTGCAATTAAGCAACATTGCTGAACTGCAAGTGAGTTGTCAATTAAAAAAATAAGTGTGGATTGCTTAATGATTGTTTAAAATCACACCATTTCATTTGAGTAAAACTTGCTTGTTTAAAATTATAAAATTTATATATGTCGTTTAAATATGATGTAACATTGTTAAGAAATCCAAAGTGGATTAGCTGATAATCCACGTGCCTTGTTAATGATAGTCTTCGCCTGCTAGGACTAATAACAAGAGGGAGAGCAAAAAGTTAAAGAGCAATTAGAGAATCAAATGGCTTATTTGCTTGATGATAGCAAGAGTTCTAAAATTGTTCCTCTTGTCTAATAAATCTTTTAATAGTTGAGATTGTTTAGATTTTCTTTAATTCTAATAGACTATACTTTTAAATTTGTAACTATTGTGTTGGCATGCGTTAAACTATTCGGCAATGTTTTAAGCTTGTATGTAGGCGTTATTTTGTGGGGTTTGACTTTTCCCAACCCCCTCTTACTCAACACATCCCCCTAAACCCCTAAATCCCAAAAATACCGCTAACTAAAAAACACTCCATCTTGATGCAAAAAAAAAAAACACTCCATCTCCCACTCCCCCTTCACCCCCCTCACTCCCACTCTCTCTCCCAATCTCACCTCCTCCATTTACACTCTCACTCAGTTCTTTGACCCTCTCTCACTCTTCTATTCTTTTCTGCATTTCGTTTTATCCGCTGCAAACTCATTTTTTCTGCTTTTTCGCATGGTTCGGTTGCCAATTTGGGGACGAAGGCTACGCACGGCCGAACCATCTAAATTTTCAAAAAATGCACATAAAATTTTGAAAAAGGGTCTGTGTTAAAATATATAAGGTGCAGTTGAGGGTAGCCGAACAGGTTCGATTGCCTCTAGCTGAACCCATTAAAATATCAAAAAAAATACAGACATGCTTGGAACATTTGGATTCATTAAGGGTGTTCTGGTACTTTCGTAGGGTTTTTTTGGGGGGGGGGGGGGGTTGAGAAAAGTCAAACCCTTGCTTGTGTTGTTGTGGCCAAACTCTGTCTATATAAGGGTTGGTGGTGCTTCATGTAGAAAACCTTTAATTATTTTTATAATATTGTGAGTTTAGACTAGGTTACTCCTCCTAGTTCTTCTTAGAATCTCCATGGATCTTATCAATGACTTGATTGTGTTTGTGGCAGCGGTCTAACAATGAGATTTATCATTCATCCTTGAATGTGGCACTCCTTCATTTCCTTGAACAATTTCTTTCTAGTTCACATTTTGCAAGTTCTTCCCCTTAGTTTGTATTGTGTTTGGAAAATTATGATTTATGAAATGATCATTGGATTTTAGTGAACTTTTATGTGTAGTTCTTATCAGGCGGTATCATTGAATCCCGGGTAGTTCACTTTGTTGGGTCCCCAGCCTGGTTCATGAAGCTGTTATTGTCTTGTATTTTTGCTGCCTTCCAATTGCTTAAATATTCAACCGCAAGTTGCACTGCAATCCGAGGAAAATTACAGCTCCCATCCAATGCTTCTCATTCCTCCTTTACCATATCTCCCATGTAATCATTGCCACAAGCTCTTGAGGAACACCACTAATATTTCCAACAAGAGTTAAAAAAGCTTCTCTTGGTGAGTGATTTGAGTGCAGAATTTCATGTACCGCTGTTAATAATTTAGCCTCATCCCAACAAGCTGCATGGCCACAACCGAAGAAACCCCAAGATTTCTAAGTGATCATTTTCAACAATCTCTCTTCCATCAACAAATGATACCCACGACGAACTAAACAAGTCCACCATTTGTAAAACTCCAAAGCAACTTGTCATTTATATATTTAAGGAACATTGGCGTACTACGAAGGGAGCAGCATCACAAGTGCTAAATATATGATGTATTATAAGCTCAGTATCCCACCAATTAGATTGCACATCAATTATCGTTTGTTTATCAGTGTGTAGTAAAGATCTCGGGAGGGGATCCAAACTCAGTTACTGCTTGGATTAACCCTTGTTTTTCTTATTATCATTTGTTAATATGAATTATAATATTGAATCAATCATTTAATATTAAAAAAATTCAATTTTCTTGGGTGGAAATAAAAATTATCAATTTTATAAAAATAGACAAGTGTATAGTCAATAAAATAATTTTTAAAAATTAAGGAAAAAAGTTAAGAACACAAGATGTTATAGATAAGCCAATCTTTTATGGTAGTCAATTTATTTCACAATAATAAACTTATGGCATTTCATTAATCAAAATAGTATCAATACAGGATGGAATCAAATCAAACACATGAGAGCTAGCATATAATCTTGACGCCCTTGCTAGAGCATGAGCTGCAAGATTTGCCTGCCTTCGAATAAGCTAACCTGAAAGCTTGTAAAATTAGATAAAAATGTCCTACACATAGATATTAGCGTGCCAAACTCGGTATTTGGTAAAGGGTCTGCCATCAAGCCATTTACAACTGGATGACAATCCAGTTCTATGGAAACAGAAGTCAGCCCCAATTCCTCCAACCAGAGTAAGGTTTGCCATAATCCCATAGCCTCTGCCTCTTGTGGTGTTGGAATACTTGTGAACCACATTGTCTTGCCTTTGTAGAAACTGCCGGTAGATGATCGGATGCACACGCCAATGCCATATTTGTTTTCAGATGCAAAAAGTGCTGCATCACATTACACTTGAGAGTACCATGACACGGTGGCTGCCAACGAATTTCATTTGCATGTTGCTTGGCTGGTTGTACCATTCTTTGTTCGCGCCCATCTCCACTCATGGAAGTGATCCATTGCTTTGCTAACCACCTGCGTAACCGGCTGCAATACCCCCTCCCAGACTTTATCATTAGGCCTGCGCCATATAGCTGAAAAGGTCATGACAAATCTGATCCTTTTATCCTCGCTAATTAATTGACTACCATAATTTAATTAATTGACTTTTATGGTAGTCAGTTAATTAAATTATGTATTATGTAATATTTATATTAATAGAACTGTTTGAGTTTCCCTTTATTATGAATAATTTTTTTATGTCATGGTAAGTTAGTCTATATATATTTTTCTTTTAATTTAATGATATTAATTACATTATCTCTCTTCAGTTAATGGCATTCAATAAAATAAGTATTAATAGTTCCGTTTCTTCATTTAATTGGGCAATCTAAAGTTACAAAAGTATATTTAATGACCACCTCAAAAAAAGTACTCTCTCTGTTCCTGATCTTTGGTACTTTTTTCTTTTGTTCCAAAACAATGGTACTTTTGAGATACCAATGTAAAAATTTCCAAAGTTTTTTCAATGTACCCTTTATCTTTATTTAATCTTCAAATAAATTTTTTGTCAAAAAAAATCTTCAAAAAAAATTTAATTATCCCAATACTCTTTACTTGGAGTCCCGAGACAATGGAGTAGTAACCCCTTTCCATTCCATTTACATTTTGAATACATTTGCACTCTTTCCAACCCCACCCTCCACCTGACCCATCTTATACATTCTTATCCATTTTTTACTTGAACTCAATTTTGTATTTCACTGCAAGTATTGTATGTCATGTACATTTCAATATCTAAACGGATACTTAAGAACAAGAAAAAGCACGTAAGTATTTTAAGTAAGATTTTATTTCTATCATTTCAGTTCAAACAGATTAACTTAAAGCAAACCCCTCATTTGGATTAAAAATTGAAGTTGCAAAAAAGATTGGGAAAGCATGGTGAACCAGTACAAAGAAAATAATACAAAATGGAGTACACTTCCAGAAATTCTCAGAGCATCGCTCCTTTTTTTCTTTTCTCTTTCTAAGATTAATATCAGCCACCCTTTCTATTTCCAACAATAACAACCACAATTCCACCCACAAAAAAAATAACAGCCACAAATGAGAGTTAATGTTATAAAAGGATACTTTAGTCTTTAGGTAATACAAATTAATTGTTTCTTAATCTGTGTGAAACATGCAAAAGAACCAAAAATCAGGGACGAAGGGAGTATATTTAATGACCAACGTAACACTACTCTATTCGTATTTGATTTGAAAATTGGCCATTAAATATTACTCGACAAAATTTAGTTATTGGACTACTTTCTCTGTTGCGTTTTATTTTCTACCGAATAATATTTTCTCACTGCTCTCTCTCCCACACGCCTCCTCCCCCCCTCTCTCTCTCTCCTACTCTCTTTCCTCCCCTTCTCTCTGTTTTCTCTCCAACACTTTGTATTGTCGATTCACCACCAAACAACACGCAACAGAGCAAGTTGTCCAATAACTAAATTTTGTCGAGTACTATTATGCCTTACTTCCTTTGTAAATCAAAAGAACCCTAAGACTTAATAATTTCACATGTAAATGTTTTGGTATATATGTCTATAACAAAAAAATTTGGCATTAATTTAAAAGAGGACGGAGCTAACTTCTCTTTAATAGATTGTTTTTTATCTTTGTAGAAAGTCGCTAGGACATAAAAATACTCCAAGGAGTGACATGGATTGTTAACAAATTTTTTTCGGAAAAACAATTGTAATTCTTTGAAGGCTGGTTATTATAGGATCCCAAAAAAATTACGAGACTGTAAATTGCAATTACAAATTCTAAGAGTTCAAGACAAGCTTTACTTACATATAGTTTCCACCCATATGGAAGGAGCGTAAGGTACCAAGCTGAGAATGAAAACAGGGGGAGCACAAAATTATAGCAACAACAAACACAAATAGTCAAATACCAACTAACGAATGGGCAACATTCGGACCGTCATAGATTTATATAATTCTATCATCAAACATAAAAAAAGAGAGAAATAATGAAAAACAAAGGTGCTACAGAAGGATGATACATATCTAGAATTATAAATTTGTAGTTTATTACATAAGTAGCTAATTTTTGACAATAACTAATTAATAAATTCAATCACCGGCCACACTCAAACTTGCGAACCCAGATGGGTTTTGCATTGACATAGAGCTTGACGACTCGTTTCCCCGCCAGAATTTGATCCACTGTTGTCACCGATTTCAAAATCACAATTGCAAAGAAAGGTTGATCAGTCGGTTCAGGATTTTCACCCATTGTTAACCACTTCACACAATCCCCATAAAGAGATGTGAACAAGTGCATCACCTCCATTTCCGACACACGGGCGCCTCTAGCAAATGTGAGAAACATGGATCTATCATCATCAGTAGCATCAAAAGGTGTCTTTTGACGCCAGATACTCTCATCAGACAGACTAATGGTCTCAATCCTTGGTGACAAATCAAAGGTTCCAAATAGAGGGTGTGGGAACCCTGGAAGAACCAAAGGCATGTTGAGTGCATTAGCTACCGATGTGGTACCTGCTGATTCGATGATGTTTTTTCTTTTCAAGTATAACTGCAAAACATCATTAAAAATTCGAGCACAAACATTATTTAAAACACCTTTGATGCCAGCTATTGCAGTGTACCTTTTAAGGTTGAAGATTCGAAGAGAGATGTCCTTTTGCACGAGCATTTTGGTTACTGGTAAACCACCCCCATTTGGGATGACAGGGTCATCTACCTCCAAACACTGTAAGCACATCTCAGCTTCATCTGCCAGATCCTTGATAAGGGTACCTGGTTGACCCATCACTCTTCGGGCGAGGTTAGGATACCCGATTTTTTCAAGCCAAATCCACAGGGCCATGACTAGAAGGGACAGTGATACGTCCCGTTTAAGTTTGAAAGTCAAGAAGCAGAAAAGCTCACGATCGAATTTATGAAAGAGGTGAAGCTCTTCTGTGGTGATGGGAGGTTGTGTACATAAGGTAGGTGCATCCATTTTGGAGATTGAAAAAGGACCTTAGAAGGAAGAGAAATGATGGCCAATGGTTACTCTAACCATCAAATCAAATTGGTAGAGGTGAAATGCAGCAGAGAGAGAAGATGGGGAAGGGTTCAGTGCCTAATAATAAAGACACTCAAACTAAATCCTGAGAAGAGTGGGACAATATTTGCAATTTGAAACTGAGAAAAATAGGGAAAAGTGACACAATTATGGTGGGACCCATGCTTGTTCATTTTATCTCTTTTCCAGTTTCCCAGTTATACAGTTATACAATTTGTCTCTTCTCTCTATTTTTTTAATCTTCCTCTTTCATCAAACAATATATCATTTTTACTTTATTTCTATATTTCATTTCTTTCTCAATTCTTTCTCTTTTCTCATTTTTTTCTTACAACCAAACATAGCATAAATCGGTAAAACAACCATATTTATGTATACAACTATCTCTGATAAAGTGTATTACTAATGTGCTAGACAGGGGTATGGCAACACGACATCAAACTATATCATATGATTTAGAATATGAGGATGGATGCAATTTTAAAAAGGATAAAAGCGTGGTAGTTATTTAACCGTAAAAAGTTGGCCTAGGGAAGCATGAAAAATTTGTAATTGGGATGCTCCGGGTTCAAATCACTACTAGTCCCATTGGGATGAGGTAAATGTAATTACCTTAATTTGTAAGTGTTCAAAGGACCTTAGAAAGAAGAGAATGGTGGCCAATGGTGACTCTAACCATCAAATTGGTAAAGGTGAAATGCAACAGAGAGAGATAAAGAGTGGGAAAGAAAGAGAAGATAAGAAGAGGGGGAGGGAATCTAAATCCTTGGAAAAGTGGGACAACCTCTCCAATTTGAAACTGGCGAAAAATAGGGAAATTTGACACAGTTATGGTGGGACCCATGCTCATTCATTTATCTCATGACGTTCAAAGGTATAGACACAACACAGGAGAAGATGATTTTATCTTTTTTCCAGCTTTTCAGTTATACACTATGTCTCTTCTCTTTTTATATCTTTCTCTTTTATCAAACAATATACCATTTCTACTTTACTTCTAACTTTTTACTATTTCTATTTTCTTTCTCTTTTCACATTTTTTCTCGAAACTAAACAAAGCATAAATTGGTAAAACAACCACATAGACAACTATCTCTGATAAAGTGTATTACCAATGTGCTAGACAGAGATATGGCAACATGACATCAAACTATAACATAGGATTTAGAATATGAGGATGACTGCAATTTAAAAAAGGATAAATGAACAAGTAAGATAAAGGTATGACCGTTATTTAATCCCAAAGGTTGGCCTAGTGGAGCATGACAGAATTTGTATCCGGGAGGTTCTGGGTTCATATCCCCACTAGTTCCCTGGGTGAGGTAAATGTAATTACATTTGAAAGTACTTTAAGAGCGCAAAAGTCTTCTCTACCCTGAACTAGCGAGCCATCCCCCCACCTTAAAAAATTTGTAAAAAAATGTGGCAGTTATTTCATGTTGGAAAGACAGCAGAGGCAATAGCTAGCTGTTACATGATTTTAGTGCGAGGCTCTTGTTTTGAAACTTAGTACAAAAAAGTCTTTGAAAGTTACTACTTTTGATGACACATTAATATTCGGATTTTAGTTCCTCATTTTGAGTCTAGGCAAAATTACACCAGGGGACCTTTAACTTATTTATTTGTAACAAGTTGGCCCTTTAAGTTTCTTTTGTAACAAATAGGCCCTTTAAGTTACCCGACGTTGACACCGTTGGCCCTTTTAGTAAAATGTAATATCGTTCATTACATCAAAATACACCAAAATATGTTTGTTTGCATCAAAATACATAAGCTAGAGTAGTCACAATATATAAAGTAGCATTACATCAAAATATATAAGCTAGAGAAATCATTAAAAGGGCCTATTTGTTACAAAAAAAACTTAAAGGTCCAACTTGTTACAAATAAATAACTTAAAGGTCCTCTAGTGTAATTTTGCCTTGAGTCTAACTTTTGCGACCAGTAGCATGTGAACATACTCTACCAGTCTCAAGCCAAAAAAGTATCAGATGCAAACAAGTCGATCATCATTTAATAATTTTTGGTTTAGACTGTTATTAGCTATCCACAAATCATCATTCTATAATTATAATTTCTCTCGTCATTTTCGTTATAAGGAAAAATTTCTACCTCAATTCTTTATTTATAAGGAAAAACTATTCTTTATTCCAAAAAAATTTTATTGTCATGTTGATTTTTTTGACTAACAAAAAGTATTTATTTATTCATTCAAATTCAAATAGATAGAATGCATTGACAATAACACATATTCATCATTAAGTGCAATTAATTCCATAGTTTCGATATAAAAAGTTTACCAAATTCACTAAATAACTCTTTTTAATATTCAATGAAAAGAATTTCTTATTTTAATTTATTATCAACCACTCAATTTTATAAAGGATAAATAGTCATTTTGGTCCCTTAATGTGTGGGACGCTGTCATTATAGTTCCTGAATGTTTCAAAATTACAAATAAATCATTTTTTTAGTAATTTTAGGAAATAAAATGACTAACAAAAAAACACATTTGAAGACCTAAATAACTCATTAAAGAGACACTTGATTATATAATATAAACTAGTCATTAACTAGTAGTTTCAAATTGTGGGATTTCAAAAGTGAGAACTGTAAAGAAATCCGACATTATATTATATTATTCATATAAAAAATTATAATAACTAACTTATAATATTTTATAATATTATTAAATTACGGGAGGTTATAAAGAATCTTAAATGTCGTTGAATCCAGTGACGGATCTTGATAGTATATTTTGAGGTGACCAACATTTTTAAGTCATTTTACCTTTTAAAAATATAATTACAAAGACATAATATTAGTAAAATAAAATTTAAAACAGAATTTAATAAAATAGAATAGATTAAGATTTAATAAAATACTACTAAAATAGAATGCTAGCAAAAGCAATTTAAAACTAAAAACAAGGGGTACAGATATTAAAACTAAAGCAAATATCAATAGCATTGTAATTATTATATATTCAATGCTATAACATTGGGGTGGCTGTGGCATATGACAGCCCCAATGATGTTCCGCCACTGGTTGAATCTAAAATAATGTTATTGAAAGAAAATTTGGATGTCGTTCTCTTATTGTGTTTTATTCCCCTCTCCTATTGTAGTAAGAGATCACAATTTTCTTTTCTCACATAGTGTTTTCTTTATGAGTTATCTTTGTTTGCAGTTCTATCACCGGGAGTCAAGGTGAACAATGGTTTGAATTTTCAAGGAGAATGTGACTCGATGGCAATAGGTAATATGGGTTGCTTTCTAATGAAAATTAGTATTTTATTTTGTCAAAGAAAACTAACTTATTTTATAAAATGAAAGTTGGAGGATATATTGGACACCAAGTGTTTATTAAGGAGGTGAGGCAACGTTTATTCTTCTTTCATTTCTATCACACAAGAGTGGTATCAATGGAAATAATTCTTCCATTCTGGTACTGAATTTGATTGAACCAATTGTATTAAAATGTAAAAAAAACATGTTAATAGATATTAAGCCACTAAATTTTGAAACATCTATATCACTGTGCATGCTCTCGCTTTGGACCGGCCAATTATTACATAAGTTAAAGCAAAGGAACATTAATATTTGAAGTAGATTGAGTCTTTTCTGCATGGTGCACAAATCTTCAGTGAGTTATATTGTCCATTGGCTTTGGCATCAAATCTACATGATGAGAAAGGACTTTTAATTAATCCCAAATCTTAAAAATTAATTTCCATTTATATATGCAAACGAAGAGGAACTCATGGACCTTCGATATTCCATTTAATGAGTACTTTAGCTCGATTCAACCAACATGATCTTTGAGGTGGTTTTAATATATATATATATATATATATATATATATATATATATATATATATATATATATATATATATATATATGGTAATATATGAAAGAAGTGAACCTTTTGTGCGGCAATGGAAGGTTGTGTAGTGAGGATAGGCATATCCATATTGGAGATTGAAAAGGAACCTTAAAAGGAAGAGAAATGGTGGCGAATGGTGACTCTAACCATCAAATTAGTAAAGGTGAAATGCCGTAGAGAGAGGGCAAAAGAGGGGTGTAGAGAGAGAAGATGAGAAGAGGGGGAGGGATTGGGTGCCTAATAGTAAAGGCACTCGATGTAAATTCCGAGAAGAGTGTGACATAATTATGGTTGAACCCATGCTTATTCATTTATCTCATGACGTTTAAAGAAAGAGACACGATAAGGGAAAAGAGGATTTTATCTCTTTTCCAATTTTCCAATTATAGAGATTTGTCTCTACTCTTTTTTTTTTAATCTTTCCCCTTTATCAAACAATATATCATTTCTACTCTACTTTTATCTTTCTCTTTTCTCAACTTTTTAATCTCAATTGGTAAAAGGATCATCTTTATGTACACAACTATCTTTGATAAAGTTTATTACCAATGTGCTAGCTAGACAGGGGTGTGGCAACATGACATCAAACTATAGCACATGATTTAGAATATGAGGATGCCTGCAATTTAAAAAGGCTAGATGAACAAGTAAGGTAAAAGTGTGGTGGTTTAATCCCAAAAGGTTGGCCTAGTGGAGCATAATAGGAGTTGTAATCGGGATGATCTGGATTCAAATCACTGCTAGTCCCTTTGGTGTGAGGTAAATGTAATTACTTTAATTTGTAAGTGCTCAAAGGACCTTAGAAGGAAGAGAAATGGTGGCCACTGGTGCCTCTAACCATCAAATTGGTAAAGGTGAAATGCAGTAAAGAGCGATAATGAGGGGGAAAGAGAGAAGATAGGGGGGGGGGGGAATCTAAAAATTGAGAAGAGTTGGACAATCTTTCCAATTTGAAACTGACAAAAAATAGGGACAAGTGACACAATTATGGTGGGACACATGCTTATTCATTTATTCAAAGAAAGAGACACGACATGGGAAAAAAGGATTTTTATCTCTTTTCCAGTTTTCCAGCCATACAACAACCCCTCTCTCTCTCTTTATCTCTTTTCCAGTTTTCCAGCTATACAACAACCTCTCTCTCTCTATATCTATCTCTCTCTCTCCCTCCCTCCCTCCCTCACCTAAGTTTTTTCACAACTAAACGTAACATTAATTGGTAAAACAACCATATTTATCTATACAACTATTTCTGATAAAGTGTATTATCAATGTGCTAGACAACGGTATGACAACACAACATTAAACTATAGCATCAGATTTAGAATATGATGATGACTGCAATTTAGAAAAGGTTAAATGAATAAGTAAGATAAAAGTGTGGCGGTTATTTAACCCCATAAGGTTAGCCTTGTGGAGCATTTTTTTTATCAAGACGTTGTGGAGAATTTGGGATTGAGTCATTTCTCATGGCCATAATTGGGATCCAATTTTTTGTTGGATTTGAGATCCATTTTTGTAAAGTGAATAAGCAGTTGGCGGATAGCAGTATGGATTTGGAGATTGTAACAATAAACTTTTGCATGGTAGTTGAGATAAAAGGGAATGCAAAATGGATGAAGAAAATCTTTACATGAGATGACTAGATGATATCTTCTTGGGTGGGTGCTGAATGAAGATAAAAGGCATAAATATATGTTACTCCTTGTAAATGTTGTCGTTATTTATTTATCCCCTACAATTTTTTTTTTTAAAAAACACCTTGTAAAAAGAAAGATAAATCTAAGGTTCAATGTTATAGATGTGATAAATACGGACACTATGCAACTGAATGTCCTACTAGAAAGGAAGCCAAGTCTAAGGAATCAGAGGAAGAGGCTAATATGGCCAAGGAAGACTCTGATTCAGATTCTGGCCCTGTAGCATTCAGCATGATTACTGATGAGATTGATGAAATAAAACCGAAGGAAGACATTGTGGTAACTAACATAGACCTAGATTTAAAACCTGATTATGTTGTTCTTGCTATAACCACAAGTGATGGTAAAACCATCACAGAAGTGTGGTACCTAGATTCTGCCTGTTCAAATCACATGACAGGTAACAAGGACTGGTTGGTGGATTTTGATCCTACTAAGAAAACCACAATCAGATGTGCAAGCAACAAATCTATTGTTTCTGAAGGTATGGGAAATATCAGGTTTACAAAGGAGAATGGCCAGGTAATCCTAATTCATAATGTTCTTTATGTACCAGGAATTAGTTGCAATTTAATTAGCTTAGGCCAACTAGTTGAAAAAGGGTTTTCAGTAGTTATGAAGGACCTAAAGCTAAAACTTTTTGATACTAAAGATAAACTAGTATTAACTACCCCTTTAGCCACTAACAGAACTTTCAAAACCAGCATTTGCATGACAGAGGCAGATTGTCTAAGTGCCACTGCTGATTCTGAAAGTATGTTATGGCACAAGAGGTTTGGCCACTTGAATTTTAAAAGTCTAAGTAATCTAAGTTCTAAAGCTTTAGTAAAGGGATTACCTAGAATTAATATGTCTAAGGATACTTGTACAACATGTCTCATAGGAAAGCAACCTAGAAATTTGTTCAAAGATGAAATGAAGCATAAATCTAAGGATATTTTGCATGTTGTTTATTCTGACCTATGTGGACCTCTTGATGTACCCTCAAATGGGGGTAACAAGTACTTTATGACATTTGTAGATGAGTTTTCAAGGAAAATATGGATCTACCTATTGAAGACCAAAGGAGAAGCCTTTGGAATCTTCAAGCAATTCAAGATAATGGGATAGCAGAAAGAAGGAATATAACTATCCTAGACATGGCTAGGAGCATGATTAAGCTAAAAGGCTTACCTAAAAGACTATGGGCAGAAGCTGTAACTACAGCAGTTTACATTCTAAATAGATGTCCTACAAAGGGGCTTGAAGAAAAGGTTCCAGAACATGTGTGGTCTGGTGACAAGCCAAGTGTGGCTCATCTAAGGGTATTTGGCTCTCTAACCTATAGCCATGTACCTGATACAAAGAGAAAAAAGTTGGAGGACAAGAGTAGGCCTCTAATACTTGTGGGATACCATCCTACGGGTGCTTATAGGCTGCTAGATCCTAAAACTGATAAGATTGAGATATCTAGAGATGTTGTTGTGCTTGAAGACAAGCAGTGGGACTGGGATAAGGCTGAACAAGTGAGTTCAGTGGATAATACAGTCCTAGAAGAGGTTCTAGACACAAGAACAGAAACTGGTGATGAAAATTCTGATGAAGAAGAACCTACCCAACCAGAGGCAGATGCTAATCATCATAATTTTGAAGGAAATGAGGCTGAACAAGCAGCTGAACCTGTTGTACATGCTCTTCCTAGGCCTCAAAGGTTGAGACAGCCTCCTAGGAGGCTTGCAGAATATGATTTGGCCACTGACATTGAGATGAATGAGCAGGGTGACCTCATTCACTTTGCAATGGTGGCGGATATGGAACCAATTGACCTTAAGGAAGCATTAAAGGATAAAAATTGGAAAAATGGAATGATTGAGGAATTGAACTCAATTGAAAGGAATAAGACTTGGACCTTGACATCCTTGCCTAAGAACAAGAAGGCAATAAGTGTCAAGTGGGTCTTTAAGCTTAAGTTGGACCCCAATGGCAAAATAGTCAAGCATAAAGCTAGGCTAGTTGCTAGAGGATTCCAACAAAAGCATGGTATTGACTATGAGGAGGTTTTCTCACCTGTGGCTAGGCATGAAACCATTAGGTTGGTGACTGCCTTAGCTTGTAGTAAGGGATGGGACTTATATCATCTAGATGTTAAGTCGGCATTCCTAAATGGACCTTTGGAAGAGACAGTTTTTATTTCACAGCCTCTTGGCTTTGAAATAAAAGGAAAAGAAACTCTAGTGTGTCATTTACATAAAGCCTTATATGGCCTAAAACAAGCTCCAAGAGCTTGGAATAAAAGAATAGACACATTTTTTGTGGAAAATGGTTTCACAAAATGCACCAATGAGTTTGGTGTGTATGTAAAAGGCACTATGGATTCTGATTTGTTACTAATTTGTTTATATGTTGATGATCTTTTGGTAACAGGTTGCTGTCCTAAGGAGATTAACAAGTTCAAAGCTTCTATGAATAGTGAATTTAAGATGACAGACTTGGGAAGGCTATCCTACTTCCTAGGATTGGAATTCCTAAGGGTGCCGGAAGGTCTAATCTTACACCAAACAAAATATGCTAAGGAATTACTCACAAGATTTGAAATGGCTGAGTGTAATTCTGCCCTCTACCCAGCAGAAGGTCTTTTATGCAAAAAGGAGTGTGAAAAGGGCTCTAAGGTGGATCCTACATACTACAGGCAGATTGTAGGTTCACTAAGATATCTTTGCCATAGCCGGCCAGACATCTTATTTGCTATTGGGATGATTAGCAGGTTCATGAATGAACCATTGGAAATACACTTAAATGCTTCTAAGAGAATCCTAAGATACATCAAGGGAACTCTTAACTATGGCTTATTTTTTCCTAAAAGTTCTGATTTAGGGAAAAATGTACTCCTAGGATATTCTGATAGTGATTGGTGTGGTGATCACATAGATAGAAGGAGTACTTCAGGTTTTTTGTTTAAGTTTCAAGGTGTTTCGGTTTCATGGAGTTCAAAGAAGCAACAAATAGTTGCTCTTTCCTCTTGTGAAGCCGAATATGTTTCAGCTTGTAGTGCTGCCACACAAGCAGCATGGCTGGAAGCATTGCTAAAGGAACTAAAAGTGGAGCTGACTCAACCTCCTACGCTCCTAATTGACAACAAATCTGCCCTATGTCTTGCTAAGAATCCTATGGGGCATGGAAGGACCAAACACATCGAGACAAGGTATCATTATCTAAGAGATCAAGTCACCAAAGGCAACTTGGTGGTGGAATATTGTCCTACTAAAGAGCAGCTGGCTGATGTGTTTACTAAGGCACTAAAAGGTGAGTCTTTTATTAAACTTAGGAGAGAATTAGGTTTAGTTGCTTTCTAACCATTGAAAGCAATTTCTATAGCTATTATTCAGAGGCTTGTTCTGGATCATCTTTGTTTTAAAGGCTAAATGTCAGGGGCTTGTCCTGACCAGTGTTTTAGTTATTCTCTCCTATAGGCTTAACCTAAGTTTTGGGTTTTTTCTCATTAAGGTAGGGTGTTGAATTATGATAATTCAAAAAAAAACCTGTAGTGTATTTAACAGCTATATTTCTAACAAATTGATATAGCTGTTACTATCTAAAGGCTGTTGCTTACAGTTAGTTTGTAACAAATACTGTTACAACAAACCAAATCAGTTATAACAGTTTTAAACAGCCTGTAACAATCTCAATACAAGGCTTATAAATATCTAATAGCTATGTACAGAATTTACAGTTGAATAAAATTACAGTTTTACAGCTTTTGCAATTCTCAGAATTCTGTGTGCATCTCCTATTCCAGTTTTTCTTCTTCTTTTGAGTCTTCATCTTTCAACAGGTGGTTGAGAAACCTCACTCAAGAAAAGAATTAAAACTGAGTTAGAGTTTGGTTCTTAGTGTGTGAAAACCAAAGAAGAAAAGAGAAAATAGTGAGAGAGAGAGAAAGTGAGAAATCTACCTTCTGTAACTGTGAGCATTATCTTCATATTGGTGAGATTACTCTTTCATACAATCAATACTGTATGCTATTGAAGATTCTGGTTGTGATTTCACAAGTGGTGAAATCATTCACACGGTCTCAGAATCACAACGAAATACATACACATACAGCAAAACAAAGCAAATTAGGTTCTCTTTGGAGAAAAGAAAGAAAACGAAGAATACAGAACCAGAAATATTAATATACCTGCAGTTTCAGTTCTCAGATCCGATTTTTGTATTCTCCAATCTTCGTTTGGTGTTCGTAAGGGTGTTCGTTCATCACACCAACAACTTTCAACACATGCAAGTGAAGCAATACACAAGTCAGATTTGCAAGCTTTTAGGTTTTCTGAAACAGTAAAATCAAAGCAAGGAAACAAGGGGCTTTCGTTAATTACCTGTTTGTTGGTGCTTGCGAATCACCATTGAAGCATTTTCAAGCTTTGATTCCTGCTAAATCAAAGCAAAAATCAGAACCAGCAGAGGAGAAGAACAAGAAAGAAACGCGTGAGAGTAAGAAAAGAGTAGATAGAGAAATAAACTGTCAAGTGTGCAAAGGAAGCAAGGGTATTTTGTGTTTCATAAACCGGGTTTGGGCTTACCCTATTTTGTCTTGTGGGCTGTGAAAGAGTTATTCACACCTCCTGGGTTTCTTAATTGAGACCCAACACAATTTAGTCTAAGTTCCTTTATAAATCAAAAAAACCCTAAGAGTAAATAATTTCACAGGTAGATTGTTTTTTTAAATCTTTGTTGTAGAAAGTCATTAAGACATAAAAATATCTCAAGGAGTGACGTTGTTGCCGTCTTCTAGTTCTAAACCACCTGACTTTCTAAAATATCTCCTTACCTTGTTAACAAATTTTTTTCGGAAAAACAATTGTGATTTTTTGAAGGCTGGCTATTCTATGATCTCAAAAAATTACGAGACTGTAAATTACAAATTCAAGAGTTCAATACAAGCTTTACTTACATATAGTTCCACCCATATGGAAGGAGCGTGAGGTACCAATCTGAGAATGATAATAGGGGGAATGCAAAATTATAACAACAATAAACATAACTACCAACTAATGAATGGGTAGCATTCGGAAAGTCATAGATTTATATAATTATATCATCAAACAACGAAAAACAGATATAAAGAAAAACAAAGGTACTACAGAAGGATGATACATGTCTAGAATTATAACTCTGTAGTTTATTACATAGGTAGCTAATTTTTGACAATAACTAATTAATAAATTCAACCACCACACTCAAACTTGCGAACCCAGATGGGTTTTGCATTGACATAGAGCTTGACGACTCGTTTCCCCGCCAGAATTTGATCCACTGTTGTCACCGATTTCAAAATCACAATTGCAAAGAAAGGTTGATCAGTCGGTTCAGGATTTTCACCCATTGTTAACCACTTCACACAATCCCCATAAAGAGATGTGAACAAGTGCATCACCTCCATTTCCGACACACGGGCGCCTCTAGCAAATGTGAGAAACATGGATCTATCATCATCAGTAGCATCAAAAGGTGTCTTTTGACGCCAAATACTCTCATCAGACAGACTAATGGTCTCAATCCTTGGTGACAAATCAAAGGTTCCAAATAGAGGGTGTGGGAACCCTGGAAGAACCAAAGGCATGTTGAGTGCATTAGCTACTGATGTGGAACCTGCTGATTCGATGATGTTTTTTCTTTTCAAGTATAGCTGCAAAACATCATTAAAAATTCGAGCACAAACGTTATTTAACACACCTTTGATGCCAGCTATTGCAGTGTACCTTTTAAGGTTGAAGATTCGAAGAGAGATGTCCTTTTGCAAGAGCATTTTGGTTACTGGTAAGCCACCCCCATTTGGGATGACAGGGTCATCTACCTCCAAACACTGTAAGCACATCTCAGCTTCATCTGCCAGATCCTTGATAAGGGTACCTGGTTGACCGATCACTCTTCGGGTAAGGTTAGGATACCCAATTTTTTCAAGCCAAATCCACAGGGCCATGACTAGAAGGCACAGTGACACATCCCGTTTAAGTTTGAAAGTCAAGAAGCAGAAAAGCTCACGGTCGGATTTATGAAAGAGGTGAAGCTCTTCTGTGGTGATGGGAGGTTGTGTAAATAACGTAGGTGCATCCATTTTGGAGATTGAAAAAGGACCTTAGAAGGAAGAGAAATGATAGCCAATGGTTACTCTAACCATCAACTTGGTAAAGGTGAAATGCAGCAGAGAGATAAGAGGTGGAAGAGAGAGAAGATGAGAAGAAGGGGAGGGACTTGGTGACTAAAAATAAAGACACTCCATATAAATCCTGAGGAGAGTGGGACAATATCTGCAATTTAAAATTGACGAAAAATAAGGAAAAGTGACACAATTATAGTGGGACTCATGCTTACTTATTCATTTCATGACGTTCAATGAAAGAGACACAACACGGAAAAAGAGGATTACATCTCTTTTTCACTTTTTCAGTTATACAGTTTGTCTCTTTTATCTTTTTTTATCTTTTTTTTTATCAAACAATATACTATTTCTACTTTACTTCTATCTTTCTATCGATGGTCATCTCTGCCCTAAACCTGGGTGCCATCCCCCACCCTAAAATTTTTGTAAAAAAAAGAAGTATAACAGTTATTTTGTATAGGAAAGACACCACAGACTTTAGTCATTGCATAATTTCAGTGTGAGGCTCTTGTTTTGATACTTAGTACGAAAAAGGTCTATGGAAGTTACTACTTTAGATGACACATTTGTATTTGGGTTTTAATTCCTCATTTTGCATCTAAATTTTACTATTGGTAGCATGAGAATATACTCTATCGGGTCTAAAGCCAAAAAAAATTACACATGAACAAGTCAATCATCATTTAATAATTTTTGATTTAGATCATAATTGGTTATCAACGAATCATCATTTAATAATTATAATTTCTCTCATCATTTTGGTATTTAAACAAAAATAATACATCAAATCTTTATTTATTAGAAAAAACTATTGTCATGGTGATTATTTTGAGTAACAAAAAGTAATTATTTTGAATAATTGCATCGAAAATAACACATAATACTGGTTAAGTGTAATTAATTCCCAAGTTCTTTTACAAAAAGTTGACCAAATTCACTAAATTAACTACGTTTAATATTTAATTAAAGAATCTCTTATTTCAGGTTATTACCAACCACTCAATTAAAAAAACATATATACAGAATAGTTGAATTAAATATGAGAAAAAGTAATTAGTTTTTAATTATAAAAATGACCATAAATTGAATTGATTTTTTGACTTATAATTAAGACCAAATGAGGTACACTTTTTCTTGTAACCAAATACAATCGTGTTGAAACTATTTTTAGTTAATGTATTAAATTTGTCCTTACTAAGTTGTTCATTTTTCTTTTCTCAGTGCAAGTAACTTTCCGGGTCTAAGCTTTTTAGTTTCTTCTTCCCTACTCACAAAAAATTTTTCTTCTTCTCAGGAAGGGGTAGTTTAGGAATCTTATTTACCTTTTTAAATTATATTTAGAGAATTAGATGAATTTTTGATATGAAGGGTGTGCATAAACCGTCTTTTCCTTAAAAACAAAAAACAAAGGGAGTATTACTATTCCTTCGTTAACATTCTGATTCATACTAGTTCATAACAAACAAATTTTTATGTGAAATTTCGTGCACACTATATTTAATATATTGAGGGTATTTTTTGAATAAAATCCTTTAATCAAGTAAAAATTGTAAAATTTTAGTTATATTTTAGACCCAAAAATTGGCTTATTTTGTTTGGCTTATATATGATACAAGTGAAAGAGAGTAAGTAACTCGTTGTGAGAAGTAATGAGCTTTCAAATAAAAAAGGATATGAATATAAAATTATTATAATTCATTAACATCTTTAGAAAAACTTATTTTTAAAAATAAATATATTGAATATATAATATAAACTATGGTTTAAATATGTATTTAGTCCCTGCAATTTTTTTTAAATATGTCCTTGCAAAATAACTTTTTTTAAATATGTCCCTACAAAATAAATTTTTTAAATACGTTCCTGCAAAATAGCTTTTTTTTAAATACGTCCCTACAAAATAACCTTTTTTCTAAATACGTCCCTGCAAAATATCACAATTTTTTTTTGTTGGGACGAATTTTAAAAAAAAAGGTTATTTTGCAGGGACGTATTTTAAAAAAAAATTATTTTGCAGGGACGTATTTAAAATTCCAACTTTCGGAAGGGCATATTCCAAAAAAAGTTATTTTGCAGGGACGTATTCATAAAAAAAATTTTGCAGGGACTAAATCGAAAAACAGGGACATTTGCAGGGACTAAATACATATTTAAACCACAAACTAATCATTAAGTAGTAGTTTCAATTTCAAAGTGTGGGAACTTTTTTTGACGAAAACCAAACTACGTTCATTTCAATAAAAATGGGATTTCAAAGTGTGGGATTTTAAAAAGTGAGAAGTCTAAAGAAATGGAATATAATATTAAATTAAATTATTTTATTTTATTTTTTCATATAAAATATATAGTAACTACTTGATATCATTATTGAAATACGGGTGGTTATTAAGAATCTTAAATGTTGTTAATTCTAAAATAATGCCGTTGAAAGAGATCACAATTTTCTTTTCTCGCATAGTGTTTTTTTAGAGTTTTCTTTGTTTGCGGTTCTATCACCGGGTGTCGAGGTGAATATGGTTTGAGTCCTAAGAATGTAGCTCAGTTGGCGAGCTAAGAGACATGAAGGAGTTGCAAGAAGGAGGTCCATGGTTCAAACCCCGGAAACTAACACTCCCCCACCCCACTAACATTTGCTTATCAAAAAAAAAAGTAGAACGTGACCCAAAGGCTAGCTAATATATGACACAGAGGGTTGATTAAGAAGATGAGGCTAGGTTTATTCTTTTTTCATTTCTATCACACAATGGTGGTATTGATGGAAATAATCTCCCTTTCCGGTATGAATTGATAGAACCAGTTGTATTAAAATGTGTGTTAATTGATATTAAGCCACTTAATTGTGAAACACCTATATGACGGTGCATGCTCTCGCTTTGGACCCCAATTATTATAAAAGTTAAACCAATTAATGAATAATAAAATATAAGTAGACTGAGTCTTTTTTGCATGGTGCACAAAGTGAGTTATATTGTCAATTGGCTTTGGCCTCAATCTATATGATGAGAAATGACTTTTAATTAATCCTAAATCTTAAAATTAATTTCCACCTATATAATGCACATGAAGAGGAAGTCATGGACCTCCAATATATTCCATTTAATGGGCAATTTAGCTCTATTCAACCAACACGATCTTCGAATTGGTTTTAAAATACATGGTAATATATAAAAGAAGTGAACATTTTGTGCCTTAGTAACGGAAGGTTTTGTAATGAGGATAGGCATATCCATATTGGAGATTGGAAAAGGACCTTAGAAGAAAAATAATTGGTGCCCAGTAACTCTAAGCATCAAATTAGTGAAGGTGAAATACCGGGAGGGGGTAGAGAGAGAGAGAGAGAGAGTTGAGAAGAGTGTGACAATCTCTCCATTCTAGAATCTAGTGGGATCTATTGATATGAGTATCTAGTAGATGCGTCACTTTTGTGAACAAGTTGACATACTCAATACTTTCAAGCCAAAACCACAGGGCCGTAACTAGAAGGGACATGAGAAGTGGGTTTATCACTTTTCTTTGTTATGGCCATTATTTTCTTTTGTTCTTGACGAAAATGCCCATTATTTTTTTCTTAGTTATGAGTATTCAAAAAATATCCTAGTTCTCTCTTATCATTCTTTTATATCAAACAATATATCATTTATACTCTATCTCACCACTTTCTCTCTTCTTATACTCTTTCTCATATATATCATTTGATGAAACATTAATATTTGGGTTTTAATTCTCCTTTTTGCGTCTAACTTTTACTAGTACTAGTACTTGGTAGCAAGTGTCACAAGCCAAAAAAAAAAAAAACACACACTCTAGAACAAGTCTATCATCATTTGATAATTTTTGTTCGGGAGACCATTGTTGCCTATCACAAATCAACATTTAATAATTATAATTTCTCTCATTATTTTTGTATTTAAGCAAAAATATAATGCCTCGTATCTTTATTATAAGCAAAAAAACTATTTTATGGTGATTTTTTACCTAAAAAAAAGTTCACTCATAGTATCAAATACATTGATTACATCCCTTGACAAAGGACCATAGAAAGAAGAGAAATGGTGGCCAATGGTAACTCTCACAATTAAAATTGGTAAAGGTGAAATATTGTAGTAGAGATAGAAAGAGGGGAAAGAGAGAGAAGAAAATGAGAGGGGGAGGGATTGGGTGCCTAATAGTAAAGGCACTCAATCTAAATCTTGAGAAGAGTGTGACAATCTCTCAAATTAGAAACTGACGAAAAATAAGGAAAAGTATCACAGTTATGGTGGGACCCATGCTTATTCATTTAACTCATTGTTCAAAGAAAGAGACACCACACTGGAAAAGAGGAATTTATCTCTTTTCTACTTGTCCCCCTAATTTATTTCGGAAACGTAAAACTCAACATTTTAAATTACGCTACTTTTTCTATTAAAAAATATAAAATTTGTCCCTTCTCTCTTTTTTTTCTATCTTTCTCTTTTATCACACAACATACCATTTCTACTTTACATCTATCACTTTACATTTTCTCAGTTCTTTCACTTTTCTCATAACTAATCATATCATATAAGTTGGTAAAACAACCATATTTATATACAACTACCTCTGACAAAGTGTATTGCCTATGTGATAGATAAGGGTATGACAACACGACATCAAACTATAGCATAGGATTTAGAATATAAGGACGGATGCAATTTAAAAAAGGATTAATGAACAAGATAAAAGTGAGACGGTTATATGACCCCAAAAGGTTGACCTAGTGGAGCATGATAGGATTTGTAATCGGGATGTTACGAGTTCAAATCATTACTAGTTCCATTGGGGTGAGGTAAATGTAATTAAGTGTTCAAAGAGCCTGAACATCTTTCCTGCCCTGAACTGGAGAACCATTCCCTCACCCTTAAATTTTTGCAAAAAAAAAAGTGTGGTAGCTATTTCGTTTAGGAGAGATAGCACAAGCACTAGTTGTTGCACAATTTCAGTGTGATGCTCTTGTTTTGATAGTTAGTACAAAATAGTCTTTTGAAGTTACTACTTTCGATGACACATTAATACTTGGATTTTAATTCCTGATTTTGCGTCTAACTTTTACTTATGGTAGCATTTGAATATACTCTATCCGGTCTCGGCCAAAAAAATATCACACACAAACAAGTCAGTCATCATTTAATAATTTTTAGTTTGGACCATAATTGGCTATCCATGGATCATCATTTAATTTGATAAAAAAACGAATCACCATTTTCGTATTTAAGCAAAAAATACTACCTCAAATCATTATTTATAAGAAAAAATTGTCATGGTTTTATTTATTCATACAAATAGATATTGCATCTAAAATACCTATTTGTTTATTACCTAGTTTTCCATACAAAAAGTTGACCAAATTCACTAAATTAAATAGTTTTAATATTTAATGAAATGTTTTATTTCAGTTTATTACCACCCACTCAATTAAATGAAATATATTTATTGAATAGTAGTATTGAATACGGCAAAGAGAAATTAACTTTTACTAATAAAAGAGACCCAAGATTGAATTAATTTTTTGAATTTTAATTCTTTTTAGACAATTAGATGATTTTTACATAATTTTTTGAATTTTACATAATTGTCTTTTGCTTAAAAACAAAAACAAATCTATGCCCACGTTAATCTTCTGAGTCATATTAAATAATAAAAAACCAATTTTTATATGAAAATTTGTGCACACTGTATTTAATACAGACTATTTTTTGAATAAAATCACTTAATCAAGTAAAAATTGTGAAAATTTACTTATATTTTAGACAAAAAAAAGTTGGCTTATTTTGTTTTTCTCAAATGTGATACAAGAGAATAATTCTAAATCTTGAGAAGAGTGTGACAATCTCTCCAATTTGAAGCTGACAAGAAATAGGGAAAAGATACACAATTATGGTGGGACCCATGCTTATTCATTTAAGGTGCTAGTTAGTGACCAAGGACAGAATAAGTTGCGTAGTTGAGGAGTATTTTGGTCGAGGCGAGAGGCTTGAATGGGAGGCAAGTATATTCAATGCATGTGGACAAGTCTAGAAGTTGAAGCGGTCAAGAGAGATGTGGAGGAGTGCTGAAGAAACCGGAGTGAAGATATTTTGACTCCACTACTCGTTCTAGTGGAGGAGTGAAGCACGTCTCCGAGCTTTTAGGACTTAGGCGTAATGTAGTGTGTTGATCTTAGCCAATCCAACGGTGGTGAAGCTGTCGGCTAGCTGAAGTGGCCAACGGAGACATGTATATATGTAGAATGTACAGAAAACACACACATCAAATCAAACATCTAATTTTTTTAAAAGTGTTTACCTTCTATCTTTACTTGCATTTTATCTTTTTTGCTTTACGTCAGTAGGTAGTCCAACTACACATCTCTCTCACCTAACCTATACTCTTTGGAGGAGTTAGGAAACCAATAGCTGAGGAACAAAGTTCATTCCTCAGCGCAATGGTTTGAAGCAAAAGGAATCAGAGGTTTCAAACTCTTAGTCGATCCCTCAGCTAACTCTGAGAGTTTGACGACAACACTGTGTTATTGGTGCATATTGCTGATGACTAATCTATGCCGAAAAGCCTAACTAACTACGTGTACCAACAGTCTTTTCTATTCACGGTGAATATGATAAAATTCTATTTTTAATTAGTTTATCACTTTTAACATCTTGTAAAAAAACTGTTAAAGTGGTTTTCCACATATTTAGTAAATTTAATAATTTGATTATATATATATATATATATAACATTACAAAGTATTACAAATGAATGTTATCTTAAGAAAGAGCTGTGCTATTTGTTACAAAGTATTACAAATGAAGGAGTGTTGTAATCCAATATTGACTGTAATGGGTCACACATTTTATTTAAAGGGATGAACTAGTACCCGATTTCGGTTCCTGACAGTAGAACAAATCGATGTTAGACTTTACTTAGTTGTAAGAAAATATTAATTATATATTAAATTTTCTTATATGTGCTGTTATGAATGTGAAAATTGAATATTTTTTTACTAAACATTCTTTAAAATTTTTGCCTCCTCAAATAATTTTGTTAGTTATATCTTTAAGTGAAATATCTGTAATTGTTGTATATGAAATGAGCATGCATCATGTGTGGTTCTATAAACCGTGCATATGTTCGTGTTGTCTGTTGTAGATGTCGTCATTTTTTGTTCTTTCACGGTTTACCCCTTCTCACTTTCGCCTTCAACGACAACAAGAAGTATTAGTAGTTCCTCACCAATGAAGAGCCTGCTGCCATGTTTCTTCAAAGGAATCAATCAACTTTACAACCAATGAGAAGAAACCAAAAGTTAGTGAAAAGACAATAAAAACCCTCACATTGGATTCATGAATAGTGCAAATGCAAAACGTGGAACAGCCAACGTAAGATTGTGTCAGCCGCCAGCCGCCTCCTTGGAAATCTCCGTCAAACTAAGAACACTCTTTGCGGGGCCCACTCACGTTTATTTGGTTACTTAACCCACTTTATTTACTTTCCACCGTCGGATTAAGTCATCCCTACATAGAGAAACAGAGATTCCCTGAGCTGTGATCTAGTGCAGTGAAAGTCCACGATATCCACACACGTCCACATACACAGAACGTGTTCAGGATGTAACCGACATTGCCGACCAAGTTCCACGTCACCCTCCACTTGTGTCTCTCACCTTCTCCTACGTCGCCACGTGTTTCCTTACAACGGCTAGTTTTTGGTGACTCGAATTTTAACCGCCATTCTAGTACTAGGAGAGAGAGAGTTTGTTCGAAGTTTCGCGTAATTTCCTCCAACCTCACGCGTTTTTCGCTTTTTTAAAAAATTACCGAAATTAAAATTAAAATTTTATTAAGTGGATTGCTATTTAAACAGCTTCATTTCATTTCATTTCTCTTCCATATTTCCGCCTCATTTACCGAGAATCTGGCTCGTAATTAAAATTCAATTTTTCGATTTCCCTCTTTCGCAGCAACAAACACAAATAGAAACGCTTTTCTTAACCTAGGTTAGTTTTCTGATCTTATCTTCTCCTCTTTCCTACAAACTTCTTCTGTGCTGTTTGTTTGATCTTATCTCAAAAACAGTTTCCGTTCCAAGTTGTTGGTAATCTCACACAAGAAGATAACTTAAGTTAACAACTTGACCGTTTTGATATGAGTTTACGGTGTGAGGGTTATACTTATGGTCGAGCCCTTGGAAGAAAAAGGGTTGTGATTTCCAACAATGGAAATTCTTCTTCTTCAGTAGAATCCTCTGCAACGAGGACTCCATTGAAGAGATTGTGCAGCGGTAAATTCACTCCCAACTCTGAGATGTCTCGCCTTGAAACCCTTCCTCAAGATCTTCTGGTGAGTATAGCAATTTTAATTTTTGATTTTTACCTCTATGAAGTTAATTTTATTTTCCTAATTTCTTTGGATGAATTGCAGATAAGGGTTTTGTGTGGTGTGGACCATGATGATTTGGAGCAGCTTTTAGGGGTCTCTAAAACTATCAAAGAGACGGTAAGTCTTTCAGTTTGATTCATTTGTGTTTTCAATTGATTGATTGTTCTAGTTTTGTAACGGTTAGGTTTTGTTGTTGTTGTTGCAGACTGAGATTGCTAAGGTGACACATTTTGTGTTCAATACTCCAAAGAAACAGGTTACTGGTGTCCGTGATGCAACTGAAATTGGGGATGATGCAAACGAGATTGAAGAAATTGAAGCTCCAAACGCCCCATTGAGGAAATATAAGTCAAGGTTGAATGGTAGGAAATTTGCTGGCACAGCCTTGTTTACTGATGATGAGTAAACCAGAGAGAATAGGATGATGGCACATTTGTGTGTGATAGATTGTGCCTGTTGTTGGTATATGGAAAATTTTAATAGATAGATCTCATAGACAAATATCTTCAAATCCTTCATTTGAAGATTGCTTTTGTTACTTTTTAATCTTTCTGTACATCTCTATAGGCAGATAGAAAGTGAGAAAGATTCTTTTGATTATGTTAGGAAGGATTTCTTAGGCCTGATAAATTTGGGTTCGTACTATATATTATTGGTGCCAGCTGCATACTCTTTGGCTTCCCTAATAAGTAAAGTTTTAGTTTTGTCAGATTAGATTTTGTTGTTTGATAATCTTCATTATATTTACTTTCATTTCTTTGCAATAGATTCATTCTATGATTCGATGTGCTGGAAAAATATACACAGAATGTTCATAATTCTGCTCTATATTTTCTATATTTGATAGAAGATTTGTCATTCATCATAAAGTGGTGGGAAGCAATATGACAAATCATCATCATTCATGGTCCACCAGAATTTGAGGGAAAGTTAGATTGAGCCGGTTTGAACCTCTTATGCTGGAAGATTGCAGATCCCAGTACTATCCTTTTTTCATAATAAAGCTGTCGTATTCTTTAATATCCATCCGTGTGGGCCATTGGGAAACTCAAATTTATGTCTACCTTTTCCAATTAGATGACTGCATAATTATTCATCGATTAGTTTTAATCAACTCATACTAAAAAAAGGACCACACCTCAGTTCATTTACATTTAGAAGAAGTGTAACAAAATGTCTTCAGATCAGATTTCTGATTGGTGAAGTTTGATATCAGATAACCATGAAACCAGGTTGTCTCAAAATCCTTTGGTAGATATGATGACAGTGATTCTTATAGTGCTTAATAATCTTACTAGCTAATTAACCAGTTAACAGTGTGTTCCTGCAATTTTCACTCTCGCAAAAGGAAGATCTGCCACTTGCTTAAATTTTATTTCTATTAATGCCTATTACTTTGGAATAGCATTTGTGGTCCATGAAAGATACTTTTGATTGATTGATAGATTCTAAAGCAAAGGTATAAAATAAGCTTTGAGCAAGCTTTTTACCTGTTTTATATTAAGTTCTAAAATTTATTGATATCAAGCAATGATTTCTTGTCCAACTCACACAGTAAAACTACTTACCAAAAACATCTCTTAGTTTGAATTCTATTAGCTTGTCTCTTATTAAACTCTAACTTATAATTACAGTATTATGATAGCAGAGCTCTTTGTGAAAATAGTGCCCACCCCTCCTCACTGGTGTAATCATGAGTTGTTAAATTAAATTCCTTCCCCATGTCAATATGTCATGTACAACTTTGTAGATTTGTAGTCCATTGCCTTACTTCCAAAACTAAATATATACGAGAATATAGCAACACATAAAGGAGCTCATAATTGGATAAGAAGCTTTCAAAATAATATTTGGATAAGATGACAAGTACAGGTCTATGTCGGTATTGAGTTTAAATAGCCAGTAATTGCCAAGTATTAATGTTGGAAACTAAATTTTCTTGCATTATGACTGTGAGTTCCTATAGTAGTAGTATCAGACAATGCACGATAACGTATATCAGTATATGGAAAAATATTAGTTATAATTGATGTAATGTTTGTACCAATAACCATTTAGGCAAACTTAAATATTCATCGAAGCATTAAAGTAATTCAATTCGCAAGGAAATTTAGAGAAAAATATCTAACCGAGAGGGGCTTGAGGGACACGCAATGACATATACGCATTTAACATAATGTGTGTGTTGACAAATATTAGCAACACTCTCTTTTGTATAGTCTCTTCAACACTTGCTCTATGATTGATTAAAGTCATGTGGCCCTACTAAATTAACGGGTCCCATTTCCAAAATGATGGGGGTCACATAAATTTTAATCAATCATAAAGCGAATGTTGGAGAGAGTGGGTAAAAAAGAGTGTTGCTATCACTTCTTTTCCTATATATGACATCAATTAATTATCAAGGAAAATAAGTGAATAGGTGCTAATGTTGTTTTATGGTTGGACTGACAAGTGTTAGGACCTAACACATACAAATGAAAAAGTTAAGGCTCGACACTGGTGAGATCGAACCTAGCAATTGTTGTCCATAAATTGCATTTCTATCGTAGCGACGAATCAGCCTTGGACAAATAGGTGCTAGTCAAATCCGGTCCCAAGATTTTGGGAGCCCTAAGCAAACCCAAAAAATATTGCCCGTCTAACCTTATAAATAATAATCTTTTTCGATTTTTTGTTAGGAAATCGATTTTTTGTTAGGAAAATCATTTATAATTAAGGTTATTTTAAAAACATTTTAACAAGAATCAAAGAAAAATTGTTTAATCTATTTTATGACATAGTAAACTTGTAAATTCAATATAGAAAGCAATCTTCAAGCGGTGCAACATTGAGATAAGTAGTTAATTTTAGGCTTAAATAAATGTACTTTTTGTCTCCGTATTTTTCATGAAGTGGGATTTTAATCCCCTATTTCAAAATATGGGTTTTTGATCCCCAATTTCACACATAGTTGTAATTTTGGTCTTGACCCAAATCTTTTTTACTCAAAAGTGGTGTTTTTTGGCCTCAGGAGTGATAAGTTTTTGCATTTTCTTTTCATACTCGAAATTAGAGCCAAAAATCATTACTTTTGGGCCTAAAAATAACCACATTTGGACCCCAACAATTTGGGTTAGAACGAAAATTGCAGCGATGTAGCAAACTGAGAGAGCAAAAACCTAGATTTTGAAAATTAGGGACTAAATTAGGGA
Source organism: Astragalus glycyphyllos (assembly GCA_963573325.1). Classification (NCBI taxonomy): domain Eukaryota; kingdom Viridiplantae; phylum Streptophyta; class Magnoliopsida; order Fabales; family Fabaceae; genus Astragalus; species Astragalus glycyphyllos. The sequence goes on from OY754310.1 coordinate 68,152,734, forward strand.
GGCCAAAAGTGCATCAAAGCCAATATGATTAGATATCTTTAAAGAACTTAATACAATATAACTTGATTTTAATCGATATGTTAAAACCTCTAAAACTTTTATTAGAAAACTATTATTTACTTTTAAATTTATATTTTTTATCTTAATGTCAATATATACTATTAAAAAAACGTTAGCTCAGTGGCTTAATCTACCCTAGGACACGGGGGCCGACTCGATGCTCCCAGGTTTGATTTTTGTAGTAGACAAACTTGATGTTGGCTAGTGGAAAATTTGATCTTAAACACGAGCGAATATTAGTCTTTCATTGAAAGCATTGAGACACTCTGTGGCTAGCCAACAATGGTCCAAACCAAAATAATAAACATACTAATAAGAAAATCAAAATTTGGTACCCCTCAAAAAATGGGGCCCTAGGTGGTTGCCTCGCCCATGCTCAGAGCCACCATTAGTGCTAATGTGATATGTCAAAAATGAGCAAAGATGGAGAAACTTCATTGATTACTAATAATTTGTGCTAGAGTTAGGGTTAACAATTTGGCTGAAACTTATAGTGTACCAACAAGATTTACTCACAATTGGCAGGATAGTGTTGGTTAAAATTGACTTGAAACAACAACTACGAATATGACCTATAAAATAACAAATGTGAGGTAAAATCAACCTAAAGCGCCGTGAGACTGTCATTAAGGATTTATTCGCCTAATAAGCGCAAACCTCCTAGGATTCAACATGTCTAGTCTTGAGTGCGGTAATAACTGAGGATTCAGAACTAGCAAGAGAAATAAGTTTATCTTTCAAGAGATGAATCCAAGAAAAAAGAGAGGAAATTTGGTTCTATAGCAATTAATGGTGGGCAAGCTTCATTCAAGGCTCGCAACATATCCCTACAACTCCAAATTATTTGACCCATCATTTGCTTCGACTATATATTCATATTCATCAACCTCAATAGTAGTGCTCAAGATTGAGGCCAATGAACGTCTGATTTCCCCTTATATCTACTAGACTCTGCTCGCTCGTGCCCTATACAGATCTAAGTTATTTTCATAAGATACCATTACATTTTTGCCTTTTTCATGAAATAATTGGCCTCATTTTTTTTATAGAAACTACGAAAATGCCATTACATATTTTTTCTTTTCTGTAAACGTTTGCCCTCACTTTTTTTTTTGTCTAAACTACAAAAATGCCATTCCTTTCTTTTCGTCTTTTTACGTATATGATTGCCCTCTTTTTTATCAAAACCACAAAAATGCCATTATATATGCTTGTCTTTTTCCCAAAATGGTTGCCCTGATTTTTTTATCAAAACTATAAAAATGCCATTACTTTTTTTTGTCTTTTACCAGAAATTTTTGCCCTCATTTTGGTGTCAAACCTACAAAATGTCATCGCGCACGTTTGTCTTTTTCCCGAAATGATAGCCCTCATTTTTTTAATCAAAACTACAAAAATGTCATTACTTTTTATTGTCTTTTACGGGAAACATTTGCCCTCACTTTATTGTCAAAACTACAAAAAATGTCATTACATTTTTTTTTTGTATTTTTCTAACTACAAATTTGTATACGTATAATACGTATAGCATAATGTTGCATTTGTGAAGCATTTGACCCAATAGCTTTATATAATTTAGATTTATGGAGTTTGTCAAAATTTGGTGGTGGCTGCGGAGTGCATACCGAATTTCTCAGTATATTGTTGCCCAACATCCATCCATCTAGGAAACTCATCATAAGCGGCTTCTCAATCACCAAATGACATTGCAAGTTGATGGGGTTGTATTTGTTACTTGCATGGGTGCAGATAACAAGATTGAGCCCATGAAATCAGGGCCAATCCACTTGAGGTCACAACAGGACAAAATAAAAATTGCGGAGCCCAGATTCAGATTAAACGGATAAACACGCGACTTGTGTCAACTCGCTCCAAGACCCAATGTATAAATTCCCTAACCCTAATTTCTCGCCTCATGAACACACTTCTTTCTCTCTTTTTTTCTTTCTTTTCTCTCGCCCGTTGCTTTAACCGAGCTTTGCCAGGGTTTTACTTCTTCCTTAATTTCTCAGTGATTGAAGCTTGAAGTTGCTTCAATAACTTTTCAATGAAGGCTACGAAAGGTCGTATTTCAAAACCCCCTTCAATTTTGCTTCAATATTATTACAAATTAAATATAATTTATTAGTATGTAACCCGTGCGAGGCGCACGGGAATCAAATATCGTGAATAATATTGAATTTAAACTTAAATAGTTTTATGCTTTGCAATAATATTAATATAAAAAATAAATATAATAGTTAAATAAAATCATATTTAAAATTGATAATGTGCCATAATAACAAATAATTTTAATTTAGCATTTCTATAATTAATGTTTAAGAAAAATAAAGATAAGGTTTGGATAATGCAAAATGATAAGGTAAGGTGTATATCAAAAAATCAATTTCAATTTAATAATTGGATATAAAATCAATATCAATTTAATATAATTTGGTAAATGACGTGCTCAATATTATTGGCTGCAGTATCTCGTAGCTTTTTTGGTGACTAATATATGTCAGGAACGTAGTTGGTACCGTGTTTTTGGTTTTGTTGGTTTGTGAGGTCGTGAATCAAAAGATTCCTTTCTTAAGAAAATTTTCTAATTTAAGTCCATATGGTAGATTGATACTTTCCTATAAATGATCTTTTAATACATCCTTATATAAAAAAGAAACTACTATTGTCATTAAAATAATTTACATATTTGATTTTATTATTAAGAAGAACATTGTAATTACTATTTTTACAATTTTGATAAAATATTTTATTAATTTATATTTTCCCGAGTTACTAAATATATTGGTTAGAAATAAATGAAATTTGTTTTTTAATGATAATAATCTTAGTAGAATGTCGGTTTTATTATATTGGTAATGAGTTAATTCAATTAATTTTGGTAATATGATTCTTGATTGTTAAGTTAATTTTGGTGTAAATAATTCACAATTAACTTAATATATACATGAATTGGAATCGGTAAGTTTTTCAAAAGTTTCCCTTATTAAGCAAGTAGGCTAATTAAAATCCAACTAATACCCTATATATAAATGATCTTTTCATATATTCTTTTTTTTTAGGTTATCATCTTTTCATATATTCTTATATGGGAAATAAGAGACTATTGTATTACATTAATTTACTTATACTATTTTATTATTTTTAATTGATAATAATAATATGGCTATACTTTTTTATTAATAAATAATTTTCGTGGCTTAATAATAAAAATTAATTAGATTGGGATTGTAAATGATTAAATTGACATTTTTATAACAAAAAATGAAAATAATCTTAGTAGAATTTTGGTTCTAACATTTTGGTAAATATTTATTTACTCAATTGATATGGTTGATTATATTTTTTTTGATCGAAACCAGGGTATCCACCACCAAACGCAGTGACTAATCCTATATGGTTGATTATCTTTGTTAATATCTAAATGATATGAAATAAGTTTCATTTCAAAAGTTTTCCTTATAAAGATCTAATTTTAATTACAATTTAAATAAGACATAGTCATTCAATTAGCTTACGTCTTTTATTTTATAATTAAGCATTATATTTAAATTAATATTTATAAACTTTGTATAAATTATTGTATTAAAGGTAATTTTCTGATATTATAAAATGAGATAGTAATTGTTAAAAAATGGGATAGTAAATACTTCCATGGAATTGTTTTTTTAAAAAATGAACATAGTCTTGGTAGAATTTTGGTCTTAACGTTTTGGTAAAGAGATATTTTTTTTTGGCTACACAAATTTAGAGTTAGGGAATGACACCCCATTCCAAGACAGAGAGTTTTGGTAAATAGACATTTGATTCAATTAAAATGGTTGATTGTTTTCCATAATATTAATTGATATGAAATCCGTACCTTTTCAAAAGTTTTCCTTATAAAGTTTTTATTTTCATTAAAATTCACATTGAACACTGTATATTTAATATTCGTATACATAATTTACATTTCATTTTACAAGTTTTCAAAAAATTTCCTTATAAATGATATATCTTAATAATAATTCGTATTATTCCGTCAAAAAAATAATAATTCATATTATACATTGTATATTAAATATAATACTGGAAATTTTAATAATTGACATTTAATTTAATGAATACAATTATAAATGATCTTTTCATATTTTTTGATATAGGAAATAATATACTATTGTATTACATATTTTTATTTTATTTTATTAGGTATCAGAACATTTTAATTAATATTTTTAAGATTTTGCCTAACATATTTTAAGTATATTATATAAGTAAATATTTATATATATATATATATATATATTAATATAAAATATAAAAATAATTGAAAATGGATTTTGTTTCAAAAATGACGAAAAATATGTTTTTTAACAATAAAAAATGCTTTAAGTATTGAAAATGGACTTTGTTTCAAAAAAGTAGTAATATTCTTTTCAATTTACCAAAAAAAAAAAGTAATGCTCTTTTCAGACAAATGCTTATTGTTAGGATACGTGGCAGCAAATGATGTTGCTTTTTTTTTTATTGAAAAATGATAAAGAGTAATGTGTTTTAGCCAAATTTTTTTAGCCAAAAATCATATTACAATATCAATTAATCAAATTTTTTAAGCTATTAAACAATCTACTTTTTCATAATTTTTAGTCAATAGCCTAGAAAACTGTGAAAAAATAGGTTGGTTGATGGCTTAAAAAAATTGTTTAATTGATATTGTAATATGACTTTTGGCTATTTTTGACTAGAAAAGTTGGGCTAAATAACATTATTCATGAATAAAAACAAGTGTGGGACTCGCGATGTATTGTACAATATAGTAGACAAATGTATCTAATTCCATTTTCCCTTCCTATAACGGTACCTTTTATGCTACTACCTCCGAACTTATATATATAAGTAATAAACAACTTTTTAGATTCATTGAAAAAGTCAATGAATATAAAAAGTTGTTTATTGCTTATGTATGAGTTTAGAGATAATATATACTAGTAGTCCTCTTTTCTGGGTGGGTATAATCTGTATGCAATTGTAGATACTAATTACTCAAGTGGAGTTCCATTATAATATTTTCCCTCAAGTGGACAGTTAAATCATTTTTATTTGGCGTTACAACTTCGTATGTTGTGAACGAAACTTTCGTTCGTAACATTTAGTATTACTGTTTTTTTTTTGTAACAAAAAAAAGTAGTACCAGTATCTTTTTGACTTTTGGTTTCCTTACATTACTTTACTATTAAAGTATTAATGAATTTGTAACCGATCAACATTTACTATTACAGAATTTCAGCATAAGATTCCAAACAACATACCTTGTATGTTTCTGCCTTGATTAATCAACCATATACTACTCCGGTCAATAGAAGTTGATGTATCTAATCCAAATTTTGAACCAGATACATCAATTTTTGTTGATCAATTTTTGCTTATATTCTGTAACGGATAGAGTATATATGGTAGCATTTTGAATGCAATAACGCATTGATCGTAACCAAGGCTAGCTGTGTGCGATGAATACTATGATCTCACCATTTTCATTTCTCCTTTCAACTCTAACCTTTGTGCTCTCTTTTCTTGTCACAACTTCATATTCACCACCACCATCCCTTGAAAACTTTTTCCAATGTCTCTCAACCCATTCTCTACCTTCAAACCCTACTTCTAACGCCATTTACACTCCAAACAACTCTTCCTTCTTATCGGTTTTACACATGCATACACACAACGGCAGATTTTCTGCATCAACAGTACCAAAACCTCTAGCCATTATAACATCTCTTCATGAATCTCACGTTCAAGGAACTATTTTATGTGCCAAAAAACATGGCCTGCAAATAAGAATCCGAAGTGGTGGTCATGATTGCGAAGGCCTTTCATATGTATCAGATGTTCCATTTATTATACTTGACATGTTTCATCATGAATCAGTTGATGTTGACATTGAAAATGGAACTGCATGGGTTCAAGTTGGAGCAACACTTGGTAATGTTTATTATCACATTGCAAATAAAAGTAAAGTTCATGCTTTCCCAGCTGGTGTGTGTCCCACAGTAGGTACTGGTGGTCATTTCTCAGGTGGTGGTTATGGAAATTTAATGAGAAAATATGGTCTTTCTGTTGATAATATTATTGATGCAAAAATTGTTGATGTAAATGGTAATATCCTTGATAGAAAGTCAATGGGAGAGGATCTCTTTTGGGCTATAAGAGGAGGTGGTGGTGCTAGTTTTGGTGTCATTCTTTCATGGAATATTAAACTTGTTTCTATGACTCCAATAGTGACGGTTTTCAAAGTGAAGAGAAATTTGGAAGAAGGTGCAACTAATGCTGTTTACAAATGGCAACTAATTGCAACAGAATTACATGAAGATCTTTTCATAAGAGCAATGCCTGAGGTGGTCGATGCTACTCAAAAGGGTAAAAAAACTATACAAATTACTTTCATTGGTCTCTTTTTGGGACAGAGTAATAAACTGTTGGGTTTGTTGAATGAGAGTTTTACTGAACTGGGTTTGCAGCAAAGTGATTGTATTGAAATGCCTTGGGTCAATTCAACTCTTTATTGGGCCAATTATCCAATTGGAACTGGGCTTGAAACTTTACTTGATGTACCTAAAGAGCCCATTTCATACCACTTTAAAACCATGTCAGATTATGTGAAGAATCCCATTCCAAAGACTGGTTTGGAATCTATTTGGGAGTTTATGATTAAAAGTGATTGTGTGCGGATGGAGTGGAATCCTTACGGTGGGAAGATGCATGAGATTTCAGCATCAGCAACACCATTCCCTCACAGGAAAGGAAATTTGTTCATGATTGAATACTTGACATCTTGGGGGGAAGATGGTGTTGAGGCAAATAATCATTACTTGAACATTTCAAGGTCATTTTATGAATTTATGAGACCATATGTTTCAAATTCACCAAGGGAGGCATTTCTCAATTATAGAGATATTGATATAGGTGCCAATCATCCAAGTAATGCAACAAACATTAGCATTGCTCAAAGTTATGGGAGCAAGTATTTCCAAGGTAATTTTGAAAGATTAGTTATGGTGAAATCAAGGGTTGATCCTGGCAACTTTTTTAGATATGAGCAGAGTATACCACCTCATTTCAATTAGTTTCAAAATATTAGTGAGTGTTAATTACAAAAATAATAAGGAGCTATAATATTTGTTTTAAATGTGGCAGCAATATGGCTTGGGACTTATCAATTACAACTAAGATTACCATGAGGCAGAATTATAGCCTAAAGTTAAGGATAAAAAAAAGAAACTTGTGTCTTATAGTTTTTTGTTAAAGTTTTATATATAAATTAAATATTATTAAACACGAGAGGGATACTTCAATCTAATTTATGTTTAAGAGACTGCAATTTTGCTAGGCAGTTCTGGTTTTCACTTGGTTTCACAGATCTCAACTTCATTAATGATAATAATATCACTAGCTAGAGGACTAGAAGGTGACAATTCTGTTTCTTGCAGCTGCTTGGTGGATTTGGAGGGCTAGCAACAAGCTATTTTTTCTTTCCTGTTTATCTATTTTCCTCCTGGTGCATAATTTTGATGTGGCAGATATATTTGTACTCATCCTCTTTTTCCTTGGGTTTCATAATCACCAAGAAAGTAGGCTTGCATCATCTTAGATATCTTGATGGTTTGAGCCCTTGGAGCCTTGATTTCATCATTTTTAATGTGCTGCTACTTGGCAAACGTGATCTGCTGCTCCAGTTCTCTTCTCAGTTCGGTTGCAGCAAGTATTAGCTTCCCCTAGCCTTTATTTCTATCTTCCATTTTCGTTCTCTTTTGATGCTTTGATTTGTATAAATTAATTTTCATACTTTGGTGTTTTCTCTCCACTTGCCGAGTTGTAAAAGAAACTTTTGGTGTATTTTCTATCCAGCTTTTGTAGCAAATGATAGCGCGTCCTCTGCAACTTTTCATAGAAGGTGGGTAGAGTGATTTCACAATGATGCTCAAGTTAAACATTTTCAATGAAATCGTAGATGATACCTAAAAGACTTCCATAAGCAAGACTGGCCATGGTAGTAGAATCATCCGGCCTAAATTAATATTTATAAAACCATACACACTAAATTAATATTTATAAAACCATACATAAGAAAAATATGTTGGCTTTTACTCAATGTGTGTGTCTATATATATATATATATATTTATTGGAGTATATAAATTTTATTCATATTTATAATACTATCGCGTCTCTTATATTAGAATTAGATATTATGAATATAGATGGATGATAGCTTTCGAAAAAATATATTTAGAATTTTAATATTAGGATCAAATAAAGTTAAAATTATCTTTTTACAAACAACTTCAATTAATCTCAATGTGAAACAAAAATTACACTTTTAGTCTCTTAATTTTTTTTGTTACCTTGTTATTGGTGTAGTATTCACCAGCTTTGTCGATGACTAATTTATATTGGGGAATCTGGCTGGCCACATATACCCGACAGTAAGTCATTTAATTTTTTTACAAATAATTTTAATTTATATTTATTTATTAATTTTAATTGTATATATGTTTCAGCGCCTTTGCTCATGCGTTTCTGAGTTTTTATATCTTTTCTATTAGCGGTCCACTCTAACTTTTTAGTCAAGATCCGCCATTGTTGACAATTTGTTTTGTCTCACCATATATACTTTGCTTACCATCTGAATAAAGTGTCAGATTCAATGTTTAGTTTATGCAATTAGACTTTGTCGACTGTGCTATCTCACATGACCCCAACCTAATCCAATTTTTAGGGCCCCCCAAAAGGGTATTTAGATTCCCAAAAAAATTAGTAGTTCAAATACGTGAAGTTCATTCCTCAATAACCGGCTTGGTGAAGGAAAAAAAGTAATTTATAACAAAATACGTAAAGTGCAATGTTAAGCAGTCTGTTTTGGGTACTTTAGAGTTTGGAAAAAATTTAAAGTGTTGAAATACACAAAGTACCTCAATAATTGATCAATTGCTGGAAAAACAATAATTGTATGCCAAAATGCACAAAGTACAACGTTAAGGAGTGTAACTTTGAGTTAGTACTCTAGTGTTCTAAAAAATTGAAGTTTAGATATAGTTCATGAAAAAAATTAGTATCTGGTTCATGAAAAATATTAGTATAAAATAAAACTATCATTAGGGATCCAATTTTTAAAATTTAACAAAGTCTCCAAATTGTTTGGGACAGCCCAACAGATCATAAAGCAATAAAAAGTAAAATAATATTAATAATAATATGAGTCTTCCTCAATAGTGAAACAAGAAATATCATTTAAATGTAAATTAGACAAATAATTTTTTAAGTAACTTTTATAAATATGAAAATTTATAATTTTTTTGACTGCTTACAATATTTAAAAATTATAAATTTATTTATTAATTCTTTAAATCTTAACTGTAAAAATATTGTTAAATATAAAATTGACTAAGAAAATACATGCAATACCAAATTGCGTAAGTGTAATTTTTTGGTTACCGCGCAGTTTCTATCGGTTTTGTCGGACTAATCTATGTCGAGAAACCTGGCTGGCCAGATATAAACCCGGCTTTGGCGGCCTGTGTAGTTCTCCCCTCCCAACAGAGTTTTTGCCACACCCAATATTTGAACCCGAGACCTTAGTGTGGGCTTTGAGCCTAGTTACTACTTGGACCAACCCTTAAGTGGTTGTGTAAGTGTAATATTTTTATTTTGGTTACCCTGTCATTGGTGCGCAGTTTCCAGCGGCTTCGCCGATGACTAATCTACACCGGGAAACCTGGCTGGCGACCACGAGTACCCGACTTTGCCGGCACGTGTGGTTCTTCCCTCCAAATAGAGTTTATGCCACACCCAAGGTTCGAATCCAAGACCTTGAGGTGGAATCCGAGTCCAGGACCACTCAGACCAACACGCTTATCGATAGTAAGTGTAATATGTTAATGCCACAAACATTTTTTCTTTTGAAACTCTCATTTTATATTCATTGATATTATTAAATGTCATAATTATAAATATAATTTCTTTATATTGATCTGTATAAGTATAATATCATAAATATCAAAAAATATTAATTACACTTGATTGAATTTTAAATGTTGATGATTGAATTTTAAATGATATAGTCCTTGGGAAGGAAACAATCCGACTGGATGGTTGGGGATTGGTGAGAGAGATTCGGAAGATGTTACGGCTGCCGTGGGGCTTGATGGTGCTTGGCCACAATTGAAAAAGTCAAACTTAATTAAAGATTCTTTGGATCAAAATATAAAGAAAGTTAATTATTTTTTTGAACAAAAAATAAAGTTAATTTACATATATGTTTTAAAAAAAATCAGTTAACACAATTTATTTCTTCGTTTTGACCATGTGATGTTTTTCTTAATTCATAAAAATAAGAATAAATTTCAGTCAACCTAATTTATTTCTTCATAACGACAATGTGGTAAATATTTTAATTCATTAAAATGAGGAATAAAACATTATATATAGAATGCTATGCTCTAAGACAAGCACATCAAATCTCTGTTGTATACCATGAAAATGACGGGGATATGGTCTTTTCTCTTGACAACCTTAACGGTGGTTGTCTTGTCTATTTCACAGACGACATCAGAAACATCCATTGAAAAATTTGAAACTTGTCTTTCTTACCCTTCGCATCCATCAAACTGTGTTGTCTCCAAATCCATTTACACTCCAGAAGATGAATCATTCTCAGAAATCCTGAACAAGCATATACACAATAAGAGGTTTCAAACACCAACAACACCGAAACCTCTAGGCATCATAGTTGTAAGTGAGGAATCAATTGTCCCGACAACACTTAAATGTGCCAAACTTAGCGGCATTCAGATTAGAATCCGAAGTGGTGGCCATGATTACGATGGTCTTTCATATGTATCAGATGTTCCCTTTGTTGTTCTAGACATGTCTGGTCTCAATTCAGTTGATGTGAACATAGAAGATGAGACAGCATGGGTTCAAGCTGGTGCGACACTTGGCAAGGTTTACTATAACATTGCAAACAAAAGCAGTGTTCATGCATTCCCTGCTGGGGTGTGCACTTCTTTAGGTGCTGGTGGTCACTTTTCCGGTGGTGGCTATGGAAATCTCATGAGAAAACATGGTCTTTCTGTAGATAATATCATTGATGCAAAGCTTGTTGATGTCAATGGTAATATCCTTGATAGAAAATCCATGGGAGAAGATTTGTTTTGGGCCATTCGAGGAGGTGGTGGTGCCAGTTTTGGTGTCATTGTCGCATGGAAGCTCCAATTGGTTCGTGTAACTTCACAAATTACTGTTTTCAACGTGCCAAAAAAGGTGGAAGAAGACGCAGCAGATGTTATTTACAAATGGCAGTTAATTGCACCGAAACTACCTAAAGATCTGTTCATAAGAGCACAACCTATTGTGATTAGTGGTAATCAAAAGGGTACAAAGACGGTGCATGTTTCTTTCATTGGCCAATTCTTAGGGACAATTGATACCCTTTTGCCTATAATTGAAAAAAGTTTCCCTGAACTAGGTTTGAAGAAAAGCGACTGCATCCAAATGCCTTGGGTGAATACCACTCTTTTTTGGTACAATTTTCCAATTGGTACTCCCCTTGAAACATTGCTTGTTGAACCTAAAGTTCAAACTAATATGTATTCCAAAGGCAAATCAGACTATGTGAAGAAACCCATTCCAAAAGAAGTTATAAGATCCATGTTGGAAAAGATGGTTAAAGCTGAGTTTATGTTCATGCAGTGGAATCCCTACGGTGGAAGGATGGATGAGATATCAGCATCAGATACTCCATTTCCTCACAGAGCAGGGAACTTGTTCTTGATTCAGTACTTCGTGGGTTGGAGTGAAGATGGCCCTGAAGCCACTGATCGTTACATGAACTTTTCAAGGTCGTTCTATGAATTTATGACACCATATGTTTCAAACTCGCCAAGGGAAGCATTCCTCAACTATAGGGATATTGATATTGGTGCCAATCATCCAAGTAATGTGACAAAAACAGACGTTGCTCGAACTTATGGAAGCAAGTTTTTCAAAGAGAATTTTGGAAGATTAGTGGATGTGAAAAAAAGGGTTGATCCTGAGAATTTTTTTAGATATGAACAGAGTATACCACCTACTATGTAATGGTTGTAATTGGGAAAATTGATCAGTTGTAGTGTTGAGTTTCAAAAAATTGTTGAAAAATGTGTTTTCATTCTTTTCCATGATACCAAACAAACTCAGACTTTTTCAGTTTTCTTATTATCTTTTTAATTGACCTTCCACGTGTATGAAAATATTCTTCTTCTCTTTATAATTGACTATTTTATTATAAATAATAAAAATATATTCCTCAATATTTATTAAAATTGTGATCATTATATCATATTATAATATATTTTTTATTTAATAGCGTCCTCTTTTGCTTTTTACTTTTCTTTTGTGTAATGTGGATGAGATAATCTGTCTCGAGTAAATTTACATAAATCTAATTTTTATGACTTTTTTGTATTGAATTCTTAAAGTCAAAGCAACTAGTGTAACCAAAAAAAAACTAAAGAAAGTAAAAAAAAAAGTCAAAGTATTTGGGTCAACTTTTATATAATATTTGAATGTGGGTTTAGATATCTTAGAATAATTTACATTTGGTATGTCCTTCACTATTAGTTGTCTTGGCAATTTCAGTGACATAGAAACGTCGATTCCCTAGTTCAAATCGAGTGTGACTGTGCGTGGTGATTATTTGTTATTTCATCTAAGTATAAAAAAAATTACATTTAGTATATATAATAGAACATTAGTGATTTTTAAGATGTAGAAACTACCTACAATCGGCACACTAAAAATGTTGATATTCAAATAGGGGTTAAATATATTTTTAGATTTTATAATTTTGCTTTAAGTTTCTATAGAAATATTTATCGCCTTTTCGTGATCCATAATAGTTTTCGTCAACAATTTTAGTCCTATAAAATATCAACACATGTATACTTTTCAAATTTAATTTTTTAATGATGTTTTGCATGCTTATTAATGTTAAGAACATTATAAACATTTCATCCACTGGTGCACCAAAAAAAACAGCATTTCATCCACTTTTGGTAAAAAAACATTTCGTTCACAAAAAATTCAAATTTTTTAGCAAGAAATGAATTAAATATGAATTTTTTAACCCCAAAAACTCTAGAAGCAAAATAAAGGAAATGTTGAACTTATTTTTTGTAGAGAATTAAATTATAACAAATAGAACATAGTGTATATGCAAAGTTTGGTATCATTCCGTAACATTAATTTATTTTAATATAAAACTATTGACAACAAATATTGCGGAGACTAAAAATTGATGAAAAACTTTATAGGGACAAAAAAGAAACGCTGAAAATTTATGGCGACTGGAAACATATTTAATCCTTTAAACAATTATGGAGACTGAAAATTGATTCTAATATATTCTGTAATGTCTTTAAGAGTTTTTTTGTTTGTTTGTGGACGGATTGGCGAGTGTTACTTGAAACTCACACACACAACTGCGAGACCCTAGCCAGGTTACCCAAGACAAGATATACAGCTTAACAATTTTGATAGTTAAGCTAAGTCTTATGGATGAACTTTCAAGAGTTTAAATCAAAGAAGAATCTGATATGAATTCATTAGTGAGTAATTCTGGACTACAACCACAATTGAGAAGCGTGATGATGTTTGAAGTACTTAAGTTAAAGCTGGTGTGTATCAATATATGATTTGTACATATTCAAAATTTACAAAAAAAACATTCACGTGATTTTCACCCATTACGGTTTAAAGTTGATGTGTATCAATGTATGATAATTGTTGGTTCACGTGGTTCTCCCCTCCTAATAGGGTTTTGCCACATCTAAGATTCGAACCAAAACCTTGAGGTGGGATCTGAACCCAGTAACCGTTCAGACCAACCCTTGTTGGTCCTAATTAGGTAATCTTAATTGTCTTATGTTTTCTTAAAGTGTTAATTGTCTAAGATTCGAACCAAGACCTTGAGGTGGGATCTGAATCATGCCATGAGGACTCTTATAAACAAGATCATCAAATAACCTTATGCATATAATTAACATGAATTTTAGTACCCAAAATCATCAAATAGCTTGTAAGAACCTAGAAAACATGATATCCAACACAAAATTGATCATACCAACATACTATCAAACATCCAATCATGACATGCAACCAAGAATTAATCAACATAATTTACTAACAAAAGAGCTTGTAAACAGATGAATGTCGTCTTCATAACAGTTTAGCAGGGTGCAGCAGAAACCTCACACAACATTTTCAAATTATAACCATGAAATCAAGTGAATAAAATTTACATGCTACAACCCATTATGGGTTTTATGGATGCCACCATAAAAATCCCCATAATCAAATGAAGGAAATCACTTTGAGAAGACTCCAAAAATTGGTAAAAGGTTGAAGATGCATAAATTGCTTCTTCTTCCTCCTATTCTCATGTTTTTCCCTTTATTTTAGTTCCTAAATATCCTTCTTGACTCCATCAACGTCCAGCGTGTCATCTTTCTACTCCTTCTCTTTCATAAGTTTTCTCCCTTTCTCTCTTCCCTCTTCTGTCGTTTTCTCTATTTGTGTCTCAAGTTTCTTTTTCTTTTCTCCCTCTCTCACTATTGAATATGCGTGTCCATGTAGTTGTTCATTTCAGTGGTTTCCCTTTATCATTTGCAAATTTGTCTTATGGTTGAGTAAGGTCAACATCGAGCATGGAGAATTCACTTTCACTTATGACCTGCATCACAAACGAGTACACATATATAATTGATACTAGTTTTGTTACAATATTATGCATATGAAAATCTTTTGTGATAGATAGTAGCGTATGTAGGACCCTAACCTAGAATGGTCAAATGATTTAATTTAATAATTAGTGCACATCATCGTGTAGAATTTTTTTTACAATGTCAGTCAATCACGAAACAACACATCATAAAAAATGTTTGGTTTTATCTCACTTACGTTAAAAAGTTTGTACAACGATGTTATATACCAATTAAACATATATTGTTTTTCTAATTTGGTAACTTTGGTCCTTATAATTTTTTCACTGCATTTTTTCTTGCTAAAAATCATTGATTGTGCAAATTTACTATCTCACTTTCCTAAAATTCAAGATTTTTGATGACCAAAAGTGCAAATAATACACGATTTTGAGGGAAAAAATTACGAAATTAAAAAAAATGGGGACCAAAAGTAAAGTAAAAGGACTAAAATCACTAAGTTAACAAAAATCACCATATTTGTTTGTGATAATAATAGACTAATGAGACTAATTAAACTAATGGACTTGTTATTGTTCTTTTATCTCTTTAGACAAATAAACTTAGTTGGGGTATAGTTAAATAACATATTATTCGGGTAGTTAAATATAAAATATACTTAATTATTCAAAGACATATATTATTTTATATAAAATGGACTTAATTATTTTATATATATTATTTTTTGGTAGCCAAAACTACGCCATAGTTACACTACCAATTGCCCCTGAAGTGTAACAGGAAATAGTAACTAAGAATAGTAATAGAAAAAAATGAGCAAGGTGTGCAAAAAAATAATACTAGGAATATCAAAATATATATTTCATAAAAGTATTGATACAAATATTTAAATTTAAGGGTGTGCAATTGCACACCCCGAACAATACGTAGATCCTCATCTGGTGCTACAAATAAAAAATGTTTTGGGGGGACTAATGTTGATGTGACTATCATTGGCCAAAAGGCCCAAAGATCTATTGCTAATTTTAAGAGTATTATTAGTGCGTTTCTGTTGGAGACGCTAAATGTAGGTCTAAATGTGCCTATATTTGATGTTGACTGGACACCCCCTTATAATGGTTGTCATAACTCATAAGCTTAACGTTGACGCTACTGGTCCAACAGAGGGAGGGGTAAATGGCGATGGTAATGTGGTAAGAGATGTTGATGTTATCGTGGTTCATTACCAGATTCAAAGATAGTAGAAGCTTTAGCCACGAGGAAGAGTTTGGAATTCGCAAAAATTATTTTTCCTCGATCCCATAGTAGAATCAGATGCTTCAAATGTTGTCCTCGCGTTGAACGCTCATCAACGATCTCCAACCTATGTTGTTAAAATATTGGGAATTGTATTGATTTTAATGTTTATTTTCATAGTTTAAGTTTTTCATGTTAGGACTGAAGCCAACCAAACTCTCATTATTTAGCTAAAGTGCTCTTTGTAATCCGGATTGCAAATGGATTTAAGAGACTCCATATGGTATCTTGGTGTCTTGGCTTTTGATTTATTGCTAGACTTTTGTTAATTAAATTATCTTTGACCGTACCCAAAAGCTATAATTGAGAAATAAATAATTAATATGTAACCTTCAATATATATATATATATATATATATATATATATATATATATATATATATATATATTTACAAATGATAAATAAAAAATTCTTAAAAATAAATATGTAAAAAGGGACCCATGACGTTTTTTTTATAAAAGAACTCAACTAATGCTGGCCATTATTGAAAACCCAAAAGCAATTATGTATTCTCTTTGAGCAAAAGTATAGCGGAACTAAACTAAACTTTTTTTAATAGCAGAAAAAATTAATTAATATATAGGTATATATAATTATAAGCCATATAGTGTTAAATATATATATAATTTAATTTTTTTTATTTTCTTATTTTGTTAAAAATGCGGTTTAATTTGAGGGTATATACTATAACTAAAATTTATTAAAACCCTTAAACTATTTTATTTCATGTAATTTAGTAATGTAAAATAATACATATAATTTTTATAACTAATTATTATTATAACTATGAAATTTATAATTATATAATACAATATCTCAAATATTATTAACTTATTTATTGTTTCTATAAATTTAAAATGTGTAAAGTATTTGAACATAAAATTGACTAAAAAACACATTCAATATTATGTAGTGTAAAAGCTTATAGCAAGAACTTACCGAGAACAATTTAGTAGATTCCAAAGACCACAACCACAACCACAAATAATCTGATCTACTACGATCCAGACTAATCAATCTAAAAACACGCCCAACACTGTAACCTCTGCCATGTTCTGGTGGTCGGATAAATTACTCCACGAAAATTGCCACTCCCAAACGTTATGATCCAAGCACCAACATCAGTCACAAGATACAGCTTCGCAGCACAACCTGCATACAAATGAGGAAACACCAAATACAAAGGCTAATGCCAATTCAATGATGATGCCAAAAAGTCACCTCCTTATACCACTACCAAGGTGACGCCTTAAACAAGCCTCAAACCACCCATCTGAAATCAAATCATTACCCACATCAATGAGGTCACGCCACCACAAAGTCCTTCTTCCCTCCCACTTGAGGAATGCCAATAAAAGAAGTATTTGAAAGATTACCATATCTGTAGGATAAAATCTCAAACCAATTGGCATTGACATGAACAAAAAGTCTCCACTTCCACTTAGATAATAAGGCGATATTAAAAAGCTCAAGGCGGTTTTCGATAAAAAGTCCTCCTTCCGCTTTTGGTTGCAAACTTTGTCCCGCACCACCACAAGAAATCCCTGAATCTTAATCATAGAATTAATAACCACCTTCGGAGCCTTAATGGAGAAAGAATATAAGAGTGCTATTTAGTATCGAGTTGATGAGAGTTACAAGACCCTCCAATATTAATTACGGCCTTCCATGAAGCGAGTCTCCTACGAAGCAAATCTAAGACCGGATTCCAAGTTGCGACCCTTCCGGGATTAGCCCCCACCGGAATCTCTAAAAATTTAAAAGGAGTAGATTCAGTTCGCCAATGAAGGAAAGTCGCCGCCATATCCAAAAACTCTTCAAATAGATTTAAACCAATAAGTTTACTCTTATGAAAGCTAACTGTTAAACTTGAAACAAGTTCAAAACTCCTAAGAATGATTTTGATGCTCTAAAGATTGTCTATATTTTGGTTAAAGATCGCATCGTATATTTGAAAGATTTATCTCCTTTTACTCTTCACCAATTATTTATTACTTTCATTATTGGCCAAGATTCGTTCTTTTAAATTTTCTGTTAAAGTAAACCTATCCAAAGTTAAAATTATCCAAATTTTCTATTTATCAGAAAATATAATCCTAAAGGTTAAATGCAGCATGATATAATTTTAGGTAAAAAGTTGTTTGATACAAGAATGATGTATTAGATTTGATATGATCTAGTGTAAAAAGGATCTAATTTTAATATTTAACATTTAAGTGTTTTATTTAAACGAATATATTTCACAATTTAAAAACAAATTTTAATCTTTTTTGGGTATTTAACGGCACCGAAGCCTCAAAGCAAAACAACAACTTAAAAAAAACAAGTCTAGGAATAAAATTTCCTAAAAAAGATCAAATGTCTTATTAATTACTCTCTTTTTTATTTCTTTTGGACAATTTTCTTATTTATCGTATGAATTCACATTCATATATTATCACTTTTTCCCGGAAATAAAAAGTCGTAATTAATAAAAATATCTTGGGCAATTAATTAATAAGCCTTTTTTACTCAAGTAATACCATATGTATGTTTTTCATTTAATTCGTGATTTACTTTCCATTTGAAACATTTTTAAATTTTACTATTTAAAATTTAAGTGTTTTATTTATATGAATATATTTCGTAATTTAAAAGCAATTTTTTTTGTATTTAACAGGGATGAAGGCCCAAAGCAAAACAGCAAATAACGAAAAACAAATCTGGGAATAGAATTACCTAAAAAGAATGAAATGTCTTATTATTTACTCAGTTTTTTTTGACAATTTTTTTATTTATAGTATGAAGTCGATCAATTTCGTATACTATCTTCACTTTTTCCACGAAATAAAAAAAGTGTATAATTAATAAGAATATCTTTGAGCAATTAATAAGGCTTTTTTTTTACTCAAGCTATACCATCTATATGTTTTTCATTTAATTCGTGATTTACTTTCCATTTGAAACATCTTTTTTTTTAATATTGAGGGTTTCCCTGTAAGACTTTTTTTTTATTTTTATAATGTTACTCTTTAAAACTATGATGATCTTATAGGTTATCCTCTTTATGATTTTATGTAATCATGATATAACGTAAAAATTATCCTTATTTAAAGATTGTTTTACATAAATTAAAGAAGTCAAAAACTCTTCACTATCCTCTTTGAAAGTCAATTTTCAATATAGGATGAGGATGAGGTCAAGTGGACGGTTGGGGATGGAAAGAGTAGCATTGTGTTCAAAAAGCAAGGAGTTGTTTACCCAAAAAAAAAAATGCAAAGGAGTTACTACTCAACTCTCTTGGGAGTCCAAATAGAGTAATTGTACATTGAAAGAAAAATATTGGTAAATTGTATATTGGCATTGGCTTGTTAAAAATACCATTGTTTTGGAACCCAAAAAATGGCCAAAAGTACCAAAGATAGAAAACGGAGGAAGTAATATTTTTCTAAGATACACTTAATTGTTTATTATATATAATTAATGGTATATATCAAAGTAATAAATAATAAAAAAAGAAGAACGTTTTTTTTTTTTTTTACAAGAACAAACTTAATTCATTTCATTAAACAGAATTGTTTCAATACAGGTTGGAATGAAATCAAAAACGTGGGAACTAGCAAACAATCTTGATGCTCGTGCTAACGTATGAGCAACAAGATTAGCTTGTCTCCGAATATAGCTAACCTCAAAGCTAGGAAAAAGATGTAATCTATTACGACAATACAATAAAATAGTACCAAGCTCGGTATTCGGCAAAGACTCTAGCTTCAAGCCATTTACAACTGGAGCACAGTCCAGTTCAATGGAAACAGAAGATAGCCCCAAAGCTTCCAACCAAGCCAATGCTTCCTTAAGACCAATTGCCTCCGCTTCTTGCGGTGTTGGGACTCCATGGAACCACATAGTTTTGCCTCTATAGAAATCACCTGTGGACGTTCGAATACACAAACCAATACCATATTTGTTGTCTTCCGCAAAAATTGTCGCATCGACGTTACATTTTAAAGCTCCTGCTGCTGGCCGAACCCACCTCAATACCCGTGGCAGCTGCTGGCCCGAGAGCACAGGAGGATGGTGCTGTTGCTGGCGCGCTCCCAACCAAGCGTCAAACATATCCTTCGCGGCGTGAACGACTTGCTCAACCGGTTGTAACGCCCCAGCCCAAACCTTGTCATTACAGCGACGCCAAAGAGCCCAAATACCCATTAAAAACCTGTTTCTACTAGCCACGGACAACGAACCCAGCATCGAAAAAATGGCATCACGCAGAGTTGCTGCATTTTCTGCTGCAACCCGAAAGGGCAGCAACAAGTCCAGCTTCTGCCACACTTCCTGTACAGCGCTACACTCCAAAAAAACATGACTATCTGTTTCCTCTTCTTGTTCGCAAAAAGGACACAAAACGGTGCAATCAACATGTCTCTTAACCAAGTTACTACGAGTAGGAAGACACCCCCTAGCAAGCCTCCAAATTAATAATTTAACTTTCGGTGGAACGCCCGCTTTCCAAATGGACATCCAATCACCGTCAATTCTAGCATGTGAATTATTAATAATTTCCGGAGTATCCATAAGCGCATAGTAAGCCGAGCGAACCGAATAAAGACCGGACCGACTCCGCCACCAAGATAATTTATCTTCCTCCAAGTCACTGTACCTTGGCATGCTTTTGATGAGCATAGCCTCTTCTTGACAAAAAAGTTGATCAATTAAGCCATAATTCCAACCACTATTGTCTTGGTTCATCAAGTCCTTAACCCTCATTTCTTCCATCCCTTGAGCCATAGGTGATCTAACAAAGCTATCACTACGTCCCTTCAACCACGGATCTCTCCAAACTGAAATTTTGTCGCCATTCCCAATCCTCCAACGTGCCCCCAAATTCACAACTACCCGGGAAGAGAAGATACTACGCCAAACAAAGCTGGGATTATGGCCCAAGCGAGCCCCCATAAAGTCATCATTAGGATAATATTTAGCTTTAAAGATTCTACTTACAATAGTATCTGTACGAGTAGCAAGATGCCATGCCTGCTTCCCTAGCATTGCCAAATTGAAGCCATGAAGATGACGGAAGCCCATACCTCCAAACTCCTTTCTAACCGAAAGCTTCTCCCAACTCAACCAATGAATACCCCTCCTCGTGCCACGGTTCGTACCCCACCAAAATGAATTCATCATTCTTTCAAGCTCCTCACCCAGTGTAGATGGAAGCATGAAGGTGCTCATACAATAAGTTGGAATGGATTGAGCAACTGACTTGATTAAGACTTCCCTGCCAGCCTTAGATAAGTGCTTCCCCGACCAATGATGTATCTTCCTCCAAATCCGATCCCTCAGGTAGCCAAAGAGTTGTTTCTTGTTTCTTCCAATCATAGACGGAAGTCCCAAATATTTGCCCGTTCCAAGACATTCTGTGACTCCCAATATAGCTGTAACATCAAAGCGAGCCTCCTGTGAAGTATTCCTGCTAAAATAAATTTCAGATTTTTGTAAGTTAATAGCTTGCCCCGATGCTCTCTCATAGGTGTTAAGAATATCCTTGAGATGCCTACTCTCTCTAGCATCGGCTCTGCAAAACAAGAAACAATCGTCAGCAAAAAGGAGGTGTGAGAGAGAAGGAGCCCCTCTGCACACCTTCACACCATGAATATCCCCTCTGCTCTCAGCTCTCTGTAGTAAAGTAGTGAGACCCTCTGCACACAATATAAATAGGTAAGGTGACAGTGGGTCACCCTGCCTCAGTCCTCTCCCTGGAATGATAGGTCCCACTTTTTCACCGTTTATCATAACTGAGTAAGTAACTGTTTCCAAACACATTTGCATCCACCGAACCCATTGGTCATCAAATCCCATCTTCACAAGAATACGCTGCAAGTAGACCCAATCCACTCTATCATAAGCCTTACTAATATCAATTTTTAGCACCAGCTCCCCCTTCTTCCCCGTTGTTTTGCACTTCAAATGATGTAATGTTTCAAACGCCACCAACACATTATCAAGAATAGATCGATTTTCCACAAAGGCAGATTGTTCAAGAGCAATAAACTTTGGAAGTAGAGGTTTTAATCTATTAGCAAGTACCTTCGAGATAATCTTGTAAATGACGTTGCAAAGAGAAATGGGCCGAAGATCTTTCATAGACGTAGGATTCTCCACCTTTGGAATTAGCACAATATTAGAATCATTTATATTAGGGGGGAATTCGCCCATGACCAGCCACTCCCTACCAATATTAAACAACTCCACTCCACATAAATTCCAGAACCTCTTGAAGAAAGCCGGATTTAATCCATCCGGTCCTGGCGCTTTGTCGGAATGCATTTGAAAAAGAGCTTGTTTGAATTCTTCAATCTCAAGAGGACGCACCAATAAGTGATTATCATTATCCGATACCCGTGGCTGAACATGATCAATAACGCTCCCATAATCACCTCCCCCACCATGAAAAAGATTTGCGAAATAACCCCTAGCCACTGCGCAAATATCCTGCTGGTCCGTCACTTCCACACCATCCTCTGTAACTAGCTTTGAAATGTGATTCCTTCTCCGCCGTGCACTAGCCATCGCATGAAAGAAGCGAGAGTTAGTGTCCCCGTCACGCAACCAACATACCTTAGCACGTTGTCTCCAAAAAGCCTCCTCTTGCGCTAACAAAGTGCTTAGACGATTCTTGGTCTCTATAACCATCGGATCCTCACCCCCACCAGGCATGACACGCAATTCATCAATTAAGCGACGACATTCATTGATCTCATCCCGGTACCTTGATCTAAGCTTCTTACCCCAAGCATCCACCGCCGATGTACAATGATTTAATTTATCAAGGAAGCCCAACCCGTCACTACGACTCCAACTCTCCTCAACCACCAAGGGAAGCTCATTTTCTTCAAGCCAACTATTCTCAAACCGAAACTCACGCCTCCTCAAGATTCTCTCCAAGTAATTCAACCTCAACCACAAAGGACTATGATCCGACTTATCCGAGACTCCATTCACAAATCTATTATTAGGGAAAGTATCCAACCAAGATTGAGTAGCAAAAATACGATCAAGTCTCCCTTCCTTTACTTCCGACGTACCCAAACTCTTAGTCCACGTGAATCTATGACCCTCCATGGGAAGGTCCACTAAATGGCTCTCTTGAATAGCTTCTTGGAAACCACGAATTACCCACGGTTGACGATCTTGTTGTCCTCTAATCTCGTCATTGGAAAGAATGTCATTGAAGTCTCCCATAACACACCATGGCAAATCGTTGTCCCTAGATAACGTCTTCAAAAGATCCCAAGAGTCTCTCCTTCTTCCACTTTCCGGATACCCATAAAAACCCGTAAGCCGCCAAAGAGGACGGCCCACAGAACTAACCTCCACATTAATAAAATTCGAAGAATAATTCAAGATACGACAATCAAACGGATGCTTCCAAAGCAAAGCAAGACCCCCGCTTCTACCAACTCTATCCACAGCAAAAGCATTATCAAAACCCAGCCTAACACGAATGTCTTCAATTCTATTAGCATGTACCAAAGTTTCACACAAAAAGATTACGTCCGGATGGTACGCCCGAACGAGGTCACGGATGGACGAAACTGCACTCGGGTTGCCCAGGCCCCGGCAGTTCCAACTAATGAAACTCATTTGTCCTGGCAGGCCTGCTTGCCAGGACCTGCCTCTAAAAAATTTTGTCTACCATGCAGCATATTCACGTCACCCAAAGTCTCCACCGTTGGCTCCTCACTAGCATTTTCCAATTCTGACTCATTCCCCTTTTTTCGTTTGCGATCCTGGTCAATAACCATAACATCCTCAGTAGCATTTTTGTTAGTAACCGTGACCAAGTTCAATGTATCATTAGCACCAGTTTTTTTGATAGGGAAAAAAGATTGAGGATCCTTGAATATTGCAACCATATTACTAGATGCTTTTGCGTTAGAAAAATTTGCCTTATTAATAGGAGAACTTTCGGCCTCATTAATAGGAGGATTATAACTTCCTTGATTTGCTCCTTGATTTTCGCGCCCCTCACTCCTTGGATCACGCCTAGCATTGAATGATTGGCTAGGGTTCACCCATCCACCGTCGCCGGCATCACGCCGCCACCGAGACCTTGTGATGGCAGCCCCCCTACGCATTTCAGCACGAAGTTCAGGCCCCCATCCCCTCACGCCGTCATCCACACCCATAACAAAACGCTGCTCGCATGAACTCTCACCATGCCCTAGCCTCCCACAAATATAGCAAAATACCTCCAACCTCTCGTACTTAAACGACACCATTCTCGCCTCCCCACCTTGCTTCCGTATCTTCTTTGATCTCATTAACGGAAATGTAACATCGACCATCACCCTTATACGCATAAAAGACCGTAGGAAATTTGAAGAGTTCTTCTCATCATATTCTAAGAAGACGCCTATGGAGTTTCCCAAACCCTTACCAACCGACTCAGACATGAAGCCAAAAGGAAGATCATGCACTTGTATCCAAAAAGGGACTTGGTAGAGAGGAACATCTTGTGGAGGCACCCCTTCTTGGATCACACTGAGAACAAGTAAATTTTTATCAAAGTACCATGGACCTTGTTTAAGAACCTTTTGGACATCCAACTCATGATAGAATTGAAAAGCAAATATCCCTGGCTGTATCTCGTTGATCGTAACTCCACGCCCTGGCCGCCAGATCTCCGCCATCTTGTCCTTCATCATCGCAACCCTAACACTCCTATCAGTATGGAATCTCCCCACCAAACAAAGAGGCTGCGCCGCCAGCCCTTCCCCCACCAAACAAAGAACGTTTCTTTTTTTAAAAGGGGAAAAATAGAATATTTTTTATAGGAACTCAACTAACTAGCCAAAACTGAAAACCCAAAATGAATTCAAGATTTTTTTTGAGTAAAAGATAAAGGGGGTTAATATATTAGTTTTCTTTGCATAATAAAGAAAGTTTTTATACATATAGGAAAGATTCAGTTGAGAACACTTTTTTTTGTGAGAACTTGTTCTCACTAAATCATAATTGTTAGATTAAGTCAAATAAAGTACTTGCCATTTTTGTTTTGTTTTTCCCTCTAATTTTTATGCTTTCAGTTTGTTTTACGAGCTTTGCAAGTTCAAATATTTTGACCATGTCTTACAGGGAACGGGGAGTGGCAATGGATGGTGACGACCTGAGGAGGCAACGATCACGGTGGGGGCGAAAAAAAAAAGTCAATTTTTTCAATTGCTTTTTTCAGCTTTACTTTTATTCTTGAATTCACCTTTAATAATCTTGAATGAGATAACAAATTTGATAAATACTTTGTTTCTTACTTTTTGGCATCCATTTCATATCTTGACGCTGAATTCTGGCCAAGTATTATATGAATATACCTATTGTAATCAAAGTCATACTTGGTATTTTTACTGATATAGTCATTGGCTGTCACATTAACATTGATATAGTCTCTACTCACATTTGCTTGACATATATGGTTGATGCTCTTGAGAAGCAAGAATATATTCTTGAGAAATGATAACTACTTGAGTGCTTATCTCGAGTGAATACTAAAGTTATTCACAATACCATATCTTTAGTGTATTTGTTGCTAATTTAGTCAAAATGAAAATTGCCACTATCTTTCATTAGAATAACTTTAGTGCATTCTATGTTTGCAATCATGTGTGCATGAGATTATGTCTTGAAAAGAGTAGAAACACCTTTGGGCTTAGTGGCTTTCTTAAGATTCATGTTGTTTATAGATTAGTGAAAACATAATTGCATCTATTCACTTAATTAAATTGTGCACTATTGCTATTTAATTACATCTATTCAATTTTGTAAATTGAGAGTTACTATGATGAATGAAAGGTTGTGTTTATGTGCAGAACTATGGTGACTTTGATGGCACGAGTATGCAATGAAGACAAATTTCGGATCCAACCTCAAGGGTTAAATTGTTTTAATGTATATTATATATATGATCAAAATGCTCCAAATTTTGCAAATGCAAAATCTACAGACATCTAGCCAAATGATGTACATATTTTCTCAATTATTTTTGTAGGAGACAATTTATCTTACATGTACATATCAACAATTTTATCTAATTTTACAATTTTTAAAATATTTATGACTTCATAACAATTTATAACAAGTACGGTATCACCCGTGCGGATGCACGGGTATAGTACTAGTGTCTTTTAAAGTCCTTTCACCGCAACAAGTTTCCCTTGTTGAGTATACAATGAAAATCGCTTCTATTGGCAAATAATTGATGGAGAAAAAACTTATGAAAATAGATTCTTCTGGGTTTATTTTACTTTAACCCACAACTATCATGGTTAATACAGCGGCATATCCAAAAGTTTTCTACATATAGGACTAAATTTAGTTTAATATGTTCTTAGAAAAAATCTAATATAAAAAAGAGTGAAGACTCAACCTAGTACCCGAGACTAATAACACATTTAACCTTTTTTTATTTCTTGAACTCATTTTTAGGAAAATAAAACAACTTGAAAACGCTGTATGAAAACCTTCGTTTTAGCCAAATTATATAACCTCAATATCAACTTGGACCATATATATATATATATATATATATATATATATATATATATATATATATATATATTTACCATTTATGATGACCTTAAAACTTGAAATTTCTTGTTGTCTAAAAAAAAACCTTGAGATTTCTTCGATACACTAAATATAATTTTCATTCTAATTACTTATTGCTTATTGGGTTTTCATTGTCGGTTGTTACTCTTTCGCAACCTCGATCTCACTAGAACGGTCTGGGTTGATGGATTTACAAGAATTTCAGACCAACTAGTGGGTGGCACGGTCTGTGCCCAAGGAACACGGTCCGAGTCAAAACTCAGAATATGTTTTAAAGTTGTTTCCAAATGTGATTCTCATTTCTTAGGCAACCCTACCTATCCCAAGTCTTAATTAACATTATAAATCATATAATTTCACACAAGTTCAACACATTCAATCATTATTCATCAACTTTAATAAGCATATCAATCAAGCAAGTAGGTCACACATTATAAGCAATTTCTAAGTCGATGTATGGATCATTATCATATACAATTTAGGGATATAATGCATATAATGCATCAAACACATTTAGCAAAAACAAACAGCAAGACAGAAGATTAAAAGCACTAAATGTGCTTAAAACCCTAAAGTGACTAAGGAAGGAAAGAGGAACTCACTAGTTATGTTGTTCCCTAACTCAATATTCTCTTGATAGCGACCAAAACTTTGATTGTGTTGAAGGTAGTCTCCAATCACCAACTCTAACTCCCACTCTTAAGCTTGAATATCTCCTTTCCCATATACAATCTTTGTACGTATAAATTCTTAGTGATAATCTAAACATTGACGCCTCAGAATTTACTAACTATTTTGATTTTGCATGTTCAAATTTTGAACAATTAGCTCATCGTACACTCTTCGGGTGGGAAGCCAAGCTACTCATTGAGCTTATGTAATTACTGACATCAACATCTTGGTCCCTTGAGCTAGACAGTGGGTCTGGATTAAGAACCCCTCAAGTTTTTTTCAGTGTCTTTAACTTATTCTCTTCTATTGGACCAAAAAAAAAACTTATTCTCTTCTATTAGCGGGGATCTCTCGTATCTCACATCTCCCAAATCATGTGCTTAAAGTCCAATAGATTTTAGTTTTTTATTTAGTATAAACCAATGGATTTAGAGAAATAGTGCACGGGTCATTAGCCATTCATAAACCAATGAATTTTACTTTTTTACTAATTTTTGAAAAATAGAAAATTGTTTTTAAAAACCTTATCAAACATACTCTTTAGCGAAGATGACATTGTGAATCCAAGAGCACTTCGATGAGATGGTAGGGTTCTCTTCCGGCTTAACCAATGTCTTAGGTTTGAATCCAACATTGGGCATGCAGCAGTTTTAAATCTCTTGAGGGAGAGTTTTGTCGCCCATTGTGGTCCTACCCAGCTCGAGAGATTAGTCTTCTGAGGGAGAGTTTTTCCGCTCATCGTGTTCCTACCCGACTCGAGGGATTAGTCTCTGCAGTTGCGCGTAGAGGATCCCCGGTTTATTAAAATTTCATGTATCAAAAAAACAGAGGACGTGGTGATCATTCGTAAGTCCTAGCTTAACTGGCAACTGCCAAAATTGTTACGCTAGATGTCATGTCCTATCTTCGAACCCGAGACTTTGTAGTAGTGTGAGTTTCAGGTGACACTTGTTGTTCTCTCTATTGACAAAAAAAAAAGATGACGTGGAGATCCTAACTACCAAACTCCTATTCTTCTTCCCCACTGTAATTTTTGGTTTTTCTTTTGTAAAATAAAGGAAAAGTTGAGAGGAAAAAATAACCAAAAATGAGCAAGTAGCAGCAGTGTAATTTGAAGGCACTTATTGACCTACTTACCATAAAAGTAGTGTCCAGGCTGCATCTCATGTGGTATAGGTGAAGTTTCACATTCTGAAAAGCAATACAACCATCCAAAACCAAAAGTGCTCAACAGCTTAAAAACATTTGGACCTGAAATCAACGTCTTGGATGGATATAGATTGCCTATCCCATTAAAGGTAAATTTAGATGAACAGGTTCCATGAATAATACACTCCAATCCAAAGTGCCTAAAAAATACATTGATTAATATCACGAACTCGAGTTAGTGTAAAAGCAAAACAACTTTCTCAACTTCGATACTTTTTGGTGCATAAAAACTAGAAAATATCATCTATGCTATTGCCTATTGCACCTTATAGGACCACACACCTTCACCTCCACCTCCACCTTCACCCTTTACCTTTATTATTCCATGCCTTCTTCTCACGCCAAAAAGCTCATAAACCCCACAAAAACACCCTTTCTAAAGCCCCCCATGCATAGTGGCCCTGTTCAGTCCCATCAGAATTTTCTTACTTTTTTTCTCATCTCCCATAACTACTTTCTCTTCTTCTATCATGGCCTTAACTTTATTATTCCCATTTCCATGGAAATCGTAGTTGCCAGAGAGGAAAAACAAAAAATACACAATATCAATGGATGAATGTAGATTTGTTTTAGAATTTAAGTTCGATTCTTCCCTATATCTTGATAAATTCTTGAACTCCCTACTAGTTGAAATTATTTCCTTTTTATCAATGTTCTCTTCAGATCCTCTGTTTTCTTTCATTGTCACCTTCTACACCTTACTTTTCCTCTATTTACCTCCCTTGTTCTGGAAGATAGTTTTCTCGCCGGTGCTTATTCTCACCGGGATTCTCTTGCTTACTATCCTCCGCATCGGTGCAATTCAAAAGACTCAGAATGAGCAAAACAACAATCAAGAAAGTCACAAACCTATTATCGTCAAAGTAGAAAACAGAGCAAGCAAATGCAGAGAAGAGAAACAGAGTTCATCAAGTTCTATTGAAACGAAGGAATCGGAATCTCCGGAGCGAGTACACCAGTGGGAATATTCGTGTAACAGTTCAGAAATAGAGATTGATTCTGAAATGGGTTTTGAGAAAAGTTCGTGTTTTGTGGAATGGAACGTGAGGGCACCATTGGAGGTGATATACGAAGAATACGAAGGTGAAGAAACAGGGGATGATCCAAAAGAGAGAGAAGAAAGCAGAAACATGGGTATTTTGAGTTACCCTTCGTTGTCACGTTTTTATCCGGAATCTGATTCGGATAGCTCGTCGGAGAATGGTGAATGGGACTCGCCGGAGGATATTTGCTTCCGGTGGGATGAAGAAGATAAAGAAGGGTTGATTGAGATAGCTTTAGATGGTAGC
The DNA here is from genome assembly GCA_963573325.1 of Astragalus glycyphyllos. Taxonomy (NCBI): domain Eukaryota; kingdom Viridiplantae; phylum Streptophyta; class Magnoliopsida; order Fabales; family Fabaceae; genus Astragalus; species Astragalus glycyphyllos. The sequence continues at coordinate 68,182,576 of OY754310.1, forward strand.
AAGATGAAGAGAGAGTTGGAGTTTCAATACGAGGAAGAGAATTTGATTGAGATTGATATTTCTCCGATGAGGTACAGAGAGCTTTCCGGCGACAATGAGGTTCTTGACGGTGAGATCAGTTGCAACTAATGCGTTATGAATTCAACAATTTGACGGTGCAGGGGGGTAAAATGAGAAAAGGGAACTGATTCATTTTTTTTCATTCGTAGGTTTTGTTGCATGTCTGTTTTGGATGTGGCTTGTGGTTACTACCGTCGTACTTAATCTGTGCTCTAAGAACAATCAATTACTAAACTCAAAGATTCAAATGTTTCGTTAATAACATATCTCATGTACAGGGTAGTACGTTAATTCCCAATAATGAGATAATTATTATAGGTGGTGTATTCATAATTTCATATCAATGAAATCTTATTTTTCTTAGTATTTGTCTATCAACATCAAATATGATCAGTTTGTTAAAAACACATTATCAAATGTGATCATTAAAATATTTTTTGTCAATTAATATATTTTTTGTAATTCCTTTAAATTATCATTAAAATACATTTGGAGAACAATTTAATTAAATTACCATTTGATATCGATAGGAAGGCTCCACTTGACAAAACCAGAAAAGCACAAAACGTTTGTTGGTGGATCCGATTCTACTTCTAAGTTCTACCACGGAATAGTTTCATAATTGTATTGCGAAGCACGACTTAGGGTGTTTGGAAACTAACTCTATCCACGGCAACCTTGTTGTAATCGTGAAAGCTCTCTTTTGGAGTTTTGAGATTGCTACATGTATTACTCTTCCAACTGCGGATCCAGACGTACGCTTATGGTAACTATTAAAGAGTGTTTATTTTGAACTCTCCATCGTGTTTGGATCCTCTCATTCCCTCATTTCTCTCCATCACAAAAATGTAAGGGTGGTAGGAGAGAGAAAATGATTAGAAAATTATAATAATGAGAGAGAATAAAATTAAGAGAGAGATAGAGGATGGAGGGAGATGTGGTATAAGTGGGAAGGAGAGAATCTAACTCCATCCTCTCTTCTACCTCTAAATCCTAGCCACCATCTACAAAGCTCAAACTTGAGACCCCACCTAAGGAATATGATCCAAATTAGATATGTCGAGGTCACAAGCAGTCGAAGTCTAGAGTTCACGGTGATGCATGGTGGTGATGCGTACCTACTACAAGTACTTGTGATGTTTAAATCAGAACAAGCATGAAGTAAAAAGACAATAATAAATGTGTATCTAATCTCACAAGGGTCGCGTCTATTTAAGTGACCCGAGATGAACACTTGGTAATACAAATACATGTTGAGTGGGCCCCTCGAGTGTGTGAGCCAGGGTTAAGTCGATTGCGTGAAGTGTAAAAGGTATGAATCAATTAAGATTGTCATGATGACAATTTTGCTCTTTGGTAGCAGTTGGATCTGGGCGAACCAGATCAATCATGGATGAGATCTAGTGCGCTTGGGGATGATTTTTCAATAGAAGAACAAGACGCTATTTGGGCTTGGTGGTTGAAAGAACAGCACGAAGGGCACTCAAAACTATACCTAAATTTTTTTCTATAAAAGAATATAATTTGTGACACTTAAAACAAAACATGGCTGTTTGGAAAGAACAACAATTTGGCAGATTATATTAGTTTTTCTTCTTACTAAATGAAATTGAATCACTGTAATAATTAAATAAGCTGCTTGCGCAACTTTTAACGGGTAATTTTTCTAACCTATCCATTTCTAAATTATGTCCATATCAGGAAAGTGACCTCCAAACCTCAGGGCCTATCTCTATTGGAAACGAGTTTTTAGGATCATGAATCTAGAGACATGGAAGAGTTTCAAAGTAGTGTTGTGGTACTCCTAGATAGATATTTTGGGGAACACAATAATAGACTAGTACACAGATATTCAAATTGACGTTATCCAAATCAATGTATGCTGGAATGGCTGAACTTTTCCAAGGACACGGACTCCGCATTTTTACAATTAAAAGAACAATGCTGGCAACCTGGCACCATCCTAGACATTCAGTTGTTTTCTTGTCCATCGTTAATATAAAGTGTTAAGTTCCACGATGATAAAAAAAAAAATGTGACTTTGTTAGCAAATAAAGTTCTTGTATCACAAAAGGTGACCGACAAAAGCATGCAAATCAATACAAAAGGTATAATGGTGGATTAGAGTTGCTTCCCTTGACTACCAGAAACTGATGATAATAATACTTGAGCATACATGTACATATTAACGGGGTGGTGCTACCACGAGATTAATTAACTAAGTTACTTTTTCATAAAAATAAATAAACAAAAATAATTAAGTTGCTTGTTATCTGCAATGAAGATTGTAAAGAGCTCAACTGGGATGAACCCTTGGCATAGAGTAATTTACACTACCATTCGATCAGAAAGCACGATGATAGTGAGTTTCAAGGTAGTTGGCAATTGGCACATGGTCAAACATAGACATATAGACTCATAATTGGTCGATGGTGTAAAAAATCTGTGTTGTAGTGCACATATAAACTAAATACAAAGTAGAAATAGCTAACAAAATTGCCTGAAAACTCAAAGCAGTAGACTACATTATCCTTACGAGACCTTTCGAGAAAGGTTCTTCATGCCAAACCCAACACACTTAAGGAAAACGGACTGCGAGTCCGGATCTGGCTTGATAATAAACTTCACATCAAGAAAATCCCTTATGTTTCTAAGAGTTTCAATCCCATGCTGGGAAAGCTTTCCAACTCGAACCTTGGAAACATCTTGAGGACATAGAGCACAAAGAAGGAATAGCAAACCCTATAAACCATAAATATCTATTAAAAAATGTATACAAAATACAATGTCTCCCTTCCACAAATTAGAAAATTGAACCAAACTTCATAAGTGCAATCCTTCAGACACACGAGAGAAAATAAATTTAAGTAGAGTACCAAAGAATCGCATTTGTGCCTGCTAAGTGCTAAGTTTAATATAATGTTGGTAGTTGAGACTTGAGACTAAAGTTCAAAATCAGAAAATTAGGTAGTTCGTGAAAGGATAATTAAGAGTCTTGTAATTCTTCAAATTAGTGCCTATGAGGGTTTGATTGTGGTATTTTTGAATTGAACATTATTGGGGTGGGACAATGGTTGGAACCCTAGGAAGATAGACTGATTTAAACTAACCGAGTTTCTGTTGTTGACTAACTTGTTGATTACAAGTTGTTGTCAGAATCTCTCTCTAGCTTATTTTAGTGCTGACTGGTAAGCAGAATCAGAAAATACAAAGTAGCTTCGAGTTTCACGCCACATAATCCTCTGTTGCTATGAAGATTACCTTAATTACTTATGGGGTGATTTCCTTTGTAATCTGAGGGCTTCTTGTCTGCTAGTGTAACAAAACAGAACAAGAACAAAGGAGCCTGATTCATTTCAATTATTGTCGTGCCTTCTTATCCAATAGCACTGGTTTGGATTTCACTGCCCCAACCCCAAAAGAGTAAGAAGAACAGGACAAAAATTATGGTTGTCTAAATGAAGATCATGACATTCCTTCTGTTGCTCTTGCAACAGTGGTAGTGTCATAAGAATTCCTATACGACATTCCTTTCATATAAAAGGTCAAGCGTGCACACAGGCATCATACCATATTCTCACTTTAAATCTGTGAATTACTTGTCTGGGATCGTCTTTTCTATCTTTTTTACTATTGTGGCATTGATGACCTAGGACCTGGAGTTCCTACTCCCTAGGGAAAGACTTGAGACAACTCCACCCCCACCCCCCAAAAAAAAGCAAAATATCTGCACTTGTTTAACTGTTTTGACTCTATTTCATGACTAGATATAGAATAGATGTGGTGCAAGCAAGGTCAAAATGCCTTCGAAGACACTTATAGCAACAGAAGTGTAGTTGTTTCGTGCAGCTAAGAATTCTTTCCCCAATCAGATACATGAGCTGTTGTCTTTTGTTGAAAGAGAGGACGAGTTTTCTTTGAGAAAGCACTTTGTCACAAAAAATGTAAAATAATTTAATCAGACCGATGTGCATTTGAGCTAGACAATTTGAGCCCTAGGTATTAGATATTACTTCCGAAGTTGCAAGTGTACATAATCTAACTAAAACATATCACCTACCATTCCTCTTTAATAATGTCACTTGTGTTCCGATTCTTTCAAGATCTGGTTATAACTTATAGACTGGTTTCACTACCAGTTTAAAAAATGGACTTTTGAAGTTAACTATCAGTTTCAAAGCTAGATTTTGAACAAAACAAGTTTTCAAAACAAGATGAAAACCGGGTTTGGGGCAAAAAATTTGTTTGGTTTAATGAATATCCAAACCAAGCACACCCTAGATGTGGATGCATCCTGCATCATAGAAAGGACACAAAGGGTGACAATGGAATTTAGCCTAACTGGCATGACAAAGGAAGGGATTATTGATGAGAATTAAGTGATCTTTACTGTAACAAACTGGGCGGTCCAATAGAATAGAGAAGGAAAAAATTGAGATATACAGAAGGTGGGACAGTGCAAAGGAAGAAAGGGATTTGAGGAAAGAGGAAGAGGTGCAGAAAATTGCAAAGAGAAAGGAGTGATCTTTGGGTTTAGAGTACTTCCCAGGGAGGGTGCATTGCAGCAGAGATTTTCTTTCTTTTTCTATCTATCATACAAATTTCAAAGGCCTCTTCCTTTCTCATTGTAAGAAACCTAAACTCTCTATAATCTATATTCTATCTGTTTAGCATTGACATTTCTCAACTGGGATCATATACAAAAAGTTTCCCTCTATATCTATTTGATACCAGAATCTATCATTAGGTAGAGAAAGATTAAAGCAAGCTAAAATTACAGACTAACTAACCTGATGTGTTGAATCTACGACTCCAGATTGAGCTATCTCCCCTAGCAAAACATTAGCAATCCCCACGCCAATATCCTCTGGTGGCATCAGATCCCTTTTCACATCATCTGCAAGGCCAGAAGTATCTTCATCCCTAGCATGAGAAGCGGCAGTATCTACAGAGATGATGCAACCAGAAGTAGTCTCCGCAACTAGTGTAATTCCATATCCAGGAGAGCTGTGCAAGCAAATGACCAATTAAATAAAAAGGAAATATAGTTTTAATACGAAATATACATTCAAAAGTTCAATTTAAATATTTTACAATATCTACCAAATGAAAGGAAGCATACTTTCCAGCCTGTGGACCTGATTTGTGGTCAGAAAAAATGTGCACATCGGAAACTAGTGGATTGATGATTCCACGTGCAGCTCTAATCATGCTATTTTCAAACTGAGCAGACACTCTGGCTGAAAACGTAGTTCCTCTAATCCTCTTAACAAATCCCTCATCAACCCAATTAACTGCCTGCTAGGAAGAATACATTAGATACCAAAATAAATCAAAATCAAGTATTAAAAAATTCAGAAACTTACCAATAGACTCTGAACAACAGGAAGCGACAAGATAACTTCGCCACCACCATTAGGAGGTACTCCACGGCTCTCTATTTTAAGATTCAAGCCTTCAGGGGCAACTCCAAAGCGCTTTAATATGGGAAAAGCAGCAGCCTTGATGGCATCCACTGACGGATCTTTAGAATCATTTGTAATTCCTGATAACAATGTATTGAACAGTTTTAATTTACATAATTATGATATCTTCCAAATGGTCCTACTGTTCTAGTTTTGAAGCTCTCATATATTTTATTTATCTTTTTTATTTCGTTTTCTTTAATAGAAGAATAAATTTCTTCAAAAAGATGTACAACTAGTGAGGAGAGTCCCATTCCCAATCATATAAGACTAATTTTAGCACAAGAAGCATGCTGAATGGACTACAATTAAATTCAGCAAACTCAATTAACAGGAACATATAAGCAGGAAATCATAATTATACATACCTTTGAGGCTTATGGTGAGGGGTTCCTTAGCAAATAAACCTAGGATGATGAGCGGCTCCAGAAAATAACCAATGGAACGAGAGAGACCACAGTCATGTGCACGGTATTGCCTACCACCCATAATAATTCCCGGTTTGTACTTCAATTTGGTACCTGCAAAAGCACAATCAGAATTATAGTAACAGCCAAACTAGACTTAAATAATAAATAATAAATAAGATATAGGAATTACCGGTTTCGTTGATTTCGACGCGGCAATCATCACAGACGGTCTCGAATAGTCGGAGAAGTGAAATCTCGTGGTTGCGAAGACCAGGCCAAGTCTCGTGGATGCGAATATCTTCGATAAGAATGGGAGTGGAAGAGAGAGTGGCGAGAAGCAACCTTTGTCTGAAGCTTTGGCTTCCCTTGAGTCTCTTGTATGTCGTCTTCCCCATTCTGCCTACGTCACGAACAAATTAATAAGCAAGTAAAGCAGAGCAGAGAGGGAAAACGGTTACAGAAGACTGGGCGCTATTTCAAGGTGCAAACTGCAGGGGATGCGGCTCTGTGAATGATGCCTCAAAGGATTCCCACCGAGAAGAAGAAGAGGAAGAAGAGGCTTTGTGGATCGATAAACCCTCAACTTGGAGCGACCCGGTCTTACAATTCACAAAAAATCAATGGCCTTTTGTTAAAAACACCCTCACATTTTAATTCTGACACCTCTAAATTTTTTTTGACCAACCATGTCACCTCTAATTTTGACACCTATTAGATACTCATAAACCTACATTAGCCTAACTTTATTAAATCACTTTAATTAGACGTAATCTTAAGTGACTGTCCACAATACATAATTATTCACATACAATGTTGGATTAAGGATCCAAATGTTGGATTAAGGATCCAACATTATCCCCACAACATAAATATAAGACAAAATTACATTAGAGGTCCTTTAAGTTATTTAATTGTAAAAAGTTGGTCTCTTAAGTTTTTTTTTGTACTACTTAGGTTCTTTAAGTTACATAATGTGTACACCGTTAGTCCTTTTTTTCATTTTTCGTTACAAAAACCCAAGTTGGCACTAATAGAGCTGACGTGGCCATGACAGAGTCTACGTGCATCTATCTTGTGACAATTTGGTCATTTAAGACTACTGTCATGTAACAATTTGGTACTTTCAACTTAGAATTTTATAAAAAAAATAGTTCATCTTCTTTTTCATTTACGAGACAGATGATACCTAGGCTTAGTCACGGCCATGTCAACTCTATTAGTGCCAACTTGGGTTTTTTGTAACGAAAACTGAAAAAATGAATAACAATGTACACATTATGTAACTTAAAGGAGGACCTAAGTGGTACGAAAACTAAATATAAAAACTAATTAGGTAATATTGTGTATGGGATTATGGGCTTGAGGCCACCATATATATACGTACTAGCGCTTAAATGAGTTTATTAATTATTAATAGAATTTAATTTATATACGCAATATGTGTATTCATGTTTTACACTATCTATCAATTACAAATTGACACATCATTAAAAAGTAATTGGTCAATTCGTAATCAACCATTCAATAAATTGTGATTGATGTTCGTCGTAAAACTATGTGTATATAAATTAAACTTTTATTAATAAGATATGATACTTTAATAATCGTTTAACCAAATTCAACAATGAACCATATTTTTTTAAAGAATTCAGACATACTACTACTAATATTTTAAGATCTAATTATCAAGACCGACCATAAAATGGAAGGCGTGTTTTGACAAAAATAATATAAAATGGAAAGCATGTTAATTTACATAAATAAAGATTAAATTGCATGTGAGAAAAAAGTTGACAAGTTGGACTTAACAAATAACAACCTGTCTCCCTCCGAGTTTAGACCGAAGATTATTCAGATACAATGTTGGATTAAGGATCCAACATTATCCCCACAACATAAATATAAGACAAAATTATATTAGAGGTCCTTTAAGTTATTTAATTGTAAAAAGTTGGTCTCTTAAGTTTTTTTTGTACTACTTAGGTCCTTTAAGTTACATAATGTGTACACCGTTAGTCCTTTTTTTCATTTTTCGTTACAAAAACCCAAGTTGGCACTAATAGAGCTGACGTCGCTATGACAGAGTCTACGTGTCATCTATCTTGTGACAATTTGGTCATTTAAGACTACTGTCATGTAACAATTTGGTACTTTCAACTTAGAATTTTATAAAAAAAATAGTTCATCTTCTTTTTCATTTACAAGACAGATGATACCTAGGCTTAGTCACGGCCATGTCAACTCTATTAGTGCCAACTTGAGTTTTTTGTAACGAAAACTGAAAAAATTAATAACAATGTACACATTATGTAACTTAAAGGAGGACCTAAGTGGTACGAAAACTAAATATAAAAACTAATTAGGTAATATTGTGTATGGGATTATGGGCTTGAGGCCACCATATATATACGTACTAGCGCTTAAATGAAGTTACCAAAACCCCCAGAAAAATAGTGGTTGTCATTATTATTATTGAATTTGATCTGAATGCAACAATGTAAGTGCGGATCTAATAAACACTGAAATTGTATTAAATTCAGTTGATGTTTTTTTTGGTTACTAAATTCAGTTGATGTTGATAAAACGTCTAGAAAATCATCTGATGAAAATTACGGTGTTATAGCATGATGAAATCCAATTTTTGATTAAAAATCCGATAAGTAATCACTCTGATCAGTTTTTTTTTTGACAGAAATTTACTTCAACTAATTGCATGAAATGCAACTATACACATTTCCACATTGCATGAAATGCAACTATCCGAGACTTTGGTTGACCATATATATATATATATATATATATATATATGTATGGTTTTGCCGATTCATGTGGTTATCCCTTTTAAATAGAGTTTTTGTCGCATCTAATATTCAAATTCGAGACTTTGGAATGAAATCTAGTACAATTATCATTCCGACTTACCCTCGTTGGTACATTCCATATATTCATCGTATAATAAATCTATATCTATATAATCAAAACATATACCAGCAAAATGACTTTATTAGAAACCTTCAAATTTTGCTATTTGTCCAAAATTAAGGGCAAAATCGTAAATTCACCGCAAAAAGACAAAATAAGTCGGTTTTTGGCAGCTTTTAAAAAAAAACTGACGCGTTAGACTGACATGCTGACGCGCCCATGCTGACATGCATGTCAGTTTTTTGATTTTTTTTTTTCAGTTTTTTTATTTAGAAAAATAGTTTTTTTTCTAATTTTTTTCTCAAAAATTTCTTTTTTTCTGTCAGTTTTTTTTCAAAAAATTTGTTTTTTGCTTTTTAACTAAATAATTATTTTTTTGCAATATTCTCAAACTACAAAAATCAATCAATTTAACCACTACTAATTGTTTTAAAAATCAATCAATCTAACAAATGTGTCAAAATCAATTATTAATATAATATTATACTCAATAATTAAATAATCTAAAATTTATTATTTACTATAATCACTTTATTAAAACTACTAAAATCAATCAATTTTTTCATAAAAAATAAAATCAATCACTTTAACCATTAACAATTATAAAAAAAAAAATTAACCACTACATAAAACTACAAAATAACTATTTTATAATTATTAAAAAGGAATAAGCAAGTGACAACGGGAGAGACAACAAGAGACTGACAATATTTCGGGAGCCGTAATTGGAGTGCCTACCGGAGCTCCAACGGGGGTGCATATTTTATCTAAACTCTCATTTTCCTTTTTCTAGCAAATGTTTCAGATTTATTTTTAAAAAAATAAATAAATTATTAATATAATCTAAAGTTTACTATTTAATATAATCTTAAACTATTAAAATCAATCAATTTAACCACTAAAAATTGTAAAAATCAATGTAATTTTGATTGTCAACGGGGATGCATATTCCACTTTGAATTTCAAATCATGCATTTTAAACATTGAATATCTTCCAAATTACTATTATTACTTCATAGCAATGCATCGACTATACAGTATCACCCATGCGTATACATGGGTAAAATACTAGTTAATAATTGTATATATAGTATAATTTAAATTCTCAAAAAAAAAATGAGCGTGAGAATTACAAAGTGTGAAGTGGCATGAAGCGATGAGCAGCCTAGAAGACACGCAAATGAAATGCTGCTTCGCTACGTACTTTCCTATTTCTTCGGATTCTTTTGAGTCCACCAACTACTCTCTTGTGAATCAGCGTCTGCGTAAGAATAAGACATCAAAGACTCCTCTCTTTCTCTCTCTATAACTGCCTCTCCTTCTCTCTCCCTTCCCTGAATTTCGGATACACAGATCTTTCCTGCAAACACAGAATGCGGAGTTTCACTTTCTTGGAACGCTTTTCTAAAGCTTTCCGTGACTATGACTCACAGCTGAAGCTTGTCTTGCTCTGCACCACCGTCAGGTAACATCAACTTCAATCTTCAATTAAATTTCCTCTCAAAAGTAGTTATTATTAGTTAATATTAATAGTTTTTATTAATTCTGTTATCTGTTCTTACATTTCACAATCCTTTGATCTTACTTTCTTTGAAGGTAGATCCACATATTTCAATAGAAATGAATTTTTCACGCCAATTTGTTTAATAAATTGCCAAATTATTCTCCGATTCTTTACTTCTCTGAATCTTGAATCAAATTGTGTTTTCTGATCTATCTACTTCAGGTAAGATTCCCTGTAATTGAGGTACAGACCAGATTAAATTGTATTTGTATTTATGTGTTTATTTTCAGTATAGATCTCAAGGATTGTGATTTATGATTAATTCTAGACTTGACATAGATATATTTGTATCAATTAAATATTTCTGTGATGTATGTGTGAATTATGGATGAAGTGAATGTTTTGGTTGATGTAGTGGCGGTGGCCTTTTGGCTTACTGTGAGGCTGTTACTCCATCTGAAGCTGTGGTGACCGAGAAGAAAAAGGTGCTGGTGTTGGGAACTGGGTGGGCAGGAACGAGTTTCTTGAGGAATCTGAACAATCCCAAATATGAGGTCCATGTTGTGTCACCTCGTAATTATTTTGCATTCACTCCTCTCTTGCCCAGCGTTACCTGCGGCACTGTCGAGGCGCGCAGCATTGTGGAGCCAGTCCGCAATATCTTCAAGAAGGTAATTATCTTAAACAGCCACTTGCTTCTCTATTGTCTGATGCAATATGACTGAATTTTGCCTGTACTTTTATTTGTGAATATCAGATTTCTGTTTAATAACTGGTTTATTTGAATAACGCTTTGTCATAAAAAACTTGAATATGTTGGTGTAATGACAAATTACAAATAGGAGAAAATTTTCTGTCGATTAGATTGCCCCTTGCCAGTGTTGAAATTTGCTTATTTAGATCAGTACTAGTGGATGTAACTGGACCTTGTTTTCCTCTATTGTCTGTTGCAATATGACTGAAGTTTGCCTGTACTATTATTTGTGAATATCAGATTTTTGTTCGTTTAATAACTGGTTTATTTGAATCACACTTTGTCATAAAAAAACTTGAATCTGTTGGTGTAATGACAAATTACAAATAGGAGAAAATTTTCTGTCGATTAGATTGCCACTTGCCAGTGTTGAAATTTGCTTATTTAGATCAGTACTAGTGGATGTAACTGAACCTTGTTTTCTTCATAGCAGAAAAAGGTGGATGCTCAATTCAGTGAAGCAGAATGTATCAAGATTGACCCAGTAAACAGGAAAGTTTACTGTCGATCTAATATAAACAATAATGTGAATGTAAAAGAAGAATTTGTTGTGGACTATGACTTCCTAATCATAGCAGTGGGAGCAAATGTCAACACATTTAATACTCCCGGAGTGACAGAGAATTGCCATTTCTTGAAGGTAACTACATTTATCATTTAGTGCATCATTTTGGCATATATTTATGGGTTGTTCAGTTCTTGTGAAGAAAATAAGCTTTGCTCAGCTATGATTGGATTTTGTTTATACATAAGTGTTTTTTGGTTTTTAGTTGTCTCATAACATATGTGTGCACTGTACAGGAAGTTGAAGATGCACAGAAAATTAGAAGAACTGTTATTGACTGCTTTGAGAGAGCAAGTTTGCCTAGTGTAAGTGAAGAAGAAAAGAAGAGAATTCTTCATTTCGCTATTGTTGGAGGTGGTCCAACTGGAGTGGAATTTGCAGCCTCTCTTCATGATTTTGTCAATGAGGATTTGGTCAAATTATATCCTCGGGTCAAAGATTTAGTTAAAATTACGGTTCTGGAGGCTGGGGATCATATTTTGAGCATGTGAGCATGAAACTACCTTTGTCTTTTAACAACTACGCTTTGCTGTCCATTATTTGCATTCATGAAAAGTATGTGATTGAATTATGGACTTTACTTGTGTGGTGGGGTGGGTGGTTTTGTCATTTATAACATACTAATGATGAACCGTGATTTTACTCATGCTCATTATTCAGGTTTGACAAAAGAATCACAGCTTTTGCTGAAGACAAGTTCAGTAGAGATGGTATTGAGTTGAAAACAGGATCCATGGTTGTAAAGGTATCCGAAAAAGAAATTTCTACTAAAGAAATGAAAAATGGAGGAGAAATTACTACAATTCCATATGGAATGGCTGTCTGGTCAACTGGTATTGGCACTCGTCCATTCGTAAGAGATTTTATGACACAAATTGGTCAGGTGTGTGTTTGGAAAATTTGATATTTGACTGATGATTCCGTATCATGTTTTTCTTGTACTTTAAATGTATTATTCAGTAAAGGAATTTTACATTCATTAATTATTTTCTTGACACTCGATTATTTTGAACAGATTAACAGACGTGCCGTAGCTACTGACGAATGGTTGAGAGTTGAGGGAACCAACAATGTGTATGCGCTTGGTGATTGTGCTACAATAAACCAGCGAAAAGTCATGGTACATAGTAGCAACTACTATTTCTTCATTATTTATTTAATTAACTTTGGACATTCTAACGGTGTGACACTCTGGCTATATTCCATTCTTTTGGATAGACTAATATGTATCACTACTGCAATAATACATAAGAGTTTGTTATGTAGTTTGATAGGCCCAGTACACGGGTCTCTAGTAGAAAAGGGAAAAGGGGCGGGTGGCTGATGGGGAGGGTAGAAATAACAGACAGGACAGCTGCCAGGTAAAGATTGGAGGAGGAAGGTATGGGAATCATGGAGGGGGGAAGTGTTAACCAAATGGGAGAGGCGTGATGAGTGTGAAGGTGGAAATTGGGACTGAAGAGTGAGGTTGTTCTCATCTCAGTAGGGGGGATATTCTCAACTTGAGGATATCATTTTCTTTCTTTTTACCATTCTGTAAGGAGAATTTCTCCAGCCATTGCTATCTGTTTCTGATTTAGCTTTTCCCGTGAGGAGGTTTCATCCACTGATTCAGTACTTATACAAATTCCTCCCTATTTTATCTGGCGTTTCCTGTTTATTTTCTATTCTTCTACTGTTGACTGTTGTAATACAGTTTCTCTCTTCTGTCTTTCACCAGAATAATATTGATATGATGGCCAATAGGCCAGATGATGTGATAGTGAGCTCCAAGAGTGATAAGCCCGTGATTTGGAGTGGAGAGTATATGGGCATAAGAAAAAGAAAGGAGAGAGAGAGAGAGAGCTAGCAGTTAGTTAGGATGTGGAGGAACATATGAGAGGAAAGAAAAAGAGGGGAAAGAGATAGGAGAGTAGGGGAGCTACCTAGCTAGCAGTTAGTTAGAATGTCGAGAAATATGAGAGGAGAGAGGAATAAACGCTCATGTCATGAGTATTCTTTTAGGATCAAGAGGAGAGGGAGAGAGAGTATCTTTTCTCTGAGGAACATTTTGCTCTGGCTATCCATTGTAGAGTGCTCAGTCTCTTGTTTTTTCTTTCATTTGCTACTTCCATTTGCATTTCAGTTTCCTATTTTGTTCATATTATCTTCTCTGCTCTATCAAATATACACAATACTCACATGTTGCAACTTTGTGCACAGCGGTATTTATCCCGACATTTCTAATCTACCCAAATGCGTAATAAACAGATAATTCTATAATTCTATCTTGCATTTCTAAGCTACTCGAATGTGTTATAACCAAAGATAATCTATAATTCTATTGACGTATTACATGAAGTGTGATGTTTATTTGAATTTCAAATGCAACATATCTTCCTGCTAATTGTTAAATTGGATTTCGACGTTTTAGGAAGATATTGCAGCAATATTCAAGAAGGCGGATACAGACAATTCAGGAACACTGACAGTAAAAGAATTTCAAGAGGTATTGGCTGACATCTGTGAAAGATACCCTCAGGTGGAGCTATATCTGAAGAGTAAACAAATGCACAACATTGCTGATCTGTTGAAGGAATCCAAGGGAGATGTTAAAAAAGAATCTATTGAACTGAATATCGAAGAACTCAAAACTGCACTTTCCAATGTGGACTCCCAGATGAAATTTCTTCCTGCTACTGCTCAGGTACATGTCATATTATTTGTATTTGCATGAAGCATTCGCTTTAATGACTTCATGATTTGGTCTGCTTGGTAATGAGTATGACTTTGGATTTCTGAAACTACAAATCAGGTTGCATCTCAACAAGGAACCTACCTGGCCAAGTGTTTTAACCGGATGGAAGAGTGTGAAAAAAACCCAGAGGGTCCTATTAGGTTCAGGGGAGAAGGGCGCCATCGGTTCAAGCCCTTCAGGTAACATGATCATGTTACCTCACTATAGTAGCTTTTTTCCCTTACCATTCTCTTTATGTTGACACGGTGATGAATGATTCAACTTTTTTCATCAGTTGACCAATGTTTCCTCATTAGTGCAATGTTGATTGTTCCTCAAGGTACAAGCATTTAGGTCAATTTGCACCTCTGGGAGGAGAGCAGACAGCTGCACAGCTTCCCGGGGATTGGGTTTCAATTGGACACAGCTCTCAGTGGTTGTGGTATTCTGTCTATGCAAGGTATATATTTCGTTTTTGCTTGATTACTGTTTTCTTAAAACTGCAGGCATTCTGGTTACTAAATTACTAATGTTTCATTTAATGCTTTGAACAGTAAGCAAGTCAGCTGGCGCACAAGGGCGTTGGTAGTAACAGACTGGACAAGGCGCTTTATTTTCGGGAGGGACTCGAGTCAAATCTGAGGGATTTTTAACATTTTCCGGAGTCCTGCAGTGGCATTATTAGAGAGCTCTTCAATCTTGAATGTATTTTCATATAGGAAAATTTTGTTTCAATTCCCGATTCTTTGAATAACCCAAGCTGTCTCTCAGCTGGGATTTGTTATCATGCTGTGCAACTTTTAATTTCATGTATGAATTTCTTACATGCCACTTCCCTGTTTTCTTTCATAGTTCTGGTATTGGAATTGCGAAATTATTGGATCTCCGAGTTTTGCAAATCTATTTCGGACATGCTTTGTGATGTTAACTTTTCATGCTAAATCCTTTTTGTATACTTATCATGCTTAAGGAATTTGTACAACTGCTTTGTTGAAATGAACATGGGTTGAATGAGTAATCACTTTATTGTGTTTCTTCTCTTGTCAATTGTGTAAGAGTCCAGAAATGCGCCCTTAAACTAGACGACATTCATAAGTATGTGCAGATGCGGATTTGAAAAGGATAATAACGTACTAAAATAAAATAACCACATTATCGTGTTTTAAAGAATTGAGGAGTTTGAGATGGCTGACTATTAAGCTAGCTACTGAATGAACATTGGGGTGTCCGGGTCTCATCCGTGCTTTGATCTTATCTTCACAGAAATCTGGTAGGATTCCTTGACGGACGGTGGCAATCAATCTTGTAGGTTCAAATGGTTCCTTCTTCAAGTAATTTAGATAACAATTGCTCCTTTTATTTCAATTCCTTTGTTAGCAGATGCCTTGTACTACATACACTTGCGCTATCATAAACCTGTCAACTTGGGTTTCACCAAACAAAAAAAAACCTGTCAACTTGGGCTACCCTTTTAGAAAACTGATTCGAGTTCTCAAAGTCCTTCGAATTGAAAATGAGTCAAACACACGGTTAAGTTCCTCTTTTTTTTCCTTTCCAAAAACACCTAGTTTCCTTTTAATTTAGTTACTTTTTAAAGCTGTATACGTTGCTTATCAGCGTTTTTGCTGAGTTTTCTAGGGCTGTTTAGCCTTTCTCTACACAAGAAACTAGAGCTGATGTCAAAAAAAAAATTCTACAAGTGCTTTATTTATGCGTTTATCAGGGATGTTTTTGGAAGTTTCTTGACTACTACTCCTTCCGTCTCATATTAATTGTCGTTTAAGGTTATGCGCGAGTATTAAGAAAATGATTGGATATGCTAAATTTTATGGTAAAAAAATATGGTAGGACTAAAACACCTTTACACTTTTCTTGGTTGGTGCAAATGCACGGTTATTGATATTCTAAAGTAATGGTATTGTTGAAAAGTAATAATAAATATTGTATTGGTATTCTAAAGTGACAGATAATTTGAGACAAAGAAAAATGGCAAACAAGATACTTAATATGAGATAGAGGAAGTATTATTTAGATTTCTCTAGATAAGCATTTAAGGAGGAGGTGTTTTGTTAAATTTACTATCTTTTCAATAATCTTTCGTGTGATAGATGCTTGCAAGTATTTATGTTACAAAGCATATCTAGAAACACTTCTAAATATTTCCTTTATCCTTGACATTTTTTTGGTCCATATGTATCCAAAGGGATTCCTTGATTTTTCTTTAAAAAGCGATTCCTAGCTAGACATAGAGTTCTGGAAAAGTCCTCACATTCCGAATCAAAAATAACAGTTCAAATCACTGCTCATAGAATAAAGCACAGGTGATATCCATTTGTATCGTTCAAAAAATTCTCTGTATTAAAAAGCATAAATACCTATCACAAATGCAATCGTTTTACTGTAAACTTGATAGAGATTGATTAGCTAAATAACTAAATATTTAATTCGTTGGTTCAACATCCATATATATAATAAAAAATCGTTCTCTACATTTAACTGCATTATTTTGTCTTTGTTGGTGCATCTAGAAGAGAATAGAAAAGAGTTCCAAAGAAAATAAACTGCCGACAAAGGATACAGCTCCCGTAAACCATGTAATATGTTGAGGTATATAGAGGTTACTTGTCCACTTAAATATTGTAATGCTAATTTTCAAAGGGTATTGACAATTGACATTGATGAATGGAATGGAGTCATGTCAGTCACCCATAGTGGGATATTTAAGTATGGATATGGTTATGAAGAACCAAGAAGAAGCTCTCTGAATATTGGCTGGCTAGTCAATGTACATAAATAATATTAATGGTACAGAGACTTCAGAACTCGTTGGACTACTGTTTGCCAGAGATTCCAGTTTGTGGAAAATTATTTTCAAAGGATATTACAGTATGCAAATTATTCGACTATATATCTCAAGAATTAATGCAAAAAAAGTGTCAAGGAGAAATTCATTGTTGCGGCAAATTTGTTACACCTCACAGCTTATATTTCACTTTAATTAAATATGAATATGACCATTCACATTTGTTGAGAAATCAATTAATTGCGTGACTGATAATTGAGATTGTAAGCTCAAATGAAACAATACTTGAAAGACAACTAGAGTTGAATTCTAATCAAGAACGATAATCAAACGAAAGATAATAGAGTAATCGATCAATAGACTAACAATGAACAACTAATCGGGCATTAATTCAACACAGAATTGTTGAATTGATCACGAATTCGAGTTGCGCAATTATGAACCCTAAAACGCAGAATTGTTGAATTGATCACAAATTCCAGCGAACATGAAAAGAAATACATGTGTGATGTGTAATACTCTGTCTGTCCCAAAATATAAACAAGAAAGTACATATAACTAGAATATTTAGTGTAGATAGGTCTACTTTCTTGCTTATATTTTAAGATGGAGGGATTAGGCGGGGTGTGTCTGCTTATCCTAGTCAAATTGCCTCGTGTCAAAACCCCGAAACTAAACCGCATTTTAGGCAGTAGATAGATATATAGATTGGATTTGGATATGATATGGATTGAAAGGAAGAGGGATGGTCGGACAGAAGTAGAAGAACATGGGGGGTTTCTCAAGCTTTGGGGAACAAATGGGTAGGGGTCCATCTTAATTTTAATTCAAACTGAACCATAACCTTTACTTTATCAAATAATCGTACGTGGTACTATTTACAAAGACTATTGGTGTTTCTGGCTAAGCTTGAGGATCTGATCCAATAAACCCTTTCCCTTCTTATCTTTTGCGCCTAACTAAAAGCCTCAATCAGAGGCTTGGCCTTCTAATATGCATAGCCACCAAAATTGCAAACAAAAATTAGTGATGAGTTGGAATTTTTAGACTTGCAATAGAGGAATTCTATTTGTTTTCGACCTTATCCTATAGTGTTGGTGGAGATATATATTTGCTCAAATTCACGTGTTACCTAGTTCTCACTCAAAGTTATACATAACGACAAAATATGGTGCCAATTAATTCAAATCGGTCAATGACATCTAACTAGTTATAGCTTTTAAGCCAACCAAAAAAATTTGTAATTGTTTTAACTTTAAAGAAATATAATCCACCATAGCTATGTTACAAAAAAAAAACATACCTTACCGAAAAAAATCTAGTTTAATGTTTATTTTGAGAAAACATTTTTGTTTTCATTTTCAAAATATGTCCTTATCTTATATAATTTCTAATAAGAATATGAGAGACTTTTAAAATGAACCGTATTTTTTTTTTACGTTGAAATAATTTCATTAGGACCCTCTCAAATTGAGACCACCAAAAAGGAAGCGATATAAGAATGTCCTCAATCCAAACAGCTTCAGAGTTATGAAGAGCAAATTAAGCTAAATGATGAGCTAGTAACACTTTCTTCTAACATGTAATAATTCAAAGGTTCTAAATAAGTTTGAAATGTCATTACAATCATGTAAAACTATTTCAGAGTATAAAAACATTCTTGTCGAAGTCCTCAGGGCAGTCACCAGTTGCAAGCAATTTGTTTCCCACTACAAGTTGAAAAAAGCCATTTCAAAGGAAAAATATAAAGCCTTCCTCATAGTCATTGCTTCAGCTATATAAGGATTTGGTGGACCCATGAAAGACCAAATTGCAGCTTCATAAAAGGAGCCAGAATGATCTCCGACTACTGCACCCACACCCTATTTGCCATTAATTGGTCTTGCAACATAAAAATTAATTTTGTATAAATCACTAGGTGGTGGTATCCATTGCGTAGGCCCTGGAAGATTTACTGGAACAACACTTGTTGGTGATGCTTTGGCCAATTGCAAAGAGATGAATTCACCCAGCTAAGCGCCTTCAATTATTGTTTATGTAGTGATATATGCGTCGTCAAAACACAATTTGTTTGTTGCTCACCAAATGGAAAAAGTGAGGGATACACAATTTGTTTCTTGCACATGGGCAAACACATCATCGGTAAGTGATGAATACAGTGAGCCAACCAATCTTTAAAAATTTACTTCTGCCTCATCTTAATTCCCAGTGATTTTCTTAACCCATTCACATTCTAGATGAATATGTTTAGGAATGATTTTAAGTTGTCACAATTTAATCCAATTTTCATTGTCAATAGAAGATTATAGCCATGGTTTGGTGATGTATTTTTTCCATTTCTTTGATGCTATGAAATTGAGATTTAACGGTGAAAATAGATTTTCTATCTAGACCCCATACTCATATATTTTCTTTCCTTTCTTGAGTTAGAGGGATTTGAAGAATTTGCATTGCTTCAAAAGGCAAAAAGTTGACTCAATCAAATCTTTGTTTCACAATTTGGTGATTTCACCATCCACACTTTATAGCCATATTGGTATGGCAACCAATTATCACACCAAACACCAATATGTTGGCCATCACCCACGGTCCTTACAAACCCATTTTTAATCACCCAAAATGCATGGTGAATACTCCTTCAAATGAAACTTGGATTATATCCATCCTTGGCTTTCAAAAAGTCGCTCATTGAAAAATATCCAGCCTTGTAACATCTAGCTAGTAAGGAATTAGGACTTGACAATACCCTCCATCTTTGTTTTGTTTAGAGAGCTTCATTAAATGCTCGAAATGTTTTAAACCCCAAACCGCGATCTTTTTTAGGCAAGAAACAAGTAGACCGTTTCACCAAATCCATCTTCTTTTCACCATTTTCGCTTCCTCACCAAAAATTCGGAATAATTTTTCAATGTGGTCCCATAAACATGTTGGTAATAAAAAAATAACATCTGACATAAGTTGGAATTGATTGAGCCAGTACCTAACTTATCTCCCAACTCTTCTTCCATACCCTATCTTGAGCAGAGTCAAATATCCGTTGTTCTGATCTTCATACAAAAGAGGGGAGGAGGCCCAAATATCAAAAGCAATCAGTGCACTATCATTAATTAATCCTCCAGGTATAAAAGCACTTTGATACTTATCAATAATGTCAGGGAGAACTGTTTTTTGACACTTTCATTATTACTTCCACTTTCTAGTGACAAATATATCTTCAAATACATTTGTAGGTAAATGTTTATGTCGGTACGTAAAAAATATAGAGACGGTTAAAAAACCGTAGATAAAAGTAATGAGAGTCAAAATTGTTATGTCTACTTTTACTTATTGATGTTTGACATTCAAGGACAATTTTTATTGGTGGTAAAAAACTAATTTATTACGGTATCACTCGTGGTTATTAAGCTCTCAGGTTAACTCTTAAACTCTTACAACTTTACGATTCTAGATCACAAAAATGAGTCAACTAGTAGGTAAACTCTCTTTTCCATAAACTTGTACGAGTTCAAATAAACTCTGATAAAATCGGTAAACTCTTTATTTTATCGTGAGTTTACGAGTCTTTAATTTTACATCGATTTGACCTTAAAATGTAAATTACTAGTCATTGTTATATGCTAATCAGGTCGAACTTACCTATTTTTTGCGGTATGTATGGGATTCATGAAGTTCATTTACATTATTGTCAATACAATTTTTGTTTTATTTTATTCAACTACGTAACAAAGTGTTTAGCTAAAAATTATGAGTGTTATGTCAAATTAGTTTTTGTTTTTTTTTGAATGTTTTCATTTTAATAACTTATATTTTTATGAATTTACAAATGATTTAGCCATTAATGCAATATGATCTTATTTGGTAAAAATGTACTAATACACTTTAATATTGTGGTTTGCTACTTTGTTTTATTGTGGAGTTTGAATGTTGAGTTAATATTATTGAAGTAACCTATATTTTATTATGTATATATGTCATTTATAAGTTTATTTAATAGTAGATAGACTCTTTCAAGTTTACCAGTCGAGTCTACATATACTTCGCGAATCTACGCAGACTCTTGAGTTTGATAACTTTAGTATCTAGCTATATCACTTGCATTCCCTATACGGCTTATTTTAGAAACTCGTTACAAGAATGATTTGGTAACAAAGATGGCAAGACATATTAACCACAATTATAGTGGAGCTCCAACTTGCAAAACTGCAATGTTTTCATTAAGTTAAATGATCTTTTACCCTAATTAAAGAAAAAGATCTACAAGTTATGATGGATCTTTCCGCATCTTATTATATAGGGAAAGAAACATAGAATTCCAAAGAAGGTTGGATGCATGTGCTTTCTTTAACCTAACCCTACCCAATTCAATGGGGATCCAATTGAGAGGGAAGTCCCCACCACCAACACATTAATTCAAATGGCATATGCCACAGTTCCCATACCTTTTTGAAAGGAAAATAAATAAATAACAAAACATTCAACTTTCTTTGCTCTAATTTTTTATTTCAACAGATGACGTGAGACTTTAGCAGTTCAGCTGGTCAAGTTTCCAATCTTTATTATTTTTCTTCTCTACTACTACACGTTACTACGTTAGTATTTGAAATAGAGATTAATCTAGGTGTATTGTCCACTGATGCCCGTAGCCGTTGATATAGTATAAATATATTCAAGGGTCAAGATTTACGACCCACTATTTGTTCCATCTGTTTGCTTCTAATGTTTCCAATCTTTGCATTTTTGACCCTAATGTTTTTGGAAATTATTTTTGTGTTTCTTTTTAACCTAACAGTTAAACTGCAATTTTACTTTTTTTTTTATCATAAACTACAGTTTTAGTGTATTAACAAAAATTCTTTGAGTCCACAAAAATCTCTTGTTCTTCTTCAACGTCGCCGTTTTCTTCTTCTTCTTCAATCTCCTCCTTCTTCAATCTGTCTAACAATCTCATCTCCATAAGCAATATTCTGAATAAATCCTATAGAATTGATCTGAATTGCTTCCTCCTCTGATTTCACAAGACTGATAAAAGTGGACACAACACCTTCCTCAACCATAAACCTTTTTATTTCCGTAACTCAAAACATTGTTCAAATTAAAATGGGAGAAAGTACACTAACAAAACAGGGAAATAAGTACACTATGCTACCCGAATCCAAAGCTTACAAGTTACATACTACTATGGTATTACCCCCAAAAGACTCTCTTTGCACAACACAATCAAGAACCACCGATAAGCAATAGCCATGAATGATTAAAGTTGTGTATGCTTAGTCGACTTCCTCAATTTTGGGCCCAGCACCGCTTCCACCGCCAGGAGCAGGACCATCCTCATCCATGACTCCACCGATCTTACCATTCTTCGTTGGAAATCAAGAGATGAATCGCAATATGAGTTCCATGGTAAAGAAGAGATGAATCGATGAAAACGAAGACATGAATCTGAAGAGATGAAACGAATTACAATGGTGAGATGAAACGAAGACATGGTGAGAGAGAGAGTTTTGAAATGAATTACAATGGTGAGAGCGGGGAAAAAATCACGGTGAGAGAGAGTTGAATAGTCAAGGTGGGGTAAAAAATAGAAGAAAGAATTAAATTGGGTATAATTTATAAGTCAAGCAAAACTTGGAAAAGTCTACTAAAACCTGAAAACAGGGAATAGCAGGTTAAAAGGGCATGGGTGAATGGTACCCAAATAGTCAGATGGGTGGATCATAAAAGCCACCATTAATCTATTCATCAATTTCTTTTCTTTTTTGTCATTTTCAGCTCGAGTACATTTATGACACCGCACAATCACTGTCCTCATTGTCGCCCGAAGAAAAAAATAATATTATAGATTAAAAAATAAATTAAGGTTTTTTTGGTAAGAAAAATAAATAAATAAATAAATTAAGGTTTAGAGGTAGTATTTACTATTTTTTTCTCCTTGAAAATGGTATAGAGGTTTTTTTTTTAAGGCAAAAGAAGGAAATAAACCTCATTAAAACCTTTTGATGTTAAAGAACATTAAGAAGGAAAAATAGTACTTCCCCTTGATTTTATTAAAAAAAAAGAAAAAAAAAAGAAAAAAAGAAAAAGACAAAAGAGAGACCAAGGGGGGGACTAGACCAGTACCCTTGGAAAAAAAAGAACCTGATGCAAATCCATAATAGGGAGCCTTAAATTAAAGACCCCCCAAGTACAAGTCATCCTAATGAAAGGTACAAGACAATATAAAGAAATAGGATCCAAAACCAAATCAAAAGGAGACAGATGCAGAATTTGCCTTTGAACGAGTATTGTATCCGACGACCAATTTCTTTTTTTGTCTTAGTTTCTTATTTTGGGTATTGGACACAACTGGTTCAAAATAATCATGTTGAGCCACCATTCCTTGGGTATCGGTAGCCACTGGATCACCAACATCATCTGACATCTCACCCCAAAACTTTCCTAAAATTCTCATGTCAGAAGCTACTACTAGATTAGAAGTAGCAACAGACTCTGAGGCGGTAAGCGAATTTTGGGTCTTGGACATAGCCGCAAATGCTTGAGAATTAGCTACAACCTTTTCATCTGAGACATCCCCCCAAACATTCCCGAATATTCTCATGTCAGGTGTCACCACTGGTTTAGAAGTACCATCTGAGACATTTAGGGAGTCAAGCCTTGTCATGGGAGATTGTCTGGAGGATGCATCCACATCCTGCAAATTCTGAGTTGAAGCTTTAGTTGATGAAGAAGGAACCACCATAGGAGAACTTCTACCAAATGTGGATTTCTCAAAAGGAATATCACATTTAGGGGCCGACAAAGATGAAGAATCCTTTTGCAAAGCGTAAGTGGAAATATTTTTTGCTACACCAAGAAGAGGGTTTGGACTTTCTGCAGCTTCCGCACGAGATAGAGTAATGTTGTTAATACCCTTGAAGCGATCAGGAACATTATCTTTCTCTATTGACACTAGTACCTTGCAGAGCTTTGGATTGGAGAATTTTGGCTGGGCCATCGTCTAAACTATTCACATGCTCAACATCTTTCTCTGTGATGATTGACTTTCCGTTATTCATCTTAGGAACATATTGATTAGAAGGTTTAAGAGGGACATGATTCACCTTTCGAGACTCCTCCATATTTCCTTTAGTCTTCGCTGCAAATACTTCGGCCTTGATGGTAACCTGAGGAGGCTTGTTGGATTTTTTTTATGAATTCTTATTTGTTGGATTGGATCCCACTGTACACACCGGTTGGTTTTCGCACAAATGATCATCTTATACTGTTAGTTCACATTCACATAATTTTTTAATTTATTTCTTAATTTTTGTGTTTTAGAAACCATCTTATACTGTTATTTCATATTTACTTATGTACAGAGAGAGATAAGCACAATGGAGCCCAAAAAAATATTTACTTATGTACAAGAAAACAAATAAGTGGAGAAATAAGAGTGATAGGCACAATGGTAACTTTAATCGCCCCATCTAAGTGGAGAAAAGAGAGTAGAGCAGAGAGAGAATATAAAAGAGAGAGATAAGAGAAAATATATTTAATAGGAAAGAAAGACATTATTTTGGTATTTTTTAGATGGGCAGAAGTTGTACTGTGAAACAGAAAGTTGTACTATGATTTTGAGTGACATAAATTTGAGTTTCTGTTTAGTCTCTTGCCCCCACTACAATCCAGTACTACGAACAGAACAGTTTTCAAATCAAATATAGTGCAACTGAAATTGTTCTGTAAAGTCCCTTACTTGTTACGGAATCAAACGCACCCAGTACTTTAGTTAACCAATTATTGTAAATATCACAATATTTTGTATTTTATAATATGTTTGTTATATTTAAGTATATTCTTAAACTGTAACTAAGGAATAAATTATTAATAAGTAATATAAATATTTAATTGAATGTGTGTATATGTAGTATTATTTTAAAAAGCTAATACAATCAATAATCAACTAAGGTAGTAAGTAATATAATAATAAATAGAATAATGAAATGTACAAAATGATTAATAAGAATAATTGAAATATTGTGAATCAAAAGGTGAATTAAATTCTGTATTTTCGACTTTTTGTAATGTAGTTTTCCAATAACTGTTTTTAAGACAACTTTTTAAATGTTAAGTAACACTTAGTATTGTTGTTAAAAAATTATAGGATAGAGTAATATTTATTTGATAACAATTTGAAATAAATTAGTGTTTATATATGTACACACAGTCTCTCTCTGCTATTTATTTGATAACAATTTGAAATAAATTAGTGTTTATAAATTAGTGTTAATATAATAAATCATGTTTTTAATGACAGCTGGCCCAGAGATTTAAAGCTGCTCCATACCCAATGCGAGGATCGAACCCTCGACACTTGGTTAAGGGAGGATGAGCCACAACCGCTCAACCACACCCCCTGGGTTTTTTTAACCAATAAAAGGGGTATTTTAATATGTTGAGCCCACTTTATCTTTTATGTTGACCCCACATGACCCAACTAATACACTAGAGACAAATTAATGACATGTATGTAAATTAATATTATATTTGTTAAAATAATACTGTTTGTTATACCGTATGGAAAGTGGATCAACACTTTTTTTTATTAAGGTATCAATTTTACCTTTTTAGTTATGTAATTTGTAGAAATTTAGGTATTTTAGGACTTTTCTTTAATAAAATTATGTATTTTGTAAAAATTTATAATATATTTTTGAAAAAAATACTCTAGACTATTTTTTTGCCCTACTATTAAAAATTTCTAGATCCGGTCACTGATATAATCTCTTTTACCGAAAAAATTATATAATTTCAAATAATATACTGGTATTTATCTACATATATACGCGTTTCTGAAAATCAAAAGGAAATATATAAATAAATAATCCATCTCATAAGTTTAGACTGAATAATAATTAATAAAGACAAAATAAATGTTTAATATTGATTTGTACACTAAAAGCTAAAACTAAAGTTTCTTTTATATGTTAATTATAAGAAAACATATAAATAAAGAATAAAGAGTTTTTAATTTGGAGGCACATGACAAGCTTCCTTTACGATCAACTATAAAACGCAAGTTTTTCTCATTTATAGATATAAATATAGATATAGGTATATAGGTATCTTATTTTTATTTTGCAAACTATTTAGTAGTTGAAATTGCTGCTCAATATATTGACATGAAAACCTTCCCTTTCAATGAAAAATTGTTACGTAAAAAATATTTTTGCAGGTTCAGTATTATTATTTTTTGGATAAGTAGAAATATTATTAATATATTGATTTAGTTTCAACACCTTTAAAAATTACAATAAAATACTTAATTCAAATTCTTTTAAACATAACCATAACTATCTTAAAAGAATTGAAAAAGAGTAATTTATATACTACATATATTTGAACATATTTTTTCTTAAAGATTTATGTTAGTCGTTTTTTATTTTAGTTAATTTAACTCCGTTTTAAATTATGTTTTGTCGCGCAAAAAACCGAAGCAATCCAAACCGCATTAGTTAGGTTTCGTTTGGTCTTTTTAAAAAGCCAACCAAATCAAACCAAACAATGTAGTTTTATCTTACAGTTCGGTTCACTTTTTGTCTCAAAATCGAACCAAATCGCACCGCAAACACCCCTAATTTGCTCACCTCTAAAAGTTTTGCAAAGGCTAGAAAATCATTTGCTAGCTAAATCATTTACTTATATGCATCTTTTTACTTATTACTTATACGTATCTAACTAAAATGACAAATATTGCTCCAAAAAAAAAACTAAAATGACAATTATTTGGAGAAATTTAGAAATCTACAATAGATAGATAATAGTAATAATTTTTTGGTTTAAATATAGTTTTGGTCCCCCAAATTTTACCAACTCACGATTTTGATCCCAAGTTTTAAGAATATGTAATATAATATTTTGTCCTCTCTCCTTTTGCTATAATACGCCATGGGTACAGAATGCATTTGGCCTCATGATCCGCTAAAAGTGATTTGAGAGCTTCGGTTTATGGAAAAGATCCCAATTTTCATTGACCTTTCTCTATCATCACTCTTCTTCTTTCTGACATCCACATTTTTTATATCTACTAGTCCTTCTTCTGCTTCTTCCTTTTTAACGGATCTCAGATTTGTACTTCCTTTTTTGAGTCTCTTAACTGATTATTTTTCTTACCTCTTTTTTCATTTAATTGAATTCTCCGTTCTTTTTCCTCAGTTGGAATGGAAGAGATCAGATAACATGAATGAAAACACGTAGCTTTGCAGTCAAAAAGTAAAGGGTAGCTTCAAAAAAAATTTATTTTATTTTTCTTCACCATGGTTTAGCTTCTATCATTGCTTTCAAATCTTATCTCATTGTTGATTCATAAGGGTACTTTAAAGTTTCATTCTTTTTTGTTTTTGAAGTTTCTGTGTTGAATTGAACATGATGTGTAAGAGAAAGATTGAATCTCCAGAACCAAACTCCCTGAAACAGACCTCAACTTTTCCAGATGAGGTGTTAGAAAGAGTTCTTGGTATGTTAAAATCACGAAAAGATAGAAGTTCTGTTTCTTTAGTTTGCAAAGAATGGTACAACGCTGAAAGATGGTCAAGGAGAAATGTGTTCATAGGAAACTGTTATTCTGTAACTCCTGAGATCTTAACTCGTAGGTTTCCAAATATACGTAGTATTACACTCAAAGGGAAACCTCGTTTCTCTGACTTTAACTTAGTTCCTGCTAATTGGGGTGCTGATATTCATTCATGGCTTGTTGTTTTTGCTCAAAAGTATCCTTTGCTTGAAGAGTTGAGACTCAAGAGGATGACTGTTACTGATGAGAGTTTGGAGTTTTTGTCTTTTTCATTTCCTAATTTTAAAGCTATTTCTCTTCTTAGTTGTGATGGATTTAGCACTGATGGCTTGGCTGCACTTGCGACTAATTGCAAGTAAGATTTTATTTTCTTTTACTTCTAAATTTTGGCTATTCACTATTGTTAATCTCTCATTTCTTATGTTTAAGGTTTAATTTCTGAGAGCTAGAAAAAAAAAGTGTTCTTCTAATTCGTTATGTTTCCTGTTGATGAAGATGCTTTTCTTTTCAGTTTTTACTATTAGACTGGTTATGTTATTCTTTTGATATGAATTGGTTGCTTTTACTTTTTGGTGGATGATGCAATACAGTTAATATACTCTATAGTATTAATAGCATGTTCTAAACGATTGAAATAATAGGTCATGCTATATTCATAGCTATTTATTACTCCTATTTTTGGCTTAAAGTTTTATCCCCTTGATTGATTCATTCTTTTCTTAGATTCTTTTTTTCATGAGTTTGTTTCCCATTTTCACTTGTCGTGCCTTGACACAATATCTTGTTGGTGAGATGTTTGTGAATTACGTTGGCAGTGGAAACAGAATCTCCATACAGAGCTGTGTTTTTTAAGGTCCACTTCTTTTCTGTTTGATGAAATTAACATTTGAGCATCAATTAAGTGGGAACATGGTAATATTCTTTATTTATGCTTGAAAAAAGAAGCAGCTATGTTTCACGGCATCGATAAACTTTTATTACTTTAGAATATGTATTCCTGATAAATATGTTTATGTGACTATTTCACCATGAGTGATTCTATAATGCATATGCAAGAATTTATTGGACTTCATAGATTGGAATGCATATGCAAGAATGGCAATTTGCCATTAACTCAGTGATTTATTGGTATTCACTGAAATACATAACATCTATAAACATTCATTAGAATTTGAATAATAGTTACTATCTCAATTATGATGCAATTTGTTGCTCAATCTTTCATTTGACAAATAAATCATGTTGTGAATTCTAGGAATTTAACTGAGCTTGACATACAAGAGAATGGTATTGATGACAAAAGTGGTAACTGGTTAAGTTGCTTCCCAGAAAACTTTACATCATTGGAAGTACTGAACTTTGCCAACCTGAACAACGATATAAATTTCGACGCGCTTGAGAAGCTTGTCGGTAGGTGCAAGTCGTTAAAGACTTTGAAGGTTAATAAAAACATAACGTTGGAACAGTTACAAAAACTACTCGTTCGCGCCCCTCAGTTAGTTGAGCTAGGTAGTGGCTCATTTTCACAAGAGCTGACATCTCAGCAGTATTCAGAACTCGAAAGCGCGTTCAGCAATTGTAAAAATCTCCACACCCTTTCTGGTTTGTGGGTGGCTGCAGGACAATATCTCCCAGTTCTATACCCTGCTTGCACAAATCTTACTTTCTTGAATTTTAGTGATGCCCCTCTTGACAGTGAAGATATTTCTAAGCTTCTTGTTCACTGTCCTAATCTTCGACGCCTATGGGTATGGTTTTCTTTCTTCATTCAATTTTTCTATGATTTCATTGCTATTCATGTTTTAGCAAACAGAAACCTGAATGTCGGGCTCTGTTTGGCAATGGCAATTTGCTAGCTTATAGCGGATAGCTTATAGCTTTTGAATGTAACCTTACTGATTAAATAAGTAATACAGGTTGTGGACACAGTTGAAGACAAGGGACTAGAAGCTGTTGGATTATACTGTCCATTGCTCGAGGAACTTCGTGTTTTTCCTGGAGATCCTTTTGATGAGGGCATTGCACACGGAGTAACCGAAACAGGATTTATTGCAGTCTCTGAAGGATGCCGTAAACTTCACTATGTCCTCTACTTTTGTCGTCAGATGACGAATGCTGCTGTTGCTACTGTTGTACAAAACTGCCCCGACTTCACTCATTTCCGCCTCTGCATAATGGACCCCGGTCAGCCAGATTACCTAACCGAAGAACCTATGGATGAGGCCTTTGGAGCAGTTGTTAAGACCTGCACGAAACTCCAAAGGCTTGCTGTAACGGGTTTACTCACCGACCTAACATTTGAGTATATAGGAAAGTATGCGAAAAACTTGGAAACTCTTTCAGTGGCTTTCGCTGGAAGCAGTGATTGGGGAATGGAGTGTGTACTTGTAGGATGTCCAAAACTGAGAAAACTTGAGATGAGAGACTGTCCATTTGGTAATGCAGCACTTTTGATGGGTATGGGGAAGTATGAGTCAATGAGATCTTTGTGGATGTCAGATTGTAGAGTTACAATGAATGGTTGTAGATTGTTAGCAAAAGAAATGCCTAGGTTGAATGTTGAAGTAATTAAGGAAGACGGAAGTCTTGAGGGTCACGCCGAAAGGGTTTATGTTTATCGTTCCGTTGCTGGACCGAGAAAGGATGCTCCTTCGTTTGTTCTCACTCTCTGAAACCTATCTCAAAAAAGTCCTTGGTAATACTAATCTCTCTTTCTCTAATCGCGTGCTATTATAAGTTTGTATTAAGTTTGTATTTACCACTAATCGCGTGCTTAATAAATTTGTTTTGCAGCCTTTGAATGTTTTTCCATGTATGGAAAAAGGAGCATACTGATAATCAAGCCTCAATAATATGGAAGGCGGACAAAAGAAAGAAGAGGATTCTGTAAGATTAAAACTTCAATCATGTTGTTAATGCTTGAAATGTAGCTATTGATTGTTCTTTGGGTAGATCAATGCCAAGGATAAGGAAAGGCCAAAGATATTCAATAAAGCCATCTTTTGACATCAAATAATTGCAATTAACTTGTCTTCTTGAGACCAGATGGGCCTACAAAAGGGAAATAATGTAACTGTCCATTGGAGATGAACAAATGTTAGAACAATAATTGTGAGCAATATTCAGATCAGATGACGTGAAATATCTGGTATTGATGGATGTCTACTGTGTACTCATGGATATCTATTGCCTTTTGCTGCATGCTGCAGACATTTTGTTGTTGTATTCTAATTATCTATTAATTCTATTCAGGAAAAAAGACACTTTTGTATTCTCATATTGCCAGAAATCAAGGAAATAAATGAGATTAAAATAAGTGTATCATGCGGGATTGGAAAATATGTAGTTGTAGCAACATTTTTTGTTGATGCGAAGATCAAATTCTTTGGATTGTGATATCAATCTGATATCTCTTAATCTTTTAGATAAACATAATTTTACTGCATACTGGCAGTGGCGAACCCAGGGTCGGAGGTTGCAATTTTGCTCACACACACGTCAACAAAAATGTAATGAAAATAAGACTTTAACATATTCACAACTTGCGTTTCACTAGACCAATACAAATTAAATAGCATTAATAAGTTCTTAAATACAACTTAAATAGCAATAAGAGATCCAACATATTCACAAAATATAGAACAGGCTTAAATTAAATTAAATAACACTAACACATAATACAAATTAACTAATTAAATAATACTAACACAAGGAGATAGAAAAACCTCTTTAAAATAAAATATGTGATAGTGTGAGTGACTGTGGGCGTGGTGCAAAACTAGAAACTTTAGTGCAAAAGATATTTTTTACTAGGGTATTGGTACTAATTTAATTTTTTCAGGGGTTCACTTGAACCCGTCGAATTACACCTAGGCCCGCCCTGCCTACTGGGCAAGGTTGGTTAGTGCCTCTTTGGACTAGCGGCGATATTTCCACGTCAAGCAAAAACCGCTGCCAAAATCCACAACAATCGAGAAATTAGCATTTGGAGCTTCAGCTTAACTGCGAATTTCCTGCAACAAAGTTCCCTCGCAAGTTTGAATTTCCAAATATGAAACCCAAACACTTGCTTAAGGGGTTATCCTCTAGTAGAGCATGACATGATTTGTACTGAACATGTCATGGGTTCAAGTCATCAATAATCCTTTTAAGGTAAGGCAAATTTAATTTAATTTAATTTGTAAATACTCAAAAAAAGGTTTTCCTATCTTGGATATGCCAAAGAAAAACACATAATGAAGAAATTCTCCTTTCTTTTGCCAAATTATAGTCTTCTTGCCATATATTCAGGTGTTCCTTAAATAGCCAACAGAAAATGGACTTCCATCCACATATATTATAAGATAATATCAATAACAGAAAAATAAATAACAAGGACATATCAAAGTATAATACGGAAAACCACTCTTAAAGTGAGGGATTAAAAACCATGATACCTAGTCTAGAAAATCTTCAACTATGTGAAATAATGGGAACACCAATACCTAAATAGCTGGAATCTTTACATAATCATCACTGTTTTTTTTATTTTTAGATAAACACATAATCATCACTGTAATATTAGATGATTCAACAGTTTGATTGATTTAATTTTTGATTGTAAGTCTTATAGTACTTGGTATCTCAAATATATATTAAGATATACTCCCTCCGTTTTCGAATATAAGCAAATATTCTCATAAAGTCGTGTTACTAAATATAAGCAAGTTAGAGTTTTTTCCACTTTATCTACCAAATTTACCCTTACTTTTACTCTTACCAATAAAAAAACTTTTTAGTTTTCCAACTTTTTTACTATATTCAATGCAATTTTTTTAATAAAAAATGAAAAGGTTGAGTACTGCAATAGCTTGCGTGTGTGTGATGCTTTGTTTACACAATTGGGAAAGAGAATGGATGGGAAATGTGAAAATATAAAGTAGGCTTAGCTTTGGCTTTGTGTCACGTTTGTTTTCTCTTCACCCTTCTTCTTCTTCTTCTTCTTCCTCTCAAAAATATGACAACACACCATTTTGATGGGAGTAGAAAAGCCAAGAAGTTAATTTAGCCAAGAAAAGCCTATTATTTTTGCCTTAGAAAAGAAGTTAATTTAATCTTAAAAAAAAGAAGTTGTTGCAGATGTGAAATGTTAGAAGATGGGAGTAGAAAAGCCAAGAAGATTTCATGAGTAGAGTAGTAGTAAAAGGGAAAATGATGTTTACACTCCCTACACTCTTCCTTGGCGTGTGACAGCAAGCAAACTGAAGAATGATGATCGTGGCAAGAGATAATATTGGAAATCAGTATTAACTTTCCACACTTTATTAAAAAGTGTGCTCAGCCGTTTTTTTTGCCTATAATCAAAAACGAATGGAGTAGATGAAGTTCCCTCTTCTAAACCCTACCAAAACGGTTACAATGTCACCTTTTAGTAGTTATGAAAAATCGTATAGCCATATGTCAAATACACATTGATCACTGTTTTAATCAAGCACTTTTCATATAATGATTGCTTACGATTCTATATACTGTACATGCATGTCTGATTCTATCGGTTAGCCCTGTTATCATTTATCATTTCATTTCACAAGTCTCATTCTCCAACTCCAATCCCCTCCTAATATAAAGCTGAAGTGCTAATACCTGTACAAAATGGCATTTTAGCTCTACGTATAATGTATTTATACAAATACATATATCATAAGCACACACATGAATATTATCACCTCCACATA
Source organism: Astragalus glycyphyllos (assembly GCA_963573325.1). Taxonomy (NCBI): domain Eukaryota; kingdom Viridiplantae; phylum Streptophyta; class Magnoliopsida; order Fabales; family Fabaceae; genus Astragalus; species Astragalus glycyphyllos. Next base: position 68,216,038 of record OY754310.1, read on the forward strand.
TGCCCCATGCACATAAGGCTTATTTTGCATGGTAACATAGGAATCACAAACTACAATATGCATGTATACACTTCATCATGCTGAATTCATGATGATTGTTAACATGATGACATTTTTGGTGCACCATGCATTGCATACGCATGAATGGAGATAGGCAACAAGAAACCCACATACATGCATAATAAACATAAAATATTTGAGTGGGAATATTAGGTTTTCATCTTTAGTAAAAATAAAATTAATATTGTTCCTTAGAAGAGGTATGTGTTATCATTTATGTCATGAAATTCGAAGTTTCATATTCATAATGGTAACACGGCTATCATTTATTCAGTGAGTGATAAAATTCGAAGGACCCCATATTCATAATGGACGGAATATTATCATTTATGTCATGCAATTCGAAGCCAAATTCCTTAGGATATAACATGATTTATTTTTGTCACACTACTTTAATAATATTCCGTCCATGAATTATAACAAATCAACATGTCATTATATTAACCCCAAAGTATGCATAGGGACCACCTGATGGATGTGTTATGTTACAATCATGCATGGAGTATGGTTGTATGTGAAACACACGAACGGCATGATGTGGAACGGCATACGAACCGACAATGCAAAAGTAAAAGAGAGTCCTTCAGCATTCGGCGTGTATACAACCTATAACATTAATTGCAAATGTGATGGTTTAAAATTTTGACAGCCAGAGTAGTCTTTAAGTACAAACAAAATTGACACTAATTGCTTATTTCCATGAACGTATCAGTTTGCCGTGCACAAAAGAAGAATATAAACGCTTCCCAGATTAGATTCGACGGTTGCATTTAAGAAAAAGGCATCATCACTATCGGTGCATCATCATTACCTCTCCTTTATAGTAATTTTATTCACAAACCTATGAAGATTATGTAACTAAGTCAACTGTATACCGGTTACTGAACCCATCCAATTGGACACTATAAAAGGACCCGTTTGCCTTTAGAAATAATCACACACTACCCTCAAGTAAAACCTGAAGCAAACACATAGATTTTCTGCATAAAAGTAGTCCCTCAGTAGCTGGGAGTTTTTAGTTTGCTCATCAAACTAAGGGTGAAGTCCCCTAACAATGTAACGCTGAATGCTAAAGTTGCAAATTATTTCAGTATCATGCATAATTTTAATTCATAGATGTTAAATGGCCAGCCACCATGAAACTTACATAGGGGTTTCAACTCAATCATTTTAAGCTCCATATTGTCTATGCAAAAAAAAAAACTTGCAACCAGTGTTACAAACTGTTTCTTACTTTTACTTGTAACCTCTTTGTTCACAGCCATAGCTGCGTAATTTTTTATGCATCATCAGCTATAACAAGGAGGTTCAACTCAATCATTTTAACCTGGACATTGTATATGCATCAAAAATTTTTTTGCATCAGGTGTTACAAACTGTTTCTAACTTTGCTTTTTAACCTCCTTGCTCACAGATGAATGCGTCTTTCGCTGCACTGGGGGCTGTCAAACTCTTCCCCGTCACTCCGCGTTTTGACCTTCACCAACTGGAATACGTTGCCGGGGAGGTTGCATTCTAATTTACGTTTAATTAGTTGATCCTTTCACGTAAATTTATATCTTTTGCAGAACCCTATGCATTAATAATTTTTCCTTTACATAGAAATAACATATACATGAAACAGGATCTCGCATGCATGCCTGCGATTTTTACGAAAAACTACTTCGATGAGGTTCCCCCCCATGTCGTTCTTCTTGATCCTGTAGGCAACGAGTTTGACGGTGTTCTCATCAAGATGGGTGACAAAGTCATGCTGACTGGTTGCCTACGCCTGGGTTCTTTCTACGGTCTCCACCTGGGAGGTTATCTTAGAATGATTTACCTTGGTTTAGGTAAGTTTATAATGCAGGTCTTCAACAACTATGGACATGAAGCAGTTTACCCCCCATTAGCACCTCCGATGCCGATCGTTCCCTCCGGAAACACCCGTGTTGGGTCTATGAGAGATGCATGTGGTAGCGGCACTTTAAGTGACAATGATTATATGGATTTCTATCTCATGTTCATGAAAACCTTAACTCAGCAAGACATGGCGAAAAGTTATTTGGTTAGTGCACATGATTGTGAAATTTTTTTGCAGTTGCTGATGATATTTTCACCATAAGTTTCCTCCATGTTTTGTAACTAGATCATGTTGTTAAACATGTCAGGTGTTGCCAAGGAAGTTCTGTCGTCGTGCCCTTCCTAATCTAAACTGTGAAGTTAAATTGGTGGAAGAGGATGGCACTAACTGGAACTGTTTCCTCGACCATGACCTTCCCACTGGAGACGGTAGTGCAATCAAGGGCGCTTGGGCTAGACTTCGTGTAACCAAAGATCTGAAAGAAGGTGATGAGGTGTTGGTTGGTGTCACTGGCCCCAACTCTGATGTAATTTATTACATCAACAACTGATGGCTACTCCAATATCTATCGTGTTTATGTTAAAAGTTGTAATGTGTAACAAATGGTAATGCCTGGTACCTATTGGCAATCCATATATGTGTAATGTTTAGGCAAAATAGTAACGTACCCTACTACCATGCTATTTACTTTTGGATATGTAGTAACTCAATGGTAGCTCTTTATGGTCCCTACCATAGGTTTGACTAGAGGGGGCAACTTACCAAATATTGTACCCGGGATATTGGCTTCATAGGCTCAATCAGGACACGAAGCTTCATATGTATCCCCTATGACCTTAAGAAAATTAGTATATGGCCTAATGCTTTATTAAGTATCTGTCTCTCTATGTTAAATGAAAAATTAATTATGTTGTTAACAATTAGTTCTGGTCACGCAAGTTAGCATTTTTAATACATTGTTTTACTACACGTTTTCGTAACACGGCTAATTTTTTTTTTTTAATAAGTCATAACACTACTAATTGATGGCTTCCATATTTAACAAAATCATCATGTACTGGGTATTAATTTTTCAACTGGGGGGGCACATTTCATCAGCTTCTAGACTTCTCAAAATGGAGACAAGAAATTTTGCAATGTTGTTTTACGAAACTTTAAATGACTGAAGATAACAAATAACATTAAATTAAATTTGCATATCGCATATTTGTAAGGGTGTTGATTTTAAAGAATTAATTTTTGGTTACTACCTCAACTTCACTTATACTTATTAGTTGAATCTTGAGACTAATGACCCCTACAATTAATCCTCAGATTATTTTTTTATATAACTTAACTTGAAATTAGTTTCTTGAAAGCCTTGAAAATAAGTATATTTGACGACATTGATTCAAATTATTTTCATCAGATTATTGAAAATAATTATACCTGACCATCACCTTTAAATAGTAATAACATATGTAGGTGCATTACTAATCAGGCCACACTCTAATCGAGACGTTATCTTAATATACACCACCACTCAGGCATAATTTTATTATTATTATTATCTAATACTAAATCAATGATTTCATTGATTCCTTACTAAAAAATTAACTACTTCGACGTAATTTTTTTCCATGTAGTCCTGACTATGCTGTTCATTAATAGATTCAATCGTGTGTACTCAATATATGAATCATATAAACATATGACTTTGCAAATTATTATTTTTATTTGACTTACCTCTATTCGTAAGAAGTCCGAAAGTATAAATTGTGCGAACAACCTGCACCAACCGGTCAAGCTAAAGTTTCCTACCAGTATCTTCGTAGCATAAAATAATGTATAAAGTATTTATTAAAATGTGAGGGTTTCACCTGTAAATGTTTTGCCTCACAAGGGTAAATCTTAAAAGACAGCTTATATAAAGACACACTCCAATGACCCGGTTAGAAATATTCAGTACCACACTCACTATGACTATCTTGAGAGTTATCCCCACATCATTTTCAAGGTGTTGAAAAGGAACTGTAACCCTCCTCAATTCTAAGCACTTCAAAAAGGAACACTGAGTTTATTTTAAGGTGGACAACAAGCAACATGGCTTCTTTTCCTCTAAACAACAATCCAAAGTATGGGTACGACTTGGAGATCCGATATGAACCATTTTTTTTAGAGTACAACACCCATGAGGTATTTCGTAGTTACACACATAAATGTATCCACAAACACTTTATATTTCTACTATGCATATATTATTTCGTTTGCTTTTGAAAAACAAAATATTTCTTTTCTGCTTTCCGTTGCTTATGATCACATATGGTTATCACAACATTATTATTATATGCTACCAATTTGATTAAGTAGTTTGGAAGGTGTTAGCTGGATAAATGTTATACGGCTATCACAAGATTATACGACGATACGACAACATTTTTCGTTTATTAAATACTAATATCGTACATATTAATGATTTACCAGGCAATTGTTAAACTACCTCGGCAATTCAACACTGATCACATAAACGAGGTCGCGGAACAAGTCTTTCTATGTGATCCAATTGGTAATCTGTTTCATGTCCATCTTAACAAGCTGAATGGGGAGGTCTTTATCGATCAAGGGTGGAAGGAGATTGGCAAATCTTATGGTATTTGGTTGGGTGGCTGGGCAAGAATGGTATATGTAAGATCTGATAGGTTCCTTATTACCATGAGAGATAGACTAGACCAGGAAGTGGTATATCCAACACCTGCAAAACTTTTTTCGCTTGGTGATACACCTAGGTTACTTTACACTTTTGGTGGTGATCCAGGGACCAGTCAAATTGCAACCATTTGCCAAAAACCTGACTTATTCCATATTCTGGAGAAGACACTAACAGTTGCTGATATGTACACTGGCAGACTGGTAGATTCATACAACTATTTAACTTATATAGTATTAAAGTTTTCTTGCTTGACCAATTTATGGTACATTTTTACTAATTTTGTTGCTATAACACATGCAGCATATCCCCTATGATTTTTGCGAAATTGCATTTCGCAGGTCCGGTATTCGTATTGTCCTCTTTGATGATTTTGGCATTGAGACTTCCTGTTATCTACAGTATCGGAGTGGATGTCCTGGGTTCTGTGGGATTGCAGATGGATGGTTCGCGTTCTCTAGGCTCGAAGAACTTGCTCCAGGGATGCGAGTGCAACTTGGTGTGCCAGCCACTAATCCAAACCTGTTATCTTTCAAGCGTTTACCCAACTAAATAATACACCGTATATTGGAACAAGTGACAAATGTTTAGAGTTTCTAATCCAATGTTTCGGATAAATTCAGTATAAATCAACTGGCTGGGATTATTCTGTTAATTCCATGCCTGTCTATATTTACATTTCGCTTACTGTCGTTTACAATAGTATGTTTCAATGTAATGTAACCATTATGAATATTAAGTATCCTGTGTTGCCTAAATAGCAGCTATTTATCATCTCAATACAAGCGTTTGATCCATTTAATTACTAACAACCATATTACATGCTATGAATTCACACAAAGAAAAACGGAATTCGTGGTATTAGTTTGAAATACAGGAAGCCCTCCTCTAAGAAAAGAACCCCTCCTTAGTCATACACGCTGAAGGTTCTAAATCTAACTGCATAGCTTATGAGAAAATTGCAGGGCATGGATGACCAATTTGGATCAATTTCTTTGAACACCATTTAATATCCATGTTCAAGAATTTAACCGAACCATATCTCTAAAATGGAGTCTGTATATGATTATTTTTGAATTTGTAACCAGTCCATATCATAGACAATCAATTAAGTGCAATATTGGCAAACCTACAAATTGCACAGTAATATCATGTAACCATTCTCAATAGAATTATTTTTTTGTATATCCGTTTAACAAATATATGCCACCATTTTAAGAATGTCATATATTCAAATCCGTTTTGAAATCTAAAATGCATTACATTAAGTATAATACTGAGACATCACACTATTTGAGCCTATAATCACACCTCAGTTGTTATGGAAAGTTTCTATTTTTAAAGGATGTAACCCTAATGTAGAGTGCAACCAAAAAAGCGAAAATATATTGGTGATCAAACCAACCGATGTCAATCTGAAATACCGTACCATATTCCAATTTGGGTCCACACAAATACAGAGCTTTTTCAAGACAGTACTACTTTCAGAAAGAAATATTCCTGATATACCTCAAACAGTTTCTACCACCTATTTCTTCTTCTTATATCTACCTTTTATTATTCAACTATACAATTGGCTGTCAGTTTCTAACTTGGAGATCCGGCAAACAAAAGAAAACCTTATGTTTCTATTAGATGCCATATACGGAGCTGCACAAACTAGCTATGAAAAAGGGGGTGATTCTCTATGGAAAGGCAGAACAATACTCTTCCGGAGTTGTACTCGGAAGGAAAGATAAGCTACCCATTGATAATCCATAATTACTGTGGATAAAGTCCACTATGTACTACACCCGTATAAACGAATATGTTTGATACTCTATAAACAGCATATATAGCTATGTGCTAAATATCTGCTTTTAGTTCAACTGCAAGTGGTCACATAATCTTGACAGCGTGGGTAATGGACAGGCGGCGTCAATCACTATCAATTGGAATAACATTGCAGCTGACAGTGTTTATATTTAAGGCTTAAGTGGTACTACCCGAATATAAATCATGAATATTACTACTATTTAACCATTGTACCAGGTTCCAGTGTCGCTTTTTTTGACAGCACAATTCAAGATATAACCCAAATGCTATCGTTCTGACTTTAGATGCTTCCCACATATTCGATACTATTTATCGCACCCGCACGTGTGTCATACGTGCTCAAATCAAACAAGTCCCGAAGTTAACATGTACTTCTACCTGAGTATTCCTTTTTAAAGTGTGATTCCCTTTACTATTGCAACCAAAGTCAACTTATTTTGTCCATCCACCATTCGCATCTACAAAATGGCTATTACCTGTACAAAATGGCATTTTAGCTCTACGTATAATGTATTTATACAAATACATATATCATAAGCACACACATGAATATTATCACCTCCACATATGCCCCATGCACATAAGGCTTATTTTGCATGGTAACATAGGAATCACAAACTACAATATGCATGTATACACTTCATCATGCTGAATTCATGATGATTGTTAACATGATGACATTTTTGGTGCACCATGCATTGCATACGCATGAATGGAGATAGGCAACAAGAAACCCACATACATGCATAATAAACATAAAATATTTGAGTGGGAATATTAGGTTTTCATCTTTAGTAAAAATAAAATTAATATTGTTCCTTAGAAGAGGTATGTGTTATCATTTATGTCATGAAATTCGAAGTTTCATATTCATAATGGTAACACGGCTATCATTTATTCAGTGAGTGATAAAATTCGAAGGACCCCATATTCATAATGGACGGAATATTATCATTTATGTCATGAAATTCGAAGCCAAATTCCTTAGGATATAACATGATTTATTTTTGTCACACTACTTTAATAATATTCCGTCCATGAATTATAACAAATCAACATGTCATTATATTAACCCCAAAGTATGCATAGGGACCACCTGATGGATGTGTTATGTTACAATCATGCATGGAGTATGGTTGTATGTGAAACACACGAACGGCATGATGTGGAACGGCATACGAACCGACAATGCAAAAGTAAAAGAGAGTCCTTCAGCATTCGGCGTGTATACAACCTATAACATTAATTGCAAATGTGATGGTTTAAAATTTTGACAGCCAGAGTAGTCTTTAAGTACAAACAAAATTGACACTAATTGCTTATTTCCATGAACGTATCAGTTTGCCGTGCACAAAAGAAGAATATAAACGCTTCCCAGATTAGATTCGACGGTTGCATTTAAGAAAAAGGCATCATCACTATCGGTGCATCATCATTACCTCTCCTTTATAGTAATTTTATTCACAAACCTATGAAGATTATGTAACTAAGTCAACTGTATACCGGTTACTGAACCCATCCAATTGGACACTATAAAAGGACCCGTTTGCCTTTAGAAATAATCACACACTACCCTCAAGTAAAACCTGAAGCAAACACATAGATTTTCTGCATAAAAGTAGTCCCTCAGTAGCTGGGAGTTTTTAGTTTGCTCATCAAACTAAGGGTGAAGTCCCCTAACAATGTAACGCTGAATGCTAAAGTTGCAAATTATTTCAGTATCATGCATAATTTTAATTCATAGATGTTAAATGGCCAGCCACCATGAAACTTACATAGGGGTTTCAACTCAATCATTTTAAGCTCCATATTGTCTATGCAAAAAAAAAAACTTGCAACCAGTGTTACAAACTGTTTCTTACTTTTACTTGTAACCTCTTTGTTCACAGCCATAGCTGCGTAATTTTTTATGCATCATCAGCTATAACAAGGAGGTTCAACTCAATCATTTTAACCTGGACATTGTATATGCATCAAAAAAATTTTTGCATCAGGTGTTACAAACTGTTTCTAACTTTGCTTTTTAACCTCCTTGCTCACAGATGAATGCGTCTTTCGCTGCACTGGGGGCTGTCAAACTCTTCCCCGTCACTCCGCGTTTTGACCTTCACCAACTGGAATACGTTGCCGGGGAGGTTGCATTCTAATTTACGTTTAATTAGTTGATCCTTTCACGTAAATTTATATCTTTTGCAGAACCCTATGCATTAATAATTTTTCCTTTACGTAGAAATAACATATACATGAAACAGGATCTCGCATGCATGCCTGCGATTTTTACGAAAAACTACTTCGATGAGGTTCCCCCCCATGTCGTTCTTCTTGATCCTGTAGGCAACGAGTTTGACGGTGTTCTCATCAAGATGGGTGACAAAGTCATGCTGACTGGTTGCCTACGCCTGGGTTCTTTCTACGGTCTCCACCTGGGAGGTTATCTTAGAATGATTTACCTTGGTTTAGGTAAGTTTATAATGCAGGTCTTCAACAACTATGGACATGAAGCAGTTTACCCCCCATTAGCACCTCCGATGCCGATCGTTCCCTCCGGAAACACCCGTGTTGGGTCTATGAGAGATGCATGTGGTAGCGGCACTTTAAGTGACAATGATTATATGGATTTCTATCTCATGTTCATGAAAACCTTAACTCAGCAAGACATGGCGAAAAGTTATTTGGTTAGTGCACATGATTGTGAAATTTTTTTGCAGTTGCTGATGATATTTTCACCATAAGTTTCCTCCATGTTTTGTAACTAGATCATGTTGTTAAACATGTCAGGTGTTGCCAAGGAAGTTCTGTCGTCGTGCCCTTCCTAATCTAAACTGTGAAGTTAAATTGGTGGAAGAGGATGGCACTAACTGGAACTGTTTCCTCGACCATGACCTTCCCACTGGAGACGGTAGTGCAATCAAGGGCGCTTGGGCTAGACTTCGTGTAACCAAAGATCTGAAAGAAGGTGATGAGGTGTTGGTTGGTGTCACTGGCCCCAACTCTGATGTAATTTATTACATCAACAACTGATGGCTACTCCAATATCTATCGTGTTTATGTTAAAAGTTGTAATGTGTAACAAATGGTAATGCCTGGTACCTATTGGCAATCCATATATGTGTAATGTTTAGGCAAAATAGTAACGTACCCTACTACCATGCTATTTACTTTTGGATATGTAGTAACTCAATGGTAGCTCTTTATGGTCCCTACCATAGGTTTGACTAGAGGGGGCAACTTACCAAATATTGTACCCGGGATATTGGCTTCATAGGCTCAATCAGGACACGAAGCTTCATATGTATCCCCTATGACCTTAAGAAAATTAGTATATGGCCTAATGCTTTATTAAGTATCTGTCTCTCTATGTTAAATGAAAAATTAATTATGTTGTTAACAATTAGTTCTGGTCACGCAAGTTAGCATTTTTAATACATTGTTTTACTACACGTTTTCGTAACACGGCTAATTTTTTTTTTTTAATAAGTCATAACACTACTAATTGATGGCTTCCATATTTAACAAAATCATCATGTACTGGGTATTAATTTTTCAACTGGGGGGCACATTTCATCAGCTTCTAGACTTCTCAAAATGGAGACAAGAAATTTTGCAATGTTGTTTTACGAAACTTTAAATGACTGAAGATAACAAATAACATTAAATTAAATTTGCATATCGCATATTTGTAAGGGTGTTGATTTTAAAGAATTAATTTTTGGTTACTACCTCAACTTCACTTATACTTATTAGTTGAATCTTGAGACTAATGACCCCTACAATTAATCCTCAGATTATTTTTTTATATAACTTAACTTGAAATTAGTTTCTTGAAAGCCTTGAAAATAAGTATATTTGACGACATTGATTCAAATTATTTTCATCAGATTATTGAAAATAATTATACCTGACCATCACCTTTAAATAGTAATAACATATGTAGGTGCATTACTAATCAGGCCACACTCTAATCGAGACGTTATCTTAATATATACCACCACTCAGGCATAATTTTATTATTATTATTATCTAATACTAAATCAATGATTTCATTGATTCCTTACTAAAAAATTAACTACTTCGACGTAATTTTTTTCCATGTAGTCCTGACTATGCTGTTCATTAATAGATTCAATCGTGTGTACTCAATATATGAATCATATAAACATATGACTTTGCAAATTATTATTTTTATTTGACTTACCTCTATTCGTAAGAAGTCCGAAAGTATAAATTGTGCGAACAACCTGCACCAACCGGTCAAGCTAAAGTTTCCTACCAGTATCTTCGTAGCATAAAATAATGTATAAAGTATTTATTAAAATGTGAGGGTTTCACCTGTAAATGTTTTGCCTCACAAGGGTAAATCTTAAAAGACAGCTTATATAAAGACACACTCCAATGACCCGGTTAGAAATATTCAGTACCACACTCACTATGACTATCTTGAGAGTTATCCCCACATCATTTTCAAGGTGTTGAAAAGGAACTGTAACCCTCCTCAATTCTAAGCACTTCAAAAAGGAACACTGAGTTTATTTTAAGGTGGACAACAAGCAACATGGCTTCTTTTCCTCTAAACAACAATCCAAAGTATGGGTACGACTTGGAGATCCGATATGAACCATTTTTTTTAGAGTACAACACCCATGAGGTATTTCGTAGTTACACACATAAATGTATCCACAAACACTTTATATTTCTACTATGCATATATTATTTCGTTTGCTTTTGAAAAACAAAATATTTCTTTTCTGCTTTCCGTTGCTTATGATCACATATGGTTATCACAACATTATTATTATATGCTACCAATTTGATTAAGTAGTTTGGAAGGTGTTAGCTGGATAAATGTTATACGGCTATCACAAGATTATACGACGATACGACAACATTTTTCGTTTATTAAATACTAATATCGTACATATTAATGATTTACCAGGCAATTGTTAAACTACCTCGGCAATTCAACACTGATCACATAAACGAGGTCGCGGAACAAGTCTTTCTATGTGATCCAATTGGTAATCTGTTTCATGTCCATCTTAACAAGCTGAATGGGGAGGTCTTTATCGATCAAGGGTGGAAGGAGATTGGCAAATCTTATGGTATTTGGTTGGGTGGCTGGGCAAGAATGGTATATGTAAGATCTGATAGGTTCCTTATTACCATGAGAGATAGACTAGACCAGGAAGTGGTATATCCAACACCTGCAAAACTTTTTTCGCTTGGTGATACACCTAGGTTACTTTACACTTTTGGTGGTGATCCAGGGACCAGTCAAATTGCAACCATTTGCCAAAAACCTGACTTATTCCATATTCTGGAGAAGACACTAACAGTTGCTGATATGTACACTGGCAGACTGGTAGATTCATACAACTATTTAACTTATATAGTATTAAAGTTTTCTTGCTTGACCAATTTATGGTACATTTTTACTAATTTTGTTGCTATAACACATGCAGCATATCCCCTATGATTTTTGCGAAATTGCATTTCGCAGGTCCGGTATTCGTATTGTCCTCTTTGATGATTTTGGCATTGAGACTTCCTGTTATCTACAGTATCGGAGTGGATGTCCTGGGTTCTGTGGGATTGCAGATGGATGGTTCGCGTTCTCTAGGCTCGAAGAACTTGCTCCAGGGATGCGAGTGCAACTTGGTGTGCCAGCCACTAATCCAAACCTGTTATCTTTCAAGCGTTTACCCAACTAAATAATACACCGTATATTGGAACAAGTGACAAATGTTTAGAGTTTCTAATCCAATGTTTCGGATAAATTCAGTATAAATCAACTGGCTGGGATTATTCTGTTAATTCCATGCCTGTCTATATTTACATTTCGCTTACTGTCGTTTACAATAGTATGTTTCAATGTAATGTAACCATTATGAATATTAAGTATCCTGTGTTGCCTAAATAGCAGCTATTTATCATCTCAATACAAGCGTTTGATCCATTTAATTACTAACAACCATATTACATGCTATGAATTCACACAAAGAAAAACGGAATTCGTGGTATTAGTTTGAAATACAGGAAGCCCTCCTCTAAGAAAAGAACCCCTCCTTAGTCATACACGCTGAAGGTTCTAAATCTAACTGCATAGCTTATGAGAAAATTGCAGGGCATGGATGACCAATTTGGATCAATTTCTTTGAACACCATTTAATATCCATGTTCAAGAATTTAACCGAACCATATCTCTAAAATGGAGTCTGTATATGATTATTTTTGAATTTGTAACCAGTCCATATCATAGACAATCAATTAAGTGCAATATTGGCAAACCTACAAATTGCACAGTAATATCATGTAACCATTCTCAATAGAATTATTTTTTTGTATATCCGTTTAACAAATATATGCCACCATTTTAAGAATGTCATATATTCAAATCCGTTTTGAAATCTAAAATGCATTACATTAAGTATAATACTGAGACATCACACTATTTGAGCCTATAATCACACCTCAGTTGTTATGGAAAGTTTCTATTTTTAAAGGATGTAACCCTAATGTAGAGTGCAACCAAAAAAGCGAAAATATATTGGTGATCAAACCAACCGATGTCAATCTGAAATACCGTACCATATTCCAATTTGGGTCCACACAAATACAGAGCTTTTTCAAGACAGTACTACTTTCAGAAAGAAATATTCCTGATATACCTCAAACAGTTTCTACCACCTATTTCTTCTTCTTATATCTACCTTTTATTATTCAACTATACAATTGGCTGTCAGTTTCTAACTTGGAGATCCGGCAAACAAAAGAAAACCTTATGTTTCTATTAGATGCCATATACGGAGCTGCACAAACTAGCTATGAAAAAGGGGGTGATTCTCTATGGAAAGGCAGAACAATACTCTTCCGGAGTTGTACTCGGAAGGAAAGATAAGCTACCCATTGATAATCCATAATTACTGTGGATAAAGTCCACTATGTACTACACCCGTATAAACGAATATGTTTGATACTCTATAAACAGCATATATAGCTATGTGCTAAATATCTGCTTTTAGTTCAACTGCAAGTGGTCACATAATCTTGACAGCGTGGGTAATGGACAGGCGGCGTCAATCACTATCAATTGGAATAACATTGCAGCTGACAGTGTTTATATTTAAGGCTTAAGTGGTACTACCCGAATATAAATCATGAATATTACTACTATTTAACCATTGTACCAGGTTCCAGTGTCGCTTTTTTTGACAGCACAATTCAAGATATAACCCAAATGCTATCGTTCTGACTTTAGATGCTTCCCACATATTCGATACTATTTATCGCACCCGCACGTGTGTCATACGTGCTCAAATCAAACAAGTCCCGAAGTTAACATGTACTTCTACCTGAGTATTCCTTTTTAAAGTGTGATTCCCTTTACTATTGCAACCAAAGTCAACTTATTTTGTCCATCCACCATTCGCATCTACATGTTCACATCCTGAATGTCCCCTTCCCTACCGACACATATCAGCAACCAATCTATACTCTTTGGTATAGATACAATAAAAAAAAATTAAGCAAAAGGCAAGAGTTGTCAAGGAACAACACTTGCGAGCGTAATCGGTGTCACGTGCACCGTTCATAGGAAAATCAAGACCACTATAATAATAATAATACAAAATAATAAGATTTATATAAATTAATAAGATTGTAAATAGTGTATAATAATAATATAACAAACTGATATACAGTCAAAAAAATCACATTTGCAGAAGCCAACCCAACCAATTATGGTAACCGGGAAAGTGAGATAACCACTATTGGGAATTATATTGCAATTTTTCAACCTCCTATTTCACAACTCTATTATATTATTATTATATATATTTTTATCTACCTATAATAAATATTTATTCATATATATTGTTTATAATTAGGACACCTATTATACAAATCTTTCTCCGGTCGATTGATTTATGTATTGAAGGCGGGGAACTGTCATGGAAACCACAATAAGTCCACCGTGTCCACATCCAGTCCATAGACCACAATAAGACCACCGTATCTTCAACTAGCTTTCCCTAACTACATATAACCGGATAACTTTTGTCTAAAGGTCTTTTGTGATGCTGAAAACATTAGGTGGCATTTCTTGATCTTACTTTTAATTAACTCCATATAATGACAAACAACATATAATATACTCCAGAGTTCAAATATCATAATTTTTTGTTCTCCAGAGCAGGTATGGATGGAAACTCATTTTTTTTGGCTCTTATGAAATTCTAAAATCAATAATTCTTTTTACTATAATCAAATATTTCAATTAACCAGGTTTTAAGACATGCGTTTCCCCAATGGTCTCCCGTGTTCCAAAACCCAAAATCCGCCATATACATTTATTTACTTATGACTTATTTTTTACCACATGCCTTCCCCCAATGGACTCCACTCAGTCTATTACTGCATCAACTTATAGTAACTTACTGGAATTATAACTTTAGTCTTCTATAGACTAAATTTAAAATAACCAAAAAAAAACATGATATTTTTTCTAAACGAAGAATGGGATGCTAATGAGGACAATTATGATTAACGTAATAGTATCACAATTGTATCCGTCGCATTTAAACAACAGCCAAAACAACTAATTCTATATGCAATAAAACCATCACTATGCCGGTGACACAACAACTCAGTTTAAATTTTAAAAAAAAATCTCCTAATAGTTACCATAACAAGTCCACTAGAAAAATTCCTATAAATAGGTCACCCTTATGCCATAGTAATTCACCACCACATTAAACACACCAAGTTGCCTTCAGACAACCTGCAGCATAATTTCCATTCCAGGTAATTCAATTCAACTACTACCATAGAAAGCTGTTGTCAAATTCAAAAGTTCTCACAAAGTTATTCACTTCTATACTTCGCTCTAACTATTACTCAACTATAGCATATGTACACATCTCAAATTCGAATATATGAAAATCAACTAACGTAATATGATTTGCAGAATGAATTCTGAGATTAACTTCATTGACGACATTCTTCCCGGTAAGATTGATTGGACTTTGAAGGTTCGGGTAATTCACCTTTGGCATGTTCTAAATCCAAAAAATCAGGATGAGGTAAACTACATTGACATGCTCATTCTTGATGAAAAGGTGAGTATATATTTAAGTTTCAACTCTTGATATCCATTATATGTGATATACGTGAAACAACCTAATAACACCTACCCATTTTCAGTGTGGCAAGATACAAGCCACGTTGAAGAAACACTTGCTGGTCAAATTTGCAGGATACATTGAGGAAGGATCAACTTATCTATTTAATAAGTTGCTGGTCGCACAGAATGACCCAAAATATAAAAAAACTGAACACAAGTACAAGCTTTTTTTCATGGGTATGACACGAGTATGCAATATCTCAGCTGAAGAGATCCCAAAGAATCATTTCCACTTTATGGATTTTGCAAAAATCCAATCTGAAGTGAAGCCAGATATCTTCTGTGGTAAGTGTCCATGAAACACGTTCACTACCCAAAAAAAAAATTATTAGTTATAACTGCTTCCAAAACACGTTTAACATATCTGTGCTACCAATTTGGCTTATGTATTCTATTCACAGATATCATGGGCCATGTTGTTGAAAAGGATATTCTAAAAGATATTGAAAAAAATGGGAGGAGGATGTTGCTCATTGATATTGTGTTGGAAAACTTGCAGTAAGTTACATGTTTGGACTTGAATTGGCTTTTTTAGCAAAGACATTTCTATCACTATGCTTTTATACGACAGATTCATAACACTTTATTGTTTTATCAAAGGCAAAACAGAATTACATGCACATTATGGGGTGAACATGCTGAAAGGATCAACACTTATCTTGCCACTGCTGGCACTAATGGTCCAGTCATTGTGATACTTCAGCTGGTCAGGCTAAACAGATACAAGGGTGCGATGCCAATATAATAATTAGCATTATAAATAAATTTTTGTCAATCATTATTTCACATGCTTTACTAACTGCATCCTAACGACTAAAGGTGTTATGGCTGTCTCAACTGCTTTCTTTGGTACTAAGATCATACTCGATGATGAAACATTGCCCGAAATAAGAGATTACAAATCACGGTAAACTAACAAAACCATCTTTTTTATATAGCAAACTTTATTAGACATAGCATAATGTATGACAAACAACATTGTATTCGTTCAGAATGGAAGGGTATAGTTCGTCCATAAGCCAGGCCATTACTCAAATGGTGATTCCAACTGGACTCACTATTGCTGACGAGTTGCTGCAGACCCCAAGAATGACAATAGCTGATTTACTTGAAGCATCAGACGTAAGCTACTTGCGTTGATGCCAATTTCAGGAACCAAGTTAATTTTCTTAAAAGTAGGCATTAGCAATTCCTATATACAGCAACTTACTACATCTTTAATTTATTGTTTCAGACTGGTTTTGGTTCTGTGCTAGCTCGGGTGATAGAGATTGAACTTGACCAAGGATGGCTGTATGATTCATGTAACACCTGCTTGAAGAGAGTCACACAATGTGGTACCAAGTATGCATGCGAGAACTGTGACACCATGGTTGCTGCTACCCCTAGGTTCAAGCTGCAGCTGCAGGTCATTGATCATACTGGATCAACTACATTCACACTTTTCAATACCATTGTCTCCATGTATGTCGGACGATCCTCTGTTGATATCATTCGATCTATCAAACAGGTGCTTTGTTGTTCTGTTTTCGATTCTCAATTAACAACAATTCATATTCACATTTTTAAAGTCTCTGAATTTTTGATATGTTCAGCAACTAGAGCATTCGCCCGCAAGTCCTGATGAATTCAAGGCTTTTATTGGAAAGCAATTCCTGTTTAAGGTTGAAGTATCAGAAGGAAATATCCTTAAAGGCTGGCAGACATTCACGGTCAAGAAAATTACTCATGATGGGGCTATCATTCAACAGTTCATTCGCAACAATGATCTTCAGGTTTCTTTTTATATTATATTTTTCAACAATAAGTGGTTAATTGACGTAAACACCATATTTGTTGTATTCAATTTTAATTGTATATATATATGTACATATATATATATATATATATATATATATATATATATATGGTGTAGATCACAAATGAAGAAGATGATGCTGTTTATGCGGATGACATGCACAAGCTAGAATCATTGGAAGGAATAGTAAGTTGAAAAGAGAAAAAAATCCTACAATATACTGGACGTTCAAATACTTATTATATAAAATGCATCTCTTAATGAAGTAATTATCTCATGTCCAATATTGATCCTATTGATATATAATTATTTATAGACAAGCCTTGATGATATCCACACCACTGCGACACCCGTTTTGGCTTTGCCATCTACCGAAGAAGCTCAAGTTAATGTCTCAACTCCTGAAGACAACCCACTAACCGGTGCAGTTGTTGAGTACACCCCACGGCAGGTTCCATATTTTGAAGACACCCCATCCATTGCTCAACTTTTTGGAGAAACCCCACCGTCTAAAACAAATGGCAAGCGTGGGTCGTCCTCCATCAACCCTATTGAATTTCCTGACCTCGACCAGATGTCTCCTTCAGTCGGGAAGATTTCTAAAACTAGCCCAGATCTCGAATCAATTGATTTTGCGAACATCGACTTCACTACTCCTCCAACTATCAAGAAGCCAGTTGTTGTCAAGATTGAGCCACCAGAAGATGCAAAGAAATGAGACCTGACCTGTGTCTGAAAATGCAAGTGGGCCATAATCACCTATGTTGTAATTAATTTTCAATTCCCTAAAGCCATCTATGCATGGCACAGTTGTTGTTTTGTTGTTTCAATTAACTCATTCTCGAGTTTGTAATTCCAGTTTCGTATGTACTGCCTACTTTTAACTATAATAATACAATGGCCCACCTTTCTTTGCATTATCTATATTAAGTATATTTATTTTTATATATCTAATTATAAAGTATAAAAATGTGTCATGGAGGCACCATGAATAAAATGTGTGGTGAGCCAAAAATGGCCCAAAATGGATTTTGTCATAATAACAAACAAAAACATTCCCTATAGTTATTTTATATATCTACTTATAAATGTTATAATCAACTAGCTTATAAACCCTATACTGCACTCAACACGGCCCACAAATTCACGAAAAAATTCTTCATTTCGATATACCATCGTTTTTAAATATCATGCATGCATTATGGATTTTAATTAACATACCTACAACTAAAATGATACCTCTGATATTCAGTTAATTGCTAACTACTTCTATAGTTATTAGATTGGATTACGTGGATTCATTAGAAAAATATTTAACTGGCCAAAGAGGAAAAAAAATAAATAACTACTGGCCTTCGAATGAGACATTGTCTCGACAACACTGTGTCATCATGTCCACCAAACAATTAACATACTAAACAAATTAGTATATACGATTGGCCCTTGAACAAAACACACTAACTATTGAATGCCAGTTTTATAGAACCTTTAGACTTTAAATTATACCAAATATCTTGGGTATGCCTCTCCACGAAGATTGTCATCTTTTATTCCAAGTAACTATATCTATCAATGCCTGAATAAACATAAACAACATAAGTTATAATATATAATGTATTATAATATGTTTTCAAATAATAAATTCATGTTTTATCATATAGATGTTTTGTAAAATTTTTAATAACATTCTGACTCTCCCGGTTACTTGGAAGACATTAATAAATACATTCACTAATAATTGTGTTCCCTTTATCAACATATACCCACTACAAGACTCCTAATTGTAATTTCGTATACTTCCAGCCATGTTACTTTTGTACTTATGGGGTTTGACTCTGCAATTTTATATTTAAAGCATATATTCTATTCGATATAGTCTGCAAGTAGTTTGTACCTTAATATTCGCCCAATTGCATTTTTTTTAAATATAAGGTTTGACAAATATAATAGCCCGTCCTCTACTCGCATATATACCTGTTTCGCCCTGTCCTCCGTACGCAGAAGAGAATATATTCCCAATGCTTTTGCTAAGTTTTTTTCTTAGCTGACTTCCCCAGCCACTTACTTTCCCGTAACACTATAAATGATTTATCCATCCACACCCTTTTAGCATATTGGCCTTCCTACATTTGGTCCTGTCGAAGCAAACGAACTTTCTTTTAATACATACTTCCTTCAAGCCAACACAGTTGAACGTTATACGAAATGTCCCAAATAAATTTCAAGAACAGGCCAAACTACACCCCAACTAAGGACACGACGCAGTCACCAAACACTACTTCAGGTAAGCCGAATGTTAAATTTTTTCCTAAATTCCCCAACTCCTTATAACATTTTTTAGAGTCATATCTCATTACTATTATACGGTTACACCAAGAATATCTTCAACGTAAATTCATTTTTCTATGACTAAACATGCAACTATATCTACTCTTCTGAATGTTTGCAGCTTCCCAGTCCACGAGACCACCCGATAGCAGTTCAACTGGTCGGGGCACTACTCAAATTCCACTCTCGTGCATTACGCAAGGTACTTACAGTCTAACAATCTTCCAAAATATACTATACACCATTTCCTTTCTGGTTTTCGTCCATGTATGATACATATATTTGTTTCACGAGCTAAACCATAAATTTCGCATAGCAACCAATAACAAACGCCCACGGAAGCAGAAGTCGGTATTCAGCCGTATTGATGGAAGTCAAGTCCCTTCATTCCCTCTATCCGACATCACAAACGGTAACTTACTTTCACACTAATGTAGGCTAGATATTATGGTACAACTTTATATTATTTAGTCTTTATCCTACATGCGTATGACAACATCCGATTTATCCATCTAATCTATACTTACCCACGTCTGGCCACCGTAGTTATCAGAGATAGCGTCGACATTCCTCAAACTGATGAAGACATAGTAGCCCCCTGTAAGCCCCTTTTCCCGTTAATTCACTTTATCTAACTATTCAACGTTGTTGTCATCATAAATAACGAATGAAGGATCATTGTTCGAACAGCTTCCAGTCGCTCTCGCCGGGAGAACGTACACAAAAGACGCCGACAACGTGATTTTTCTCCCACAAACCAATTCGACAACATTACCCGAATCGTTGATTCTCCATTTCCTGGATCCCAACATTCAGATATATCAAATCAATGGCCACCAGGTAATGTCTTATAACATACATTATCAAATAGACGTAGCTATTATAACATTGACCCTTAGCAGTTTCGTATGACAGCCTTAACACTATATACAAAGTCATATATGTATTTGTATTGTTCGCCACCTGGTTATTCATTTGGGAGCACGTAAATTCATTGGACATTACTTAAATTAATTTCCTCGCTTATTATATAATTTGATTAATCTATACAATTACCATACAGTATATTACTGCAGTTGTCTCCTCCCACTATTGGGACATTGGTCTACCATCATCCTTGTGCCAGCACTGCCGTGCCCAGACGTGGTACGAAGAGCGAAATGAGAAACGATACAATTCACCTAACCCAAAGTTTCACATCTGTTGCTCGCATGGCCGTGTCGTACTTCCTCTTTATGAGCAACCACCGAAGGGTTTATGCGATCTGTACCACAAGACTGACAAGAAAAGCCGTTACTTCCAAAACAAAATTAGATCATTCAATTCAATGTTTGCCTTAACCTCTATGGGTGGAACCATCGAACGACAAATGAATGTCGGTGGAGGCCCACCAATATTTGTTATGAACGGTGAAAATTACCATCAGATAGGTAGTTTGCTTCCAATGCCAGGTGGGCCACCAAAGTTTGCTCAACTATATGTTTATGACACCGAAAATGAGGTCGCTAATCGGATGTCAGTTGTAAGGTACATTATAAATGGTTACACAACGTCACCATATTAGTCGCTGTTAATGTTTGTTTATTGCATTTATCTATTTGAGATTAATAATTGTGGGATCCTTTTCAACTTCCTTTTCTATTATATTTGCAGTATGAAAGACAACAAGGACCACTTACAATCGCTAATTGTAGAAGAACTCCGTCAGGTTCTTGACCTGTACAACCCCTATGTCAAAAATTATAGATTTGTTCGGGACAGATTATCTTGTGGTTCAATGGAAAACCTAAAAATGCGTATCATTGGAACAAGGAATCACGATGCACGCAGGTACAACGTACCTTCTGCAGATGAGGTTGCGGCACTTATTGTTGGTGATTTTGACACTGCTCATCATGATCGTGATATCATTGTGGAAACACAGTGTGGCCGTTTGAAGCGTATATCCACTTTAAGTTCTGCATACATACCATTGCAATATCCTTTGTTATTTGTAAGAGGCGAAGACGGTTGGCGGGAGAACATAGAGTACAATGATGCACCTAATGCAAATCTGATCAAACGTGAACATGTGACTCTACGTGAATGGCTTGCTTACCGCATACAACAACGTGATACTGAAGATTCCATAATGCTCTACGGGAGACGCTTATTCCAACAATTTTTGGTAGACGGATATAGCATGGTTGAGTCACAGCGTTTAAAATGGGTTCAAAATCATCAGTTTGAAATTCGTGCAGATTTGTACAAGGGATTATCTGATGCAGTGCTTCGAGGTGATGTTAATCCGTCATCGGTTGGCAAGCGAATTGTTCTACCTTCAAGTTTCACTGGTGGTGCACGTTATATGCAACAGAATTACCAAGATGCTATGGCAATTTGTAGGTGGGCAGGTTATCCAGACTTATTCATTACATTTACCTGTAATCCTAAGTGGCCCGAGCTATCCCTTCTTTTCAAAAATCTACAACTAAAACCTGAAGATAGACCAGATTTGGTTGCAAGGATGTTCAAGATCAAACTTGATCAGTTAATCAAGGATATAAAAAAGGGACAGATCTTTGGCAAAACTAAAGCAGGTAATATATTATTCATTTTGTGTCTAAAAATATCTTGATTCATGTTGCCCGAATTATTTCCATTACTACCCATTCTTCTGTATTTAAACCCCTACTTTCTGCTAAATATTAACGCGTTCCCATGCTCACGTATTTCGTTTATGTAATACTACTAGAATATATAGTAATTATCAACATTTCCATATTAACATTGTCTACCTTATAGTATATATTCTTATTTTATATGTTTCAATAACAAACTTCTCATCTAATCATTTTTTATCCAGTTATATACACTATCGAATTTCAGAAAAGAGGATTGCCACACGCACATATACTTGTGTTCTTAGATCAAAAAAGTAGAATTCTGGAGGCCAAAGACATTGACAACATCATCTGCGCAGAAATACCTAATAAAGCCACCTCTCCAGATCTATACGAAGTTGTGTCATCCTGTATGATTCATGGACCATGTGGAAGCCAGAGAAAAAATTCACCGTGCATGGTAGACAACAACTGTTCTAAATACTTCCCAAAAAAATTCGTCCCCAACACGATCATTGATGGAAATGGATATCCTGTATACCGTAGACGTGATAATGGTGTCACTATTCAAAAGGGTGAAGCATGGCTTGATAACAGCTTCGTTGTTCCATACAATCCGAAGTTACTTTTGAAATACAATGCTCACATCAATGTCGAATGGTGCAACCAATCTCGGTCTATCAAATATCTTTTCAAGTACATCAACAAAGGCAACGATCGTGTTACTGCCACATTTTATGATTCTGCAAATGGCACATCAAATGCAGAGGAAATTAATGAGATAAGGATGTATTATGACTGTAGATATTTGTCTCCATGTGAGGCTGTTTGGAGAATCTTTAGCTTCGATATTAACTACAGGGATCCATCTGTTGAAAGACTAAGCTTTCATTTACCCGGCGAACAATATGTCATGTTTGATAACCGCCATACACTTTCAGATGTACTCTCCCGTGAAAGCTCATCACAGACTAAATTCCTAGCTTGGTTTGAAGCAAATAAGCTATATCCAGATGGCAGGAACTTGACTTACCTTCAATTTCCACAGAAGTTTGTTTGGAACAAACAAAATCGAGAATGGGTTTTAAGAAAGAAAGGATTCAGCATAGGTCGAATGCATTATATTCCTCCCGGTACAGGAGAGATATACTATATGAGAACTCTACTGAGCTATGTGAAAGGGCCGACTTGCTATGACGATATTCTAACAATTGGAGATGACGTCCATCCCACTTTTCGTGATGCATGTTTCGCCATGGGTTTGCTGGGTGACGATAAGGAATTTATTAGCGCAATCAATGAGGCAAGCACATGGGGTTCTGCAAATTATTTAAGGATTTTGTTTTCAACTTTGTTGCTTGCTAACGAAATGGTTAGGCCTGAGTATGTCTGGGAAGAAACATGGCAACATCTGACTGATGATATCCTCCACCGGCAACGTCGCATTTACCATTGTCAAGGTATTTTTCTACTTTCTTCATTCTTAAATACCGTTAAATAACACAATTTTTTTCTTCTTTTTAACAATCTTCATTCACTTATTACGTGATCTTAACATGCAGAGTTGACCCTAACTGATGAAGAGTTACAGAATTATGGTCTGGCTGAAATTGACATCATCTTGCAAACACATAATAAACGCCTCTCCGATTACACCACCATGCCTGATTTTCATCATGAGTCTAATGAAGCTCAGCAAAACAGGCTGATATATGATGAACTCAATTATGATAGAGTTAAGCTGGCTTCAGAGTTCTTTCAACTTATGACCACTATGACTGCGGAACAACGTGCAATCTTTGATAAGATTGTCGACAGGATTCAACATAACAAACCAGGACTATTTTTTCTAAGTGGCTTTGGTGGTGCTGGGAAGACATATGTATGGCGTGCTCTTGCGGCGTATTTTAGATCCAAAGGGGAAATTGTATTGACTGTAGCTTCAAGTGGTATAGCTTCTCTACTCATTCCTGGTGGTCGTACAGCTCATTCAAGGTTCGCCATTCCGATACCTGTTCATGAAGACTCAACATGCAATATTCCATTAGGCAGCCCATTGGCTGAGTTAATTATACGCACCAAATTAATCATTTGGGACGAGGCACCTATGATGCATAAACACTCCTTCGAAGCCGTTGATCGAACATTTCGAGACATACTACGATTGCAACCAAACGGCAATAGAGATTTGCCATTTGGCGGAAAAGTTGTCGTATTAGGGGGTGACTTCCGTCAAATCCTCCCAGTCATACCAAAAGGTACACGACCAATGATTGTTAGTTCGGCAATTAACTCATCTTACTTGTGGCATCGTTGTGAGGTTATGACTCTGCATACCAACATGAGGTTATTGACAGGGGATTCTCCTGATGACAAGGCAGAATTGAAAAAGTTTGCTGATTGGGTTTTGGCAGTTGGAGATGGAACAATTGGGGACATCTACGATGATTCCATCCAACTTCCAATCCCCCGGGAAAATATTTTACCAACTTCAGATGACCCTGTTGCATCGATTGTCAGCGCTACGTACCCATCATTCTTGGATTCATTGACAGATTTGACATATTACCAAAATAAGGCAATTTTGACACCAAAAAATGATACTGTCAACTACATCAATGAATACATGTCTGCTCATATTCCTGGTGAAGAAAAAACTTACCTTAGTATGGATTCCATCCATTCTGATAATATGCAGACCGACCGTGTTGATAATGTTCACTCTGTGGAGTTTCTTAACACAATATCTTCATCCGGCTTGCCAAGTCACAAATTAAAACTCAAGGTAGGAGTTCCTGTCATGCTTTTAAGGAATATTGATCAAATTGCAGGGTTATGCAACGGCACACGATTAATGATCACTAGACTTGGTCAATTTGTACTTGAAGCAAAGGTTATCTCAGGACGCAATATTGGGGACAAGCATTATATTGCGAGATTAACACTAACACCGTCTGATGTCCGAATTCCGTTCAAATTTCAAAGGAGACAATTTCCAATCGGACTATCATTCGCCATGACAATTAACAAAAGCCAGGGACAGTCATTACAACAAGTTGGTGTCTATCTTCCCAGCCCAGTTTTTTCACATGGCCAGTTGTATGTTGCTTTCTCCCGTGTAACATCCAAAAAGGGACTAAAAGTTTTGATATCCCACAACGAAGACCCTTCATCTGCTACCACATCAAATGTTGTTTATCCCGAGGTATTCAACAATGTAAAATAGAGTAACCCTAATCAGCCAAATTTTATTTGTAACATCAATATGTACCAGCAAGTTCATCGTTCCAACTTTTGTGCACCACGAAATGAAAACCTTTGTTCATTTTCTCGATTCAAAAATATGTCGATCCATGTGAATTACATCCTTTTATTACATTCCTTTCTTTCAAAATCGTACTTCGTAAATGAGTCAGCCATGTATCTATTACCACCCAAATTAGAATAAAAACTTCTCAATTTGTGTTACAACATGTTTCTTAAATATTAAAACGACGTTCTTATATTTTGTCGGATATATATTCATCGACGAAGTATAAAATCGAGAATTAACCGCTCAGCCCCGTGCAGAGCACGGGTGAGGGTCTAGTTAAAAACTATAGTTAGTGATGTTTGGTAAGATGTCTATATTTTGATTTTGTATTGTACCCGTCTAGTATTTGATCATGCAGCGAGTAATTATCTATATGTAGGAATGTAGCTTGTATAGATGTACGTATTGTATACTGCTATATCCTACTAATTATTTTAGCAAGAATTAATAGTTACGAATGGTCAATACTCAATGACCCACCGGGACATGATAAGTTATAATGTTTCTATAATATTAATATATTTTATAAAATGTTTCTAAACATAGTTTTTAATTGGAATTGGAGAATGGGACTTGTAAAATGAAATGATAACTATTTTCCAACCACAAATTAAAAGTTATTTTAGACATATCAAAAAAATTCTTTTAGAAGAGCCTATATACAAAGTATATACATTAATTTATTTTATTTAATAGATTCATATATTATTTATATCAAATTAAATTTGAAATGGATATATATATATATATACACAAATCACGAGTTTGGAGTATTGTATTGGTAGTGAGTGGTGCTGCTGGGGGTATTTTCGGATTTAGATATATCCCAAAACGGATTTATCTAATTGAGACATAAATCCGTTTTGGAAGAAAATCAAAAACAAATTTAGATAGATCCGAGCGAATTTTTGAGTTGGGGGTATTTTCTGGTTTTCAAATTTTGTGGGGGTAGATTCTCAAATGGTGGGGTAGAAAAAAACTCAATCCAAACACTAAATTTAAACAAGTTGGTTTGAGTTGGACCCAACATGTTCGGATAAATTAATGGGTTTTTTTTGTACCCCCACCATTTTCCCATATACCCCCACGTACCCTGCGAAATGACCAAAATACCCTTCACAAAATTTTAAAAACCCAACATATCCCCAGCTCAAAAAAAAAAAAAAAAAATTGGAAATTGGATTTAGGTAAATCCGATTTTCCCCTAAAAATTTTAAAAAATTAAAATCGGATTTATCTAAGGTGGGGGTAAATCCGATTTTGGAAATCAGATGTACCCCCACAGGTAAGTCTGATTTTGTATCCAAATAATAAATAAATAAATCATTTAAAAAATTAAAATTCTATTTTTTTTAGAAAAAATAAATTAGATATGAATAATTTGAATATCGGGCTTTTTTGGTTCTGTTTAGTGTGTAGTTCGTTAACACGTAACGATGTTATACGTCGAGCGAATAATTTAGGCTAAAAAATCGGTTTTCGGCCAACCTACTCCGATTGTAATGAAACCACAGCCATTAAATCTGAAAAAAAAAATCAAGGATCGATACTCCTTAAGAAGGAACTTCTTTTAGGAAAGGGGGGCTCAAAATCCCAAATTCCATCGTTTACTATTTTTTATTACATTTTTTAATTTTCACAGTCTCCAAAAAATCTAAAAAAAATTGCATAGCCTTATTTTGGTTTTATTAGATTTTTAATGGTGTTTTTATAATTTTTTGATTAGTTTTGACTCTTTAACGAATTTTTAGTAGCATTTTTATAACATTTTTTAAAAATTTAAATAAAATTTTTTTTTAATAACAAAATGGGATTTACCTTGGGGGTAAATCCAATTTTATTTTTTGGGGGAATTCGGATTTATATACCCACTAGGTAAATTCGACTTTGAAAAATAACAAATCGGATTCCCCCCACCCCCCCCAAGGTAAATCCGATTTGTTATTTTTAAAGTTCGATTTACCTAGTGGGGGTACATGGGTAGATACATCCGACTTTAAAAATTAACAAATCGGATTTATTCCCCCTAGGTAAATCCGAGCGAGTTTATTTTAGGCAGGGGTATTTTCGTCTAAAAAGTTTCTTGTGGGGGGGTATGGAGGGAAGAGGTGGGGGTAAAAAAAACCCTAAATTAATTTGGGTTGGTCTAATTTAGGCCACTGGGTTAAATGGGTCGAGATATGATCCATGAATACCCCTACCAAAAAAAAATGTTACAATGTCACATATCATATGAATTAAATGTTTCTGTAAAAAAATATTAATTAAAATTCATGTCTGATAACTTTTTCAGACATCTTTTACTTAACATATGCACTTAAATTTATGTAAAAAAAAAATGCACTAAAATTGGCCCTGGCCCCGGCCCCTTTTGATCACCAAAAATATATATACACTGAAATTTTGTCATCCGGTCGTTTTCTGTAACAAATCTTAAATGCAAATAACTTTTAGGTTGTGGAATACAAAGTTTGGGTGAGCTATCGTGTTCAAAATTTTGAGCCAATAATAATCAAAATTAAACTTTGTGTTATGCAGAGGACCCATATATGATCTCGAAGATACACATCATTTTCTTGAAGTATAAGTCGCATAAACAAAGCACTCAAGCTAGTTCATAGCCATTATCATTATAATTGGTCAAGGTAGTGAAAAGGAATCGGGGTCTGAATCTGAATGCATATTAGTATATTACTACACTACTTTACTCATCTAGAGAGTCACTACTCTCATCTTCTAGTGGTTGGACATCATGCTTGCTTCACGCATATGCCAAAATAAGGCAGAAAAAAATAAAGAAAAACAATATATTATGATATTTTGTATTTTGTCTTTAAATAAATAAATATAGATTAGTCTACTAGCTATCCTAGTTGCTCCCTTTTTAATGCTAAGAAGGTGAGAGGGTCTTCTATATGGAGTTCGATTCAGAAGGCGCTTCCCCTCATTATAGATGGTTTTGAGTTCAAGTGTGGTAATGGCAATTCTAGTTTCTGGTTTAAGAAATGAGTCTAAAAAATTCCATTGTGTTCTCAAGTTCCATATGTGGATATTCGATCATGACTTTGACATAACTATTCGAGATGTGTTTGTTGAGGGATCTTGGAGGATGGACCGATTGTATACTTAGCTCCCTGATATATAATATTCAACATGATATTTTGAGTTTGAAACCTATGTTGGTTGATATGGTGGAGGATAGCTAGCGATGGAAGTACTCAACTCAAAATCAGGATAAAATTTCAACTAGAGAAACAGAATATGATAAGTCACAGGATTAAGTTATCATATGCTTGACTCAATAAACACTAAACTGACACAGGATATGATAAACTTATCATATTCTGTCTCCTTATCCTGGGTTCATCATATTCTGTCTCCATGCCACTTAACTATTTACATTTATTGGGCCTAATATTTGACTAGTTCAATGGGTCCATCATGTTATAATCCAATAATCCTAGGTGAGGAGTCTTACCTTTACTAATTGAAATGTTGCAATTGACTTACAAGTAAAGTGACTTAGCTTCGGTAAAAAGTAGCAGATAGTGGATGAACGAATAGCGGATAACATATGAGTTAGCGGATAAGCTAGCTGATAGCAAATTACGTGTTTTAAAACTAGCGGTTAAAATAGGTGATAAATGTAAAATGACATAAAATAATATTTAATTAATGATTGAATTATTTAATGATGAAAAAATGTTTAATGAGGATAGAGAAGTAATTTAAAAAAAACAATAAGGGTAAAAATACCAAAAAAAAGTGAGACGTTATACGTGTTATCCATTCAAACACTACTTGAAGTAGCGTAATACGTTAATCGCTATCCGAAAAAGCTAAACGCTAGTGCTTACCAAACACATGTACTTGTCATCTGCTAGTCAACTACATTAGTTTCATCCACTATTTGCTAGCGGATAGGACGCGCCAAATAGAGCGTTAGCCTGATTGGTATCTTCTCCATTTTTTGCTCCCAAGGTCTCTCCAATTTTAT
The DNA here is from genome assembly GCA_963573325.1 of Astragalus glycyphyllos. NCBI lineage: Eukaryota > Viridiplantae > Streptophyta > Magnoliopsida > Fabales > Fabaceae > Astragalus > Astragalus glycyphyllos. Next base: position 68,245,659 of record OY754310.1, read on the forward strand.
CGGTACCAAAGGGGAATTACTCTTGAATCTTAATCTCAAATTGTAAATCTTTGAGGCACATGCTTAAGAAAAGGCATTTTGATTTCAATTATATTAAAGGATATTTGACGTTTTTTTCAAACCAATTTTGATTGCTTAAACACTAAAAGGACAATCAATAACCTATTGTCCTATTCTATATAACCCATATCCTATGATAGGTGGAATGATTATATGATTTCGTTTTACACACATTTAATAGAAAATCCATATAGCCCTATTAATCAAGCAATCTCCAGTAGTATGACTCCTATTAATTGTTTCCATGTTGCCCCTCACAGAAGTTGATGATCAACATAAGATATTATTTTATATATCTATTTTTCTCTTGAAAGCTAAGACATTTTATGACTCTTTCAACTAAATCTTGAATTTCGCTTCTTTCCTACTCAAAGGTAGCATGGTATGGCTTTTTGTATGTGAATGACTTGACATTCTGCACCTAACTTATCAACAATAAAAAAGAAAAACAAACAAACAAACAAAAATATAGAGCACAATGCTTTTTGGACTGAAACGTGGATGGAAGGTAGGCAGAAAACCTTTTTTCATTCAATAGTAAATTTGAGACCAAACTAATGAAAGTGGTCATTGTTTCAACTCAAACTTACATTGAATGTTAAAGTCAAGGGTATGCAAGTAAATTGAATTAAAATCTGGATTCATTTTTTCTGATATAATGTGACTTAAGACTACAGTTATCAATGAAATTAGTGAAAATGATCCTACAATATTGGTTCCATTATTTTGAGTGACCATACATGCAAGATATGGACGCTGACCCCTTAATTGAGGCATGTGCAGACTGCAAATTGCAATTATACTACATGGGAGGGAAGCAATATATATATATATATATATATATATATATATATATATATATATATATATATATATATATAACTCATTTTTGCAATAAGCTGAATTTCATTGGATTAGTACAGAACCACTATTCTCAAAGAGGTTTTGGTCTAAAGTTTGTGGTTGTGGTCACATTACATAGAATAAGAATCCGTGACACCAAACAGTACATGTAAAAATTAGACACCAAATCACACGATGAGTCATTCAATTTTGTTCTGGCTTTAATACTAATATCTTATTTGTCTCATATCAAGGTTAATTTTTTTTACCTTGATCAGTTATCTGTTTTCCCTAATAAGTCCCATAAATTCTGCAAAAGTTGATCCTTCTTGGTTGGGATGGTCAATGTTTTGATGCTTTTATTTGGGATTGTCATGACATGGCCAGCTTTTCTCTTTTGCTTTGAGCTTGAGCCCAACCTCTAGCTAGCTTTGGACCTTATCTGTCTCGTGAACCTTGCTTTGTCCCTTAAAAGTAAAAACAATGCACACTTTTTATTAAGTAAAAAAGTACCCTACCCGCAACTGTAAAGACTAATTACTCAAGATTTTAAGATTCGTTTTAGGGGTTGACCTCTACCACTAAATGTTTTTCCATACGTACTGATCAGAGATCGAACCCTTGACTAGATGGTGGTTAAGGAACTCAAGTATCTACCGCTTGTGTTATACTATGTTGTCCAATGCACACTTTTTAGGACTTGGATCCTCTATTATCTTTGCATGGTGCAGCAGACAGCAGAATCGTTAGATTTAGAGAGAGAGGTTTTAACGGTTCTGCTACCTGCTGCACCGTGCAAAGAGGCAGCAGAGAATCCAAACTCTACTTCTTACGATCTATGAACCAAATGATTTGAAGCAATCCATCGTGTGGCAAAGATTTGATATTGTTTGGTGGAATAGGATGCATGGTAGTGTCTCTACCCTTGGCTTTTATTGGACTCTTTCGTTACTATAGTATACGGTTACAGCCCAACCCAACCCACAAAAAGTGTTGGAAAAGAAAGCAACTTTCTCTTAATTAGTTATGTGATTCACTCCTCACTTTCCATTCAAAAGGTCACTGCTAGCTCAAGGCATCTAAAAAAGGGTTTCACATGGTGGGGTGTATTATGTGTACAGTGTGTGACCATGTAATTTCCATTCCAAGCTCATTGAAAGCTACCTCTTTTAATTTTGTCACGTAATTAAAGCTATGTCCTTATTAAGATGTGGTCCATTTGGGTACTAATTCACTTCTCTGACTCTGTTTTTCTCTTGTTTTCCTATCAACTAGAAGTATTCTATTATTAGTCACATTGCTTATTTTCTTGGAGCTTCCAATTGATTTTCAGTTGGGCAGTTGCTAGCATTAAAATGACAGCTAAAATGAATATTATTCTTGTTATCCACTCCTCTTTTTTATGGAAACAATGCAGTAGAAGCAAAATAGCATTAGTATTAAAGTCATGCAGTTAAACTCACATCCCACAAGTAAGTGGGTTCGAAACTCGTGGTGGATATGAGTATCTTGTTGGGTAATATGTAAGTACCTTTATAAACGCTTAAGCATTGAGGCATTTCCTAACTCTGGTGAGCCATCGATACCCAACTCACCTAAATTTTTTGTAATAAAAAGAAGTCAAGCAGTTTAAATATTATCCATATTTTTTTTTTCTAAACCAAGGTATCCTCTAAGGCGATGGTAGAGACTAATCCTTTGAAGTATCGGAGATCCATTTAAGGGGTTGACATCTACCAACAAATGTTTTTCCGTACGCACTGGTTAGGGGTCGAACCCAGTACTAAATGGGTAAGAGATCAAAGTATCTACCACTTGTGACACTGGTTATTTATTTGATACATGATCCACGATCTTTTTTTAGTTATTGTTGTTTTTAAGTAATTACAAAATAATTAAATTTTACTATTCACAGATTTCATATTCATTGCAAGAAATTGTTATGGCCAACCTCTGAAATGCTGTTCATGTACAAGTTGTATACCTAACTAAAAAGTTGGTTGATTTAATTTAATATAATTGAATTGACATTGTGTTTAATTTGATATATGCAAAACAGAAACTACATCATGTTTATTATCTGGTCCACAAATTGGAAAAAAAAAAGGAGCTACTTCATTAGTATTATTATGGCTAATGGAGTTGTGAAATCTGAATACACCATTAATGTTTTGGTTCATTGTCACTAATCTAACCCCTCCTGTAAATCAAAGTTGAGATGAAGAAACCACAATTACTTTCCAGATCCAAACTGCAGAGGTTACAGTTCGCTTAACGTGATTTATTACTATTAGGACCACTTTAACTAGGTCAAACTATTAATTATATAAAGTTGTACTAAGTACTAATAAAAAAAGAGGTTACTATTAAGCTACCAACTGCTACTAGGAAGTTACTGCAATCTATAGCTTCTGCTAAAAATCATCATTCTATTCTATATATTCTAAAAGTAACAGTTAAACAGTTAACTAATAATTTATTCTCCTATATAACTGTCACTAATTTGTTGTAATGCAAGCCTTGCTTCTACCTCACTTTTTGTTAGTTAATTTATCTCTTTTTATGTCTTAGGTTTAAGTATTTTATTCCCTATATGTTAATATGAACAAAAAATATTTAGAAATTAGTAGAACAACAACCACCATTTATCTTCTCTCTCTATGGGGCTCCATTGTTTCCCTTCAACAGACCTCACATGCAATTTTCATCTTTCATAAATGACATCCAACTTCCTAAACAGCCTCACTTGCACTTTTCACCAATCGTAATGACAAAATTGCACTAAGAAAAGTTCAAGGGCACCAGATATACTACACCTAACGAAGAAACGTCCAAAAGGGTATTTCAGTAAATTTGTTTGCTACCGTCCAATTCTGTATCAACTGCAATCTAAGGATAAGCATAGATCTGCAAACAGAGTCTCTCTGTCTCTCTCTCTCTCTCTCTCACACTTCGTTTTTTCCTCATAAAATAGCTTCTCAGATTCTAAAGTAACTGAAGCAAACGTAATCTCGCCGGAATATTCGTTCCTCCTTCGCCGGAAATGGGTGTTCTTAGAAACCACTGAAGACGGAAATGGGTGATGAAGACTTCGCCGGAGAATCCAAACCAGCGGATGCACCCACCGGAGCTTGTCTCCTCCGGCAAGCACTAGAGCTCATCTGCACCTTACTTTCTCTAACTCACTCGATCAGAGTCTTCGCCGGAAAATGGCAACTAATTCGAAACAAGCTGGAAGAGCTTCACTCAGGTCTAATTGCCGCCGAGAATTGTGATTCCGGCGAGAACCCATCACTTTCAAGGTTAGTACCTTCAATAGTAGCAACCATAAAAGAATGCCACGATCTGGGTCAACGTTGCGTCGATGTATCCTACAGTGGAAAACTTTTGATGCAAAGCGATTTAGACGTTTCGTTCGCAAAACTCGATAGCTTAGCGAAGAGGCTCTCAGAGATATACAAAACTGGTATTTTAACAAATGGGTTTGCGCTTGTTGTTTCAAAACCGAGTCTTGGAGCTTCTAAAGAGGATATGAGGTTTTACGTGAGGGACCTTTTAACGAGAATGAAGATTGGTGATTTAGGTATGAAGAAACAGGCTTTGAAGAATCTTTTAGAGGTTGTGGTTGAAGATGAGAAATATGTGAAGGTGATTGTTGTAGATGTGAGTGATGTTGTTCATGTGTTGGTGGGTTTTCTAGGTTCAACTGAGATGGAAATTCAAGAAGAGAGTGCTAAGGTTGTTTCTGTAATTGCAGGTTTTGATTCTTATAAAGGGGGTTTGGTTGGTGCTGGTGTTATTGCGCCTTTGATTAAGGTTTTAGATTGTGGTAGTGAGTTGGGAAAAGTTGCGGCTGCAAGGTGTTTGATGAAATTCACGGAGAATTCTGACAATGCTTGGGCTGTTTCTGCCCATGGTGGTGTCACCGCTTTGTTGAATATTTGTGGTGATTCGGATTCTAAAGGAGAATTAGTTGGTCCTGCTTGTGCTGTGTTGAGAAATCTTGTTGGTGTTGAGGAAATAAAAAGGTTTATGGTTGAGGAAGGTGCTGTGTCCACTTTTATAAGTCTTGTGAAATCAAAGGAGGAAGCAATTCAGATCAATTCTATAGGATTCATTCAGAATATTGCTTATGGAGATGAGATTGTTAGACAGATGGTGATTAGAGAAGGAGGAATTCGCGTTTTGTTACGTGTTTTAGATCCTAAATGGTCATATTTTTCTAAAACAAGAGAGATAGCAATGAGGGCTATTGAAAGTTTATGTTTTTCATCATCTAGTTCTGTAAGTATTTTAATGGGTTATGGTTTTGTGGATCAGCTGTTATATTATGTTAGAAATGGAGAAATTTCGGTTCAAGAATTGGCTCTAAAAGTAGCATTCAGATTGTGTGGAACATCAGAGGAAGCTAAGAAAGCAATGGGAGATGCTGGTTTTATGGCTGAGCTTGTTAAGTTTCTAAGTGCAAAATCATTTGAAGTTCGTGAAATGGCAGCTGAGGCACTCTCTGGCATGGTTATGGTACCTAGAAATAGAAAGAGATTTGTACAAGATGATCATAATATAGCCCTTCTTCTGCAATTACTTGATCCTGAAGAGGGAAATTCAGGTAACAAAAAGTTCTTAGTATCTATCTTAATGTCATTGACAAATTGCAATAGTGGAAGGAAAAAAATTGTTAGTTCTGGATATGCAAAAAACATAGAGAAACTTGCAGAGGCTGAAGTTTCTTATGATGCTAAGAGACTTGTCAAGAAGCTATCAAAAAACCGGTTCCGTAGTATGTTGAATGGAATCTGGCACTCATGAATGTAATTCATTTTTCACCTTTTTTTTTTAAACTGTATATTTACTTTAGTGTTTTACAAGTTTTGCTAATTTGTTTTCCCCCCTCCCTCCTCCTCAATATGCTTTCTGTTTTATAAAATTTCATTGGTTCTGTTCTGCAGATGACAAGAGTAGGCCAACAACATTATGTTGAGATTGTAACCAAATGTAATGTAGTGACACCATAAAAGCTTTGTTGTAGATTTTCTTGAGGATACTCTCTTCCCTTGTTGCAATGCAATGGTAGAATGTAGTACCTAACAAGGAAACAATTATATTATATAATAATATCAAAAGGAAAAAAAAGAAGATAATTACTTTACTAGTTTACATTTATCCATCTACCATCTATTTTGTTTGGAAGTGTTATAAAAATATTATTTGTGAATCGTGTGTGTGGTAGCACATGGGGGAGGAGATGACATGAGATGAATCTTTGTTAAGCAAAGCATGTGAGTGGTGTCAATATTGCTTTTCTATATCCAGCATTATATATAAAGGAGATAGTGATAGATGAAGTTTCCATCTGTATTGTTTTGTCTCATTAGCAAAGCTTTATACTTTGCTATAGCTACTTTCTTGTTGGCTAATGAAGAATGTAAAGAAGACATCTGTTCACATGCTTGTTGCCTCATAAGAATAATCTCACATCATCATTACCCTTGTGTTGTTTATTTTTATTTTTATTAATTAATCACTTTTTGTTTGCTTAAAGAGTTAACCACTATGGGGGGTTGTGTGAAAGAATAGAAATTTATTATGGTCTCGGTTACAAAGATTGGCTCTCTCTCGTTGTGTGGTACGTGTATGCAACCAATGCTAGGTGGCTGCTAAATGGGAAACATGTGAATATGAAAATCAATTAGGTTGATCTTGGGGAGCTGTTAAAGGGAGCAAGGAAAGCTCGGGAAACTCGTGTCATGAAATCTTTCACCATGGAAAACAGTTGAGCATCAAATCCATCTCACCAACAATGGTGGAAAACAACCACAATATTACTCCAACAATGAGTTCACAAACCAGCTAAAAGAGAGGGTCATACTAATAACAAAATATATCAGAATAACTAGGAGCATCTTTAATGCGGGTGTGTTAAATGGGTGAACTAAATTGATATTTGTGGGCCCAAATTGCCACGTGGGATATAATCAAGTTTTTTTTTTGTACCCCCACCATGTTCACTTATACCCCCACATAAAAGTGAAACCCCAAAATATCCCCCCAAAAAAAAATTCACTCGAATTTATCTCCCATGGAGATAAATCCGATTTGTATTTTTGTGGGGTTAAAATCGCATCGGATTTATCTCCATAGAGATAAATTCGATTTAAAAAATTAAAATTATATTTTTTTTAGAAAAATAAATTAGATATGAATATCGACCGTCTTTAGGTTCTGTTTAGTGTGTAGTTCGTTAACACGTGACGATGTTATACGTTGAGCGAATAATTTAGGCTAAAAAATCGGTTTTCAGGCAACCTACTCCGATTGTAATGAAACCACAGCCATTAAATCCGAAAAAAAATCACTGATCAGGACTCCCCAGAAGGGACTTCTTTCGGGATAGGGGGCTCAAAATCCCAAATTCTATCATTTACTATTTTTTATTAATTTTTTTAAGTTTTCATAATCTCCAAAAAATCTAAAATTTTTTGCATAACCTTATTTTGGTTTTATTAGATTTTTAGTGGTGTTTTTATAAATTTTTTTTGATTAGTTTTGACTCTTTAACGGATTTTTAGTAGCGTTTTTATAACCTTTTTAAAAATTTAAATAAAAACAATTATTTTTAATAACAAAATCGGATTTGCCTTGGGTGAGGGTAAATCCGATTTTCTTTTTTTAGGGAAATCGGATTTATCTACCCAGTAGGTAAATCGGATTTTAAAAATAACAGTAGATGTACCCCACCTGAGGCAAATCCGATTTGTTATTTTTAAAGTCGGATTTACCTATTGGGTAGATAAATCCGCTTTGAAAAAATAACAAATCGGATTTTCCTTAGGTGGGGGTAAATCCGAGCGAGTTTTAGTTGGCCAGAGGTATTTTCTGGTTTTAGAAATTATGTGGGGGTATATGGGATGTGGTGGGGGTACAAAAAAACCCTATAATCAACTTATAGTTAACTCAAGTGGTTTTTACTCCATTAGGAGTTGTTTATAAAGAATCATATATGACCCTATTTTTCTACAAACATGAGCGAAAGAATAACTAAAAAGCAAAAATGAAAGAAAAAGAATAATAAAATAATGTTTAGTTGTCGTGTTCTATTTTCTTCGCAACAAAAAATATTAAACCCAAGATTGCTGCCAACTAATATTGCTCCAATATTGGTTTTTTATTGTTGGCGTCAACAATAGATAGTTGATGCAATAGAGCACAGGTGATAAATGCAGTGGCGGACCCACCTATAGCTAACATTGCACTTACCATTCTATATAATTTTTTTTGAACCCCCTGAAAAATTTAAATTGCAGTAGTAGACTAAGTTTTGCATCCATTTGCACCAAAGACCCAACACTCACTTACCCATTTGCACTAGTGATGTATTCAATAAAATTGACTCTGAGCTTATTATTCAAGAATTTCAGAATATGAAATCACGTAAAGGACAATTATGAAATGTATAATTTATTTATTTAAATATATTATAGTTGTTTTTAATTATATTTTTAGCAATTTGTGTATTTAAAAAATTTGACACCCCTGACCCAGGGGTCCTAGGTCCGCCACGGGATAAATGTGCTCTAAGTGGTAGGAAAGCATACTAAAATGAGAGCAAAAACAGTAAGTCATTAAACCTCTTTTCACCATTAGAACCCTTTCACTCCTCTCACATAGATCACTGCGTGTTTCCTTCTTTCTACTCTCAATGATATTGTTCTTTGGTTGTGTATTTTATGTTGTCTAACTGAGATACATACATATTTCTCACTAAAGAAGCTCTCACACCGACAGCGCCGTGGGATTCGAACCTACATCCTAGAACCCTTACTATAGTAGTCCCACATCCCATAATATTATTAAAGAAAAAGTAAGTTAGTCTTTGACCGAAAAGAAAAAGTAAGTTAAAAAAATAAGTATCTATTATCTTTTTAATGTAATTAGTTATTTTTTCAAGAAAAGAGGAGCCTAAGTAGAAAGGCCTTTAGCCCACCAATGGGACAAGAAACCAATAAATAATAGGCACATGCGTTGCCAACCCCTTACTATTCACCACACACCTCCAAACTCTACGGAATTTCAAAAACACCCTTAATGAATAAAAATGTTTCCAGCTCGTGCCCTTTTTCTCTTCGGGGATTTCATGGGTTTAGCGTCAAGCTGCTCAACCGGTATTGTTGCTCTGTGCCGTGTTTTATGTCTTTTGTGGCACCCCCTATGTGTTGAAATTGTAACAGGTCCAACGACACGCTGCTGAACTCGTTCGGTCTCTGTCTGTCAAACCAAAGTAAAACAAATGGAAGTTCTGCGCAGTACTCTTTATCTATCTTCCTCTTTCTTCATCTCTCCTTTCTTGCTAATTCATCTCCTTCTCATCATCATCATCATCATCATCATCATCATCATCATCATCATCATCCCTTCTCGCTAATTCTTCACATAAAGATCCTTCTTAATATCAACAAATGTTTTTTCATGTATACCAGGGGCTTCCATCCCAATCATTGATGGTTGGAAAAGTACTTCAACTTTTGGAATTGGGAATTTCTTGTGATGGGCAATTTGCATTACTTTGATTGCATTGTTTTGGTTTATTTTTGGATCAACAGAGGGAAGAAGAAGTCACAAAGGAGATTTGATTACATTACAAGTACGGTCCTTCCCTACTGAACCTAGTCGGTCCTTCCTTATCGTACCTGTTCGGCACGTTCCTACCATACCCGTCAAAAAAGCACTGCAAAGAGGGTTTGGGAGCGTGTTCCACGTAAGGGTAAAATTGAAATATTTAAGGTTTGGGGGTGTGTGGTGAGTAGGAGGGTGTTGAGAAAAGCATGGACCTAAATAATATTGGTAATACTGGACTTGTTGACAAAAAATAATAATAATAATGGAGCTGGGTATAAGGTTACGAAGAATCATGTTGCTATTTTTTCTTTAGTTTGAGGAATAGGATAGAATTAGCATGCCTTTATTCTATCACTATCTAAATAATATGGTAATTTTATTTTTGCCCAATTCCACTTTATTATTTTTTCATTCCATTTCAGTTTATTTTTGCTCTAATGTTAGGTATCTAAATACCTTCTATAATCAATATCACTTGATTATGATCATTATATAAATTATCTTTTGCATGTCTAGTGATAGTGACAAGAATATTTAAAGCCTGTGCAATGTGTAATATATGGTTGTTAAACTCTCAAGTTATTTCTTACAGTCTTATGTTTCTTTTATGTAAATTTGTAGGAGTTCAAGTAAACTTTAAAAAAATCTGCAAACTCTCAGTTTAATTACTAGTAATTTTACGAGTCCATAATTTTATATCGACCTTGTCTTAAAATGTAAACTACTGTTTAATGTTGTTGGCTACTTGGGTTGAATTACCTACGTGTTGCGGTATATATTGGATTTCAAAAGTTAATTTTTTGTTTTTTGGTACTTTTTTTATTTAACTATAGAATTGTGCTCGACTAAAAATTATGAGTATTATGTCACGTTAGCTCTAATTTTTAAATTTTTACTCACTGTAATAACTTATGTTTTTATGAATCTACTATGTTTGATTTGGTCAACAATGTAGTATATCCGGTACAAATGTACTCACTGTTGCGTATGATAAGTGTGATGTAGTCTCATATATCGCCAAATAATAAATAAATAATATAAAGAGTATATAAGAGGCTATATCAATTATCCTATCACTTTAAGGTTTTAGGTACAAATGTGATCCTTGTCACTTATTACACACCATAAAAGTACAAAATAAATTTAAATATAAAAAATCAATAGTAACCGCTTTATTATTGCGGTTTACTTATTTGCTTTATCGTGGGGTTAGAATGTTGCATTATTGTTGTGTTAAACTGTTTTTTTACATTCAAAAACTCATGTCACTTCATAAAGATAGATTTTTTTTACAGGATTTCATAAAGATAGATAGACATAATATACAACTTGGGATAAAATAGAAAAACTTAAGACTAGCATTAGACTTTGATGCGCTCACAAGGCAATGAACAACACGGTTAATGTGTCGCCTAATGAAGCCCAACCCAAAATTTGGTAGGGTATTTAAAACTTGTTATCATCTAGAATTCAGTAGGCCAAACCTATTGTTTGGTTGTTTTTGGGCCTTCTAACATGTCCACTACTCATCAATACGCCAAACTCATTTAAAACTTATCATTTTTTAGGCTAAGCATTTTAACTTTTAATTTCCTAAGTTTTTGACTCCTGACATACATCGTTTTGTTACAGATAGATCCAATTATTTGTACGTTTCTCTGTCTAGAAGCCTACAACAAGTTGTTCGTTCCTGTTTGATCTTTTAGTCTTGCTTATGATTTATGAAATAATAGTATTATTGCATTCACACCTCAACCATCCTTATCTGAAATTTGCAAGTCATTTAAAATGAATAATAGGTAATGTTTGTGGCTACAACAACTGTCCCCAATTTCACTTGTTAGTTGTTATTTTAACTGGATATATAATTTCAACTTTTCCAGGCTTTATCATAACTAACCAGTTAGAAAACTCTTTATTAAACTCCAGTATTTATTTGTTTTGTTAATCGCATTGTCTATTTTCACTCTTTTGTTTTTTAAAAATGAACTTCTTCTAGAAGTACTTTTCAGCAGCAAAATGAACATTATTGTCTGTAAGTAACAAATGTAGCAGAACTTTATTGAATAGAAGCTGAGAAGGAGACATAGACATGTGGATGTGGCACTAGGGTCAAAGAAGACTGCCACATATTGATGACTTTGACAAATGTAACTAGGAAGCTGATTTCAGAATTAATCCATTTATGATGCATCAAAGTTTTGAGATTGAGATAGCAAATTCCTATTTAATGTTGACGTAGCATGTTATGGTTAATGTCTGGCACTTGTGCATCCATGATGCGAGAGTTTTATTCGTAGATAGCAGTAGCACTTTAGTATGTGATACCTTTTTGCTTTTATCAACTGAAGTTTCAGTAACTCAGCTAGTAATGTATAACATTGTTGATCAATATATAATGCAGACGTTTCCTAAATATTGCAGATGTCACGAACTACCTAGCCAGGCAAATAAGCGCAAGGAAGGGGAATTAGCATTAGCAGCATTTATGTGATGTTTTTTCATTTGGATAAGGATGTGGCTACGAATGCAGATGGTCTATGGTCTAGTTAGTTTACGTCATATTATTATTATTCCCAGTTAGATAATTTCATTGTAATGTTTATCTGTACGTGCAACAAATGAAAAACGTGTGCACGCCCAAGAGAGACAACACCACACTCTGTAATGTACTCACTTGCTTGTTTCATTAGCTTTCTTACCAGTTTTAGTTTGAATGAGTTTTTAATGAGACCATACCCTTCAAAATTCGTATTCCTTTTTATTCTCTTATTTTATTTATAAGGAAAACGTCTTTCAAATACATTTAGCTATGGTCCTAGCAACGTTAGTGAGTGAGTATTCATTGTTTAGTATTTCGTATTTAAATAATTTTATTACTATATAATAATGAGTATGGATGACCACAAAATATCAATCACAACTAAAAATAACACGATTATTATCGTTTATGTGTGGGTGTGATTTCTTTTTGGAAGTGAAAAGTAGTAGTGTACACATGTGTTGAGATCTTTATTTTGTTCTCCATCACATCGCTGTTTGCCAGTGCGGAACTCGGAAGTTTCGTCTTGCTTTTCGGTCATTTTGGGTTGCATGATAAGTGGGCCTATCTCTCCTAGATGGGCCTAGTAGGCCCATTGATTCTTTCCTTTCGTAACGATGCTGACAGAAAACCTAACATAATTTGGCTCAACAAAAAACCTACCATGTACACAGCTTTTAATTGGATAAATTTCAAACGGATATCATTATTTTGAAGAATGAGTTTCACTAAAATATAGGCTCCACTTGATTTCAATCAATAGGAAAAATTGTTTAAAAGAGAGCATTAGCGGCAGGGGCGGAACAACATACATTTTACAGGGTCATTTGTGTTCCTCGAAAAAAAAAGAGCATATATATATATATATAAATTTTTATTTTGATCTCCCTCAATTTAAAATTATGTTTGCACCCAAATTACTAAATTTAATTTACTACAATACTGTTGCACTCAATTGGATAAAGGATTGTTTTTATGAGCCAAGATTTTCTCTAGTGGCTTATATTAAGATTTAAGATAGATGTATTCATTAAGATTAATAGTGAACTCACTATTCAACGAATTAAAACATGAAATCATGTAGAAGACGTTATCTATAACACCATCCCACAATGTTGTCCCACTTAATACATTTCATTATTATTTGCTAAAAATATAATTAAAAACAACTATAATATATCTAAATAAATAAATTATACATTTCGTGATTGTGTGAGTGTGGTGCATTAGAGTTTTGCAAAATTAGGTACTTTGGTGCAAAACTAAGAACTTGGGTGCAAAATATATTTTTCAGGGGATGCAAAAATATTTTTCCCTAAGATATCGATGCTAATTTTATTTTTCAGGGGGCTCACTTGAACCCCCTCAAGCATGCATAGATCCGCCAGTGCCTGAAACCCTCCACTATATTTCTCTTTAACCATTTTATTGAAGGAAGTATAAGGAGTGCACTTCAACCTGATACATCTCAGTTAAAATGAGTTGCGACAATCCACAAGATAATTACATCAGCTTGAGAAAGAAAGCCCAATTTTCCTCCCCCTCCTAGCTAAGAACCATCCCACAAAATGTATTTAACTTGTTCTACAATAGACCATACATCAGGTATTGCTCCTTCAAAAATAACATTGTTGGATGGTGAGGGATGCGTAACTCAATCCTACAAAATCGGCTTGTAAGGTGAGGGATGCCTCCCAGAACTAGACAACTGGAGCGTGACCCGAGTGCTCGATAGCGGGTGGCCCGGCGGATCTTGGATTGACTTTGATATCATTTTAGAATTTGGGTTGGACTTAGCTCAACCCTATAAAACCAGTTTGTAAGGTGATGGATGTCTCTCACTTATATATTCTTTTTCAGACCATATCACATCCGATGTGAGACTTTTAACAGTTATTGTCCACTATGAGACAATTAATGGTGGACATCCGATGTGAAATTGATTTGGCTTTTTATCCTCGTACTTTTTAATTACATTTTTAGCTATTCAAAATCATGGACCATATGTACTTTTAGTTCTTAAAAATTTGGAGATCAAAATTGCACAATCCACAATTTTTTAGAGCCAATAGTGAAATGTAAAAAATCATTGCAATCAAAATCGCCAAATTGAGAGCAAAATCACCAAAATAAAATCGAACGGTCAAACTCACCAATCAAAGAAGGTTGGGAGACAAAAAAATGTATGTAAACCCTTATATTTAGCCCCATCGTAAAATTTATGCTAGTTCCGCCACTGCACTTCTTTCTTTTCACTCAAAATAACAAAAGTTGTGAACATGTTAAATATTTACTTTTACTACATTTTTAGCGATATGTGTATTTGAAAATTTTTGCTCCACCTGACTTAGGGTCCTGAGTTCGCCACTACTTGGATGCCATGGGTTAATCTATTGAGAAGCGTGGAATTTCCAACACCCTTTATTGTTTTTCACAAAATTATTATTGCTCCCTCCAATTGCAATTAGCAGGCCAATAGTGTGTTTGCTGTTGTTGCTCAATTGTCCTTATCGTGGATATCATTATCAACATTTCGTCCCAGCCATTGACCAATCACTCAACCTGAGCTGAGCTTGGATATGATTTAGAATCACAAAAACAAAGTACTACTTTGTTTCTTTCAAGTCCCACTTTGTGATTTTGGTAAAATGAATTTCTCAATTGATAAATTGCCCACTAGGGAGTTTATATACAAGTCAAAGGAAGTAAGGGAAAAAGACTAAACTACCCTAGACTAGAAAAATTAAAATACAATAAGACTAACTAATTGAGAGTATATACAATAAGTCTAACAACTAACTGAGAGTAATATAATAAGTCTAACAAATATAATAAGTCTAACACCCCCCCTCAAGCTGGACTGTAAATGTTTTGCATGTTCAGCTTGGATAACAAATTCTGGAATGAGGCAGGCCGAAGGGGTTTAGTGTGGATGTCAGCAATCTGGGCAACAGTAGGAATAGGCATTAGATGAAGGATGCCAGCTTGAACCTTGTCACGAACCAAATGACAATCGAGCTCAATATGTTTAGTTCGCTCGTGGAATGTGGGATTCTGAGCTATCTGAATGGCAGAACGGTTGTCACAATATAGTGCAACCGAATCTGTGTGAGGAACATGTAAATCTGTCAAGAGGTAGAGTAGCCACTGGATCTCACAAGCAGTGGAAGAAAGGGCTCGATACTCAGCCTCGGAGGAGGACTTGGAGACCGTGCTCTGCTTCTTGGATTTCCATGAAATCAGAGAGTTACCAAGAAATATACAAAACCCTGTGACTGAACGTCTAGTATCAGGACAAGCGGCCCAGTCCGAGTCACTAAAACCTTTAAGTTTCAAATCAGAGTCAGCAGCAAAGAAGAGACCAGAACCGGGTTGCCCCTTAATGTACCTGAGGACATGAAGAGCGGCATCCATATGGGTCTGCCGAGGTGCGGAGATGAATTGGCTAAGCTTATGAACAGCGAAGCAGATGTCCGGTCTGGTGTTAGTGAGATATATCAAGCGACCAATGAGTCTTCTGTAACTAGAAGGGTCGTCCAAAAGTGTGCCACTAGTAGTAGAGAGCTTGAGGCCAGGAGGCATAGGGGTAGAAACCGGTTTGCACGCAAGTAGGCCTGCATCAGCGAGAAGTTCAAGGGCATATTTCCGTGGTGAGAGAATGATGCCTTGTGTAGATCGGGCTACCTCTAAGCCAAGGAAAAACTTTAGAAGTCCCAAATCCTTGATTCTAAAGATAGCATCAAGAGAAAGCTTGACTGACTGGATTTCAGCTAAGTTGTTACCTGTGAGAACGATGTCGTCAACATATATGAGGAGCACAGTGACTTGTGAACCAGTGGTTTTGACCATGAGAGAGTAATCTGATTTGGATTGTACAAATCCAAGAGAGGTAAGATGAGAAACCAATTTGAAGTTCCATTGCCTACTAGCCTGTTTCAACCCATAGAGAGATTTGTGAAGTTTGCAAACCTGATTAGGTGCAGAAGTTTCAAACCCTTGAGGAACCCGCATAT
Organism: Astragalus glycyphyllos; assembly: GCA_963573325.1. Classification (NCBI taxonomy): domain Eukaryota; kingdom Viridiplantae; phylum Streptophyta; class Magnoliopsida; order Fabales; family Fabaceae; genus Astragalus; species Astragalus glycyphyllos. The sequence continues at coordinate 68,261,733 of OY754310.1, forward strand.
AGACCTCTTCATGCAAGTCGCCATGAAGGAATGCGTTATTAACATCCAACTGATGTAAATGCCAATTGCAAGCTGCGGCAAGTGCCAATACCAGTCTCACAGTGGTAATTTTAACAACAGGAGAAAAAGTTTCAGAGTAGTCAACACCTTCAAGTTGTGTAAAGCCCTTTGCCACAAGGCGTGCCTTATACCTTTCAAGGGAACCATCAGCTCTAAGTTTGGTTTTGTAGACCCATTTGCATCCAATAGCTTTCTTACCAGGAGGTAGTTGAGTGATAGTCCATGTGTTGTTTTCCTCTAAGGCCTGGATTTCTTTGTTCATGGCTTCCTTCCAACAATCATGTTTAACAGCTTGAGTATAGGAGGAAGGCTCAACAAGGCTAGAGATAGCTGACACAAAAGTTTTGTGGGAGGGGGATACATGATCATATGACAAAAAATGAGAGATAGGAAAAGTAATACCTGAGGACGCATTGGCAGCATTAGTTGAATGGATTGAGTTACAATGATATTCTTGAAGGTAACTGGGGGCAGTACGAGTTCGAGTAGACTGTCTGCGAGGAGGGGAAGGTATAATAGGGGAGGGGGCAGTAGGTTCTGTGGTAGGATTAGTGTGTGGAGGGTCGATTGAGGATGTAGAGGGTGAAGGGAGGAGAAGGTCATTAATATTGGGTAAGGGTATTGGAGGGGAAGATGAAGGAATTGGGTTGAAGACCGGGGTAGAGGAGTGAGGGGTGGCAAAAGGGAAGATGTTCTCATAAAAAGAAATGTGTCTAGAGTAAAAAATTTCATGGTTGTGCAAGTCATAGAGGAGATAACCTTTGACACCAATGGTATGACCAATGTGGACACATTTGCGGGCTCTAGGTTGAAATTTGGTCCGGTGAGCAACATGGGTAGTAGCATAACATAAGGAACCAAACACTCGAAGGTAGGAGAGGTCGGGAGAGATGTTATGTAATAGGTAGGAAGGAGATTGGTTATTTAGGGAGTGAGAGGGAAGGAGATTTATTATGTGGACAGCTTGGGAAATGGCAAATTCCCAAAAGGGAAGAGGTAATTTTGATTGAAACATGAGGGATCTGGCTATATTTAGGATATGTTGGTGTTTTCGTTCAACCACTCCATTTTGTTGTGGAGTTTCGGTACAAGAACGTTGGTGTATGATGCCTTTGGAATGGTAGTAGTCGGGTATGTGGAATTCAGGACCATTGTCAGACCTGACAGTTTTAACACTAATGCCAAATTGAGTGTGGATCATGGTGATGAAGTTTATGAGATGTGAACGGGCTTCAGCTTTGGTTTTCATTAGTCTAACCCATGTAAAACGAGACTTGTCATCAACAATGGTAAGAAAGTACCTGTGGCCAAGAATGGATGGGACACTATAAGGGCCCCATATGTCAACGTGTATTAAGTCAAATATGTTGTTGGAGATGGAAGAACTCGAGGGAAAAGGGGTCTTCTTTTGCTTAGCAAAGTGACAAGCATCACAAGCAGTGCGGGAACAATTTGGTATGTTGGAGTTCTGTTTGTGTACAAGGGAGAGGCAATCAGCTGAGGGATGTCCTAGTCTATGGTGCCAAAGGTCAATATTAACTGCAGGGTTGGTCGGGCCGGTACAGTGAACAGCTGAAACAGAGCTAGAAGAGGGTTTGAAATCAATTACCATCGAGAATAACATGCCATCCAACCTAGCGTTTCCAATCGTCCTCAGAGAAGGCCTTTCCTGTATCAAACATTCATCATCAACAAACAGTACTTGACAATATTTAGAAGCTTGAAGTCTACCAACAGATATAATGTTTTTGGAAAAATCAGGAAGGTAAAGTACATCATACAATACAAGGTCAGGTGTAAGAAAGATAGTACCGCTGTAGGAGGCAATTGTCTTAGTACCATTAGGAAGAGACACTGATACTGGCCTGATGGCTTTATAAGTGGCAAAGAAGTGCAGAGAGGATGCTATATGGTCAGTGGCGCCAGAGTCAACAAGCCATAAGGAAAGAGAGTTACCGGAACTCGTGAGAGGAGTTGCAACATATTGTGCACTTGCTAGGGAGATAGTAGCGGTAGTGGTAGGTGCAGAGGAAGGAAGCAGGGCCAACAAACTCTGAATCTGAGCTCTTGTGAAGCCTAAAGAGGAAGAGGCTGAAAAGAGAGCCACCGGTTTCCTAGACTTGAAACCCGGAGGATAACCGTGTTTGATGAAGCATGTATCAATAGTGTGATTGGTCCGGTTGCAATGGGTGCAAAATCGATTACCAGGAGCCATATTAAACAATCACAAATCCAATAGACAAATCACAAATCCAATAGTGTGATTGGTCCGGTTGCAATGGATAACAGAGATGTTGTCTGCCTTTTGTCACCAATTCAATACATAATTGCGACAATAAAAAAAATCCAGCCAGTAATATTACGTGGAAATAAATCAAATTCTCCAACAAATCCAAGAAAAAGGCAAAACCCAAAAATTCACCAAGTCACCATCGCACAATACCACTAATGAATGTATGATTTAAATGCAATATTACCAATGGAGAGCAGTGTTGCATTAACACAGACTTTGGAGCACAAAAATTGAAGCCGTAAAGAGAATAAAGGTTTGGAGCAGCAACTTAATGAATCCGGAAATCCAACAATCCAAATAACCACAAAATCAAAAAACAAATGCGAGCAGTTATATAAAAATCCAGTAATTAGAGAGAGCAATCAAACCAGAAAAGAGTAATCCAGAGACAGAATCGCAGTGATGATTAACCGAAGAACAACGATCCAAATGATGAACAAGTGCGAGAAGAGGAACAGCGATGATGATGCAATCAGAAATATTGCAGAGAATCAGAAATTGTTGCGGAAGCTGTTGAAGGAGGAGAGCACTCTTTTCACAAAGAGAGATGAAAAAGGGTTTTCACAGTTGAGAACCAAGAGGAAAAACGGCGGTGCTGAAACGCCGAGAGAGATGAGAGAAATTTTAGGAGAAAAAAAAAACAGTTTTCACTTTTGCTCTGATACCATGTGATTTTGGTAAAATGAATTTCTCAATTGATAAATTGCCCACTAGGGAGTTTATATACAAGTCAAAGGAAGTAAGGGAAAAAGACTAAACTACCCTAGACTAGAAAAATTAAAATACAATAAGACTAACTAATTGAGAGTATATACAATAAGTCTAACAACTAACTGAGAGTAATATAATAAGTCTAACAAATATAATAAGTCTAACACACTTGCTGTATGAAAAAAGCTTTGTTGATACACAAACTTTTTCAATTATATAATATTCCATAAAAAAATAAGCTTTTATATATTTATTGTTTATATATCAATATCAATTTGTTAGATTAGTCTAACAATTCATTTCAAGCATTACAGCATGTGAAAGCGCGGGTTTGAAGATGATAGGTTGCTTTTTATGGTGGGCCTGGATGCACGGAGCTAGCTACCCATTAAATATTTTCATGTTTTGAAATTTAATATATTAATAATATCTTTTGTATATCACAATTTAAAAATATATTTTTTGTTTTTCAATTAAAAGGTTATAACTTGTATGGTTTTCGTTTCACGGATATAAAAAACTTTTTCGAAAAATCTAAGGATGAGAGTAAATCTTCCTATATTTGTAAGAACTGAGAATGAAGTTAAAATTTTAAAAGATGAGTGAGATAATTACAAACAGTCGTATATCGAATAATAATTAAGAAATTCATAAGTTCAAGTGGAAACTATAGTTACCAAAAAACGCTAGTATGATCATAAAACTAGAATAATTGACGCCTCTTTTTTAAGTCTCCTTTTTTATTTATGTTATGATTGGTCATCATCCACTTGCAAATATGTACAATTGGACGACTAATTTAGTCAATTAAATATGAACATAGAAGAAAGGCAAACTTATCACATATATCAGCAACTTGGTGTGACTTGACTCTAGGAAGCAAGAATATTATGTTGGACACAAAGTCTATTCATAAAATGCGATCGAACTCTGCAGTCAAATATGGTGGATCGTCTTGAGAGTTAAGACAAGTGAGAATGGGGGATCATTCAATCTCAGTCTAATTTAAGAACTGTGTGCGGATTAAATTTGAAGTCTTAAAGGGAGTTAGTTAGCTAGTTAGGTGGTCCAACTCAAGTTTATTCTCGTATGTATGGGGACCCTACACTAACCTTACATTTTATATGTTTCCAACGTTATGTAGAGTAAATGCTCCATAATTATTCTTTGCGAGAAAAAAGACAGCTATTGACTTTGGTGTGTCTAGGGCTCTAGGCCCATGTTGTACACAATAGTACAATACCCTCTTAGTATCATTATGGTTATATACTTTAAATGATCCCTCTCTGTTAGGGAGATGCACTGAACAAGAAGTATCGTATTCATTTATGTCATTGATTGTGTTGACATCTAGGATATTGTATCTTATACTATAAATATAGGCAAAATTGCACTTTTGGCTCTTTATGTTTGGGGTTTGTGTCAATTTGGTCCTTTATGTTATTTTTTTCTCGTTTTAGCCCTTCATGTTTTTTGTGTGTGTCATTTTGGCTCCTACCGTTAATTTTTTCTAACGGACGCCACGCTGGCAGCTAACTGCTGACGTGGCGTCTTAAATGTCAGGATTGACTTGGACCTGATTTGGTGATGTGGCGCATAAGGGACCAAATTTAAACTTAAAAAGAACATAGGAGACCAAATTGAAACTGAAAGATAAAATTAACAAAAACAAAAAACACATTCATCTTCTTCCTTCAAACACCACCTCTATCTTCATCTTCTCCGGCGAACCGCCACCACCACCAAAAACCATTAACTCTTCTGATGTTAAATACCTAAATCCCCAAATCCCAATCTTAGATCCCTATATCCTAAGGCATCTTCTTCCACCAACAATGGCCGTCACTACCTCCTTTCTCAATGGCACAAAAAAGAAACACTGGTGAGATCCGTTATGAACTCTAACATCACTGCTCCGTGTCAAAAGCATCTACGACAACAAACACTCCCTACGAACTCATTCAAACACACCCACAGAAAGGTGATGTACATAAATCAAAAGAACATAAATTTTTAAATAAGATTACAATTACAATCTCAGATGAAAGATGGTGATTTTGGTATAATAATCATATGAATCAAAATATTAAAAATCCATCTCAGATTGTAGAACAGTAACATAATAATATAAACCCACAACAGTATAATCCACAAGAAAATGGTGGTGCAAAACTGAAGGAGCAGTTTTAACCCCCAATTTTTCGAATCAAAAGTCTTTGGAAGATTTGGGGGTGGTGGTGGTAGATGAGAGGTTAGGGATTAAGCTTGACAAGTTAGGGGTTTTGAGTTTGAGGGAGAGAGGTTTGAGAAATTAGGGGTTTTGGGTTTTAGAAATTAGGGTTTAAGTTTGAGAAATTGATTTTTGGTGGTGGTGGTGGTGGTGGCGACTCGCCGGAGAAGATAAAGATGGAGGAAGAATATGAATGTGATTTTTGTTTTTGTTAATTTTATTTTTCAGATTCAATTTGGCCCCCTATGTTCTTTTTAACTTTCAATTTGGTCCCTTATGTGCCACATCACCAGTCAGGTCAAAGTCAGCTCTGACATTTAAGACGCCACGTCAGCAGTTAACTGCCAGGGTGGCGTCTGTTAGAAAAAACTAACGGCAGGAGCCAAAATGACACACACAAAAATATGATGGGCTAAAACGAGAAAAAAATAACATAAATGGCCAAATTGACACAAACCCTAAACATAAATGGCCAAAAAGTGCAATTTTGCCATAAATATAATATGACATGAATTATGGCTTATGGCATTTTGTTAATGGGTAAGTGGTGATGTATATTTGTAGATGTAAGATCAAATGAGAATTTATATAATTGTATACAGCATCCTGATTTGTGTCTGAGAATTTGTGTTGATATTAAGAAAACCAACATCTTGAGCTTTATAATGTTTTGGACTTTGCCGGTTGGGATGTAAGTATTGTTTCATTCAAACAATGTTTTGAAAATCAAATTGAATATCAAATCGATGAGATCTTCGATCGGATGATGATTCAATCACTTGAAACTAGCTTGAACTCGAATGAAACCGATTTCAATTCATGATTTAATTGATTGAACCATTCGATTGGTTCGATTTTTCAAATATTCAATTCAAATGATTACTTTTTCTACGTTTTTTCTTGAAGGAGTGAAATAGTTTAATTTCACTTGAAATAAAGGATCAATTTGACATTTATATACACAATAAGGAGATACGGGGGTTCATTATACAATTATTTTTTGATTGGGGTTTGCAAATAGCAAACATAAAAAAAAAGTAGAACAAATAGGAATAAATTTTGAAGTGGGTGTAATTCTGAGAATGCACCGGATCGACTAACTGAGGGTTTGAGGAGTATTACCTTACCAGAAAAATGTATCTACTCTAAACATACAAGATAGTGGTGTGCCTTAAGCTGGCAAAGCGGCCTACTCGGCTCACATCGTGCTCTGGATTTTATGGGCCAGTCTAAAACGCCCGGATTGAAATTTGTGCTCATCCTGTACGGCCCAAGTTCAGCCCTTATGGGTTGTGAGCTTTTCGGGCTAACTTTGTAACCAACTTTGCTAGGCTGTGTGATTCTCCCTCCTAATAAAATTTTTTCACACTCAAGACTCAAACTTATTACATTGGCTACAGGGGGCGAACCTACATATAGGTAAGGGTGTGCTGCTGCAAACCCTCAAATTTAAAAATTAGCACCAATACCTCTATGAAAAATATATTTTGACACTCCTAGTTTTACTTTTTGCACATCCTGCTACTATTTTTCTCTTTGCATTCATTGCTATTCTTTCCTATTGTAGCTCGAGGAGCAGTTAATAGTGTAACTATGTGGTAGTTATGGTCATCCAAAAATAATATATGTATTTGGATACTTAGGTATATTTTAAATTTAGCCACCCCAATATTATATTATTTTTCTACTCTAACTAACTTTATTTGTCTAATGAGATAAAAGAACAATAACAAGTCAATAAGTTTAATTAGTCTCATTTAATCCAAAGAAAAGTCTATTATTATCAAAAAAAAGTCTCATTTGAGCTGTGGGGTGTTTTCATTGGCATACAATTTGTTCGCTCTAAGGGCTGGGATAGAGTGGTGGTGCAGATGAATGCCAAGGTGGCTTGTCATGTAATCCATGGTATGGAGAGTAGACGTATTTCAGGGTGGAGTATTGTTAGAGATTCTTAAGCAGTTGCAGTTGCCTTGGGAGGTCCGTTTTGTTAGCATCTTCAGAGAAGCTAATCGATGTGCTGGTACCTTGGCAAACATTGGGTGTGGACTTATGATTTGATTTTTTATGAGCAGTGTCCTATTTCCGTAGATCGTTATTACTTTATGATGTTGTAGGGAATTCTATTCCCAGACTTGTTCCCGTTTAGTTTATTATTTTCCATCTTGGGGCTAATTAGCCCCCCGGTTTAATACCAAAAAAATGGTGATTTTTGTTAACTTGGTGATTTTAGTCTTTTTATTTTATTTTGACAATTTTGGTCCCCAGTTTTCTTAATTTTGTAATTTTCCCTCAAAGTCATATATTATTTGCACTTTTGGTCTTCAAAAATCTTGAATTTTGAAAAAATAAGGGAATAAAATTGCACAATCCATGATTTTTAACAACCAAGTGTGCAATGAAAAAATCTCAAAGACCAAAAATATCAAATTAGAAGCGCAGAATATGTTTAATTGGTATACACTATCGTTGTAAAAACTTTTTCATGTAGGTGAAATCAAATCAAACATTTTTATGATGTGTTGTTTCGTAATTGACCGATGATGTAAAATAATTTTTACACGACGATATATATTAATTGTTAAATTAAATCGTTTGACTACCCTGGACCAGAATCCTAAATACGCCATTGATTGATTAGAAACTAAACCGGATACCCTCATATATACCATTATTTGTTGATTTAAGCCTAAGACTTTGAAGAGGATAATAAAAAAAAAACTATATACTTCTCCTTTCTTCATATTTTCTTTATCTCCATTCTTTCATATTTTACCTTACATTTTTTTTATTCATTTCATAACATATCATTCTTTTCTGTTTTTTTATTTCTCCTTTCTTCTAATATCCACATTCTTTCTCACGTTCCTACAATCCAACTCTACAAGGGGTAATTTGCTGTAAAGGCCTCTCAAGTCACGTATATTGATCCTCTACTTTTACTAGGACACCGACATTATCCACCAACACCAACTGCCTCCTCAATTAATCCAACATTATCCAATACAACCCACAAAGACTTTCCTAATATTCCACGAAGGATAAATCTTATTATTTTGGTTATTCGGATAAATCTTAATTACTATCCAAAATACTCACTTTGTGAATATAATTGCTGACTCATCAACCACATCCTTATAATAAATGGAATCTTAAAAAAGAATCAATTTAGTATACACAAAATTAACATCCCAACTCAAATCCTTCGAAATCTGAGTATTGTCTGACGTGTGATACTCACCAACCTTCTAACTTGCGAAAATGAAAACCAACTGGGATTGAATTGGGGAAGATAATAAATACTATTGAGAAGGACTTCAAAAACTATGGTATAGAAAGGCTTTTTGAAGTAGACTTGAATCTTTTTTTTGTCGGCTCATCCAGCGGTGGCCATCTAATTAAGGAGACTTGAGAACAAAGACAGACAGAAAAAACCAGCGACGCATAGTTAGTACTAAAATCGTTCATACACAATAACACACATATTGTGTATTATAAAAATAAAATTCTAATTGTCAAAAAAAATAAAATTCTAAGCCTAACCATAAAAATAAAATAATATTCTAAGCCTATTAAGTCAACCCTTCTAATACCTCTTTTTTGTCTTCCAAGTGTTTTATTTTTCGATTAAAGGGTGTACCTAACAGATTTTTAATTTTTGGTCTATTAAATGAAATGACAAATAAACATCCCACACACACAATCATCGGTCACATTTAGGTTCGAACCCGGTAACCGATGTGCTCAAAATATAATATAGTATTAGATATAAATAAATAACTTTTTCACACGTAGTGAATTATGTTTGATATAGCAAAAATGTGAGGAAATGAAAATGTAGAAACTTTTGCCCCAAAAAAATGTAGAATCGTTGTCTAAAAATGGTACCAAAAATTTGACACTTTTGTGATGGACAAAAAAGTTAATGAAAAAATTAATGATTTTTGTTCTCGAAATCTAAGAGCATGTTTATTACGACTTATTTTAACTAATAATTATTTTTTCTATAAAAATAATCTATTTTAGAAGTTTTCTATTCATTTGTTAAAAATTTTTAAATAAATGAGAATCTAAAAATTGATTAAAATGATAAGCTTTTTTGAGTAGTTTTCATAAAAATCATTTTTCATAGAATGATTTTTTTAAAAGAAGTGATTTTCATTACGTTACACACAAAACAACTTTTGTCTTTCTTAAAAATCTATAATAACTAGTCTCTAAATTATTTAAAATCAAAATTATATTTTTTATTCAGCAACAAACGACCCTAATATGATTCAGGTAACTTTAAAAGCAATTTTTACATACGATCATATGTAAAAGGGTCCTATTTATCTGCATTAAATATATGAGGTTGATTCGTAGCAAGTAAGCTGATAACAATTAATTTGCTTATTTCAGATGAGTTTCACGCGTCTAAAAAATATTATAAGCTCGTCAAAAAAATGTTATAGATTAGGCTCTGTTTGGTAAGAAAAGCATTTAGCAGATAAACTCCCGGATATTAGATAAGCTAGCTTATCGCAGATGAACTTATAGAGAATATGCCAAAGAATCAAATTTATTTAATGTTTGGTAAAATTAGTGGTTGAACTAACTTATAAATGCATATGTTTAATTAATGCTTAAAAAAGAGAAAAAAAATTCATCTAAGATCCGTTTGGTAAAAAGTAGTGGATAGTGGATAAACTAACAGATAGTGAATGAGCAGATATTATCGGATGTTGGGTCATTCACTATCTGTTGACCTAACAAATAGTGAATGTAAGCACAACGAAGAAGCTACTAGATAGAAATTTTTTGTTGGGTCAATACTTAGTAACAACTAGATAGTGCTTACATTTTAGCCTCACTATTGCAACAACTTTTTGTAACTGATATTACTGGTAAAAAAAACTTGATACTTTGCTAAGTGATATTTTATAAATAGGGGAAACTACAGAGACATCCTCTTAGTTTTGATAAAATAACACATTCATCTCATCTATTTTGTAAAAGACCGAAATCTCTTTTAGATTACACACATCTCCTCTCTTTTAAGTAAAAATAGAGGGTGCAGAGGGAGATGTTTTTTAGGAGATAAGAGAGGTATGTGTTCGTTATAAAAATATGTCATTTAATCACGCCTCAAAGTTTCCCTTATAAATATGGGAACGTATCGGGTGAGAACTAATCCTTATAACCGTTAGATTAAAATCAACGATTTAGATTACCTCCTTAATTAAGAGTTTTCATATTTCACTATGAGCTCTAGTTCTCCCCTGATACGCTCTCTATAAATATAACGCGGGTATAAAAAATATACACATTTTTTTTCTTCAAAAATATACACTTCTTCGAAGACTCGTGGTTTTCATCTCTTGGCCCAATCTTTTGCCTCATCCAAATTATCAGTTAATTTAAATTTGTTGTGCAATAGTGTGGCTAAAATTTAGGAATTGATTGTGTGATTCTTATTGAAAATATCCGTAGTATATCTTTATTTCTCTAGAATTGAAAACATAATTGGAAATATATATTTTTCCTTTTTTTGTCGAAAAAATATTTGCTTTTAAATTTTAGATAACATCTTATCCATAAAAAAAAATTCTTACATGAATGCCTTATTTATTCAACGCCCATTATCTATTCATTAATTGGCATGTCATTAATATATACTATTTTTTAATCTCTCTCTCTCAAATTAATTATATTTTAATTTATCTTTGGCAAAATTATATTATAATTATCAGTCAAAAAAATTAATTATTATAATTATTGTATTATTAGTTCTCCTAGTCATTTCACGAATTCACGTACATTATTGACAGCTCAACAGTTGATAAGAATTATAGCTAACACTATTAATCCAAAAAAAAAAATTTATAGCTCCTAGCGAAAGTCTCGGTCTCGTACGCTTTCCTCTCTATATATACAGTTGCCATATCCCATCCAAAAGCTCCATCTCCTTTCTTTTCTTTTGTCAATCTGCATTCTTATTTTGCCACTGAGTTAACAGAGAGAAAATGCCAGCCGTCGGAGGAATACCCAACGGAGGTGGGAATAAGGAGTACCCCGGAAACCTCACTCCGTTTGTCACCGTAACATGTATCGTTGCTGCCATGGGTGGTTTGATCTTCGGCTACGATATCGGAATTTCAGGTATAAAATATAGTCACCCACGTTTGATCATTTTCTTTTTACATGATCTGAGTCAGTGATTTGATCTAACGTTTGTTTTTGTTAGGTGGAGTGACATCTATGGATCCTTTTCTGCAGAAGTTTTTCCCGGCGGTGTACCGGAAGAAAAATCTTGATAAGTCGACTAACGAGTACTGTCAGTATGACAGTCAGACACTTACGATGTTTACGTCGTCTTTGTACCTAGCGGCGCTTCTGTCGTCGTTGGTTGCTTCCACCGTCACCCGTAAGTTTGGACGGAAACTTTCCATGCTTTTTGGAGGTGTGCTTTTCCTTGTCGGCGCTCTCATTAATGGCTTTGCACAACACGTTTGGATGTTGATCGTGGGTCGGATCTTACTCGGGTTTGGTATCGGGTTCGCAAATCAGGTATTAATGATTGCTTTCTTTATTTTCTTTTTTTTGTGGCCTTTTCCTTTTTGTTTTGTTTTTGTAAATATCTTTTCCTTCTTTTTGTTTTTTGGTTTGGTTTTATTGGAAACATCATAGCAGAAAATATGTGTATGTTTCTCTGATATTCTCTTACAACAAAATATGCGCTGTTTCAAAGTCAGATTCATTTGAATTTGATGATTCCTTCATCGCCGTTTCGTACCGTTTTTTAAATAAAAAATAATACTAATGAAGACGTGCTTTGTCCCTTAATATGTCTGTTTTGCGATACTTTAATACTCTTTGATACTGCATTTTTAATTTTCTTGCTGGAGGAGTATGAATTTTTCGTCCGCTAGTTTTACCGGAAAGGACAAAATAGATAAAATACAAAAATGAGCACTATAATTGTCAAAAAAAAAAGAGCACTATAGTATAATTCATTTTTTTTTATTTTTATATAAAAATAATGGATTATGAGTTATTCTTACGCTGATGACGTAATTAATTGGTGGGCAAACGCAAATTTTGAAATTTTCCACTTTAGTGTTTTTTGGCATTATCTTTTTTCTCTATCTATGATCTCGGTTAATTTTGACCTTATCTTTTTAGTTGAACTTAATTGGTTGCGGTGAAAGTTGAAAGTTAACGGATCTTGGCCTTATTTTTCTCTTGAATAACATGCGTGGATTGTGATTGCTTGATGGTTTTACAAATTGAATAGTGCAATAATAATTGTGCCCCGTTTTTCTTTGCATGTGATATCCTACCTTCGCTTTCCCACCTCCGTCCGCATCATTTTCCACGGAGTTGCATTTTATAAATTAATTGTTGGATTTATAAAATAATAAACTTGATGAAGTTTTTAATTGCACGGTTTTGTTTTCCTGTTTGTTTTTCAACCTACAACGTTACAAGTTGAGATCAACTACATGGTGACCTTTTTCTAATAAAAATCTCTAATCACGTTGCAAGTTGAGATTTGATAGTGATAATTTGATTCGACATCAACTTGCTATTATTAAATATTAATCATTGTCGTTTGACTTCACTTCTTAATTATAATAATTTTAATTTTAAAAGCGATGCTGCCCTTATGTCTGCTGTCATCACTGGGGTTGTCAATGTTGTTGCTACTTGTGTCTCCATCTATGGAGTTGATAAATGGGGTAGAAGAGCTCTTTTCCTTGAAGGTGGAGTTCAAATGATGATCTGCCAGGTACCCTTCTTTTAACTATTAAACCAATTTAATTCATTACTTTTTTTTTTATTTTATATTCGTTACATTATATTCTGAATGGTTTAATTCAATGTGTGTAGGCTGTAGTTGCTGCTGCTATTGCGGCTAAGTTTGGAGTTGATGGAGACCCTGGCAATTTACCAAAGTGGTATGCTATAGTTGTTGTGCTCTTCATTTGTATTTACGTAGCAGGTTTTGCTTGGTCATGGGGTCCTCTAGGTTGGTTGGTACCTAGTGAGATCTTTCCATTGGAGATTCGTTCCGCTGCTCAAAGTGTCAACGTATCAGTCAACATGCTCTTCACTTTCTTTGTGGCACAAGTTTTCTTGATGATGTTATGTCACATGAAGTTTGGCTTGTTCATTTTCTTTGGCTTCTTTGTGTTGGTGATGACAATCTTTGTATTCTTCATGCTGCCTGAAACCAAGGGAATCCCAATTGAAGAGATGGTTAGGGTATGGAAATCACACTCATACTGGTCCAGATTCGTTGAGGATGATAATCTCAATGGCGTTGAGATGGCTAAGGGAGCTGTTAAGAACGTGTAATTATTAGTATTGGTTTTTATTTTATTTTACCTCATCAATTAGTTTTTTTTTTTAGTTCTTGATATACCATTGGTGTCAATGTCAGTAACTCGGTATCAAATGTATTGAACATATTAATACTTACGCGCACTTGATATTTCGTGCATTCATTTTCATAAAACGAGGATACAAATTTATGTTTATTTGGTTGGTTCCTAGAACAGAGACATTAAATTGGCACACTCTGTATTTACAGGATTGGTAAAAATTGCAAATGTTGTTTGTGCTATTGGCTCATAATCAACCGTAAAAAGAGTTGTTTGGCATCTGTTTCCATCAATATAGGGCGTTAGGGATCAGAAAGAATCATGTGCCTTGGTATATGCTATAAGTAAATTAAGTAATTAACAATCCCACCCAAACACAGCGCAAGTTATCTGTCTCCTTCGAATTTATGTTTTTGATATAAGCATTAAAAATGTGTTGAGTAATTTACACCAATTCAGGTTTCCCTTTAGGGAAAATATCAGGTATAGGTTGCTGATTTTAGTTGGAGCTAGATAGATATAAAAATACTAAGAGAATTCTGGTATTTGGGAGATTGGTAATTTAAAATTATTATTACTTTGCCTTGTCAAAAAAAAATTATTATTACTTTGCAAAGTTCGTTGGACAAACCAACTACTGGATCAGGCTTCCCACATAATTTGGAAATTTGTTGTGAGTGGCAAATTGTGTCTGGTGCTTTTTAGATCCACAATATTCCAACTACTAATTCAGCAATCATATATTTCTAGAACACACATTGGAATTGCATTTCTGAAAAGTGTATCCAACCAGAAATATTCAAAGACTACTTTATTACAGTTTGCAAAATTTTCTCTAGTGTACTAATGGGATGCAGGACAGATAATAGGCCAAGTTTCTACTTTCAAAATGATTAGAGTGTTGGAAATTTTGAAGCCACATATTGACTTCAAACCCACTACAAATATTGGCATGTGTAACCCACAATTGAACCCATTAGTGAGGTGTGAAGAATCAAAGTTTCTTTATTTTTTTCTCATTGATGTAATCATGAGATTGTAAGACCTTTCGGTGGACAAGCGTGACCATGAAATGAAAAAATGATGCCTCATGTCTAATGATTCACAACTCATAAGAAGGAACCAAATCTTGGGTGTCAAAAGAGAGGTATGAGTCAATTTAAGTCACGGTTTCTGCTCTGAAGCAAAGGTGAAAAGCATGAGCTATGCTCAACACTTTTCCATTTATTTTGGTGCTTTTCTTTTATTCTATGTTCCTCAACTAACTTTTATATGGATATGTTTTTGGATAAGATAGAGTTTAAGAAATATTGGAGTTCATGCATTTCTTCGATATTGGTCACTTACTATCTCTATTTTCCCTTCTTATAAAAGTAACATACACCATGCATATATATATTTTCTTGTCTCTCTCCAAACTTTAGTTACACGGGTCTAGCATGTCTGCCACCCTCATGTATATTTTAGTGCTGATTTATTAATTGGCTATGGAAACTTTGGCAATGCAGGTTGGTCTTGTTGTATTGTATGACATCTGTGGAGGTGGTCTCAAAATCAATCTTGGTCGTGTTCTCTCTCTTGGGCCTCCTTTATATGGTTTCTTAGGGGGTTAGGAGATAAAAAGAGTGAGTAGCTTATAAAAAAAGTGAGTATTTATTAAGAGTCCCAAAATCAATAGAAATTCTCTGAAAACAATGATTTCAGCTTATGGAGAATAAAGATTAAGTGTGTGTTTGGATGGAGCATTTTTGGGAGGTAATGTAATTTTGAGGGAAATTCAAATATTTTAGTTCAAAATTTTGAACTAAAATGTTTGAATTCCCTCCAAAAAGTTACATTACCTCCTAAAAATGCTTCATCCAAATTCCAAACATAGGGTAAGCCAATTTTGATGCAATGACATGTTGATGCTTTGTTGGGAAAGGAAAAAATGTCTTCTATCTTATCCCCAAAGGAAAATGGTGTGGTATGATAAAAAAAAAAAAGCAAACAGTGCAATTGACAACAAAGCATAGCTCAATCAGTAAGACATTTCACTTAAACCTAAAATGTCGTGGATTCGAGTCATAAAGAGGGGAAGTGGAGAATATTATTGATCCCCTTTAGTAAAAGAAAAAAAAAGGCAAGCAGTGGAATTATTTTGTGTCTTTGAGATAAGATACTATTATTATTTTGTGTCTAAAATGTCGTGGAATTATTTTGTGGCTTTATGTCGTGGATTCGAGTCATAAAGAGGGGATGTGGAGAATATTATTGTTGTTGCAATGTGGATTAAATTAGAGTCTTTTTATATGACAAAGTCTTTGGCTCATAGACTATGCTTGAAGTAACAACTCTAGTCATGATTCAATATATGACGGAGTTGCTGAGTAACTAGTGAATTCTATGATGACTTGGAGAACATTGTTGTGAAGCTTGATGATGAAGTGAAAACTTTACTGTTTTATAATTACTAGTATACCTGCCCGTGCAATGCACGAGAAACATTTTTGGTACATTGGTCATCAAAAAATACAGTTTATTAAATTCTTAAATGTCCCACACACATATATGTAGCATTGTTTAAGTGCTGATTTGGATCAACGTTGGGATTTAAAGAAATCACGATAAGTGACCACGCCTAAGCAAAAGCTTGGAATAGTAGCTTCAGCATTGCTGTAGTTTTTCACTTTGAAAAATGTGCTGAACATGAGTTTAACTATATAAACGCAGATCCAAACATGCTATAATTGATTTATGTTTGTCAATTATATTAAAGACATTTTTTTATAATGGATATACTACATATTGAGAACTCATTAAAATCTCATTTAACATTATCCCTCAGTTAACATTTTACTCTTTTCTTTGGCTAAATTTAGGTATAAATCTCTTCATATAGAAATAAATTTATTTGTCATATCTTCGCTATCCAGTTAGGTATGGCAATGGGGTTGGGTGGGGTAGAGCGGGGGCGGGAAGTACTCCCGTCTCCCGGTCCCCGATTCCGGTTTATGCCCACAGATCCCCAAGGTCCCTACGGGACCCTAGAAATTTATTAAAAGTTAGAAAAACATATAAGTTAAAATATAATAAAATTGAAAAAATATATATAAAAGTAAGACTAAAAAACAAAACTTGAGCATTTTAATATAAATAAAAATAAAAATAAGTCATACTTTTATATTTTAACATTTAGAAAGTATAAAAATTAGAACAGTTTAAGATTTTAAATTTTAAATTAAAAACACATATAAAAGACTAAAAGAATTAATACTTATAATAATATATATCTATAATAAAAATATTCATGTAATATATTCGAGGCGGGATCCCTAGGGATGGCAAAAAAAGGGCACCCGTGGGTACCTGCGGGTATTATCCACAATGGGTACATGGCGGGTAGCTTAACGGGTACCCGCAGGTTTACTAAACGGATGATTAGACTACCCGCCAATAAACTGGGCGGGTCCGGATATTGAGGTACATGTGCCTGCGGGTACCCGTACCCAAAATAAATATACTTATTTGAAAATTTTCCTATTATTATTATTATTATTATTATTATTATTATTATTAATTTTAGTGTTATTTATCTTCATTAACTACAATAAGCTAACAAATAAATTTATAATGAAATGCCTAATTTTTATATGAATGAAGAGAAAGAATGGTGTGCAAAAGGTTAATTTTGTTTGGTATTTCAAATTTTATTTTCAAAAAAATATATATCGATTAATATTAAGAGTATCCGCTGGTACCCGCAAGGAGATTGTACCCATGAGAAACCCGCTACGCGGGTACCCGCGCGAGTATGCGGCGGGTACGGATACTATTTATAATAAACGGGATGCATAGTTGGTAACTACTACCCGTGCCCGCCCCGCCCCGCCCGTTGACATCCCTAGGGAACCCCGAGGGGAGGGTCCCTCGCGGGGTAGGGGGATATGATCCTCATCCCCATCCCCGCTTTGACTGCAGGGCAATTTTCTTCATGTTCCCCGAGAGAATAATTCCCCACCCAAAGGGGCCCCAAATGGGGCAATCCCAGGGGGATCCCGATGTGCATGCAGGTAGAAATTGTCACCCCTATATCCGGTATAGATGTTGGTCGTGCTTTCAACAAATATATCTCCAAAAAATTATAGTATGCTAAATATATAGATAAGCAATTGGCCAAAATAATATGTCAAATAATATATAATATATCACTCTATAAAACAATGAAGCTGACACCACTTGTTTATCTTCATGGAAATTTGATGCAAGCCATACAACCAAACCTGGACCTAAAAAATAATATAACAAAATAACATTCAAGGTACGATTGATTAAGAGACTCAATCTTCCATTTACATATATGACAAAAGCTATACACCAATATATCAAACAAAATGTACACTAACTTACCAATTCAAAAATAACACCGATGATTAAAAGAATAATATATTGAATGATAAAAAAATAACAAAAAAAATTCACAAAAAAATAAACTCTAGCAAATAGCAAACCAATACCTCTAATTCAGTAATTACATAATGCAATACAATATATTGCTTGAGTCGTGATTCCAATCGATATCATAATTTCTCATTGATTAATGTTTAGACAGTAAAGAATGAAAAATTGACTTTAATTAATTAGTAACTCAACTCAAGATAATATTGTGCAGTAAATTGTAATATTCTATGTTTACTGATGTAAATTGTAATAAAGAATTGGGATTATGCAAAATATTCTATGTTTACTGTTAAAAGAATTAATATTGTGTAGTATTATAGGCCAAGACTGTAAAATATTCAATAGTTTCCAGTTAGAAGTACACATTAATTTACTTTTATGAACTCGGAAGAGATCGAAACAAATGTTGAAACATGGAAGTGTAAGGACTTGTATCCTTCTATTGGAAGCCATGATTGATTGAATATTTATACCTTGAAATATCACCTAGTGAAACGAATTGCAATGAAGAAAATGTCTTTATTCTCCTTATTCAACAACTCTCCAGTTAGCTGTTTGGTAGCCTTTTGTGGGTCTTTTGCCCTTCTCGCAAGTATATCTGTTTAGATTTGCAGTTACAAAAGATATCATAAAGCAAAAAAATAAATAGTAGAAGGATAATATTTTACTTTTAACAAACTAATAAATGGTGGAAATATCTGCTTGTGATTGAAACAACTACAATCATGACGAAGTTGAAGGGGAATCCGTGTTTCCTCTTTGGGTCTTTTTCCATAGGTTTTTGGCTCAGGGACTTTTTAATGAGGCCCATTTTATTTGTAACGGTTCGGGTGTCCGTTTGCATCCCTTATATATATATATATATATATATATATATATATATATATATATATATATATATATATATATATATATATATATATTTGATTATAAAAAGAAGAGTTTAGTTAGACTATGGTTAACACATTAGGCAGGTACCATAAACCCAAAAAAATGAGCAACACATAAACAAATCTTTATAGCAATTGTCAAATCATATTAAACCGACTAACATAGAAAGGAAAAGGAGTTTCAACCAATAATTTTTAAACTGGAATCAAAGAACATTATAGCATATCTCAAAATGGATCAGATACATACACATCATTCAAAGCAAATATTAAAAGACACTATCTAATAGTTTAACTTTTGCCTTATCTTATAGCAAAAAGTTTATATACAATTTTCTTATTCCCTATATATTTACAATATTGCAACAAACATCATATAGTTTTGAAAAAAGCTTTCCACACAAAGAGGATTGACTCAGAAGAAATGTCAGACAGATATAGAAACCAAAACGCCGCTTATTTACCTTGGACATACTAACATGTATGAAAGTACCATATCTTTTCACTCTTTGCAATCATGTATTTAAAATAAATATTTACATCATTCACTATATTGATCTTGTCTTGTTTTTTAATTTCGTTATAAATTGAGTGCCTCATTTGATGTAACAAATAAATAATAACAATTGGGGAAATGAAAAAGAGGATCTCATAATCATGAGAATGTAAAACTAACTTCTGTAAAGCATGACTATTATGTAAAGTCACCGGTCACACCCTAATTTTAGGGACTTCCCATTTTCTTGTGATGCCCACGAATAGGTTCATTCGATTTTCAATCAAGATCAGTTACGTGTTATAGTCAAAAAAATTAATGAGGAGATTTTCATTTGTTATGTATATTGATTAGTCGCACTTGAATGCACTATGGGAAAGAAAATATAATATGATAAAGAAAATGCATAGGTGATGATACGGAAAGAAATTATAAAATGTATTTTTTATAATTTCTACATTTAAAGAAATTATAAAATGTATTTTTTATGATAAAGAAATTATAAAATGTACTTTTTATAAATGAAAGAAAATACAATTAATGTTACAGATTTCTACATTTAAATATGATAACGTATTTTTTAAATTCGTAACGTTTTTATTTAAGCAGTAACAATATAATTATACATTAAAATTAGATATACATTAAATTTTAAAAAATTTAACGTCTTTTATTTATGCTGTTACAATAATGGATTAAATCATTGTATAATACATTAAAATGATTTAGCGCATCAGTTTTGATTTAATAGTAACATATATATCCAATTTTGATTTAATAGTAACACATCAATTTTGATTTTTTCCCCTTAAAATATTTGTTTTAATAATTTCTTTTTAGATTCTAACGTTTTCGAAAATGAGTATTGGCAGAAATAAAAAATCGTCATGAGAATCACGATAAGTATAATGGAAAAAAAATTGTGTGCTGATGTGAAAAGAAATTATAAAGTGCACAATATTAACCTCTCCATCAACCAAAACGACTTCAACAGAAAAGGGGAGCCTGTTATTGTTCAGATCGGGGACTTCCCATTTCCTTGTGATTCCCACAAGTAGGTTGAATTTGCCATTGCCGGCATTGATGTCTGAGATCATGTCATACTTGGGAGGCATTTTGTAAAAAGAGAAAGAAATGATAAACAGTATAGTTTTGGATATTGATGACTTTTTCATTTGGCTAAGAGGAATGTTGGTAGTGGACAATTGTTGGTTGTAGTCATCTTATTTATAGATGAGTGTTTCTCATCATAAGAGGGAAATTTTAAAATATTGGATTTAATAAAATTTTGAATTTTGGATTTAATTAACACACATACGTTACAATCTAGAAAAACATTGGAGTTAATTCTAATAAAATAAAACTGTTACATGAAATGTATTTATCACTTTGGATGGCCAATAATAATTTTATTCTTGTAAAGTGTGTTTTATTTAGGGTATGAAACATATGTGTTACATGAAATATATTATATAACAATTTTATATTATAAATTATTCCCTATAAGGGTATGAAATGTATTTATTCTTGAATTTGTCTATAACGTTAATATTGATCTTTAATCACTTAATAATTAATTAAACAAAAATTATTACTATACCCTTATAAATTAAAATTTTTTAATAAGTAAAGCATACTAAATTGAAATAATACATGACATGTGATATAATTAAAAATTCAAATATAAGTTAATTGAAATGTATATAATTAAATATTCATATGTAAATGAATTATTGTCAACTATCAAACCTATTAGCATATTTCATCATTTAGAAAAATCGATGAATAATAACGCCAGTTTATTACCATTTAATTGGTATGATGTGATGTTAAATAGAAAAACCATAACTGATGAAAACGTTATGTCATTTATTATTTTAAGTCACGTTACAAATTTAATTGGTATGATGATGGTTAAATATTAAAATCATATTGTCGAAATAAAATATTGTAACTGTCATAATTATTAGATATATTAAAGACCATATATTGTAACTGTCATAGTTATATAAAAATAAATTATATTTATTGAATCAAGTACGTTTTGAAAGTATAATTATTTTTAATTATGGTGATAGGACATTTTGAAAGGACGCTTTGAAATTTGAAACTATAATTATTTTTAATTTACAAAAATGGCTTGGATATTAAAAGATTTTATTCATCATTTAACTATTACTTCTACCAAAAAACAAACATTAATTTAAATATTTCTAACTTACAATTCTAATCTAAAATTAATTTGATTGTTTGCAATTATTCTACAAAAAATGTAAATATTTGATCTATTTTTAGAGACTAAATTGGAGTGTGTCAATTACCACGTAAGGCCAAAATACCTATAATTTCTATGTTGATTAAATATGAAAGAAAACATGCTACTAAATCTACTAATTTTTTTTAAAGTTTTATATTTAAAATCACATTACCTATAATTTCTAAGTTGATTACATTATGAAACTTGTTAGGCTAATTCCACAAAACGTTATCCATATTTAAATGAAAACACCATTTATCTCAAGTAATAATGCACCATGTGGGATTAATAACGTATACATAAATATCTTAATAAGTAGCAATAATTATTTATTGAATGAAGGACGTTTTGAAAGTATAATTATTTTTAATTATGGTGATAGGACGTTTTGAAACTATAATTATTTTTAATTTATACAAATGATTTGGATATTAAAAGATTTTATTCATCATTTAACTATTACTTCTACCAAAAATCTGACATTAATTTAAATATTTCTAACTTATAATTCTAATCTAAAATTAAAAGATTCTCATCATTTTAGATTAGAATTATAAGTTAGAAATATTTAAATTAATGTCAGAGAATTTAGAGACACTCCAATTCACTTTCAAAGAATTTCAGTCTTGCTCTTCATGCTCCCCTTTCTTCCACCACTGAAACCCCAGGCTACTTGGATTCACATGTGTTCCTAAGCTGAGCTTAGGGTTCAAGAACATGTCGAAGATAGAGACGGCAAAAGTGAAGTTAGAAGAAACTCGTAAATCAACAATGTGACTCGTTCACATGCAATAGAATTCAACTCAACTCTTTCAACATGAAATTTTCAATTGAGGTTTACACAACCCAAATTTGTATACCGCAAATATTTACGTTACATTTGGAATTGGGGATATACAATTTGTATAAAAAAAAGAAATGGGGATATACAATATATAATTCAACTATTATTGAAGATGAGGTGATGGTGTGGAGAGTGTTGTCAATGGGGATATACAATAGAGTACAAATCTTTCAACATGAAATTCCCAAATGGGGATTTACATTACATTTGATATGGTGATTTACATAAATTGAGAGACAAAAAGTTTGAAAAAATATACATATTATGGAAAACCTAATTGACAGCATGTCATATAACTATCTAATAGCAATAAGATGAAATTATAGAAAAACCCATATATCCCCTAACATCAATGGTATTAACCTTCTTCAACATAAAATATCCAAATGATTAAGAAGATCTCTCCAAGAAAAGTGAAAGTAACCACGAAACACAAAACGATCTTTATTGAAGGATGAGGTGATGGTGTGGAGAGTGAATCAAACCATCACCTATCCTTGGCTATTTAGAGCCATATTTTGATGGAGAGTTGTAATGTAAAATAAAATATATTTTTTTTCATTTAATTGTCATAAACAATTTGGAACGTTACACTTTTAAAATCATTATTGTATGAAATATATTTAAAAATAATACAAATATATTAAATAATTAATTTATAATATATTTGGAGCAAGCATTAATTGCCTAAATAATATTAGAGTGACATGTGGCGAAAAAGTTAATGAGATTATCCTCAATTATTAGTTATATAGATATAGATAACTCTCTCCCAAAGACCTTTGAGCAAATCAAGGATGCTCTTCTATATGACAAGGAGCAAGTCAGCAACCCAGTACTATGGATGAGGTCCAAACCTCTATTTAAATTAAGGAACTTCAAAAGCACAAGTAATCAAAGTTGAACAATTGAAGTTTTCAACATCTCAAGGGAGAGAAGCGAGAAGAATGGACCAAATTAATGGAAGGAAGTTTAATACAATACGTACCAACAAGTAATTTTGTGTGTGTAATGTGTGGTAACGAAATCGTAGATCAGTAGGTATATAGTTCCTATATACCATGAGTGTTTGATCTTGTCACTTAAAACATATATAAAATAATTACAGATAGAAAACTATGTAGCTATAGGATATCTCTATATAATAAGCGAGTTGGCCGCTGAAGCGCGCCAACTCTTAGTTTTTTTTTCTTTTATAACTTTTAGTTTTTCCCCTTTTTTTTATGCCATTCTTCTATTTTTTTAATTCTAAACTTCAACTTTTTTCTTTTCTTTTTTTTTTGAATATTTTAATGTTCTAAGAAAAATAATACTACTTTCAGACTCATATATAAGCAACAAACAATTTTTTAGATTCGTGATAAAATACGTAAAGTGCAATGCTAAGCAGTATGATTAGTTTTACTTTAGCGTTCGGAAAAAATTAAACTATTCAAGTACTACTCTAGAGTTCGGAAAAAAATAAACGGTTATACCAAAAAAACTAATTTGATGACAAAATACATAAAGTTAGATGCTAAGCAGTGTGTTTTGATGTACTTTATGGTTCCGAAAATAATTTAGTTGTTCTAATACGTAGAGTTTGTTCCTCAATAACTGATTTGGTTAAAAAATAAATTCGTGTCAGAATACGTAAAGTGAGATGGTAAGCAGTGACTTTTGAGGTACTTTACCGTTTGAAAAAAAATTTAGTTGTTCAAATACGCAAAGTTCAATGTCTTTGTTAATATTCTTTTTTAAGAGTTTATAATCTTCTTATTTTATTTATAGTTATTATTTAATTTTTATTCAGGGGAACTTTAGCCACATCAACAATATATAGAACCCCACATCATATTTTTTTTCGACTTTCTATAGGTGCTTCTAATTTATTTATGGTTTTCACCGAGTCTTTCATGATACCCACACGTTTCACTTTTTATTTGTGTTGTGTTCTATATTTTGGTCATTTCGTACCAACTTTTATTATGTTCCTTTTTAAATTTATAATCTTATTTAATTTTTATTCACGGAAACTTCAGCCATATTAACAATCGAACCCCACATCATCTTCTTTCAACTTTATATAGGTGCTTCTATATATTAGTGGTTTTCATCCAACCCTATATGATAACCACGTGTTTCACTTTCTATTTGTGTTGTCCTCTTTATTTTGGTCATTTCCCACAAACACGTATTAGAAGTATATTTTTCCATAAAAAAATATTAAAAGTAATTTAAAGTGGTGTTTATATTTTTATATTTCTTTTACTTTCGAGTACTGTGTTGCTGTTTTTACTCCAGCGAGAAATTCAACCACATTTTCAAAAGAACCCTGTGTTTCACTTTCGAATTGTGTTGTCTCTTTTTATTTTTAATTACGGGTTAAGTTTTATATTTACATTTGATGAATATGGATTATGTTATTAAAATTTTTTAGATCTTTTCTTCTTAATATCTATGGATACTCAATTTCAATGTCTTTGGTAATGTTCATTTTAATTGTATAATCTTCTTATATGATTAATAGTTATAATTTAATTTTTATTCCATATTATCAGACTATATATTTTACAAACCAACATTGTTGGCCAGTAGGCATAA
Source organism: Astragalus glycyphyllos (assembly GCA_963573325.1). NCBI lineage: Eukaryota > Viridiplantae > Streptophyta > Magnoliopsida > Fabales > Fabaceae > Astragalus > Astragalus glycyphyllos. The sequence goes on from OY754310.1 coordinate 68,286,900, forward strand.
GCTACCCTGGGACACAAGTGTCGATTTGGTGCTCTCGAACTCGATTCCCACAATAGTCAAATTCAGTATGGCCAGTGCAAAATTTGCTCCTAAGCAAAAGCGAATATTTCTCTTTTGACTTTCTAAATGCATGGTCGTATTTTCCATCTAATTATGAGTGAATCCGCGGGAATTTCAACCACATTTACAATAGAACCCCTATCGTCTTCTTTCAACTTTGTATACTTGCTTCTATTTTATAGTTGATTTTCATCAAACCTTCATGATACCCACGTGTTTCAATTTCTAATTGTGTTGTCATCTTTTTTTTCTTCTAATTATGGGTTAAGTTTTTATATTCACCTTTGATGAACATGGATTATGTTATCAAAATTCTTTAGACATTTTCTTCTTTTTTTTGACAGAAAAAATTCTTCTTATTAATTATCTATGTATGTTCAATTTCAATGTTTTTTTAATGTTCGTTTTTAATTTGATGGAATGTATTGGTTCTTACTGTTTAATTTTATTGGAGGTCTTAATTATGCTTAAATTATTACTAACCATTATTAACTTAGTGTATTTGGGAGGCCCACGATGGAGGACTTGCAGGGCATTTTGGACGAGATAAAACAGTGGCATTAGTCAAGGAAAATTTCTATTGGCCCAAGCTGGAAAGAGATGTCAGTAGGCACATCCAAAGGTGCAAAATTTGTCACTTGGCCAAAGCTAAAAGTCAGAATACAGAGTTATATATGTCATTTCCAGTTCCTAAGGTACCTTGGGAAGATGTTAGTATGGATTTTGTGCTTGGACTACCCCGAACTCAGCGACAAAAGGATTCCATAATGGTAGTCGTAGACAGGTTTTCTAAAATGGCCCACTTCATACCATGTCAGAAGACTAATGATGATGTCCAAGTTGCAGATATGTACTTTAAGGAAATTGTCCGTCTTCATGGCATCCCCAAAACCATCACATCCGACCGAGATGTAAAGTTCTTAAGCCACTTTTGGAGAACATTGTGGAAGAAGATGGGTACTAAACTACAATTCAGTAGTGCTAGTCACCCTCAGACAGATGGGCAAACAGAGGCAATTAAAAGGCTTTTGGGGAATCTACTTCAAAGCTTTGTGGGAAAGAATTTTATACAATGGGATCTTATCCTTGCTTACAAGTTAAATTTGCTTACAAGTTAAATTTGGTATGGATCCACTTGCGAAAGGAATGATTTCCTAATAAACCAAATGCCAAGTTATCTCCAAGAGCTGATGATCCTTTCAGAATTACGCAGAAAATCAACGATAATGCCTACAAAATTGAGCTACCAGGTGACTATGGAGTCTCTGTAACCTTCAATGTTGCTGCTCTTTCACCATACTTTGACGATGAAGAAGATTTTCGACTCGAGGACGAGTCTTCTCTAACCCGGGGAGAATGACGGAGAATGGTAATGAAATTTCAAGAAATAAAGGGTATTATGGAACCTTCAAGATATACTACTAAATAAGATACAATTAAGAACTAGTTCAATCTTAAATTTTCTAGATCTTTCTAGTCATAGGAACTAGAGTATTCATATCTCTAGATTTTTCTTTTGTAATCAATGCTTCTAGATCATTCTAGTTTGTAATGTAAAGCCCTACAAGAGTAATATAAATAGGGTTCATCACTATGCATTTTGTCATTCAAGCAATATCCAAGCAATTCAAGCAAAAACAAGTTCTCTTGAGAAATTAGAGAGTTTCTCTCTTTTTCCACCCTTCCTCTTGTCCGTGAGCCAATGTATGAGATTGATCCCAAACTAGCAACGACAAAAAACCCAAGATAACTAACAATACCATAAATACATAAATAAACTTAGTTCCAAGAAATAAAAATGTGCTATTCACCCAAAAAAAAAAGAAATAAAAATGTGCTAATTGAGAGAAACAATAGGCAACTAGGAAGCTTGGTACTCTGAAATGCAAAGCTTCTACAACCATTGTTACTCTATTGGCCTCTTTTACGTAAAAGAAGTGGGTCTTCCAAGAAAAAACAGCACATATTTTATCATTCAAAAAGATATCACTTTTTCACTACAGATTACACTCTTTTGAAAAGAATAAATTAGACCTTTTATTACTTAATTGTTTAATTACAATCACAACAGAACAGAACTCATAATTACAACCATGTGTGTTAAGCCACATACTAAATAAGGCTAACTAGGATTATAGGCTTTTGATTATTTAGAAACTCTTTTTTTTAAGGTATTCACGAGTGGTTGAAATTTAGAATGGAGCAAGTGTTGAATGGGTGTGTCTTTATTTTCCCACTCTAAGTTGTTCCACCAGCCGTCTCCACGGATTGAAATTATCATTAGCAGCAAAACTGGAATTGAAAGGAAGCTTCCTTATTTGTCTTCTTACAAGGTATGGGGCTGGTTGAAATTTGGGTTGAAATTTAGAATGGAGTAGGTGTTGAAAGGTTGGGTCTTTATTTTCCCACTCTAACTTGTTCCACCAAGCGGTTTGTCCTTGGATTGAAATTAAGTTATTATGGGCAAGAAAAGTGGAATTGAAAGGAAGTTTCCTCAAGTTGGGGCAATTTGACACAATAATATGTTTCAGGAAAGGAAAAGTCAATGCTGTCTTGTGTATGCTCTCAAGCTTTGGCAAACTCAAAAGGTAGATGTGTGTAAGATTTTGGAATATTATATCATTAAAGTATGAGCCAACTTCTTCATCTTCGGCTTCCTTCACCACATGCTTTATTGAAGCACAGTTAGAAACTTTAAGATACTCAAGAAATGGAGCGTGTCGCAGCCATGTCAAATGAGTTATTGAATCACACTTGTCTATGTTCACATGCCGAAGCATTCCAAGGTAGCATCTGTCATTAATGGAAATAGAACCTTCTTCTTCTATAAGGTTGTTTATACCTTGTAAATGTATACTGTCCAGTAGTTGCTTTATTTTTGACCAAGATTCTAATAATGATGGCATTTCCAATGAATAATCTTCCTTATTTCCATAAAAACAAATCTTAATGTGTCTAGAGCAACCCCGCAACTTGGTGGAGCTAAGTAGTTTATTCACGTTGGAGATGGTAGTTAGTTGGATGCACAGTTCCTCCAGATTTGGTAAGGACTCCAATTTCTCTAGGATTTTCATCTCTTTCTTTACATTACCAAGTGGAGTTGTTTTATCCAATTCACTCTTATGTGTACTGATTCTAAACACCTTTAACCCCGTAAGGCTTTCTATCACTTCCAAAGGAATAACTCCTCGATCATTTAGTACATCCTCCATAAGGAATACTCTCAACTTTATCAACTTTTTCATTTCAATTGGCAATCCAAAGAAAAATATTGTTCTTGATAGGTTAAGGAATTCCAAGTTGATTAACTCACCTATTTCTGAGGGCACTCGTTTAAGGAAATAATTACCTGATAGATCCAAGACTTTTAACGTTTTCATGGATTTGAGATTTGAATTAAATGAACATATGTATTGCTCGGGTATCTGTCTCTCAAACCGTACACAAAGGGTGATGAGATTTGAACATGCCGGTACTTGCCAACTTTTTGTAGGACCTATAAATTCTGAAGTCTCCTTTGTAATATAATCCCACTCTTCTGAATTAATTTCCGACGATGTATAGGTACCCTGTAGGATATGGAAAATTCAATTCAAATTTTAAATTTACTTTAAAATAAGAAAATATAGAAAATTTACATATCTAGAGTAACAAAGTTTTTTTTTTGACCAACTAGAGTAACGAAATTGTCACCTGCATTAGACGGTCTAGATTCCATTGTGTAGCCTTGATGTTAACAGCAGTCTTTATTAATTCAAACTTGCTAATACTTTCTTTGGAACCCGTAATGACTGAAATACAGTTCACAGCATTCAACCTTTGAGAATTATTAATTTCTGACATGGCAAATGCTTCTTCTTGAACCACAATTTTGTCTTTGTTTTCATTTTGGTCCCGAGCTAACCACAGTGCCATATCACGAATTACATCATGCATTTTAACCCAATCCCTCCAATCATCAACAACACTCTCCTCTAATAAGCATGAAAGTCTTAATTTTTCAATGATAGTTTCCCCTTGCTCAAATGTATCATATATACTACTCTTATTATCATTATTACCGATGAAACCTTCTCCAATCCATCGATAGATGAGATCTTCAACACAAACTTCATAATCTTCTGGGTATAATGCGCAGTACAAGAAACACTTTTTGTGTGCCTCATCTGGTAGTTTGTCGTAGCTAAACTTGAGTATAGGAAAAACTTCACTTAAATTTGAGTCTACCTTTCGGCTCAAATCTTTTTTTGCTTTCCTCCAAGCTTTGACGCTTTTCACTCCTACCATTGCAGTTCCCAATGTAATAAGTGCTAGTGGTAATCCTCCACATTTTTTAGCCATCTCCTGTGCTAGCTTTGGGATCTCTCTGTGACATTTTAGAGTCTCATCACCTACTTTCTTACTGAACAAGTCAAATGCTTCTTTCTCTCGTAAACATTCCACTTTGAATTTCTTTTGAGCTTGCATTTTATCACACACATTTTTATACCGTGTTGTGAATATTACTTTTGATTTGTTCTTAGTTTCTTTCGGAATTGGAATTCCCACCTTTTCAAGTTTTAATTCCCCCCACAAATCATCTAACATCAACACAAATTTCTTTTCTTTCAAGACTTGATAAATCTTTGTCGCTCTTTGTTCTGGATTATATGGAATGGGTGGACCTATAATGTCTGAAGTCTCCTTTGTAATATCATCATCAATCCCTAACCTATTGCATATGTTGCTCATGATTTTATCATTATCACAATCTCTAGAAACTTCCGTCCATAAAACTATATCAAAATCATTCTTCCTCTTTCCAAATTCATTGTGAATTCTTTTCATTAGGGTTGTTTTCCCAGCCCCACCCATTCCATATAATCCAACTATTCCCACACTATCACCTTCAATACTCATTTTCCATACTTTCTCCACCATCAAGTCCAACCCTACTGTTTCACCAGTGGGCATCTCGTTTACCAAATTAGGGGGTGGCTTGTGAGTGATTTTGATTTTGTCAACTTTTGCAAGGAGGTTATCCACCTTTGTTAGCATCTGAACTATTTTCTTTCCCAATTTGTAGCTTGATATACAATTCTTGGGGCAATAACCACTGAGACATTGGTTATTGCGAATTTCTTCAGATTCTGGAATATGCTTCATTTCCTGTTACAAAATACATATATTTTCTTTATGCCCCCAAAGCGATGCATATAATTTTGTATTTTATTGCAATTTTTTGTATAACCTTTTGTCAACCGGACAAAATATGTTACTGACTCCATCCCTAAATATAAGTAAAAATGGCTCAAAGTTGATCTATTTAGTCTAAAATTAGATCAAAAACATCAACTTTCGTTGATATACTTTCCAGCAAACATCTTGCAACTAACGGCGTCATCAACACCGCTGATGAACATTTGTGTTTAAAAACTGCAACGCGATCCTATTTATTTTACTATTTATTCTGAAATCTAATTAAAATGAATTAGTTAACTAATTTTTAAATATAATTGGCTTTAATTATTTTACTATTTATTTTGAAATCTATATATTTTCCATTTTATAGTTTTATATACTCAATTTATAATTTTATATTTTTTAAAAAGTTTACAGTATAAACATTAAATATTATTTATGATAAATGAAAAATAAATAAAATACTAACTATTGAAAACTAAAAAGCTAATATGAAAATACCTCTTCAAGAATTCGAACATTCTGCAACCAGCCAATGACTTCATTTGTCCTTTTCTCCACTCCCGTGCTCTCAGCTTTTTGAATATCTATTTGTAAATCCTTTTCCTTGTTTTGAAGATCACTCCATTTTTGTTTCAATAACTCCAAATTTTCATCCAAGTTATAAATATAGGCAGCTTGATCATTAGTGCACGTGAACAAACGAGTAGCAGCATCCCAAATTATTTCCCCAAACTGATCCATGATTTTCTTTTGCTTCTCACACAATATTAAGGCTTGCAAGAACAAAAAAAACAAAATCTCATAGTTATTTACATTTTATTTGTTGCTCATAAATAAATATATATGTGAACAATAAAAAGGGTCTTTAAACATATATATAGTTCTTACCTCTGACGAAATTTTGCTGTCAGAAATTGTGTGTGATTATCTTTGATGCCTAGAACAATAATATTTAAAGGACATGACTTATCATATTGATTCTTTTCCCCAAAAATGAAAGAATATTGCTTTGGTTTATGAAAAAGATTAACTTAATGTTATACTCAAGAATTGAATCGGAAAGTTAGAGTAGGTCCCAAGCATGGCATTTTTACTTAGGCTATGTTTTGAAGTTATTCCGTAGGAGCTTCTCCGATGGTGAGTTTTTATTAGATTAATAATTGTAAGAACTCACTTTTCTTAGGTTCGCGGTTAGAGTTCCTCAAGTTGGAGGAGAGATAGTAATTTGAGTTCTTCTATATGAACTTAGTTCTTAAACATAAACACTATATTTTGGAGAGTGAAAATCTATAAACAATTGAATGTGATTAAAAAAAATATTAAAAAGAGAAAAGTTGTTAGACTCAAGTTGATTTCTTAAAAGGTTCACTGTTAGAGTAAAAATTGTGTGTAGTTCTTAAAAGTGATGTGGAGTATTACCGGCAAAAATTTTCCGTCGGTTCGGTTGCCGCGGAATTTTGGCATTTTCGACGAAAAAGTGGACTTTTCGGCGCTTTTTTTAAATTACGGGTGGATTTCAAAAAATAATTTTTTTGAAAAAATCCCACTGTAACTTAAAAAACTGTCGGTAACATTACTGGCGGATTTTGGTGTTTAAGCGCCGAAGTTTTTAAAAAAATATCTTTTTTTTTAAAAAAATCCGCCAATAACTTAAAAATCTGTCGGTAACATTATCGGTATTTTTTAAAAAATAATAATTTTTTAAAAAATATCTGCCGGTAATTTAAAAATCTGCCAGAAACGTCCGAAAATGCCTATAAATAAAACTTTCTCTTACTCTTTCTTATTCTCTCATTTCACTCTTTATTTCCTTCTCATTCTCTTCTACATTTTCCTTATCTCATCTTTCTTCTTCTTTCCAATAACCTCCAATCTCCATAAATTGCTGCATATATCTCTCTTATACATTTTACATTTTTCTTCCTTCTTACTTCTTGATTTTCTCCTATATTATTTCATCTCATACTCTCCTTCATTCTTATTCCTTTCTTACTTCTTTATTTTCATTCCCCCATTCCTTCTCATTCTCTCCTATATCATTTCTTCTCATATTCTCCTTCATTTTCAATCCATCTCACTTCTTCATTCTCATTCTCTCCTAATTATATATTTTTTATTAAATTAAAAAGTGATCAATACATGTCTGTGAAATTAAAGAAATAAAAACAAATTATTTTTTATAATAAAAAAAATCAAAATTTTAGAGAAAAATAAAAAATCCACGGGTAACATTATCGGGGGATTTTTTTAAAAAAAATATTTAAAAATCTGCCGGTAAAATTACTGGCAGAAAAAATCCCCGGAAAACATTACCTACAAGCGTTTTACGGACGGATTTCGGGCAGCCAAAATTCGCTGGTAATGTGTCATTTTCGGCAAATTTTGTGTGTTTCCGACAGATTTTTTCCGTCAGTAATACGCGATTTTCTCGCGCTTATTATTTTAACTAATGAATAATATGTCTCGTTAATTTCATGCTTCCAATGGTTTGACTTTCCGTCTTATTAAGTCAGGTTGTTGTGTATAAGGTGAAAAGGCTTGTTATGTATAAGGTGAAAAGGCAACCAAATTTGATATGCTATACTCTATGGAAAGATTAAAATGTACCTTCTTCCTTCTTCTTTTTTGTCAAAGGAAAAGACGTAACTTTCATTTATGCATAGTCAAAAGGCTATAGACATTACAATAAGTGTAAATATTTATCCACTAGCTATTGAGATGACATGCAAATTCTATATTAAAAAAACCTTAAGCGTATGAATTTTGCCTGACTATATTATTAACTGATCTAACAGATGATATGCTCACCTGTGACACAAGTACAACCCTAGAACTTTTAGATATCAACGAAAAGAGACGTCGTTGGTGAAAATGTAGGTGTACGGGGTTCGAACTCCGCTCCCTCCTCCCTTCTAACTACTAACACGCTAATTTTTAACCACCTTACCTATAAAAAAAACGACATTACCATCTTTGGATTCAATGTGGTTTGGCAAGACGGGTTGTCCAGACGAAGGTGCCTCACACCCCTTTTGGCTGATAATTCTCATTGTTCACCACGTGTATTGGATAAAGATGCCCATCAAATGGTTTACCAGTACATTCTTGTTGTTTTCCCCACTCCTCGACTCATTAAACAAATTACTCCAGAAGCATTTATTTACATAAGTGCTCCTTTGTCAACAAATTACCCAATTTGTAGGTGCTCAATTGATATTGGTTGAATTGTCATCCCTAGAGGCAGTGTGAATGTGCTAGAAACCCTAATGTAGAGAAACGTTCGAGAAATCCCCTAAATCACTAGGACAAATTAAATTTGAGAAGAGAGTTTTATACTTTATTCCTAATGCCCTTCCTTTTATCCAATGAAGAATTTTATTTGCTCTAGAGGTCTATTTTGAACTAGGCTACTCCCATCGACCATAAATTAACAAAAAAGTTATCTCTTTCTTTGGAGTATGTTTAGGAGGGAGTTTTGGCAGGGAAGGGTAGAGCTTACTTTTCAATTTTAGATTTAGGAAACTATAATATCTCTAAAAATAAATAAAGTGTAAGTAAAAATGTTACATTATTATCCATCATGATATTCTTTTAATTTTTTTTTATAAAATCTCAAATATATATTAAATATTAAAATATAGACTAAGTTATCTCAGGCTCGCCCCTCCAAAACCCTCCCGAAACCCCTTCCCAACAGATAATATATTCTCTCTTTTTGTTTTCATTTGGTTTGTTAGGTATTATTTTTAATTTGAATAGTAGGGAACGAGATAAGAAAACATGTGTGATTTGAATAGTAGGGAAGAATCTTGCAGACAAATATTTGAAGTGAATTGATAAACAATATTTTTATTAAAAGATACAATATTGAATGCTTTGGAAAATAATTTGTCCTTTTAATTCGTTAACCAATCCCATGGCATCTAGCTATATGGATTTCATGGTGGTTTTGATCTAGTCTTCTTTAATTGGATTAAAATCATTTTTCAGTGGCCCTACTTCATACGGTACCCTCTCTCTACTCAAGAGAAACCCCAACCCCCCAATATCCCCAAAACGCCCATGTTCTATTAACTCTCCTCTCCTCTCACACTCCCCTTTCCACCCTAAACCAAATTTCTCCATATCAATCCCTCTCTTCCTCTCCTCCATTTCACTTCCCATTTCGTTTCCTTTCGTGTTTGCATCCATTTTTGCGCTCAAAAAAATCTTCCCATTCAATTCGCTTGCATCCATTTTTTTTCCCTGAAACTCTGCATGGTTTGGGCCTTTAGGTCCGAGGTACTCGACATTTAGTGAACGAACTGGTTCAGACATAAAAGTTCTGAACCGGTTCGGTAGTTAAGGTTTGAACCTGGCCAATATTTGTTGAATGTCTGTTTTCTGTAATTTTTCAGATATGGAATTCGTGGTTTTTATCCAAAGAACTGACACTCGCATCAACATTCCACAAGATGTCTTTCAGCAGATAGGCAACACATTGCCTCACAATGTTGTCCTACAAGCTGATAGTGGTCATGTATTTCCTGCTGTTGTCAATAGACGTACCAGCAATATGGCAACTGATACACATGCTATCTGCACTGCATACGAGGGAGTGGGACAGTGTTGAAGTTTCAATTAAGTATACTCAGGATGGCTGTTTCAATGTTGTCAGAATATTGCATGAGGAAGAAGATGCTGACTCACATGCATCGGACTCAACCGATTCGGATTATTGGGCATTCTTTGTAAATTATGTGTCTGGTGATGAAGTTAGTGACAATCAAGCAACAAAAGTCTCAGTTAGTGGACCGTCATTTGGTGAAGATGACAACTGATCTCGTGCTATTTTATTTTGATTTACAAACTGTTGTTATTTTATTTGGGCTGTTTTAATTTAACGGTTTAGGTGTATGTTAAAATTATATTTTATCTTTGTTTGAATAAAGATCTAGCAAAAATACAAAAAGAAACTTTCAATCTCTATTTCAATTTTTTGGAACATAACGAAACAAGAACGACAAATGAACGACAACTAAAACGATAAAAAGAAACATAACGAAACTAGTGATTATTTGGGAAGTCCCTATTACAAAAGATAAATGATCTCGTCCGGAGTGCGTATTGTTTCGACATACACAACTCCAGAATACTACGTCTCATTGGAACGTTAGCATGGACTTCCATCATGGTGCGAACGTCATCGTCGCTCCGGATCTCCATAGCTTAGTATCTAACAGTCCCGTCATCTCCACAATTGTAATTGTGGTAACGTAAATGACCTATATCTTTACGCCACTCTCCTTCTTGGCGAAGCTTCCTCTCTGCCTTTTCCTTCAACTCGGTGAATGTTATATTTTTATTCAACCTACAGAAGATAGGATTGCTACAGTGAAAATACACACCATTATCCCTGTTGGTGACAGTTCCACGGTGATGAAGAACAGTTAGGAATTTGTCACTTGAGTACTGGGTTGGGCACAACTCCCATTCCATTTCAGCGGGTGAGGTTAGGGTGTTTGCAAAGAAGCAGAGAAGATGAAGCAGAAATATGGGTAGAGGGTTTGTGTGAAACTTAGTGAAATGTGAGAACCTATTTATAATAGGTGTGGTCGAACGTGAGACGTTGATTTTGAATGATCAGAACCGTTCAAATTTTATCCGTTGGGGCACAATTACCAAAGGAAATATTAGCCACTCGTTTTTCTAACACGTTTGACTGCTTTATTGACTGATTTTAAGCCGTTGATGATAATGAACGGTAGAATCCGAGTCGTTGAATGACATAAAATATTTGTCATATGTTACGGTGGTTCGGGACTTAGGTGTCGAACCAGTTCGATTCATAAGGTCTGAACCTGGTAAAAACAATTTTAGGGGGTGTCTCTGAAGATACAACACTCGGTTGCTAACATCCTATCCGGTTCAGTTCTAAAGGTCCGAACCATTGTAATCTCCGGAAAAAAAAACGGAGTCACGCGTTTCATTAAGGCCATTTTGGTCTTTTTGGTAGTTTTGGGGGGGGGGGGGGGGGGGGGGGTCTATTGAGTAGAGAGACGGTTGTACGAAGTATTGGCCTTTTTCCGTACTTGAGTTGGGTGTTCTTATTTTCTAAGGTAAGCCTAGGCACATACATCTCCAGCCCATTGCTGAAATAATTAAATGCAAATTTAGCTCATGGAAGAGTGCTTTGTTATCTAAGAGTGAAGCTTGTAAACTCAATAATCTAAGTATGCTGCTTTACAATTTTAATGTGTGTGCCCCGTCCTGTTTCTTTACAAATCAGGTTGATTGCTCAAGTAGCTTTAGAGATTATTAATTACTACATGTTTTCTTTGGCATTTAACATTTTCGGACCAAACGCTACTTACAGTTTTGGACCGCAGTCCCAAGGGATTGCTTACATTTTTAAAAAAATAAAAATAAAAAACTATTTTTAAAAATGCCATGCTTAAGATCTATAACTTTCTGATTCCTTTCATGGGTGTAACATTGAGTTATTCTTTTTCATAAATTACAAAACAATATTCTTTCATAATTGGGGAAAGGAATCAATATAAGCCATATATATGTCCTTTAAATATTGTTCTAGGCATCAAAAAGATAATCACACTCAATTTCAAACAGCAAAGTTTCGTCAGAGGTAAGAACTATATATACGTGTGTTTAAAGGCCGTTTTTATTGGTCGCGAATATTTATTTATGAGCAACAAATAAAATGTAGATTATAATTATGAGATATTATTTTTTTTAATTGGGCAACAAATAAAATGTAGATAACACTATGAAATTTTGTTTCTTTTTGCAAGTCCTAATATTGTGTGAGAAGCATAAGAAAACCATGGATCAATTTGGGGAAATAATTTGGGATGCTGCTACTCGTTTGTTCACGTGCACTAAAGATCAAGCTGCCTATGTTTATAAATTGGATGAGAATTTTGATTCATTGAAACAAAAATGGAGTGATCTTCAAAATAAAGAAAAGGATGTACGATCAGATATTCAGAGAGATGAGAGCACGGGAGTGATGAAAAGAACAAATAAAATCATTGGTTGGCTGCAGGAAGTTCGAAATCTTGAAGAGGTATTTTGCATACTATCTTTTTTAGTTTTCAATATTTAAAACTTTATTTATATTTTATTTGTCATAATGTTTATAGTGTAAATTTTTTTTTGACAAAGTTTATAGTGTAAATTTTAAAAAATATAAAACTATTGTAAATTAAATATAGGTTTAACTACTTTGTAGATCCCTAAGCTATTTGAGAATTTTTAAATAACTCCTAAACTAAACATGTTGTAATTTGATCCCTTAACAAATATAGTTTTTTCAATTAAGTCCTTCTGTTACATTACAGTTATTTAACAGTTAGATAAAACATAAAAGTGGCACAAGTTCTACTTTAAAGTCCATTTTGAAATTAACATCTGTTTTGACACCTCTATAAGTTGTAAATAGGCTCAACTAATGAATAATTTTTAAAAAGATCCCTAAACTAATTTAAACATATAAAAATTGGTACTTAGAAAAATAATCAAAACAATAAAAAAATTATAGTTTTTAAGACAAAATATAACTGCCAATTGTTTGATATATTATTTTATTCTCAAGCTATTAATAATAATAATAATTCAAAAAAAATTAAAATAAAAAATACAATAAATAAAAATATCAATAGAAGTAGAAAGTAATAAATAAATATTATTCGAATGTAATTAATTCATTAGAATATATTTTTTTTTAGTTTTGTTTGTAATTATTTATATAGTAAAACTTGAATTCTACTATAATCCTCAAATATTTTTAAAAGAATTAATATTTTTTATTTGATTAAACAAAAAAATATAATTATTTCTTATTAAAGGATACTTCTTCAAAAATAAATTAGGCTTAAATATATGTTTTGCCCCTGCAAATATCACCATAATCTAGTTATACCCCTGTAAAAATAAAAACTTTAAAATTACCCTTGCAAATATAAATCGCTTACGGTTATGCCCTCAGTCAGTTTCTCATCCAAAAAAATAATTTAAATAAGGTTTAAATATATGTTTTACCCCTGCAAATATCACCATAATCCAGTTATGCCCCTGCAAATATCACTATAATCCAGTTATGCCCCTGTCAAAATCTTTAATTTTTCTATTATGCTGATATTTGCAGGGGCATAACTGGATTATAGTGATATTTGCAGGGACAGAACATATATTTAAACCTTATTTAAATTATTTTTTTTGGATGGGAAGCTGACCGAGGGACATAACCGTAAGCGATTTATATTTGCAAGGGTAATTTTAAAGTTTTTATTTTTACAGGGGTATAACTGGATTATGGTGATATTTGCAGGGGCAGAATACATATTTAAGCCAAAAAATTATGTTAAATGTGCTCTGAATCCTAATAAAATATTATCGTGTACTATTAAAATACTGAGTTAACCATGTTTTATCAAGAATGTAAAATTTAAAAGAGGTTCTGTTGATTATTATTTTTGGGCCGTTTTCGTATCTCATTAAAGATTCAACAAAGTCATCATATGCTTATAAATAGAATTATAGTTTTTCAATTAATCAAATAAGAAAATATTGTGTGCTTATTTATTTATTTACTTATTTATTTTTCTTACCAAAAAAGTGCTCAACAAATATCTTTTATATCTAATTTTGCACCAAATTAGAATTAAAAAAATTGCATTCATAGAATATTCAAAATATTATTACTAATAATAATATTTTTGAATATTTTTAAAATATAAAAATAATAATATTAATAATAATTTATAGTATTTTTTTAATATTTTAATTTCACATGGTTGTCACATTTCGTCTAAGGTATTTATTATTTTTTTGATAAAAAATTAATTCTTTATTATTATTCTTATTATTATTAACAATAATATTATTATTATTGTTATATTTTAAAAAATGTTATTTTAAATTTTTTGTAATTCATTCTTCAATTTAACAAAATTGTGTGTTTATTTTTATTTTTTAAGGTTTCCTAGAAAATGTTAATTTTTATATATTTAAATTAGTTTAGGGACCTTTTTAAAAAAAAATTAATTAGTCCATGACTCTATTTATTTATAAACTGTCAGTGTTGACTAACTTTAATATAACGGAAGAACCTAATTAAAAAATTATAATAGTTCAGGACCTTAATATACCTTTTTTAGTTTAGGAATCTATTTAAAATTTTTCAAATAATTCAGGATTTACAGAGTAATTAAACCAATACGAAATCACATGCATCGCCTTGGGGTCATAGGAACATATGCATTTTTTAATCACTATTGACCAATGCATGTTGTAACAGGAAATGAAGGGTATTCCAAAATCTGAAGAAATTCGCAATAACCAATGTCTCAGTGGTTATTGCCCCAAGAATTGTGTATCGAGTTACAAATTGGGAAAGAAAATTGTTAAGATGCTAACAAAGGTGGATAACCTCCTTACAAAAGTTGACAGTATGGAAATTACTCACAAGCCATCCCCTAAGTTGGTAAATGAGATGCCCACTAGTGAGACAGTAGGCTTGGACTTGATGGTGGAGAAAGTATGGAAGATGAGTATTGAAGATGATAGCGTGGGAATAGTTGGATTATATGGAATGGGTGGGGCTGGGAAAACAACCCTAATGAAAAGAATTCACAATGAATTTGGAAAGAGGAAGAATGATTTTGATATAATTTTATGGACGGTGGTTTCTAGAGATTGTGATATGAGTAAAATCATGAACAATATCCGCAATAGGTTAGGGATTGATGATGATTTGTGGAACAAAAGTAGTCAAGACCAAAGAGCTAAAATGATTTATCAAGCCTTGAATGAAAAGAAATTTGTGTTAATGTTAGATGATTTATGGGGGAAATTAGAACTTGAAACAGCGGGAATTCCAATTCCGAATAAAGAAACTAATAAGAAGAAATCAAAAGTAATATTCACAACAAGGTACGATGATGTGTGTGCTAAAATGCAAACTCAAAAGAAATTCAAAGTGGAATGTTTACTAGAGAAAGAAGCATTTGACTTGTTCAGTAAGAAAGTAGGTGATGAGACTCTAACATGTCACAGAGAGATCCCAAAGCTAGCACATGGGATGGCTAAAAAATGTGGAGGATTACCACTAGCACTTATTACATTGGGAACTGCAATGGCAGGAGTGAAAAGCGTCCAAGCTTGGAGGAAAGCAAAAAAAGATTTGAGCCGAAAGGTAGACTCAAATTTAAGTGAAGTTTTTCCTATACTCAAGTTTAGCTACGACAAACTACCAGATGAGGCACACAAAAAGTGTTTCTTGTACTGTGCATTTTACCCAGAAGATTATGAAATTTGCGTTGAAGATCTCATCTATCGATGGATTGGAGAAGGTTTCATCGGTAGTAATGATAATAAGAGTAGTATATATGATACATTTGAGCAAGGGGAAACTATCATTGAAAAATTAAGACTTTCATGCTTATTAGAGGAGAGTTTTGTTGATGATTGGAGGGATTGGGTTAATATGCATGATGTAATTCGTGATATGGCATTGTGGTTAGCTCGGGACCAAAATGAAAACAAAGACAAAATTGTGGTTCAAGAAGAAGCATTAGCCATGTCAGAAATTAATAATTCTCAAAAGTTGAATGCTGTGAATTGTATTTCAGTCATTATGGGTTCCAAAGAAAGCTTGCCATTTGCAACTTCAACACTAAAGCATGAAGTTGATTGGTCTGCTTTCAAATGGAAGAATCATATTAATATTAATAATAAGGTGACAACTTCGTTACTCTATACTATATGCTACTTTTTATAATTCTATTTTAAAATAAATTTAAAATTTGAATTAAATTTGCCTACAGGTTTCCAATACTCAAAAAAATTCAAGAATACTAGAGAATTCTCCTAAAGACTTGGTTCAAGAGGAAGCGTCGTCGGAAATTGATTCTGAAGGGTGGAATTATATTACAAAGGAAACTTCAATCACTGTAGGTGCTACAGAAAGTTGGCAAGTACCCGCATGTCCAAATCTTATCACCCTTTGTGTACGATTTGAGAAGCAGATGAGTAAGGAATACATTTGTACATATTTTTCAAATCTCAAATCCATGAAAAGGTTAAGAGTACTGGATCTATCAGGTAATTATTTCCTTAAACGAGTGCCCTCAGAAATAGGTGAGTTAATCAACTTGGAATTCCTTAACCTATCGAACAATATTTTTCTTTGGATTGCCAATTGAAATGAAAAAGTTGATAAAGTTGAAAGTATTCCTTATGGAGGATGTACTAAATGATCGAGGAGTTATTCCTTTGGAAGTGATAGAAAGCCTTAAGGGATTAAAGGTGTTTAGAATCAGTACAAATAAGAGTGAATGGGATAAAACAACTCCACTTGGTAATGTAAAGAAAGAGATGAAAATCCTAGAGAAATTGGAGTCTTTACCAAATCTGGAGGAACTGTGCATCCAACTAACTTCCATCTCCAACGTGAATAAACTACTTAGCTCCACCAAGTTGCGGGGTTGCTCTAGAAACATTAAGATTTGCTTTTATGGAAATAAGGAAGATTATTCATTGAAAATGCCATCATTATTAGAATCTTGGTCAAAAATAAAGCAACTACTGGACAGTATACATTTACAAGGTATAAACAACCTTATAGAAGAAGGTTCTATTTCAATTAATGACAGATGCTACCTTGGAATGCTTCGGCATGTGAACATAGACATGTGTGATTCAATAACTCATTTGACATGGCTGCGACACGCTCCATTTCTTGAGTATCTTAAAGTTTCTAACTGTGCTTCAATAAAGCATGTGGTGAAGGAAGCCGAAGATGAAGAAGTTGGCTCATACTTTAATGATATAATATTCCAAAATCTTACACACATCTACCTTTTGAGTTTGCCAAAGCTTGAGAGCATACACAAGACAGCATTGACTTTTCCTTTCCTGAAACATATTATTGTGTCAAATTGCCCCAACTTGAGGAAACTTCCTTTCAATTCCACTTTTCTTGCCCATAATAACTTAATTTCAATCCAAGGACAAACCGCTTGGTGGAACAAGTTAGAGTGGGAAAATAAAGACCCAACCTTTCAACACCTACTCCATTCTAAATTTCAACCAGCCCCATACCTTGTAAGAAGACAAATAAAATTTATAAATAATCCAAGCCCATAATCCTAGTTAGCCTTATTTAATATGTGGTTTAACACATGGATGTACTTAATTATGTGTGTTGTTGTGCCTGTAATTAAACAATTAAGTAAATTTTATATATGTGTGACATAAATTTGTCGAAAATTCAAGTGTGAGTGGGGTTAGTACCACATCGACTATGGATGAACTATATGAAGGATATATAAGAGAGGGAACCGTGGAGGTGTGGTGTCTAAGTCTCTTGCTTAGCTCAATCTTATATGGATCGTACAACTGTATTGGCCAACATATTTTTGAAATACTTGTGCGTTGTACGAGTTATTCTAATATCTTGTATTTAGTTTTTTTGAGTTTAGTTATAATTATATAACTCGTAAAGATAAACCATGTTTTTTTTATAGGCAAATGTTAGTAGGGGTGGGGGAATGTTAGTTTCCGGGATTTGAACCCAGAACCTCATTCTTGCAATCTTGCAACTCCTTCGCCCCACACCCTGCTGCTGCAGTTTAGGATTTTAGCGTTTTTAAACCTAGTTTTTGGGCTATTTTGGGCCCGTTTTGTGCTTAACTATAAATAGGAATTTGAAATACTTGCCTAAGATTCTGAACTTCATATTGGAGAGAAGCTTTAGAGACAAGGATCAAGAATTTCATCATCTTTTCTTTTCAAAAATTCTGGTTTGAATGTTTCTTAACCTTTTCCATGGATTATAACTTTAATATTATTGAGTAGCTTTCTATTTCTAGGATTGGGTACAACCCTTGGTATGTTTATGAGAATGAATTGAACTATTTTAGCCTTTTATTAAATTTGATCATGCTTTAATTTTATTCTTATTGTGTTTCATTCTTGTGAATTTGTTGGCCACTTATTTGCAACTCATAGATAATTAGGGAAGAACTGAGAGGTGAACCTAATTGTTAGAACTATAAGGATTGAACTTGAGACCTAAATCACGAAAGTAGGTTTAGTCTTTCGAGGAACCGATGAATTATCATAGAGCTTAATGGGTTTAGTTTGAATTCGATTACCACGAAAGTAGGAATTGTTTCAATTGAGCACGGTTTTTGTTACTTGAGAGAGAACACTAACTTCTTTAGCATAAATTCACCTTCAAAGAGGATCAAAGTTAATAAAAGGAAAATCAATTTGCAATCATAAATAATCCTTATGGAAATCCCAATCCTAGGATCCCTTCCTATTTTATAACAACAAACTTTATTTTCTTGCAATCTTAGATTCTATTTGATTTTTCACTATTTCGTTATTACAATTCTCTTCAAATTAATTAAACCTTTTTCCTTCTTAATATGATTAGATTATAATTAGTTGGTACTCAAAAATCAAAGTCCCTGTGGATTCGATCTTTTTACTACTTGACGAAAACCGTACACTTGCGGTTTTTTCACACCATGTATGTATATATAGAATATGAGAGATGCTATATCTTTCGAATAAATCATCCTGAAAGTTTCTCGTGCAAAATAAACAAATTAGGAACAATAAAACAGATGAGAGAGAATGTGAATACTTAGCTTTTATGTGACTTTGGACACCTATCTGCTAGTGGTAAGCACTAGTGTTTGGCGTGTTTTCAAATGCTACTTCAAGTAGTGTTTTTTGAAACGCCAGCGGATAGCGTATAGCATCTCAGTTTTTTGTCATTTTTCCCTCATTAATTTCCTCAAATTCGTTCTCTATCGTCTTAAAGTACACAATTTAAAATCCTTATTTCTTTGTCATGTTACATTTATTAGTTAATTTAATCGCTAGTTTTACCAAACACATGATTTGTTATATGCTAGTTTATCCGCTACCCACTAGTTTATCCGCTAACCGCGTCTTACCAAATAGAGCCAAAAACATTCGGAACAAAAATCAGTATTGATAGAATATTGTATAATATAAATATCTGTAGAATTCTTTAATATCAAAATTATCTATTTTATGAAATATTCTTAATAGAGTTTTGTGTGCTTTTTGAGATAAATAATTGATAATAATTTTTACCTGATTAATTGTTTTGACATATAATTTTACGAAAGAGAAAAGAATTTTACAAAGAATTTGTCATATAATTGAACTCATTGGAACAAAATTATTATCCCTTGAAACTTCCCAACAAGGCATTTCTCAGATGATTTTGAAACTCTTAATTATAAAGACTCAAGAGGTTGTTTGAAATTCCATTTTAAAAACAGTTTTTAGTTTTCTGAAACTTTTAATGAACAAACTTGTTCTTTGTTTCACAAGACCTGTTATTAAAACTCAATTCAAACAGACTCTCACTCTTTTTATCTCCCAAGCCCAAGAAAGCAAACCAATTTTATCTCTTTGTTGAATTTGTTCTCACTCTCAATTCAAACATGAATAAACTATTTCACATCAATCCATCAAAATATTATTCTTCTTCTAACAAAAAAGCCTGAAAATCATGACATTTATCTACATAGATCACTACACCCACACATAGTTTTCTCTAAAGTACCCTTGTCATTCACCAGGAATTTTCCTAAGCAAAGGACAGTGAACTTAATATTGTTTCTCCGAAGATAACATCTTCCTTGGCTGCAATGTAATTATAGACATTCCTCTCAATATCAACACCCTTATACAGAATCTACTACCACTTCGCCCTGCTGTTTAGCAAGGTATCTTTCCCTCCTCTCTTTCTGAAAACATAATCAGAGGTTATATTAAGATGAAGCATTTATCAAAACTATTGCAAGGAAAGCTTTTAAACAAAAGCAAAGTAAATACTTACCCATTCATCTATGACAAGCCCTTCCCCAATAATTTTAGGACCCACATCTTCTGCAGGTTTCTTACGTGCTTCAAGAGCAGCATCAGCATCAGCTAGCTGCCGCTTCAGTTTTTCCATAGCCTTAATGAGAAAACAAGCTCTCATAAGTAATACACAATATGTTAATCCATTATATACACACACACACACATATCCTATAAACACCAATTGGCTGATAATGAATGCCTCAAACCCAGTAACGCAACACATGTATAAATGAAAAAACGCGGGAGAGAGAAAGAAAGAAAAAAAGAACCGTGCAACAAGCACACAAATTGGCTCAAATACAAATGTACACTAAAAATCTCAGTACTCACAGGAGTAGGACGCTCTGGATCTAAAAAAACAACCCGCAAAATCTGCTCGACCGCTACCTGGTCCTTCTGCTCATCAAACTGTAGCAAGGGAAAAAAATACTTGCAATAGAAAAACAGTTCTAATTTCTAAATAAGATAAAACAGTGAGGAAGATATTTTCATATCTACCAGAGAATTGAAGCCAGAAGTGGCTGAAATAAAAACCAAAAACCAAGCATATATATACAATATAAAAAGAAATTAAAAATTTCTTCCTGTGCATATTTTGTGATGTGAGAGATAGAGTATTAATTATCAGAAAGGAAGTGAACGTTCTCATCATCAATCATAATAAAAATCTTCAGTCCTCACCTTCTAAGCCCCTTAATCTAAAAGGCTATAATGCTTTCAATGGCTAAAGAGATGAAATATATATACACACACACACACACACACAGAACAATTTAACCAAATCAAATAAAACACACATCCGTTTCAATCAACGATAACAAAAATCAATGAATAAGAACATATACGGTCGTGTGATTGTTGGATATGTAGAAAGAGGAGGGGAAAATCGACAGCACATTTTATTTTTTGACAACAGTAAAAGTTAAAAGAAAAAATAAAATTAACTAACCAGCTCGGGGACATAATCAATTGATCCTTTGACTTTCAAACTCATGATTTTGAATTTGAGTCCAGATTTTTCGGGCTTTTCATTATTTTCTGGTTGCTCTACAAACTTGAACACTAGCAAATAAAGTACAAATTAATAAGATAACTAAACCATGTGTTTCTGAATATCTTTTGGTACACACTAAAAGGATGAATAGAGAAATCATATATTGCATACCAGTTGCTATGATACTCTCACCAGGTGCAAGGATAGCTCCAGGAGGACGCATGAAACAGCTTTTTGGTGCAGTTGTTTGAAACTAAATATCCATATTAAATGACAAACAAAAAAGGATTTCAGAACAGATAGTTTAATTCCAATACTAATTTAGAATATAAGCACTCATTGAATTATACAACAAAGTGGATAATTCTCCTGCAAAACAGTGACATAGTAAAAATAAAAATAGGCAGCTGACTTCGAGACTCGATCAAAAGTGCCTCAACAACAAAAATTGCAAATGAAGAAAATAAACATATATAACAGAGGAATAAGTTAACAGGTGAGCAAGTTTCATTATACCTTAAAAGCTACATGAGATTTACTGGTGTTTTTAATCCTGATGGCACTCCTAACCTGTTTGCCTGGCTCATCTACACAAGACATTGAGCAAACAAGGGACAAAAATGAGTAATACAAGGATAGAAAGATCAAACAAGAAATCTATACAACAAAAATGAGTAGTGAGCACATATGTCTACAAGTGCAGACATGTTGGGAATTGTGTCTATTTCACAAGTTTTAAAGATCATGTTGCTTAGTGAGAACTATTGGGGAATAAATATTAGAAAATTAAATTATTATTTCTTTTTAGTAGAAGTTTTAAGTTGGCCCTATTGTATTTTATATATTCTCTTTTCCCGGGTTTCATCTTCTAGTTCTTTGATGATTTTGTTGTCCAGACACATTGTCCTTGATTGGAATGAGCCTGCAAAGTCCTGAGAGATTTGTGCATTACACAGATAAATCCTTGAGGATGGTATGATTCCACACATCTCAGACTACCTTGTTCGCTTTTTTGAGTAATGGCGATGTGTTCACGATGAGCTGAATTGCAGGTCAAACTTTTGACAAGACCAGGGAAGGAGCAAGAGAAGCAAAGGGAATTTTCTACCTTACTTGTCGTATAGCCTATTTGTTTGACCTAATGCCTTCAAAGCTTACAGTATCTGCACCATTGTAAGCTGCAAATCCATGTCACTTATGACTGGGGATTCTTATATGCAAATCTTTCTTATTCATCATCTGCTCCACATATATATCATTTTCAAGACAACAACTGTTTAAATAATGCAATAGCAGTGCTTAGTAACTTCTATTGTGTGCAAGGTAAGGTATTCAAATTGAACTGTTTAGTTCAAGTCAAGTAATTGATAACGGAAATAATCCAGTTTTAGAAATCGCCCTACAATAATATTAATCAAATAGCAGAAAGGTTTGTGAACTTTAGCAGAAATTTGAAGATAAACACCTCTCTAGTCTATAGCATATTGTACTCTCAGCCTCCTCCAGAACAAAAAAAGTCCAAAAACAGAACCAAAAAAAAAAAGTTTCTTTTCTTCATCGCTTAAATGAAAAAATAAATAAATCAAACTTGCCTGGAGCTAAAATCAAACATTTTGTATCATCATCACATCTATTTCCACAACTCACTTCAACAAAAGTACAAAAAATACTAAAAAACAGTTAACAGAAACAGCTAACAACATTGAATAATTATCTTCATTCTTAAAATTACATCACATCCTTATACACCCTATAGCTCGCTTTCAAAATTTTCCATTTTAAGAAAGACTTTAACTTCTACTAGCAACACGAACAACCATTACTTTTCAAGCCACACAGAAAGAAATGGGAAAGGATCTTTAACTAAACCAAAAGTTTCTATTTTTAAGATATATTCTAATTAAAGCCTTAAACCCCCAATTAAATTAAAATTCAAAATAGTAAATAGTAAATATAAATTACAGCGACGACTCAAAATAGATCATGATCAAAGCAAATATCAAATAGCATGCAGAGGTAAACGCAAACATAAAATTCACCACATCACTATGACAAAGAAAAAAATTAAAAAGGGAAAAAAAGGAAGGGCAATACGGACAAGGGAAGTAAAGCTTGCTGGAGGGATCGAGCTTGAGACGACGTCGTGTTGGGAGAAACGATCTGGCAACAGAAGAAACGGAATTTGACGCCTGAGAGGTGGAGCCGTCAAGGGGAGGGTTGTGGTTGTTAGGGTTGTGATGATGGTGATGAAGGTTAGCAGAAGACGACGTCGTTCCGGAACCAGAGCTAGAATTGCGAAACGGAAGCTTGAACAAATTCCAGACCTTAGGTTCGGAGTGAGGTTTGGGTTCATCCACGGCCATGCTTTGCTGTTCTGACGAAGAAGAAAATGAAGGAAGGGAGAGCCTTGACTTTAGTTCACAGTTTCGAAGGAGATGATGGTAAACGTCGTCGTTTACTCTAATTTTCTTTTTCCTTTTATATTCTGTGTCTGATGTGTTCAAATTCAAAGTGGTGCAGCGGACGCGGTTTTGAGCGAGTATAATGAATTCTGATGGAGAAGGCCATTTTCACGTCCACGCGTTTTTGGATTTTATTGGTATTTTTATTTTTATTTATTTATTTCGTCATTAAACTCGTTGTTTATTGCAGTACAACGAAAAATTTGGGAAAATAGTGTGGTGTGGACTCAGTACTCTGTGGTCCCTCCAAGTAACTAATGCGTTTAGTATGTTTAATTAATTAATTAATGGGGTTGACTTCTCCACAAGGTTAAACTTTCTTGGCTTCTTTTACACTATGTTTGGATGCAAAAGAAAACTCGAGGAAAGATAGTGAAAGGAATGAAATTAGAGAAGAGTAGTAGTGAGTAGAAAGTGAAAGTAAAAAGAAAGAAAAAAGGGTAAAAAATGAGTATATTACAAAACAACACAATTATCCTCCAAGTAAAAATAAATTGTAATTGAGAGAATAGAAATTTAAAATTTTTTTTACTTATATAAGAAAGATATTTAATTGGTTTGCTAGGATATGTGTAGAGGTTGATCTTAACAAACCACTGATTGAAATGGTGGGAGTGAATAAGCAATGGTATCATGTTCAATATGGGGGTGTGACCCTTACCCCCTGAAATATCTTTTTTTAATTAGACAAAAATAGGAAATTTTAGTAAGAAATCATTGTAACTAAATAAAATTGAATCACAACAAAAATAATAAGTCATAACAAAAAATATTAATCCTAACCCTGATCTCTCAACTTCAGAAAATCACAACCCAATTGAACTCAACAATAGTCTAACAATGACAAACAAACATCATAACAAAAGTAACATAATTATTCTCCATTTCACCCTCGTGGATAATACTCTGACATCCTCAGTCTCATCATGAGAATAACATGCACACGAATCATATTAGAGAAACACATAGAAAAGAGGGGGTAAGTACGTCTTACATTATGTTAAAAACATAACAACAACGGTGGATAGAATCTACACACAAACATACAATCAAAGTAATCATATAATTTTACCACGCTACATCATCACAAATTAAAAAAATGTGTCTCAATATAATACATCCTACGACTCTACACTATAGGCACGTGGTACAGTATCACTAACTCAGACTCAATGACACTGGATCACATGACTATCATTCTTGTCACTTAGAGAGTAAGTTACTCAAACTGAAAGACTCTGGGTTGCCTCTCACAGGCATCGCTTGAGTACTATTCTCGCCTCTCACAGACTAGGCAACTCAAATTGAAAGATATTGGGTCGCCTCTCATAGGCTAGATAAGATCGCTTTAATTCCATTTACCTCCCACGGGCTCAACAACTCAAATTGAAACACATTGGGTCACCTCTCACAGGTTAGGAAAGATCGCCTTTGTAGCATTCTTGCCTCTCACGGGCTAGGTAAATCAAACTAAAAGACATATGGTCGCCTCTCACGGGCTAGGTAACTCAGACTCGAAGACAGAGTCGCCTCTCATTCATAGGCTAGGTAACTCAGACTTGAAAACAATGTCGCCTCTCGGCTCTCACAAGCTAGATAAGATCGCTTGAAAACCATTCTCACCTCTCACAGGCTAGGTAACTCAAAATAACAGACATTGAGTCGCCTATCACATGCTAAGCACGACACAAACAGAATATTACTTAAACACACTTCAACACCTTTTACACGCAGGTGACTCGTCTCAATAATGTTCATAAAAAAAATCACGTATTTCACAAAACAGTCAACAAATAGTAACAATCACAAAGAATCCATACATCTTTGGGAATTATCTTAAAATTGATTTAAATAATCACGTAATTAATGAAGCATGACAGAAACTAAAAAAATGTCAATGTTGTGGTCATTTTAAAACTTAAAAGGACTAACTTGAAATAAAAAAGATAAAGAACTAAATTAAAATATGAAATTAAATTAACGAACCTCAAGAACAATAATGCCATGATATAAACAAACTTCATGACATTAGTTAAGTTATCTACAACAGATGTGATGATATAGCATGAATACGAACTTAGGGTCATATCACATTCTACGTGAGATTCTTAACACATTCATGAATATCTAAATTCTCTTCGAATCAGATTTCTTGAGGGTGTGCGGGAGGAGCGACCGGACAGGGTCCCAAAGTTTTGGGGGCACCAAATTTTTATATGATATATATATATATATATATATATATATATATATATATATATATATATTACTACATGTTTAGTTAATAAATACAAATATAACTATTTTGCTATAATTGATTCTATTGAAATTTTGGTTTGAACTTTTCGAAATTGATGCAAACTTTGACATTTATTCCATAATAACTTATCTTACTTAGCCTATAAATGAGAGGCGACTTTGACATGTATGAAAACAATGAATTTTAATATATACAACTTATAAAAATAAGATACCGCATTCAAATTTTGCACGGACACCCAAAATCTCAGGAACGTGTTGTTCAACTTATACAGTCAAAGATGATGACTACTTTTTCAAATTATATATATAACCTTGACTACCTAAAAGTAGATCACCTTTAATTAACTTGTTATACATTTGTATTTGTATAGCTTGAAGGGATATAAACAAGGTAAAAGGGCGGTGATTGACGAGACAGCACATCGAAATTAAGCTTATCATTCTTAGTCTAATAGGAAGTTGAAATAAAATGTCTAGCCTGAAATCGTACTTGCTATATATACAGAAAAGTCAAACAAGTTGAGTTCATGTCTTTTTCTTTTGTCATTGAGCTGAGTTCATGACCTTTTATTTTGGTACAAATGCTGAGTTCATGACTTGAATCTCTTGATTACTTACCACGTTATGGGGTTTTTTTTTTACCCCAACATTTTGACTATATACACCCACATAATTTGATAAACTGAAAAAACTCTCCATGAAAAAGTTCCAATCGGATTTATCTCCATAGGAGATAAATTCGATTTGTATTTTTTCCAAAGCAGATTTATCTTTCCATGAGGTAAATCCGCTTTGCATTTTTCCAAAGAGGATTTACCTCATGGGAGATAAATCCGCTTTGAAAAAATACAAATCGGAATTATCTTCTATGGAGGTAAATCCACTTTATAAAAAATGCAAAGTGGATTTATCTCCTATGAAGGTAAATCCGCTTTGTAAAATACAAAGCAGATTTACCTCCATGAGAGATAAATTCGTTTGAGTCAATTTCATGAGGGGTATTTTTGGTTTATCAAATTATGTGGGGGTATACCGTCAAACTGTGAGGGTAAAAAAAAACCCACAGTTTATATAGAGCCATCCCAAAAAAAAACCCAAAAACACATGGGATTTGGATTATAGAATTTGAGCCAGTTTAATAACCAGTCTATTATCTCCATCTAATAAATCCTTTTTGTTTTTGGTCAAGATCTAATAAATCAAGCCCGTATCAGACTAGTTCAGTTGGGCCTCGGGTAGCCGCAAGTTTTTGAATTTATTTGGCATTAGTGTTATAATTGAGAAGAAAAGAAAAACCTATTTCTTTATTGAGAAGAAAAGAAATGCATTAGTGTTATTGAGGGTTACGTGGCTTTGTGAGGGTTGATTACAGCTAATATGTTTTATGTATCCAGAAGGTTAAGGACTTAAGGTCACACTCGCCCGGAAAATGATGCCCCAATCCATGATAGTATTAAAAACAAAAAGATATTTGTCAAAAATGAAAAACATGTGAAACTAATTAATAAAAAAAATTGAACTGTTTTTATAGCTTAATTTTTTGATAAGGAATTTTTTAATTAATACGAGTAGTGCTATTTTGTACGAGACGAAATCTACCAGCACAAATCTACACGCACGCACAAAATAACAAAATATAGGATTGTTCCAACTTGTAAAAGTAAGTGGCTTTAGACTTGCCACATCATTCTTCAAGTTCTCGTTTCGCATTATTAAGTATTATCCTATTATGAGCTTTAAAGATACTCAAAACTCGTTACATAATCCATATAAAAAATCCCAGTACAAAAGGACTGTATATAAGACACTGAGAGGATCTTTCATGAATGGAGTTCCTAAAGAGCGTAATGCTCTGCTAGGGTTTGGATAGTGCATCTGGCACTTCAGTTCCCTAGCGACGCCGCTGGGTTTGGTTGCTGCTCTGCAGCTTTTTCTCCACCTCCACTTCCCCTCTATGACCTCTCCTCTCCCTCTCCTACTTGACTGATGCAACTCAAGGTGACAGCCTCGCCGTCACTGGTTCACCTGCCTCCACACCCACCGGACCTATCTTCCTCTCCCTCCAACATTACTGAAACTCTAAGCCCTCCTCCAAAACCTCTAGATCTATTGCTTGGCCGGTTCCACTTCTCTCACCCCTCCTTTTCACCAATAGATCTTGCAACCAGGAGTCTTTGCGACAAGGATTCTCCTCCTCTCTCTCTTTGGGTGAATTCCTTTATTCTATGGCAGTTCGTTTCAAGGGTGAAGGCTCCAATGGTCGTTCGGCCATTATTTTTGGGGAAAGCTCTGGACTTTCCATCTTTCCTCCCGCATCCTTTTCGTGGGTTTGCTTCGCTCTTGATACGGTTGTTAATTTGCTTCACCAGATGTGCGATTCTCTGGAGGCATCAGCAGTTCCTCTACCTCTCTACCTTGGTGTGGGCTATTTGTGTCGCTGCCCTTTCTCGGGAAAAGAATCCCTTAGGTCTTTTGACCTTCTTTTATGTGGAAAGCTCAGGACTTTCCGTTGTTTCCCCCTTCTCCTTCGTTGTGGGTTTCTTTCCTTGGCTATGGTGGTTTTCCTTGTTGGTCGTGCTGGGTAGCCTACTGTCTGATCTTTGTCGCTTGCTGGATGGTGGTGTTAAGGGAGGGGTATTTTGGGTACTTTGCTTGCTTGCCACTAGAACCCTAGTGGGCTAGTTGTTGACGATTATGTAATGACCCATTGGGTCTTGTTCTCTTTTCTTTTCTTATGTAATTTCATTACCTAGGTAGTTTAGGGCTTTAACATAGGGCAGTTTGATTCGTAAGTCCCTTGATGTGTTAAGTCTTTGGGCTAAAATGTTCAAAACTTGTTGGGTCATTGAGTTGTAAGTCCCTTGAATCGCTCAGGTTACTGTTCTGAGCCTTTGTTGATAATATATGATTATACTGGTTTGGGCTTTGCCCATTTAATGAGAATCAGACAATTTCGACCAAAAAAAAAAGACACTGAGAGGTTTTGTAACACCCCTTAAATAACCAATAATAACATTAACACCAAATGATCAATAGTTTAAAAGTCTTGGAGATGCATCCGTTGAGGTTCGCACACTATTCATTAAAGAGACATTGGCTAAATTTAGGCTTAGCCACAAGTAGGGGTGTTCGCGGTGCGGTTTGGTTTGGTTTTAAGACAAAAAGTGAACCGAACCGCAAGGTAAAATTACATGCGGTTTGGTTTGGTTTGGTTGGCTTCCTAAAATAAAACCGAACCAAACCAAACCAATGCGGTTTGGATTGGTTCGGTTGGTTCGGTTTTTTCCAAGACAAAACATAATTTAAAATGAAGTTAAATTAACTAACATAAGAAATGGCTAACATAAATCTTTAAGAAAAAGTCTTCTCAAATATATGTAGTATATAAATTACTCTCTTTTAATTCTTTTAAGATAGCTAAAACAATGTTTAAAAGAATTTGAATTAAATATTTTATTGTAATTTTTAAATATATCATAACAATATGGATTGTTTGTAAGTGAGTCAAAGAATTAACTGGATTTGGGCTAGTAAGTGAGTGAGAGTTGAGTTTTAGTTGCATTTGGGTTAGTAAGTTAGTGAGGAAGGTTGTAATTCAACAAGCCTTAGTGTTACTTGCGGTTTGGTTTGGTTTGGTTTGGTTTCTGAAATCAAAACCGCGAACCGAACCGAACCGCGCGGTGCAACGAAAAAAAGAATCGAACTAAACCGATTAAAAGCGGTTTTTTCGATTTTCGATTTGGTTTGGTTCGGTTTACGGTTTGTCTATTGGTTTGGTTCGGTTTTGAACACCCCTAGCCACAAGAAACCATTTCCAAAAGTAAAGTTGAACTGCAAAAAAGGTATATATGACAAGTCTAAGATTTGATTTGAGAGAATTCTCCCAGTTTTATTTTCTCCAAGTAGCCCAGAGACCTACATGTTAAATTATAATCAAGCTCTTTATCTTTTGAATTAGAAATACACTATGATAGAGGTTAGTATAAAATAGGAAGGTCTAACAGTAAAGTCAACAACTAAGCACTAAAGTGTATGTTTCGTTCTGTAGTGAACGAATTGATTTTCCTTAAATTGGTTTTGCTAAAAAAATGAGTTGAATATAATGTAATTTATGTTTGGATACATTTAAGAGAAAAGTTAATTTATCATTTCATTTTGTTTGAATACTATGGACAAAGTTTGCTTTTAAGTGTAAAATTACAAATATGAATCTTCATATATTTTAAAAAAGTACGTAACAAAGAGAAGTATAGTGAAGGGCAAATATGGAAGTTGAAAATGGAAAGGAGATTTTTCTTCAATAATATTAATAATCAACAAACTGTACTAAAATTTTACCCTGCATGTAAAGTTTATTATGGTATGTTAAATATATATGTTGTAAAGCAAGAGAATTACAACATGAAGTCATGAACACAAACAAGTTAGAGAGAAGATTTAATAGATTGCATGATACGCTGAGAGGACACGTAGCAGTAGCAATAGAGACAACTGAGGACGGTACCAAATCATTTTGACTTCTCATCTTTCTTACCCTTCATCTCCTTAATTTCTAGTATTTATACAACAAGAAGCAAATACGTTCCATTGAATCTCATACAAAATTCAATTTCTCCATTATTTCTCCTCCCTCAACTCCATTTCTCTCTCTTTCTTTATTTTCTCAACTTTCCAAACTTCTCCCTCTTATCTGTCACACACACTTCACGCAAACTCATTGACCAAAAAGTAGCTTCATAATTATAGCTCAACTATTAAGCTCAAAGCGCTGTAGCAGCTATTACCCAAGAGAACCAACTAGCTAGCATAGTGCCATGGGAAGAGCACCTTGTTGTGAAAAGAATAATGGCCTCAAGAAAGGACCATGGACACCTGAAGAAGACCAGAAACTCATCGACTACATTCAGAAACATGGCTATGGAAATTGGAGATTACTCCCTAAGAATGCTGGTATGTCATCAATCCTTATCATCTCTTCAAAAATACATATAAAGGGTTTTTATTTGAAGTAACTAAAGTAGTTGTTGGTTTAATTTTGTTTGAGCTAACAGGATTACAAAGGTGTGGAAAGAGTTGCCGTCTCCGTTGGACAAATTATCTTCGACCAGATATAAAGCGAGGTCGGTTCTCTTTTGAAGAAGAGGAAGCCATAATACAGCTACACAGCATTCTTGGCAATAAGTAAGTCTCTTTCTAATTAATTAGTCCATTTAAAAATAAACAGATAATAAGATACTAACCATATACTATATAATATGATAGAAGCTAGGTTATATAATTTGTTACTGACTATATATGCTATAATTATTTTATTGTCTAGGTGGTCTGCTATTGCTTCTAGGTTACCAGGAAGGACAGACAATGAAATCAAGAATTACTGGAACACTCACATACGAAAAAGGCTTTTAAAGATGGGAATTGACCCTGTCACACATAGTCCACGACTTGATCTTTTAGACCTATCTTCTCTACTAAATTCGTCTCTCTATGGCTCATCACAAATGAACCTCCAAAGTGAGATTCTAAAGTTAGCTTCATCACTCTTCTCTTCTTCTCATCAAAATGGACAAGAAAATAATCAGCTTTGCAATCCCCAAATTCAGAACCAACAAATCTCACACTTGAATCCTTCTTGTGTTTCATTGCCTTTCAGTGCTCATCAAACACAGTTGGTTGAATCTAATTCAAACATGTACCCGTCAATTTTCAATGAATTTGGAGTCCAACAAGATCATGAGCAAGCTCATGTGTTAAATGATTGGCATTGCAATGGAATTGCTTCAAGTACTGTTACAGAAGATCATTATTTTGTCCCTCAGTTACCAAGCTACTTTGGAACTGAAACTGATTATCATGCAAATGATATTGTGGATCCTACTAGCTTCTCTGAAACCTCAACCTTCCATTCCAATAACAGCAACCAGAACTTCAGCTTCGCTTCAGTTCTATCCACCACTCCTTCTTCAAGTCCCACACCTTTGAATTCAAACTCCACGTATATTAATGGTGAAGACGAGACAGAAAGCTACGTCAGCAGCAATAACATGTTTAGATTTCAAATCTCAGATATCTTAGGTGTCAATGACTTCATGTAATGTGATGATCACAAAAGAAAATTGAATCGACCAGAAGCTTGATTATTTACTCGCATTGATTAATTTATCTAGCTATAGTTGGATAATTATGGATCGATGTTGATAGATGCATGTAACATTTTCTAAACCTTTATTTTTAGTATTGGTACTTTGACTTTGTTCGTTGAGGCTCTCTGGCTGTATATTATGATGTAGGAGGTCTTCATCCTTGTCGAATTATTTGTTTATTTATATTTAAAAGTTTCCATCATTGCTATGTTACCGTGCATATCTCCTTTTTAGATTAGCTAGGACTTCCTTAATCGGATTACTAATTAAACAAAGCACAAGACCAAATCCAATTATATACATCACTCAAGCACAAGATCTTGACCAAATTGGAAATCGACTTATATAGGAGTCGAACCATGTGCAGTTGCATAGTCGGTGAATCTAAACCGTCTAATTTTGATCAATAGGTCTAGATTTTTAACATTAAAAATAGATATAAAATATAAAGTTAAAATATTGACCATCTGATCAAAATTGAACGGTTCAGATTCGCTGAATACGGGACTGCACCAATCAACGACTGCACAAGATCCAAATTCGATAGGTTTAATAGGTGAGTGATGCGATAAAAAACAATATGAAGAAAGAGGTCCATCATTCAAATCCTAAAAACTAACATTTTTCCCACCCGACTAATTACTAACATTTGCCTATAAAGAAAGAAAGAATGTGAAATGTTGGATGGGTGATGATTTTTTGTAAAACTTTTGTATATCTTAGTTACTTCTTTATTAATGATAATTGCCTTATTCAAAAAAACTTGGTAAGTTATTCTTAATTTACCTTTCTATCTTGTGATCCTTTTTTCATTTACTATTAATATTACTATGATGATTCTAATATTTTCTAGTTGGGTTTGGAGTTTGGAGTAGAACTAGAAAGGGAAAAGTAAGAATATTTCCGTATAGGGAACAAAGAGAGATCGGGGTAGGAGTATATAATTTAGAAATAGAAACGATAATAACGAGGAAGGCCACATATTTTGTTGCGACTATCCGGCGAGGTGGTCGGAGATGGAACGCCGGAGCACGTGAGTGGGACACCTGTCTAAGACTCCTACAATAGGTAACTGTCTTTTCACGAAGTGATAGCGAATAAAGTAGTATTAAAGTAGAAGATTTTTGCATGGGGCTTTGACCAAAATACTTACGGGTATGTGGCCATGCATCAACGGCGACACGGCAATCTATGGGGCCCTCCATGCAAGTGATGACGCTTTTTATATTGAAAACCATGGCGTGTTTCTTGTGCAGTTTTTTCTTTTGCTTTTGATGCTGTTGTTGTCAAATTTTTGATTTTGTTTATGTTTGTGTTTTTTCTGGGGGATCAGGATTAAATGAGTTGATTATAATAATTGGTCAGTATTGGGTTGGCTCAATAATACAGCGGTGGGCCCGGTTTGGGTTACCGGTTGACTTGGTGAACCGAAATATCTTACTCTTCTGATTCTTATCCAGTTTCATTGCAATCACAATTTTGTAAGTACGTGTTTTTCTGTCGTGTTTCACCATTTTCGTACGGGCACCACTTCACTTTTTTTTGTCTCCCGACGATATACACAATGGTTAAAGTTAACTAAAAGCTTCTAATTCTATAGTGGTTTTTTATCATGTTATTGAAAATAAGTTATTGTTTTCTTTTTGGTCAAGAAATAAGTTATTTGTTAAAGATATGCGATTATTTGAGGAAATTGTTTAACAATTGTTTTGAGGGGTGAGATTAAATGAATCGAATGCTCATTAGATATAAGCAACAAACACCTACTCCTTCCGTCTTATATTATATGTCGTTTAAGGTTGTGATACAAGAACTAAGGAATACAATTATTTGTCTAGAACTTGTAAAAAGTACTTCCTAGCTAAGATACCCTTCATTTATTGAATTAAAAATTGCTCTGCACAGTACTTCCAACCTTGAAGAGCGGTCCGAGATAGTTTGTGGTTGATATCCTTGCTCAATGAGCTTATCCGATCCGAGCTAGGGTTGTACCTGCAAAGCCACTCCGATGCTCAAGTCAACGAGTTAGTCTTAGCAGAGTAATAAATGTGAGATTGCTTACCATTAATGAGGCATTGAATGTTGTATTTATAGAGTGTGGTAAGATTGACCCAATGAATCAGAGCCGTCAGATCCTGTGGTTTGATCTAAGCCATTGATGTTTGAATCTGTTTATGGGATTGGGCCCTTTGATGTTGGGCCCTTGTGGGATGTAAATAGATGCATAATAGGGGGTGTATATAGGCAAAAGTCTCACCATAACAAAAATGAATTAAAAAAATTGCATTCAAATCTAAATGCATAATAGGGAAAACATAATTAAAGCTTTATTGGTATTCTAAAACGTCATGTATTATGGAACAATTTTTTTTGCTAAAAAGTCATATAATAGGAACGGAGGGAGTATATCATAGAGAATTAGTAATAAAATAGAAACTCATTATTCTTAATTAATAAGACTAAAATTTCATTGGGCTCAATTTTTTTTATAAAATTGTGACTTATTCTCCTAGTTAAACTGTATTTAAGGCTCAAAGAGCCGTCAGGCCTGCCCTGATCCTGGTGAGTCTCCGGAGTCCAACTCACATAAACTTTTATATACCAAAAAAAAACCTGTATTTAATATATCCTAAAAATATTTGGTCAAAAAAACACATTTAAATATATAAATTAAATTGGAATTGAGCATTAGCAAGCCGTCCGTTAAAGGACTTAGTATCATGGATTCACAAGTTTGTACTGACATTGCCAAATCATTGATTAAAGGGCTTAGTAGCTCGAATATGCAAGTTGCCCTTTAAAGTGTCTAGTAGCCTGAGTGTATATTGACATAGCTAAGTCGCCCATTAAAAGGCCTAGTAGCCATAATCTTAATTTATGACGATGCACCAATCACTCTTGTGATGGATGCTCTCACCTGTAAGGTTCAGAATTGAGACCTTGGAAAAACTCTACTTAAAGTACTTCCTCAACAAAAAAAAATGTACTTCTCTCGTTAACCATAAATCCTAGCATGCTAAAGGAGTCTGATCCTCTTCGGCATAGTGCACGGTATTATATACTACTCTGTTACAGAATAACATGGTCAACAGAAGTTAATGTATCGATCTGTTTCGAAATTTGGACCAGATACATCAACTTCTGTTGACCAGCTTTTGCTTATATTCCGCCACAAATAATATATGAGGGAAAAAAAATCAATCATTATGCCACTGGGAACCAACAACATTTCATTAATTTCTCTCTAGTTTGGTTATCGATCCATGCATGAACCAGTTACGTGGCATTAGAACGTCATGAGTTTGTTTGCTTATCTCTCGACCTTGTTCTACTTCTACCTACTCGTACGATTCCAAGGTTCTCAAAATTGTGGGCTACCAATTTCGCAGGTGATGAAGCCCCCTCTCTTGTACACATAAGCTCTTCGTCATTTTTACGTCAACAAGGTTTATAAATCATATACTGAAAATAATCGTGTTCATTATTTGTATTGAATGTTCAAGGATGAGATTTGGATTGCTCAACCTTTTCCTAAAAAGTAAAAACAGAGCGCATACATTCTCAAATGTATTAAAGATGTCCCGATCTAATTAAATTTTAATATTTTAAGTTTTTTATGATGATTAATCACTTATTTATAAGTAAAAGCAATTTTTTTAAGAAACCGTAAAAGTAATATTAAAAATTAAAAAAATATAATTAAATAATAAACTTTAGATTTAATTTATATATTGTATGTGTATTAGAATATCTATCACTTACAAACCAACACGTCATTAAAATACGTTGGTCTATTAGTAATCACCCGACCATACCATGAAATATTTTTTTGGCAAATAAAAAGAAGAAAATCTCATTAGAACATTTAGATGATTAAAAAAACCAGTAAGAAAAAAGAGGAGAGGACTATCCCCTGATTTTCTTGAGACGAAGAGGAGACTAAACTAAAATCTTTGACAAGAAAAGAAAATCAAAACAATAATAGAGAACTTATCTTGAAAACCCCCTAAGACTAGACCAATACCATGTTATTTGTTGTGATCGTAAAAAAGTTTATGCCGATAATACATATTAAATAAACTCAAACTTTATCACTATTTGAATTTAAAATGTGAACATGCAAATCCTTTTCTTTCTTGACTAGCTAGGACGACAAACAAAAACAAGACATCGAGATGTGTTCAACAATTATTTCTTCATCAACCGTCCAAAGAAAAAGCTGCTTCAAAGCTTTTGAAAAAGTTGGTTTATGTCTTTGCTTGAGTTCTTCTTTTCGCTTACCGAATGTTTGGTTGAGAAGAAATTGAAAAAAAAAAATCATAGAGATAACAAACGAGTGCGAGAAGATAGATCATTTGGAGGATGAAAAAATAACATCATTTTTTAGGTCAATAAGAGAGAGAAAATGAAAAGTGATACAAAATTTAAATAGATGAAAAAAATCCCTAATACTACAGACAATTACAAAAGAATTTTAGGACTCAAAATGATCAGAACTTAATTGAATTGGCATAATTATTTATAGAATGTTATAGCATAGTTAATCAACTTAAATTGATTCCTTCTCCATAGTCACTGTATATGTAAGCTACCAATTTTGATTATGTTCCCCTTCTATATATGATGCCAAGTTCCAAAGTTCCTCTAATATATCTCAAGATTCGTTTTAATGCTATAGGTGTGCCTTCACTGGTTTTTCCATGAATCTACTCAGTAAATTGACCACAAACATTAGGTCTAGTCTGCTTGTAGTCAAATACATCAAACTTCCCACTATTTGCTTGAAGTGTGTGGAGTCTACAGCCTGACAATATAATCACTTCTTGACAGCCTTATGCCTAACACAATTGGACTTCCCACTGCCTTGCTTCTTGTCATTTCAAATCTTTCCATAATTTCCTCTGCCGACACGAGAAAATTCCCTCATGGTTCTGCACAACTTCTATACCAGGGAAGTGTCTCATTCTTCCAAGATCAGCCATGTCGAAGGCACTCATTATGGATTCCTTGAAAACTTTGAACAGGTTGCTATCACTTCCTGTGAAGATCGGGTTCCTGTGAAGATCGGGTCATCCACATACAAGCTCACAATCAACAAATTTCCCTCCTTATCCATCTTAACAAATAGAGTATGCTTATAGGGCACTTGTGGAAACCTTCCTTAAGAAAGTCCAGCCCAATTTTACTATATCAAGCTTGTGGGGCTTGCTTCAACTCATAGAGAAATTTGTGCAACCTATACATCTTGTGTTCTTCTCCCTTTTTCACTAGCCAAGAGGTTGATCAACATATACAGTTTCAGTTAGCTCTCCATGTAGGAAAGCACTTTTCACATTCAATTGAAAAACATTTCACCCCTTTAGGGCTACAACAACTACTATACACCTTACAGTATCTGATCTAGCTACTGGTGGAAACACCTCCTTGTAGTCTATGCCTTGCTTTTCAAAAACCCTTAGCAACGAGTCTTGTTTTATGTTTTTACACCTCTCCTTGCTCATCGACTTTGGTCTTGTAGACCATTTTCACTCCTATCCTCTAAGCATTCTTTGGAAGCAAAGGGAGCTCCCATGTATTATTTCTCCCTATGGCCTCAATTTCATTGTCCATAGCTTTCTTCCACACTTCATTTTCTGCTGCTTCTTCATAAGTCACAGGCTCTTCATCCACACAAGGGCCAAACATTACTAGATTTACTAGGTCTTATCAGCGTCATTATCATTGATTGTGTCATAGTCATTTAACCAAGATGGTGCTCCTCTAACCCTCCCTTGAGCTAAGTTTGGGTCACAAGTGCTAGGTCTCAGGAACTGCTTTCTCATCAGAAACTATTTTCTTTGTTTTGACTGTTTTGGTCTTCATCTCCCTCATCTACTAAACTCTTCTCTTCACCTTTTAGATCTTCCTCCTTCTAATTCCATTTCTTGGATTCAGAGAACAATACATCTCTGCTAATTAGAATCCTCTTGGAGATGGGATCAGAGTCTATAGACCTTGGATTCTTCACTAGCACCCAAGTGCATACACTTTATGCTCTTGTTATCCAACTTCTCACTCTTGGCATCAAGGACATGTGTGTGTACAACACATCCAAACACTCTAACATGCTTAACAGGTTTCATTTCGCTTCAAGCCTCTACTGGGGTCATTTTTGGCACCGCTGCAGTAGGACTTCTATTGAGTACGTAAATGGCCCAATTTATGGCTTCAAGCCAAAAGCTTTTGGGAACACCTTTGCATGATAGCATACTTCTGACCATATTCGACAAGGTTCTATTCTTTCTCTCAATCACTCCCCTTTGCTAAGGAGTGAAAGTTGTTGTTAGTTGTCTCTTGATCCCATTTTCACTTCAATATTGGTTGAATTCTAGAGAATTAAATTCTCCATCCCTGTCAGTCCCCACACAAAATATAGCATCACATGTTTCCTTTTCTACCCTGGTTCTAATTTCTTAAAGCATTCTAAAGCTTCAGGCTTCTCAACCAAAAAATACACCCAAGACTTTCTACTAAAATCATCAAAGAATGTGTGTACATACCTCTTTTTGTTGCTAGACTCATAAGTGATAGGCCCACATATGTCTATTTGAGTGAACGAGTTCCAATCTTTTTGAAGACCTCCAATTGGTCTTCTTTGGAATTGCCTCTGTATGTTGTTTACCAACCATATAATCTGTGCATACCTGATTTGACTCCTCCAAATTTGGCAGATCAATGACCATTTCCTTCTGCATCAAGATTTTCAAACCCTCAAACTTAGGTAGCCATATCTGCAATGCCACATATATGTTTCATCCTCACATGTGGTTTCCAAGCAAGAAGGGGCTATTGCAGTGGCAATGATAGGAAACAGTTAATTTGAAGCCATTCTTGAGATTAAATAGGAGACGGTTCCTAATGATATGTCTTGCACATATCATCCTTAAAGATGATAGTCAAGCCTCTACGTTGTAACTGCCCAATAGCAGGTTGTTCTTCAACTTGGGAGTATTATAGACCCCACTTATCACCAGTACATAACCATTCACCTGCAAATTTTACATTCCCTTTACCCATACCTTCATCAGTGAATTGCCATCCCCGAGCCTCACAGTGGTTCTTAAATTAGTGTCTAGATTAAAAAATCATTCTTTAGCACCACACATGTGGTTACTACACCCTGAATCCAAGAACCAGACCTCACCTTTTGAATCTTCTTGCACATCAGCTCTATATGCCATCAATAGTACCACCTCATCTTCGTCAAACTCAACATAGTTTGCATTCCCCTCTAAACTAGGGCACTCATACCGGAAATGTCCTAACTTTAATAGGTTCTTTATTAAGGAATTGCTTACCTTTTCCTCTTGTGCTTCTTCCTCCCCGACCTGTCTCTCACTCCATTTCTGGTTCCATTGGATACCTTCAACACCTGATTCTCTTCTTTATTGGAGTTGATCTTCCTACTAAAGTGGAAATCCATCCACCACAAGTTTCGAAAAAGGGGGTATTCAATAAAAAAAAAAGATCTGTTAATATTAAAAATGAATTAATCATGTAGTAATCCATATCCATGATTAGCCATGGACCCTCATGTAGGGCGTGCTGGTAATCCCCTTCATTTCGAGAAGAGGACCATGAAGAAATCCCAATTCATATTAAGAGTGAGAATGCTAGCATTCTTTTC
This sequence comes from Astragalus glycyphyllos, assembly GCA_963573325.1. Classification (NCBI taxonomy): domain Eukaryota; kingdom Viridiplantae; phylum Streptophyta; class Magnoliopsida; order Fabales; family Fabaceae; genus Astragalus; species Astragalus glycyphyllos. The sequence goes on from OY754310.1 coordinate 68,326,587, forward strand.
CCATAGTTTCTGAAAGAATTGAGACAAATCTCAAGATAGCCTTCTTCCCAAAAATTTAATAATGAGAATGTGGTTTCAGTGGTTGACGCAATCTTGTCAAATTCCATACCCGTGTATTACAGTATCTTCATGTTTAAAACTGGTGAAAAGATAATCAAATTGCATTCAATAATAATATTATCAAATTTTTGTTCAAGACAACTGAAGAAATATGTACAGACCAACAAGTTGTGATTCAAGTTCAGGGAAGGCATATACGTCAGAGAGGACAAAAAATGGATAGAGACTGAAATTGATCGATTTAATGATTAATAACTAAATAACTAATAATCTACAGTAGAGAGGTTGAGACATCAAATCTTTAGTCAAAGAGGCGGGCATACAAGTTAATTTTAGCTGGTACAATCATGTTTTGCATGTAAGCTGGCGTATGTCTTTAATTGCTGAACTCATGCTACGAAGTGCCAGTTTCTTCACCTGTTTCCGTAGATGCCAAAAAGAGAAAGGGTTGTCAATTCTATGCATGCATACAGCTACAAGAAGAATCCGAATTGGTTAATAATATTATGACAAAATCTACCTCCAGTTTGTCCACTTTTGCTTTATGGTCTTCAGGTAACAGACGGACCTCGTCAATTAACCGGATAGACTCGGTAACATTTTCAGGGGACACAAATTCCAATACCGCATGGACACAACACTGCAGATAAAGAAACAAATATTTGTCATACTTTCAACAAGTTTAGAACATATTAAAGGGCTACATAAACCAATTTTGAGATAATGATATATCCTGCAGCAATCATATGCAAAGCAAGTCTATCAATATTATTTGCATAATAATTTCTCTGCGTTCCCTTTAAATCCTGCATAAAATGTAAGTATTGACAGCTAAAATATTTTATATTCATGAGAAGTATTTTACCAAAGAAGTTAGCAAATAGAACTTAGTGGGAATTTTCAAAATGCCAAAGTCTAAATGATATTCAATAACTATAAATTCAATATGTTTCTACATTTTTAAACTAAATGGAGAGAGAGAAAGAGAGGGAGGGAGAGAGAGTGAGTTAATGATGGTGCCCAAGACCTTAGGATTCCTTATCTGGTATGGACACCCAGCAGGTATGATGACAGCTTCTCCAACATGTTGCTGGAAACTCCATGGTTCAATCTCTGATAATAATGACAGATGAGTCAATCAAGTTATCTATGATCGTTGGTTGTATTAGATGATCAAACAAATAGAAGCACAAGTACTTACTAAACTCCTCCTTAAGTCTCATTTTGTGATAACTATCAAGAAAAATGCTCTGATCTAGAATAGGATGAACCATCTGGAGACAAGAAAATATCAATATTCAGTTAATAACCAACTCCAAAATCCTTCCTAGGAATTATCTAATAATGGACTTACTTTCTTGTCATAGTCCCGGGTACAAGTAAATTCATCATAATGTCTTTTAAGGTATTCTATGAGCTTTGGTACATCTTGTCTACGAAAGACATCCCACTCAGCACCCGCATGCTCAGTTTTCTCACAACTGTTGGAGCTTTCAAAGGGAGTCCTAGGATTATCGTGTGTTGGCATATTGGTGGTTTGAACATTCCCATGAAGAGAAGATTCAGAAGAAAAGATATCACATTCTGCATTCTGGGAAATATTTCTGTCAACACTCTGAGTAGCAACATTGTTAGCTTCAGTTGAGATGCAGGATGTTCTATCGACTCTCCTGAAAAAGTCCATTTCTTCTTTCTCCATACTCTGTGAGCCTTTTTGTTCCATTTCTTCAGCATGCGATAATGTCATTTCTTTCGCTTTCCGTTTCTGTAACTGCTCAGTAGCAACAGACTCCATTTGACACAGAGCTTTGTGTTTTTTCAGTAATTTACTTATTTTCGTAAGTTGTTCCATAGAGAGCGGGGCATCCACAGTATGTGTCATAATATTAACCTGGAGTTACAAATCAGACACAGAAAATAGCATCAATGATCTATAAAAAAAATCATTTTTACAACTTACAAAGTGCAATAGAGCACTCCTAATTGAGAGTGATAAGGAATCAGTTGCATCTTGTAATTTCTAGGTGTGGGAAACTGCATAGACCAAAATGCTTGTTAAAAAGCTAGACCAAATAAATTGATCGCGAATTGGAAAAAGGAATTGACTAAATTTTGATTCTGGTATCAATTTTTCAACATGGTTCAGCAGTGGGTCAATATGAGAATCAAGGCTATCAAAACCCAAAAGTAATTATAGGATTTGGACAACTGTAAGAGTATGGGATGCAGTTATAACTTTTATTTACAACATTTCATATTTTCACTCCCAGGCCTGCAACAAGCATACAATACATAGTATAATATATAAGGGACGGGGTTTTCATTGCATATAATATAAACCTTATATTGGTCAAAACAATCTTTACGACAAGCAAAGCAAATATTTCAGGAGGATGCTTATTCTTTCAGAAAATGATATCTCCTTCAAGTCATCACTTGCCATGGCAGGATATATGCCCAAATGCAGTTTCTCACCATGGAAAATATCAAAAGAAGTCTAATCCATAATTCTTAAAATCACTTTAACACGATAGAGTTTAAATTCAGAAACAATGTCTTAAGTACAGGGAAGCATATTACTCCAGATGAATTTTAAGAAGAAATGAAGTGCTAACGAGGACACATACCACATCATATGAGTCATAGCAGAGTTTTGTCACGGAATCAGCTTCTTTGTCAGCAGAGCCATATGAAATATAGACATATGGCCCAATGTCATGTTTAGTGCTCCCATGTGGCAAATTTGCAGCTAAATTCAAAAGACCTGACACCGGATTCATGTATTCTTGAACTGGGAGAGCATCAATTAACTCTGCAAAATGAGCTGGAAACTGCTCCTTGAATATTTGGGAAGACAGCCAACCCGTAAGTTTCAGCATCTCATGGCATGTGTTTCTCTGAGGGCGACGACTTCTGAGAGACCCTGTAAAATACTGCCTTATGTTTATTTCCACCTGCCAATAAAACACACATTTAACAATGGCATTTTGGCTGAATGGCAACACTATTACCATTATTGAGAACAAGGTTAACGGATTTAAAAATAGAGTGGCTGTGTGTTTCTGGCTGCATATGCTCATAATAAAAAACACTAAGTATGTATTGTACACTAAATTTTAGTCTAAAATTAAAAAATATGTTGAACAGAATAAATACTATTACTGTATTACAGAATAGTTTTAAGCTTTTTTGGTCAAATAAAAGTATCAATTTAAAAGAATTTCGACATATACAACTAGTTGATATACTAACCTCACACCAATCCAAACAAGATTCAAGTAAGTCTTTATTATTCTCATATCTTGTAATGCTCTGCTCGAGATAAGTACAGAACATGAACAGTGGATTCCAACTGAGGTTTGATGTATTCTGGAATGCATCTCGAACCACTATAGGATGGCCTTTTCCCCAGTGTTTCTGAAAGTGCTCAAAGTTATCACCACTGATGTTCAAAACTGTGGGACAAAACAAGCAATTATCTGACGAATCTTCTCTTAGAGCTGCTTTTTGCAACTGCTTAGATCTGTTAGTATTGTGGTCGGTGTCAAAACAAAGTGAGCAGCTTGAACTTTTATCCAAAGTTTCAGGAACGTCATAGCTGCAAACAATTTCTTCTGCCTTTACTTCCATCTCTTTGATCCAACTAGAGGGGAAAATGCATCTTAAATCAAGCTGGCCTTTACCACAACCACCAAGTTCTGTAGGAGGGCATGATGCATTTTCAATATCATTACAATTTGTCCCCTCGGGCAATATTAAAGTAGCAGTTAAACTGCCATCAGAAACTTCCTTCTGATCTGAAGTATGGCCCTCACTGTCGACACAAGCTTCCATTTTATCAGGTAGCTTCAACATAGATGAGTTGATTTCTCCAGAAGTTCTTCCTTGACTTAATTCCTCACAACAACTTAAGCATAGGCTATATGAACAACTAGCACAGCTTCTATGGAGATCCAAGACGGGTGCTTTGCAGTGATTGCTGAGACAAGTGTACATTAATTAATACTAATAAGCATCTTGACATTTTCAACAACACCTAGAGATGAGAACTTACCAATAATTATTCTCATTGCAGCCGATTTCAACCTGCTTGATTTGAATATCAGAAATATCTTTCCCTGTCACAAAAAAAGGAATATAAGATAAATTTATTGCTGCCAAAAAAAGCTGCTTCAGAAACCATCTATGTTAGGAGAACAGAAGTTACTACCTTTAAGTTTTGCTTCTGTTTGTAGCTCAGTTTCCCGGTCTTCACTTATTCGCTTTAGTGCCGGAAGAAGCATGCATATCAAATAATGAAAATGCAGTATTTTTTCAACTCTATTTTTACCAGCCAAATGGGCCTGAAAAACAACAAGGCAATACCAGAAGTGTCAAATTATGCTACTAACGGGACATTATTCAATTAGCAAAGCATCTATGTTTGATGTCAGACCTTACTTTCAATGTCTTTAGACTGACTTGCCGAGCAGTCCTTACAAGTGCAAGTTCCTCTACAAACTGGACAAGCCTTCTTAACCTCATTTTGAGTGTCACAATACCTATGTGTTTCAATAAATATTGGCAAACTCTCATCTTTTGATTCCCAATTCAAAAGCAACGAAGTACAGAAATCATATTTGTAAATATCTCAGCATGAGTTTTTTTTTTCACTTTTAAATTTCATGATTCCTCTTAACCTCTGTTGACAAAGATAATCATTCCATACATCTCTACTCAAGTCACAACTACATCAAAAGGCACTTTCATCTAAGCACAAGGCTTTCAGTTCTTTCAAATGGGATTACAGAATACTAACAAAGCAGTAAATTCAACATGACACAAAACTTTGAAACAAGTGTAAATGAATGAATCACATTGTAAATGTAAATGAATGTAACAATAACAAACCGTTCTTTAATGCAATCCAAGCAGAAAAACTCCTTCTGACAGCTAGAACACTTGATGAGATTGGAAGAATCAGTTCCCTGGCACCAGTGACACTTATTCTTCTTAGTGCTCCCTTTCTTCATGCTTGATCCATTAGGCATAACCTAAACAACAAGTTAATCAAGAACAGAATAAACAGAGAAAGAGAGTTAATTGAGTAAATTAAACTCACCTGCAACTTTCCAACAGGGACCCTATTAACATTCTTGGACCTGAAGTGACGAGGTCTAGCACAAATAGCCTTATTATAATCAATCCCATCAACTTTCACATCAACATTGTTGTGATCATGTTGTGAAGTTGAAGCAGGAGATATTTCCATCACACCATTAGGCAATTCTCTTCTCAACTCTCCTTCACTGTAATGACGCAATTCCCCTTTTTCTTTCTCTTCCTTTTTCTTCTTTTTCTTATTAATAATTTTCTTCTTGTTGTTGTTTTTGTTGTTGCTGTTTTTCTTTCTCTTCTCAACTTCTCTCTCAAGAACCATCCTTATCAGCTCCAACTGCGTATCAGATTGCTTCTTTTTAACAGTACCAGAATCAACCAATGATTCAGAACCTTCAGTAAGCTTTCGCTTCTTCTTCTTCTTCCTTTTCCTCAACTCCATTCTGCAATCACTTTGTGCCCTAGTTGGTTCCTCATTGTCGGTAACAGCAGTCTCTTCCTCGTTCTTCCGTTTTCTCTGAAGCTTCAGAGACTCTGGAACCTTCTCTCTGTACTGTCGATGCTTACCTTGAAGGTAGTGAATCTCGCAGAGTTTCAGATTGTCCATCACTTGTCGCTTGCACCGCCATTTCCTCCCGTCGGTGCGACCGCACCGGAGATGGTCCGACAGAGGCTCCTCCTTAACCGCTGATGTTTTCGCCATCAAAACTGATTTTTTTTCTGAGAGAATTGGGAGAATTGGATGGGAAAAACGAAACCTAAGCGCAGAAAGAAATCGTCTTTCTGTGAAGAGGGCGGAAGGGGGGGTAAGGGAAAAGGGTTTTTCTGATTTTCAGGCCCAAAAGAGTGTGTGTATTTATTTACACGGAAGCAAAATAATAATAACCCAAATAAACAGTAAGAATTGCGTGGCGTAACCCTGTAATTATTGGCAAATTACGAGTACAATATGGTCTAGTAGTATCCAGCATTTGATCATTGATTATAAGGGAAGATTAGGACTATTTAAAATCTTTGTGATCTTATCATCACTGACAAGATGAGAGTGTCAAGTCTTTCTGACTTTCTGTGAGAGCAAGTTATAGATCTTATTTTTTTACTATTTGTTTTGGGGGGAAGGGGAGATGGCCTTTTTTTGGTGTATAATAACATAATCTTGATTTGTAAAAACAAAAACACAATCTTAATTCTTAAGGATAATTTGTTGTGGGATTTTTGGGAAAGATTTGCATCCATTTTGTGTTTCTTGGGCTGAAATCAATCAAATGTGAGTGTGGTATTTAGCTTTTGCTTGTAAAAACCTGTGATGGTTAATGATGAGATCAATGTGGTTTGGTTTTTGTTTGTGTTTCTTTGATATATGTACCTACAAAAGGTGTACTATGTTGTTCATTATGCTCTAAAATGAGTCAAATGTGTTGGTAGGCTAATTTTGTGCAATCTCCTCTAAGATATTGACTATAGAGGATCAACCTAGGAGCATGGTATATAATTTTCTATTATCTGTATTCTAGTTCAGTTTTGAAAATTACTATCTTGAAAGGAGATAACAGCTGGAAGTAATTTACCATTCAACTTGTTTCTTTGATTTTTTTTTTCTGAGCAGCTAGAAGTAGTTTGCAGACAAAAACTATTTGTATCAAAAAAAGACAAAAGCTATGGTTTTTATATACATAGAGCATATCAACTTTTTTGGGCTGCAAAATTAGTCGATGTTCTTTGCTGAAGCCCAATTTTTCTTGTGTTGGCCTCATAATTGGCAGTTGCATTGCTGTACGGCTCACAAACCCCCCATGCTGCGTTTTTAGACTAGTGTGGCAGCATGGAATCGTACCGGTTCGGTGACATACTATCAGACCTGCAAAAATATGATGCAGTTGGGGGAGTGTCCCAAGATTCGGTACTAGATAACTATACCAGATTCAGTACCATGCTGCCAAACTAGTGAAATTCCATGAAAAAATGGGCGCGCGTAGAAGATTTTTATTTATTAAAGGTATTTTAGACATTTCTCAGGATTCGAGAGTGTGTGGTGAGTAGGAAGGAAGTGGGATAAGCATGGGCCTACATTTTTTAAAGAAAGTGGATATGTTATCACGGAAGGGTTACATTTTTTATACCCCATACCCCCACACCCATAGTGAAAAACCAAAAACATCATCCAGCCTTAGTGAAAAAATACAAAACGGATTAATCTATTAAATAGATAAATGGATTTATCGCAATTTTTCAAAATGGATTTATTTACATTTGATAAATTGCAAAAAGGACATATAGATGAATCCGTTTTGTATTAAAAAATAAAACTTATTTTATTTAAGTTTTTTAAAAAAAGTTTATAAAATCAAAACTAACCTTTTTTTAACCAAAGAATCAAAACTAATCTAAAAATTATTAAAACACCATTAAAAAACTAATAAAATAAAAAGAAGGTTATGCAAAGAAAAAACCTCTTCCCTCTGGTACCCCTATATTACATTTAATCCCCAAAATACCCTCACTTTTTATCAAATTTTAAATTAAAACTGTTTATTTTAAAAAAAATTCCAGGAAACACCTCAAAAGAGGATGATTCTGGAAGCAATTTTGATAAATTCATCAAAATTGCTTCCGGAATCATCCTCTTTTGAGGTATTTCCGAAAAAATATCAAAATGGCTTCCGGAAACACCTCAAAAGAGGATAATTTTGAAAGCAAATTTGTTGAATTTTTCCGGAAACACCTCAAAGGATGATGATTTCGGAAGCCATTTTGATGAAAAATGACTTCCGAAATCATCCTCCTTTGAGGTGTTTCCGGAAAATTTCACCAAAGGATTTACGTATCAATGAGGTAAATTTGTTTTCAACTAAAAATTTTTAAAATTTGTTTTTAATAATTGCAAAGCAGATTTATCAAATAAATAGGTAAATCCGCTTTTAAAAATAATAAAAGCTGATTTGCGGTGGGGGTTAAATCTGTTTTGTTATTTTTGAAAGCGGATTTACCTATTTATTAGATAAATCCGCTCTGAATTTTTAAAAGCGGATTTATCTAATAAATAGGTAAATTCGTTTTGTAAAATAATTAATAAATAAATGTGATAAATTAGTTAAAAAATTAAAATTAATTTTTTTTAGAAAAATAAAATAGATATGAATATCGATAGTCGTTTGGTTCTTTTTAGTGTATAGGTCGTTAACACGTGTACGTCGGGTGAATAATTTAGGCTAAAGATGTTTTCGGGCAACCTAATCGGATTGTAATGAAACCACAACCTTTAAGTCCGAAAAAATCAAGGATCAAAACTCCCGAGAAGGGACTTCTTTCGGAACAATGGGGCTCAAAATCCCAAATTCCATCGTTTATTATTTTTTTAATTTTTTAAAAATTTTTCATAATCTCAAAAAAATCTAAAAAAATTTGTATAACCTTATTTTGGTGTTATTAGATTTTTAGTGTGGTTTATATAATTTTTAGATTAGTTTTGACTCTTTAACGGTTTTTTAGTAGCATTTTTTTTAACCTTTTTAAAAAAAACAAAATAAAAAACAATTATTTTTAATATAAAAAGCGGATTTACCTATTTATTAGATAAATCAGCTTTGAATTTTTCAAAGCGGATTTATCTAATAAATAGGTAAACCCGCTTTGTAAATAATGAAAACAGATTTAACCCCCAGCTGAGGTAAATCCGCTTTTAAAAATAACAAAAACGGATTTACCTAATAAAATATAAATCTGTTTTCCCTTTTTTCTCTAAACGTATTTACCTAATTGAAAGATAAATCCGTTTTGGGAAAAAACCAAAAATGGATTTATCTTTTATTAGGTAAAAATCCAAGTGAATATTTTAAGTGATGGGTATTTTCGGTTTTCACTATTATGTGTGGGTATAGGTTGAAGGGGGTGGGGGTAAAAAAAAACCATGACTTTTTTGTCAAATTTGCATTGATTTTGGACCTTAGTTTAAGCTGCTGTTTTATTTGGACAATTGCGTCCCATGTCCCCACTATTGGTCAAAACCCTCAACTGTATTTACACTTGCAATCTAATTCTCTACTGTAGTAATCCTTTAGGCTATTTCCAAAAAGAATAATCTTAATTTTTTGTAATGGGTCAGGTTTTCTATCACAAAGTTATGTTTTTTTTTTGTAGTTATAATAAAAATTTCAATAAAAGTATTATTAATTATTTTCACCCTCACCGAGGTATCTCACCAGATATTGTCGAGACTAATCTTTCGAAGTGGATACACATCGACAAGGGATTAAACCCAACATCAACTAGTTTATTTTCTGTTAATAAAATAGGGCAATCGTCCGGGAAAAAAAAAACAAAATTAACGAGTTCTAATGTCTCGAGGCATGAATGCCTAGACATGTCATCAAAAATTTTAGGGCGGAGACCCTCAAGGGGCTCCTCTAGGAAAACTGTGTCCATGATGTTCACTTGAAAACTGAAGTTCGCCAGCCAATCTGCGGAGTCGTTCCCTTCTCTCCAAGTATACCTTACTTCCACCTCCCAGTCACCAGCCAAGAGTCTCCGAAAGTAGCATGTCTATGAGAGTCTTAGAGTCGCTCTCAGTCACCAACTTTGCAATGCCAATTTTCCGTGCCATCTCTATTCCAATCCACATTTCCGCATGCAATGTAGAGCAAGTGCCAGGCCATCTAGCATGTCCTCTTATCCACCTCCCATTAGCATTCTCAAAAAACCACCACACCCTGTTTGGTTGTCTCCGCTCTTGCAAGCTCCATCGGAATTCAGTTTGGACCAACCCTCAATAGGGCTTTGCCATTTAAAAAGCGTTATGTCGCTATTGTAAGTAGCAAGATTAGTGTGAGTAAAATTGATTATGTCTTCTACATACTCGTAGATCAAGGCTACGTCATTAAATGGCCTTTGGAATCCCTCCTCAAAGATACTATTGTTTCGCCATTGCCACACAAATACCAAGTCGTAACCATAAAGGTTGTATTCCAAGTATGACATTGAACTAAAGATGATTTAGATGAAAGATATACGGTAAAATGTGCAGCCATATGCGAGTGGCAAGACACAATCCCGAATGGCATGCATTTGGGGTTCCTCCAATTGATAACAAGCTTGACACATTCGAGAGATATCATTTCACTTATCTATTCCCCGTGTTTCCGGGAACACCCAAACATTCTGTGTGCCTTCGTGGTAATACATCCCGCCTTAGTGTCATTGGAGGAACACCATATTACTTTGGTGGTAATACATCATACCTTAGTGTCATTGAAAGAACACCCTATTTTTTAATCCTAGATCCGCCACTGTCTAGCATTGATGAGAAGTCTACCATGGGCGACGAGCCAAATGAAGATTTGAATATGACGTGGCCCTCGCCATTTCCAAATAAGGTTCCAATTGCCATCTATATGGGCATGCATGGCACGTGGATTCTACGGTGAAATGGAGCTTCGAGGTGCCTCTCCACCCAAGATCAAATAGTTAAGGAGTTTAAGCATCTAACACTTGTCATGTTAGCTTAGGGCTCGTTTTGGGTGGTTGTGAGTTTTTTGTTTTGAAAGTCAATTACAAAACCAAAACATGTTTGGTTGAAAATGAGGTTGAGTTGTTTTTTTTCTTAATTTCAAAATAGTTTTTCATCAAAAGTCAACAAAAAAGTAGGTTTTATGTTTTTTGTTTCTGTTAATTTGTTTCATCCACTTCTTATCATCAATATATCTGACCACCACCAACTACCGCTGACTACCACTTTGACCACCATCAGCCACCACTCTATCAACTGTAAACCACAACCAACCACCACTCCAACCATTACCAACGACCACCAACCACCACTTTACCCATTATTCCCATTATTAACAACCACTTTGACCACTGCCTACCACCACTTTGGCCAATGTCAACTACAACCGACCACCACTCCGGTCAGTGTCAAATAAATTATACAGTTGTAATATTTTAAAAAATTTCAAACCTAATTTCATATATTGTTTTGATGAATATAAGTTTATGATGGATATTTTTTTTGGTAAACGATTTTGACTCTTAGAAAATTTTTTAACTAAAAATTGAATTTAGTTTTGGTTTTTGAAACCCAAAACAGAAACAGACTTTTGTTTTTGAAAATTTTTTAAAAAAATCTCTCAATTATAACCAAGAAAAAAAAATTAGTAATTACTTCAATTTGCCGGCCAAGCGGATTTATAACAAAATAATCTAAAAAGGATGATGTCATCAATCAAAACACCTATTCCTAGCCACTCATTCCTAGCAACACAAACCAGAAACTAAAATCCAGTTTATCATTCGTTGACATACTATTTTATAATTTTGTGTTGCTAAAAGTATTTAAAGTTGTTTTCCTATCCTTTTTTATAGTGACTTGAGGATGTGTGCGAATGCAGGGGCCCATTTGCATGCCACTATATAAAAAAATATTTATATAAGTAAATGAATTATATAAATAAAAAGTCATGTTATTGTTTTTCGACAATAAAGTCATGTTGTTTTTCGACAATAAAGTCATGTTATTGTTGAAAGTCCGACAATATTTTTAAATTTTAGATTCTAAATTTGGTAAATCTTTACTTTCAGCATTCTAATTTTTTCATCAATAGTTTTTTTTTTACAACTTATCAATAGTTTTTATAAGGACCGTCCAATTTTGATTTCTATCTTTTAAGATTCTCTATCATGATTTTAAACTCTATTATTAATTTGTTATGCTCCCAATAGCAAATTCCTTTTTTTTTCATAAGCAATTTATATATTAAAGGAGAAGGAGTGCTCAAACCCAAAGATTACAAGTGATTGATTTTTTTTTTTAGAAAGGTTACAAGTGATTGATACAAAGAAGCACTCTTAAGAGTAACCTAACTTTATACCCGTCCCATAAATAAACTAAGTCCAAAAAGCAAATTCGTTGATAGTAAACAAGAGCAAATTCGTTGATAGTAAAACATATGCAAGTATTGATGTATTATGCAAACACTAGGAGTAGAGTTTGAATCATGTATGTTTTACTTTTCACATCCTCATCTCCTATCCAAACCGTTTGTACGTATTAAAGATAAAAAAATTCATTTTTTATGCTTCTAAGTCACACCTAAAATTTCAAGAATGACCCTACTTTTTTATCATCTAAATTGAAGGTAAATTCAAATTTAAATAAATGAGGATTAGGATTATTTATAACCCATTTGAATCTGATTAAGGAAAACTCTACTTCCATCAAAGGTTAATAGTAATAAAATTATATCACAAACTTTTTTGTCAAGTAAAATATGACACCAAACTTGATAGTCAAGTAATTCACACACATATACATTTTTCCGCACCTATATATATATATATATATATATATATATATATATATATATATAGATGCACGGGAAACATTTTGAGTACATTGGTCATCAAAAAAATATAATTTATTAGCATACTATTATAAATTCTTAAATGTCCCCCCTACACACATATATGTAGCATTATTAAATTTATTTATGTTTGTCAAATAGATTAAAGAAGTTTTTTTACCAAGAATGTGTGTCATGATTATAGTGCTTTAATGTATCAATATTTTAAACAAATTTCTGTTTTTATCTTTTGACGTTAGTACGATACATCATTTCATATTTTACAGTTATTAATATTGTCATTTGTGTCTTATTGGTTAATAATAGTAATTATGTCTTTGTGGTATGTAATTGTTTGCTGGTGTTTTTAGCAAACAATCACTAGTTTTATTAGAAGGTTTGTGAGATCAAACTAGAAAAATCTCAAAGCAATTGCCTTCGAATTGCTCATAGTTTTTGTTTCAGAAAATGTAGAAAAGGGGACGATTTGCAATGATTAACAGAATTGAAAAGAAAAGAAGCAGTAAATGGTGCAGGAATTGTAAAGAAAAGACAAATAAATTGCATTGAATCATAAAAGTGGTACACGATCACGTACAGCGATTCTTCCACTCGTTTTTCGCTCTGGCTTGGAAGTTAGAGTTTCAGGAATCGGGTTGTGTATTGTGATTTGCGACCTCTGTTTCTTCTCAGAAACAGTTACTTATACAAAGGAAAAGAGGGGGGAAAACTGAACTAAGTAACTGCCTAGAAATTTGAAAATTAATAACTGCTACTCCTACTTTCGACCAGAACCGCTCTATCACGCTTCGACCAACAGCTAGTCTTCAGCGCATAACTGCTCTATTTTCTGTCTGTCGAAAGCTTGTGTCCATTTTCCTCTCTCTTGCTTTTGCTTCCCCGGAAGCTTGTCGAGTTTACCTTGCGCATGACCATTTTCTCTGTCGAAATAATTTGGTCTTCGTCGAAATATAAGTCAGGCCTTGTTGACCATTTTCAATGAAGCCTGTCGAAATTACAGGCTAACAAATTGCCCCCCAAAAATGTCTTTTTCGACTGAACTTGAGGAGGAAGAAGAGAAATACATTTTTGAATTCACCATCGAAATAACTTTGCACTTGAGTAAAATAGCTGTATACCTGATGTCACCACTGTTAAGTGTTGTTGACGTTACTCCTATATTGGTGTATTACGTGGCCTTCAACGTTTTACTTCTCAGTAAATGCCTTATCTCACCATTTCCTATAAGGCTTCTCCAATTCTTCCACTTCTTTTACCTCATAAGTTGCCATCAATAATCCATATTCAAACCTTGAACTTGAACAGCCTGTAATTTCGGCCTTTGACTATGTTTACTGATTCTCTGTTTTAACTTTGAATGGTTCCACCATCTTCCGTTACGTTACTAACGCCGTAATTAAAGTGATACCTCACTTCTCGGAACGCCAAACTCTTAACCAACTGACGCTCTTTCATACTTCTCCTTATAAATAGAAGAGTTTTGTTTCTCATCTTCACCACTCCATGATTTTTCTTCTTTTCCTTTCCCGTTCCAGGATCATTCCCTTTGCTTTGAGTCTTCCGCGTAACCTCATCTCTCATAATTGCAGTGAGGTTGCCTGGAGGTTCAAAGTGATGGTTTTTGATCTCTGCGAATTATGGCTTTGCTCCTTTTTTCTTCATGTCACTTGATCTTGCAACTTTTTGAGTTTATGCGGGAGACTCAAAGTGGGAGCAGGGAGATTCATCAATATCTCCTCTCTGAAGGGCTTCCTGAGGTTTACCAAGCAAGGAAACGCCCAGTTGAAAGGCTTACAAGCCTAACGCGCAGACGAAAGAATGACCCCCCGAACGACGGGAAGCGTCAACGTGGTCGAAGAAGACCACCCAAAAGAGAAGTTACTTGGTCGTAAAAGACCAACTGCAATTCAGCGTTTTATTTATGCCTAGTTTATTTACCCTTTCGGCACTATGTAATTCACAAATGCCTCCTTTGGCACATGTAACTTGGCAACATTATAATGAAATTTCTTCCATTTTATTCTTGAGCAATTTTTATTCTGTGCTTTCGACAACGTTTTGGCAACTTAAATGCCATGTTTTTACGCTTTCTTTATATTTATTCCAGCGTTATTTTAACTTCTTGCAACGTTGGCTTATACTTTTTCAAGTATTTACCATTTATACGCAAAATTCTTTCATCAGCGCCAATCTCTTCGACCTCATATGCGCCGTTTGAATAAACTTGTAAAATTTTAAATGGTCCTTCCCAACTTGGGGACCATTTACCAAAGACTCTATCTTTTTTATCCATAGGCAATAGGACCTTCCACACTAGATCACCTGAATTAAAGGCTTTAAACTTAACCTTTTTGTTATAAGTTTTAGCTACCCTCTCTTTCTGTCGAATAAGCATATCTAAAGCTAATAACCTTTCTTCGTCTAAATCAACCAATTCATCAAGCATCATATTCCAATAATAATCAGAGGGAATCTCCCACTGTCTTTGAATTCTTGTTGATTGTAGACAAATTTCAACAGGCAACACTGCATCGTGTCCAAATGTTAGCCTATAAGGAGTAGTGTTGATAGATTCTTTGGGTGAATTTCGACAAGCCCATAATGCTTGATCAAGGGTATTATGCCAATTTTTGGGTTTCTGCCCAACATGCTTCTTAATCAAATTAATAATAACTTTATTGGCAGCTTCTACTTGTCCATTGGCTTGCGCATAATATGGTGTCGAAGTTAATAACTTAAAACCAATTTCAGAAGCAAACTCTACCATTTTTCTACCAGTGAAAACTGATCCCTGATCTGTAGTAATGGTTTCTGGAATTCCAAACCTATAAATGATATGATTTTGAATAAACCTTATCACTGCTTCTTGATCAACATTGGCTAAAGGTATAGCTTCAACCCATTTGGTGAAGTAATCAATTCCCACAAGGACATATCTATGGCCCTTCGACGAAGTTGGCTTTATCTCTCCAATCACATCTAGAGCCCAACCTCTAAATGGCCAAGGTTTGACTATGGCATGCAATTCATTTGCAGGTACATGTCTTATCCCAGCATGCTTTTGACACTCTTGGCATCCCTTAGCAAATTCTATGCAATCTTTCAGCATAGTTGGCCAATACATTCCTTGTCGAAATAATAACCACTTCATTTTGTGGCCTACTTGGTGTGAACCACATGCTCCACTATGTGTATCAGAAACTGCTAAATATGCCTCATTTTCACTAAGACATTTTAATAGTACTCCTTCAGGAGTCTTTTTAAACAATTCGTTTCCAATTATCACATAGCTCAAAGCTCTGTATTTTACCTTTTTATTGGTATTTCTTGTGGGATTTTGCAAATATTCCGCAATAGGCCTTCACCAATCATTATTGGTCATATTGTCAAGAGCAAAAATTTCTGCTAAGTCAAAGTCACCAAAAAATTGACGTTTTTCGACAACGACTAGTTCCTCGTTTGCGTTTGTTGCCCCCCCAGTTTTTGGTGTTGACAATAGTGACGAAGAATAGTCATTAGAAATGATTTTATCCTTTATTTCAATTAACTCTTCCAGGCTTTGTTTTGAAACTTTATAGCCTGAAGCAATTTGTGCCAATTCATTTGCCACTTGATTATCAATTCGTGGTAAATGTTCTAAGTGAACAGACTCAAATCTTTTTAACAAAGCATTGGCAACAACAAAGTATCTGATAAGGTGCTCTTTAATGCATTTGTACTCCCTTGTCAATTGTTTGACAACCAACTCAGAGTCACCTTTTATTTCAACATGACTTGCCCCCAGCTCAAGTAAAATTTCAAGGCCTACTATTAAAGCCTCATACTCAGCTTCATTATTGGAACAAACATCTCGAATTTTAAACTTATACTTCGTTGGAATGTTAGTAGGAGATATTATTAAAATACCAATCCCAACTCCATGTTTATGGCTTGAACCATCAAAGTACAACCTCCAAGGATATACGTCTACAAAACTTAATGTTTCTTCGACAACAGAATGGTCTACTATAAAATCAGCAACCACTTGTCCTTTAATTGATTTTAGAGGTTGATAAGTTAAGTTGTATTCTGACAAAGCCAAAGCCCATTTACCAATTCGGCTATGCATTATTGGTTTCGACAGCATATGCTTAATAACATCAAAATGCGAATAAACAGAAACATCAGCTGGTTTTATATATTGCTTTAACTTTGTACACGAGAAATACAAACAAAGGCACAACTTTTCTATAGGAGTGTACCTCGTTTCGGCATCATTTAAGACCCTACTGAGGTAATAAATGGCTCTTTCGACACCACTATCATTCTCTTGTGCTAACATGCTACCTATTGTTCTATCAGAAGCTGCTATATACAATTTGAGCACTTTGTGTTTAATAACAGGCAACAAAATTGGTGGTTTCATCAAATAAGACTTGATTTCGTCGAAGACTGCTTGATGCATTGGTTCCCATTTGAACTCTTCCTCCTTCTTCAGTCTTAACAATGGCGAAAAAACTTGTGTTTT
Organism: Astragalus glycyphyllos; assembly: GCA_963573325.1. NCBI lineage: Eukaryota > Viridiplantae > Streptophyta > Magnoliopsida > Fabales > Fabaceae > Astragalus > Astragalus glycyphyllos. Next base: position 68,343,606 of record OY754310.1, read on the forward strand.
GCCACTTAGATTTGATATAAATCTTCGAAGGAAATTGATTTTTCCCAGCAACGACTGAAGCTCCTTTTTGGTCGAAGGGGCCTTCGTTTCCATAATTGCCTTAGTCTTATTTTGATTGATTTCAATGCCTTTTTTGTGCACTATAAAACCCAAGAAATCACCTGCACGTACACAAAAGGCACATTTTAATGGATTTAATTTCAATCCATATTTCCTCATTCTTTCAAAAGAACGGCGAAGATGGTCTAAATGACCACTTTCTGAGGAAGATTTAACCACCACATCATCTATGTATACTTGCATAAAATCATCAATAAAATCATGAAACATAGAATTCATGGCCCTCTGATATGTAGCACCAGCATTCTTTAAACCAAAGGGCATTACTACCCATTCATAAACACCCAATGCCCCTGGACATCTAAAAGCAGTTTTCGACACATCCTCTTCAGCAATGAAGATTTGATTATACCCAGAATAACCATCGAGCATACTAAGATAATCAAATCCCGCCGCTGAATCTATTAGCATTTCTGCCACAGGCATTGCGTATTCATCCTTGGGAGTTGCATTATTTAAATCCCTAAAGTCTATGCAAACTCTAAGAGTCCCATTTTTCTTTATTACAGGAACTATATTGGCTAACCATTCGACATACCTGGCAGTTCTGATGAATTTGTTTCTGAATAGCCTTTCGATTTCCTCTTTGATCTTAGCCAACACTTGAGGAGCAAATCGTCTTGGCACTTGCTTCACTGGTTTCTTCCCTGGTCGAATTGGTAATTGCATTTCCACTACTTCTCGACTTAACCCAGGCATTTCGTCGTAATCCCAAGCAAAGCAGTCTTTGAACTCCCTTAGCAATGTGATGACTTGGGTTTTTAGAGAAGCATCAATATTCGCACTAATATAAGTTGGCCGTTTTATTGAGCCATTTCCCAAATCAACTTCTTCTAACGGGTCTTGAGCTTGCATATGCTTTGCCGAATCTCTAGGATCCTTTTCAAAACCTAATGGATCATCATCATAAATGCAGTCAAGTCTTTCATCTATGACTATGCCATTTTCTTCATGTAACTCACTGGCTTCGACAGCCATTGTTTGTTGAATAATTTCGGCCTCCATAGCCGCTTTAAACTTGTTTTCGGCCATATAAGCGGTAATTTTGTCCCATGCATTGGGCACTGACATAAGAACACTTTCAAGAACCAGTGTTCCACCCCGTTGGTCGAAGAACACCATCAGGATAGACACTATCATCTCCCATTATTTCTCTTTCCCAAACAAAACCATAATTTGGGTCAAGATGAACTGAGGCAAAAACATTATCCGCAGGAACATATGCCTCATTAGAAGATGAACATGGCGCAATCTTCGCCATTTGTTTCTCAAAATTTTCCTTGGTAACTTGGTTCACATCAGCACGGAAGTAGCTCTGATCGGCTTCAACATACTCTACCAAACCATCTTCCTTCCACATTACTAAACGTTGATGCAAAGTTGAAGGGACAGCACAAACTCCATGGATCCACTCTCTACCAAGGAGTAAATTAAAATTCGCTTTAGAGGCTATCACTAAGAACAATGTAGTCCTCTTTATGGAACCAACGATTAAGTCCACCTCAATGGCCCCCAAAGAATGGCCAGTTTTGCCTTCATAGTTGCTTAAGACAATGTTATGTGGCCTGAGGTCAGTGTCGAACTTACCAATCTTCTTCAAAAGACCATGTGGCATTAAATTCACTGCAGCTCCACCATCCACTAACACTTTGTTAATTCCAACACCATTGACTTTGGCTTGGACATACAGGGGTTTCAAGTGGTTTTGCATACTCATATCTGGCTTCTCGAAGGTAGCCATTTGGTCTTCGACACAACCATTGTTCATCACATAGTAACACATTGGCTTATGATGAGCCATATCCTCTGTAAAATCCTCTTCAACATCATTTGGTACTGTGATAACATCGTACTCAAGAGGCAGTATTGATACCACATTGCAAACAACATCGAAATCATCTTCAGAATCATCAAAATCAGACTCCATGTCTTCATCCATGTCGAAATCAGCATTCTCTTCTTTCACTGTTGACAATGGAGGAAATATTCTTTTAAGAGCAGGCCTTCTTGGCTTTTCTGTTACTACAGCCTTGCCTTTGGCCTTATTCGCTGCACACACATGACTAGAAACATCAGCATTCCTCTTTGTGGCAACTTCAGCTTTGTGAGCCTCACTCTTCGCCACTATTATGCTGCGTGGAACTTGATTATTAACCAAATGACTTGGGACCTTGTTAATGTCATAGTGTGCCCTCTTCTTCTGTTGTCTTTGGTAACGACGCCACTGTGTTCTAGTCATGGGGTTCTTACCCTTATAGTTATTCTTATAATTAAACTTAACAGCATCAGTACCTGGCTTGACAGCTTTAGCACGTTGGTTATTGGGCACCCACGCTTCGACAGGAGCACTAGCACTTGGGACAAAGGATTTATTTGTTGACAGCTTCAAATACCCTTTCGCTGAGGACTTCTCCTTAGCAAATTGTCGTTTGCTTGTTGAAGGCTTTGTTGACACATTAGCCTTATAGCCAGGAAGATCTCCTTTTGCAAAGTCAAATTTCGGCCTGTTATCAAGCCATTTTCTTTTACGTTGTTGTTGATCCTGATAACCTTCGACAGCTTTAGCTGCTTCTTTGTCGAAGACAGCGCTGCACCTTGGGCAAAGCATAACTTCAGAGTTATTCCACTTACACCGATTGAGGAAATCTATCAATTCTTCCTCAGCCTTTGGATATACAGCATGTATCTTCCCATCATATTCTTTTAGGGTCACTTCCTATTTCTTACCTTCAGCATACATAAACCCTTTTAATTTTTCGGTGGCAGTCTTGACACACTTAGGAGGGTCTGCCATTTGAGCATCCACCATGCCTACATCAGCTTCGACAGGTTCAGAATACATAGCTTCAGCCTTAGGCAATGGATCAACATCAATCTGCATAGGAGCTTTCACTTTCTTATCAGCAAATTTAAGTCTTCCTTCGTCAACTGCTTTTTGCACAATATCCCTGAAGAGCACACAACGGTCAGTATTATGTCCCAAAAAATTATGGAACTTACAATAATCCTTTTTCTTTCTTTGGTCAAGAGTTGGTATTTTAAGGCCTTTAGGCACTAATATTTGACCATCAGTTACTAAAAGATCAAAAATTTCATCACATTTAGTAACATCAAAAGTATAAGTCTTAGGCATAAATTTATCATTCTTAGGCTCTACAGGGTTATTCCCATTCGCAGGCCTTAATAATTTACAGGTATAAGGAGGACCAGGCTTAAGTTCAGCCACGTCTATCTCCTCTTCTTCGACATTACCATATGTAACGTCGAATTCTTCTTCGACATATGCCACTTTTTCTTTTTTATGATACCTATTCGACCTAGATTTTTCTTCTCTAAGCCTTTCAACTTGTCGAACTCTATCAGCCAATTGAGCCATATCTCTCAAATGAGATGTGTCTAATTTCTTTCTAATTGAGTAATCAAGGCCACCAGCAGCCATTTCGACAAGCTCATGTTCAGGGACTTGTGTGAAGCAACGAGATTTCAACAGCCTAAATCTGTTTAAGTAATCATCAATAGTTTCAGGCATTTTGCGCCGAACACTAGCCAATTCTTTAAGACTAATTTTCGACTGGCCCATGTAAAACTGTGCATGGAATGCCTTTTCTAATTGCCCCCATGTGAACATAGAACCAGGGGGTAAGGTCGTGAACCAAGTGAAAGCATTTTTAGTTAGAGAATTTGGAAAGTATTTCATCTTCAAATTCTCATTTTGTGCTAAGTCCCCAGCCTCAGTCAAGAAACGAGCAATGTGTTCGACTGTGGACTCATTTGTATCACCACCAAACTTAGTAAACTTGGGAACTTTCCATCCCCTTGGTAACTCAGTTTGTAATACGTTTTCACATAATGGTGATACGAAGTTAGGCCTTTGTAAACCTATGTTAAGGCCATTTTGCGCCAAAATAGTTTCGACTAAAGTAACTATATTGTTTTCTGCGCCAACATTGTGTTGTTGCACTTGTCGAACAACTTCATCAGCGTTCTGGTGTCTATTTACCACAACTACTTCAGGGACGTGGTTTACTGCCCCTTGTAGTTCGCCTACAATTGTGGACGCTTCGACTGCAACTGCTTCTTGGGGGTTAACTGGCGACGCATTACCCGCAATAATAGGAACTTGCCTATTATTAACCGCTGGAGCCCCAAAGAAATCTGCAATCCTACTCATCTGATTTGCCAACATTTGGTAACTGTTATTGGTATTTTGAATCAATGGATTGAAAACTGTACCAATTTGTTGGGTAAGCATATTAACCATATCGTGATTACTCTCGTCTACTTGCTGTCTTAAGGCCAACAAAGACGTATTGGTTAATGCTGGGGGATTCCGACCAAATACACTCTCAGAAGAGACATGTGTAGGGGAAAAGGTCGAAATATGTGGCATTCCAGTAGGCATGCCATACATTCCCAAAGGAAATGGGGGTAGATGCACGTTATTCAAACGTGGGTCTAAACCGTTTCCCATTGCCATGTAAGGGCTATGAAGCCCTGCACTTAACGGCAAAGACATAGGCAAAGATGCCATTTCTGACTGCGTTGAACCAACATTAGTCATTGATAATGAAGGAACGGTTGTCGACGATGATGGTCCTGCGCTAATGCTCGCAGAATCCATTGTTGTTCCTTGCCCTTGTGAAACCACAGGGTTGGAACTAGACGCATTATTCGTACTAGAACGAACCATCTTACCACTTCTTAAGTGCATACAACAGCGAATACAAATAAGAGAGTACGAAAATGAACAAAATCAAAGGCAAAGTCCCACTGGGCGTGCCAATTTGTTTGATGGTGTTTTTAGCAAACAATCACTAGTTTTATTAGAAGGTTTGTGAGATCAAACTAGAAAAATCTCAAAGCAATTGCCTTCGAATTGCTCATAGTTTTTGTTTCAGAAAATGTAGAAAAGGGGACGATTTGCAATGATTAACAGAATTGAAAAGAAAAGAAGCAGTAAATGGTGCAGGAATTGTAAAGAAAAGACAAATAAATTGCATTGAATCATAAAAGTGGTACACGATCACGTACAGCGATTCTTCCACTCGTTTTTCGCTCTGGCTTGGAAGTTAGAGTTTCAGGAATCGGGTTGTGTATTGTGATTTGCGACCTCTGTTTCTTCTCAGAAACAGTTATTTATACAAAGGAAAAGAGGGGGAAAAACTGAACTAAGTAACTGCCTAGAAATTTGAAAATTAATAACTGCTACTCCTACTTTCGACCAGAACCGCTCTATCACGCTTCGACCAACAGCTAGTCTTCAGCGCATAACTGCTCTGTTTTCTGTCTGTCGAAAGCTTGTGTCCATTTTCCTCTCTCTTGCTTTTGCTTCCCCGGAAGCTTGTCGAGTTTACCTTGCGCATGACCATTTTCTCTGTCGAAATAATTTGGTCTTCGTCGAAATATAAGTCAGGCCTTGTTGACCATTTTCAATGAAGCCTGTCGAAATTACAGGCTAACAGTAATATATATATATTTTGGTATATACTGGTTATTCTCTGCGTGCAACTAATCCTTCGATTCGGGTAGGATATATATTTGTTTGAATATATATTACATAATGATTATTCAAGATATTATGAAATAGTCAGGAAAAAATATCTTAATTTTTTTAATGGCGTGCCTAAATAAAGGGTGTCAAAAATAAACCACTGACAATATAAATTAAATATGTCAAGGGGTATGAATAATAATTGATTCGTTGCTAACAAAATTAAATTAGGTTGAACCCATTGACATTGTGATTCGAAATCAATAAGATTGGGATGTGTATAGCCTTTTTCTTGTCATAGAATGTGTATGACTATTTTTTTTTTGGGAAACAAATGTGTATGGCTTGATTCCTATATTTTTTGACAAAAAAAAGTATAGTATCCCAAAAAAATGTAATAATTGTAGACTAATTAACCAACGGCATTGATTTGTTTCATGCATATTCTATTTTCATAATAACAGATATCTTTATTAGGGTATATTTTTTGCAAAAATTCTATGGTGGAAATTGATAAAACGTTAAAGTATTGGTTTTAGATAATTGTTATCTTCATTTTTCCTTACTTAATTCACACAAATTTTAAATTTTAATTTATTTATAACTCCACTAGTTAAGATATTTAGGGGATTACTTTGTCAAAAAGAAAATCATTTAAGTGATTCTTTCTGTCTAGCTGGCCACATATATACCAGACATTGCCATTTAAGTGATTATTATCTCCTTTTATTTCTAGACCACATGCACAAATAATCTTTTGTTCAAAATTAAAATTCCTATAGCAGGAAAAATGTGTTTCGTTAGTCATGATAAAGTAAGAAAATTAACCAAAATGATAACTAAGTGATAAAATTCTAATTCTAAGAGATAATTCAAAATATTTCATGATAAGATAAACAAATTTTATATTTTTAATAAGATAAAATAAATATATTCAAAATAATAAGGGTAAAAAGTGAGACGCTATATGGTATTGGCTAGTGTTTGAGAAAATGGTACTTGGACTCTATTTGGTAAAAAATAGCGGATAGCGGATAACAAATAGCTAGCTGATTTTAAATGATGCGTTTGGTGAAACTAGCAGTTGAGTTAGCTGATAAATGTAAAATGACATAAATGGACATATTTATTTAATAAGGATATAGAAGTAATTTAAGAAAAATAAAATGAGTAAAAATGCAAAAAAAAAAGTGAGCTAGCATTTGAAAAGATGTTAAACGCTGCTTGAAAAAAGCTAAACGCCAATGCTTACCAAACACGTGTACTTTTCACCCGCTAGTTTCATCAACTATTTTCATTCGTTATTCGCTAATGGATAGGACGCACCAAACACTTGTACTCATCACCTGCTTACTCAAATAGAGCTTAAGTATAAAGCTTCATGCTTGTTCCAAATATCCCTTTAAAATTAATTTGATTTTACAAATTCACAAGAAGATATTTTAATTAGTTTTTTTGAAAGGATAAATTAATTAGCTTATCAACTTGTTATCCTCCATTAACCCAGTGTCAATAGTTTTTCAGGTGTGGAGCAACTTTAAATTCGTAGGCCAACTGTCTCATCGTTCGAGGTGCCTCCAGTCCAGCGATGAGTTTAGCCACTGCGTTCCACGATGGATATGCTCGTCTCGACCAAAAAATTTGAATTGATTATGAATATCGTAAAAAACTAAAAATACAACTAACTTATCCACCAAATAGAGTAACTAATGATTTTGAAATAAAAAACAATTAATGATTTTTATCCTACGCAAGTTACGGATGATTAAAAAAAGATGATATAAATAGTAATGTACTCTTTTTATGGTAACATATTATCCCATCCTATTTTTTTTAAGAAAACATTAATAATAATAATAATAATAATAATAATAATTATTGGCAACACAATTGTTGTTTCTTTTCACCTTCCTCCACAAAGCATTCAATTGACCAGCTCCCACATTGATAATATCAACCACCAACTGATTTATAGATCCTTCACTATGCTTCCCAGACGTGATTGCTTGCAGAGCTTCCAACGAGTCTGATTTAATCACCAGATCTTTGCAATTCCTGCTCCAAGCTAATTGAAGACCAATTAAGATTCCCATCAATTCCGATTCCAACGTGCTACAGAAGTGAAGACGACGCTTGAACGCAAAAATAAAGTCTCCATGCTCATCACGGACAACGCCTCCACAACCTGCAAAGCTGCCAATTCCAGAAACCGAACCATCACAGTTCAACTTCAGGAAATTAGGAGGAGGAGGTTCCCAATTGAATCTTTCATCCATCTCAAAAAGGCATAATTGAGAATTGAGGCTAGCTCTTCTCTGGATGCAGTCAATAATCCCTTCCACATGGTGTCTAATCTTGATCAAGGAAGCTTGGGTATTGAAACTCTTTTGAGAAAAAATGAGAGAACCCACATGGTGTCTAATCTTAATCATAGTCTTAGCAGTATCTGAAATAAGGTTTTCAAACATACCCCAATTCCACTCACCACCATAAGTGATAAATTGACTAATAGCTAGCTTAGAGTCATCATCAGTGATAGGCATCACAGCATAAGAGGAAAGTTTGTTATCATTAGGCAACCAATTGTCCTGCCAAAAACGAATATCCTCTCCATTACCAATTTGCCAATTCAACCTAGTTCTGAATCTTTCCCAATTATTAGTTATACCATTCCAGAAATTGGATCCTTTCCTACTAGGATCAATAATAGGAAAGCTTCTCCACCCACATTTGTATTTACTACAAATGAGAGAACCCCAAACCCCAAAGAGTTTCAGGTTGAGAACATAAATTCCATATGCCTTTCATGATAAAAGCATCATTAGCCTCTCTGGTAGACCTAAGACCAAGACCTCCCATAACTTTAGGCTTGCAAATTTTCTCCCAACTCAGAAGATGCACAGTTCTATGATTTTCTTCATCACCCCAAATAAAATTACGACATAATTTATCAATTACATCACACGTACCTCTAGGAAGAACAGTAGTTTGCATAATGTAAGTTGGCATGGCTTGCACTACAGACTTAGCAAGAGTGACTCTCTTAGCAAAAGATAAAGTTTTGGCCTTCCAAGTACTTAATCTTTGCTTAACCTTATCAACCACAAAGTTAAAGGTATTCAGCCCCACTCTATTATGGAATATAGGAACCCCCAAGTATTTCCCTAGATCGTCAGTAGACATGAAACCCATAGTATCACAGATGTCTTTCCTCAGTAATCTAGGAACATTCTTAGAAAAGAATACCCTAGTTTTTTCATTACTGACTTTCTGACCTGAACTGACACAGAAGTCATTCAGAGTTTGGTGAATAATTTGGGCCTGAGTGGTGGTTGCCTCAGTGAAGAAAATCAAGTCATCTGCAAAGGCAAGATGAGAAATCTTAGGGCCTCCTCTAGTTACCTGAATAGGCACCCAGCTACCATCCTCAATCTTACACTCAATGGATTGGAAAAGCCTCTCTATACACAGCACAAAGATAAGGGGAAATGGGGTCCCCTTGTCTAATGCCTCTAGAATAGGAGAATTCCTCTAAAGCCTCACCATTCCACAAGACTTGCATAGTGGGAGTAGAAATACAATACCAAATAAGTGAAATCATCCTCTCAGGAAGCCCAATATCAATGAGCGTGTCTTTAATAAAATTCCAACTCAACCTGTCATAAGCTTTCTCGAGGTCAATTTTAATGGCCATCCAACCTTTTTTACCCCTTTTGCTTCTCATAGAGTGAAAAATCTCTTGAGCTATAATGATATTATCATGGATTTGCCTCTTAGGGATGAATGAGCATTGAGCAGGCCCCACAAGTTTCTGAAGACTATCTCTAAGTCTGCTAGTGATTAACTTGGTTATAGTTTTGTAGGCAACATTGCACAGACCAATAGGACGAAACTGCTTCATATTGGTAACATTATCTGACTTAGGAATTAGAGCTAGGAAAGTGGCATTCAAATCCTTAATCTTCCAAGGATTTTCCCAGCAATCTTTAACCATCATGCAGAAAGAAGGACCAATAGTACTCCATTGACTATGATAAAACACAGCCTGATACCCATCAGGGCTTGGGGCTTTATAGGCACCTATTGATCTGACAGTATTAGCAATTTCCTCATTTGAGAGCCCCCTAGCAATATCAATCAATGCCCGGGTTCAATGGGAGGAAAGTGGCCAGTGAGGTAATAGGGAACAATAGGATCAGACCCATCAAACAACCTTTTAAAATAGTTAGTTGCAAGAGATTCCAGCTGAGCAGAATCAACAATTCAAACACCATCATCATTTTGCAAAGTGTTGATATGATTCCTTCTTCTTCTAATAGTAGCCACCCCATGAAAATATTTAGTATTTTTATCACCAAAAATCCATTTAGCCCTAGACTTTTGGAACCATAGAATCTCTTCTTTGGCTAGGATGTCTTCATATTGCTTCCAAGTAGAATTCTGAAGATTAAGAAGCTGTTCATTCCACCCACTAGAAAGCCTTTTGTCAATGTCTCTTAACTTTTTAAACAACTTTTTCTTTTGGGTGAAAATGTTACCAAACTTATCTTTATTCCACTCCTTAAGAACCCCCTGCAATTCTTTGAGTTGTCTAGGAAAATTATCCATACCAGTTCTCCAATTATCAGCAATTAGATGACTGAAGTTAGGATGAGTAAGCCATATTGCTTCAAACCTAAACGGTCTTCTACCTCTATTACCATACCTTCTATTATCAAAATTCAAGAATAGAGGAGAATGATCAGATTTGAGCTTAGGAAGATGATTTACCTCAATATTTTGGAACCTGAGATGCTAATCAAGATTACAAATAGCACGATCCAGTCTTTTCCTGGTACTTCCTCTAGCCCAAGTAAACATATCACCATTAAAACCAAGGTCAAAAAGGTTACAATTATCAAGAACAGATTGAAAACCAGCTTCAATAGGTTGAGCTCTAACTAAATCAGGACCAATTCTCTCACTTTCATGAAGAACAACATTAAAATCGCCTAATAGAGCCCAAGGCCCATCAATATCCAAATAGATATCATTAATCTCATCCCAGAGGGATTGTCTAGGAGCAAAGTGGGGGCTACCGTAGACAATAGTTAAATACCAAGGGTTAGCATTAGGAGGAGAAACCTTCAAATGAACCAACTGGTTAGAATTTGAGAGTTTGAAAATCCCAATTATTACTATCCCACATCAACCAAATTCCTCCAAATTGTCCTCTAGCATCAACAATAAATTGGTACTCAAAACCCATCCTTTTAGCCATCTTCCTAGCTTTATTACCACTTGAGTGAGTCTCAAGAAGAGCAATAAAAGAAGCAGAATACTCCCTTTTCATATCTTTGATAAGACCAACAAAACCTTTGACACCCGTACCACGACAATTCCAACAAATTAGATTCATTAAATTTGATTGGGTTTGTTTTGGGGTGAAAAACCACCCACAGTAGCCTTAGGAAGCTTACTTCCATTTTCAACATGAGAACTCATGTCATCAGTAATAGAACTACTAGAGTTCTTCCTGTTTGTGAGCTCCTGATGCTTACTAGTCACCGCACCAGGACTTTTAACATCATCACCTTTAGTTCTATCATTATTGTCAATGTGATCCAAAACATTCCTCAAGGGCTCCATTATACGAAATTTGTTGAGGAGATTCTCCCCATGAGTCTTGTACATCGTTTTCATATAGGCTAGGACTGCTTGCTCTTTAGGACAGTTATTAGGATTATAATTGGCACTAGTTGAAGGAGCATTTTCCATCCCAACCTTCACACTTTTACTTCCATACTTCAAACTGTCATTCAAATTAGAAGGACCATTAATGATAACACCTTTGTCTTTCCGTAACACAAGTTTGCCTGGTTTGGACACTCTGTTACCTTTAACTGACAGCTGGGGGTTTTTACCACCAAGGGGGTTTTTCACTCTACTTTTAATACTATTCTTAACAGTATTAGTAGAATCAATTTTGGAATTCACCTGATTTGTCATAATAATATCCTGACTCACCTTAACAGCCTCCATAACCTTCTCAGAAGGTTTAACATGAACCATGGCAGCATCTATATCTTGACTAGCCACATTAACCTGAGCAGCAGCCCCTTTCTTACTAGTTTTCACTGGAGCATTTTTCCTCTTCTTAGCTACATATTTAGGTATATTCCATGGTCCCATTCCAGACTCATCAATATCTTGCAAAACAGGTTCATCAATAACAACTTGAGCAGCTAAAACATCAGTATCAGTAGGTACAGAGACCACTTCAGCAGGCACCACAGCTTGAATTTCAGTAGCAACATTAGTCATAGGATTTTCAGCAGTTGCCACCTCTAGCATTTCTCTACAACTATCCTTCTTGTGTCCATATTTCCCACATCTAAAGCATATAGAGTGCAAACCTTCATACTCCAAAGGTAATTTAATTCCTCTCAAAGTAATGTGGGATGATAAAGGCTTATCAAGGTCAACTTCCACACATATTCTAGCAAACCTTCCTCTAGAATGGAGAGAAGTCATTTTATCAATTTTAAGCATAGTTCCTAAAGAGGAACCAATCACTACAACATTTTGACCCTATGGCAACGCCTAAAATTGCAACACCAAAAAAAACCGTTGCCTTAGACAACAATGGCAACGGTTTTTTTGACCCCGTTGCTGATTCAATTTTTTTGAATTTTTTTTATTGGCAACGTTTCAAAACCGTTCCCAAAAGGTCTAAAGCAACGCTTTTTTTGTTTAAGCTTTAACCAACGCTTTAAAAACGTTGCCATATGGACAATAATTAAAAATAAATAAAAAAAATTGGGAACTAAATAGTAATACAACCGCGGTTTTGGGATTTCCCAAATTTTTTGGTACCAAAAACCAAAATCTCTCACGCCATTCAGAGAGGATTCCATAATTCCCTTCACAGAATTCACGCACGCCCAAACCCAAATCTCTCTCGGGATTTCAGAAATTCATCGCACGCGAGCCCTAAATCAGAAATTCATCACTTCCTTTTTCACAACCCAGGGTTTTCAAGCAACCAATTCAGTGAACCCACCCAGAAATCACTTCCTCTCTCACGATGATTTCAAGCAGTGATTTGAAGTTTCACGTTTGTCTCTAACAGCGATTCCATGTTTCAGGTTCACTTCCTCGTCTGAGTGGCGAACGTTCGCTAACGAATTTGGTGATAACGATCTTGTTCGTGTTGGAGGTCCTTCTAATCCTCTCCTCACCGACAGAGGCCTCTCCACCGTCATTGCCAAACCTAATGGTACCTTCGGTGAGTTTCTCTCCTCTTCACTTGGTCGCTGGCAGAACCGTGGCAACAATCCCGATCGTGGCTTGATCCTCGCATTCAAAACTATCGCCACCATGTCTGATAGGTTAGTTAGGGTTTCCTCACTATTTCACATCAGCGTTTTTGCTTCAAAACATTAACTGTGCTAAAATGATAATCTCACAATTGTATTTTTAATTTATTATTTATTATATGAGATTAATTTTTACGTTTTTCTTCAATGAGACAATTGAGAAAGTAGCTGATGTGGCTGATTGAATTTCAGGTTGGGACTCGTTGCAACCACCAAGGTATCTCATGTTCTTGTCTGGGATCACTTTTTTCTTCTCATTTGTTCTTAATTATTACGATTACCATTCAAGTTTCATGAGGTTGTATATGCACTCATCTGTGATTGAAGATTATGATTGACCCTAGGCATGTAAGCTAGAGTACAAGGATTTCAGAAAGTATCTTGTCTATCTATTATTGTGGCATTTGTTAAATTAGATTGTATTGAGTAGATTTTATTTTTGTCAGTGCAATTAGTTAGCTGGAGACACTAATGATTAAAGTTTCCACCAATGATTCATTCTTTCTTTGTCAGCGAAAACCACTGTCGGTTACGGATTTGATGTTCTTCTCTAACTTTGAGTATTATAGGTGGTTGTTAAAAAATTGATGAGTTGGTTTTGTTTTCACATGAATTTGGGTATCTTATTGAACCTAACAATTTTGGTATCTCCCTTGTTTCAACCCTATCTCCAATGGCCTTCTTCCCATATTCGGGTATTTTGTTTGCTTCTTCCCAATTCAGCTTTGAGGACACTACACAATAAATTTGCTATACCATCTCTATGCTGATAAATGATAACTATGACTATCAAATACATCAATAGTGAGATTAATTGAGTGAAGTTTCCTCATTCATAATTTGCATTGATTCATTACTATGCTGATGTCCTTATCAAAGTTCTATCATATATGAGTTATCAGGTGCTCATATTTGTCTGGAAATGGAAGCATTGTGTTCATTTCATCTTTTGCTGGTGTTAAGTACTTGCTCAGTCTACGCAACAAGTAAAGGTGAGACTTAAATTAGTTTGATATTCATATATTATACCGTGAATAGTTGTTTAACGCTATTTTTAGATGCAACAAATCAGCTTACATAAAATCTGGCTTGTGAATGGGGAAAAGATGGCATAAGGAGCAATTCTGTTGTTCCTGTTACCACCAACAAACCACTTGTAGAACATGTAAAGTTTTCATTTCCTATTTTTATTGGAGTTAGTTGCTTTCCTTTTTGACTGAAGGATTTAATGATTGGATCAGCATATGTTTGAAAACACTTCAAGATATAATTGAACTTTATAATGTTATATTAATCTACTGCAGTATTAGTACACATGTTCTTATTCTGAAGATGTTTATGGTATTGTTATGGTATTGGTACTTACACATACAATCACATGACATGGCTTTTAACACAGATATTAATTCTGTTATGTACTTTGCATGGTAATGTGGCCTTGTTGTCGCATTTTATATTATTTAATAAATTAATAGGAGCTGCTTCCTATGTCTTATCTCTTTAGGAAAGTTCACTACTCTAACATTGACTCTTTTTTCTTGCATGTCATAGTAAATACTACTTTGTGGTCAAGCCTATGCTCCTTGAAACTACTACTACTTTTTCACAAATGTTGAAGAAAGAGCAGGAAGTAATCTAGTCTGTAGTTCAAGGGTTTGTTGGAATGTGGTGGAATGGTTCATATCTTTATCCAGACCCTTGTGGCTGGACTCCTATATAGGTTTAATATCAACTTTCAAAGCAAAAAAAAAAAAAAAAAGCTCAAACTCATAAAGTTTATAATTTATATATATAGTTGCCTACTTTCCAGTTCAGTTTAAATCACTCCTAACTTTAAGTAGGGATTACTTGTTGATTATAACACTTTTACATGTTAAACACACCTATTTTTACTAGTTTAGTTTCCCCTATTTTTTCTCTTGTAGTTTTATCCAACTCTCCCGCTCGTTCCACCCCTAGCTCCCTTCAATCTTTCCCATCTACTGCATTGTTCTGTAATTGAAGGGGTCAAAGGAGGATACCCAAGAGTATTCATTTATGTTCTAGTTTCTTTTAGCAGTATCGATGAATATCCCGGTATATTGATTCAAACGTAACTATTTCTGACAGTGAAATGCTTACCAAATCCCATGGAAAGTCTAAGGAGTATGATATTTTCTGAACCGTAACATACTTGATTAATGGAAGTGCATTATATCGATTTGTCTTCTTTTCTTGAAAACTTTTTGTTTGATCATACATGGATACTGTGTAAGTAATGTCTTTATGTAAAATTTGTAGAAAATATTCTCTTGGGGTAAATAATTAAAAAGCACCATGCAGTCTTCAACTCTCATATGATGTATGTTTCTTATATTTATTTCTTCCACTGTTATAAAGCTGGCTGTTTTGTACTACTTTTCAGGGTGCTCCACAATAACAACACAATTGGACCATTCCATTCTTTTCTATCATTGAAGCATAAAAGTTATTTGGGAGCTTTTCTAGTGTTTTGTTCCTAATTCTTTTACTAGCTTGCTATAATTGTAATCTATTTTTTCACCAAGAAAAAAGGACTATAGTGTAAGTAGTTATGTCTAACTCGTGTATTTGTTGGCTTATGTAATATTTACTTTTTGCCTTATTAAATTATTGAGTTTACAATTTCAAATGTATAATTTTTTTTCTTTTTTTATTATCAAAGGCAACGGTTTTAAAATGTTGTATATGATCAATATAAGACAACGGTTTTACAGTAAGCAACGGTTAAAAACCGTTGCCAGTAAATACAACGGTTTTTTGTTGTTGGCATAGAATAAAGTAAAAATCGTTGTCTTTGTCACCTCAATAGGAACGGTTTTTTGTTTGTGTTGCCTTTTCTCAAAAAAACCGTTGTGTACGTTATAGGCAACGCCTGGGAAAACAACGGTTTTAAAACCGTTGCCGAAGGAAAGGACAACGGTTTTTTGGTATTATGCAACGGTTTTCAGGCGTTGTCGTAGGGTTAAAATGTTGTAGTGAATCCTGTTTAGAGCTTTATCATTACATTGCTTTATAGGAAGCTTAGGAATGCATATCCAAACAGCTACATTTTGAGACATTGAAGCTGTTAAAGAGAAAAAAGGTCTAAACCTTTGAACAATAAGATAGTGGTTAGCAATTTTCCATGGTCCTTCAAATAGGGCATGCCTATAATCCTCTACATCCGAAAGCTGAACCAGAAAGAAATCCTCAGCCATGTCAGAAATGCTCAAGGTCCCATTTTTAACCCATTCCTTCCTTAGTTTGCTCTCAAGCATTCTAAAATTAACTCTGTTATCCAGCACCTTGACTATCAACGCATTTCTCCAAGGATGAGCAAAAGAAGAAAATTCTTCATCTGAGAAAACTATTGCAGGGTTCCGAGAGGGAGAAATAGGTTTAAGAAGAGGAATTTCTTCTTCTTCTTTGTACCATTTATTTTTTGGAAGTTCCTCAGATAGTAGGTCAGCTCAACATGCATCACTAATGCCCTCACCTTCACCCACAACTTTCATGAGTGCATCTTTAAAGGAAGATGGGTTACCTGAAATCTTTGCGCTTTCCTTCACTGTTTCATCAATCTTAGAGGTATTCTGGCCATTGTTAGTATCAATAATATCTCTATTGTCTTTGGGCAGGTGTTCGTTGCTATTAGAAGGAGATATGATAGCCGCAGCAAGCGAAGCATTTGATTTTGCTGTCATGGTTTTTTAAACCTAAAACAACATTTTGTTAACAAAATACAACTAACTTATCCACCAAATAGAGTAACTAATGATTTTGAAATAAAAAACAATTAATGATTTTTATCCTACGCAAGTTACGGATGATTAAAAAAAGATAAGATATAAATAGTGATGTACTCTTTTTATGGTAACATATTATCCCATCCTATTTTTTTTAAGATAACAATAATAATAATAATAATAATAATTATAATTATTGGCAACATAGAGAATTAGATATCCCAAGTGGGTTGGGTGGGGGAGAGGTCCCTATTCCCTCCCTGTCACTGATAGTATTATATATCTCGAGACGGCATGCAGATCAGAAGCCAATGCCAGCGGAGAACCTACGCATCTGTCCAACACCGAATCCAAATATATCATCGCAATAACGCTTCCTTTCTGCGCCGTAGAATCAATCAATGGCGTCACACTCACAGCAGTACCCACCTGAGTTAGACGACGACTCAGTTACTCCCTCCCCTCGCTCCGATCACTTCCAGGACCCACCATCACGTGTCCGCTTCATGTGTAGCTTTGGCGGCAAGATCCTCCCCCGCCCCCACGACAACCAGCTCCGATACGTTGGCGGCGACACCCGAATCGTCGCCGTAAACCGTTCCATCTCCTTCGCTGCCCTCCTTAACAAACTCTCTAAACTCTCTGGTAAAAAACCCTCACTCAACTTCTGCCGTTTACTTCCTTTTATTTATTTTTTATATTTTTTTTGTTGGGATTTTATTCGCTACAGGCACGGCCAACATAACAGCGAAGTATCAGCTTCCAAACGAAGACCTTGACGCGTTGATCTCAGTTACAACAGACGAAGACGTGGAGAACATGATGGACGAGTACGACCGCGTCGCACAGAATGAAAACCCACGATCGGCTCGGCTTCGACTCTTCCTTTTCTCTGAAGGCGAAGATTCTCGAACCAACAGCATCAGCTCGCTTCTAAACGGCTCAGCCAAGCGTGAAAACTGGTTCGTAGACGCCTTAAACGGCGGCGTTTCAGGACTCGAGCGAGGTCGTTCCGAAGCCTCTTCTATGCTTTCTGAAGTACCTGATTATCTTTTCGGGTTAGATAATAATTCAGAGGAAACACAACAGCACCAACACCACCGTGAACCACGACTCAAAGACCATCGGCCACTTATCCATGACAACGTTTCCAATTCGGATCCGGGTTCTCCAGCTCCGGCTGTGTCGTCCCCTTTTTGTTCCACGTCATCAGCACCGAACCTTCCTCCTGTTAAAACCAAGCTCGAAAATCCAGTTGCTGACGTGGATTCTAATTTCAAGGAGAATAAAATTGAAGCTGAAACGGGTGGGCAAGTACAAGTACAAGTACAACCGCAACTGAATACTACTTATCAGAGTACCCCTGTAGTACAATACCCTCCAGAAGGTGCTCATTCGGGCCATCCTGCTGGTCCGGTTCCGGTTTACTACATTACGGGTCAACCCGGAAATGTGCCTTACCACCCGGTTCATATGCAGCCACACGCGTCACACTATCCCTTCGTTCAACAACCATATCATGGAGTGATGCAACCACAGGTTCCAATCGGGTACCATCAATTGGTCCCGGGTTCGGGTCAAGTATATGGTGCGGGATTGAGGAATGTAAACCCCGTGCAACCCTACAGTCCATCGGCAGCGGTGGCTCGCGATGGTTATAAACAACAGGTGTATCAAGCCGTGCCGAATTCTGGTGTGGTTCCGGTTTATTCAGCTACGGCAATGAAGAGTGGGGAGGAACTGCAGAGAGGTGGAGCAGAGTTTGGGACGGGTCGGGGCACAAATTCGCTGAATAACTGAGCGAATTTTTTAGTATTTGTTTTGCAGATGTTAAATTATTTTGATTGTGCAAATGGTTGCTTAATTTGTGTGTTTGCCGTTTCAGATTTTTGTTTGGGTTTAATACAGGAAAAAGTCAAGGATGATTGTTATTTTGATAAAATTGTTTGAGCAAGCAATTCAATTACTCAATTTGTATATATTGAATAGGTCAATGTTAATGATTGATTGATATTTCGTATTGCTACAAATGTGAGGATATAATTCTTCCGTATATTATTTACTGGACATGTAAAACCAAACAATTTGACTTGTTTAAAATTGGTGTGACAATGGTACATATGTAGTAACAATTTATGGTGCTGTTAAAGGAACAAAACTTTTAGCATTGGTCTTGTTATTTTTGCTGTCATAGTGGATGCAAGTGATTGGCTTTGATGATGCATAGACAATTATGCAAAACATGGCTTGCCTTTGGAATAGCTTGTGGCTGGTATCTTTATGCAGAGATGGGACTCTAGAGCGCAAAGACATGAACAAAGAAACTTATTTTAGACCTTGTGTAGTTTAGAAATTTTAGCCCAAAAATCTGTATGTATCATAGGTGCAATTTGTTGATTTGTGGAAGTTCCTTCATGGACAAGTAGTTTATTTTGTGTTGACTAGAAGTTATTTTCTTTTGGGTGTATTTAAGTCTTTTATTGTACTACTATCACTGTATCACATAGAAAGAGTAAAAACTTATTTTTGTGTAATCACCATCTATAGATCGTAAAGAATTTGCACTATTGGTTCATGTAAAACTAGTTTTGAAACGTAATAAATCTGTTGCTGGTTTATTAGAATGCTTGTTTTTCAGGAGCTTAACCATAATCAATTTGGGACCATGAACTTTCGTTTAACAAAATTGTTCAACGAGTTGTGATTCACTCATTGCCAATCATGTCATACCATATTCGTAATGATTGACTTAGTTGCTCTATTATTATTATATTATCTAACTAGAAAACAAGAGGATATGTCACAATAATACTATATAGAGGGGTATTGTAAAAAAAATACTACTATATAAAGAGGTGGTTAGGGGTATTAAGAATGGAACTAACTCAAACAAATATTGCAAATTGATTTACACAAAATAGAAAATTATAAAAAAATAGAATGGAACTAACTCAATTTTTCTTCTTCAATCGTTTCGATTCGATTTGCGTTTTTTGTTGGGGAGTTAGGAGAAGCCCTGCGAAAACAACAACTAACTAATGAATCGAACCACCAAGAGACTTGGATGCCACATCTCCACCCAAGAGGGGAAGTTTGTGATGAACTACGGATGAAGTAAGTGTTTAGTTGGTGTGAAAGAAATGGGGTAAGTGCGCCTAATTATAGTAGGTGTCGTTGATCAAAATTTTGTTGGGAATTTAAGTGTGAGTGGTTAGTCCCATATAGGCTAGGAATAAGCTAAATAAAAGATATATAAGAGAGGGAACTCATATATTTAATGCCTTAAGGTTTTGGGTGGAGATGTGGCGTCCAAGTCTCTTTGTGGTCCGGTTCATTGACTAGCTCGTTGTTGCTCCCGGCGCTCCTCTGGACTCCCCTACAAGTGGTATCAAAGCCAAGTTTGGCTTGGCGGGAGAGCGGGAAGTGGATCCCGATTTGGATCAAGCCTAGCGATGTGGGTGACTCACACTTGAGGGGGAGATTGTTGGGTAACCAGGTGAGTGGTTAGTCTCACATCGACTAGGAATGAGCTAAATGAATGATATATAAGAGACCCATATACCCATTGTCTTAAGGTTTTGGGTGGACATGTGGCGTCCAAGGCTCTAGGGGGTCCGATTCATTGGCGCCTAGCTCGTTGTTGCTCCCCGGACTCCCCCAACAAATTTTTGATGATAAATTCGGTTCAATGAAATTCTACCCGTTGAGGCACATTTACCACAACAACTGTCATCCACTCCTTTTCCTGACACAAATGACGGAGATTCAAATGATTATTAAAGAAATTTGACGGAATATAGGTCGTCGCTTAATAGTGTTGGTGGAATCTAAATCGTTGAAACATAGAACATATATGTGAAAATTCTGCAATTTTTTTTACAAGTACGTTACCACATGGTACTGAAGTTCAGTACCAAGGTACCGTGTCTATTCTATTTCAAAATTAGTTGACACGGTACTTTGGTACCGTACCAGTTCGATACCTTGGTACCGTACCAGTTCGATACCTTGGTACCGTACTTGGAGTGTATGGCGGTACTAACATATAGAACGTGGTTCAATAATATAGTAACGTATCCATTGAAAACTAAAAAAAAAGGATGCGCTTGAAATTTTTCTGTTCATTAAAAGTAGTTTTGTCTTTTCGTAGGGTCAAAGGATGATTTGTGAGTAGAGGGTATTTAAAAAAGGCCATTTTTTTTTGGGTCAAAATTGTCTGATTTTCATTGATGGTGGGCAAGGCCCAATCCAGTACAATAACTAGGGGGTGCAAACAGCAAACCAACCTAGGGGGTGCAAAAAGGCCATTCTTCATTGCTGCCTCGTCTGTTGCTTCCCAAACAAAGAAGCCTTATCTCCCGAACTAAGATCCCACCCTCAAAGTATAGCTTGAGGTGTGCTACTATTAAAACCCTACTTTTGTTATACACACACCCTTTTTCGAAAGTTAACTTACAAAAGTTTATTTTTTACACTCACTAGTGTATTTTTCTGTGCAACCCAGACTCAAAATATAGAAAATAAAATAGGAAAGAACTAGTTTTTATAATCATTATAATTTTAGGTGCAATTTGTATAATCTTTATTTTTTGTTTCAAAACAGAAGCAAGCTGTATAAACCAGTCCATAACA
Source organism: Astragalus glycyphyllos (assembly GCA_963573325.1). NCBI lineage: Eukaryota > Viridiplantae > Streptophyta > Magnoliopsida > Fabales > Fabaceae > Astragalus > Astragalus glycyphyllos. The sequence goes on from OY754310.1 coordinate 68,364,953, forward strand.
GCAAGAAGCACAAGTGAAGTGGACCCAAAATAATTTTAGGTGCCCACAATACTTTCCTCAGTTTATGTTTATGTAGCGTAGTACTCCAATATTAATTGAGTTGCAAATTTTGTATTGACGGCTCCCCCCAAATTCCAATGATTTAACTTTTTGATTCATTGAGCATTCAACGTGCTTTCATAGCTCAGTTGGTTAGAGCACCCGTTTAGTAAGCGGGAGGTCTTGAGTTCAACTCTCAATGAAAGCATTTTTACTTTTTTTAAATTTAAATTATAATAAATACTCAAATTTGTTGAAAAAGTTGTAACACATGAAGATGACATTGACATTCCTGTACACCATGATCATGACACTAATAATCATTAAACTACATTACATTTACATGGTTTGCTACCATTAGACCTCATTTATTGAGAATGACAGAAAATTATGTACACATGACCAAATAAATTATCTCCCTCTCTCCTGAGATAATGTGAAACAGAACATATATTGTTCTATATCTATACAAAAGGGAAGAAAATCCAAGAGAGAATGAACTGTCTATATATTGCATGAAGATGAAGGAATCCTCCTCCTCTACTTTGAATTTGAAGATGGATGATTATTGACATTTGTTTTTGTTTCCATGCAACTCTCAACTAGTGGATTTGATGGAAACAAGAGGAGGAGGACGTAACTCAAAGTGTGCTTTACTATTATTATATTTTTCACCAAAACCACCTATGCATATTGTGTCACCCCTACCATGCCATGTTCCATCTTGTACATTGTTCATCTCCAGCGTTCTAGACTCCTGCACCATATTACAATTTACAAAATTTTCAATATAATGATCAATGACCCCAATTATAATATGCATAACCAAATTGAGAAGGGTAGAAAATTACCTGGCATAATGTACAACAAGGACAGGCAAAATGGTAAACACAATCGTCCAAGGAACTATCACTACCCTGAAAAAGGTAACCATGTATTACATGCTGCATTATTAGTTGGTCTTAGAATATATTACGCAATATCATATGAAATTTGAGAAAATTTATATTTAATTAATTCATTTGCAAGTATGGCACCACACCAGCCTGTTATGCATATACACATTACAAATACAGATCATAAAACCCACACATCCTTATCCTACTCCTCACACAATCTACATGAATTGCCATTTAATCTGAATACAAGGTGGGTACAACATAAATTATTTCATAAAGAATATTTGGAGTGTGGTCCCCTACCAATAATTTCATTTAAAAAAAATATAGGGAGCAATTAGTACCCACGATATCCATAGACTATATATACAGAGTCATTATTATAAAAAATAAAAAATTACAGAAAATACCAACCTTGATGTTGAATTTCTTTCTAATAAGTGAGCGGAAGAATCCTAAATATGCTCCAACAGAGACAATGAAAGCAACTGCTAGGTAAAGAAAGCAATGACGTCTCGTGACAGCAAAGGCAATCAAGCTTAGAAACACACCCATTGCAAGAATCAAATATGCCACTGCCTGCAAAACAAACACAAAATAGTTCAAATTTTCAATTCTAATACTATTTCAACATTTTTACAAACACAAACACGCCCTTTGACTTTTGAATTGACTATACCTGAATGTAGCAAGGACCAAAACCAGCTCTCTTCATATTCTTCCCAAATCGATAACATGGACAACTGCAACACAAAACACATGCAAAAGACAAAACAATGATAATCAACCATGATTAATATTCCAAAAGAAAAGGAAACAAATAGCTTAATGCAAATTGCTTACAATGTGGATTCAAGAGCAATGCGACGATCATCAAAGCAATCAAGAAGTTCACCCTCCCACATCCTGAAAACTCCACCAAAAACTCCACTCTCTTCGTCTTCCTCCATGGTTCCAAGCTTCCCCCATTTTCCTTGAGCAGCTTTCAAAGCCACAGAAGAACATAACACATCAAAGTCCAAAACCGCAACACCATCTAGCAATTTCTCTTTCTCTTCGTTCTCTCCCACCCTCTTCTCTTGCTTCTCCAAATCTCCCATTGCTCCTAACTTCAAAATTCTTGTTTATGAGCAAATCAAAATAATTAAGGTTTTTCAAAGATACCTTTCGGGGGGGCTTTGCTTTATGGGTGTTGAGAAGGTGAAGAAAGAGAAATTATAAATGGAAAAAACATTACAAAAATATTAGAGGATAAGATAACGACGATTCCTTTTGTTGGTGTTTGCGTACGTGGATGCATTCATGAATCTTTTTTGGGTTCGCGGGTAAATAGTTGTTGTGGGACCTAAGCTATGTCTCCATTATAAGGGGCGCAGCTGTTGCCACGTGGTAACAACAATATTGTTGTCTTTTTTTTTTGTTGCCAATATTGCTTTTGGTGTAATAATTCTTATTCTTATTCTTCTCTCCACTACAATTGGGGAATTGAGGAATAATAGCTTGGTTTTATTTTTAGTGGGTAATGAATAATAATATAATAGTATTTGGTATTTTTGTCCAAAAAATAATATCTAATTTTTAACTACTTATTTTTGTTTCTGTGCTTTTATTTTTGCAGTCAAAAATAGTCAACACACTAAGAATAAAGATGTAAAGAAGCTAAATCCATATCCACCAAAATTAATATAATAGCTACTTCTCGCCATTTTCTTTTCTCTCTGCTTCCTCGCATATATAGGACAACGATGGAGTGACATTCTAAATTGAACATCTAGTTGTTTTAATAAATCTTATCAACAATCAAAATAAAAAGGTTGACAAAAAAAATAAGAGTTTTTTCTTTCTAAAGTTATAAGCATGTATATACATTAGATCCACCATTGACTATACCTTTCATACAACCAAACCAAGTAACTGAGGAAGTGCAGCGAGATGGAAAGTTATAAGCTTGACAGAAAAAAGTTCTAAATTGACAATATTATAAGTAATATTTTCAATCACACTGGCTATATATGTAACCAATACACAGGATGTTATACACATTTATATTTATATTTTATAATATAATAGTATAAATCTTTTATATTTATGGTTATTGACCAAGAAATATTTTATATTTATGTTTGTTGACCAAAATATACTAATTATTTTATTCTATATGTTAAATAAAATATTAATAAATTAAATTAATTAAAGTAAGTAAAGTCAATATTTACATCCCCTATGCGGCTAGTCGCTAGGGGCGGGAAACTGCGTTTTTTTTTTCCAGCAATGAACCCCCCAAAAATGATGTTCCTTCTTCACTTGGTATTCCTCTATTTACGTGGCAATCGCTCACACTTTGTTAATGTTTCCTGCATTGACTTCTGCTTAAATACTTCAACGATGTTTTCCACGTGTTTTGCTGTGGAAATTACAATGGCCTATACCTGCATTTTTATTTAAACTGTTTATTTGTTCTTGAATTTCCTAGCCAATTAAACAAGGCGCAAACGTTTTTCATAGATAAAAACGCGACCCGTCTTCAAGAGTAATGGATCCCAGTTATTTTATAATTTAATATAGTCTCTCCTCCGTTCTTCTCTAACCCCCCATCCAGTTTTTTCTACGAAATAGCGGCAACATCTAGGTTGATCAAATTATTCAAGAACAAAGATTTGATTCAAGAACAAAGATTTTCCGTACTTCTCGTTCAGCTTTCATAAACCATTGCATGCACTCTCTTGCTTCATCCTCTCCCTCTATCTCACAAATTGAGGGATTTAGCAAAGCTTGGCTCTTGCAAATCGGTGACACCATCGTTGAAGAGGGATCCACTTCTGGATAATGCGGCGGTGGCTGAGGTGTCGACAATATGAATCGACGTTGTATCATTGACATTGTGTCATCGACACTTACGACAAGCGTTGGTCATAGTGATGGTGTCCATCCATCTGCGGGTAACCTTCGGGAACCAATCTTCTTATATTCACTCTTCCATTTTCTCAATTATTTGTTATCTGTATATTTTATTTTTATATTCTTCCCCTGAATTTCAGATATCACTCAAAAATTATAGGATAAATTTGTGAATGAGGATAATGTTTTGTGAACAATGAAGAAGCAAATTTGAAGTTTTAGAAGATTGATTCTCCAATGGATCATTTTTTGGGTTGGTGTTTCGTGATTGTTTCTCTCATATTTCTTTCCACTGATTTTTTTTGGAAAAGCACCAATTATTTGTAGACAATTTAAATCAAATTTAAATGGTTGTAAACTGAAGCACTAGCTGAGGTTAAAGTTGCCTTTGATAACATGACATTTTTTTCTAAATAAATGTTTCTGTTTTGTAGGATTAAGGCTTCAGAAAGGGCATAAATATTTACTCCCTGGGTATTTATACGTCATCTTGAGTTTACTTGGACTGTCTATGAAACCATCAGGTGTATTAATATTTTTATTGTAGGCTTCTTTTTTGTATTCTACTAATAATGAACATTTTCTAAAATCACCTGCATATGGAATACCTGCAAGTCAATGAGATAGTGTTTTCCATATTTCCATGGTTGGCAAAGATAGCTATTGATAGCAGTCTTCCTTTGGTGACTTTTAATTAATGGCACCATTTACTTCTTTTTTGGTTTTCTGTATACTTCATTAGTCTACTATGTTCTCTTAGGGTATGTTTGGGAGGGGGTTTTAGGAGGGGAAGGGAGGGGAGGGCATATTTTTCAATGTAGAATTGAGGAAGCCATAAAATATCTCTAAACATGAATCAAGTGTGATTAGAAATGTTATATTGATATCTATCAACTTGTTCTTTTAATTTTTTAAAATCTCCAATACATATTAAAATATAGACTAATCTTTTTCAAGCCCTCCCCTCCATTCCCATCTCAAAACCCCCTCCCAAACATACCCTAAAGTTAGTTTTTGTATTGAAGAATCAAGTGTTGTGGTTGACAAAAGTGCTTAATCTATCTCTTAGATATTATGTTTCTGGAATTCAATTTGTTTTGATAAAGATTCACTTCAAACCTATTCTGAGGGTCTTACTTTCTTTTATTTTTTCTTTTGTTTACTCCTGTTGAGCCATAATAATCATTTTCAAATTCTGATTGTTGTTCAATTGGAATGAGGGTTTTGTAAAGATGCAGATGGTAGAATTGCTAAAAAGGATTAAATAGGTATTACATTGTATCAGGCACGAATTATATGTGTACAACACCAACATGTTTAGAAAACTAAGGGACTTGATGTTGAGAAGATTTAGAGGTATATAGAAAATTGTTGTTTTAAACATTCTTTCCCTTTGTCCATTTGTTACAGGAAAACAACTAACAAATCTATACTTATTATATTGCTTCTATTTTCATTGAGTTGTCCTTTACAAAAGACACTCTTTGATTTGATCTTTTGGTTGCTTTCGAAATCTTAAACAGGTTGTCTTGCAATATGCATGATTTGGAAAAAGGAAAGCATTTTTATAACTCCATGTTCCTTTTATTTTGTTTTTCCATCTTTGAATTCATTACACTTCAATTGTGACTAAGGTGTTTGGAATGTGTAGACTCTCATATGATTCTTATAGTTATTTTATTTTCCTTACATTTTTACACGATAAATTAGATATCTTAAGCTTTTTTGTTTTTCATGTTTAGGTTCTTTCATGATCCTTACTTTAAATATAAGTTCAAAGGACCCATGGCTTACTTGGTATTTGGATTTCTGTGAATTTTGCTTTCATGCCTTTCTTTGTCAAATATTTTCCATTGCAATTGTATGATATTTAATTTTTTTTTCATGAAGCACGGTGTTGATATAATAATTCAGTTGAAAGAGATATTGAACTAACACACAGGATGATTTAACTAAGTGTAGCCTTTACACTATTTTAATGGAAGGACACATTTAGTCGGAGGGACCAATTAATGCAAGCATACTTCTACGTATGCCTCAACCAAAATGGATGAGTGTTGATTTCATTACTTATGAAATAAATAGCAGGTTTATCATCAATTGTTATTGTCATCTACTTATAATTTGTCTCTTATATCTATTATATATGTTTTTTTTAATCTTATATTTTACTATTGTTTGTGTAGCTGTTTAACCGTCAAATGAGTTATGCTAATTTAATTTCATTCAAATTAACTAACTATGTTTTTGTTTTCAGATTCTTCTATTTGATAAATGGTAACTCATGACTGTGTGATGTCTAACATAAAACAATATGGAGAGTGATATCGGTCTTGGGCACAAGTAATTGAGCTATGGTACTTAACTTTCTCATAGTCAAATATTTCTTTTATTTATTCCATGTTACAAAATTCAGATCTATGTTACCAAACATTATTTTAGATTAGTGATACTGGGTTAGTAATTCAAGAGAGCTAATTCAAAGCTTTGCATTATTGTTCACAAAACATTTGGATTGTCACTTCTGTTCATTGCTTCTGCTCATGTCAAAGGTATCAAACAGAGCAAAGCTATTGCGGCATCACATGGACCAGCAGTAGTGGCCATTTGTTTCGTCACAAAGATAACCTCATCTCTTTTGTTCTCACTACAAAAAAAACGCTTATTTGCGAGGGACATTAGCGAGGGAATAACATTCCCTCGCTAAAACTGACTTTAGCGAGGGAATGTGATTCCCTCGCTAAAACTGACATTAGCGAGGGAATTAGCGAGGGAATTTGAAAATTTGACCGTTAGCGAGGGATTTAGCGAGGGAATTTGAAAAATTTCCGTCGCTAATTGTTTGGAGGGAAAATTCAGTCAAATTCACGCGAATCAAGGAAATTAGCGACGGAATTAGCGAGGGAATTAAAATCCCTCGCTAATTAAAGTGGTTTTTAGCGACGGAATTTGAGTTCCCTCGCTAATTAAAGTGGTTTTTAGCGACGGAAAGTAGTTCCCTCGCTAATTTTTTTAATTTTTTTTACTTAAATCTGTCACTCACTCACTCACTCACTCACTCACTCTTCTTTCTCACTCTTCTTCTCTCCTCTTCACCCTTCCTCTTCCCTTCCTCTACTCTCCACCACCACCACCATCACCACCACACAACCAACCAACCACCCTCACTCTTCTTCTCTCCTCTTCACCCTTCCCTTCCTCTTCCTCTACTCTATCTCTCTCACCTATAAATCCTAACCCACCACCACACAACAACAACCACCACCACACAACCACCACACAACAACCACCACCACACAACAACCACCACTCGCGACACCACCACCACCACCACCACCACCACCTTCTTTCCTCTTCCTCTCTTCTCTCTCTCTCTCTCTCTCTCTCTCTCTCTCTCTCTCTTACACAATTTCCACTTTCACTCTTCTTCTCTCCACCTTCTTCCACCACCACCACACCACCACCACCCACGAGACCACCACCACACCACCACCACCCACGAGACCACCACCACCACCACCTACGAATTTCTTTCCTCTTTCTCTCCACCTTTCACCACCACCACCACCACCACCACCACCACCACAACAACAACCACAAAATTAATAATATAATATAATAAAAAACTGATTTTAAAAATAATATAATAATAAATATAAAAAACAAACCATTTAAATTAAGACACGTGTCAGTCAGAATTTGAAAATTTGCACAAATTTTGAGGCAACATTAGCGAGGGAATTAGCGAGGGATTCAAATTCCCTCGCTAATGATTAGCGAGGAAGGTATTAGCGAGGGAACCGGTTCCTCGCTAATTCCCTCGCAAATGACCATTAGCGAGGGATTTTGGTCAGTTTGCGAGGGAAATTTCCCTCGCTAATCCCTGATTTTTTTGTAGTGTCTATAATCCTCCCTTCTCTTCGTCTATTCTCTTCTGTTCTAAATCTCCCATGTTGTTGAACACGTCTAATTTTTGCTTTCTTATTCAAAAACAATTCTTTGTTTCATCTTCTTCATTTTTGTAAAGTTTGATTTTTGGAGCGGGTGCTTGAATTAAACTACATCACTTGGGGCTTTTTGTGTGCACAGTAATATGTTATGTATACCTTTTTTAGTGATTGATGCATTCAACAAGGACTATCAGGGGGAGATGGGTTTTCTTTCATGTATTTAGTATAGATATATTTATGCTATTTGTGTCAGCTTTGTAGCTTAAGCAAATCCAGCATAAGGTGGATCCGTGCCTGTTGACATCTTCTTTTGGTTATAACAAAAAGGAAACCTGCACTATACTTTAATTTTGTATCTATATTTGTTGAGTTGTGCTCTATCCCTTTTTTCAGGTATCTCTTGCCCTTTTAAAAGGAAATAATGTTTAGTGAAAGCAGCTTTAAGAAATTGTTATGCAACAACCTACAAAGTATGGGATTCAAACGAATTGAATGATGGGTAAAGTGGAGGGGAAGAACACCGTGGGGGATTAAAGAGGGAGAGAGTGAATACAAGATGATGAAGAAATTGTCTATAGGTTTGTACTTATCATTATCAACATATGTACAATCTCTTTAACTACAAGTTTGGTTGTAATGGATTATGTTGGTTTGTACCTTTAACTTCTTAACTTAGACGCTTCAACTCTACGGACATTGTACTTGGTATGTCAAAGTCTTTGTTTTGCTGCGACTAAATGGAGTTTGTATAGCATGTCTGTTGGTTTGTTAACTCGCTTGTGATGCTTTTATTAGTTGTCGTTTCCGACTCTGCCTTAGTATATAATTTTTGTCCCATAAAGTTAGAAATGTTTGATGTCATTAGGGCATCCTATTTCCCCCACTGGAGTTAATGCTTCTTATCCAATTAGTATCACTGTTCATAAACATAAGCGGGTCTCAGTAAGCTATTAATGTAATCCAGAATTTTTATAAGCTGGACGAAATATAATTACTTGGGAAAAATCTCATACCCTTAAAACGTTGAATTAGGGAAAAGCAATTAATCCGATTACTATTACATAAATTTTGAAATGTTATTTGTTATGTACGCAAAACAATCTAGCCAACCTTGTGCTTCGCACGGGTGATAGGGCTAGTTTTTTATGAACGGGCAATTTTATATTGAAATTCTATTAAAAAATACTTTATATTTAAATAAATATTTTTTTGTCAATTTTAAAAAGTGAGGGGATGACACTTGAAACCTTCACACTGTTAAAAAGACTTATGAAGCTTATTACATTTAATTTACCCTACTAAAACCCGCCATATATCAAATGATTTTTTTTGGTCATGTGACAACCCTTTAGGGGAAAAAAATGAAATCATAAATCCTAAAATTATGATATCATAATATTAATTAACAAGATGAGTACCAAACTAAGTTTTGATTTGAGGGTAACTTGTTCAGATCACAAAGTCTCAAGTTCGAGTTTCGAGGTGTGGTAAAAACTTTATTAGGAGAGGAGAACCACATAGCCCGACAAAGTTGAATAAAAACGTTGACAATCAGATACACTGGCATAAATTAGTTATCGACAAAGCAAGTAGATACAGTGCACCAATAACACAAAAACAAAAAAAACATTAACGAGATGATTAGATAAACCTTTTAAATATAGTTTTTTTTTACACTAACTCGATCAATGCATTTCATTCAAAATACCAACTAGAAAATAAGCTAAAGGAATTGCGAGGAGCATAGGTTACAAATACTTGTACCAAGGCATAAGCAGTATCATTCATTGATTGTTTCGTAAATTTTTTTTTGTAATCGTTCTTTAAACTGAGAATGGATCTACATGTAGTAACTATATTGAACCATATTCAGATCATTGTGGGTTCATAGCATAAAAACCATCTGCCACTTTCTTGCAGCCTGTCACAAAGGTTATGGCACTGAGGTTCTCATTAGCAACCCAAGCAAGAGATTTAAAAAAAGTCCAAGCTTATTATATAGTAAGACTAGGTTCCCTTTGCCGTCATGTTATTTGATGGTTTGCTCTTGGTTTTCCCTATTGAGAACCGAAACCCCGAAAGCGTGATCATTCAAAGGAAGATTTTATTACTCGTTTTAAAGAGCGATAACGACAGTTCGCGGTAAACGTTATCATGTCTTTAAGAAGTATTCTAACTGGTATCCTAGTGTCGTGTAATATATCATATTAATCTTACATGAACCTCAAGTAGTCAAAAAATTTCAAGTGTTATTTTCGTGCTGTGTCCCTCAATGGTATAAAAAGCACCCTTATGATCCTACTCAACTCTAGTTTTATTGCCAATGCTAACTTAAATATGTGAATTAATCAAGATACTAAGATTGCATCAACTAACTACATTTAACATTTCCCAGCACCAACCATTATTGTAGAACCTAACATATGAAATTATCAAGTTGTAAGTACTGAAAATACCAATCATATATATAATACGTAGAGTATAATGGACAATTGTTTGAAGTAGCAGGCATAGTCAAGCCAACTAAAATCAAAAAAAAGTAAATGGCCAATTTAACAAAATTTATGCTTATTAGCATTCTGTTAGTGCATACTGCATAGGCAGCAAATGAAACAAAAGCTCTTAGCTAGTCACAAAAGAAAGTAGGCTCAGTACTTTTTCTTCTTTAACCAATCAAACATCATCAATTTGGAGAGCTAAATTCTGATGTTATGTTTGGTTGTAACTAGTACTATACCTGTGCATCTGCACGGGTGATACTGTATTTCTTATAATGTGCTACAAATCCATAAATATATTGAAAATTGTAAAATGTAATAAAAGAAAAACGCATGAGCTGATGGAAAAAAAAATATTTCAAGCTGCTTAAAAAAATTGTGTTGCAGAAAGTTTAAAAAAGTCAATATCGTCTTCAAATCTTAAAAACGGAGTAAAATTAGAAAGAAAAAATTGAGATAAAAATAAGATGAAAGAATAAACAAATTAGAGAAAAAGAAGATACTTTTAAAGTGAATCCAGCAACATTGCAAGCATCGTGATTGCCTCACCCCGTGGCCCCACTGTAGCTACCACTACGCCCTAAAAAGTTCAAGTTGCGTAAAGTTAAAAAAGTTAGTACCTTCTTCAAATGTTAGCGATTATAGCTCCCCGTAGCCGCCCCTCTTTGTCGCTCCCCGTTACTGTCCCACATCGTCGCTCCTCGTCGCCCCCCCAATCGACACGTGGGGACTTATATTTTTGGTAGTTTGATGACTAAGTAAATAGTTACAGTTTTGATTTAAAAGCGTTAAGTGAAAAGCTTAAATAACGATTTGAAAAATTTGGAAGATGCCTTTATTAATTATTGCAAAAGGCCAATCGTATAAGTTGTTTCCCGTCAAGAGTCAAAAGTAAAATAATCATTTATAAAACATAAAGACATTTGTGAAAATAAGGTATAAAGTATTTGTATTTCAAAAAATAGCAATGAATAAAATCAGGATTTTAGTATTGAGTGTTTAGATTAATTAGATAACAGAAGTTTATTAGTAAAATACGGTGTAAAATTATTAGTTAGATCTCAGAGCATATTAATATGAAGTGTTTGTATTTCGATAACTTGTAATCTTTCACCATCGAGAATCAAAATCAAGATAAAAAACAATTAATTTGACAACGTCTAATATTTTTCTTGTATATACTCCTAAATATTCATGAAAGCAAAATATAAAATATTATTATAGCCCCAACGTGTTATGTTTTCGCATAAGAAGTCAAAAGTCATAATACAAAATGATTATAACAATAACATGTAATTATTAACCGTCGAGACTCCAAAGTAAAAAGTATAACATGTAAAATAGAGATTTTAGTATTAGGTGTTTTGATTAAATAGATTGTAGAAGTCCGTTTCTTAAATATTGCTTGCGGCGATAAAATCGTACTGAGAACGGATAATGCTTCATAAAAATTAATTTAAATTAAAATATTTTCCAATAAGAAAAAAGTAGATGGAGAAACATAAAGATAAATAGAGAGAGGGAATACAAAAGAAATAAAATAGGAAAGAAATAAGAGAGGAGAAAGAAGGGAGTAAATAGAGATAGAGAGAAAATAAAAGAAATAAAGGAAAAGAACGAAAAAAGAGAGAAGAGAGATGAGATATTAGAAGAAAAATAGAGAGGTAAAAGAAAGAAATAAAGAAAAGGTAGAAAGGAGAGAGAGAGACGAAAAACTAAAAAACATAAAAGCAAAAAACAAAATATGTTGAAGGGCCCGTTTGTTATAGATTAAAAAATAAATGATTTTGTTGTTAAATAATTTAGAGATTAGTTTTTAGAAATTTTTAAAAAATTGAGAAGTTGTTTTGTGTTTGTGTAACATACTAAAAATCAGTTATTTTAAAAAAATTCTTCTTTAAAAAAAGATTTCATGAGAAGTTACTCAAAAAAGATTCTTATTTTAAGGATGAAAATGATTTTTCAGAGAAGCAAAAACAAACACAATCAGGATCGCTAAAAATGATTTTCTAATTAAAAAAATGATTTTTCTCATAAAAAAGTTGTAACAAATGATTTTTCTCATAAAAAAATTGTAACAAAATATATTCATTTATATATTATAAAGACAAAATATAAAAGATAATTAGTGGTAACAAAAATTTGGTCAAAAAAATTATAAAATAAGAAAATTTTGAGTGAGAAATATTTTTTTATGAAATGATAAACACGAGAGTGTGAATGAATTTGATAGAAAAAAATTAAAATTTTGAGGAGATCTAAAAAAGAGAGGAGAGAGAGAGAGGAGAAGAGAAAAATAAAGGTGAATAAAAAGAGAAAATGTTGGAGAGAGAGAAAAGAAAGAAGAGAATGGGGGAGAGAGAGAGAGGAAGGAACATGAGAGAGAGAATGTGATAAAAAAGAGAAGAAAGAGAAAAAAGATATGATCAAAAAAGCATTTTTGTCTTTTAGTGACACATTTACATTTTTACCCTTAATTATTTGAGGTGTCACTTTTCTCAAATTGGCAAATAGGTATTTTTCATACGTGGTTAAGTTGTATAAATATATATTTAGATTTAGATTAGATTAGATATATTAGATTTGTAAAGAATCTGTCAAATGACTTTTTCTGTACATCAGTTATGGACTATGGTATACAATTCATACAATCAGGTATTCCGAAGAATTTGAATTTTTTTTTGATAAGAAAAGAAATTTTATTGAGAAAAATCTAGTTCCAGCATCATATGTGCGGGATCTACCCACTTTCTATGAAGGATTGTAAAGGGCACAAATATCATGTGCTAGAAGAACTAGACCAAAACAAATACACCAACTGTCTTGAGCTACATGGCTAAAACAAATACACCAAAATAAATACACCAGCTGTTTTGAACTTAAAATATGTTAACAAGACATTGGCATAGAGTGTTTGCAAATCGACGCTCTACTTCTATTTTTTATTTTTAGCTAAACAATGAAGATTAAAAGCATTAATAAATTAGTTAGTCCTCCTTTTCCCAAATCTAACGGAACTATAAAAATTGTTTAGTCAATGATTCTCCTCTTCCTCCGTAGATGTATTCATTTAAGGCTTAAATATGTTTTTCGTCTCTACAAATATAGTTATTTTTCAAATAAGTCCGTATAAAATTATTTTTTTAAATAAATCCTTGTAAAATAACTTTTTTTTAAATACGTCTTTCTGTTATTGAGACGTTACAAAAAAGCTGATGTGTCATTTAATATTCATTTTTGTTTTATTTTAAATGATTATTTGGCATGCCAAGTCACTATTATTTATTTATTTATTCATTATTCCTCTTCTTCTCCACTCCTCATCTCCATTACCATCTTCAACCAAAGCTCAAGCACAACCCAGGAAAAGAGAAAAACAGCATGCCATCATCACCCCTAACTCTGGCGACCTTTCGTCGGAAACCACCACACCACCAACCAATAAGAACAGTAAATACCAAGTTTATCACCGCAAAGAAAGGAGGAAGAATGAACTCAATATATCTGGAAACATGTTTATGGGGGGCGAGAAGGAACATGGAGAGGATTTCGCAACAGGGATGATGAGGATATCGCTCGGATCTCGAAATTGTAGCCAAAATTAGGGGTTAGGTTTTCAGATCGAAACGAATCGTATTAATGGTGAAATCAAAATTAGGTTTTCAAATTGAAATTAGGGATTTGGGGAAGCTCTATTAGGGATTCGAGAATGAAGATTGGGAAGGAAGAAAAGTGAAATCGTTGCAAGAGTGTGCAGTGTTGCAGAATCAGTTTTGGATTTGGATTTGGAGATTTACCCGTTGATGATTTCTTGATGATGGAAGTAATGAAGAATCTAGATTTCAAGCCTTTGGTGAGGTGTCTGGAGAGGGTGGTTGTGAAGAATCTGGAGCGTGAGATTTTTGTTGAAGAGGTCGAACAAGATGAAGGAAACCTCTTTCAATGTTCTTACAGGCTCTGGAAATTTGAACCTGCAGCTTGGGGAATCTAAAGGAAATTTGAACCTGTAATGGTTGAAAATAAAAGATGAACCTGATGGAAGTTTAGTTGAGATAGAGAAAGAAAAATTAGAAGATTTGTTAACGTTGTTGGTGGTTTGTGGTTGCTGTGATGACATAAAAAAGGGATTGTTGAATATGGTAGGAGGGAGCTTTGCTGTCATGATTTGGGTTTAGCGTTGATGGCTTGAAAATGACAACTGCGAGAGAGAGAGAGGGAGAGAGAGAGAGAGAGAACTCGTAGAGAGATCAGCGAGAGAGAGTAATTGTAGGAATTAATTAGTCAGCAAACTTAAATAAAAGAAAGTAAAAGAAAAATGACATAGAAAGTCAAATAGGACTAAGTCAATGCCTACATGTAACTCTGTTAGCCACATCAGCGTATAGCTAACAAAAAGTTAACGGAAGGGTATATTTAAAACAATAAAATTTTGCAGGGATTTGTTTAAAAAAAATAATTTTGCAGTGACTTATTTGAAAAACAATTATATTTGCATGGACGAAAAACATATTTAAACCTTCATTTAACCATTTGTTGTCCCAATTCTTTTTTCTATGGTGTTACTATAAAATTATGTGGAGTCAAAAGCGTTCTGTAAGTAATGTTTTTTGTGTTCATATTTAGAATATCGTAAGATTTCATGATACTTGGATTGGAGATCAAGTTACTGAAGCACATGAAGTTTGTCAAATTAATGAAGCACATGAAGTTTGTCAAATTAATTATTAACAGTTGTCAAACATGATTTGAATCTGAACTTAGAGATAACTTAAAAAAGATCATTAGAAACGACTTTGAAGTTTCAAATTGTAGGCCAAATAACGCAACAATAATCTCCATCCAAAGTAACAACAATAAATTAATAGAGAACACACAAATTTATATGCAGACAAACACCTCAACAAAAATTCCACAAACCGCTATGTAGGAATCTGGTATATATATGTCGGAATCCGCTGTCATATGGGTAGCTAACAGAAACCAACCATTGAGGAGTTTTTCTTCTGGGGTCATCACAATATCAGAGAATGGCAATCTTGTAGTACTAGATGAACAGAAACATGTTGTTTGGTCAACAAATGTTACTTTCTCAAATGCGTCATCCAATTCAATTACCCAACTCCTAGATTTTGGAAACCTCGTACAACTAGACAATACAACATGAAAAAAATGTGTGGGAGAGTTTCCAACACCTAGTAACACAGCAACTCAAACTCTTAAAATAAGTAAAAATGTTAAAACAGGCGAGGAAGTGAGAATCATCACATCATGGAAAAGTACCTCTGATCCATCCTATGGAAGCTTTTCTCTTGGTCTTGAAGACTTTGGGATTATGAGTACAAGGAATGGAAACTGAAGGGGATAATTCAGGATTCTGAATGTGATGTTTTTGGGATGTGTGGCCCTTACGGGTATCTCTTTTTTCTTTTTGTGGTCTTTTTGGTTGAATTTCTTTGTACTATATATATGTATATCTCTGTGTGTGTGTTCAACTTATTAGGGGTAGTCTAAGCGCGACTTAGAGGTCATGACTCACAGGTTTGAATTCTAGAAACAACTATGTCGTTTAGGAGGATAAAGTTACTTACATTTTCCCTCTTCATACCACACCTGGCGGGAGCCCCGTGCACCGGACTCCCCCATATATTTCCAAAATACCCTCACGTTGACCCCCCACGCTGCATTTTAACTGATACGGTATCAAAGTACCGAACTCGTTTGGTAATTTAGCACTAAAGTTGTTCCGTAGTTTAGCACCGAACCCCCCACGCTTTAACAATGTCATTGTCTATGTTTGACACTATAGTAATTTTTTTACAGATTTTTTTAGAGTAACTTTTTTTCATAGACTCTTACGAGTCTACGAGTCGAGTCTACGGTCCCCTCACGAGTCTATGTAGACTCTCGAGTCTGACAACCATGGATCCCACTAAAGATCGGAGAGGGAAGTCAAGATCGTAAATTGTGGAATCGTAACACGGATCGTAAGATCCCACCAAAAAGACCAAATTATACTTAAGATGCTAGCAACATAATTTAGCATAAATTTTTCATTGATTTGATCATAAAAGACATCCATAATTGACTAAAACAAGAGACTCACATCCAGAATTTAAAAGACATCCAGAAACTAAAAGACTTAACATCCAGAATTTAAAAGACAAAAGACATCCAGAAATTAAAAGGCTCACATCCAGAATTTAATCTAGAGATGTTATCGTAACAGAGTGATTGTGAGCACTGATAACAGAGTGAAAAGAATGAATGAAACCAGAGTATCATACGATGAATGAAACCAAAAAGAATGAAGGAAATAGAAAGCAATTAAAGATGGAAATTACCAAAGAGATGTTACCGTTCAATCTGGGAATTGATTCGTGCCTTTAATTTCATTTATTTGGCCGAAATTTATGTTTAAAGTTAACCGGGTCGCATTTAGACTTCCGGGTCGGGTTACGGGTTAGAGAGAAATTAGGGGAAATTAGGGTTTTTGAGCGCGTGCGTGTACGCACTAACGCGGCTCGCCCACCGCTCCGCCACTCCCAGCGCTTCTGCTAACGAGTTGGCATGGTGAGGTGATGATTTCGCGTAGGATCGTCCGCTCCTAAGAGTCAACGCGCACGTTCGTTTGACTACCATGCCCCCCCCCCCCCCTTTTATTGACAAACTGTGGGTACAATTTTACCAAGCCCAATAGATTCAGGCCCAATACTCAAGTTATCTCACCTTATGGATACGCAGAACTAGGGATGGCAAAATGGGCTGGCCTGCCCCACCTCGGGCTGGCCTGCCGCGAGCCTGCCAAAAAGTTGGCGGGGCGGCCCGCCAAAGGATAGTGGGTTGAGAAGTTGAGTCCGCCCCGCCCTTGGTGGGTTGGCAGGTCGGTGGGCTAGCCTGCCATTAAAATTGGTAAATAAAAAATGTATTTAATTCATATTTTTTGGACTTAAAATAGGCGGGTTGACGGGTTTGCCCTCCCAAGCCCGCAAAAAAGAATGTAAAATGGCGGGTTAGTAGGTTGACCCATTACAACCCGTCAAAAAATATTAAAAAAAACACTTAAAAAAAGTTAAAAACAAGGGAAAAAAGTAAAAAATAAGAAAAATTAAAGTTGGCGAGCTAACGACGGGGCGGGCTACGACGGGTTGGCGGGGTGAAATCACCAACCCAACCCGCCAATTTTTAGCGGTCTAGCAGGTCGGCCTGGCGGGCGAAGCCCATTTTGCAATCCCTACGATTTGTTTAGTAACTCTTACTAAAAGGCTATAGATGTAACTTCCTTATTAATAAAAAAACAAAACAAAAAAGAAAATCTAGATTAATGAAACCCCAAAATCGTGGAACTGTTCCTCAAATATTGGAATCGCTTTAATTTGAACCGTTTTAATTGGATTTGAAACAACATTCGCTCTCATATTTTTGCAACTGCTTTCATCTCTCTTTCTCTTCACCAACGTTTCATCTCCACCACCTGCGCCGCGGCCTCACCCTCACCACGCGGCCTAACCCTCGTCCGACGACCACCACCACCACCTGCGCCGCCTCCCTGTATCTGTAAGCCAGCCTCTTTCCCTCCCTCTTCTTCAAACTTTATCTCTTGCTTTTGTTTTTTTAAATCTATATACTCTGTAACTCTGAGATGAGATGGATAAAAATTGAAAGTGGATACGTGTTGGAGAAAAGAAGAGAATCAGACTCAAATCCTAGGCTATTGTGATGTAGATGTGTTCCATTGATTGAAAAATGTGATATAGATGTGTTTCATTGATTGATTGAAAAACCTAATTCCTAATAATGTGCGTTAGTACATGGAAAAGGAATATTAGGCTGTTAATTTCACAAGTGTGATAATATTTTCATCACTGGAAACTAAGGTGGAGTTAAAATTGGTGATCTTGGTCTTGCTGCAATTCTTCGCAAATCCAATGTTGTTCACTACATTGGTGTGTAAAACAGCATCAAAGTCTTTTGTTCTATCTAATCTTTTGCTTATTTTGCTTCTTTGTTTTTTTCACTTAATGATTTGTAGTCAATTGTTTCTGTTTCCCATTTGCTAAATTGGTTCAGTTTGCTAAACTGATTAATTGCTTCTAAGTGAGTGGATGACATTTTTTTATGAGTGGATGATTTTTTTTTTGCTTAATTGCTTCTGTTTGCTAACTTGTGGAATGTAAATACATGGGCTAACATTGTTTTTGTTTTTAATGTTGTTAATGATGTAGCAAGGTTCCTCTTCACAGTGGCGCTTCTCTTCAATCGATTTTCGATAGCAAGGTTCGATTCGATTTTGGAATTTTAAATTTTGTTTCATTGTTTGTGTGAATTCTGAATTCATTGTGAATTCTGTTTGTTTCACTGTTTTTGTGAATTCTGATTTCTGAATTCTTAATTGATTCGCTTCCTCTTCAATCAATTCGATTTCATTGTTTCGACTTTGGAATTCTGAATTCGATTCTGAATTCTTTTTTTGTTTGTTTGTTTCATAGTTTTTGTTCATTCAATGGTATGCTTAGGAAAAGAGGAAAATGCAATTAGACTTGGATTAGCATTACTTTATTTTGGAAAATTAATTTATCGTTGATTTTTTTTTGGAACATTACTTAAGTTTTTTATATGTGAAAATTTTCATTCCTAGTTTATTCTACTTTTGTCGCCTTTGAGCGTTAGCGTATTTCCGTTTCCGTTGTTTGT
Source organism: Astragalus glycyphyllos (assembly GCA_963573325.1). Lineage (NCBI taxonomy): Eukaryota > Viridiplantae > Streptophyta > Magnoliopsida > Fabales > Fabaceae > Astragalus > Astragalus glycyphyllos. The sequence continues at coordinate 68,383,928 of OY754310.1, forward strand.
TTGCACCTTCAGAAATCGATGATTAATCTGTAGGGCGACCTGTGTTTTGCGTGTTTCTTTCTCGTGTTTTCCAATTTTCTTCGTACTGTGAAAAGAAAATAAAAAACAAACAATTAAAGAAAAGCTAATTATTTGATATGTGTCGATTGCAGCTAGGGAGCAAGAAAGGATGTTCGATTCAACAAACCGTAAGTTTTGTCTCCTTTCAATGGCTTTTTATTAGGCCATTTGCTCAATTTTTTGAAGTAAATTGGTATTTATTATTCCCTATCACTCTCAAAAGTTGGATCATATTTGTTAAGTGGGGTGCAAATTGTTAGGACTTGTCATTTATTGGAGAGTGGTTGTTTTATAATTTATCATTTTTTGTTATTGTTGTTGTTCATTTTAGTATACAGGGAGTATTTGAAACCAGTTTATTTGTACTGTTACGTAATGTGTGAAAAGCAAAGAATTTTAGTGCAACGAAATACCAAAAATGATAAATGATAAATGTTGATAAAAAAATATCTCATATACCAAAAATCAACATCATTTATCATTTTTTTCCAAAAATCAACATGGTATACCATTTTTTAAGGAAAATAAACCAAATCCGATTTTCTGCACGGTTTCCCGATTTTTGGCTGGTTTCCTGTCCGGTTCTTGGTTCTCTCCCCGGGCGGTTCTCAGGTTCACTTGGACCGGATAGGGATCCAGTTCCCGGTTCAACTGGTTGAACCGCCCAGTCCGGTCCGATTTTGACAACCTTACATGTCAGTATGTCGATATCATCAGAAGGACAAAACAAAACAAAGTCCCGTGTGAAAAACACTTAAGAACAAGAACATTATAGTTTATACTTTATAACATCCTTGCATTATTTGTATCTAATGATGGTAATCATTAGCATTTTTTTGCGTACTTTTCTTCCTTTTTTTTATCATAATTTTATATTGCGGTTTTCTAATTCAATCTAAGAATCAACTCTATTCCTTCCCAGGATCATCAGGTTTAGGCCACATGCCTGCTTTTGGAGGTTTTGGCTCTACACCTACTCAAACAAATCCATTTGGAAGTGCCACCCAACCATCACAACCAGCATTTGGAAGTAGTGTGTTTGGTTCCTCAACTCCTTTTGGCGCATCAAGTCAGCCAACATTTGGTTCGACAGGAGCCCCTTCTTTTGGTGCTACAAGCACCCCGGCATTTGGTGCTACGAGCACCCCTGCGTTTGGCGCTACAAGTACCTCAGCATTTGGTGCAACCAGTGCCCCAGCATTTGGTGCAACAAGCACCCCTGCATTTGGTTCAACCTCGACCCCAGCTTTTGGTAGCCCAGGGAGTGCATTTGGTGTGTCAAATGCTCCCTTTGGTGGTGGGGGAGCATTCGGAGGTTCAAATAACCCGATGTTTGGTTCAACAAGTAAGTCTGCATTTGGTACTTCAAGCTCTCCATTTGGGTTTTCTAATTTTATATTGCGGTTTTCTAATTCGATCTGAGAATCAACTTTATTCCTTCCCAGGATCATCAGGTTTTAGCCAAATGCCTGCTTTTGGAGGTTTTGGCTCTACTCCTACTCAAACAAATCCATTTGGAAGTGCCACCCAACCATCACAACCAGCATTTGGAAGTTCCTCAACTCCTTTTGGCACATCAAGTCAGCCAACATTTGGTTCGACGGGAGCCCCTTCTTTTGGTGCTACAAGCACCCCGGCACTTGGTGCTACGAGCACCCCTGCGTTTGGTGCTACAAGTACCTCTGCATTTGGTGCAACCAGTGCCCCAGCATTTGGTGCAACAAGCACCCCTGCATTTGGTTCAACCTCGACCCTAGCTTTTGGTAGCATAGGGAGTGCATTTGGTGTGTCAAATGCTCCCTTTGGTGGTGGGGGAGCATTCGGAGATTCAAATATCCCGATGTTTGGTTCAACAAGTAAGTCTGCATTTGGTACTTCAAGCTCTCCATTTGAGTTTTCTAATTTTATATTGCGGTTTTCTAATTCGATCTGAGAATCAACTTTATTCCTTCCCAGGATCATCAGGTTTTAGCCAAATGCCTGCTTTTGGAGGTTTTGGCTCTACTCCTACTCAAACAAATCCATTTGGAAGTGCCACCCAACCATCACAACCAGCATTTGGAAGCAGTGTGTTTGGTTCCTCAACTCCTTTTGGCACATCAAGTCAGCCAACATTTGGTTCGACGGGAGCCCCTTCTTTTGGTGCTACAAGCACCCCGGCATTTGGTGCTACGAGCACCCCTGCGTTTGGTGCTACAAGTACCTCTGCATTTGGTGCAACCAGTGCCCCAGCATTTGGTGCAACAAGCACCCCTGCATTTGGTTCAACCTCGACCCCAGCTTTTGGTAGCATAGGGAGTGCATTTGGTGTGTCAAATGCTCCCTTTGGTGGTGGGGGAGCATTCGGAGATTCAAATATCCCGATGTTTGGTTCAACAAGTAAGTCTGCATTTGGTACTTCAAGCTCTCCATTTGAGTTTTCTAATTTTATATTGCGGTTTTCTAATTCAATCTGAGAATCAACTTTATTCCTTCCCAGGATCATCAGGTTTTAGCCAAATGCCTGCTTTTGGAGGTTTTGGCTCTACTCCTACTCAAACAAATCCATTTGGAAGTGCCACCCAACCATCACAACCAGTATTTGGAAGCAGTGTGTTTGGTTCCTCAACTCCTTTTGGCACATCAAGTCAGCCAACATTTGGTTCGACGGGAGCTCCTTCTTTTGGTGCTACAAGCACCCTGGCATTTGGTGCTACGAGCACCCCTGCGTTTGGTGCTACAAGTACCTCAGCATTTGGTGCAACCAGTGCCCCAGCATTTGGTGCAACAAGCACCCCTGCATTTGGTTCAACCTCGACCCCAGCTTTTGGTAGCACAGGGAGTGCATTTGGTGTGTCAAATGCTCCCTTTGGTGGTGGGGGAGCATTTAGAGGTTCAAATAACCCGATGTTTGGTTCAACGAGTAAGTTTGCATTTGGTACTTCAAGCTCTCCATTTGGGGCCTCCAGCTCCTCTGCTTTTGGTGCTTCTAGTACCCCTGCTTTTAGTTTTGGCTCCACTCAGGCTTTTGGTCAGTCTAGTTCTACATTTGGTAGCAGCAGCCCATTTAGGATTCCAACAACCTCAACCTTTGGAGGTGCATTTGGTAAGTTCAATAGTTTTTAGTTGGAATTTAACTTGTGATATATCGATTTTCAAGATACGCGGTGCAATGAATAAGTAGTGTCCTTTAGTGAATAAGTAGTGTCCATTGTAATTGATAGTGATCTTTACATATTTTCTCATGCAGGATTGGAGACTACAGTTTCATCGTTTGGAAGTACTGATTTTAGGGAAGGGATTAGAGGTCATTCGGGGCATATTTCAGTAGTTAGTTACCCAGCAATAACTGACGAAGATGGTGGTACCTCTGGACTGACTGCAAAATTAGAGTCCATATCAGCCATGCCTGCTTACAAATATAAAAGATTTGAGTAAGTAATCTAAATCATCAATGAATATTGAGTACATATAACATTAACCATTCCGTTTCTAATTATCAATATTATTATTTGTAGATCTTGTGTTTCAATTGGCGGAGCAGGTTACTGTGTCATCGCAGCGGATTTCACCTGCTATCCTCACTCCAGATTCTCACAACCGTATGCTAATTTATACTATACCCCTACACGATCAATTTATTTTTTTTCGTTTTTAAATTTTGCCGAAGCTCAATTGATTTTTGATTTTTGATTTTTGGGGTTTGTGACAGAACTGAAAAAACTGTGATGGCTTCTTTTGGTTTGCCAGCCGACGTGAAAGCTTTGCAAGAGGATTTGTCGTATTTGGTGAGTGAGTTGAAGACTCTCAGCACAAGTGCTATTTAGATTTCAAACTTTTTCAGGATGGCTATCCAATTGGTATATATTGTTTATTTAATTTTCTGTCCGCTGTCTTAAAATTCCTCTAGGTTGATTACTATATATTAGGTCTTTGGAAAAAATTTCTGGTTAAGTTAGGAAGAGAACTTTGCTTGGTTACATTTTGTTTTCAACCTCTGTGTTCGTAACATAATTGATGTAGAATGACAGAACAATAAACCCATAGTACTTCTCTGGGGTAGATTATTAGTTTGACTTGGGTTACAGATACCCTAAGAAGAAGCCAAAATCTCAATATTTGCATTGATGGTCTAGTATTGATATTGTAACCAAAAGCCCTAATATGGTAACCTCCAAGGTTAACAACAACAAATAATAACTAACAGTGTGTTTTCTTTTTGAAAACATTCTCAACTTTTATTTTCTAAAATCTGCATTCATTTTAAATTGCTGTTTTTTGTCATTTAAGAAATTACCTTGCAATCATGATAAAATGTTTTTATTTGAATGACATGCTGGATTGATTTGATGATACCATTTGCATCAATTAAGGTAACCCTTGTTGGTTAGTTAATTGGGTTAGCTAGTTAGTATTTTAGGAGTTAGTTAGGCCCAATACGGCATTTTGCTTATCAATAGTGATTAGAAAGAAGTCATTTGAGTAATTGGGGCCTTAAGGCATTTGGGTGGTGCAGACCCTTGAAGCTCTGCAACATTATTCTGTACTAAGGGGATTTTCCTGATGTTCTAGCACTAATACCAGTCATGCTTTTAGATTTTAGTTATACATCTGGGGAAACTGGGCATCGTTATGTCCCTTGTGTGGCTCTCTTATTTGAAGTTGACCATGAAAAAAACATTGAACCTCTGGTAGAACTGACATCATATCGTCTTATGATTCTGAATGCAGATATATACACATCAACACAACAAGCCACTTAACTGTCTTGAAATAAATGACTTGCTTTCAGAAGTACTTTTTTGCAAAAATCCTTGTCAGCATCCTTTCACTGCTTTGGGAGGCTTTGACAGAGAAGGTGCACAACTTTTAGCTTTCAGTTCTTATTCATATCCCATTAAATATTTTGCTGACTGCTACTTCAACATGAAATAGGAAAGGGATGTATCTTTACACATTATGGTGGTTATGCTGGCTATGAGGGGGATTATGGTGGTGATGCTGCCTATGAGGGGGTGGAATATAACTCTTAGGAGGAACTCATTTTTCCCCCATTCTTGAATACGAAATACCTGGCGATGTAAAGTTCTTATATTTGTGCTATGCTTGAAATATTCAGTTCTTCAAATTTCTTTTTACTAACACCTACATTAAAATACGATCTATTTCTAGGATGTTATTGCTCGACTGTCTGAAATGGAAGCAGTTCTTCTGGCCAAAACTATTTTTGCATCCACAACTTGCACTGTAAGTTTGTTTACATACTTAATTATCATTTGACATTAGGATAAAAATTTAACGTGTTGTGGATGTATGTTTTAACAGGGGGATGAGCTTGAAATTGTTGTCCTAAATGCCAGTGGACTTCGCCGTGAATATATGGACCTTAGTGATGAGAACCTGGTTTTGACTAAGCCTGGACAAAGTAAGTGGTTTGGAAAGGCTTATTCTAAAAGGGATAAGAAAGGGAAATGTTCCAAAGCAAGTGGCAAATCAAGTGGTAAAGCAAGTAGGAAAGCAAGTGGAAGGTGGGGAAAGCAAGTGGATGTCCTAAAGCAAGTGGGAAAACAAGTGGAGAGAGTGGATTATAAAAGGGAGGGTAGATTGTTAGTGAGGGGTAGGCTGAATTTTGGAATTAGGCTTGGGAGAGTATTGTCACTCTCGAATTGACAATTACAGTTACTATCATTTCTATTTTCTACTAACATATGAAATTATCAAGTTGTAACTGAAAATACCAATCATTTTGTGATACTTGGATTAGACATCAAGCTACTGAAGAACAGGAATCTTGTCAACATTAATTAATTATTTGTAGTTGTCAAACATCATTTGAAGCTGAAGTTTGAAATAACTAAAAAAGATCATTAGAAAATGCTACGAGGTTTCATGTTGTAGGCCAAATAACAAAAGAATAATCTCCATCCATAAGAAAATTCAAACAACAAAAATAAAATAATAGAGAACATGGAAACTGTGCAGAGAAACACCTTAACAAATAAACACCTGTTACAAGATAATCTGGAATCTTAGTGAGCTTCTTCTTTGTAATTTTCACCAAAAAAATAAGATTATATAAGAAATGTAATTCATCCCATATTGTATAGTATACCATTCTACAAACTCGAGTCCCTAAAGAGTTATTAGGAACGAAAAACACTGAACGAACCACACTTAAGAGCTTCCTCTCACTCATTCACTCTCATTGCTTTTGTGTTGCTTGTTGATCTATTCGTTCTTTGAAACCCTTTATTTATAGAGGAAAGGATTGCATAGTGTCAAACCAAAACTTGCCACCTGCAATTATTCAGCTCAAATTGATCATGGGATTTAGTAGTCATGCAGCTATTGCTATCTCATTATATCCTTATTGCTCGCATTTTCCTTGTCTTTTTCATTTTTGGCCGCTGCCTTGGACACCATAACAACATCAGCTCAACCAATCAAGGAACCAAAAACACTAACCTCAAAATAACAACCTCTTCACCATCCTATGGAAGCTTTTCTCTTGGTCTTCAAACTGGTTATGTTACTGAGTTGTTCACATGGAATGGCACACGTCCCTTCTGGAGAAGTGGTCCTTGGAATGGTATGGTCATGTCTTTATAGGGACACCAAGTATGACCAGTTTGTTTCGGGATGGTGTTAGTTTGGAAGAAAGGGATGAAACTTTTTACTATTCTAACGATTATGCAAACAAGTCACTCTTGAGAATCTATGTTTTGAACCCTCGAGAAAACATTGGGATTATGAGTACAAGAAGTGGAAACTGAAGGGGATCAGGATTCTGAATGTGATGTTTATGGGATATGCGGCCCTTTTGGAATCTGTAACTCGCATGGTTCACCTATTTGTAGTTGCTTGAGAGGCTTTGAGCCAAGGAATAAGGATGAATGGAGTGAGCAGAAATGGAAAAGTGAATGTATGAGGAGGGAAGCACTAGAGTGTGAGAGGGTCAAAAATGAATCTAAAGTAGGCAAAAGTGCCTGACTTTGCAGGATGGTCACCCTCTAAAGATACATTACCTGCAAATGATGCAGATTGTAGAGCTCCTTGTCTCAATAACTGCTCCTGTGTTGCATTTGCTTATGATGTGATTCTCAAATGTATTTTCTAAGTAACTATGAGGAGAAATGTATTTTTGAGTAGAAATATTTTCTAAGGTCATACTAGCTTATTCTTGATCAGTTATAGTTTGTTATCATGTTCTTAGGAAGGCTTATGAATCCTTGCCTGGTGGTAAAAAATGGAGATCTTATTTTGCTTTATTTGTTTTGGTGATCATAGGATTGAGGCAGTACCTTTGTAAACCTAAGCAGGTATCACAATATGAGGTATTTAATGACACTTACAATAGCATCATATATTTTGGCACAGGGGTAAGGGATATCCAAATTCATAGTGAGGGAAGCAGGACTGAAGACCTAAAACGTATCAGAATCCAGGACCTAGCATTGTTTGATTTTGGAAAGCTTGCAGCAGCAACAAATAACTTTCACTCAGAAAATAAGCTTGGTCAGGGTCGTTTTGGTCCAGTGTACAAGGTAATTTTGATTTATCAAAGTTCACCATATTTCTCAAGTCTCAAGCATTTAAAGTTTTTGCTATTTAATTTTCCAGGGTAAGTTAGAAGATGGACACGAAATAGCAGTTAGAAGACTTTCAAGACAGGAACCTAGTTAGCCTTCTTGGTTGCTGCATCGAAGCAGAAGAAAAGATCTTGGTCTATGAGTACATGCCAAACAAAAGTTTGGATTCTTATATCTTTGGTTAGTTCTTAATTCATCAACTTCGGTGTATTGTATATATAGTGGACTTGAAAGGGGTTATTCTGAATTTGGTTTGGCTGTAACATCATGGGAAAGTTAATTGGATGCTAGTGAATCATTAAAACACAAACGTAGCTGTTCAGATACATTTCTTTGCGGTTTGAATGTTTTTACCATATCTTGCACAATGCTAGTCTAACTTTTCTCAAATTATTTGTGTAGATCCATTTAAACAAAACTTCCTAGATTGGGAAAAACGCTTTAACATAATTGAAGGAATAGCTCGAGGATTGCTATATCTTCATAGGGATTCTAGACTACGAATTATACATAGAGATTTGAAGCCAAGTAACATACTGTTGGATGAATGGCTGAATCCAAAAATATCAGATTTTGGTATTTGGTGACAGTGAAGTGAGGGGCATGACAAAAAGAATTGTTGGAACATAGTAAGTATCTCAGCCTCTTTATCCAATAACATTGTAGAAAACACTAAGAGTTCACACACTTGAGCTTCAAATGCAATGGCTACATTTCTCCAGAATATGCAATGCAAGGAATTGTTTGCGAGCAATCTGAAGTCTTCAGCTTTGGAGTTTTACTACTAGAGATTATTAGTGGGAGAAGAAACACTAATACTTATGAGGATGCAGAATCCCTTACACTCCTAGGATTTTGACATCAAACTTAACTTTGACTCACATGTTTTTCTCATTGATGTTTCCAGGCATGGGAATTATGGAATAATGACAATATTCCATCTCTGGTAGATCCACAAATATATGATCCAAGATTTTACAAGGATATATCTAGATGTGTACATATTGGACTTCTTTGTGTGCAAGAACTTGTGAGAGACAGACCTACGATGGCCACAGTAATTTCAATGCTTCATAGTGAGATTGTGGATATTCCTCCTCCAAGGAAACCAGCATTTGTTCATAGTCAGACTCTGTCAGATGCTCAATTGTTCTCCATAAATAATGTTACAATGTCAAAATTTGAAGGCAGATAATAGATTGGGTAATTATGAAGGGTTGAGCAGTCTACAAGAAAGTGTAAATTTTATATCTTTGTACCATAATCGGCAGCACTAATCGGTTAGTTATACTCTGTCTAACAATTCAAATTGGTCAGAATCTGAATTGATAAAATTTCTAGGTAAAAGCAATACTTCACCGGCAAAACAAGTCTTGATAGTGTTTACAACTTCAATTCTATTGTGTTTTTCTAAATGGAAAATTATGAAAATATGTAAAATCATGTAAGATCAACAGCTGAATAAACGCTTTCTTTAGGGATGATACGAATTTGCATGAAACGAATTCCGAACTAAAGATTGGTTGAAATAAGTTGGAAGCACTGACCTTGGGGATTGTCCAAACATGAAGAATCATCATCATTTATGCATATGCATTTCCCGGTAAAGAGCCGTCATTGAAACAGATTTTCAAGAGCTTTGTTGCGCCAACCGACAAGGAATGTTCTGAGAGAGTTAGAGGAAGCTCGTCACCCTCTGGTTTTAGACATCGGAGAACCATCTGGTTCAGAGGTGTCAAATTTTTTAAATACACAATTTCCTAAAAATATAATTAAAAATAACTATAAAATATTTAAATAAATAAATTATACATTTCATAATTGTCCTCTACGTGATTTCGTATTCTGAAATCGTTGAATAATAAGCTCTATTAAATACATCACTCTCAATGTATGTCATCAAACAGTCGTTCATCCATGTATCCACATCCGATTACGAAACCTATTCTTCACAATATTCATAGTAGAGAAAGCTCTTTCTACAGTTGCTGTTGCAACAAGCAAAACTAGTGTCAGCTTCAAAAGAATACTTTATCAGGTTCAACTTGTGTTGCACTAGACCAACACAAATTAAATAGCACTATTAAGTTCCGAAATACAAATTAAATAGTACTAAGGACGGATAACAAGAACAAGGACGGATCCAAGGAGATAGAGAGATAGAGAATCTTTTTTAAAATAAAATATAAGAGTGTGAGTGATTGTGTGAGTGTGGTGCATTAGAGTGATGCAAAATTAGGAATTTTGGTGCAAAACTAAAAACTTGGGTGCAAAATATATTTTTCAAGGGATGCAAAAACATTTTTCTCTAGGGTATCGGTGCTGATTTTATTTTTTCAGGGGGTTCACTTGAACCCCCTCACCCAAACGTAGGTCCATCTCCTTCTGAACTCCGTCGGCTTTGACTCTTGCAATCACCCAATACAACTCCATTGCTACACTCATGCAAGTGAGAGAAACCCAAATTCAGTAATTAAATGGGTCTCACGTACACATCACTCATTTATAATATTTTAATAGTAGAACTTATATAAGAACTTTATTTCTCCAACCCAGAATCCCAACAAAATTTTCTAAATAGGTTCCACTAACTTGTTATCGATTTACATTTTGACAATAATTTATTAATGAATGGGCATTGGAGCTATAGCTTGTTGAGTCTTCCTTCTGTTTTGCTCAACCCAATATCCCCCAATTAGGCAAAAATACATCGAAAGTATTTAAAGTTATTTAATTATAACAAATTGGTCATTTAAGATATTTTTGTACTACTTATATCTTTTTTTTTGGTCAAAAGGTATTGATTCTCATTGCCCCTACTTATATCTAGAGCTGCCAATTTCGCCGCTAGACCAGTCCCATTGCCCCTATTAAGCCCCATAAATTTTCACCTCCTTATTATGGGGCTTTTTTTAGCCCTAGCTCACACTTTTAAATTTTGGCCCATACTTTTCCCAATCCCCCTACTCAACACACACCCCATAAACTTAAATCCCAAAACTGCCCCTAAGTTAAAAACACTCCATCTCTCATTCTCCCTCCCTAAGCTCTTCACTCCCCCCCCCCCCCCCCCCCCCCCCCCCCCACTCTCACTCTCACAGTAGCAGCCGAACCCTAGAGAACCCCCTCTCAACCGAACTCTCTCCCTCTCCCTCTCACCTCCTCCATTCTCTCACCATTCTCACTCTCACTCAGTTCTCTCACCATCTCTCACTCTCACGATGAACACTCTCATCAAGTACTCACTCTCTCACTCTCATATTTTGTGTTGCAGTTCATTTTTCTGGTTTATCGCACGGTTCGATTGCAGGCAACCGAACCAATCTGAGGATCATGACAACTTTAAAGGGTTCAGTTGAGGGCTGCCGAACCCGTTCGGTTAGGCGCCTCCAAACCATGACTTTTTATAGAAATTTCATATAACATCCGGTTGAGGTCTGCCGAACCAATTCGGTTAGGCGCCTCTGAACCGTCGTTGACAAAACAATTTTAATTTGTTTTATCTGTTTTAATTTGTTTGTTTTAATTTGTTTTATTTGTTTGTTTGTTTTCTTCAGTTATGGTCAAGACGAGAGGTGGGCGTTCCTTGTGACAGTCTGAGCCTCGAGGAAGGAGGCCACCTCCTACAGTTTCAAACTGTAAAAGGAAGGAGGATGCACGCGCTGCTATAGCTAAACTTAGCGCGCATAGGCATGCTGACCAAGCCCCAACAGTAGAGGAGGACATAGGGCATGACATTGAGCGTAACGCTCACCATCCGGCAACTGATCTTGCTGGTTTTTGTTTTTTCCAGTGCCCATTAATTAAAGCTTTTGATTTTCAACCCCCATATCTGTACTATATACTCCCACATTTTAATTTTATACCATTCTACCCTTATTAAAATTCACCATTTTTCCAATTTTTTCTACTACAAATATAATTCAAGAATATATTTTTAATTCCGGATTTATGTTTTTAAACATAAATCTAGAATTAGAAATATATTATGGAATTATGTTTGTAATACATAACTCTGGAAAGAAATTTCAATTTTAGTTATACTTTTAATAAGACTTGTTTGAGTAAGCGCTATTAAGGAGTAGATTCTGGATTTATATATTACGAATATACTTTCGGATGTGTGTCTTTAATAACGCTTATTTGATTCCAAATTTAAAAGTATAACTAAAATTGAAATTTGATTCCAAATTTATGTATTACAAAAATAAATTCGAAATATATTTTTAAAAACAATTCTGAAATTATGCTAAAATGATAAATCTAAAATTCATTTTGTAAAACATCATTCTGTTGGGTCAAAAGCAACAGAAAAGCCATTGTATCCTATACGTATTATACGTATACAGAATACAGAGTTAGAAAAAGACAAAAAAAAAGTAATGGCAATTTTGTAGTTTTACTAAAAAAGTGGGGGCAGTTTTTTGGGAAAAGACAAAAATATGTAATGACATTTGATAAAAAATGAGGGAAATTATTTCTGGGTCAAAAGCAACACAAAAGCCATTGTATCCTATACGTATACAAAATACGGAGTTAGAAAAAGAAAAAAAAAAGTAATGGTAATTTTGTAGTTTTACTAAAAAAATGAGGGCAAATTTTTTGGGAAAAAACAAAAATATGTAATGGCATGTCTGTAGTTTTGATAAAAAATGAGGGCAATTATTTTTTGGAAAAAAACAAAAATAAAATAATGACATTTTTGTAGTTTTGATAAAAAATGAGGACTATCATTTACGGAAAAAACAAAAATATGTAATGACATTTTTTGTAGTTTTGATAAAAAATGAGGCCAATCATTTCAGGAGAAAGGCAAAAATATGTAATGACTTTTTGGAAGTTTCGATAAAAAATAACAATAATTATTTTGGAAAAAGACAACATAAGCTAATAAGCTAATACAAACACGGGAGCAATTATTTATAAATAAAGACAAATTGTTTTGAAACGTTCGTAACGACATTTCAGGATAAAGACAAAGCTAGTTTCTTTTGGTTCAGACCATTGTTGTCTGCCCACGAAGTGTCCCAACGCTTTCAACGAAAGACTAATCTCCGCTTGTGCTTAAGATCAAATTTCGCACTAGCTAACACTGAGTTTGTACACTGCGGGAATCGAACCCGGGAGCATCGGGTTAACCCCCATGTCCCAAGGTAAATTAAGCCACTGGGCTAACGACATTGGTTTCATAAAGACAAAGCTAGCGGATGACATTTTTGAAACATTGGTAACAATATAAGAGCATATATTTGTGTGGTACAAATAAAGGTAAAATATTTGTTAAAGTTAGTGGTAAAATGGGAAGTTTGTATTTTGATCCGTATATGAGTTTTGGATCCTCACAGGTACTTATGAGACAAGTTATGAGAGTGACACAAAAAAATGACATTTATTGCATTTATTATTATGTGACATTTATTTCATTTATTATTATATTATACTCCCTCCAGTCCACAACATAAGAGAAAAAAAATGTGTTTTAGTGATGCACAATATAAGGAAAAAACACAATTTTTAAGGTGTATTAAATGAACAATCCCAAATATGCCCCTATTTAAGTGGTGCGGTTAAAAATAATGTCAATAATTAGAAGTGGAAATCATCTTTTAATTAAAAGGACAATATTGGAAAGAAGGTAAAATTTTAGTCTTATTAAATGAGAATAGTTGATTTCAATGTGATTGTGTGATGTTGTATTTTTTCTTTTGTATTGTGAACCGGTAGTATGTGTCACTCTCTCATAGTTTGTTCCATAAGTACTTGTGAGGATCCGAAGTCATATATGCTATCCAACTTTAGGTAGAAAAATTAAAAGCCATTAATGAATAGAGATATTTTTCTCTTTATTTTTTCCTTTGTTTTAATACTTGCGAAATTGGTAAAGCCATATATTGAAAGTGAGATCCATAAAATCTTGAGGGTAATTAGTGCATAAGTCAACATCCTCATCTCTATAGTCTCCGTATAAATTACATGAAAAAAGACCCTTGTCCATCCAATTACTTCAATATTCTTAATCCCCCCTCCCTATTATTTTGCCTTTTCAAGCATGAGAAATTTCACTACTCTCCTCGCTTTACTCACTTTTTTCTCCACACCTTCACTATTATTCTCTGCTGCTGACACCAAAATCCTCAGAACCAACCAAACCCTTTTGTCACCCAACAAAATTTTCGAACTCGGTTTCTTTACATACACCAATTTCACCTGGTACTTAGGCATATGGTACACCATCAACAACGATAAAACAGTTGTTTGGGTTGCAAACAGAAACACCCCACTTAAGAATCCAACTGGATTTCTCTACATAACCGACACTGGAAACCTTGTTATCATCGATCAATCCCAGAATACCATATGGTCCACCAATCAAACCACAAAAACTAACAACCCAGTTCTTCAACTTTTAGATTCCGGTAATTTGGTTTTAAAAGAATCAAACGAGAATGACCCCACAAAATTTCTATGGCAGAGTTTCGATTACCCAACAGATACCTTATTACCTGGCATGAAATTGGGTTGGAATTTCGACACAGGTAAAGAGACATCCTTAAACTCGTGGAAAGATACAAATCAACAAGACCCTTCAATTGGAGATATTTCTTTCAAGTTAGATTACCATGGTCTCCCAGAAATATTTCTTTTGAATAAAGGTAAGAGAATATATAGAAGTGGACCATGGAATGGTGATAGATTCAGTGGTGTTCCAGAAATGCAACCCGTTACAGAGTCAATTAAATTTATATTTATTGAAAATGAACATGAAGTTTACTACACATTCACAATTGGGAAACAATCATTATTCTCGAGATTATCTGTGAATTCAGGTGGAGAACTAGCAAGATTTACATGGATAAATAGTAGACAAATTTGGAATAAATTTTGGTATGCACCAAAAGACCAATGTGATAATTACAAAGAATGTGGTCCATATGGTATTTGTGATGCAAATGCTTCACCAGTTTGTCAGTGTGTGAAAGGATTCCATCCAAAGAATCATCAAGCATGGAATCTGAGAGATGGAAGTGATGGGTGTTTGAGGAACAATGAATTGGATTGTGAGAGTGATAGGTTTTTGCGTTTGGAGAATGTGAAATTGCCAGAGACAAGTAAGGTTTTTGTGAATAGAAGTATGAGTGTTGTTGAATGTGGTGATTTGTGTTATGGGAATTGTTCGTGTACTGGTTATGCAAATATTGAGATTATTAATGGTGGAAGTGGTTGTGTTATGTGGCTTGATGATCTTGTTGATATTAGACAGTATCCTGCTGGTGGCCAACATCTTTTTGTCAGATTAGCAGCTTCTGATGTAGGTACGTTAACCTTCTTTCTTTTTTCTCAATTTTATTTCTTTACTAATTTAGATATTTAATATAAATGTTTGCATTTTTCTGGGTTCGATTTTCTACTTCATATTGATATGAAAAATGGAAAAAAAATTGGTGTTGTTATGAGTTAATATGACTTAGAGGAGAGACGAAGGCTGAAGCAGAACTCGTGTTGGAAAATTTTGTGTGGTTAGAAAATAATTATTTTTATTAAGTCGCCTTTAGGTAGGTGGAGTATTCAATTCATTATTTTTAATCAATTGTAATAGAAAATAAATTTAAGTTGTCATAACTATCTTTTTCTAATGTGGAATATAAAAGCTTTGAACCAAAAGAAATTTTAAATAGAGAAATTGTGGTGGCAGAGAGACACGCAGGCAGATAGACAATTTTGTTTAGTTTTACGTTAAAGTTCAATTTATTAGGAAAAAAACAAATTGCTGTCGTAATATGGATAATATTTTACGGAATAAACGTCAGAAAGCAATAACTTGACTTCAATATGAAATAACACTTACTCTTGAGATACATTGAAAGTGAACAGAAAGTGATTGGTTTTGTTGTTTGGAAGGTAATGAGTTACAAAATTTGGGATTGTTTTGTTGTTCCTGGTGAGTTTGTTTTTGGAGTTTTTCCTGTAAGGGGTACTTGCTGAGGTGTTGCATGCCACGTCATGTGAGTATTGTGCTGTTCCACGTGCTCTTCAATGATGTTTTGGGTCCCATGCCTTCCAACTGTTTTCAGTTTCAAACTCTTCCGTTTTCCTCCAAACCAAACATCAAACGTAATAAAAAACGAAAATCAAAATTAAACCTTTGATATAAATCAATATTAGAATACCTGGTTTATAAAAGAAAAAATCAATAACTCAAAAACACTTGGATGAGATGATGAGATGGTAGATGTTTCTTCCAGCTTAACCAATATCCTAGGTTCGAATTCAGCATTCGACATGCAGCAGTGTTAAATCTCTTGAGAGAGGCTCGATGGATTAGTCTCTGTAGTGTGCATAGAGAATACCAATTTATTCAAAAAAAAAATCAATATTAGATTTTCTAAAAAAAAAAGAGAGAGCGGCTCATAGCCTATTGTGTGGAAAACGGCTCATAGCCTAACTAGAGCGGCTCAATGTTTTGCTAGTCACCAGGTGCATGAGCTTATTCCTAAATGTATTGCAACGATTTTAATGAATGAAATGGCTTAACTTTGTTTGCTTAAAAAAAAAAAAAAGAGAGAGAGATTACAAAGTTTACATTTTATTCACTTTAGATAATCTACTACTACCAATTGAAAAAAGCTTTTGAATTGGCGGTATTAATTTTATTTTTAGTGAAATGAATAGTTGCTCATAATAAAATATATCATGACTGCCACACAATGAAAGCATTAAATTATGTTCAAATCATATCTTTTGACGGAACCATTACAGCTGAACTACCTTCCAAACATTAGAAACGGGTGATGAAGACTATTAGACTAAAATGTTTTAGCTTTTTGTTGACGAAATAATATGAGTGAAAACTGAAAACTACCAAAAAGTATTTGGATGAAATGGTTTGAATCTCTTCTAGTTTAACCAAGTTTTAATTTTCAATCCAGTCTTCAGAATGGATTAAAAGTAAAATTTTTGAGAGATGACTTTACCGCCTATTACAATGCTACTCAACTTAAGGAATTAATCACTGTAGTTGTGCGCAAAAGATACTGTTTAAAAGAACGCAAACTGCATGCATGAGTTCTGTGTGTTTCCGTCTCTTCGCCTTGATTCGTTGCTTAAGTTAATAGGATATAGAATGCATAATTATAGGACTTTTAATAAAGTTTTGTATGTTTTGTCAAAAAAATAAAGTTTTTCATGAGGTTTGCTTCTCGAAGAATTCAATCCGGGCGGTGATATGGGCCTCCTGAATTTAAACTTTCTTCTCTCAATTTGTGGGTTGTGGGCCAAGCTTTTTGACTTGTGAGGCTGCTCCTTTTTGCACCTACGATGGCCATCCCACAATTATTGCATAATATAGGAATAATTACACATCTCACCCCAAAGTCTCAGGTTTGAACATTGTGTGTGGCAAAAACTCTATTAGAAGAGAAAAATCATACGGGTCGATAAAGTCGGGTACTCGTGTTGCGGTCAGCAAAAACATGGTAACAAAAACAAGGAGAAATAGACAAAAGATTCAAATCATGTTGAACTACAAGTAAAGATAGGGATCTGGTCATCTAATCTAGTAAATAAAATGGAGCCCAGCATCAATCATATGTGGTTGGACTCAAATGGGATTTTTATCCATTTCGGTGGGAGTTGTTGCACGTCTTCTTCCAACGGGAGAGAGACTGTCCATTAAATTCCATAAACAAACAAAATCTTTTAATAGAAAGATCCATGACTAAAATATAAATTGGTTAGTTTTTGCTACTACTTAAAAGGAAAAGTAGTTGCCTTTTCTATGTTCTAGAGCAAAATCATATTGCTACTTTCACACATGATCCCCTTTGTTGCATCAATTCCATACAAGCACCAATGCACCATCAATGTTCCTTTCTACTATAGGTAAACCGTAAAAGTAACAATAGCACTCAACCGGAAAACAAAAGCAACATTAGCATTTTTTGTAATTGTGCTTATTGGTTCAGCGGTGGCGTGAATTGATTTTGGTAGAATTGATTCTGCAAAATTGATTTTGTTAAAAGTGAGTTGAACCTGACGTGATTTTTGTTTGGATACATGTATAAAAAAAGTGATTTTTACCAATTCTTGTTGTTTGAATATGTTGAATCAAAATTGCTTTTAGGTATGAATTTACCAAAATGGGTCTCAACTTAAAACTAAACCAGTAACCTTTTTTTGACAAAATTATACTAGTAACTTACTATTTGATAGAATAGAAAAAAATACTAAACAAATATTTTGTTTACCTTATTTATTTATTCATATATATTTTTCTGAATTCTTAAAATTATAGGTATAAAGTAACAGTAAAACAATAAGTGCTAATAGTACTTGTCCAAAACAAGCTAACGGTAAACAAATAAAAAAGAGGTAGGTAGTAGCATTCCAAAAAGCCCAATCCACCACAAAATTGAAGCCCAATTCCTATTGTCATCCCTAACCTAGAGAAATTTTAGAACAACACAGTAGAGTACCGCCTTGTAATGGAACAGAAATGTTAAACTATTGAAGGACAAAAGTGAGAATTAGTGTGAAAAACAACACCGTTCCTCTGTAGAATCGATTATAGCAACCGCAGAAGCAACAAAAAGTAGCTTCCAATAAAATCTATTCCAGCAAGAAGAATCAATTTTCCAAGCATGAGCCAAACATGTTTCTTCTTGCTAAAATCACGAAAGGCAACATGAAAATCGATTCCAAGTCTTCCCACCACTAAACCAAACGAGTACTAATTGGAAGATTTATACGCCTTTATGTCTTCATTTATTAATTTGCATATATGCCTTTGTTTAAATTCCTTGGGATATAGGTCTGGTACTCCCAGATTCAATTTGCGCAATGACAAACTCAGGGCTAGTTAGTGTGAAACTTGTTTCCAAACATGAACAAAGACTTGTATTTAGTTGAAAGTGTTGAGATACTCTGAATAGCCAACAATAATCCGAACAAAAAAAAAGTTCATTCATCATGAATTACTTTGTACTTGCACGTCTTATAATGCTAAAAAAAATCATTTCTTTCTTTATTCTTTTATATTTATCAACTAAATAAAATGCAAAGTGAATATCTCAACAATAACAACAAAAAAACTGCTTCTCACAGATGATGAAGACTCAGGAGGTAGTTCTCGCAAGACAGGTAAGGCTATAGGCATTTTGGCTGCGGGTGCGACTGTTATACTCTTGGCATTAGGATTTTGTTTCTTATGGAGGAAAAAGAAATTGCAATCTTGTTTAATGAATTTGAAAGGGAAGAAGACTGAACAAAGAGGTAATAATGCACCAACATATGAATGAATGAATGTATGTACGTTGCATGTATCTGCAATTGTGCACCATGTTGAAATGTTTTCCATGTTGTCCTAACACCAGGTTCATTGGAAAGAAGTCAGGATTTGTTTATAACTGAGGGAGTGTTTTCTAGTAATAGAGAAAAGTCTGGTGATAGGAACATGGACGACTTAGAATTGCCATTGTTTGATTTTAATACCATAACATTGGCTACAAACAACTTCTCTGAAGAAAATAAACTTGGACATGGAGGATTTGGTATTGTTTACAAAGTAAGTTGTGTTTTTTCCCTACATGTAACCATAATATATCCTTATAATCACATTGTATTCATTAATCATAAGTTCATAACAAGAATAATTATTGTTTTGACAGGGTAGGTTGATGGAAGGTCAGGAAATTGCTGTGAAGAGATTATCAAAAACTTCTGGCCAAGGTG
This sequence comes from Astragalus glycyphyllos, assembly GCA_963573325.1. Taxonomy (NCBI): domain Eukaryota; kingdom Viridiplantae; phylum Streptophyta; class Magnoliopsida; order Fabales; family Fabaceae; genus Astragalus; species Astragalus glycyphyllos. The sequence goes on from OY754310.1 coordinate 68,403,283, forward strand.
TTGAAGAATTTAAGAATGAGGTCAAATTAATCGTAAAGCTTCAACATCGAAATCTTGTTCGGCTGCTCGGCTGCAGCATTCAGATAGATGAGAAGATGCTAGTGTATGAGTACATGGAAAATAGAAGCCTTGATGGCATTTTGTTTGGTGAGTTAATATCAACATTTTCATGTTTTCTTTTCACATGTTTGGCTATTCAGGCTTTAATATACATTCAAATGATCCAGATAAAGCTAAAAGATCCTCACTGAACTGGCGAAGGCGGTTCAACATCATCTGTGGAATAGCTAGAGGACTTCTTTATCTGCACCAAGATTCTAGATTTAGGATTATCCATAGAGATCTTAAGGCAAGCAACATTCTACTTGACAAAGAGATGAATCCAAAGATATCAGACTTTGGGATGGCTAGAATTTTTGGCACGGATCAGACAGAGGCAAATACAGTGAGAGTCGTTGGAACATAGTTAGTACCAGCTTGACACACTATTACTTTAAATAAACCACACTTAATGGTTTTATCGTTTATAAATTATTTTTCTTATGTGCAGTGGATATATGTCCCCTGAATATGCTATGGATGGAATCTTCTCCGTGAAATCTGATGTTTTTAGTTTCGGGGTTCTTGTGCTGGAGATCATAAGTGGGAAAAAGAATAGAGGTTTCTATTCCGCAAACAAGGAATTGAATCTTTTAGGGCATGTAAGTGGAAGAGTTTGTTTACTTAGTTATAAACTCACAATATTATCTTCTGAAACTGTGCACCAATAACACGTAACCAAAAAATATTATCTCCTGAATGATAACAAATGAATTGATTGTTCTTTCTTATAGGCATGGAAGCTTTGGGGGGAAGGGAATGCATTGGAACTTATTGATTCGTCCATAAACAATTCACATTCACCATCTGAAGTGCTTAGATGCATACAAATGGGACTCTTATGTGTGCAAGAGCGAGCAGAAGATAGGCCAATAATGTCTTCAGTGGTGTTGATGTTGAGTAGTGAAGCAGCAAACATGCCACAGCCTAAAAGCCCTGGGTTTTGCCTTGGAAAGAATCCTACAGAAACAGATTCTTCAACAAGTAAACCAGATGAATCTTGCTCTGTCAACCAAGTTACTCTCACAATGCTAGATGGTAGATAGTGAAAGAAACACATCAGTATATTTGCAACAAGTGCAAAATTATCTTATACAGTCTCTAGTCTAGGCATCTTTGAGATCTGGTATGAATATGATCTTGTTTTGTGTTAGTGATTCCTTTCTTAAACTGTGAAATATATTGTGTTTCTTAGGGATATGCAATAGAGGTTAGGTTAGCTCGCCACAAAAGAGTGGAAAGGGGTGGTGCTCGTCTGCCTGCCACCCTGTATAACCCAATGTGCTTAGCCTGTCGAGCTACAGGCTACAGCGGCCCGCTGTGCCTATACATCTATTTTTAATTTATTTTAATGTTTTATATCATTTTTTTAATGTTTTTACATGTATTTTTTGCTAGTTGTGACGGGTTCACTTGCCAACCGCCATTATTGTGCCTTGCGTATACTACATATTGGAGAATGCCTAACTAACTGCCAAAGTTAAATGCCTCATCACAATTATGGAGTCCCAAATTTTTAAATTTTTTTAAGCAATGATGAGGAAATAGATTAGTCAGGTTTTTTGACTAAAAAAAACCAAAAATAATAATTTAACATCACTAAAACCAAAAATAATGAATCACCACCCATTTAGTTAGTTTCTTATGCATTCTCGAGTGTCCGGGCTTCATTAGGACTCAATTAGTCATTATCACAGGCCAGGAGCAATTGAGGTAGGTGTATTACTATTTGGAAGCCAAATTACGTGTTAGTCTCTCTTGGCTGTAAAGTCAATCTACTTTTAATCTATTCCAAGCTAGGTGCATGTATGTAAAACAACCTTTATTACAAGTTTCAGCGTTAATCATTCTATATAAGATATTTACAACATCGCAACATTTTCTAATTTGTTTTTCTATTTCCCATTCCTTATATGTTACAGTTCTATTCTGTGAAAAATATAACAGAACTATATAAGAAAGCAGCCATCGAAGACAAATTAGAGTGACTTTAGACTTTAGAGAGTGGATGCTAAGAGAGGCTAACACGTATGTTACAATGTGTTGGAAGAGTCTAATTTGCTCCCTTTTACTCTACAACAATACATACATACAATATACATAGTAGTATCTCTCCCCGTAAAATGCATTAGTATACAAGAGAAGGCCATATCGATTCTATGCTAAAAAGTTGATCTAATTATCTACCATAAACACATGTTACACAAAAACCTGCTGCTCGAATCCTTCATTCTATTCCTTCTCAGCTTCTGTACATGCTCTTGTTCTTCTGATACCATATCTAGAGACAAACCCATCAAAGATGGGGAGCTTCTTGTTTCTAAATCTAAATCATATGCTCTTGGATTCTTCAGTCCAGGAAAGTCCACCTCCCGCTACCTTGGAATTTGGCACAACAATTTACCACTCCAAACTATTGTTTGGATTGCAAATAGAGATACTCCAATCAATGACACCTCTGGTGTTCTATCAATCAACCAAGATAGAAATCTAGTACTCCACCACAACCTTAGCAACATTCCAATTTGGTCTACCAATGTTTCACTTTCATCCTCACAATCACACAGAACTAATGTCACAGCGCAACTCTCCGATATAGCAAACCTTGTTCTGATGCTAAACAACACCGAGAAAACTGTTATCTGGCAAAGCTTTGATCATCTCACAGACACCTTGCTTCCATATTCAACGCTTGGCTTTGACAAAAGAACTAACCAGAGCTGGTTCCTTCAATCTTGGAAGACAGACGATGACCCTGGAAAAGGCTCCTTCACGTTGAAATTCACCACTATTGGGAAACCGCAATTGTTTATGTACAAAAATAACATTCCTTGGTGGCGTGGTGGACATTGGAATGGGGCACTTTTTGTTGGTATACCCAGTTTGAAAAGAGACTTGGCTACTTTTAACGATACAGTTGAAGAAGATGAAAACCATGTAGCACTGAGATATAACACGTTTGATAAGTCACTCTTAACAAGGGTAATTGTTCAGCAATCTGGTTTCTTTCAAGTATTCATGTGGGATAATCAAAATGGTCAGTGGAACAGGTATTGGTCAGAACCAACGGATCAATGTGATAACTATGGAACCTGTGGATCAAACAGTAACTGTGACCCTTTGAACTTTGATGACTTTAAGTGTACTTGTCTACCTAGTTTTGAGCCCAAATTCCCACGTGAATGGTATCAGAACAGAGATGGGTCGGGAGGGTGTGTGAGGAAGAAAGGTTTGTCTGTTTGTGGAGATGGAGAAGGGTTTGTCAAAGTTGTAAGCTTGAAGGTTCCTGATACATCTGTGGCCATTGACAAAGATGGTTTGAGTTTGGAAGAATGTGAGAAGCAATGCTTGAGAAACTGCTCTTGCACTGCCTATGCAGTTGCTGACGTGAGGAATGGTGGAAGTGGGTGTTTAGCATGGCATGGAGATTTAATGGACACGGTAAAAGTAAGTGATCAAGGCCAAGATTTATTTGTACGCGTTGATGCGGTTGAACTCGGTATTGTCTCTTACTATATTATATTTTCTTTCTTTCTGAATTTGGCACCTATGTAGCACCGACACTTTAGATTGAAGACTTGGAGATACTTACACTTCAATCACTTCTTTTTTCTCAAAATATTATCGACGCCTATGTGCCAGTGTCGCGTCCGTGTCTGTGTCAGTGCTTCATAGTTTGGCATCACATACATATAGGTTATGCTTCAACTTCTTTGGACTTGTTTCTTGTTATCAGCCACTTACTACAAAAAAAGCAAAGGAGCCCTTGGAAAAAAGAAGTTGGCTGCAATTCTGGCACCTTGTGTATTTGCAATTCTCCTGCTTCTCTCTTCTCTGTACTGCAGGTGGAAGACTAAAAGAAAGGGTATGTAATTTGCTTAGAACAATGACAAACCATGTTCTTTATATTCCTTTATTACACACAATCTTATCTCATGGTATTTGTAAATTCAGATAGAATGATGCGGCAATTAAACCAAGATTCTTCTGGAGAAGAGAACAGTGGTCAAAGCAATACACATACAAATCTTCCCTTTTTCAGCTTGAAAACAATAAGGGAAGCTACAGGAAATTTTGATCATGGGAATAAGCTTGGCCAAGGTGGATTTGGCTCTGTTTATAAGGTATGTAACTCAAACTCCTTATTCAGCTACTGATATAAGAAGTGAGAACAGTCTTTACAACTTTATATTAATTTCTATGACATTACAAAAAAAATGATACAAAAATAGTGAAATGGGGTTTAAGAAATAATTATAATATTTCAGGGTCGCCAGGTTAATGGACAAGAGATAGCAGTGAAACGATTGTCCAAAGATTCAGGCCAAGGGAAAGAAGAGTTTAAAAATGAAGTTACACTTCTAGTTAAACTCCAACACAGAAATCTAGTGAGGTTGCTAGGTTGTTGCTTTGAAAAAGAAGAAAGAATGCTAGTTTATGAATACCTACCAAACAAAAGCCTGGACTTCTTTATATTCGGTATGCTTTCCTCTTATTTTTCTCATCTTCTGTCTAGCATGAATAAACTTGCATCTAGATTCTAGACTAAGCAAAAATCACAGTTACAGAATTGGGGAGAGAAATTTTGAAGCTGAAGCTTCTATTTGTTAGCCGAGGATTGAGAAACATATATTTCATGATATATGCAAAATACAAATAAATAAAATTTTATAGTCCTTCATATTAATCCAGAACTTCAACTATTCAATTCAGATAAAAACCAAAGGTTATCATTGGATTGGAGTAAGCGCTTTGAAATTATTTCTGGGATTGCTCGAGGTGTTTTATATCTCCATCAAGATTCAAGGCTAAAGATAATTCATAGAGATCTAAAAGCTAGCAACGTTCTCCTAGATGCTGCAATGAATCCCAAAATCTCAGATTTTGGTATGGCGAGAATATTTGGAGAAGATCAAATCCAAGCAAGAACCAAAAGAGTGGTTGGAACATAGTAGGTGTCATACTCTTATACTCACCAAGCATATATATATATATATAGAGAGAGAGAGAGAGATTAAATATATTTTTCTTATATTAATTAATGTCATGACCATTTTCTATAATTGTAGTGGGTATATGTCACCGGAATATGCAATGGAAGGACGGTATTCAACAAAATCTGATGTGTTCAGTTATGGGGTCTTACTACTAGAGATTATTGCTGGCAAGAGGAACACACATTGTGAAACAGGAAGAGCCTCCCCAAATTTAATTGGACATGTAAGTTAGAAAAGAAACAAGAGGAGTTAGCCTTAAAATTAAGGGTGCATTACTCATTTAATGATTGTGTTGTGCATTTGTGTAGGTATGGACACTATGGACAGAAGGAAAGGCCTTGGATATAGTTGATTTATCACTAGGCCAGCTTTACCCTAGTATTATAGTTCTGAGATGCATTCAAATTGGACTCTTGTGTGTGCAAGAAAATGCCAAGAACAGACCATCCATGTCAGAAGTTGTTTTCATGCTGGGCAATGAAACACCTCTACTCCAACCCCAAAAGCCGGCATTTTTATTCAATGGCAACCAGGATTTGCAAGAGTCATCAGGAGGAGGATCTTCAATATATGAAGTAACAGCAACTACCATCAGTCCTCGCTGAATGCTACCTCAATCAAAGTAATGCTATATATCATGAGAGAATTTTTCTTGAAACACTTCACTATATATGTGGCTCAATTTAACAGATTTCCTTTTATTTTCCAACCACTCGTGTATGGTATATTGGTATAAAGGTCACCAAATTGGTCATTTTTTTGGGAAGATTTTGTGATGAACTACTGCTCATGACAAATAGCAGTGCCTATGCATAAAAGACAAATTTAACTAATTCACAGTTCTTCAACAATTTTATGTTATTTTCTTAAATTTATTGAGACTGATCTTCTCACTCTATTCATCATCCTAATCCTCACAAGAGAAAGAAATGTTTATCTTAGTAATTGACCTCATTTATTGTTTATTGACTAATCATTGAAAATTATTAAGGTATTTTGGTAAAAAATAATAATTAATATTTGAATGAGTTCTTAAAGAATTGGACAAATATATTATTCAAAAGATTCCTATATTAAGGGACGTACAGAGTAATCAATATTGTTTTCCATCAAATTTGAGTCTAGCATAGTAGCATCACATTTCCAAAGGTTCTTGAGAAACGAGTATCTGTATATAGCACTGTGACAACAGTTAATACGTTCTGACCAATATCCTTTCTAGCAACTAGTGTATCTGAAAATCACTTTGTCGTACCACATTACAATAAGACATTTACTATCAGTTTTTCCAGTTTCAATGACAGAGAAATAAAATAATGAGGGCGGCAAAGCATATTTTTTTATGAGTACTTGCGTTTTACCTACAGTTGGAAGTCGTAGGTACTAGTTAATGTTGAGATAGAATGGGAAGATAAGTTTCGGCATCAAAAAATATGATCAAGAAGAGCATGTTACCATTACAGTGTATATACATCTATGTATTAATTAATGATACTACTTATGAAAATTTTGAATTCTGTATCTAAATGTTGGATCAAATTGATATTAGAAAGGTCCTTCCAAAGAGAAACTAACTTCATGTGATAACTTCAACTAGAGAAAGTGAACTGACTATGTTATTGTGTAGACTTTAATCTAGCTACTATAATCCACACATTGGTACACATGTAGCTAGAGTGGCAAGCCAAAGAGTTTGGCGGGTAATTCCAATGGTCAAAACTGATTTTAATTTAAGATACACTAGTAGCTAGAAAGTGTGGTCAGTATCGTGTTAGATATTGTCACAAGGCTAAATATGTAGTAAACATATTTGTTCTCATGAAACTATGCAAATGTGCTACCAAACTAACATCTGATGGAGAAGTATGAACTAATTACATAATTGATTGAGGTAGCTTTTACCGAGCACTGAAGGTAGTTGCTGTTACTTCATATATTGAAGATCCTCCTCCTTCTGATGTTGACAACTCTTCCAAATCTTGGTTGACATTGAATAAAAATGCCGGCTTTTGGGGTGGGAGAAGAGGTGTTTCATTGCCGAGCATGAATACTACTTCTGACATGGATGGTCTATTCATGGCATTTTCTTGCAAACACAAAAGTCCAATTTGAATGCACCTTAAAGTTACTTCAGGAGGATAAGACTGGCATAGTGTTGAATCAACTACATCCAAGGCCCTTCCTTTTGTCCAAAGTGTCCACACCTACAAATGAACAACACAATCATTAAATGAGTAATGGACCATTAATTTAAGGCTAACTCTTCTTTTTTCTTTTCTAATTTACATGTCCAATTAAATTTGGGGAGGCTCTTCCTGTTTCACACTGTGTGTTCCTTTTGCCAGCAATAATCTCCAGTAGTAAGACCCCATAACTGAAGACATCAGATTTTGTTGAATATCGTCCTTCCATTGCATATTCTGGTGACATATATCCACTGAAAAAATACAAAATTGTCAGGCATTAATATAAAAGAATATTTCATCTCTCTATGATTGCTTCGCGATTATAATGGTAGGAAACCTACTATGTTCCAACCACCCTTTTCGTTCTTGCTTGGGTATCATCTTCTCCAAATATTCTCGCCATACCAAAATCTGAGATTTTGGGATTCATTGCAGCATCAAGAAGGACATTGCTGGCTTTTAAATCTCTATGAATTATTTTCAGCCTTGAATCTTGATGGAGATATAAAACACCTCGAGCAATCCCAGAAATAATTTCAAAACGCTTACCCCAATCCAATGACGACCTTTGGTGTTTATCTGTTATGACATTAAAGATTTAAGAAATTGATTATCAGACATATTAGGAATCTATCAAAATATGCAATGGAAAAGTAATATACAACTTTATTTTATTTGTATTTTGCATATATAACGAAATCATTATTTCTAATTAACCATTAGAAAGTGCAGTATTTATCACGGAAGTTAACAGAATATTCCCTCTGGATAAAGATCATCTTGTGCCTGACAAGGAGTATAGGAAACTCATTGGACAACAAGCTAACCAATTGTAAGACTAACTTGACAGTCCAACAACCAGATCAGTTGATTAACGGACTAGCCCAATGAAAAACTAACTTAACCGTGTAATAGGCTCATTATAGTCTCAAACTTGTCCCATGTTTAGCAGCAGTTGCATGTAATTTCCTGTTTTCTCATGGCCCCACAATTAAATATTTTAAGTCAACTGATGTTTAATTTCAATGCCCCTCCCATTCTGTTTTCAGTTGCAGTATTCATGCTTCTTTAGTCAAATACTCTTCCTTCTTGGAGATTTGTTTAATTTTTTGTTATCCTTTATATCAGTAAAGCAAGGCCTATATATGCTGCTCATAAAAAATGAGGTTACTTCCCCTCAAAATGCTTCTCATTGCATATCTGACAAATGGGAAACAAGCTTCCACTTCACAACTTTGTTCCCTATTTCAGTCGCTATGATTTACGCTAGTCCAAATGCAAGTTTACCAATTTTTTTCTTTTCAGAGGCGATCAATAGTGGTTCCCCACTTGCTACCTATATGACTCAAACCCATGATCTTTTAGGTGTAGGTGAAACGTCTTACCTACTGAGCTGTGTTTGGATGTCAAATACAAGTTTACTAACACAAGATAGAGAATTAGTGAATTAGAGAAAGGCATACCGAATATAAAGAAGTCCAAGCTTTTGTTTGGTAGGTATTCATAAACTAGCATCCTTTCATCTTTCTCAAAGCAACAACCTAGCAACCTCACAAGATTTCTGTGTTGGAGTTTAACTAAAAGTGTAACTTCATTTTTAAACTCTTCTTTCCCTTGACCTGAATCTTGGGACAATCTTTTCACCGCTACCTCTTGTCCATTAACTAGGCAACCCTGAAATATTATATTGATCTATTAAACAACATTTTGATATTTTTGCATCATTTTTCTATAATGCAATCGAAATGAATATAAAGAGGTAAAGAATGTCCTCACTTCTTACGAGAGTATCTGAATGAAGAATTTCCGTTACCTTATAGACAGAGCCAAATCCACCTTGCCCAAGCTTATTCGCATGATGAAAATTTCTTGTAGCTTCCACCATCATTTTCAAGCTGAAAAAAGGAAGATTTGTATCTGTGTTGCTCTGAGCACCGTTCTCTTCTCCAGAAAAAACATGGTTTAAATGCTCCACCATTCTATCTGAAGTAACACGTCATGAGATAAGATTCCAAGCAACTTACAAGTATTGAAAAGGTATTTTTCACTCTTAGAACCATACAACTACATTATCACTCGCTGTAAAAATATAAGTACATGACATTGTAGAATAAAAACTTAGATGCAGTATTAGCAGTTGTAATTGAAATGGAGAGATCGAGTAGATAGCATTAGTATATATCATATAGCACACAGTTCGTATAATAGTTGAATGCCACACAAAAATAGCTGAAACCTAAAACCCTTTGTAAGACAGAAATTGCAAATAATAATGAAATATAAAGAATAGGGGTTGGCATCCTTGGAAGAAGTAAATCACATACCTTTTCTTTTAGTCTTCCACCTGCAATGCAAATAGGAGAGGAGGAGCATAATTGCAAGAACAGAAGCCACAATAATTGCAACCATCCTCTTTTTACCAAGGACTCCTTTGTTTTTGTTGTAACTAGCTGATAAGAAACAGGTACAAAGAAGCTGATGCAGAACCTATGGGGTGCCGGTTTCAAAAAGAAAGAAAGAAAAAGTAATGGGAGGGAATACCTAGTTCAACTGCATCAACACGTACAAATATATCTTGGCTTTGACCAGTTAGTTTTACTATGTCCATTAAGTCCCCATGCCATGCCAAGCACCCACTTCCACCATTTCTCACATCAGCAACTGCATACGCAGTGCAAGAGCAGTTTCTCAAGCATTCCTTCTCACATTCTTCCAAACTCAAACCATCTTTAGCAATGGCCACAGATGTGTCTGGAACCTTCAAGCTCACAACTTTGACAAACCCTTCTCCATCCCCACAAAGGGACACGCCTTTCTTCCTCACACACCCTCCTGACCCATCTCTGTTTTGATACCATTCACGTGGGAATTTGGGTTCAAAACCGGGTAGACAAGTACACTTAAAGTCGTCAAAGTTCAAAGGGTCACAGTTACTGTTTGATCCACAGGTTCCATAGTTATCACATTGATCTGCTGGTTTTGACAAGTACCGGTTCCATTCACTCTTTTGACTATCCCACGTGAATATTTGATAGAAACCAGGCTGCTGAACCACTACCCTGGCGATGGTGGAATTATTAAACATATTATATAAGGTAGTTACACTTAGATGGTTATCATCTTCCACAATGGAAAAGTTAAAAGTGGCCATATCACGTTTCATATTGGGTATACCAGCAAATACCGCCCCATTCCAAGGTCCACCACGCCACAAGGGAAGGTTTTGGCTGTACATAAACAATTGCGGTTTTCCAATAGTGTTGAATTTCAACGTGAAGGCACCTGTTCCAGGATCATCATCTGTCTTCCAGGATTGAAGGAACCAGCTCTGATTAGTTCTTCTGTCAAAACCCAGAGGTGAGTATGGAAGCAAGGTGTCTGTGGGATGATCAAAGCTCTGCCAGATGACAGTTTTGTTCGTGTTGTTTAGCATCAGAACAAGGTTTGCTATATCCGAGAGTTGAGCTATAACATTGGTTGTTTGAGACTGTGGGGATGAAAGTGAAACACTGGTTGACCAAATGGGAATGGTGCTAAGGTTGTGGTGGAGTACTAGATTTGCATCCGGGTTGATTGATAGAACACCAGAGGAGTCTTTGATGGGATTATCTCTATTTGCAACCCAAACAACAGTTTGGAGTGGCAAATTATTGTACCAAATTCCAACATAGCGGTAGGTGGACTTGCCTGGACTGAAAAATCCAAGAGCAAACGTTTTAGATTTAGAAAGAAGAAGCTCCCCATCTTTGATGGGTTTGTCAGTAGATATGGTATCAGAAGAAGAACAAAAAGAGAAGGTGAGAAGGAGTGGAATAAAGGAGTGTAGGAACCAATTTTTATGTAGCTTGTGTTTATGGTTTTGGCAAGTGACAAGGTAGAGAAGATTTATAGCGGAGGAGTCCATGGAGTTGCTCTTGCATACTCCAATTCTATGTGTGTAGTGTAGATTAATAAAGCAAAATGAGGGAGGTAAACAAATCCAATTCCAACTCACACAAAATTTACTCTTAATTACATAGTCAAACACACACAAGACTTTCCACACATCCACTATTTCTCATGTCACGTCAAACGCGTACCTTGTCTTTCAAGTAATAACCGGCATAAATATTATAAACGTGTACTAAAGGTTGCTTTCGGAATAGATTTATCATAATCAGAATAAGTACAATGACTTTAAAGCCAATATTAGGCTAATTAATTAGGACAATTGCAGAGAAAAAAAACAAGTATGTAGGAGATTTGGGGTAGATCATGAAAGAATGCATACATACATACATACATACATACATACATACATACATACATACCCGTGTCGTCAATTCATTTTCTTATTCCTCTCCATCTCTACCTTTAACCCTCTGAACTCATGCAGAGAGAAAAAAAAAACTCCCAACTCGTTGCAAATTCATAACCTTTCTACACCAAAAAAAATGCCACACTTAATGGGAGCCTCCACAGTGGAACCAGGATCCCAAACCCTCAAACAACACAATAGGAAGAAGCAGGCAGCGACAGAGGTCCAAAACGACACCTCCAAACCCGTAAACGCAGAAACAAAATAAGAAGAATTAGAATTGGATGCCCACATTAGGCTCTACAAGGGGGAGTTGGTGTTGACGACGAAAAAGGAGAAGATGGAGGTTTCTCACCGCCGTCGCCAACTGAAATATTTTTTGTTGACAAACGCAACTGAAAGTTTAAACATCAGTCGTTGCATATTAGATTATTATTAATAATAGCTCAAAGTCTCCTCAGTCTTCCCCTAAATTATATTTTTTGTCTCTCAAAGTCTCCTCAATCTTCCACTAAATTATATTTATTTATTCTTTTAATTTCATACTTGTGTATTAGAAGTTTTAACGTTTGAATTGCTCAAACTCATCTTTCTTTTGAATTCAATTATGGGAAAAAAATAAACTCCACTTGAGTTTTTAAACTAACAATTGTCCCCAAGGTATAAAAAATAATAATAAGTAATCAACAAAGTTTTATAAATAGTGTGTAAAATTTTGTGAAATTCGTACAATTAGTCCATGTAATCGACTATTGGTATTACTTTAAGGACTAAACATACAATTTTTACAAAATGTTAGGGACTACTTACAAAATTTTGAGACTACTTATAATTTATTTATTATAATTTAGAGACGAAACCAAAAAAGGAAGGTAAGTTTATAGACTAAATTGATGATTTACTCTATTAAAAATGATTTCTAAATGGTACATTAATTGAGGTTTCTCTACATACAATTCATTTCCTCTTTCGGTCTGAACAATTATTAGGTCCATCCATGTTGGAAAAGAGTTCATAAAGAAATTCGATATCACAAAAATGTTTCATATAGCTTTTGAATAATTTTCATGTCAAATTTATCTATCTATGAACTCTACAAGTGAGACTAATACTCCAAGAGGATTAAAGATAACATTGTTAAAGACATTTTAGTTCCTAGATTTCCACCCCTTTTAAAGGATTATGTAGAAAAATTGCTTCCCAACTCCTTTGAGCAAGAAGCATTAGCCATTTAGCCATATTAAAGCCGAGGGCAGCCCTGAGCTTAGGCCGGGTGCAACTGCCTAGGGCTCAGATTTGTAGGGGACAAAAAAAAGTTACCACTCCACCTTTTTTATACTAGTGTTATAATAAAAAAAAATGTGTTATAATATTGGGGGTTCTAATTCTTTTGTACTCAGCTTTCTTAAAATAGTGTTATAAAAACAATTATTTACTCATCCTTCGGTCAAACACTCATTTTCTTCTCTTCTTTGTAACACTATGAATTAGGTGGGTAACTTTATGATAGCCTACATCTACAATTTAGCTTTAGTTGTAATTTTGAATTGGTAAAAAAAACTATTTTAGTTGTAATTTTGAATTGGTAAAAAAAACTATAGTAATGCTTACTATTATTGACTGGATTTACTTTTTTTGGTACAAAAAATATACCTAGAGAACTGTGGTTTGAATTTACAGAAAGAAATACTTATAAATACAGGTTTTAGCTTTGTCCCTTGCCACTCTGAACAATATTTAGTCACTCAATAACACGCAAAACTTGCACATAAATTCTGAGAACTTTGGCCTTCAACGAGCTTCAATCATAGTCATACTTGCATCATTTACTGAATAAATTCCTTCACTAGTTGATGGATCTGAACTCCCATAATTACTTTTCTTGAAAATAAACGCTGGCTGTTTTGGAGTAGGAAGAGTAGAATCATTGCCCAACATAGAAACAACAGCAGGCATAGAAGGCCTATCAACAGCATAATCTTGTACACATAAAAGCCCAATCTGGATGCATCTTTGAACTTCAAGGTCGTTGAAGGACTCTCCTAATGATTGATCTACAATCTCCATGGATTTGCCTTCTCTCCATAGATCCCAAATCTACATCAATTAAAATCACTAGATTAATAATCAATTAGCCTATTAAAGATTAAATTTCAATTGGCATTAGTGTCTCGGAAATACTAACATGCCCAACTAAATTTGTGGCCGTAATGTTTTCATGTTGACCACTGTTCTTTTTACCAGTAACAATCTCTAGCATTAAAACTCCAAAACTGTATACGTCAGACTTCACCGAAAATTGTCCTTCCATCGCATATTCTGGAGACATATAACCACTATAAAAGCAAAATGTATATAAATGAGATCACTTAAATACTATATTTGTAATTGAGATAAGGGTATTATTAGGAGTCTAATATTATTTACTTACTAGGTTCCAACAACACGATTTGTAACTGCTTCAATTTGATCTCCACCAAATATTCTAGCCATACCAAAATCTGCAATTTTTGGGTTCAATTCAGTATCTAACAAGACATTGCTGGCCTTTAGATCTCTGTGAATGATTCTTAATCTTGAGTCATGATGAAGATATAAGATCCCTCTAGCAACTCCACAAATAATATCAAATCGCTTTCTCCAATCTAGCTGCGAACTTTTAGATTCATCTAGACAAAAAAAAATCAAATTATAATAAGTGTGTTCGACCAATTATTTTGTAATTGTAATGTGTGACAAAAAAACATGACCAATACTCATTAATTAATGGAAAAAAAACATGACATACCAAAAAGGAAAAAGTCCAAGCTTTTGTTAGGCAAATACTCATAAATTAACATCTTCTCTTCTCCTTGAACACAACAACCTAAGATCCTCACAAGATTTCTGTGTTGTAGTTTTGAAATCAAAACAATCTCATTTTTAAACTCTTCTATTCCTTGTCCAGAATGCTTTGCCAGTCTCTTAATTGCAATTGTCGTTCCGCTACTCAGTACACCCTTTATTATTCAAAATTGACATTGCAATCCGTTAAAATTATGTTTAGCGTGATTAAAATTTGGAGCTTGTTAAAGAAGAATTGCTACTACCTTATAAACAGAACCAAAACCACCTTGACCAAGCTTGTTAGCAATTGAGAAATTGTCTGTTGCAGCAGCCATGGTGCTAAGATCAAAGAATGGTAAATTAGAATTTCCTGTAGTATCAAATTCTTCGTGATTGGGAGAGTCTTCAAATGTAAGTCTAAAGGAAAACTTGCGATCCCTTCTCGACCCTATCGTCAAATCAAACAACCACATTTGAACATATTTATAGAATCAAAGAATCACGCAATAACTGGTCACTAAAAATTTAATTACCTTGTTTCCTAATTTTTGCAATCCAATACGCCAAAATTATCCCCAAAGACAATACCAAGCAAATAGCAACGACTAAAACCGCCACCATTCCCTTCTTGCCAAGAGAACCATACGGATGTTTTGCATACAAAGCTACAAAATGCAAATGCAAAAATCTCACATCTAGAACAAATAATCACCATACAAATCAAATATATTGATACATTATTGATTATTCCAAGGTCTTTTAAGAAAGAAGTACCCAATTCATGAGCATCGACACGCACGAACAAATCTTGTCCAACTTGTGTGTAAGTTCTAGTGTCTTCCATGTCACCATGCCAAGTAACACAACCACTTTGTGAACTCTCATTAGCACTTGTAAACGCTGCACAAGAACAATCCCCAAGGCATTTCATTCTACACTCTCTCAAACCCAAACTCTCATTCACACGTGTCTTCGAAGTATCCGGCACTTTCACACGTGCTACCTTCACAAACCCTTCCCCACTTCGACACGTGGACGCATTCCTCTTCTTCACACACCCACCCGACCCGTCTCTCAAATACCATTCCCTCGCAAATTTAGGTTCGAATCCGGGTAAACACTCACACTCAAACTTATCCGCATTATACGGGTCACAATTCGAGTTCGACCCGCATTGCCTAAAATTGTCACATTCTTCCTTGGGAGCGAACCAGATTTGAAACCACCTTTGTTCGTGAGGTTGCCACGTGACTCTCCTCACGTGACCTGTATCTTCTAGCACCATTCTTGATAACACCGTTGGATCCTTCACTCCATATGTTATGGAAACTTCATCTGCGTTGTCTATGAAACTAACGTTGAAGATGAAATTTGGAGTCATTTCGGGTACCCCGCTCCATCTTTGACCCGTCCACGATCCAACCCGCCAAAACGGAGCTTTGTTTCTATATAAGAAGAGTTGAGGAAACCCGATCGGGTCAATCCGGTATGTCATGTTTCCGGATCCTGGATCGTTCGGAGATTTCCATGATGTTAGGAACCGGTTAAAACCGGTTTTTCGGTCCAACCCTAGCTTCATGAAAGGAAGCAAAGTGTTACCTGGATAATCAAAACTCTGCCACACAACGTTTCCGCTTTCGGAGCTCAAAACCAAGTTTCCGGTGTCGGAAAGCTTGGCTGAAACATTGGAAATTGAGTGAGAAATAGAAACGTTTGAAGACCAAACAGGGTTAAGGTTTGGGTTTTTGTCGTGGTGGAGTACGAGGTTTCCTTTGTTGATGGAGAGAACACCGGAAGTGTCGTTGAAAGGAGTGTCTCTGTTTGCAACCCATACAATAGTTTGTTCTGAGATTTTGTTGTACCATATCCCAACGTATCGGTTTTTGGAATTTCTTGGACTGAAGAAACCCAGTGCAAAGGTTTCTCGATCTTTGGAGACCAAAACGTCGCCGTCTTTTAATGGGTAGTTTAGCGTTATGGTGGTATCAGCAAGTGAATTGCAAGAAGGGTAAATGATCAACAGCAGAAGAAATGGAGTCAGAAGCTCATTTGCTGAGATGATCTTCATGGTGTAAGTAAATGTTAGAAACGTGGTAGCTAGTAGTAGTAGTTGAACTAATCTTGTTAGTTAGTTACTCTATTTATGAGGGTGCTGATATTTTCGGCGGGGATTGATATCACATTCACATGCATGAGTTGTTCTAGGTAGGTTCTGTGTATAAAGGTTTGAGATTGAGCGATACAACTATATATTAAATGATTGGTAGTTGTATGATATTAAAATCATTACTAGTAGCTTTGAAGATTTCCTGTGTACTATTATAATACAGATACATACATAGACACGTAGTTTAGTTTGTTTCCCTTGAATGTTCATGGATAGTTTGCGTCCCACCCCAAGTGTTGTCTAAATAAGTACTAGTACGATCACTTACAAGTTACAAGTAAAGGGCTAACAGATACATGCCTTGTCAACTACAATCCTAAGGGTATGTTTGGGAGGGGGTTTTGCGAGGGGAATGGAGGGGAGGGCTTGAAAAAGATCAGTCTATATTTTAATATGTATTTGAGATTTTAAAAAATTAAATGAACAAGTTGATAGATATCAATATCACATTTCTAATCACACTTGATTCATGTTTAGAGACATTTTATGGCTTCCTCAATTCTACATTGAAAAATATGCCCTCCCCTCCCTTCCCCTCCTAAAACCCCCTCCCAAACATACCCTAAGAGAAGCTTGATCGTCGATAATTAATCGGATATCTCTTCTCCTTACCTTCCTTAGTGAAGTCGAAAAAAATACTTGATTATCAATCATCATTAATTTATTTTCATCCGTCTCTATTGGTAAATTTAAAAAATATATGCTTCATTTATGTCTAATTTTTTAGGGTGAGTATCTATTAAGGGGGAGATTGTTGATATTTCGGCAAGTGTACCGAATCGTTGCAAGTAATAAAACCGGTAAGACCGGGTATCGTCCTCAAGGATCGAATTTAATTACCAGTTACGTTAACAACTACTAAAGGAACCAAAGTGAATTAGGATGAGATTGATTTGATTGAGCTATGAAGCTCTAAAGTAAAGCAATAAAATATTCTTTTTATGTTTTTAATAATAGAACGAAGAACGCGTTTGAAAAGATACGATGGAGAAGATGCTAGGGATGAATGCCTGTTGATTTCACACTATTGTCACTGATTTAATTTCGAAAGATCACCTCTCTCTTATTTTGCTATCAAACCCTCAATTCTAACTAATTCCTAATTCCTTAGGTAACTAGTCCTTTGCCGATAACTAAAGCCCTAATTCCTTAGGCGATTTCAATTAACAACAAGCATTAACAACGAGGATTCGCAACATACAACAATTCTAAGAGTATTCCTAAACTACGAATGGTAGGAATTGAATTTCAAACATTCAATAATAAAACTTCCATTCGATCATTGAATAAAATATCGTTCTACAAGTTTTCCAACCATAGAAAGCGTTAAGCATAGAAATTCAATTCACAAAATATAAGAGAGTACGACATAAACATAATTTTAAACCAGCAACAATAGCGTTACGTCAAAGTTAATTCATCCCTAACATTAGGGTTTAGCTACACATGATAAGGGAAGAGAGAAAGGAAGAATTACAAGATAAAGATGATGATGAACACATATGAAGCTTCAATTCTTGTCCCCAAGCCTTGAATCTTCAATACCGGTGAGAAGGAATCAGTTCTTGCCGTGTGCTAGGGTTCAGAATACGTCCAAAGATACTGAAAAACGCGTCCAACGCGTGTTTTAACGCGTCTGCCGCTGATTGGCGCGCCACTCGCGCTCCAGCGCCACTCACGCGCCAGTCAGGCGCCTTTCCTGCTGTCTTCTCGCGCGTGGTGCGCCACTCACGCGCCAGTTGCACGCCATTTGGCTGAATGCTCCTTGCTATTGCACCATTGAGTCCATTTGCCTGCACTGCTTTGTTCTTCAATTCCACCTAGTCCCTGGGCACAAAATCACGACAAAACCCAGCATAAACACTGCATAGCAAATAAATTTCTAATAGCACAAATTGTTAAATTCTCATCAACTTCATTGTTATTCATCAAAAACTCCAAGTAAAAATCCCTTTTTAACACTGAAAACCATCATGTGATGGGGACTCATCAGAGATGGTTCCCCATCATATAGCAAGGAACTTTAAAACTTGGTCCAAAATACAAATACCTAGGGTGCGTTTGTTTCCCGGATAGAAATTCCACTCCAAGGAATCTCATGCTCTGGAATTTGATGACAAGGAATGTGATTGCTGAGTATTTTCTAAAACATGTTTGGTTAGTTGCAAGCTCGGGAGTCCAATTCTTTGGAACAATTTATAAACTGGTTTGGTTCGTATTATACATTCCTGGGAATAAACATTGTAATTATCGAAATACCCCTAATTATATATGACATGTTAAAGCTTTCTAAGTAATTAAGGGTGAAATAAAAGTATAAAACTAAAGTGATTATTTACTTATAATTTTTTTACAGTAATATTTTGTAGTAATGCCTTTTGTAAATAACTATTAAAAAAACAAGAACAAGATTAAATAATAAAAAAAGTAGCAACATAAATTGGTGTTTTTTAGCAAAGCTAAGCAAGGAAGGTACAAATACATAGAAGCAAAACAAAGCAATGTAAATACACAAGAAGATAGGCTTTCAGGGACTGATGCAGAGCAAGGAAAAAAGTAAAAGAAGGAAGGGAAGGTACGAGTCAGTTTCAACAAAAAGGGAAAAGGCGGGTAACAATTGTTTTTTAGCGGGTGTTTTTTAGGTAGTGGGTGAGTGGGATGATAAGTGGGGGTTAGTAACGTAATTTTGTGCAAAAAATTGAAACTCCCCATCTTGGAATGAAACATTACCACTACTTTTGGATGGCATCAGATTCCCTTAAAAGTTGGAAGAAACTTTCCAGACCAAGCAACATTCATTGGAATGTATTTTTCTTTTTTGTCAAACCAAACATTGGAACCTTTCTTTCCCAACCTAGATTCCTTGGAATCATCTCCATTTCTCCGAAACAAACGCCCCCTAAAATTGAGAAAATAAAATATTCTTTAATTGAATGACCAACTACAATTGCTTCTAACTGACCAATGCCTTCCTAAACAAGTGGTCCAAAAACAGCATAAGGCCTCATCCCATTCCCATGAAAAAACTCCTTCATTTCAAAAGGGGATTAGCTTCCCGCAACTCAATTGACAGAATATAAGAAAAGGGATGAGGTGTTGCATTAAAGAACAAAAAATTTAATATTGTTGAAAGCCTGACCACTAATGAAATCATAGTACTAAAAAAAACTTTCAGGAGAGAAAACAAAACAATAAATGAAGCTGCATTTAAGTTTTCCCAACACACACAGTGACTAGCCACTGTTTTTCATAAGTTATGCCAAAAATATTTTATATCTTTTTTTTTGTGTATTATGATTGATGACTGCAGAGTACTTGCACTATTAATTTTTTTATAAAATTAGAAAAATTACATATAAAATTTAGAATACAAATACTTTATGCAGAAAACTAGTGTGCAAATATGTGTTTTAAATTATAACTTACAGAACCAGAGCCAGCCCAACACTAGATGAGGCCTAAAGCGAGCTCTAAAATGAGACCCTTCTATATTTTAATAATAATATTTTGTAAAAAACAAAAATTGTTACATTTTTATCTAAATATTTTAGCCTTTTGTGATGAAAAATCATTTATCAAATTACATCAAAATTTGAATGTTGTAAGAAAATTTTAATAATAAATTATTTTTGAGCTTTCTATGATACACAAAAAATCAAATGTTGTAAGAAAATTTTAATAATGAACTATTTTTATATGTAGAATTGTAGTGGAATTTTACGCACATAAAAACATCTTAATATAATTATTTAAAAAAGAAAATTTAGTAATTAAATTAACATGCATAAATCAAATAAAGATTTTATATATCAATGACATTTATTATTATTCCATGAAAAGAAGAAAAAAAGAGTTAGAGAAGAGAATATTGAGATATATAACAAGAAGGTAGGTAATCATGAGAATAAGAGTCAAGAAAATGGCGTTGAAGTAGAAAGTGTGCTTTAAAGTAATGAAAAAAAATTATCACACACAAGGATTGAACCCTGTTTAATGGGAATACTGAGGGCCCTTATGCACCAAACGAGCTATAGTTCCATACGTAAATTAGATGAAACTGCTTACTAATAATACATAACAATAAATTTTGAGGCCCCCTTTTTACACTACAAAAAAAATCACGGATTAGCGAGAGAAAATTCCCTCGCAAAATGACCCCAATCCCTCGCTAATGGTCATTTGCGAGGGAATTAGCGAGTGACCTGTTCCCTCGCTAATGGTCATTTGCGAGGGAATTAGCGAGTGACCTGTTCCCTCGCTAATGTCCCTTGTAAATAGCCTCTTTTTTGTAGTGTTAAGGGGGCCTTTTTAAGGGGAAAATTTGAGGCTCAAAGCCCTTGCTTTAGTTGCTTGGGCCTTGGGCCGGCCCTGTACAGAATATATAGAAGCCGAAATTAGTTCCCCAGCCACATTTTTACCATGACAAACGGCTCCCAACGGCGTTACACATGTCATTTCTCATGCATCACGTTTCTTGTCCTCTCTGTAAAATACATACAGATTGTAATCCCACGATCATATTTCTTTTAAATACAAAAACACAGGTGAGGGTAAAGTCCTCTCTCTCTCTCTCTCACTCCCTCCGACCCTCGCCCCCTCCCCCCCCCCCCCCCCCCCCCCCCCCCCCCCCCCCGCCTTTTTTACCATATAGTTTCATGGTTATGTAAGCTTTTTTTGTTTTTTAATACACCAAATGCACCAATTGTGCCACTTTGTTGACCGCATAGAATCTAAATTCGTAATGAAGAAGTGCAGCACATTACCAGTCGACCAACGCGTGGATTGGGAAACATTGTGGACACTAGATGCGATGGAAGAATTTAGTCATATTGTGTCAGAGTCTGACTCCAGTGAAGCTATAGCCCTTCTCGAAGACCAATCCACTCCGGCCTCCATAGAGGGTCCATTGGTGTCTTTCGTTCAGGTGATGATAGAGGGGTCACATGGAATCTCATCTCAAAATTCTTTATTGTACTAACTGATAACTTAGTTAATGATAGTTTAAACACTATCCGTTCTTGTTACATTTGCGATTCTGCCCCCAACCTTTGCTTTGGCCTAGGGTCGGGAAGGGATTAGTGCGCCAAGTGGTTGTTGGTCTGTTTGTTTGTGGGTTGTAGCTCTTATTTTTCACCAAAGAATATTTAGCCAAGTCATATTTCGATGTGTAACAAGACTATTAATTGGTCCCCTAAATCTGCTTTTGTAAAAATGCTCTAATAGGATTTCAGTAGAAATAGTTTCCTAGTTGCCGCTACTAGGAGTTGGCGATACCTTTGGCGCCTTTGTTCCTACAAGCTTCTAGGTTCGGCGCTCCTTTTAAGTAGCCTCCTCTCCTCCCTTGACGCCACCCCTCCCTCATGGCTCCCCCACTCCTCAAGCCCTCTACAGTCACACATGTACCCGCACAAAATCTTGTCTACTACCTCTGATATGTTTTCAACCCCCTGAACCACTACACCCTCCAGATCCACCAGATCTGCCTTCTTCGACGGTTCCCCACCTCCACTCCCTCATTTTACTTTTGAAGCCACACTCCTTTGCCTCTCCTCTCTACTTTATGTTGTTTCATGTCCTTTTGATACTCTGTAAGCCCTCAACTTGCTCTCACACTATTTTCCATGGCTCCTCAGTTTTAGATCAAGAGCCCTTAGGGTTATTTAGCCTTCAAATACATAGAAAGTCTGGACTTTTCATCTTTTTACCCATACCAACTTCGTGGATATCTTGTTATCTCTCCGTGGAGCCTCATATTTTACTCTGTGGCTTGTTCTGTGATTGTAGTGTGGTTACTATCGTCGTCTACTATAGCTTGGTTAGTGTTACGAAGGTTCCGCCACTACTACTTTGGAGGGACTTTCCTTGCAATAGATTAGAAAACCTAAGTGGTTGGCCCATTAGGTCTTGCATTCACATTTTAACTTGTCTTTTGGTTAGTTATTATGATTGTGTGTTCATGTGCTCCTTATGCTTAAAGTAATTTCTTAGGAGTTTATTTTAGGCCTGACTGTTACCCCTATGGATTGTTATGGTGCTTATTTGTGAGCTTTAGCCTACATTCTGTATAATATTTTGGTGGAATTTGTCCATTATCAATGAAATATTGCATTATTCATAAAACAAAATAAGACTAGTAGTAATTAGAAAAAAAAAACATATTTCGATATGAACCTTTTTATTACTACTCGATTCAAATCCTAACGGGTGTAAATTAAAATTATGTTCCTTATAATAAAAAATGCGTCAAAAAATGCGATCTTGAAGTTTTTTGATTTGCATGTTTGTTGGATTTTTTTTCTATTTTTTTTTTTGCCCGACTTGAAAATTTGAAAAAGACAGACAATTATTAAAAGCCAAAACATGTGAGCGAGATTGGCTCACAGATTTGGACGTTTTCAAAAGTTGACTTCTGTCCTCTTATTGGCCATCCACTGGTGGTTCATGGTGCTACGTCGGTTTGAGTTTGAGGTACTAGTACACTCCAATACAAAACTTCCAACTTCCAAAAATTCTGTCAACAGTTCTTAGCGTTTCTATTTGATACAAATCGGTTCCTAGTAGCTTTTCTACTCGTTTGCATCAATTATCCCCCCTTATATAAAGCTTAAAGCTGATGTGCCAAAACATACATAAAAACCACTTTATGCTATACATATATACGTATACAAATACGTAGTTATAAAAAGTCAAAAAAATAATGGCATTTTGGTCGTTTTGACAACAAAATGAGGACAAATATATTCGGTAAAAGACAAAAAAAATGGCATTTTGTAGTTTGATTAAAAAATGAGGGCAATCATTTCTGGAAAAAGACAAACGTTTGTAATGGTATTTTTGTAGTTTTGACAACAAAATGAGGGTAAACATTTTCGGTAAAAGACAAAAAAAAACAATGACATTTTTGTAGTTTTGATAAAAATATGAGGGCAATCATTCGGGAAAAAGACAACAAAAAAATAATGGCATTTTTGTAGCTTTGTAACAAATGACAGCAATTATTTGAGAAAAAAAGACAAATATATGTTGCGACATTTTTGTGTTTTTGATAAAAAAAATATAATGGCACTTATATCCGGAAAAAGACAAAAAGAAAATAATTGTATTTTTGTAGTTTTGGTAAAAAAAATGAGTGCAATCATTTACAGATAAAAACAAAAATATGTAATGACATTTTTGTGGTTTTATAAACAAAAAGTAAGTCATTTCAAGAAAAATGCAAAAATATGTAATGGTATTTTATATAAATAAGTAAGACCTCGTGCAGAGCACGGGAGAGAGTCTAGTTATTCTTATATGACCCACACATTTTTATACATTTATTATACATTTTATACCTTTCAAACTATATCAATTTTTTGAATGCACTTCTAAAATAAAACTACACAAATCACTTTTTTAAACTCCATTTTTTAAACTTTATAAATTATTTCATTTTTTATTTATTTTCTCTTCTTCTCCTTTCCTAATCCAAGCATAGCGTAACAAGCCTCAACCCCTTTCTTTTTTTATTGTTCTTTTCTTCTGTCTTTGTTCTTATTCCAAACAGTGTAAAAAGCCTTCAACTTCATGAACAAAAGTGGTATATTATTGAGTTTAATGTATTAATGTATTACCACACACTTAATGTTGTTGATTAAATAGAAATGTTATTAATGTATTACCACACACTTAATGTTGTTGATTAATTTAATAATTTAACTTTTTTTAATCACAATAGAAAAGGGAAAAACAAGACTAATTACTTGAAGAAACTATGCCATTAGCATCATCTTCAATAAGCTACATTCATATGCTCCAGAGGGCGAGAATCAAACACCACTAAATTTTGGGACGCATAAGTTTCCATCTTCACCAAGAAGTCCGCACAATGGCTCGCTTTCACAAAAGTTGTGAGATCTAGCACACTAATCCTTCTTCAAATTACCGATTTTTTAAGGAAAAATTCACTTTTTAAAAAAAATATAATCACTTATGACGACATGTTGTCTGTTTATTACAGATTCTTAAAAAAAAGAAAAGCTGAAAATAATCTAAAAATGCTTTATATGATAAGCTATTTTGAGTAGCTTCTCATAAAAATCATTTTTTTAAGAATGATTTTTTTAAAAAAATAAGTGATTTCCAGTATGTTACACAAACACAAAACAACTTCTCATTTTCTTAAAAATCTCTAAAAACTAATCTATAAGTTATTTAACAGCAAAATCACTAATTTTTTAATCCGTAACAAACAGGCCCTACATGATTTTCAAGCAAACTTAGCAACCCAGATCTCACCAACACATGTGTATAAGAGCTGCCTAGCCCTTCTTCGTGGATACCACATCCCCCAGGTTGTTTCAAAGTGAATTTTGATGTTGCAGGTTAATTGGATGGTAACTGGGGTATTGGAGTTGTGATTCGGGATCACTCAGGTTTATTGTTTGCAACAGCCACCTGGTCTTTCCTTGATCTCCTAGCTACGAAACATTTTTTTTTGACAACAACTATGAAACATTGATACTTCAAAAATTGTCTGATACGATATGCATCTCGATACTTCTCAAATATATCTTCAATAGATATCATACCAATTAAAGATATGATTGTCACATTGATATGATAGATCTTCTATATTTCTTACTAAAAATATGAAATTTGTTGACACATTCATAGTAGAAATAATATAATTATGGTAAGTCTGGGGGAATATGTGTAAGTGGCCACTTGTTATGATTGCAAAATTACTTTTTCTACATTGCCATAGTCATATGTCGATTACTTACATATTTTGGCCGCGTCGTATTTTAATTTTTAAAAATTCATGTGTCTTCGAGTGTGTGTCGTACTAAGTATCCAGGCTTCTTAGTTTCCCATATACGTTTCTAGCTAAAGTCGGTGGACTAAAGTCTGCCTTGACCTTTGCTCTTGATATGGACTTGTTTAAAATTCAAGTTGAATATGATTGCTTACCGGTGACCAACATGAACAATATGAAGGAAAATAACTTTTATTCTGGCTGAATTTTTTATGATTATCTAATTATCTTTCTAAGTTTTTTAGTTTTTTTTAATGCCTACATGTTAGAAGAGAGCAATAGTGTTGCACACCATTTATTGAAATTTGCTATTTTACACCCTGATTTTGTTTGGATTGAGGAGATTTCTCCTTGTATTGCTGTTATTTTAGCCTCCGATTTAGGAGAATCCTAATGAAATCTTTTTTACATAAATAAAACAATCAAAACAATCTTCTTGGTTAATCTCTCGTTGGGTATTTCTATTGACACCAAGGTCGCTTAATACTGAAAACTTGATTAGCCTCTGGTTATTTGGGTCTATGCTGCTTCGTATTGTCATGTCCATGCGCATATGGATTTGTTGTCGTCGAGACATATGATATCATTTTCCCAGTCTCATTGGTGGTCGTGTACTTATCCCTCAGTTTCTTTTATTCTCCTCTTGGAACCTCATATTAATGGGTAAAAAGTCATATTGGTCTCTAAATGTGTGAAACATTGTCATTACAGTCTCTGAATGTATCGAAATTACAAACACATCCTCAAGTGTCTCTTTAATGAGTAACTTTGGTCCTCAAATGTGTTTTTGTTGATCTATTTAGTCTCTAAAATTAGGTTAAATTACACCAGAAGCCCTTTAAGTTATTTAATTGTAACAAGTTGGTCCTTTAAGTTTTTTTCGTACCACTTATGTCCTTTAAGTTATTTAACTGTAACAAGTTTGTCTTTTAAGTTTTTTTCGTACCACTTAGGTCCTTTAAGTTATTCAATTGTAACAATTTGGTCCTTTATGTTATTTAATTATAACTTTTAAAGGCCAAAAAACTTACATTTTGCGGCCCCAAATTGTTACAAATAAAATAACTTAGAGGACCTAAGTGATACAAAATAACTTAAAGGACCGACCAACTTGTTACAATTAAAAAACTTAAAGGACCTAAGTGGTACTAAAAAAACTTAAAGGACCAACTTGTTACAATTAAATAACTTAAAGGACCTCTGTTGTAATTTACCCCTAAAATTACTAAAAAGGACTTCTTTACAATTTTGAAACATTCAAGAACAATAATGACAGCGCCTCACACGTCAACACTAAGAGATCAAAATGACTATTTACCTCATATCATATATCAGTGGTAGTACAAGTCTACAAGTAGAATGATTGAAAAATTGCTTTGATGGCATTGCTCGAGTAGAGGCGTGAGGCTTCTCTGGTTGAGATGGTGGCCATGCCTCATTAATACATTCAAGTTTAATTCAAGGTCTCTCAACCCTTCTACTATGTCGGGGGTTTACACTAGCCCATATAAAGATTACACAATTGTTAACACTTCACACAATCTCCCTTTGTGCGTGGCATGATCTATGTTTTTTTCAATCATAAGAAGATTAGGAGTGCAAGCACGAATTTGAGGGCTTTTGTCCAGTTTGTTCACTGCATCAACAAATGTAGCTCGTTGGATTTAGGCTTCAAGAAGGGACCATGTTTTACTTTCCAAAGTGGAGATTTATGAGGGAATGTCTGAATGATGATGTTATAGGATGCAGATTGCCCGACATAGCTGATTAGAGAGTTCTTTTTTAGATCTCTTTTATTTTTCCTTTTCAATTATATAAAAGAAAATACATTTTTGATACTAGTTAATATTTCGATAATCCAGTAAAAAAAAGACAATTAGATAATATTTATCCTGTAATATAATCTAGTTTTT
The DNA here is from genome assembly GCA_963573325.1 of Astragalus glycyphyllos. Taxonomy (NCBI): domain Eukaryota; kingdom Viridiplantae; phylum Streptophyta; class Magnoliopsida; order Fabales; family Fabaceae; genus Astragalus; species Astragalus glycyphyllos. The sequence goes on from OY754310.1 coordinate 68,430,565, forward strand.
AATTTATTTTGAAATCAACTTAGGTCTACATTAGATAAAACAAATAATTAATAGATAAGTAATATATTCTCTCTTATAAGTAAAACTAACACCTTTTCTCTCTACTTTATAAAAATATTTTTTTTGTCGAGACTAGGGTTGAAGAGTGAGACAGCTCGACACTTGGTTAAGGGAGGATGAGCCCCAACCGCTTAACCACGCCCCCTGAGTTTGTAAAAATTTTAATATCAATGTTATAGTAATTTTGTAGTTTTTATTTTTATAAAATAAAATAAAATACTTTTAGTCCAAATCATAAGAAAAAAAATGTGTTTTTAATTGATCCAAAATATAAGAAACAAAAATTATTAATTTTGACAAAAATAAAAATAATTTTTTAAAATGTAATAACAGATGAATTCTAATTTTGTTCATATTTGAGTAGTGTAATTAAATGTGATGTAATTAATTAAAAATATAAACCATTATTTAACAAAATAAATAGTATTTACAGAATGAATCTAATTTTTAGCTTTTTTTTACCATAGCCTTATTTTTTTATAAATAAATTTTCACCTTTTTTTGGTATACTAATTTTTCTCACCTTATTAATTGAAAATATATAATTTTAAATATCATGTCGTATATTTTGATCTGAAAGTATGATTATTTTTTCACTCCACCCCCCCCCACATATCCACTTCCAATCCAATCCAGTCCATCCAATTAGTTGAATGAAAAGTATGGTCAGAGCAATCCATAGTCACTTGGTGGAGATTACATTATTTGACTAAGGACATTATCGTCCCAAAAAAACAGTCCCCGTTGAAGCTAAAAAGGAACAATGGCGGAACGGAAAGAAATCGCAGCCTCCATTAGTATTTAGGTTCCAAAAACCTCATAAACCCTCCAACTCAGTGAGTGACACACACACTACCTTAATTATACTCGATCCTCGAAGCTTCTCCTTGTTTAAGGAAATGGCGAGTCATCTCCCAGAGCATTTCAAATGTCCAATTTCTCTAGAAATAATGTCTGACCCTGTGATCTTATGTTCCGGTCACACATTCGATCGCTCCTCAATCCAACGGTGGCTAAACGCCGGCCATAGGACATGTCCAATTACCAAAATACCCCTTCCTGACAACCCTCCCCTCATCCCCAACCACGCCCTCCGAAGCTTAATCTCCACCTATACACTTCCTTCTCCACTTCACCAGATAATTTCCAAACCTGAAACCCTAATTTTAACCCTAACGTCTCCTTCCTCTTCTTCCGATTCCAAAATCGACTCGCTCCGCCAACTCGCTCGCCTCTCCAAGCGCGAACCCTCCTTCCGCCGTCGTCTCGTTGACTCCGGTGCCGTCTTCGCCGTCCTCTTTTGCCTTGACTCCTTCTCCGGCGACCCTGCGCTTCATGAGAAGGCCCTCTCTCTTCTCCTCAACCTTAGCCTTGACGACGACAACAAGGTCGGCCTTGTCGCCGAGGGTGCCGTCGCTCGTGTCGTCGCAGTCCTTCTACGCGCCGCATCATCAGACTGCCGCGCTGTTGCGGCCACGGTAATCACTAGCCTCGCCGTTGTGGAGGTGAACAAGGCCACGATCGGCGCGTTCCCAGGAGCCATCGGAGCTCTGGTGGCAATTCTCCGGGATGGAAAGGGAAGGGAGAGGAAAGAAGCTGCCACTGCACTCTATGCTCTCTGCAGCTTTCCGGATAACCGGAAAAGAGCCATTGATTGCGGTGCAGTGCCAATTCTGCTCAGAAGTGTTGATTCGGGGCTTGAAAGGGGTGTTGAGGTCATTGGTGTTATGGCTAAGTGTAAGGAAGGTAGAGAACAAATGGAAAGTTACCGCGGTTGTGTGCAGATTCTTGTTCGTGTTTTGAGGAATGGAAGCTCCAGAGGGATTCAGTATGCATTGTTGGCACTTACTTCACTTTGTTTTCATAATCAGGAAATGCTATTGATGGCCCTGCAAGAAGGGGTTTTGGATATCTCTCTTGGATTGCTAGAGGATGATAATGAGAAAGTGAGGAGAAATTCCTCCAATTTGATTCGGGTTCTTCGTGGCGGCGGCAACCATCACCGGATGAATTGATGATGGAAATGAAGATGTGTTTTCTCCTCTGTGGAGGTCAGTTGGATTTTTTGTTTTTTGTTTTGTTTTGGTTTATTGGTTCTGCCTTGTTAGGTGGGTCCTCTGTAAAAAATGGAAAGAAGATCAAATTTTTGTTGTGAATGTGATAGGGTTCTTTTGTATTTTGTATATTGAATAATGGTAATGGGCTAGCTCTATGTTGTTAGCTTAGCTGTTAAAATGGGAAAGTTGCTGATTAATCCTTTGATTTGTATTATTCATAGTTACAGAAATTTCACCTGGTTTCCAGGCAATTTTGTTGTACTTGGTTAACATCATACATCTTCATTCTGATTGCCAAGCTGTTTTCCATGTATGTCTTTCCTTTATAGAGAGGTAAAAAGAACTGTTAAGAAAATTTGTTTCTATGTAGACCAGGTTAAAAACAGTGTCACTTGTTATCCTTGGTTTTGGATGAAAGAATAGAAAACGAATGAGGATTTCCTTTTTGATATTTACGATGAAGATTAAATTTTAATTATTCTCTTCAGTTGTCACAGACTTGTTGTACATTTTGAGCTTATAGTTTTATATCGTTATAATTGTGTGACCCAAATATTTCTACATGAGCACTTTGAATTCTTCTTGCATATAAGGCATGGATGAAATTAAATTCCCAATGAATGGAATTTTAGATTCATCCCAATATTCTTAATATTCTGGAAAAAAAACATCAATGCTGGTTTATTTATACGGAGAATTCTATGGCGATTAGTGTTACTAGAAGCTTGCAGTTATAGCTTCTATGGCGACATTTCTCCTCTATGATTGCAAACCCCGGAAACAAATTAATATACTCAGTTTGTCAGTGAAAGTTTTGATTTTAAACCAAAAATCTTTCAGATAGCATGAAAGGTGTATTTGTAGAATGCATTGTTGCTTGAATCTGAAAATGGAAGTTTGCAGGATAACTTTTGTTAACCCTCAAATACACTGGTTCGAAAGAAAGATACTTCAAAGTTGAGATTCCTGTTTAGATGGGAGGTGCTGACGCTGGTTGTCAAATCACTTCAATTTCCTCTCCTCTCCCTCTTTTTAAAATAAATGGGTATTATGAGTTCTGACTTTAAGAAACATATGATATGATTGAGTCTTGTTTGCTTTCAATATGGGGCAGCTAGTACTTGATTTAGGAGGGAACTGATGGTTTTGTTCGAATCATTTTTGTGCATTTTAACTCTTTATCAGATATGTTGGACAAATTGGATACAGGACCCTGCATCATGTGATCAATACTGCTGCTTTATGCATATTTAAATATTTGGATAGGTGCTCCGCGTGTAATCTCATGACTTCATCTATGTTTGCCTTTATCTACTTCTAATAAACAAGTTGTCTTGGAGCAAGGAAAGAGTTATTAATAAATGGTCCTTGCATAACTTCAGAATTGCAACAAAAAACTATGATCACCTATTTTTGTGGTCATTGAAGTTACAGTGGTTTGTAGATGTGCAATGCAGAAAATGCTAGTTATTGACAATGAGAATATGCTGTTCGAGTCTAGCTGAAGACGTCTCTCTCAATAGTCAATAGTACTAAATAAGCTGTAGATGCTTTGACTACTGCCTTATTAGTAAGGTTTTTTTGGAGACACGAACTGAAGATTGTGAATGTGCTCACGCTTAGGGTATGTTTGATTCAATGGAGGAGAGAGGAAGGGAGAGGTTTTAAATATGTTTGTGTTTGGTTTGACTAGGGGAGTGAAGAGATTTTAATGGAAGAAAAAAATAGGAAGGATGAAAAATAAATGGAAGGAAGAATGTCGAAAACTTCAATGACGTGTTTATTTTTTTTTATAAAACCAAATTCCTCCAATTTGGAGGAACTCAAAAAATGTATTGGAGAAGGGTTTAGGAGGGCTTAGGAAAGTTTTTCAAATTATTTACATCATTTTATAATAGGCTCAATTAAAAATATATTAATTATAGGCATTCATTTATCATTGTCTACAAAATTACTCTCTCAATTAAAATGAACAATTTTTATAGCTTTCTTTCTCCTCCACTACCCCCAAAGCCCTCCCCTCCCTTCTTCTCCAAACTCCTAAAAAGAATCTTAGGATCACATTAGATAAAAGGTTATTTAAGTCCAAATATTAAACAAATATTCACTCTCTTCCAAATCACCCACTTTTGGGGGAGAGCTAAACTTGGCTTAGAAAGGATTTTGCTCCCCTCCTCTTCATTCTCCTTCAACCAAACGGACCCTTAAGAGACACTCTTTAAATACTTGTAATAATTTCAACTCTATTAGCCCTCTCTGCCTCTCTCTCTCTCTCTCTGACTCTCATTAGGTGTGGAATCGTTCACCAATTAAAAAAGAAGTAGATACAAAAACGAGGGAGCCCGGAGTATGAAAGGAATCAAAAAGATAGGAAAGCTTCCAAAAGTCATAATAAAGTCGGTGTTGACCAAATCAGTCTTGTGACACAAGTCAACATCAAATAGGCTTTTTTTTATAAGGAAAATACACCATCAAATAGGCTTTGATTAATGTCAATAAGTTATCCTCGAGTATTTAAAGAGTGTATATTCTTTGCTACAATTAAGTGTCTGTTTATAAATTATTTTAGAAAGCTTTTTTATTTTGAAGCATAGAAAGCTTATTTTAGTAAGTTGAAAAATACTACTAATAAGCATTTTATAACTTTTTTTTTTAATATATGCAAATAATAACATAAATTGTTGTAAAAAAACTAATAACATAGATGCGAAGAAACGAGTCATGTTCAATTCAAAAAAAAGAAACGAGTCATGTTTACTTATATTTTATTGCAATTTAGATGACCTAAGATTTAGGTATATTTTGTTATAGAAAGAGTGTCTAACAAGCATATGGACTATGATAGCAATGATTGACGACTTTTTTTTAAGACATGATTAATGACTAATAATACAAAAAATAATGAATTTTAGACATTTATAAAAAAATAATGATTATTATATAATTCAAACAAGTGCCAAATCCATAATCCGAAAAAGTAGTTAATATCAGTAGTTATTAAACTTTACCCGACAGCACGCAGAGCATACCCGGTTGATATCAAAAAAAACTTGAACCAATCCAGTCGATTGGATCGGTCATACTCGGACTCGGTACCGGACCGGTTTGAGTCGCTCTTTCAATTGAAACCCCTCCCTAGTAATGGAGTATCATGTTTTAACCAACAGACAGTGAAGCTTGTTTGTTTCATCTAGTGGCAAGCATTAAATTTATCTCTTTTTTTTAACATAAGTATCAAATGCATTTTTTGCACATAGGTACGATAAGTATGAACACACCTTTCCACATATTATATCCATTTTCCATTTACTAAGTATTTTTATACTTATACGTGTTATTAGTGTATATATATCCTAATTTTTTAACATCTAATATTTTGCATCACATTCGGTAGATATTAGATCTATAAAATTATTATTTAGAATATTAATGAATATAAATAGTTATTCGTTTTAAAATATATTTTAATATTCAATTAATTTAAATTTGAAAACATTAACTCATAATATCATATATTTTTCTAATTCTCATATTATTTTAGTATAATTTTTTTTTCTTCATATTAGATCATGTGGTCCAATTACTGACCTATCAGTCCGACCAATAACCTACTTGACCAGGTAGATGACCAGTTTAAATTTAGTAACATTTTTTTAGACAAACAAATTTAATAACATTGGTTAATATGTTTATAGAAGAAAAATATTATAAATTTTTACAGAATATATATTTTAATGGTAAAATACTCAATCTCGAAAAAATATATCTTTTGTATCAATTTACGTGTTTAGTGTCAAAGAGGTAAAAACTAGAAAACTGAAAAGATAAAATAAGTATAATTTTTTTTCTTTTCGTTATTTACTTCATAAATGCAACATACGAAAATGGGTTCATTTTAGTTGTGCATTTAAAAAACTTCATTCATTTCTTAAACGTTGGAGTAGATTTAATTCTACAAAATTAGCTTGTAAAGTGAGATATGTCCTTTTATTATAAACTTTTTTCTTCACTCCTAACCTTTAGTCAATGTGGAAATTGAGTTTTTCCCCCAAATACAATGTCACACGCCCAAACAGTGGTGGACCTACATAGTTCTCGGGAGGTTCAATTGAATCCCCTGAAAAATAAATATTAGTACTATTACCTTTATATAAAATTATTTTGAATCCCTTGAAATTTCAAATTCGCACTAATATTCTTAAATTTGCAACCAACTTGCACCTGGGGTCCTGGGTCCGCCACTGCGCCCAACATTATTGGTCTTTGAGCATGGATAATAGTAGGTTGCTCACTAACAGCTCTAAGATGTGTTTTTGATTAGGGATGGAAAAAAAAACTCGTTTCCACAGTACTGCGAATAAAACGCGTGATGGTACAGTGTGCGTATTTAAACGAGACCCGGGGATAAAGTAATTTGGTACTTGCATTACTCGTTATCTAACGGGCAGAGACAGGTAGAGCTGCCAATGGGCTGGGCACGGCCCGGCCCATAGGGCCAAACATCATTTGTGGGTTGGGTTGGGCCGGCCCAATATTTTAATGGGCTGTATATTATGGCCTAGCCCAGCCCGACATAAGCCCATGGGCCTATCATATTTTCTTATTTCTTGTGATGATTCTCATGGGTTTTAAAATAATCCAGTTAAGGCAATTTAAAAGAATGAAGAGAATTATGATATCGGAGTGCTAGGAGAAGACATCTCTCTCTCTCTCTCTCTCTCTCTCTCTCTCTCTCTCTCTCTCTCTCTCTCTCTCTCTCTCTCTCTCTCTCTCTCTCTCTCTCTCTCTCTCTCTCTCTCTCTCTCTCTCTCTCTCTCTCTCTCTCTCTCTCTCTCTGATGAAGCTTTTATTTTGTTACAGTTTTTTTTGTTACAGAAGTTTAAGGAAGTAGAAAAGTAAAAAGCTGAATTACTTTCTCTTTTAGCCAGGATTTTACATTTTTGTCCTTGGAAGTGGAGATGTGTCATGCTCTCAATTGGACAAAAAGTGGGATTTTGCTAACACATTTTTTTCATGTAGTAGATACTTCCCACAATCCGTCCTACTCACTATACACCCCCAACCCTCAATATCCCCAAAATATCCCTCCTTAATTAAACTAATTTTTCACCTCCTACTCGCTTTGTATTTTATATTTTTAGAGAGTTCATTGTTTTTTAGTTGGTTCAATTTGTTTAGCATTAATTAATTATAAAATTCTTAAGTTATAATATGTTTGTCCAAATTTTTTTATTAAACTTATGAGATAAATAAACAGAAGCGATATAAATATATATTTTCAATTAAGCAAATATTTTATCCAAAACCAACCAGTATATTGCTAACTAAAAATAGGCTTAGCTGCAATTTTGGTCCCCCTATTGCATCAAATTAGCAATTTTAGTGTACTCATTTAATTTTTCTTAATTTTGGTCCCTTAATTTTATGAAATTCACAATTTTAGCCCCTACATGTCGTTAAATTGCCATCTAACATGGAGGTTAGACGGTGATCTGGGAGTCACATGTCGTGCTGTCGTAATTATTTGGTGTTGATTTTTTGGAATTTATAACAATTCATGTGTCCCGGAAGGGTAGCTCATATGGTTGAGTGAAAGAGACATTGTTGGTGGAAATGTAGCCGTACGTGGTTCGAACCCCGCTCCCCCTCCCATCTAACAACTAACACACCAGTTCCTAATCACTTTGTCTATCAAAAAAATTCATGTACTTTGCTTAGTGATAAATGTGCTGATTTTGACCCCTTATAAGTTTAAACCCCATATTTAGAATTTTCACTTTGTCTATCAAAAAAATTCATGTACTTTGCTTAGTGATAAATGTGCTGATTTTGACCCCTTATAAGTTTAAACCCCATATTTAGAATTTTTAGAAAATCCATGCACACCACGCCATTACCATATCTCCACCTTACCGTCACATCATCATTTTTACAGCAAAATTGGATGACAATTTAATAGGGACCAAATCCACTGTTAGTTTTTAAATTAATCAAATAAGAAAATATCATTATAGTTACCTTTATTTATTATTTAATGATATTAAAAAAATATTTTAATACACTTGAACGAACCTGTTTATAACAATTCATGTCACGTCGATGTTGATTAAATATCAACAAACTATAATGTAACATTACGATCTATTTAAAAAAATTATATTAACTCAGAGATTTGATTACAAATATTTTTATTTTAGAGATGTATTTAAATTTTTTGAAAAAGCATTGCCAGATAAACAAATAAATAAAATAAAAGGGAAATTACCAAAAAAAAAATTATCATACAGAAGACGCATTATATAAGCACATCAACCCTGTCAACGTTCTCATCCACCAACGCCAATACCAACTTCACTTTCCACAACCAGAAAAAGAGAACGCATTTCGCATCCATCAATGGCTACCACTAAAGTTTACATTGTGTAAGCCATTCTTCCTCTTTCTTCTTTCTTCCTTTGTTTTTTTTCCCCACCTCTATCAGATTCTTTGATAGCCAAGTTTTCCACATCACTCTAATTTAATTCTCTTTTCACTTTTCTGTAGTAAAGTTCACTAATTTCTCAGTCTCTGAGTTTTGGGTTTGCTTCATTTTCCTCTTATGTATATAAATAATGAATGATCGGAGGTTCTTTTTTTTTACCCCTTACTGATTGGTTTGTTTTTTATTTTATGATTTTCATTATTTGGTAAAAAAGTCAACCAAGCATGTTAGTGCCACTTAATCAATCCCCTTTGGGGTGTTTGAATTTGTAGTTGCCTAAGCAGCTCTCAGAATTTCATGTTGTTCTTCCCCAAAGAAATTTACAATAAATTGGATGATTGTGCTGTTTTTCATCAATTAACTTTTGTACCTATGTAGAAAACCATATTATAGAATCACACGGATTACATAAACTACAAAATCTATGCTTGAACATGAAGATAAATTACTTTGTTGTCCCTAAGGAAATTGTTGAGACATCTGTTTTCAGATTTTCGGTTGATTGGTCATTTTTCCAATCTCTTTTCCTTTTCCTTTTTCATTAAGGAAAGGAGTGGGGTTATGCAACTGTAAGAAATGGAATTTTGATATTTAGGACTTATTTTTGGGGAAAAGAGAGAGAAGGGGGTAGGGGTTCAAAAAGACAATTTGCTAGCAAAAAAGATGTGATGGTAAAACATCCCTCACCTAGACTTACCTTTTTAGAAGGTTGTAAAGGCAATAAATAACTATGTAGACAAGAGTGCAAGACCCACATACTTTTAATGATTATGGTCTTGAAATGCATCATTATTGATGACTCTTCCTTGGCTTGCAATTCTGAAAAGGTTTCTTTGGCCCCAACCATCTCAATTATTTCTCATGAAAGTGTAAATGAGGGAAGCTTAATTAAGTGTTTTCTTACTTTAGAAGATGTGTTGTCACTGTCATAATGTCTTGTCTGGTACTAAATTGCTTATAGTAATCCTTAGTGGTATCATGGTGTCGCCATATTGATGATGCATCAGTGGTAGGTATAGTCATATTTCCTGAATTAGTGGATCACACTTTTATCTGGGTTCTATTGTATTGACTATTGACTGTGATCTTTGGTGCTCTTGACTCAAATTCAAACATTGACTTCTGAGTTCATTCATCTATGCACTAGCACTAGTAAAAGGATGTCTTAAGTCTCAATCCTAATTATTTTGGGTGCCTTTTTAATTTTAACCTTCCTTTGGGAATAACTAATAACGTAGTACCTGAAGAGAAGACTGATTGTGTTGTCCTTGTTTTACTTATTTACGTGATGTCTAAGTCTATCATATATAATGATCTGATATGAATGAATCTGATAAAAAAAGTTCATGTTGCATATTTAGTTACTATTCTATGTACGGACATGTTGAGAAGCTAGCTGAAGAGATCAAAAAAGGGGCGGCTTCCGTGGAAGGAGTAGAAGCAAAGTTATGGCAGGTTAGTAGTGATAAATCATTCTCTATGCTGCACTTGTTCTCAGTTTTTTCACATGTTTGGAGGAGTTAACATTTGTTTTCAATCAATCTTTGCATGATTGGCTTCAAGTCTTCAAAATGTTCAAACAAAAATCAGTTCACGTTCAAACTCACTTTTAACTAGAATCAATTCTAATCACCGCAGAACCAAAAGATACACTAGATATTGTGATTCAAGGGGAAATTTCATCCTGCAATTACAATATTGTTATCCATACAGGTGGCTGAAACACTGCCTGAAGAGGCCCTTGGGAAGATGGGAGCACCTCCAAAGAGTGATGTGCCAATTATCACACCAAATGAGCTACCTGAAGCTGATGGTTTATTGTTTGGTTTCCCCACAAGATTTGGTATGATGGCTGCTCAGTTCAAAGCATTCTTGGATGCAACCGGAGGCCTATGGCGTACACAGGCACTTGCAGGAAAGCCGGCAGGAATCTTTTACAGCACCGGTTCGCAAGGAGGCGGACAAGAAACCACTCCGTGAGTTACCGATGCTTGTCTTTCAGTTAAAGAAAACAATTTTCTCTGATAAAAGAACGAGTTAATAGGCAATATTAGTTCCTCAAATTTCAGAAAAGTTCTATTTAGTCTCTAACATTAACAATATTCTTAATTGAGGTAATAGCCAATTAGGTCCCTGATATTTCAAAAATGTTCAATTTAGTCCCTGACTTTTCACCAGTATCAATTTAGTCCTCAACATTTTCAAATGAGTATCAATTTAGTCCTTCTGTTAACAACAGTTAGTAACGGAGCTGACGTGGCTGTTAAGTGCCAACGTGGCAAATGTCAAGGACCAAATTGACATCTCCATTTTCTTTATTATCTGTGTAACACGTGGTATATCTTAAATCCAATGGTTCAGGTTAAAGGTTTTCTAAAAAATTAATTAAAAAGTCAGAAAAGAACGAGAACCCCTTTTCTTCAACTTGTCACCGCCGCCTCCGCTGTATCTCAACCCTCCCCCATCGTCGCCCACAGCTCTTCACCTCCACTGTGCGTGAACCATCCCCGCGCCCTTCTTCTCCCATGTTCGATTTTTGCTTCTCGTTTTCTCTCCCCTGCACGTTTACACCACTTGCTGCTTCTCCTCTCATCTCATCGTTTAAATGCAACTTTTGGAATACAAGGTAGTACAAGACGCCAGTACATTAGAAGTACAGCTCAACTCAATTCAGCAATACATCAGTCACATAACCATTACATAAGAAAAAAGAATTACAAAATCATCCTAAAAAAATCAACTTGGACAGTAACACAACAATGTACTTGGAAACACTTTCTTTTTGTTTAGCTTGGATAATAGATCTTTAAATATCCTGATCAGCATCTTGATATCAAGATTCTCATTGATTTTGATAGAAGAACTCAAACAGTTGCAATTCCCTTCAACTATTCTTGTAAATCATTGATTTTGATAGAAGTATTGCTCTTGAGCAAAAAGGTGTTTTATAGTGGTTCTACACTTACCCTAACTGAATAGAAGTCTTGCTCTTGTCATGCTAATGTGTCTTAGTCATAGACATTGCAGTAAATGAAATGAACTGAAGACGTTGGGAGAGGGTTGAGGTACGGGCGGCGGAGGCGGCGGTGAGAAAGGTTGAAGAAAGGGGGTTTTTGTTTTCTACGCAATCTGTTTCTTGGTTTTCTGTTTTTAATTAATTTTTTAAAAAACCTTTAACCTGAACCATTGGATTTAAGATATGCCACATGTCACGCAGATAATAAAGAAAAGGGAGATGTCAATTTGGTCCCTAACATTTGCCACGTTGGCACTTAACAGCCACGTCAGCTCCGTTACTAACTGTTGTTAACGGAAGGACTAAATTGATACTCATTTGAAAATGTTGGAGACTAAATTGATACTGGTGAAAAGTCAGGGACTAAATTGAACATTTTTGAAATGTCAGGGACCTAATTGGCTATTACCTCATTCTTAATTAGTCTCTGATATTTTCAAAAGTGATTCAATTTAGTCCCTCGAACTCTCGCAGTCATGTTGATACTTGAATTTTGCAACTTGATATCAATTAAGTCTCTAGCTTTTACAACTTAGTATCAGTTTTTGGTCCCTGATATTTGGTAAAATCAGGAACCTGGTTGATATTAAGTTGTAAAGTCAGCACCAGTTTACATTATTTGAGTTGGTTTTCTGATTTTAAAAATAATGCAGGTTGACATCCATTACTCAGCTTGTTCACCATGGGATGGTTTTTGTGCCAATTGGTTACACATTTGGTGCTGGGATGTTTGAGATGGAGAATGTGAAGGGTGGATCCCCCTATGGTGCAGGTACCTTTGCTGGGGATGGCTCCAGACAACCTACTGAGTTAGAATTGGCTCAAGCTTTCCATCAGGGAAAGTACTTTGCTGGTATTGCAAAGAAGCTCAAAGGATCTCAGTGATTTATTTTTATCCCCCTTTTATTTTATATATAAGCAAAAGAGTGTTATGCTTCATATTCAGTTTTCAGTTCCCAACAGAATAAGATGTTTAATTGAAAAAGAAAGAGAGAGCAGAAAATCATTGATGCTTATGTTTAATACAGTCCTTGTTACTTATTATAGTGTATCCTCAAATACTGGGTTATTGTCAAGAACGAATTTGGTAATTCTTATTACATTTTTCATAGAGATAAAGTTGTTTAGCATAATGTTGGCAGGATGGTGCTATGAAAGTATATTCCGTCTTTTGAATACAATAAACTAATAGGCCATGAGTCCATGACCTTGATTTTCCAACTAATTTGACAACGACAACAACCTTATTCATTTCATAGGATTAAGAAAATATGAAGCAATGTGGGAGAAATAGCCTAAAACAATCTTAGACTGACCGAAGAAAATCTCTACTGAATCCATCGCATATAAGGATACTGAGGTAACATGATATGGTGATTAGTTCAACGCTGGTGGCATTTACAGATTAGTGCCACTACTTATATCAACAATCAAATTGGTGCAAGCTTATTTTCTTGTCTTGTTGTCATGACTCTATGAATTCTTATGTTGTAATTCTTACTAAAATTGTTCTGAAAATGTGATTATCTTGAGTTTGTTTTTGTTGCATTACTGAAATGCAACATGATATGAGCTTGTTTTTGTTGTCATGCTGAAAATCTGAACAAAGAATGGAACCCAAGCTAACTACTACAGTAACATATATGATATGGTGATACTAAAACATTCCATCTCATCCAAATCCAATTAGAGCAAACAATTATATTATTTAACTGCGCAATGAAGTTCATTCATGTTTCTTTCTTATGTTCTTTTTTGACAAACATGTTTCTTTCTTATTGTTAGGGATGCCTTCTTTAAAGGTACATTTAGAACTTATGGTAAATGGAGAAAAGGCACCTGTTTTTGGAGCAACTCTAGTGGTAATCTTCAATTGTTTATCACTCTTGCGTCATTTTAATTTTAGTACATTTACATTTATATAATGTGTTAGCAAGCTTAGCCAAGAGTGAGCTAAGTGCACGTGCTTCAGAGATTTACAAGGATGGGGTGACATTTGAATTTACAAAAGAAATTTGTGTAAAGCTTATGCATTTTTAAAGGTAGCTCACTTTCTTTCAATTGTGCCTCATATGTTCCTAGTGTTGAAAATTGTCTTGTTTGTTGTTGACAGTAACCATGTGGACAGAAGCTTGGTCTATACAAGGCTCAAACAAAAACTTCCCTATAATGCATTTGGAACAATGACTAGCACATTCCTTTTATGTTGTTGATTAGGAATTTGAGAAAAACTCTGGCTCTAGCCACGTAATTGGATGGTACTTAAGCAGTTTTTGGCCATGTGACATAAAAAGAGGATTACTTGGTAGACCTCAAGGTTGGTGATGTCTACTAAATTTGGTAAATTAATTGTATTCCTTTATTTTCAACAGGTTACATATCCTTCTAGTGTTCTGTCCAAATGAATTCTCCATATGCACTAATGAAGGATATGTAACCTGTTATATTTTACTCCTAACATTTTTATGAATAAAGTATGGATAAATCTATTAAGTTTGGTATATAAGTTGTATTCTTTTATTTTCAACAGGTTATAAATGATTTTGTGCCCTTGGCCAAATGGATTCTCCATGTGCAGACATTAATGAAGACAATGACACTAATGAAGATTAGAAGTTAATGAAGTCGGTTTAGAAAATAAGTGTATGAATTCGATTTCATTGTAACTTTTAAAATTATTGCAAGACTTTATGTTTATTAAATGTCAATGATAGTCTTAGATTGACTTTTTGTTACTTTGTAAGATGATATTTTTTTATCAAAAAAGTCATGTAAAATGATAAGTTTGTAAGACATTATTTATGATAGTTTTCAATATGATTAGATTTTTTATTGATACAAAAATATATTTATTTAGTTTGTTTTGAATTAAATGGTGGGTATAGCAAATTAGGAGGTGTCACTAAAACCTATACCGATGGAGATTAAGTCATGGGTATAGCAAAATTAAGAGTGTTCTTAAAACCTATACCAACGGAAAAGTAACCGTGGGTAAATCCGTAACTATAGGCTATAGCGACGCCGTTCTTCCGTAGGTATAGGCAAATAAAAACCACGGAACAAACCGTCTGTTGGTATAGGTTTTCGGTGCTATACCTACGGTTTTTAACTCTTTACCCGCGAATTTTTGCCGTCGCTATATGTCAATTTTCTTATAGTGATTTATTTCGTACAACCAACCACATGGAGATGGAGCCGTGTATAGGTTTGTGTGCCGAAATTGCTTTTATATATTTGACTTACTAATAAATTATTATGATAGTTTAATTATTATACACAATAATAGGTTTAGAAACTTTTACAATGATATGAAAAATTGTGATTAGTTGAATGTGCAAAAATTTAAAATACCGTACTGATGGAATCAAAAAGAAGTAAAATAAGAATAAAAAAAATAAGTTGTTGGATCTCTGCTCCTGCTCCAAGTGCCAACTACTGCAGAATAAATGAAAGTCAATCTATATCTATGTACTATACATTTGCAAATAACCTCATTAAACCTTCAAACACATGTCACTTAATTAGCAATTTGATAATTAATGTTTTATCCAAATTATTTATATTTATATTATTAAATAAAAATATTAGTTGTGATAATTTGAATAAATAATTTAAAATGTTGTTTTAATTTGTAACTTCCCAAAATAATAATGCGAATTAATGGAAAAAAATGTTTTATTTTTATTTGTAACCTATTAAAAAACTATGGCTATAAATATCTAAGGTTGGGTGATTGGTTGAGCCACTTTCAACAGCACAACTTCATCTTCACTAACCATTATCTTTTCATCACCGTTCATTTCACTTTTCTTGGAGATTTATTCGTCACCATTTGGAATTTTCATGTGGATCGAGGTCAAAACATTTGCACGTGAAATATCCAAGGTTGCACGTCAAAACATTTGCGTGTGGAATATCCAATATCCAAGGTTGGGTGATTGGTTGAGCCAGTCTTCACACCACAACTTCATCTTCACTAAGCATCATCTTTTCATCACCGTTCGTTTCAATTTTCTTGGATAGTTATTCGTCACCATTTAGAATTTTCATGTGGAAGGAGGTCATGCCATTTGCACGTGAAATATCCAAGGTTGCACGTCAAAACATTTGCACGTGGAATATCCAATATCCAAGGTTGGGTGATTGGTTGAGCCACTCTCCACACCACAACTTCATCTTCACTAAGAATAATCTTTTCATCACCGTTCGTTTCATTTTTTCTTTGATAGTTATTCGGCACAAATTGGAATTAGGTTTTCCATATTATGTATATGTTGACATGTTTTCAATTAGGTTGTCCATCTTATGTATATTTTGTTCAAGCTTTTTCATTCTTTTACTTTTTAGTGTTATTTAGCTCTGTACCAACATATGAGCTACGTAGGTGTTGCGTTAAAAACACACTTAGAGCAAGTGTACTTTCTCGCAGAAGTAGTATAAAAAATTATCGTGTCCACAGGGATTAATTAACAAGTACCAAACTACTTAAAATTATTTATTGTTTAGACAAGTGAATAATTGAGATGTAATTGAAAGAAATAAAAAGTAAGCAAATAACAAATAATAAAATGCAGAATATAATCGATGGAGAGAGAGGTCTAGGGACGCGGTTTCACTTGCAAGTTTCGATTCCCCTATGTCTAATTCTACCTGAGTTCCGTTATTTTATTTAATTACCAATCCCTTTACTAAAGCTATTAATCCGTTTG
This sequence comes from Astragalus glycyphyllos, assembly GCA_963573325.1. Lineage (NCBI taxonomy): Eukaryota > Viridiplantae > Streptophyta > Magnoliopsida > Fabales > Fabaceae > Astragalus > Astragalus glycyphyllos. The sequence continues at coordinate 68,446,888 of OY754310.1, forward strand.
GTCATTCGCGATTAATATTCTTTTTCCTAAATTAACCCTAGTTTGGTCATGCTAGAATTTAAATTTAAGAAAAACATAAAGTACAAAAAGGTTGAATGATTGGAAGACTAAATTAAAGTTTGGTCATGCATTAATTTTAGCCCCAATTATCCTATAGGTCCACCAACTAATTGCAGTACGGTCGCTGATCAACTAATTGATTATGAACATGAAAAATGGTAGCTAATCCTAATTATGTGATAAAAACAATAGGACAATATTAATTGAAATAAAACTAGGAATTCAAAGTATAAATTAAAACATAAAAAGGTCTCCAAGAAAACAAGATCCACCTAAGACCCTAGAAGAAGATTTAGCAATCCATAGTTATCAAGAACAATGAAATAAAATTAGGAGTCATAAATTACAGAGATAAAAATAACCCGGAGTAGAGAAATTTCTGATCTTGATAATTTAGTCTCCTTTTTTTTGCTCCAGAGCTCTCTCACGGTGACAAGAACATGTACCTAAATTCTTCCTCTCCTTCCGTCAGCGTCCTCGTGTCAGGATGAGTGAATAGTTGATAATGTTGTGCTGCTCCTCAATTTTGTGATATGTACAGCTAGTTTTTTTTTGCAATACCAGTATGCCTTTTATAATAATTCCTTTAGGGTTGTGTAATTCCCATCCATATCATTAGCCTAGATTTCTTTCCTTTTTATCTTTGATGCTAACTTGATCACCAAGTTTGTTGCTTGCCTATTTTGTAGCTCACGTGCCTTCCTCCAATTAACTCATGGGTTTCCTTTCTTTCTTTTGCTTTCTAGCCACACACATATAATATATTATATAATATACATATATAATATTTATAAAATATTATACACATCTTGTCAAAAAAAATATTATACACATACATTAGTAATATATATATATATATTATTTGCATTTTTATCTTTCCTTCATTCCTACAAAATATAGAGCAAATTTAGTCAACAATTTATATAATTGATAATAATTGCTCTAAAAAGTAATCCAAAAATATCTCTAAAAATACACTAAATTGGAGTTTATCAACTCCCCCACACTTAACTTTTGCTTGTCCTCAAGTAAATTTTCTGGCTCATTAAATTTTCAAATAAATGATAGAGACAACCAAATAAGAGACCCAAAATTAGAAGCACAAAGACAGACAATAGAAAATATAGCACATATATGAGGTGTCAAAATGTTGCCCAATTAGAGGCTCAAGTCCCTGATGAATACATTTCTGTGAATAAGGGCACTCGCTCACAATCTCTCAAAGTGTTTAGGGACAAGGGAAATATACACTCAATTTTCAACAAAATGCACATTACCATAAGCTTGTAGTTTGACCAAATCTCCACTGAATAGTTCACATGAATGCAAAAGATGGGGTGTTATGGGTTGTAATGGGGTCAGGGTGAATTCATGCAGGGTAGGAAATAAGAAAGAAGGGATAATCAAATGACTAAAAAAAAAAACAAGAAAGAAGTAGTAACCCTTGAAACCAAATATGGAGCTCCTATCTAGTTTACAATTTTTGTCCAAACTCCAAATTAATTTCACTTTCATTCTTCATTCTTCTTTTTCTATTGAGTCAACTCTTTTTGATTTGCTTTTTTTTCCTTAAGTAGACTTTTTTTTTGGGGTTGCCCTTTGGCTCTTTCATTCTTTTGATTTGCCCTTTGGCTCTTTCATTCTTTTGATGTGCCTTTTCCTCTTTCTTGCATTTTTTTTTGTAGGAGGAAAAGGTAAGTACATGAAAACTCCTATTTTGTTTCCTTTGTGTGAAAATATTTTTGTAAGCACATGATTCACTCCATTTTTTTTTCTCTTCATCCTGACAAGATAGATAACTAAAGTATAGGACGAAAATTTCAGTCCTGATAATATAGACAAGTAAAATATAGGACGAAATTGTAATTTTCAATAGTTGCTCCACATTCAATTTCAAATGGTTACCACAAACAAAAAAGAAAAAATTATATCTGAGTACCAAAGAAAAAATATAACAAATAGGCTCAAAGGGGGCAACTAATGGATAAATTCAACAAATAACTCTGAGGCTAGAAAAATACCTAAATCCCCAAATCTTTTTACAAGATGCAAATCAATTTTCGCCTTGAAACGGTCAAAAGACAAATTCTAGAATGTAGCAAATTGAGAAACACACTCAAAGAAAGAAAAAGGGGTAAAAATTTATGATTTAGTATCAATCCCCTTACGAAGGCTCAGATTTCACATTTGGAAGCTCGTTCACAAAAAGTACCCAAGAGGGACAAATGCTAATTATCAGCATCCTAATGACAACCCCACAGTTACAATCAAGCACAAGTTTGTCAAGTAAATTAATTATGGGATCCCCTAAAGGCATAATCTCTATTTTTTCAATTTAATGCAAAACAAGCCAGAAAAAATGCTATCAACACATGTAGTGGGTATGTGCATTAATAGAGATCAAGTGACAAAATATCACATCCTCCCCCACACTAGCATAAAGCATGGTCCTCAATGCAAAGTAATCAAGTAGGAGCAAAATTAAATAAATGAGAGAGAGTAAGAGTGACTTCCCTGAGAGAGCTTGTAGTTGGAGCTTATTCCTAAAATCAAAACAAAACAAAAGTAAAATAAAAATAACTAAAAATAAAACACAGGTTGCCTCCTGCGAAGCGCTTGTTTAACGTCGTGAGCCTGACGATAGTTGGTGCTTAATCAGGTGGCTCTCCAAGAGCAAATTTTACATCTAACGCAGTGCACCTTCTTAGTTTTCTAACCATGTGGTTGACATTGTTCTTTCTTTTTCCACGTGGTGGACGAGCTTCAAAGGAAGTTTTTATTGTATCTCCACCGACTGCTATGGTAGGATCCTGCAAAATAATAATTTTTTCCAAAAGATCCTGCATCTTTAAATCACTAAAAATATTATTTTCAACCACATCATCACAATAAGGAGAAGTTAAAGAAGAGAAAAATTCATTAGAATTTAAAGCTTTAATAACATCATCTTCTTTACCACTCCTTAAAGTTACCTTTCCCTTATAAACCTCAATCACAGCATCACTAATAGTTAAAACAATTTGCCCAAAAATTTGGGGGTTTCTCCTCTTTCTCCAACTCATGAACCAGTTGATCTTTCTCATTCTCCTCACAACTGCTCTCATCAGTGGAATCTGTTGTCTCAATTTGACCCCCCTCAGTAGGAGTCTCTTCATCTTTCTTGAGAGCTTCTTCCTCTAGATTATATTCCATGGAGAACTTTTCATCACTACTAAGAATATTATCTTTGAATTGCTCTATTTGTGAATCAGGAGTTTCTTGGGCCTCTTGAGATAATAAAACAATGATACTTGCGAGTTGGTCATTCATGACTCCAATTCGGTCCTCCATGCGGTCAAACCTTTCATTTGTTTGCTTCATAAATTTGACCAAGATCTCATCGATATCATATTCTTCCTCTTTCCTCTGCACTTGTAGTTGCTTATAATTATCCCAGTTGGAGGAATAAGGAGGTGGCTTATAGTCATCCCAATAGTTTGAATAAGGCTCATAAGGAGGAGGAGAAAATGGGATTTGACATTGAGACATATACCAAGATGACTTCTCTAAATTCCTTTTCGCCTCTGCCTCTCTAATATAATCTCCAAGAGTCTTAACCATGATTTCAACTTTTCTCTGCAAAACAAGGTGAACTGCAGTGGTTTCTTGGAATTTTTTTTTTGTATTTTTTCAATAAGATAAAAAAAACAAAACTAAAGCATAAAAAAAGTCTAAAGCAATAAAAATCTTTTTCGTTTAATATTGCGAATTAATCCCCGGTAACGGCGCCAAAAACTTGTTGCGTTAAAAACACACTTAGAGCAAGTGTACTCTCTCGCAGAAGTAGTATAAAAGATTATCGTGTCCACAGGGATTAATTAACAAGTACCAAACTACTTAAAATTATTTATTGTTTAGACAAGTGAATAATTGAGATGTAATTGAAAGAAATAAAAAGTAAGCAAATAACAAATAATAAAATGCAGAATATAATCGATGGAGAGAGAGGTCTAGGGACGCGGTTTCACTTACAAGCTTCGATTCCCCTATGTCTAATTCTACCTGAGTTCCGTTATTTTATTTAATTACCAATCCCTTTACTAAAGCTATTAATCCGTTTGGTCATTCGCGATTAATATTCTTTTTCCTAAATTAACCCTAGTTTGGTCATGCTAGAATTTAAATTTAAGAAAAGCATAAAGTACAAAAAGGTTGAATGATTGGAAGACTAAATTAAAGTTTGGTCATGCATTAATTTTAGCCCCAATTATCCTATAGGTCCACCAACTAATTGCAGTACGGTCGCTGATCAACTAATTGATTATGAACATGAAAAAGGGTAGCTAATCCTAATTATGTGATAAAAACAATAGGACAATATTAATTGAAATAAAACTAGGAATTCAAAGTATAAATTAAAACATAAAAAGGTCTCTAAGAATACAAGATCCACCTAAAACCCTAGAAGAAGATTTAGCAATCCATAGTTATCAAGAACAATGAAATAAAATTAGGAGTCATAAATTACAGAGATAAAAATAACCCGGAGTAGAGAAATTTCTGATCTTGATAATTTAGTCTCCTTTTTTTTGCTCCAGAGCTCTCTCACGGTGACAAGAACATGTACCTAAATTCTTCCTCTCCTTCCGTCAGCGTCCTCGTGTCAGGATGTGTGAATAGTTGATAATGTTGTGCGGCTCCTCAATTTTATGATATGTACGGCTAGTTTTTTTTTGCAATACCCGTATGCCTTTTATAATAATTTCTTTAGGGTTGTGTAATTCCCATCCATATCATTAGCCTAGATTTCTTTCCTTTTTATCTTTGATGCTAACTTGATCACCAAGTTTGTTGCTTGCCTATTTTGTAGCTCACGTGCCTTCCTCCAATTAACTCATGGGCTTCCTTTCTTTCTTTTGCTTTCTAGCCACACACATATAATATATTATATAATATACATATATAATATTTATAAAATATTATATACATTAGTAATATATATATATATATATATTATTTACATTTTTATCTTTTCTTCATTCCTACAAAATATAGAGCAAATTAGTCAACAATTTATATAATTGATAATAATTGATCTAAAAAGTAATCCAAAAATATCTCTAAAAATACACTAAATTGGAGTTGTGACTTCTAAACGTGGAAAAAATGGAATAATAACGAGTAGTGCATATTTGACATGTTGTCAATTAGGTTTTCCATATTATGTAAATTTTGACATGTTTTCAATTAGGTTGTCCATCTTATGTTTATTTTGTTCAAGCTTTTTCATTCTTTTAATTTTTAGTGTTTTTTTTTACAGAAATTCTTTTACTTTTTAGTGTTATTTAGCTTTGTACCGACATATGAACTACGTCGGTGACTTCTAAACGTGGAAAAAATGGAATAATGCAGCAGTGGTGCATATTTATACTTTTTAAGAGTATGTTATTTTGTGGAACAAAGTCGATGAAAAAATGCCAAAATGTGTCAACCATTTTTAAATGGTTTTTTATATACGAAAATTGGTTGATTATAACTATTTTTAATTAAAATTTATGATTGTTGCGCAGTGGACACACAACCAATTTGAAATTTTATCATTGTTGTATTAAATGTGAACCCTATATCATATGTGTATAAATCATTTTCAACATCCCATGATGAATCGCAGAAACTGATTTAGATGCTACTGACCTGATTTCAATGGCCGATAAAGCTGTCCAAAGCAAAAAATGCAGAACTTGATCCTCGAAGGTTCCAAATTCTCTTGAATTCTGATTTATATTGAAGAGTTATATTTTCTATTACCTGTATAATCACAAATAAGACAAGTTATATCAGACTGATCTATATTTCCTCAAACATGGTTTAAGTTAAAAATATTTGTTTAATATAAGAATGATCTATATGTATGTTTTATTCGATCCCATACTTTTTTTATTAAAATAACCGCCCATCATTTAATTACAAGAAAACTTTACAAAATTACATCTTTGTGATATAGTTGTTTAGTATACTTATTATAATGTTTCAAAATAGTGTTAGTAAATATTGAATTAATAAAGCGTTACAAAATATACAAAATGATATTGACTGCATTTTAACGCCACTAATTGTTATTAATTGTCCGTTTTATTTATAGCCATAGTTTAATATTTTGTAACGCTTTACAAAATATTTTATCCTTCATTTTAAATTATTATAAAGTTCATAATGTCATTTAAGTAACGTTAATTAACAATTATTAAAAAGTTCATAATGTCATTTACTCTGTGACGTTATAAAATGTAAAATATATGTTATAAAGCGCACGGGTTATAATATTAATTATTAAAAAGTTCATAATGTCATTTAAGTAACGTTATGAAACGTCACATTAAGCAAATTATTAACTATATTATAGCTAATATTCTAGCTAAATATTAAATATTAAAAAGTTTATAATATTAATTATTAAAATGTTTATATACGGTTATAATATTAATTATTATATTCAAATTTTGTGATACAACTTTCCTTTCAAATTTTGTCATAAGTCCCCTGATTAACCGTTATAATAAAGTTAAATGTGATATAATAAACTGTTCAAATTTTTTTGTGGGTTCCATTTGATATATATGTTACATTTAATTTTTTATAATAGTTAATTATATCACATGTAACGGTTAATTTATTATAATAATCAATTAGTAACGGTGAATTTATTTTAATTAGAAAATGCAACATAAATTAGTAACGGTTAATTTATTATAATAATCAAATTAAAAGGACAATTTGAAGAGACACACCCATCTATAAATAGGATGACTACAACCAACTTTTTCTCCTCTACCAACATTCTTCGTAGCCAACTATAAACACTCCTTTATATCCAAAATTCTTCTGATTATTATTCCTATCCCCTTTTACAAAATGTCTCCAAAGTATGACATGATATCTGACATCAATGCCAGAAATGGCAAATACAACCTACTCATGGGCATCACAAGGAAATGGGAAGTCCCTGATCTAAACAATAACAGGATCCCCTTTTCTGTCGAAATCGTTTTGATTGATAGAGAGGTTAATATTATGTACTTTATCATGTTTTTAACATCAGCAATATTTTTTTCTTTTCTTTTTTGCATTTTACTTTTCATATGTCTCATGATGATTTTTTTGGAGCCAGAGATTCAATTGCCCGTATAATTTGAATCTCTAATACAATTTCAAGAAAAATTAACATATTAACATATATTATACATATTTGAGTACTTTTGGATGCTGTTTTGTTAGGTCCTTAACTTTTTATATCATTCATATTTTCGACAAGGGAACAAGATACATGGAACTGTTCGGAAATCACTTATTAACAAATTTGAGGCTGACTTGAATGAAGGGGATATTTATAACATCACAAACTTTGATGTTCGTTTCTAATGCTGGTGCATATTGTACAATTCATCACAAGTTTAAAATTATATTTCAGTATAATACAAGGGTCCAAAGGGTTAGTAATATTCAAATGAACATGGTCCTAGACACATATACTTCTCTTGCTGATGTTTTCAAAAGTGATTTCAACACTGACTATTTAATTGGTTATTACTTAAATACATTATCACGGTATCATGTTTTGTATATATACATTATATTTAACATTAATATTTTTTATGTGTTACCTACAGACCTTATTGGTGTGCTGACTGGAATTGGAAAAGAAAGGGAGTATGAGAAAAATGGTATAAATTCAAAGGTCGTCACAATAGAATTGGATAACAATGGGTGAGATTCATTTTATTTTATAATTAGTTTTATATTTGTATTTTTTTAAACAAATATGAGTAACAATTTATTATTATTTTTTGTTTTATATAGTTTCCGGTTCCAAATATCTCTATTTGGTTCATTTGTCGATGAACTTAATGCATTTGTCTCTTCCGGAGAAGCTGCTAATGCTATTGTTGCTGTTCTGTTTGTGAAGTGTAAGGATTTTAATGGTACCTGGTCTTTTGGTGAAAAACTTTATTTTGGTGTAATTTTTTTTATTCAAAGTCCACTAAAATTAGCTGCATATTATATGTTATGGTTAACATTTCAAATGTGTTATGTTGATATATAGGCAAACCATCTCTGCAAAATTCAATAAATGCATCAAAGATTTTGTTCAACCCTGCTGGTGAAACTGCAGACGCCTTAAGGAAGATGTTATACATCTTTTGATACACGAGTTATATACGTATAGATATATAGATTAATATATTTATGGTTGATGTAATAAAATATTTAATATTTCATTTTACCCGTCTATTATTTCAATGTTTTTAAGATCGTTAATATCTATATCTATATATCAATAGGCTTGCTGAAAATCCCGAAGCACCCACCTTGCGATTGAATCAGATTCAAGAATCATCCAATGTTCAAGTGGATGATGATTTTTTGAACCTAACTCAAATGGTTACTATTGATTTGCTGAAGGAGCATAAAGAGGTACTCCATAACATCTTACATTATTCCACAGACATTGGTATTAAAAAAAATCGTTATTTTAAAAAACACAAAATATTTGGGGTTAATATTTCAATTTCAATGGATTATTTCAGGAGGCTGTGTTTGTTATTTGTTGCAATATAGAGAGTGTTATTGGTGAGGATCAATGGTGGTACACTGCATGTCGCTGCAACAAAAAGGTGTATCCAGACTCATACCTATATTTTTGTGAAAAGTGCAATCGTCATGTTGTTAATGTTGTTCAGAGGTAAATTTCCCCACAACTTATTCATACAAACTCTTTCACCATTTCTTACCATTATGACCGAAATTTAAAACGAATTTAATATTTTTAAAATCAAATACGTTACAAAAAAAATGAGACTGGTATGGAACCAAACTATGTTATTTTGGCAATAAATGATCAATGATAATAATACGTTACCAATAAAAATATAGTCCCTACAATTTTTTTTAAATACGTCCCTGCAAAATAACTTTTTATTGGAATATGTCCTTCCGAAAGTTGGAATTTTAAATACGTCCCTCCAAAATAACTTTTTTTTAAATACGTCACTGCACAATAACCTTTTTTTTTGAAATACGTCCCAACAAAAAAAATTTGTGATATTTTGCAGGGACGTATTTAAAAAAAAGGTTATTTTGTAGGGACGTATTTAAAAAAAAAAGCTATTTTGCAGGGATGTATTTAAAAAGTTTATTTTGTAGGGACGTATTTAAAAAAAAGTTATTTTGCAGGGACTAAATCGAAAAATAGGGACATTTGCAGGGACTAAATACATATTTAAACCAAATATAATTTACATTTATTTAAGTTTTATAATTAATTTTACTATTTCCCTAAGCTTTAAATAAAATCCCCAAAAAAAATAGTTTAATAAATTCATTTCATCGAGTTTGTTCAATTTTATTTATATGTTTGTTGTTAACATTATTATTATTATTCTTATTATTATTATTATTATTATTATTATTATTATTATTATTATTATTTTCTATTAAATAACTATCTATAGTATTAAAATGACTTAATAATATAAAAATTGATATTTTCTAAAAACATAAATTTATAGTTTATTTACTATATACAGTGCGTAGCACGGGCCTACATATTAAATGATTTTTTGGTTTTTCTTATTTTTTCTAAATAGAATTTTCCAATGTAGTAAATTTATTTACAAATTGTGTAATAAAATCTTCACTCAAATTAATAGATTATTATGTGTACAACAATATTTTAGTACTATAATATATTGTAATATAAAGCTTATCAATATGTTTCAATTCAATTAATGGAACCATAAGTCATTTTATGTTATACTGTCTTACAGTATCATATAATTCGATTTAATTAGTTATCAACCATAACCAATTTTATTTTAAGTTACTAAAACTCACTTAACAGTTTTTAACATACAATTTCTTTGAATAATATATTACTCAATATAATTTTTCAAAAATATTGCATTTTTATAACTTTTGTAAATTGCTATAATTATAATAACAATTAAGCAATTTGCTATAATTATTACAACAATAATAATAATAATATCATCTACACCCACATCATCAAAGTTTTAGTAAAAAATATCCAAATTCATACTGTTTTATGGTTTTAATATAACATATTTTGTTTTGGTTAAAACAGAAAAATGTAAATAAATATAATTTAAAAAAACGAATCAATAAATTAAGTTCATAGAAAAAAAAATGAGTAGAAAAATAATTAAGTAAGATAAATTATTAGACCCAATTTATGTTTTTGTGGGTTCACAATTGGAATAAAAATTCGTACGATTGCTTAAAATATAGGTGTTATTGTGGAGTTTACTTTAAGAACCCGCTGCAATGAGCTCACACCGTTGGATATGCTCAAAAAACTTTAACGTTTTATCAATTTCCACCATAGAATTTTTGCAAAAAATATACCCTAATAAAGACATCTGTTATTATGAAAATAGAATATGAAACAAATCAACGCCGCTGGTTAATTAGTCTACAATTATTACATTTTTTGGGATACTATACATATTTTTTTTGTCAAAAAATATAGGAATCAAGCCATACACATTTGTTTCCCAAAAAAAATAGTCATACACATTCTATGACAAGAAAAAGGCTATACACATCCCAATCTTATTGATTTCAAATCACAATGTCAATGGGTTCAACCTAATTTAATTTTGTTAGCAACGAATCAATTATTATTCATACCCCTTGACATATTTTATATTGTCAGTGGCTTATTTTTGACACCCTTTATTTAGGCACGCCATTAAAAAATTTAAGATATTTTTTCCTGACTACTTCATAATATCTTGAATAATCATTATGTAATATATATTCAAACAAATATACATCCTACCCGAATCAAGGGATTAGTTGCACGCAGAGGATGACCAGTTTATACCAAAAAAGATATATATTACATACTACAAATACATAATTACTATTATTAACCGATAAGACACAAATGACAATATTAATAACCGTAAAATATGAAACGATGTATCGTACTAACGTCGAAAGATAAAAACAGAAATTTGTTTAAAATATTGATACATTAAAGCACTATAATCATGACACACATTCTTGGTAAAAAATGTCTTTAATCTATTTGACAAACATAAATAAATTTAACAATGCTACATATATGTGTAGGCGGCGGACATTTAAGAATTTATAATAGTATGCAAATAAATTATATATTTTTTGATGACCAATGTACTCAAAATGTTTTCCGTGCATCACACGGGCAGGTATACTAGTTATTAATATTTTAGAGCCACCAACGCAATACTTAATATGTCAGACGTTAATATATATATATAATAATATAAATGGTATGGCAGGAATATTATGTTTAGGTTTTTTTGGTACAAATACTATGTTTAGGTTGATAATAACTAACGTCAAGCATATATTAGAAATCTATAGCCATTTTAGTCTTTAGCTTATCGTTATCGTAACACCCTTATGTTCGAGTCAAAAAGAAAGTAAACACCCCTTATGTTGTTCTAAGTTGACAAAAATATAGCAACTGTTATGTACGGCCAAACGATGAATACATAGCTTGAATTAAACTCAATTTGATAAATGATTTGTTGAACTTGATTCTTGAACAAAATAATAAATTGATTTTGTTTGTAAACAAATGAGCTAAACTTTCACCCCAAAAAAAAAAACAAATGAGCTAAATTTGAGCTGGATATAGTTTGACTCGTTTGATCTATGAATTCCAACTCCAATTTTTTATATATGTATATATATTATTACTTTTTTGACCAAAGTATATATATTATCACTAAAATTATATATTTTCATTTATATTTCAATATCATCAATATTTTTTATTTTGTAATTTTAGAGAGTTCATTGTTTATTGGTTGGTTCAATTTGTTTAGCATTAATTATAAAATTCTCAAATTATAATATTACGTACATTTGTCTAAATTTTCTTTATTAAACTTATGATTAGTGATAAATTTGCTGACATTGCCCCCTTACTTATAAGTTTAAATCCCATTTTTAGAATTTTTAGAAAATCCATGCACGCTACGCGATTACCACATCTCCACCTTATTGTCACATCATCATTTTTACAAAAAATTGGATGACAATTAATAGAGGACCAAATCCACCATTAAGCCTTTAAAATATTAAAGGTTTTTAGTTTTAATTCATGCAACTCGACCAACAAGTTGAAGTAAGTCCACGTGCTTGAGTCTAGTCGAGGTTAAGGCTACAAGCTTAGCTGGTTCTTACTGAATCAAGTTGAGTTGGATCAAGTTTGTTTCAACTCAACTCTTTTTCAACCCTAAGAACGAAATAAATTACTAACTCAACATGGATATGTATATAATTATTATAGTTTTTAAATTAGTCGAATAATAAAATATCATTATAGTTACCTTTATTTATTATTTAATGACACTAAAAAATATATTTTAATACACTTGAATGAAGCTGCTTAATTCTTTCTATTGTTATTTATAAACAACTTTGCTTTTATTGTATCTTGTTTTAAGATTTCCAAGGAAAAAATTACTTTTTGATATTTTTAATATCTTCAAAATAAAATAATACTTCAAATTATTGAAAATTATATTTTGGCTTAGTCGTTGTTTGGATATTTTAAATTGTTTTTGTTTATTTTTCTAATAACCAATTTTTATACATTCGAATTAGTTTCCAAATCTATTTACAAATTATTAACTGGTTCAAAGACCTATTTATTTATATAATATTTTTATACATTCGAATTAGTTTCCAAACCTATTTACAAATTATTAATCAATTCAAACACCTATCTATTTATATAATATTTCACGTCGATGTTGATTAAATATTAACTAACTATAATGTAACATAACGATCTATTTAAAAGAAATTATATTTACTCAGAGATTTGATTACAAATATTTTTATTTTAGAGATGTATTTACTTTTGTTTTTTGAAAAACATTGCCAGCTATACAAATAAATAAAAGATAATACTCAATCCCACGAGAAGTCATTCGTGGAATCATGCCCAACACAACACATGATTGGCCAGTCAACATATAATGTTAGTCTTCCCTATTTTATAGCTAGCATTTCCATGGTTTAAGTGGAATCCACGAAAATCACCTTTTTTTTGGTGAGCATAAAATTTGGACCATTTTTCGTTTCGTGTCATCCTTGCGCATGGGCCATACTAATCTTTTTCTGTATCGTTCCAGTTTTATCGGATGTCCCGGAAGTGACCCATGAAAACCACCATTCGCTATATATAGCATTACCCATAAATAAATTAGAGGCAAATTACCAAAAAAAATTTATAATACAGAAGAGTGAGAAGACTCATTATATAAGCACATCAACCCTGCCAACATTCTCATCCACCAACGCCAATACTAACTTCACTTTCCACAACCAGAAAAAGAGAGCGCATTTCGCATCCATCAATGGCTGCCACCACTAAAATTTACATTGTGTAAGCCATTCTTCCTCTTTCTTCTTTCTTGCTTTGTTTTTTTCCACCTCTGTCAGATTCTTCGAAAGCCAAGTTTTCAATAAAGATGTGATGGTAAAAAAAGATGTGATGGTAACTATGTAGACAAGAGTAAATGAGGGAAGCTTAATTAAGTGGTTTCTTACTTTAGAAGATGTGTTGTCAGTGTCATAATGTTAAATTGGTGCTCTTGACTCAAATTCAAACATTGACTTCTGAGTTCATTCATCTATGCACTAGCACTAGTAAAAGGATGTCTTAAGTCTCAATCCTAATTATTTTGGGTGCCTTTTTAATTTTAACCTTCCTTTGGGAATAACTAATAACGTAGTACCTGAAGAGAAGACTGATTGTGTTGTCCTTGTTTTACTTATTTACATGATGTCTAAGTCTATCTATCATATATATTGATCTGATAAAAAAATTCATGTTGGATATTTAGTTACTATTCTATGTACGGACATGTTGCGAAGCTAGCTGAAGAGATCAAAAAAGGGGCGGCAAAGAAGCTCAAAGGATCTCAGTGAATATGAAAAGGGGGTAAAAGATAAATCACTGAGATACCCCCTTTTCATATTCAGTTTTCATTTCCCAACAGAATAAGATGTTTAATTGAAAAAGAAAGAGAGAGCAGAAAATCATTGATGCTTATGTTTAATACAGTCCTCGTTACTTATTATAGTGTATCCTCAAATACTGTGTTATTGTCAATAACAAGAATTTGGTAATTCTTAATTACATTTTTCATAGAGATAAAGTTGTTTAGCATAATGTTGGCAGGATGGTGCTATGAAAGTATACTATATTCCGTCTTTTGAATACAATAAACTAATAAGCCATGACTCCATGACCTTGATTTTCCAACTAATTTGACAACGACAACCTCATTCATTTCATAGAGATAAAGTTGTTTAGCATAATGTTGGCCGAACTAGTACAAATTTGGTTAAAATTAATATGTTTTGCGTCTTTATAAATATAGCAATTTTTAATTTTAGTCCTTGCAATTTTTTTTAAAAAACTTCCTGCAAATATCATTGTTTTAGTCCCTCTATTAACTTTTCTGTTAAAAAATGTTGATGTATCAATTTTTTGTCTTTCAAGGCTTTTCTATTTTTATTTATTTAAAAAGTTGAGACACTATTCTCTTCGACCTCCAACCTCTATCTCCACCACCTACCTCCAACCTCCACTACCTTTACTTCTCATCTCACTCATCACTTACAAAACCCCTAAATGGTTTCAAAACATCAATTACCAGATGGATCAATAAACCTTCCATCACACAATGCTGAAAACACCTTATCACATTCCTCACAAAATGACCTTATTTTCTCCTGTGTGAGCAAACTTTACCCAAACTTTCTTCACAAACCTGTATAATGGGCAAGACCTGCATTCCTTAATCCTATTAGGAACAACAGGGTTTCCATTCTCAACCTCAACGCTAGCATTTATCACCTATTTATGCAAAAGGGTCTTTAGCTCCCATCTTTTGAAAAATTGAATTGATTCGATTGACAAGTTTGATGATTCTATCTTACTTTTAATAATTTTGCTTCTCTAGTTTGGCAATTTTGATCCCCGTAATTTTTTCATTACACTCTTAGTCCTTAAAAATTGTGGATTGTGCAATTTTGATTCTCCAATTTCCCAAAATTCAAGATTTTTGGGTACCAAATGTGCAAATAATTCATTATCTTGAGGATAAAAATTGTCAAATTAAGAAAATCATGAACCACGATTGTCAAAAGTAAAATTGAGGACCAAAATTACCAACTTAACAAAATTCACCATATTTGTTGAGGATAATAATAGACTAATGAACTTAAATATATTGACTTGTTAATCTTTTAATTTCTTAGACAAATAAACTTGGTTGGGATAGCTAAACAATATTTTTTTTGGTACAAGAAGGAAAAAAGGAAAACCAAAAAGGAAAAAAGAAAAACTAAGGTCTAAAGAACTCTACTCTCATAGCATCTGCCATAGCTAAATAATATATTATTGTGATAGCTAAATTAAATATACGTACCTATTTATTTAAATACATTTAATATTTTTCGGGTAGTCAGGACTACCCCATTGGTACACTACTGACCAACATGTATGTTTGATCTAGTGCAATTATTAACAAAGAAAATCAAAAAATGTTCAAATAAGCATTAAAGCGAGCCTCCCTAGCCTTGGGCCAATTGGTTTGGGTCAAAATAGCCCAATCATTTTTGGGCTTCTATTTATCGAGTCTAGAATACTGAGCCATCAGTATGTTCCGTTGGCTAGGCCAAAATTGAACCTTTACTCATCTCATAAATGCTCTAATTCAAGCATGTTTAATGGTGCAACTCTTGTGTTCTGGCCTCCTATCAAAATGAAAATTATTGTTATGGATAGTACCAATAAATTCTTATAAATATTTTTTCAACCGGACAATCTCATACATGTAATTTTACTCTACAGCTCAAATGACATTTTGGTTTCAAAATTGAACCAAACATTATTGCAAACACCTCTATTCCATAGTTTTAGTGGTTTTTTATTTTTGAAATTGTTATTTTTTTCGTTTTAGAAGGCATGATGGGTTAACGCATTCCATCTTAAGGAACGAATTCCATTAGTACCGGGTTCAATATTTGACAGGGAAGTAAATTGAAGTGAGACTTTAATTGCGTACTATATTAAAGACAGACGGCTTTTAACATGGACTAGTAGTATTAATTTATTAAACGTTAACTTGACCATGATAGACCACACTAGATCAATGATTGGATTTTGCAATTCTATTGAATCTTATCATGACCTTCTGCACAATATCACAACTCCTTCATCCTTCTCCCTCCTTTGGCCCCACCCCAATCCCCACACCACCAACCTCTCACAAAAACAACTTCACTGCCTCTTATTCTCATATCATATAGCATGAAGCTCTCATCTTCTTTCCACTACATATTCTTCTTTCAAACCACCAAAACAACCACCATGAAGCTCTTATTACCAATCCTCATTCTCTTAACCCCACCACTACACTCGACGAGTTGGCGTCAGTATCATCCCTTTATTCAACGCTTCTCCTTTTCTTGAAAATGAAACCAACATGTTGAGTAACGGAGGACAACAAGAAGGAATCAGTTTTGGCATGAACAACAACATCAACAACTACTCCAACAACAAGCTTCCCACTATTTGTAAAAACAAAGTTTCTTATTTCCCATCTTCGAGAACACGCACAATAGAATTGATTCTACAAAATGAAAGAAAATATAATGGGAAGAAATACTAAATAAAATTCATATGAGAAATAAATTAGAAAGAGATTGGATCTTAGTACTAACATAAAACTAGTCTGTTATAACATAAATATTCCATGAATAATTGAACAAAATCCGAATCATCATAAACTAGTCTGAAATGTTATAACATAAAACTGAAATGTCAAACAAATACAAAAAGTCCTAACAGGGGGCATCATCAGGGTCTGTCTCAGACCCAGACCCAACTGGCCTCATGCTCCTATAAAATCTAAACATCTTCTCCTGCTGACGGGTCACCCTCGCTAAGTCTTCCTGCAGACTCTTTATAGTCTGACCCTGACTCCTAATAGTCTGATCCTGAGTCTGCAGTTGCTGCCTGAGTTGCTCTGTTACCTCAACTGCGACATGTGAATGAGGAGGAGGTCGACTACTAGAAGCTCTACTGGTGTCGATGTGATCTACCCCAAAATGCATAAATGGAGCAAAGGGCCCCGAACCATACAGTTGGCCCATATTTTTCCCGCCTACCACCTTCTCCCAGTTGCGGTTCGCTAGATTCATCGTCTCACTATAATCCTCCTGTTTTGCATAACCACAAAACATAGCATATTTAACACTCTATTTTAACAAAACAACACTATACAATACAAATCAAGTTGTATATTTACCCGAGCTTTCCTTGAGTTCTCATCAACATAATCTTGCGTACCCTTCCTCACATGTGTGGCCCTGTGCAACTCAGGAATAGAGAGAGAGCGTCTGGCCTTCTTAGTCTGTAAAAATGAAACACACATTTTCAACGATTGCTAACTAATCACCCTAACTCAACTAAAATAAGATAGATTTTTAAAATAATTTACCAATCTGGCAGCATGCTGAGCCTGATTGATGGAGCCGCCATAGTGAAGCGAGCCACCCTTTTCTGAAGCCCGATTCTTCTTGGCTTTTGCACTGATCCTTTTGTAAGTGTTTGAAGCCCAATGTGCCTTGAGTTGATTCCAAACAACCTCACCTATCCACTTCGGCCTTTGATCTTTAATCTGCAATTTAAAGAGCATATCTGACAAACAGCTGCCCATTCTATAGAGAAAAATATTCCTAACCTTCTCATCATCCTCTATCCGCCACGTCACTTTCATCTGTATTAAGCAAAATCAAAATATGTATTAGAAATTATATTAAACATGAATTAAACAATAAATTCAAGTTAACAATATAGGTAATGACATAATTGATACTTACTTGAAACAAGTCCAAAAATCCTTTCTTTTCGTCGACACTCACTTTCGACCACTTTGGATGAAACTCAAGGAAATATTTTTCCTTAAGGACATGGGTGATTGCCTTCGAAGCGACCTTCAAAGGAAGCAACCTGCATAGTGAAAGATATATCAAACAATCAAACATATATAAGTTGTAGCTAAATTAACTTAAATTAGAAAAAAGTCAAACAATACTTACGCGTTACCACATGGATAGATGACTTTGCGACCATCCTCAAGGACATACACCACCTCCTCCTCCTCCTCCTCCTCCTCCTCGATCGATGTATCCGAATCATCTGGCTCGTCGTGAACTAGCTGCGGATGATCGTCTTGGGGGTGAGTATGTAACTCGGGTGTAGGCATAGATAACCTAGCTGGTGTTCCCATAGGATGTCCAGGTGGGCCCATAGGATGCCCATGTGTGCCCATAGGATACCCAACTGGTGTGCCCATAGGATGCCCAACTGGTGTTCCCATAGGATACCCAGGTGGGCCCATAGGATACCAATTGGGAATTTGCTCCCCATGGTCCACCCAAATCCAATAATTAGGCCTAAACCCGACACGATACAAGTGAACCCTGATTTCATCATCAGTACTAATAGGTACACCGTCACATTTAAGGCATGGACATCTAATTCCCCCTTCCCGTTTAGCCAATTCATGTTGCCACGCTACCATAATAAACTCTTCAACCCCAACTACAAAAGATTCCTTCAAACCCGCTCTTCTTGGATATAGTCGATCATACACCCAACCACGATTCAATTGATTCCAATTCATCTATACGCATTTTAAAAAACGTGTTAGATTCCTAAAACATTCCCAATAATATATATTAAGTTAGTGGCATCGATATGATCTCAATGGAGATGATTTTGACCCAAATATGTGGGTCAAGAACAACATTTAACCATTTTCCATCCAAGTAATGAAGAAAGTTATTTGTAACTCCCAACCCTACCGTTGTGAGCATCGTCTCACAATTATCTGAATGAAGATGATTTCAAACAAAATATGGGGGTGAGGGACAACATCTTACCCTTTTACATCAACAACACACAATAACAACATCCTATATAGTCATCTAACCTAGGGTTCATCATCAAACACCAAAACAATAATTTAAAATAATTTCAATTAACATCCCTAACAAAAATTTAACACGACTTTAATTAACAACATCAATCTTACACAATTTCAAATTCACAATCCTAAACACAAACTACAACATTTGTAAGAACAACCTTTCAAATAAACATTGCAAACAACAACAAATTTATTCTACAATAATTATATTCTACAACAACAAAAAATTTATTCTAACAACAACAAATTTATTCTACAATAATTACGTTTCAAATTAACATTTCTAACAACAACAAATTTATTCTACAATAATCACATTTCAAATTTCAATCATAAAACAAAACTAAAAATACCTAAAAATAATAATTCAAAACTAACCTTTAGGGAGAGAGATGAGTGAGGATGGAAGGTAAATTCGTGGTAGTGGTGGTGGAGGTGAAATGGGAATGGGGTTGGTGTAGAGAGAGAGGGACGGTTAGAAAGAACGAAGAGTGAAGGTTAGAGAGGAGGTGGTGGTGGTGAAGAGTGAGAGAGAATTCAGTTAGAGAGAGAGAGAGAAGAGTTAGAGAGAATGAAGAAAAAGAGAAATGAGAGGGTGGGTTTCGAAATCAAGGTTTAAAGGAACATTAGTGACGGATTTGTGAGTATTAGCGACGGAGTTTCAGCTTTTAGCGACGGACACTTAAAAAAGTAGATCTACCCTTTAGCGACGGATGCTTTAAAAAGTAGATCTGTCCTTTAGCGACGGAAATATCCATCGCTAAATCCCTCGCTGACAAAAGCAAAATCCCTCTTCTACACTCCATCGTTAATGAGCAATTTTTTTAGTGTTCTGCTTCTTAATAAGCTCCTCCTTAATCTTCTTTCTCCTCTTTATTTTTGACAGAGAACTGCATATGGCGGTGGTGGCTATTTGAATCTGATGGTGGCACAGCTTTGGGAAGGGTATGGGGGACACAGTAACAACATGAGAAAGGGCACAACTTTCGATTCCGAATCTTAATTTAACAACAACACAGAAGCAGTATATTTTCATCCATTTGGAGCATTTTGAAGTTCAGTGGTTTGTTTTAGGTAGGAGCTCATTGTATGATAATGGAAGTTTCACAGATGGGGAAAAAATGTCGTGTATAATGGTCTGTTATTGGCTATAACTGTGAGATATTTGCCAATGCTAAGGTGAGATTATTCATGCTCTCTCTTCTCTATTATGTTCACTATTTGATAATCCTTCACTTTTTCATATATATATATATATATATATATTGGTTTGATATCAAGAACTGAGAAACTAATTTCTGGATTAGTAATGTAATTGTTCTGTTTTGAGAGGATGAAACATTTATGTTCAATGTGGTAATTTAATTTTATGAATTAGTAATGTAAATGTTCTATTTTGAAAGGATGAAAGCAGTTAAATTCAAGTATTCCCAAGTTATAGGTGACTTCCAAATTATATTCATGAGATGGGATGATTGATTCTTCTAAAGAGCCTTGAATATCATTTGATTATTTAAAGCTTTTTGTTGCACTGTCATGCTCTATGCCTATAGATTGGCCAATCAAGGTGTGGAACTGGATATATGATAGATAATTAGTTTGGTTTTAATTCTAGATAGCTTCTCACTGTGACTATTTTTTATACCTTTTGGATGCACAGATATTTTTCTATCATATAAAATACCTTTTATGTGTGTGGAAAGAAACTTGTGGGCTTAATTGTAGATACTTGTTTGCTATTTATAAGTTTATCAATCAAATGGTATTCTATCTTCAGTTTTATTGAATTTATTTTGAGAGAAAAGTGTATAACTGAATAATACTTCATTGATCGAATGAGAATTAAAAAGAAGATCATTCATAATCCATTCATAATCAGCTAGTTACAAGACAACAAATTAAACTAATGCAAACAAATTAACTATCATAACAACTGATTAATTAATTGATAATAGCAGGAATAACAGAAAGTAGATAAGCTAATATAAGATATCCGCAAGTTGATGGGAATTAGAAACTAGAAGTAGATGAAAAAACATTGTTTGTCTAAGTGACTTTGATAATATTTGACAAAAATTGTTTGATTTGATGAACTTCAACACCATCCATTCCCTGAAAAAATAACAAACACAGAAACAGAATCAACATGCTAGTTCAAATCTTCTAATTAAAGCAAGTAATATATTAGCCTGTGTTGAAAAGTATCTTATGATATTGTGTATATATATCTTAGGATCACCTGTATGCAGATTGTAATCAGACATGCTCCTCTAATAGTTGTGACATTCGTGTCAATCACTTCAATGCCGGAATCATTCATGGCCTTCACTAACTTGTTGAACCTTCCTATCTTCTGCTCAATGACCATCTTGACCCACATTTTATTCCCATTAATTTCTGTCACTTGGACTTCTTCCTGTAGAAACAAACTTCACCATGATTGCTAATTATAATAAAGTATAAACAGACATAGATTCAGTTAGTTAATGAAAAATAAAAAGAATTTTTCAAATAACCTGTATCCCCCATTTCCTCATATCTTCTACAGCACAAAAGTCTTGTATGTTTGGATCTGCTATTTCCTCTGAGGTTGCTTCCATTTGGTGAAGCTCTTGGCTGAGACTATCAACTTCATCTTTCAGCTTCTTGATATAAGTTATAGCATCATCAATAATAGTTGCTTTGTTCATCTGATAACCAAACAAATAATAAGATTCATAATCAGCTCCAGTTTCATCATTTGATATACTAATTAAAAACTAATCCAAGGAAATAAATACTACTAACTAAATGATTAGAAAAAAAGAGTATATAAGAAAGTGAGTTAAGTTTAGGTGGTTGCATTTGTGATTATTGGTACTAATGACCGTAGCATCAAAAGCCTGGTACTGAGCTTCTCCCTCCTCTTCCTTTCCGTCTCAAGGTTCTTTGATGTGAACTTTTTCGTGCCATCATCATCATAGTTCTTCTTGCCCATTTTGCCCCTATTGCTGCCATTTTCAGTATTGAAACCTAACTCATCTAGAGACATAGATAGCCCGTTTTCATATACATGATTCATTTTTGTGTCAATGTCAGATAGCAAGTATAAATTGAGAGTTCGGACTTGGGAGCAACCATCAATTTAAATGCTTCTTACATAGGCATTATCATGTGATTTGAGAGGCTTCTCTATGGTCCCCAAGTTAATTCATGTGTTACTTATGAGAGAGAGAAACAAAGATATTATAGTTTAGCCCCATTATTTGTTGCATGTTTGAACCTGCATAACAGAAATATTTGATATGACTGCAAAATCAGTTCTGTTATGAAATCGAAGGAGGGGTCAACATAAATATCTTGTTATAGTATGTAACAAACATAAATATTGTTGCAAGTGAATATGATGAAGATGGTCCTGTTGTTGACTGCATAAAGAGGTTGGTAGAGTAAAAGGGCCACAAATTTTGATGCTCTCTCCTACCAAAAAATATTCCCGAGTTTTTTATACAGTCTTTCATGATTTTACTAAGCTTTATAGAAGCCTAAAACCATTCACCATTTAGATGTCAAAAAAAACACTTCACCATTTCAGTGATACGAAGTTAAAGCCTTCACCATTTAAATACTATGCAAACTACTTTTCATCTAAAGCTAGTTCCTAAATTATTATCTTCAAAGCCTAGTTCGGCTCATCCTATTCCCACTCCTAACTGTGGTTTTGTGAGGGACAAATATTTTGGTTTTTGTCTAGTCCATTGACCTCAGTTTTGTTCAGTACATGAAAAGTTTCCAAATCAAACGAGGTTCAACTGGGGTTGTCAAGTCCAGTTCCTTACATTTTAGCATATCGAACACACCCTTTTTGAGTTCAATATATATCATATTTTTTTATGACACCAAAATAAATATAATGAGCAGGCAACAAAATTGACAGAAACCGAAACAATGAGGACAAAAAAGAAGATAAATTTAAAATCAAAACTAAGACTTTTTGTATGACGTTATATACTTTATTTTTTGATCTTGATTTCTATGTTTTTTTTTTGCTGAAATAAGAATTTGATGGTGGAATAACACTGATCTCAAATCTACAATTTAAATTTATAGCTCGAACTTACAAATTTCTGGAAGTGACATGATTCAACTATTCAAGACCACCATTCGTGTTTAAGTCCCAGAAGGGTAGCTTATGTGGTTGAGTGAAAGGGACATCGTTGGTGAAAATATAGGCGTACGGGATTCGAACCCCGCTCCCCCTCCTTCTAACTACCAATTTACCTTTGAAGGATTTAAATATAAGAATACAAAATTTCTTCAAATATAATTTTAAAAAATAAACAAATAAAATAGTTGAGTAATAAGGAATATATAATTCAAATGTTTCTTCAAAATATAGTTAAAAATATGTTACATATCGAATTCAATTCTTTTTTTTGACTAAATATCAAATTCAATTCTAGATACTCCTTTTGGATTTATATATAAGAAAAAAAACTTATGGATTTGGTCCATATTAAGACCAAATACATTTTTACTTATATTTAAGTCCGGATTAAAGAACCAGCCACATATTCTATCCCATCTTAACTTAATTCTATATTCCTTTTAGAAGACCAAGCAATCAATGTACCAAAAAACAAGAAGACCAAGCAATCACCTTGACTATATTATGTTAATTTTTTATATAGTATAAATACCCAACAAAAAAATTACTTTTTTTTAGACAAAATTAATTACTTTTTTATAAGCAAGAAAAAATTAATTACATATATATATAAATTTAAATAAGTGGTTGAAATTGTAGCAATCTAACAATCAAGTTAAGTGATAGAACAGTGATCGATCTACCCTATATATAGATTTTTTTTTATGTTTGTAAATTTTTTATTAACAAGTTATTCTTCCCTCCGTCACTTCTGGATTGATTGGAGTCAAAAGGTAACTTCAAGGACAATCTTGAGCGTTAATAAAAGTTGTGATTGATTTGAAGAATCTATGAATGGTGATACTCACTCCGTTCCTAATCTTTGATACTTTTAGTTTGTTACACATATTAAGGTATCATTAATTTGTGTTGTTTAAGTACTAAAATGTCCTACTTGTAGTTGTATTGGGATAATTGAAGTTAAAGTAAAATAGTCTTGGACAATTAATTCATGCGTTGGAACTCTAAAAGGATAAATAAATATAGAGGGTATATTAGGAAAAATTAGGTGAATTGTATATTGGGTTTTTAAAAGTACTATTGTTTTGGAACAAAAATAAAAGGCCAAAAGTACCAAAGATTAGAGGGAGTATAACTTTTCCGATAATGTGGAAATAATACAGATTTCTCTGACGGCGTGAATGCAGGGATTACGGAAAAGCAGACAATCCATGTCACCATCACAATCCTTATTGGCTGCCAATTCAGATTGATGAAAACTCCACTGAGTGAGTGTCCTACCTGGCGCCCACCACACACCAAATCTCAGTCACATCAAGTAATAAAAAATTCAACCTTAAAACACAGTCACAAACCTTAAAAACGTAAAACAACCACTGTGTCTGTCTCCTCGTACCATTTTCCTTCCTGTCATTGTCATCATGTTTCTGACACCTAGGTTTTCTATTCCCATAATTCTCCTCCTTCCTTTTCTTCTTATTCTTCTTCCTCTCACCACCACAGTGACAGCTGAAAATTCTTCTCTTCTGAATGTTCTCCGCAGCTATGGCTTACCAGGAGGGCTTTTCCCTCAGAGTGTGAAGTCATTCAATTTGGACCAAACAGGACATTTAGAAGTTCACATGGATCGTCCTTGTTTGGCTCAATATGAAACAACTGTGTTTTTTGATACTGTGGTTAGGGCTAACCTTAGTTTAGGTCAACTTAAGGTTTTAGATGGAATGTCTCGTGAAGAGCTTTTCTTGTGGCTTCCTGTTAAAGATATCATAGTTACTGATCCATCTTCTGGTCTCATTATAATTGATATTGGTTTTGCTTATAAACATCTCTCACTTTCTCGCTTTGATGTTCCCCCAATTTGTAGATCTTATCAAGGTATGTACCCTCTAATTGTGGTTGTGAATTATTTGAACATTTTAATTATGAGTTTTAAATATTTGATTCTATGATTTCTGATTTTGAAATTGAATGCAGGTCTTTCGCTTCTTCATATGGGTGGAAGGAAGGGAATTGGATTTAAAGATCAATGATGAATGGTTGTTAGTATGTCTGGAAGGATGGCTTTTTATTGATCTATTTTCAATTTTGGGGTTCTGTATACAGAATTATATGTACAAAAAATGTACTGCAACCCATATATAATGGTACATTAATGCCATCCAATAAATGCATCCATTCACAACAAGATAATCAAATTTGGGGTTCAGTTTTTTTTAACTGGAATTGATAGTTTCATGTCTCAAGTCATCAAAACAGAGGAATTTTGAACATTTAGATAATTAAGTCTTTCCTTCAAGTCTATTTCGCTTTACCTACCACTCATCTTCATTATTTAGATAAATTGTTTACTAGTATCTGTGTTTTCTTAGGAACAACAAATTTTTGCCTTAACTCTTCAAGTATACGTTTCATCTGTCACTGGATATCTATTTAATAACGATATGATCATCCACCCATTCAATTTTCTTAAACTTTACTATTTTTTGTATCAAATTTAGGAATATCGGATTAAAATGAAAAGTTTTTCTTACATGGTTAATGTACTCTTAGTACTTTTACCAGTGTTCAGCAATGGTTGATGTTCACTTATACTTCTGCCCTTCCTTCCTTTTCCTTTTACTAACAGAATTTGACTAGCCAGTAGCATAGTGAGTTTATTTGACAAAATTATTGGGAAAAAAATATTTTTGGAAATTTGCAGTTTTTGAGTTATAACTTCATAAGAAATATTCTAATAAGTTTGTGAAAGCATTACAAGTTGATTGGACAATAACATAATCTAAAGACTATTTCAATTTCATGGATGAATGCATAAGAAATAAGTTTTCCATTTGTCTAAATGATTTTGATAATATTTGGCAACAATTGTTTGAGTCTATGAACTTCAAGTGGTTCACCATTCATTTCCTGAAAAATAACAAACATAGAAACATAATCAATATAAAAATCTAATACCACTTCAAATCTTCAAATTAAAACAAAAACATATTATCATAAATTTAAATGCATCTCAAGATAGCATATTTCAATATATATAGTTAGCTTTTAATAGACATTCTTATATGTCCTAGGATCACCTGTATGCACATGGTAATCAGATAGGCTCCTTTTAAGGTTGTGAGACTGGTGTCTATCACTTCAATGTCCAAATCATTCATGGCCTTCACTAATTTGTTGAACCTTCCTCTCTTTTGCTCAATGACCATCTTAACCCACATTTTATTCCCATTAGTTTCTGTCACTTGAACCTCTTCCTGTAGAAAGAAACTTCACCATGATTATTAATTATAGTATACAGACAGAGATTCATTCAGTTAGTTAATGAAAAATAACAAAAGAATTTTTAAATAACCTGTATCCCCCATTTCCTCATCTCTTCAACACCACAAAAATCTTGTATGTTTGGATCTGCTATTTCCTCTGAGGTTGCTTCCATTTGGTGAAGCTCTTGGCTGAGACTATCAACTTCATCTTTCATCTTCTTGATATAAGTTATAGCATCATCAATAATAGTTGCTTTGTTCATCTGAAAATCAAAAATTAAGATTCATAATCAGCTCGAATTTCATCATTTAATGTAGTAGTAAAAAACTAATCCAAGGAAATAAATACTACTAAATAAATGATTAGAAAAAGACTATAAGAAAGTGAGTAAAGTTTAGGTGGTTGCATTTGTGATTATTGGTACTAATGACCGTAGCATCAAAAGTCTGGTGCTGAGCTTCTCCCTCCTCTTCCTTTCTGTCTCAAGGTTCTTTGATGTGAATAATTTTGTGCCATCATCATCATAGTTCTTCTTGCTCCTTTTGCCCCTATTGCTGCCATTTTCAGCATTAAAACTTAACTCAGCTAGAGACACCCATAGCTTATTTTCATATACATGTTCCATTGAGTCTCAAGAATGAAACAAGTATTATTGAATGAAAATCTTTGAATGTCAGATAGAAAGTATAAACTGAGAGTTGGGAGCAACCATCTATTTAAATGCTTCTTGCAAAGGCATAATCATATGATTTGAGGGGTTTTTCTATGGTCCCAACTCCCAAGTTAACATGTGTTTCATATGAGTGAGAGAGAGAGATAGAGAGAGAGAGAGTGCTAGTTTAGGCCTATAGTTAGTTGCAGTCCGCATAACAGAATGATTGATGTGATCACAAAATGATTATTCAGTTGTCAAATGGAAGGAGGAGTCAAATTATTGGAGGAGTCAAATTATTCAGTTGCATAAAAAGTTTGTTAGAGTAAAGGGCCACAAATTCGATGCTCTCTTCTACCAAAAATATTTGACTGCAAAACTATTTGATGTACAACATATTAATTCTTCCCTCTCTCTCTATATTTGTAAATTATAATGTAATTTAATTTAATTCATTAATTTTATTCTAATATTTATAACTGTTATGGTTAGTCTTTTGACCACATACACCCCTTCTTTCGCATCTATTCACACCACGCAAAAGCCCAATATCAAAGGGCCCAGTCCGAACATCAAGGGCTCAGATCAAACCACCAGATCGGATGGTCCTGATTCATTGGAATCAACCCCACCCCACTCTATAAATACAACATTCATTGCCTCATTAATGGTAAGCATACTCATATTTATCACTTCATTAAGACTATTCCACTGACTTTAGCATCGGAGTAACTTTGCAGGTACAACACCAGCAGGATCGGATACGGTCATTGACTAAGGATATCAACCACTAACTACCTCGGATCACCCTTCAAGGTCGGAAGTACAGTGCAGAACAATAACTAAACATTCTCAATTTTTATACTAACCAAGATTTGTTTTACAATTAAATTAGATAAAAAAGTGTGTAAATAGAGTTTTGTTGTTTACTTGGTGAAAAAAGTAATTGTTGGGGGGAGGGAGGGGGGAAGAAGAGCCCACTACCCAATTGTCCGATAAGCCCAAGAGTCAAACCCCATTGGCCCAATAGTGGATTCTCCAAGTCCAAGAATCAAGATGCAGTGTACTGAATTCCTATCTACTACTATGAAAAAGTCAGAAATTATAACAACTCAACAGCTTAACATCCAATCTAATTTGCAGGCCCCTCCATCTCAATGGAGGCCACCTCAAGATCCATTTGTTAAATTTAATTGTGATGCAGCTTTTGATCAGGCAACAGGAAAAGGTTTCACAGGAATTATAGCAAGAAATTCGCAAGGTCACTTACTCACAGCCTCGACTTCTAGATTTTATGCAACTTCTCCTCTTGTGGCTGAGGCGCTGAGTCTTCGTGATACAGTTTCCCTTGCGGCTAACCTCCAATTTGAACATGTCATCTTTGAATCTGACAACAAATCCCTCATTGAGGCCTGTAATAACAATATAGTTAGAAGAGAAATTCAGGGAATAATTCAAGATATAAACTGTTTGCGTTCAAGTATTCCAAACTCGGGCTTTACATGGACAAAGAGAGAAGGAAATGGTGTCGCTCATACTATAGCAGCTCTGGCGCGAGAAGATCAACTACACGGCTACTGGACACTCCATCCTCCTTCTTTACTTCGAAGAGTGCTGGTGAAGGACGCACAAGCTTTATGGAAATAGGGGTTTCTGATGTTGGATTTGCGTTGGGATCTTGCTGGTGGAGTTCGACAATTAACCAAATGGTGAAGAGATTGGTGGGTGCTAATCATTTCCTTTGAATTTGCTTCTTGATCTGTACCTTTGATGTCTTAGACCGCTGTTTCCCAGGTCTTAGATCTCTGTATGCCTTGGTCGTTCTGCTAGCTCTGCTCCGGAGGGCCGGTGTACCTGCGATAACACTCCGACGCCCAAGTCAGGAACGGACGAGCAAAATATACGTATTGATGAACAGTGTGTACCTGACAATTGACGCAATGAATGCTTATATAGTGAGCGTGAGTCGCGCTCGTCCGTCGGATGATCGTACGGACAGATCAGAGCCGTTGATGCGGTTCCTTGCTTTTGTGCCCCTCTTCGCTGGGCCGATCTAGCGCCAGAGCATTGGATTTGGGCTTCGGCCCACTCCAGAACACTTCTGCATCACCAATTTTTCTCTGAATTTTTAGGTTTTTGCGGCTATGTGTTTTTCTTTGCCAAGATTAGATCTGATAGTGACTTTCTGGAAAGACTGCATTTATCTATTTAGGGTAATTTTGTGTTCAGTGATCTCACCTTTGTATCCTGGTTGTCGGGCTAGGATCGGTTAGGATCAAGTTAAATAGTTTGATTGTGTAACATGTATTGGTGTATGGTTTGGGCCTGGCCCATTTAAGTAATGAAAATCATATAACATTGTAACCAAAAAAAAAAAAGTACTGCATAGGGTGTAGCACATTCATTCTTTCAGAAGAGAAACCAAAGCATGATGATGTATCGCGTTTTTCAGCGCAGCTTATGCACCTCTACTGCTACAGAATCAACCACCGTGATTCCCAATACCATCAAGTCCATTTCACAGGACCTCTACAAAGAAGTCAACTTGAAGAAGCTAGTCGACAAGTTCAAGCTAGCTTCCGACGTTGAACGCTTTCGAACCAAAACCGGTATCTATGAAGACACCGTCCGCCGCCTCGCCCGTGCCAAACGTTTCCGGTGGGTCCGCGCCATCCTCGAACATCAGAAGAAGTACCCTGACATTTCCAACGAAGGTTTCTCCGCGCGTATCATTACCCTCTATGGTAAATCCGGGATGCACAGATATGCGCAGAAGATGTTCGATGAAATGCCTCAGAAAAACTGTAACCGTACTGTGTTCTCTTTCAATGCCCTCTTAGCTGCTTACCTTCATTCCAAACAATACGACGATGTTGAACGCCTTTTCAAAGAACTTCCCACTCAGCTCTCTGTTGAACCTAATTTGGTTTCTTACAATACTCTCATTAAGGCGATGAAAAAAAACGGGTCTCTTGATTCCGCGGTTTCGTTGCTTTCAGAGATGGAAGAGAAGGGTGTGGCTGTTGATTTAATCACGTTTAACACGTTGCTTGATGGGTTGTACGAAAAGGGTCGTTTTGAGGATGGTGAGAAACTGTGGAAACAAATGGGGGAGAAGAATGTTGTTCCTAATATCAGAAGTTACAATGCAAGGTTGTTGGGTTTGGCTGTGGTGAAGAAGACTAGTGAAGCTGTTGAGTTTTATGAGGAAATGAAGAAGAAGGGTATCAAGCCTGATCTTTTTAGTATCAATTCTTTGATTAAAGGTTTTGTGAATGAGGGGAATTTGGAGGAAGCTAAAAAGTGGTTTGCTGAAATTGGAAAAAATGAACTTGACCCTGATAGGGCTACTTATTCTATAATTATTCCTTTTATGTGTAAGAAGGGAGATTTGAAGGAGGTTTTTGAGATGGTGAATGAGATATTTAACAATGGGTGCCTTGTTGAAGTGTCTTTGCTGCAGCTCGTGGTGGACAAATTGGTGAGTGAGTCAATGGTTTCAGAGGCCAAGGAGATTGTGGAGCTGGGGAAAACCAATAAGTACTGTCGCTATAAGCTAGATTTGCCAGTAGAGGAGTGAGTAGAACATGTTGTTTGTTTGTTGTGTCTATTATTGATTTGAACTTTATATGTTTAAGTAGTTATTTTATAATGGTGGGTGATATGGCATGTGCTTCCATGAATGGATTTTTGTTTGGCGTTTTGAGCTTTGCAACTGATTGCTTGGAAATGGCTTTTGCAATCTTATTGCTGATTACTTATTCTTTTCCTGGTTGCATATCAGCCCTTGAACCTTCCCCTTATATGAATTTCATCTTTCTCTTGTGACCAATTTTCATATGGGATACATACCTTCATGTATTTACCAATTTTCCTATGGGATACATACCTTCATGCATACATGATACATGAGATTTCGCTTAATGTAATTATGTAATTGTCTTTTGTTCCTCATTCTTAAAAAAAGGGGTAATTTGACGTATGCTGGTCTCATATCGCATAACACCTTTACATTCTCTTCTTTTCTTGATAGATATATTAGAATGCAGTGTTTATAATACTGGGCTGACATGGCAAACAATGAACTCGTAATGGATGTGTGTAAAATTAATTTTCACAAAAAATATGTCTTATTAATCCTTTTTATGGCCGTAAAGCCTAGCAAAATTGGCAAAACCGGTATCATTAGGCTGGACATTTTCTATGGTTAACGGAGATCTCCATTTTGTGCGTATGAATTTACTTACAGGTAGAGCTTGCTTGTCACTCTGTCTACAGATAAAAAAAATATTTTTTTATATGAAAAAAATATGACTGTGCGAATCCACATTTAACATTTTTAAAAAAATTAGGACACCATTTTTTTTTATTATATCTATCTCTATGTAGGAAACTTTTTTTAAGAGCTAATAAAAGTGATATTAATATGTCCAAACTAATTCATACAAAAAGATAAGTGTTGGGACAAGTGCCCACCAGAATACTCCAAAATCCAAATACAATCAATAACACTCGTCTAGCCCTTCATTTAAAGGCTACAATACTAGTGATCTAAATCAATTGAGATAGAAAAAAATCTATTTGCCTTTGTGAAAAATCAATTTTGAGAAAATATCCCAATCTGACAGACCCTGATTCCCTGCAATTGATTATAACTGCAGGGTCCTCAAGTCAGCACAATTTAGCACAAAAATGTGTTGGAGAGAGAATCTAGAGAGAGAATTTCAATGCTGAAAAGACAAAACTATCCTTAAACAATAGTGCAAATGCAGGTGACAGGATTGAAGTAGAGGATTTGTTTCCCAGTCCGACTAACTACACCTTTCCTGATATGTGCGTGAGAATATTTCAAGAAAGAATGACTTGATCTTCCGGAATAGTAATATTTTGTGCATAACCACCGTCATAAAGCAACGATTTGACATACTCCTCTAGCTTTGATGGGCTATTGTTGTCATAATTGTACATTAGAGGCACCATCCGAGCAGCATTAAGACATAGTTTAGTAAAAGATGAGGGTAATGGATTTGGGTTCAGACATTCCTTATTGAGTTGTTTCCACGCATTTGATATCTGTTCACTTATATGCTTCTTTGTTTCTTCTTTAGAAACTCCCAAGTGATCCTTCATGTAGCGCTCTGAATATGACCCATCATTTCCATCACCACCATTAACATCCTACACATGCAAATAGAATTTTTTTTTATCAACGCTGAAATGGGAAATTCATATTTAGAAACAGGGCTATCCGTATAATATTACTAGAAAAAATAACGACGGAAATTCAGAGACAAAATGGCAAAATCCGTCTGAAATTATGTCTCTAAGTGTTAGTGATGACAGATTTAGAAACCAATTCATCTCTAATTTTTGTTGCTATGTTTGTTTTTCTAGTAGTGTTAATTAATATTTTTTTTGGTTACAAGATTTTAGTGATGACATTTAAAAAGATAATATTTTTTCAATAAATTATTAATTATCAGTGGATATCATTGTACATGTCCTTTAAACTCATCAATATTTATGTTCTAATTTTGGTTAATTGAAGTTAACTTATCTAAGTTATACATTTAGCAACAAAAAAACTTATCCAAGTTTGTGGTCCAAATTAATTAAAGTGGAATAATGAAGTTCGGAATAGTTGATTTAATTTTTGTTCATACCCTGTCGCCTTCCAAGTCATCACACAACCTTAAAATTGTGGCTGTTGTGGATATGATGGTTGGGAAGTCATCTATTAGAGACACGGTTTCCTGTGTTATACCATGGCCCATGAAAAAGAATGCATGCACGAGTATCACGTGCACTCCAGTGCTAACTATTGCATTCTTCAAATACTCCTCTGACTTTGGAACTTTCCCCGAAGCAAACCATTTTGCTTCTTGCAGGAATGCATTCAACAGTCTTACCCACTGCAACATACAATTTAAGCATAATATAATTAGTTGTTTAAGATATGATACTGTTTTTTAATTATGAATTTTAGTGAAATGTTTGCTAGTTACCGATTTTACTAAGGAGGTAATTGGATTCCATCCATGTTTGATGTGGGTTCTGAAAGCAAATTCATTAGTTATGTCATAAAGAGCCTTGTAGCACACTTTCATGTACTCTGGTAATTGCTCCATGGCTGCCAAGTCCCATCTGCAATTAATGCATCCAAACAAATTAAATACATACATTATTTTATAAAAAAATATCATTTTTTTTAAGTGACATCAATACCTCTTGACAGCATCTGTGAAGAGAGTAAGTTCATCGATGTTTCCTTAAAAATCAAAAACGTCATCAATGATGTAGATTAGAGACAATGGTTTCGTTAGTTCAATCCTTTCTTCAGAGAATTTTGGATCTGGAAGGCATGCCATGGGCCACATGTACCATTTAATTGGTTCATTTCTTGCAAATTCCAACTCCTTTGCCAAACCTAACTCTTTCCACCATCTACACACACAGTTATGAATTACTACTTAGTAATAATACATTAATACCATAAAGTTAACATCAAATTTTGAAATGTATACTCACTTGGAAACTGCAAAAATTTCTTTGAGATGGGAAGAGTTGATCATTTGGGTGTCTATGTTGGAAAGTTGTTGTAATGAACTTGTCCATGCTGCATTGTCTGATTGAATGATTGGGGGGTTGAACCTTGACAAACTTTTATGAATGGGACATCTTAAGGTATGTGCAACAACGTTGACTTGAGGATGTTCATGAAATTTTGATGACCATGCATTAAGATACTGGAGACAGAACTCCCCTGCTTCATCAAGATGCTCTTCTCCTTCTATGCTTAATTGAGAAGCCTCAAACAAGGCTAGTAATCCAGTTTTATTCTCACAAAACTTTTGATTGAGTTTGCCTCTGTTGTCCCAAAACTTGTTGAATATGTCTGTAACATGCAGCAAACAAACATTTGGTCAAGGTTAGGGAGTCCTTTGATATATCTAGGGGTGTTTAGTAGTTTTAGCAAATTGGAACAAGTTCGAACCAATCTTTGCTATATCTTGACTGTAGCTAGATATATTTAATTTCTTCCTTTTTAATTATTGGCCTATGAATCAAGTGTATTGGAATTTTTTTAAAAAAATAAAATAAAATTTCAATACCAACTAGAAACACCGACAGTTGGTCCCCTATTATTGATTTTGAACCCAAGCATATTTGTTTGTGTGTGTATGGTGTTTATTTGTCATTTTGTCTAAATTGACAAAAAAAATTCACAATTGATGAACTTTTGGAACTCGGGGATGAGGAAAAAATAACATGGGCTTTACTTTGATATATAGTTATATCCTGTAATAAAATGTATAATTTTGATACTCAAAGTTTAAACTTTATAAATAAATTATAAACAAACTTTTAAACATTTAGAAGAACCACACTTTATTTATTAAATAAACGTTAGATATTTCTTAAGTCAATAGAAAATGTTAGATACTATTTTTTGCTATTAATTAGTAGTTAAATCTCTAGAGTAGTATGATGTAAGCAAAAACAACGATGCGATGACATCGACAGCACATCTATTATTCTCTGACGACATCACAACACTCTATTGATTTCCCCTACTAACCTGTGCGAACGTAATACCCTTGTTGCCTTAACATACGAAATTGTAATGCAATTTCAGACAAACCATCATAACCATTTCCTTGTTGGATTTCAACTTCAAGCATCAGATTCTTCCTTTCAAGAGCTGCTTCAATCTCCTCTTCAAAGTAGTATTCAATGCCTAATCTTTGGATGGAGTCCACCATTGATAATAAACCTTCCGTATTTTTTCTTGTTTTACTAACCAACACACGCTTAACTTCATCCAAAGCTTTCGCATGACTCATATGAAGAGCTTCCTATATAAATTAATGGTGTAAAAAAAATTCCTTATATATTGAAGATTAAGAACAAGACAAAATAGCGATCCTTACCTTGTCATTTCTATTTTTAGAAATATGTATATTTTGCTTCATGACTGTAGTAAAATTGGTTTCATTATAATAACTACAAGATGCATGCGCTGCTGCCTTGACACCTACATTAGTTGAGCTTTTGTTTGGTGAAAGTTTTGGCTGATTGGGTGAAGCAACGAAAGAACGACTAAGAGCCATAGATTAGTACTAACGCGTTGGTTTTAAGAATTAAGAATACTATATATGAAACTTGAAAGTGTAGGATGAATGAATGAAGAAAATAATAAAGCATATTTATAGATCCAGATTGCTCGTTCATCAAGCATCTGCGTCAATCAGTTTGGTCATTTGGTCAAAGACCAAACTAACGTTGGCGTGGAGACATAGGCACGGGCCCTGGTTGCATGTGTTTACCGTTTAGTACTTTTTTTTTTCTTTATAAAAACAAAAAATCGTCTCTATTAAGTAAAACTAGCGATAGATAAGCTAGTAGATAGATAAGCTAGTAGATGAATTAGCGGATAACAGATGAGATAGTTGATAAACATGATGTAATTGGTAAAACTAGCGATTAAACTTGTAGATGTTGTTAGAAATTGTATAGGTGCAGATATCATTGTAAGCCCAATGGGCCCATTAGTTGTAATTGTTCTGTTGTGGCCCACTGTATTGTTTTAGGCCTTTGCTTGTATTTCCTCAGAAGTGTACATATACAGTTTTCACTCAATAACAGAATTCAGTTTTTGCCATTAACAGTTTCTCATCCCCACAAAACTAACCGGTAAATGTAATTGACATAAAAAAAATATTTATTTAATTTATGATTAAAACAGTGAGACATATACGCTATCCACTCAAATGTTACTTGAAGTAGCATTTAAAAAAATGTTACACGCTGCTTAAAAAATGTTAAACGCTAATGTTTACTAAATATGTGTACTCATCACCTACTAGTCAGGAAGGTAGCTCAGTTGGCGAGCTAAGGGACATGAAGGAGTTATAAGAAGGAGGTCCATGGTTCAATCCCCGGAAACTAACATTCCCCCACCCCCACTAATTTGCTTATCAAAAAAAAAACCTACTAGTCAAAACCACTATCCGCTAGCGGATGAGACTTGGCAATTACAGAGCCTAAGAAAAAATAGGAACCCCCAATCCTTGCAAGTTATATCACTATCATCTTAATTATATGGACTCAAATCTCAATGCAATTCAATGACTTACACCACAAATCAGAATAAATCAACCCATAATAATTTTCAGAGAAGTGATAACATATTCTCTTTGTCACTCTTCTTCTCACACTTACTTTATGATTAGTTAAAATTCATGCATGTGGATCCCACTAAATAAATAGGACCCATTTCAAAGTGGTGGGTCCCATATGAATTTCAACCAATTATAGAGTGAGTTTTAAAGGAGGTGTGTAAAAGATAGCGTCGTTACAGCACTTCTCTAATTTCTATCGTTCCTCCAAATAATTCAACTCAGCGCATTGAACTAGGTACCAAGTTAAGTAGACTCGGTGTAAAAAGTGAAGCATTGTTACAACCTAGCTAGATGCATGGGTAGTCTGGTGTTGAAGGTGTCGACATAACTTGCATGAATGGACCATAGAAATGGAGAACACTAAGACCTAGGTGTGTGAGTGGCTTAGTGTGGTCAGCATTGATCTAGATGCATGTGGTGGTACTATTAAAGCATTTGACCTAGGTGGCGATTAGTGTTAAGAAAAATGATGAATATGATGACTTTTCACATTTGATATGTGAAAATGATGTTGTCTTGATGACTACTAATTTAACATCGTTGATACGATGTATTGAGTTTGTTGAGGCCATATGACTGGTAAGATTTAAATGATGAGTATGTTGTTTTGGTGATGATGTGTTTATTAAATGATGCTTGTTTAATATGTCGGTATGCTGTGTTTGGATTCTTAACGTCACTATACTGCATTGTATTATTTCCTTGTCCATATTTAGAGGCGGTTTTGGGACCGATGGAAGTCCATCTAACGTCGGTTACAACCGACGCTAAACCCCAATTTTGACCAACGGTAAATGTGAAAGTTAAGTGACGTTATTTCTACTTTAGCGTCAGTTACAACCGACGGTAAAAGTGAAAGTTGAGTAACATTATTTCTACTTTAGCGTCAGTTACAACCGACGGCAAATCAGAAAGTTGGTTGTCATTTTTCTTTTACTTTAGTGGCGGTTTGAACCAACAAGAAGCATTGTTTTTTAGTATTTATTTTATTTTTAGTATTCATTTATAGTTGTGGAAGTAAACATTTTTAGGAACTCAAAATTACTTTAAACTACATAATAATATAATAAAATTAATTTAAACAAGACAATAATTCAAAGTAGCTCTTGAATAATAACAACATAATAATGTCATTGGTACCATATGAGTATAAGTAGAAGTTAACAATAACTCAAAGTAGTCCTAAAAATATAATAACAATAGCTCTATAAAGTAGCTATTGTTATAACAAGATAAAAATTTAACAAATTGCTCTCTAAAGTAGCTCTTGTTAACAAGATAACAATTTCACAAGTAGCTCTCACATATTACATATCAAAATAAGCATGTATTACATTGCAAAATAAGCATTAAGCATAAAAGTCTCTTCAAGGCTGGCTATTGTTGTTAGTTGATGATGAGGAGTGACCACCAACACTTTGTTGTTGCTACAACAATAGAAACAAAAGAATAATTTGTCATGTAAAATAATTTATTAAAGAGTTAAAAGAAATCTTGTAAAAGTGAGATCGAGCATATTACAATAAAATTAAGAAGTGGAACAAGTACGGGCTCCGATGACTTTGTGAGAAGTCCAGCAAGTACTGATGCCATCATCTTCATGGTTTCATCTTTTATCTTTGATTCACTCCTCAACTCAACAATTTCATTTTTAAGTTGTTGCACTTCATTTTTAAGTTGTTACACTTCACCTGTATTAAGGATATATAGAAATATCAATACCGCATGCATTTTTTCAGCACATTAAAAGTGAGAGTATAGAAAGCTTTCCACCTATACCAGAAGCTGAAAATAAAGGTGCTCTTCATGAGGTTGTGGCAATTACAAGTCCAATAAAAGGGTCATATAAAGAAACTTAGTATCATTTTGCTCTATTTTACGCCAGTAAGTTTTATTTTATTCTGCTATGCTAGTTTAAAATATCTAGCATAAAAAAATGAAATAGCATGCAATGACTCCTAGTATATTATAGCATCTCCTATGATTAAAAATTGGTCTTCATGTAAAAACGAAAACATGTGACCAACCTAAAGAAGAAATCTAGGAAAACCGTATGGCAGACATTACTTTTTGGGCACCATGCATCCCCCTTAGCCATAAAGCTCTTATTTATAATCCCTCTAGTTAAATAGACAATGCAATATGTCCCATCAGGTTCATTATTTCAACTTTCCAGGACTCAGTTTCTAATACTGAAATCGTCAAACTTGTGAATTCATTTTAACAGTTTTTTTTCCTTCTAATTATTCATGGCTACAGAAAAACATAAATGCAGAATATACTAAAGTAAAAACCATTGCTCACCTATATCAGTAGAAGGGATAGAACATTGCGGGTTACTTAATCCAAACACCTGAGAAGGGCAAAGTCCATCTCCCACACCTCGTGTTCGGCCTGAATGCTCTTTTCCGAATACTTGACCAAGAGAGTCATTAGGTGAGGTTGCCACAGGAGCATGTCCTTCACTCTCAATTTTCAGCAATTTTCTCCTACAATATTTAAGTTATATGATGTTACTAAAAAATTAACAACAACGTGATACCAAAATGCATACAAAGGGATAGTAACTTACACAAACAACTCTTGCCTCTTCACTAATATATGTCCCATCAGCTTTCTTATGAGTATCGATATACAAAACACCCTTGCTCACTTCCTTCCCAGTTTCAGTCATCTGTTCATGAAAATCACAATTTTAATGTTAACTATAACATAAAAAAATACACTAAAGCTAAAATGTTCGTAAATACTCACAATCTCAACTCCCCTTCGTTTGAGCTTTTTAGATCCCCCTGTATGATTAATTTTAAGCTTGGATCTATTTTTAGCATTCTTTTGACTTATTTCCTACAAACATAAAGAAAATATTATTAACGTGATTTTTTATGAAAAAATTGCTTATATGATGTCCGTAAACCAATTTAAATATAAAAGAAGTAAAATACCTTGGTTTGTCATTCAAAGGCATCATGTAGCAATTCAATGATCATTGACATTGCTTTGTCACTAAATTGACACAAGATATTAATGTGATATAATTTTACTAAGAAAGACAATGTTGAATACTTTGTACAACCATCATACAACGGTTGCTCGCCATCTCTCAGTAAATCATAAAAATCCTTGACCCCAATAGTTGGTCCATGGTGTGAATCCGGTATACCTCCTCCACCCCCATCTCTATGTTCAGTTGATGATGGAAAAGGCTCTTCGTTGGCACACATTCTAGAGAATTCAAATGCATCATTTATCATTGTCTGCATTGGATCTTCATGTGCTATATTTGACATAAGATCTTCATTTACCAAGTTCTCTTGAATTATAGGAGGGCTAACATCAAATTCCCTAGATTCTTTCTCTCCGTGGAAACACCAAAACGTGCAACCTTCAGGAAATTGTTTACTTGTCAAGTGGTCCCACACTTCTTTTCGAGTTCTCGGCTTAAAACCACAACTTTTACATGGGCATAGTATTGTACCAACACTAGAGTGGTGTTGAAACGCAAAATCTAAAAAGCCACGCACTCCCAATTGATACTCTGGTGTATTGCGTGGCAATTTGATTCAAGATTTATTCATCCCTAACTATAAGCATATGTAATCAATTAGAGAAGAATCAATAACAAGGATATAAAAAAAATTATGCATCTCAAATCTTATGAATTAATACCAATAATTTCTACATATGCATAAATCAATATAGCAACAGAATGTTTCAAAAAAGATAGCAACAACAAAGTATCAGTGCCTTCCCTTGTTCAACAAAACAATATTAGTGCCTTACCTTGTTGTCATGGATAACGTGCAATACTAGGGAATGAGCCCAGTTCAACAATATAGTAATAGAATATAGCAACAGAATGAGCCCACAGTGTGTATAGCAACAGTATTGTTTTGTTGAACAAGGGAAGGCAACAGAATGTTTTGTTGAACAACAGAATATTTCTACATATGCATAAATCAATATAGAAACAAAATGTTTCAAAAAAATAGCAATAAAAGAGTATCAGTGCCTTCCCTTGTTCAACAAAACAATGTTAGTGCCTTACCTTGTTGCTGGCTAGGAATGAGCCCATTTGTATCTATCTATTTTATTAAGTAACTTTATCAAAGAATTTAAAACCTCCAAAAGGGTATCACAGTGTGTTCCTCAAAAGTTAAAAGGACTAGCTTCTCAACAACTCAAAAAAAGTATATCATAATGAAATATTAAAGAATAGTGATATCTTTCCCCACTATTTGAAACATAATCAACTTCTATTCAAGATTAATATGCATGCCGCCCTGCCCTATTACTCCAAATTACATAGATTTTTATACCATATTAAAAGAGATATATCCTAACAGAGTTATAAATTAAGAAGAAATATATATTATAAGAAACTAAGTTCCATATAATATAGTGATTTCCAAGAATTCGAACAAACCTAGATGATTATTCTGCTGATACGTTGATGATAACAACCAGAGAGAGGAAACAAAAGAAATGAATTTATTTTGAGCTTATATAATAGTGGGGAAAGATATCACTATCATTAGGTAACTGATAGTCTTTTGAGCTTAGATAGCTAGAGTTTGAACTTAGAGCTTCACCTTGTTGGAGCACCATTGAATTTATTTCTTTTGTCTCTGATATGGAGTGATATAGTTTTATGTCTAGTTCAATTTTTATTTTTACTAAATCATGTCTAGCTTTTCTTGGTTGCTGAAAGTCTGTTTTCTAAAACCAAAAGAGCTGAAGCTTTCTCCAAACTCAGTAATTGGTTTATATACTATTTAATTTAATTATGCTTCACCAGGGTTAATTGAGCTTGCTACTTTAGCAACCTTATTGGCTAAACTAGATGGGTCAGCCCCCTCCAATGCATCAAAGGTCTTGCCATCTTGACAGATAAATGACTACTAATCAACTACTAAAATCAAACAAAGAAGATAGCAAAAAGGGGTCAGCCCCTCCAAGGTATCAAATGACTACTAATCAACTACTAATGGTGGAGAGATTGAAAAAAAATCATAAAAACCAAGTCTTAATTTAAAATCTGCAAAAGCTAGCTTAGATATACAAATATAATGAACAATTTTGGTTAGTTAAAAATTCAACATCATTTTAATATTTACATGCAATTTTCTTGGCTGTACACAGAAAGTTTCCTTAGTCCAATGCAGAAAATAATCATGCAAATAATCTTTTCTTTAATATAAAACAAAGTCTATTTTAAAGAAACGATTGCAGACATCACCCCAAGTACAATAAGAGAATGTAAGTGGAAGCACCATCACAAAGTCCTCAATCTTCGTTCATTTTCCATTTCATAAACAAAAACAGAACACATCACAATACTTCTTTCTTTGATTCCCAGAATGTGTTTTCAATGTAACAGGAAAGCCACAAACCAGGGGTGGTTACAAAAATTGTTACCTCAAAAATAGGAAGATTGATAGAGACGGTTTCCTCCGATGGCGACGAAGCGGCAGAATCGTAATCTTCGAGTTCAATTGATGGAAGAGCTTTCAAAGAAGAAAACGAAGATGAAAAGAGTCGATTGAGCACCCAATGAACTGAAAGAAGGTATGAAAAAAGAAGAATCACAAAAATGACCTACAAAGAGAACCCAAACAAGTAGGGAACTGAGAAGCAAGGGAAGAAAAGGAACCTACCTCAAGAACAGTAACTGAGGTCGCTAGTACGGACCAATTCTATGTGGCAGCAGCTCTGGAAACAATTTGGTTAGGGTTTGGCGATGAAAGACTTTGCGGGAAACAATAAAGTTTTTTGGTGAGGGTTTGGCGGTGAAAGAATTTGCAGCTTAAGCATTTGCGGGAAACGAAAACTGTTCGCGCGCATACAACTTTGGATTGCTGTCGTCTCTCAAATTGGTTTCCTGGCTGTTCAAGACCGACGAGAAAAGCCGGTTAAAAATCTAAAAAAAGTTCCCTAACGTCGGTTGCAGACACTTGACGCTAATAAAGTGACGTAAAACTCCTTTTTTCTTGTAGTGCTTTGTCGGTATGTTTGCAGAAACCCTTGTGTGGATTAAAGCAATCACATCGTCAATAGTACAAGAAGTTTGACAGTTTTATTCTTAGTAAACACTACGAGAAGTGAAATTTTGACAATTGTGTCTGCTACAAGAAGCTTACAGTTAAGGGATACATTTATCTATTGTTGTATGTTGTTTACATGGTGATAGCATGGAAGAAATTGACAGGCTTAAAGGGTTACTTACAGCAGAATTTGAAATGAAAGATCTGATACTTGCTAGTAGAATTTTGGGCATGGAGATTACATTGGATTCAACTACTGGGAAGATGCTTTAAACTCAAAAGGCACGTAGAGAAGATTACAGACAAGTTCATATGTTGGAATAGCTTTGGTCTGTTGCAGCTTTTATCAAATTGTACGTCAAGGTGGAGATTTTGTGCTGATCTATGTGCAATTGCAGAGACTAATCTCTCTAGTCGGATAGGACTACAATGAGCGGCAAAACTCTCCCTCAAGAAAAACACCTAGTGTAGTATAATGGTAACTATTCTATTCTATTCCATCTTTTTTGGTCTATTAGATAAAATTAAAAATAAACATCACACACACTACCACAAAAAACAAAGACTTTTTTGGTCGAGACTAGAGTATCCACCGCCGAACGCAATGACTAATCCTCTCACTGGCGAGTATCGAACTCTCGATACTTAATTAAGGAAGGATGAGCCTCAACCGCTCAACCAGGGTTAAAAAACGGAGACTAATAATATGGATAGAATTGCTTTACAAATTAATTATATACAATCAATCACGTTTTGAATCAATTATTTATTCAGCTAAATTAATGGATCTCCACATAATATATGCTGTAGTTGTTTTCTTGGGAACTATTACTACCCCTACCCCATCTGGCACCTAGTACATCTTTCGTAAAATACAGCTCATGGCTTCTCAACTGTGGCACTATAGTTTGTTGAAGCAACTACTACGTACTATCACCATAAATCTCTTTTTTTTTTGGTCAAGGAAGTGTTGATTTCACCACTATATGTGTGCTATCAAAGAAGTGTTGATTTTAATCTCAAAAAAAAGAAGGGATTTTTTTTTACCCCCACCTTTTCCCTCGATGCCTCCACAAGATTTTTTAAGACGAAAATACCTCTGCCAAAAATGAACGTGATCGAATTTACCTTAGGGGGAAGTAAATCCGATTTGTTGATTTTAGCTATTGGATTTACCTTTTTGTGCACCCCCACTAGGTAAATACGACTTTAAAATTAACAAATCGGATTTACCTTAGGGGGAGATAA
The DNA here is from genome assembly GCA_963573325.1 of Astragalus glycyphyllos. Classification (NCBI taxonomy): domain Eukaryota; kingdom Viridiplantae; phylum Streptophyta; class Magnoliopsida; order Fabales; family Fabaceae; genus Astragalus; species Astragalus glycyphyllos. The sequence continues at coordinate 68,490,555 of OY754310.1, forward strand.
ATCCGATTTGTTAATTTTAGCCATCGGATTTACCTTGGGGGGAGGTAAATCCGATTTGTTAATTTTAGTCATCGGATTTACCTTGGGGGGAGGTAAATCTGATTTAAAGGAAATCGGATTTACCTCCCCCCAAGGTAAATCCGATTTTGGATATTAATTTTTTTATTTATTTAATTTTTTTAAAAAAACTTATAAAAACGCTACTAAAAATCCGTTAAAGAGTTGGAACTAATTCAAAAATTATACAAACACCACTAAAAATCTAATAAAACCAAACTAAGGCTATGCAAATTTTTTTAGATTTTATGGAGACAGTAAAAAATTAAAAAAATTAATAGAAAATAGTAAACGATGGAATTTGGGAATTTGAGCCCCCTTGTCTTGAAAAATTAAAAAAATTATAGAAAATAGTAAACGTTGTGGTTTCATTGCAATCGGAGTAGGTTGCCCGAAAACTGATTTTTTAGCCTAAATTATTCGCTCGACGTACAACATCGTCACGTGTTAACGAACAACACACTAAATTGAATCCAAAGAAGACCGATATTCATATTATTGATATCTAATTTCTTTTTTCTTAAAAACATAATTTAAATTTTTTAAATGATTTATTTATTTATTTTTGGATAAAAATCGGATTTACCTATGGGTGGGGTACATCCGATTGGAAATCGGATTTACCTTTGGGTGGGGTAAATCCGATTTTCCTTTTTTTTTTTGAGTTCGGGATATGTTGGAGTTTTTGAATTTTGTAAAGGGGTATTTTGGTCTTTTCAAGGGTGTGTAGGGTATAGGTTCAAATGGGTGGGGGTAAAAAAAAAATCCCAAAAAAGAAGTGTTGATTTCACCATAAATCTCGTTTTTTTGCTTGGTAAATTAGACCACTACAAAGATCAATTATAGCCAATACCTGGCCCAAGAAAATGGACGTGTAACACGCATCATTAACTGTATTCCCACCGCTAGAACTATATTCAACAATTATTCCACTCGATCTTCCATTGAAAAATATCTGAAAACAATTTTTCTTTCTAAAGTAAACTCACATGTTTTGCGTGGACAGCATGGTATATCAAAACGAGTGAATGCTATGAAAAAAGGAAATTAAGGTTACAGGAGGGGACACTACCACAAATTTTCCTAGATGTAATGACAGCCACAGGGATGGTTTTTTAAGAGAAACTGTCACTTTCAATTTTAACCTATGCACTCAATTGTCCGCAAACACTTCTGAGGATCCAAACTTCATAAAAATAGATAATTAAATCCAATTATAATTTATATATCCTTCCTATATACATGATCTTTACTTAAAAATACTTGAGAGTCTGTTGATTTAATTCTGATTAAATAAGAAATTTAATTAAAATAATAAAAAAAAATTGAGTGAAAAAGTTGAAGTAGAATCTAGAAAAACTTAAATTAATGAAAAAAATTTATAAGATAATGATTATCATATACTTCTATTTTGTTTGATAATTTATTTATTATATATAAACTATTTGCTAAACACTAATGATTTGACCTTGCCAAAGAGTACTTAAAGTCGAGACATGTTCTATGAACCATCGCATCAAAATGCAAATATCGATCGTGGTTGTAACTTGCAATCTGAATATGGGTAGATATTATTTCTAGACAGATAGTGATAGGTTAATAGCACTATTTTCAAAGAAATTGTGGCTCACAAAGGTGTGCGTAGATGCTTCAACAAATCAAATTTTGTCTTGCAAATGCAGGGATAACTACCAATTAATCTAAATAATATTCCACTTACAGCAAGATTAAATTCTGATTAAATAAGAAATTTAATTAAAATAATAAAAAAAATTGAGTGAAAAAGTTGAAGTAGAATCTAGAAAAACTTAAATTAATGAAAAAAATTTATAAGATAATGATTATCATATACTTCTATTTTGTTTGATAATTTACTTATTATATATAAACTATTTGCTAAACACTAATGATTTGACCTTGCAAAAGAGTACTTAAAGTCGAGACATGTTCTATGAACCATCGCATCAAAATGCAAATATCGATCGTGGTTGTAACTTGCAATCTGAATATGAGTAGATATTATTTCTAGACAGATAGTGATAGGTTAATAGCACTATTTTCAAAGAAATTGTGGCTCACAATGGTGTGCGTAGATGCTTCAACAAATCAAATTTTGTCTTGCAAATGCAGGGATAATTACCAATTAATGTAAATAATATTCCACTTACAGCAAGATTAAATTCTGATTAAATAAGAAATTTAATTAAAATAAAAAAAATTGAGTGAAAAAGTTGAAGTAGAATCTAGAAAAACTTAAATTAATGAAAAAAATTTATAAGATAATGATTATCATATACTTCTATTTTGTTTGATAATTTACTTATTATATATAAACTATTTGCTAAACACTAATGATTTGACCTTGCCAAAGAGTACTTAAAGTCGAGATATGTTCTATGAACCATCGCATCAAAATGCAAATATCGATCGTGGTTGTAACTTGCAATCTGAATATGGGTAGATATTATTTCTAGACAGATAGTGATAGGTTAATAGCACTATTTTCAAAGAAATTGTGGCTCACAAAGGTGTGCGTAGATGCTTCAACAAATCAAATTTTGTCTTGCAAATGCAGGGATAACTACCAATTAATCTAAATAATATTTCACTTACAGCAAGATTAAATTCTGATTAAATAAGAAATTTAATTAAAATAATAAAAAAAATTGAGTGAAAAAGTTGAAGTAGAATCTAGAAAAACTTAAATAATGAAAAAAATTTATAAGATAATGATTATCATATACTTCTATTTTGTTTGATAATTTGCTTATTATATATAAACTATTTGCTAAACACTAATGATTTGACCTTGCCAAAGAGTACTTAAAGTCGGGACATGTTTTATGAACCATCGCATCAAAATGCAAATATCGATCGTGGTTGTAACTTGCAATCTGAATATGGGTAGATATTATTTCTAGACAGATAGTGATAGGTTAATAGCACTATTTTCAAAGAAATTGTGGCTCACAAAGGTGTGCGTAGATGCTTCAACAAATCAAATTTTGTCTTGCAAATGCAGGAATAACTACCAATTAATCTAAATAATTTTGATCTTGTTTAATTAAATTAAAATTGTTTAAATTTATATAGCATCCAATTTTTTTAGTCCATAATGTAAGCCAAATTCACCTAACTCCATATTATGTAATGACATTGTTTCAAAACTAAACCTTAAGTTATTTTAAATATTATCTTCCTTTGCCTCATTTTATTTCTTAAGAAATAGATAAATCCTATTAAAATTACTGAATGGAGAGATGTGTGAGCAATTAATTTTTGAGAATAAAGTAAGTATATCAATTATTGTTGAGAAAATCAATGGTTGATATTAAGTGGATATGCTTGACAAATCATCATTGATTTCCTCATAGTTGAACATTCCTAAAATTTTAATGACACTGCTGTGCCAAAAAATTCATTCTGAATTTATCCCCAAGGGCGCATCCACCTTGTTTTCAAGTCAGGCTATATATGCTTCCATTGAAGCAAAAGGAAAGTGCTAGTTGTAACATCCCTAATGTTTCGTCGACATCAAAGATTAGTATTTGCTTTAATTTTGAATATCAGACAACACACAAATGTTTAGCTAATTAAATTCGATTCACAAAGACTCAAAAGACAACTTTGAGTATCCTTCCGATTTTAAATCCTGAAATCATTTTTAAGAAAAGATAAAAACCGCAAATACTTTTTAGAACTATAAGTCTTGAAACTCCTAGGTAGTACTATAAACTCATTAGATTAAAATACGAGTTACTTAATATACTAATAGTCTTTCAAAAAAATACATTGGTCATAAAATAACTATAAATATGATAAGAAGAAAGGTCGTTTATTTCAGAACCACTCCTGAATGTATGATCGTCCCGTGATCACCCAAAATACCAAACACTAATAAAGATTATAATTTGCAATCCATTTCTACATATCCTTAGTGTTACCCAAAATACAATATAGGATTTTATACATTTTCTTCGCATGTCTCAAAATACACACGCGTGCGCGCGCGCATTCACACACACCTATATATGAGTTTTCCCAATCATACAATTAACAAAATATCTGTTTTGCTTCAAAACCATAAATGTCCCTTTTTCTTTGGATAACCTTGTTTTCCTTGTTCATCTGAAAAACACAAAAACATAATGAGTGAGATTCAAAGGAATCTCAGTGAATTCCAGTCACACACCTCACCAACAACTCTTAGGGTATGTTTGGGAGGGGGTTTTGCGAGGGGAAGGGAGGGGAGGACTTGAAAACGATTAGACTATATTTTAATATGTATTTAAGATTTTAAAAAATTAAAAGAACATGTTGATAGATATCAATATAACATTTTTAATCACACTTGATTCATGTATAGAGACATTTTATAGCTTCCTCAATTCAAAATTGAAAAATATGTCATCCCCTTCATTCCCCTCGCAAAACCCCCTCCCATACATAACCTTAAGGTTTCTTTTACCGTCTTTTAATTTTATTCTATCTCTTTAGCATAATCCATAAGAAATATGAACATCAGTTTTAGGGGAGAACCCAACCCAACTTTGATGGAGTAACAATCTCGGGTCTTAAACTCAGGAGACATGACCTCTCATTCCAAGTATGCTACTTTAATCTTTGGATCGTCATCCCGTCATGTTTTATGAATAGACCATCAATTTGTTATACTTCTCTCACGATTGGAACATAAGATACATACTCGGCACCAATCATAATGTTAAAAAGGAAATCAAAATGGATATCCACATCATCTTATATCAAATATAAAACAATCCATCGTATAATCATTCCAATTCTCTATCAAACAACTATTCTAGTATGAGGAACCAAGTGTGGGGGTTAGGATAGGTCAAGAATGTTCTTAGAATAAATTAGAAAACGCATTTTATATTCGTTAGCTTTCCAACACATCCTAAAACATCTAAATCAGAGTTCGGGATCAAAAGTTATAGACAAAACAAGTTGAAAAGCTGTAGAGAAAATCGTCAGAAACTAACACGGGTGCCCATGTCAGTAGCAGACTGCAGAAATCAATTGTTGGTGTTTCCCTCTCTATTCGAAGTGCTTCTAATTTACCCTAACTAACATACAATCACATGAAACATTACAAATCATTCAATTACCACACAAACAAACATCTAAACATCCAATTCATCTATTAATTCAGCTAGAACACATTATCATGTGAGTTCAATGCATATTAATGAGCTAAGAAGAAATATGCACACTCATTTCAACACTAATATTAGTATCTCATCTTTAATCACATAGCTCAAGAAACCCTAAATGTATTAAGAAGATTAGTGAAAGAAACTCACTTGCTCAGTAAATTACACAATGCAAGCACAGAGCAAGCTTCTACAACTCCCATGTGCAAAGACCAGCTCCTAATACTCTTTCTCAGCAGCTCCTATTTCCAATTTCAGTTCCCCAAACTTCAAATCAAACACCAAAACACACATGCACAGCTCCTAAGATGGATTCACTCTCTTCCCTCACATGCAACTTCAAAGTGGGAGAAATGCAGTTGAAGAGTTGTGTTGAGTTTTTCAAGTAGATGAAATGATGAGGTGAGGATGATAAGGAAGATAGAAACACTATGATTTCAGTAACTATGGCAATGGGGAAGAATTTCTCATGATCTCCCCCCTCTCTAACTCTCACTCTCGACTCCACCCTCTCCCTTTCTCTCAAGGTTCTTGTTTTTCATTCTAAGGAGAAAAATGAGTTTTTTTTTTGTCAAAGGTAATGTGATTTCATTGAAGTAATGGGCAAGGCCCAAACCACATAACCCACAGCTACAACATAGGTCCAAAGACAATACAACCACAATGGGCCAGAAATTAAAGTAACTCAGGTCCACACTAAGGAAACCCGATTGTTACAATCATCAATATTGCAATAATTGACTTTACCAAATACAGATAAGTGTCAGTGAAACGAGACCTACAACAACACCCTAATTTGGCAATGCATTAGATGCAACTCACACGATGAATCTTCTCTTCCACTCTTCAACCTTGAGAAATATTTCTGCAGATCACCACCACTTCACGATCATAGAACTTGGATGCAAATCACCAACCCAGTAGCCTGATGGAGCTTATCTCCAAAGATTTTGAGCGTCAAAAACCAAGGCTCTGCGCAATTGCTCAGGGGGTCGAATAATCCACGAGCCAGATAGCTTATTATTCGAAGCAAGTTTTGCAATCGCATCAGCACATCGATTCCCTTCTCTCTTGACCCAGGTGACACTTGAATACTGAAAGTTAGATCTTAAACTTGATATATCTTCAATCAACCCTTTAATTTCGCCTCTGATAACATTTTTCCTGCAAGCCTCAACAAGGGTAAGGTTATCAGACTCAAAAATTACTTTTCCAAAGTTGAGATTGCAAGCCAAAGAGACTGCATCACGAAGGCAAATTGTTTTAGCAACTAATGGAGAACACGCGAAAATTGGCCTTGATGATGCTGTAAGTACCCTTCCTTGAGCATCCCTGCATATTATGCCTGTATATCCTTTCCCAGATGAGTTATCATAGGCAGCATCACAGTTAATCTTAATAAAAGATGATTGAGGTGGTCTCCAGTACACTGGAGGAGCCTGCATTTGGTTCTGATTTTCAATGAGTAAGCACTGACCTCCGAGAGGTTTTGTGAGTGACACTGATAGGAATTCTGCACACTGAGATTTACTTTTATGCAAAACATTTAAAGGGTTAGGGTTCTTATTGTTGAAAACAACATCATTCCTTGAAGTCCAAATGTTCCACAAGGTAAAATATACCCATGATGAGAGATGAGATTCTTCAGCCATAGGTGAGTCCAAAATTTGGAGCAGCCAGCTTTGCAAATTAGAAATCCCAATGAGAGAGGGAGTAGGAATTAGCTAAAGACCAAACCATAGGGGTTTTGTCCATGGACAAACAAGAAAGATATGCTCAACAGTTTCCACATCTTGACCACAAACTGGGCAAAGAGGAATGATAGGAATTCTTTTCTTACATAGATTCTCTCTTGTTGGAAGGATGTTCTGGCAAGCCTTCCACATAAAGTGCTTGATCTTGTTAGGCATTAGGGCATCCCAAATTAGATTCCATAGAATATCAGGATTGGAATAGGATCCAGAAGGCCCATTAGAAGCTATAGGGGTTGATTCCAGGAGTGCTCTGTACCCAGATTTGACAGAGTAGGTGTCTTCCTTATTGTGAGGCCAAGACAAACAATCAGTAGAGGAGGACCAAGAAATAGGGGTCTTGATGGCTTCAATAGCACTATTAGGAGATAGATTATTTCTTAGAAGATTAACATCTCAATTTTTGTTACTATCCAAAAGATCCCCTACAACTGATATATTGGCATTAGCATTAATGATGGCCTTATCTCCTGAAGCAAGCCAATTATCTTTGGTGATATGAATCTGCTGCCCAGTGCCTACTGATAACTCTATTTTATATAGAGTTATTCATGTATCTAAACTTAGATAATTGCTTAAAATTAAGTATAAAATGTGCTGAATATAGTAGTACAAATAAAATAACAACATTTATGATTTTAAGGTGAATGATGTTCATAACTTAGCATTTTGCATGTATATTGGTATGTTTGATGTGTTTGTTCAGTACAGCTGCAGTTAGGTACATCTGCACCAGAAACAATTCTCACAGTGCATCTGCACTTGGTGCAACTGCACCTTCCTACACCGAAGCAGCTCAACCCCACATTGGAAGCACCTCAATTCTTACCATTGCCATAATGCTTTGATGGCATGCTGCTTGCTTAAGAGTCACATGGGGGCACATGGCCACTTGCAAAAGGAGGCTCCTACAAGATAAAGATCATCATGAAGATCCTTTCACATGGGACACATGGCGAAACATAATTGGACCTCTCTTTAAGGTTGAGTGTTGGACTCAAATGGCATCATCAACTTCTGAAAAGTAACCATAGTTAAGTTAACTTCATCTCCAAGCAAACCCTCACTTGAAGGAAATCTCAAGGCCTATATAAAGGACTTCATCCTTCACTTGGAAAATCATCTCCAGTCTTCATCTCTCATCTCACTTCTCTCTCCTTGGAGATCACTTTAGATAGTATTTATTTTTCTAGTTTAAATAATAGTTAGATTGTAAGAAGGTAATGAAGGAATTGACAATTTCTCCCTTCACTTCTTCATAGAATTCGTAGTGCAAGGAATCAGTGCAGTTGCACTTGCTTGGCAAACTTATGCAAGAGTTCTTCAATTGGCGTAATCTCTACCCTATTGTCTTCTCTTGTAATTTCATTTATTTCAACATGTTTTATTTCATCTCTATTTGCCTTGCAATGCCTATTATGAGCTAAATCTCTTAAGTTGGGATGTTCTAACTTTCCAATGATCTTTTGAGGAAAGTTATTGTGTTTTCAAGTGTTGTAAGCACTTTAGTTCTTGAGTTTAAATTCTTAATCTTGTTTAAGATTGATCGCTTAGAACAAGTAGAGTTATATTCACTTAATTGGCTTATAACTAGAAATCAAGAACTAAGTAAGGATAAGTGTTTAATGAAGCTTTTTGTTAAACTTGTTTTAATGAAGTTAGCTTGTTAATTCCTAACTTTAGGTTAACATAGTCCTTACAAGAGTGTAGTGAGATCTTAAGATACAAGAGTGTACTTATTTAGCAACTTGGATTATCTGTAAGGGGGCGAGAAAGGAATTGACTACTTCTTTCTTTACCGCAAAAAAACATGATCATAAGAGCTTGTAACGAAACTCTGAAGAAAGTAGCTGACCAGCACACACTGATGCAGCTGCACCTAAGTGCATCTGCACCACGAGAAAACACAATACTCTCAAAAGTGAATTATTTAGTGAAGACATCTCAACTATCACAATCCACTAATTTCTTACACCTTTTTATTTGCTTGTTTATTTTCTGTTTATTTACATTCTTGCACTCTCACCATATATTGTTTAGTGGTTACCTTTCACTAGTAAACTATTGATCCTAAACTTGTAAATTAATCCAATCCCTGTGGGAACGATACTCTACTTTCACTTTATTACTTGTTTGTGACTGTGTATACTTGCACACGTTTTCCACACACCACCTACAATCCACCTACCTGAGCTTCTTAAGAAGTCCCTGCCTTGAAATAGACTTTTCCATACCCACGAAGCACCTCTCTGGTTGTTGGCCTCCCAAAAGGAACAATTGGGAAAGTATATAGCTTTTAATGTTCTTGCCCAGTAAGAAGAAGAATCTTGAGCCAATCTCCATACTTGTTTGGAAAGCAAGGCAGTATTCATTTTTTTAAAATCCTTGAATCCAAGACCCCCTTTGCTCTTAGGAAAGCAGAGTGTCTCATATTTCTTCTAGTGAATACCATTGAACCCACCATTTGCTCTCCACCAAAACTTAGCCACAGTTGAAGTTAAAGAGTCACAGAAAGTTTTTGGAAGAGTTAAGATGGACATTAGATAGCTAGGTATAGCCTGAATAATTGCCTTGATCAACACTTCTTTCCCTGCCTGATTAACGAGATTCCCTTTCCTCCCTTCTAACTTATTGATGACCTTGTCTTTGAGCCAGTTGAGATTTTGAACCTTAGAACCAGGAATCCCTAAATAGTTGCCAGGATGAGTCCAAATTGGGATATTTGAAATGTTGGAGATTCTGTCTCTGATCTGAAGAGATACCTTACTACCACAGATGATACCAGATTTTGATAGATCGATTGATTTTTAGACCCGAGGCACCAGTAAAGGTGTTTAAGATCTTGATAATCTGATATATATCCTCTGTGCTATCCTTTGTGAAAAGGATTGCATCATCAGCAAAAAAGAGATGAGTAAGGGTAGGAGCTTCCTCAGCTAGCTTAAGGCCTTGCAATAATCCTGACTCACCTGCCTTTGTAATCATTCTTGAAAGCACATCAAACATCATAATGAACAGATAGGGGGAAAGAGGGTCGCCTTGCCTGATACCCCTCCTAGGATGCACCATTCTGCTAGAATACCCATTAATTTGGTATGAGTAAGATACTGAAGTTACCAAGGACATTACTGAGAGAACCCACTTTCTATCAAAGCCAAGAATTAAAAGCACTGATTGTAGAAAATCCCTATTCACCCTGTCATAGGCTTTATTCATATCAAGTTTAATTGCCACTCCTTTCCCACCATTCCCTGCTTCTTTTTCAGAAAGTGAAAAGCCTCATGAGCCAGTAAAAGATGGAAATGTTGTATTTGATTGAGCTTCACTTGGTATAAAAGCTTAATGGACTGGACCATAGAATTTGGGCTCATTCTAATTAACTCAGATTTCTACTAACACCCTCCACAATTACTAAGACACCCCCTTTCTATTATGCAACCTAATAACTCTAACTCTCACAAAATTCATTCAATTGAACAACAATTAAGTCAATCAATTACTTAAACAATCGTCATATTTAAAAGATACTCAATTAGACTTCATAATTGATAACTTTCACACAATAATCACAATTTGGCAAAATAACTCAATAAAACATATTTATGGTATTCTCATTCTCATAGAATACAATAGCAATCAAATTAGCATAATTATAATCACTAACCTTATCTTCAATTAATCTTATTTTTTTTGGATCTCTTCTCAATCGAGTTTCAAAGTATTACATTACTATCTCCTTTTAGGATTTTTGTCCTCAAAAATCCGGATGAGTAATCCCTAAACTCCTCATGTTGCATAAATCATTATTGAGGTCAATAATTTGGGAGTATAACATCATCCTCAGTCACATCAATTATATCACTTTATTACAACAATAACTTGTCATACTGGTTTTCTCTAAAGGGTTACTCCCTCCGTCTCATATTAAGTGTCGTTTAAGGTTATGCGTGGGTATTAAGAAAATGATTGGATATGCTAAATTTTATGATAAAAAAATGTGGTGTAGGACTAAAATAGCCTTATACTTTTCTTGGTTGGTGCAAAGGCACGGTTATTGATATTGTAAAATAAGGGTATTGTTGGAAAGTAATAATAAATATTGTATTGGGATTCTAAAGTGACAGATAATTTGAGACAAAAAAAAATGGCAAACAGGACACTTAATATGAGACGGAGGGAGTATCATATATAGCAAATACTTGCCACATTTCAAGCATATCAATTCTATCATAGATCATGTGTCATTTCATAAGACTTGAAGTCAAGATAAGACTTGAAGTCAAGCAAGATTACATCAAAGAGCTAATGTGGCGAGAGATACAATGACTACAAGTTAGACGGTTTCAAATTCAACGTGGACAACTCTTAACCCATTCATTAACCTTTTTTTTTTGCTTGACTGAATCACCGTTTGGTTTTTTGATGATTTCATCATGATCATCTATCACGCCGTGGTTTAAAAGTTCTTCTCCTTGTTAACTAGGTTTGGTAACTGAGGAATTGTTTTGGTAACTGAGGAGAGTGATTTGCAATCCTATACTCAATCTTACACATTCTTTCTTGGTCTTTCTCTGTGTTGGAAGCACACCAAGTGTTTGTAATTTTGCCTAAACTGAATTTCAGTTTGCACACCAACTGTTTGTAAAAATTCTCAAACCAAAATTCTTGCTCTGTTCTCTCTCTTCAGGCGTGGTGCGTGTGGGCTGTTTGATTACCTACAGTATTCCGGTCCCAGCGGGAAGCCGGCTCTATTGGGGTTGTTGAACACCTCTCAAACTCCCTGTTGAATCCGAGAAAAGGCAAGGTTTCTTCGCCTGTATCGGTGATCGAACTCTTAGCTCTACATCTACAATCTAGTGACGGTTACGGTATGTGTGCGTGCTGAAGTTTCAGTATGACAAGGGGGGGTGGCAGATTCGCCCCGGCGGATAAGGATGGGTGGCATCGGGTTAGAAGCATTCAAGAGAGGAAGGGAGGGGGTCGTGGAGGTTTTAGATCTATTGATGTTGCTCTTGGCTCTAGGAAGAATACCGGGGGAGAGGTCATATCGCTCTATTTTTCCTCTTTTTCGGAGAGTTGGCGTGCTAGGGATTTGCTTCATCTATTTGATAGGCAAGGAAGAGTCCATGAGGTGGTTATCCCGGCTCGAAGGAATGCGCAAGGTAGGAGATTTGGTTTTGTTCGCTTTCTCGATGTTAAAGACCCGGACCGTCTTGCTACCTTACTTGATAACATATTCATAGAGGGGGAGAAGATTCATGTAAACCTTCCTAGATTCAAAAGGGAGGTGCCGAAGGATCGTTTTAATCATCAGCCGACAGCTAGGCACCCGAAGCCCATCAAGCAAGTTTGGGTGAAGAAGTCACCGCCAAACGATGTTGGGGCATCCGACGCCATGGGGAGAAATAAGGACGGAGCATGGATATGCAACATGGAATCAGACCCTCTTCTAGCTTTAGCGATGGTAGGAGAAGTCATTACTCCGGGGAAATCTTATTTCATACAGGATGAATTATCTCAGCAGGGTGTGTTTGCAATCAAAGCTACTCCTATGGGTTCCAACTTGGTTCTATTGGAAGGAGACATAGAAGATGGGAATTTTTTTGAGTACATTGATGATGCTCGTAAATGGCTTTATCAATGGTTCAAATGGATTCGGCCATGGAAGCCAACGGATGTTGACCCAGAGAGGACTACTTGGCTAAGGTGTTATGGCATTCCGGTGCACACTTGGAACTCGCTATTTTTTTCCAAGTTGGCTGCGCATGTTGGTGAGTTTGTTTGTGCTGACCTTAACACTGAGAAGAAGAGATCCTATGATGTCGCACGGATTATGGTTCGTACTCAGGTGTCGGGAACGGTGAATATGGAGATTCACGTGGTTATTAACAATGTTCCTTTCTCTATCAAAGTTGTGGAGGATTTGGGAGGTCTTGTTGAATGGCGTAACAAGGCACAAAATTATGACGAGGGGGATGATGTTGACTCAAGTTCAGGTGATGATTATTCAGATCATATGTACGCAGGCACCGGAGACGTTCATGGTGAGGAAGAGCTAGGGGAATTGGAATTGAATGCGTTGCTTAATGCCGTGCGAAATTCCGGGAAGGTTGACCCGAACATAATGGTTAACGTTTTGACTGAAGCGTTAAGAGTCTCCAACGACGAAGTTCTAAGAATATCCAATGGAGTTAGTCCGTCCAACAGATGCTCCCCTATTCTTTCTGTTGGTAGTTTTGTGCAGGAAACAAATCCATCTATCACTGACAAGCTGGTCGGTACTGCCGTGGGAGGATCACGTGTTGTTAAGTCTCAAGAAGTGGTTCCCCAATCTTGCCCATCGAAACATCTCACAGGTTGTCAATCTCTAGATCTCCCTTCAATTCCAAATGTGCTTATTTCTCCATCCAGGTCATGCCTTACCGAAAAGAAAGCAGAGAAAATTGTTACGAGTAGGAGTCAAAAGGAAACCATCGTCCGGTAAACTGAAGAAAGCTACCCGAGAGCTTGCCGAAGTCTCGGGTGAGTCTAACCAGGCAGCTGTTGAACCGCAACCGTCCCATCAAGTAAGTAAGCATGATTCATCTTTGTTTTCAGCTGGCACAGTTTTATGTGGGGGTTCAATTTCGAGTGGAGACATTGGTTTGTGAAACAATAAGTTCTGGGCCCTCCAGAGTAAGGGGGTAGCAAGAAAAGTCTGGGAAAATGCCAAGCGCTTAGGGGTTGAAGATAACTTACCGGATGATCATTATATTGAGCTGATTGAAAACGGGGAAAGAAGAGACGAAGCAGAGAGTAGTAGGAGGGTGCATAACAACCTGAATCCATGAATATCTTATCTTTAAATATTAGAGGGTGGGGTGACCGTGGGAAGCGTCGCCAATTGGTTTCTGTTATAAATTCAGGTTCTTTCAATTTTGTTTGCATTCAGGAGACGAAAAGGGAGGTGATGGTAGAGGGAGAGGTTGGAATGTTATGGGGGAACCAATCCTTCCAATGGCTTCATCAACCCTCAAGTGGTTCTTCGGGAGGGATTCTATGTTCTTGGCTTGAAGGGGCCTGTTTGGTGATGTCTCATTTTTCTGGTCTTGGTTTTCTTGGCATTAGTGCGGTTGTTCGTAATAAAGTTGTTCATGTGGTAAACATCTATGCACCGTGCTCTACAGGTGCGAGACGAAGGGTGTGGGCTGAGTTGGTAGCGATTAAACAAAGTCTAGGGGCTGGAGAGTGGTGTATTGTAGGGGATTTTAATGCTGTTTCTAGCAGTTCTGAAAGAAGGGGCAGAAGTGGGAGTACCTCTCAAGTTGAGTTAGATGATTTTAACAGCTTCATTGTAGACATGGATCTTGTTGATGTTCCGGTGTCGGGGAAGAAATTCTCTTGGTTTTGCTCAGATGGAATCTCTATGAGCAGGTTGGACAGGTTTTTGATTTCAGAGGGTCTTATGGTTGATTGGGGGATCACAGGTCAGTGGATTGGCAATCGGGACATCTCCGATCATTCACCTATTTGGCTTCTTCGGTCATCGAATGATTGGGGCCCGAAGCCGTTTCGTTTCTTCAACGCATGGCTGAGTCATGATGACTTTTTACCTTTTGTTCAATCTTGCTGGAATGGTTTTAGCAATACAGGTCAAAAGGCTTTTGTTTTAAAAGAAAAGTTGAAGTCTCTCAAAGGAAGCATTCGGAGTTGGAATAAAGAGGTTTTTGGTAAAGTCGACTTGAACATTGATACTCTAGTTCGGGATCTGAATTCGTTGGACGATATGTTGTGTGAAGGGTGGGATAGTGACGTCGTGGCAAACAGAAAAGAAGTTTCTGCCTCGCTTTGGAAGGAAATTCGTGCGAAGAAATCTTTCTTGGCTCAAAAGTCTAGAGCAAGGTGGATAAAGGAGGGGGATATGAATTCAAAATACTTCCACTCTCTAATGAGGTATAGAAGAAGACGGTGTAGTGTGGTTATTCTTAGAGATAACGGGGAGCAAGTGGAGTAGGTGGATGAGGTGAAATCTTTTGTAAAACAACATTTTGAGAAGTGCTTTTCTGAGGCAAATCATAATAGGCCACTTTTGGGCGGTCTTCAGTTCAAGCGTTTGACTTCACCTCAAGCGGATTCTTTGATCCAACCTTTTACTGAGGAAGAAATAAGGATGGGTGTCTGGGAGTGTGATGGGGATAAAAGTCTGGGTCCGGATGGGTTCAATCTCAACTTCATTAAGTCTGGTTGGAGTTTCATGAAAGAGGATGTGGTAGGTTTCTTCAATGAGTTTTTCGCGAATGCTTTCCTCCCCAAAGCTATCTCGGCTTCATTCATCGCCTTGGTTCCTAAGAACGATAATCCGCAAGGTTTGGGGGAATTTAGGCCTATATGCTTGATTGGGTGCATATACAAAATATTGGCCAAGGTCTTAGCTTCTCGGCTCAAGAAAGTTATGCCAAGTATTATTTCTCATCATCAATCAGCATTTATAGGGGGGCGACAAATTCTTGACGGTGTTGTGGTGGCGAACGAGTTGGTTGATTATGCCAAAAGAAGCAAGGAAGAATGTATGTTGTTCAAGGTGGACTTTGAAAAAGCTTATGATTCCTTCTCTTGGAATTTCTTGTTTTACATGTTGACTAGAATGGGTTTCCCCCAACGTTGGATTGCTTGGATTGAGTCTTGTGTGTGTACTAGTGAATGGTAGCCCAACTCAAGATTTCAAAGTTCAGCGTGGTCTGCGACAAGGGGACCCTTTGTCGCCTCTCCTCTTTCTTATAGTGGCAGAGGCCTTGTCGGTGATGATGATGAAGGCGGTGGATATTGGTGATTACCAAGGTTTTTTTTTCAATGAGGATTTGAACTTTTCTATTCTTCAATTTGCGGATGACACAATGTTTGTGGGCAAAGCTTCTTGGGCAAATCTTTGGAGTATCAAGTCTATTTTGAGATCCTTTGAGCTTGTTTCCGGTTTGAAGGTAAATTTTCACAAGAGCAAGCTTATAGGTATCCACACTCCGGATGGATTTTTGGAGAGAGCTAGCACTTTCCTATTTTGTAGAACGGAATCTATCCCCTTCAAGTTTCTGGGAATCCCAATTGGCGTTAATCCGAGGAGGGAAGCAACTTGGAGCTATGTTTTAGGAGCAGTTAGAAAGCGGTTGTCTTTGTGGAAGGGTCGGTTTCTATCCATTGGAGGCCGGGTAACTCTTATAAACTCCGTTCTTAATAGCATGCCGCTATATATGTTTTCTTTCTATAAAGCTCCGAAGGTAGTAATGTTGTGTGAAAACAATATGTGCAAGTATACACAATCGTAACAAGTAATAAAGAGTAAGTAGAGATCGTTCCCACGAGGATTGTTGAGTTCTTTTCTATATTTAATTAGTAAGTAAAACAAAGTATAATAACAAGTTGTAGAACTTAGTTTTATCAACAAACAATAATTAAGATAAATGATTAGTAGAAATCCAGAATGAGAGTAAGTTGGGAATGCTTTCACTATGCAAATTCGTAATAATGCTCAAAATGCTATGCTAAGTGCTGCAGCACTAGGTGCTGCCGCAATTGTGCATTATGTCTAATGCTTAACACTAGGCTTTAGTCGCCCCAAATTATGTCTAATTCGGAAGAGATTATTTCCCTAGGCTACTGGAGAACAAGCAGCATTACACCTAAGTGTTTTACCTCATGGCTTATGCCTCTCCTATGTCTAGGACTCAAGCAAGGAACAACTATATGTCTATAGTGCAACATACCATGTTATCTTGTGAGATATATATACAAACCATGTCTGTGAATGTATATCTACTTAGATTAGACGGCCAATCCTAATCTAAGATGGAAATAGTAAAAACTCACAAGATAAAGCGCTCAACACAATAACATAAGCATCAAGAACATTAAGACTTCATTACATAGATCTAAACATCCCAACTAAGAGTATTTAGCTCATGATGAGCAAACAACACAAGAAATACAACTCAAACATAAATGTTAAAGCCATAATACCGAAAATACAAGGAAGAAAGATACTAAGAAGAGGTAGACTGAAGATTGGCTCCAAGAACAGTAGCATGGAGGTTCAGATCAGCTCCCAAATCCACGAAAATCTCCAAGTAAATCAACTCGTGTATTGCTGCAGCATCACTCCCAGCAACAGAATTTCTACCTTTTATTGTGAAAATGGAGCTTGGAACGAAAATGGAGAGAAAGGCTATGTCTAACCCTAGCCTCCTTTCTGAACCAGCCTCCCAAATGAGGAAGATGAGCTCCCTTTTATAGAGCTAGGGTTTAGTGATTAAAGAAATATCATTTGGAGGCTCTTTTTGTCATTATGTGTGCCTAGGAGTACAAGTGACCACATAGATGGAATATTCTTGGCATAATAGTACTCATTCACTGCTACAGGACGTGCCTGTCCTTTTTGACAGCTAGCAGGCGCTGAAATCCGTGTGACAACATTTTTCTCTCTCATTTGTCGCAGAAATGCAATGCTGCGGCACCTGATGCTGCAGCAATGAAATACACACATAAAAGCACAAAATGGGGCACCAAAGTGCTAAATGACTCCAAATCAGAATTAATTCTTCTTTTACACTAAACAACATATTTTAACTATCTAAACACAATATTACTTTAGAACTCACAACAATTTAAGCTAAGAAAGCATAAATAACTCTATATAAAATAGAGGTATCACACCCCCAAACTTAAACCATTGCTTGTCCTCAAGCAATGACGCTTGACAAAGACAAACAAACACAAGCAAGGCAATATCCAGCTGCACAAATTGATTCAAACAGATTTTCAAAGATGTTCAAGTTGGGCATGAACTTTCAGATTCTCAATCACTCATATACACCTTAAGTTCATCAAGATTCAAATAATTGCATACTGCTCAAGGTGTGTGTGTGATCACTAGGCTCAGTTCAGTCCTTAGCAAGTTTCAAAAGTTCTCTTAGCCTTGGAAAGCATGGCTTTCTTTTGGTTATGCCAAAGATTTTTCAAAAAGTAGGGTAGACTAACAATTTCCACAAAAGAACAGGGGTATAAGCATGACAAAGGGCTTTGATGTAGCAATCCAGAACTCTAGGTCAGTGCACTTATTACAAATGGACATAACAGTGCTGCAGCAACTGCTGCTGCAGCATTATAGACTAACAAGGACTCTTTGTAAAGACATTTAACTGTTATTGTACTGCATTGCTCTTATTCTTGAATTTCCTTTTGATAGCATTTTTTTTTCAATTTCTTTTTCTCTTTTTTTTTTTGATGATTGGGCAATTACAGCACATTACACTTATTTACAGACACTGGTGCTTTATAACATAGCACCTTACATTCAAACTTTATTCATATTCCTAAAACTATGTGCACATGACCTAATTCCATTCGTTCTTGCTTTGCCTTAGTATATCTCAAATAACCCCCAAACTTAGTTTCTTATGCTACCCTAAGGTTTTAGTAGAAATTTGGCACAACCTTGGTCTACCAAAATCTAACTTCAGCATCAGATTGTTTCTAGCTTACTAATTTCCTACATAAACCTAGAGTATGAGTGTGGGAACAATAGCAATCTAATCATCAATCAAAACCAGGCTATCCTCACTCAAACTCACCATAATCATCATTAAGTCAGCCCAAAAAGAAGCATAATCTATTACTAATTTGAACAAAAGATACAACTAAACATGCCTTTTAAAAACAAATAACACAAGGTCCTCCCCCCAACTTAAAACTCAGCAGTGTCCCCACTGCTCATGCAAAATACTATAGGGAGAGACCTTAGACACAATTAAAACAGAAATTAGACACTTAACACAGAAACATGAAAACATTTCTAAACAATTGTTGGATGCTATTACAGATGCTACAACATCCAACAAGATTATTGAGAGAGAACTAGGTAGAAAATAACAATTAAAAACAACTAACAACACATAAACAACTAAACACCAAAGAGAAAGTGTTAACTAGAAGGGAAGACAACTAATCAAACATTAAACAAAACTAAACAACAAAAGAGAAAGGGTTAACTAGAAGGGACCCCTGGTTTGTTTCTAGCATGGGCTCTTGTAGCTTGGTGCACTCTTCAGCAACTGCATTGGATGCTGCAGCATCAGGTGCTACCGCATCTCAGTTTAAGCTCACTGCACCAAATCAAAATAACAATCCTTTGACCCTATACGAGGTTCCTTGACATCTCCCTTGGTGCAGCCCTCTGGTGATGCAGCATTAACCTTTTGCAAAACAACTTGATGCGTGGAATATTTGGCCAATGGAGGCTCTGTGTAGGAGGAGGGACCTAATCATCTGGTAAAGCAGAGTCAGGTTTCTCCACAATAGAATCAGATATCCTTGGCCTCTTTTTGTCCACCAATTTGTTTCTTACAACTTTCTTTGCTGCTGCAGCAGATGCTGCAGCTTTGCCTTCTGACACTGTTGCTGTAGCACTACCTGTGACAACATTCACACTCTGCATTTCAGCTTCCAATGGCCTTGGTGTTTTCTCTTTGAAAGGTTGATTTTTGGGTGGATTTTTCTTTGGTGAGGGAGGTTGTTTGGTTGATAGGGACTTGTGGAATGGATTGTTTTGGGTGGAGGGGATGGTTTTGGAATATGGATGAATTGTTTGCTTTAAGGTGTGGTGGAAGAAGGATAATAATGAAGGGTTGTAACTGTGAGAAGTGGGCTTTTGTGGTGGAGAATGTGTTTTGGGTGGAGGGATGGTTTAGGTGGAGGTGTGGTGAAAAGGTTTTGGGTGGGTGGTGATTGGGGAAAAGATTTCTAGCAAGGTTTAAATGGTGAGATAGAGAAAACACACTGCCAATTAACAGAGGTGACTGCCAAATATGCCACAATTGCATTTGAAATTCCATTTTAATCACATGCTCAACACTTCAGCAACAGGTGCTGCAACACATGGTGCTGCAGCAACAAAATTCTGCATAATTGACAGGACAAACCACAGGACCACTTATTCATACCTGAAAAGGTAAAAACAGAAACACACAAAACACAATTAGTACTAAAAATCTGGGTTGCCTCCCAGTAGCGCTTAATTTATAGTCATTAGCTAGACTTGGCCTTCAAAACCCAAGTTAGGGTGGATAATAGGACAAGAAGAAAATATCATCTTTCCGCTTTCTCCTTTTAGTCAAAAATCCCATGTATTTGGCATAAAGAAGTAAATGTTCCCATGCCCCAATCAATAAGCAATAGGGATAGGAATTCTCCCTCTTTTGAAAAAATTGAAGCTCATTTTGCGGAGGACTCTTTCCTTCAATTACCAAGGGCTGAACCTTAATTGTCACATGACTCTTTTCATACCCCAACCTTGGCTTTTCTTCCTTGTCACTATTTTTGAATTTTTCTTGTTCTACAACTACACAATTTTTTTGTTTTTCTTCCACTACTTCCAAATGACCACATTCAAGTTCACACTCTACACTCATTTTTTTCTTTTGCTCAACCACATATTCAATACAACTTTCTTCTTGTAGATGCTCCATACTAGTCCTAATGTGAGCCTCTATATTCTTACATGAAGCTTCAAAGTTGTCATGATAACTATCTTCTTTTAGATCAATCACTTCTTCAATATAACTCTCCTCTTTTATATGCTCCATAATTGTCTTAAAGTGAGCCTCTATATTCTTACATGATACTTGAAAGTTGTCACTATCCACTTTGATATCCTCAAGTGATTGAGCTACAAATTCTTGGAAGTTGGAGATGGTCTCATGGAATCCTTCGATTTGAGCTTGACAACTTGGATCTTGCTCACACACAAAGTTTTCCATGCCACAATCAATATTTTGGGCTGTCATAGGCATGAAATTGGTCTCATAACAGCCCCTTTCAAATTTTTCACGCTCCACCTTCATAGATTCAATGGATTGAGCTAAGAGTTCTTTTAAACTAGAGTTTCCCTCATGTAATCCTTTGGTTTGAGCTTGGAAACATTGATTTGTCTCAAAACAGCCCCTTTCATGCTCACTACCATGTGAATCAAAATTGAAATATTGTTGTTGAGCATTCAATTCTTGCATAAAGTAAAAACTCCAATGGTCCATGGCAAAAGTGGAATTTTTTTTTTCTTTCAAAAAAATAAAAACACTTAAACAAAAATTGTGAAACTAAAAACAACAAAGAGAACACATTACAAACACAAAATACAATACGAAATAGAAAAAAAAATTGCTCAAAAATTGAACACACAAAGAAACTAACCAAACATACTAACTAAACAATAGAAATTAACTATCACAATCCCCGGCAACGGCGCCAAAAACTTGTTGTGTGAAAACAATATGTGCAAGTATACACAATCGTAACAAGTAATAAAGAGTAAGTAGAGATCGTTCCCACGAGGATTGTTGAGTTCTTTTCTATATTTAATTAGCAAGTAAGCTAGTAAGTAAAACAAAGTATAATAACAAGTTGTAGAACTTAGTTTTATCAACAAACAGTAATTAAGATAAATGATTAGTAGAAATCCAGAATGAGAGTAAGTTGGGAATGCTTTCACTATGCAAATTCATAATAATGCTCAAAATGCTATGCTAAGTGCTGCAGCACTAGGTGCTGCCGCAATTGTGCATTATGTCTAATGCTTAACACTAGGCTTTAGTCGCCCCAAATTATGTCTAATTCGGAAGAGATTATTTCCCTAGGCTACTGGAGAACAAGCAGCATTACACCTAAGTGTTTTACCTCATGGCTTATGCCTCTCCTATGTCTAGGACTCAAGCAAGGAACAACTATATGTCTATAGTGCAACATACCATGTTATCTTGTGAGATATATATACAAACCATGTCTGTGAATGTATATCTACTTAGATTAGACGGCCAATCCTAATCTAAGATGGAAATAGTAAAAACACACAAGATAAAGCGCTCAACACAATAACATAAGCATCAAGAACATTAAGACTTCATTACATAGATCTAAACATCCCAACTGAGAGTATTTAGCTCATGATGAGCAAACAACACAAGAAATACAACTCAAACATAAATGTTAAAGCCATAATACCGAAAATACAAGGAAGAAAGATACTAAGAAGAGGTAGACTGAAGATTGGCTCCAAGAACAGTAGCATGGAGGTTCAGATCAGCTCCCAAATCCACGAAAATCTCCAAGTAAATCAACTCGTGTATTGCTGCAGCATCACTCCCAGCAACAGAATTTCTACCTTTTATTGTGAAAATGGAGCTTGGAACGAAAATGGAGAGAAAGGCTATGTCTAACCCTAGCCTCCTTTCTGAACCAGCCTCCCAAATGAGGAAGATGAGCTCCCTTTTATAGAGCTAGGGTTTAGTGATTAAAGAAATATCATTTGGAGGCTCTTTTTGTCATTATGTGTGCCTAGGAGTACAAGTGACCACATAGATGGAATATTCTTGGCATAATAGTACCCATTCACTGCTACAGGACGTGCCTGTCCTTTTTGACAGCTAGCAGGCGCTGAAATCCGTGTGACAACATTTTCTCTCTCATTTGTCGCAGAAATGCAATGCTGCGGCACCTGATGCTGCAGCAATGAAATACACACATAAAAGCACAAAATGGGGCACCAAAGTGCTAAATGACTCCAAATCAGAATTAATTCTTCTTTTACACTAAACAACATATTTTAACTATCTAAACACAATATTACTTTAGAACTCACAACAATTTAAGCTAAGAAAGCATAAATAACTCTATAAAATAGAGGTATCAAGTAATCAAGAAGATGGTTAAAATCCAAAGGGATTTTCTTTGGGGTATCAAAGAGGGGGAGAGGGGAATGTGTTGGGTGGCTTGGGATAGTATTTGTAAACCAAAGGAAGAGGGAGGTCTCGGGATCAAAAACCTGGAATTATTTAATATAGCTTTGTTGTCTAAGTGGAAATGGAGAGCTTTATCGGATCCCTGTGTGAGTTGGAGTCGTATGTTATCTTGTAGGTGCGGAGATTTGGCCTCTTCATTAGTTCAGGATTTGGTGGATGGTAATCGTCGTAGGGACTCGGGATCCATTTGGTGGAGGGACTTGGTGAACTTGGATGTTAATGTAGAGGAACAAAGAAGGTTTGCTTGGTGTGTTAGAAGAGGTTTGGGTGATGGTGCTTCAATTAATTTCTGGAAAGACCAATGGCTTGGGATTGACCCTTTGTTTAAGGTCTTTCCTCTCCTGTATAATGGTGTTGGACAACAGAATTTAACGGTGGCTAAATCCGGTGTTTGGCATAATGATTCTTGGCGTTGGTTGGAACCTTGGCATCTCGGTAATGATGCTGTCCGAACAGCTGAGGCAGATATTCTGCGAGATATTCTCCAGCTCGTGGCTCCAACGAGAATGAAGATGGATTCTTGGATTTGGCCGCTCGATAAATCGAAGAATTATTCAGTTAAAACCTTTTATATTCAGCTGGTCCGTGGTGATTTATCCTCTAATGTCTCGGTGCAGCAGAATTTTTTTGCAGGTTTATGGAAATCAATAGTGCCTTCGAAAGTGTTGGCTTTTGGCTGGCGGTTGCTGTTGGATGCGTTGCCGGTGCGCGAGCAACTATTGCGCAGGAATGTTCTCCACTTGGAAGACGATGCTCGTTGCTCATTCTGTCACGTTCAGCGTGAGTCCGTGAATCATTTGTTCCTCCATTGCGGGTTCTCGAATTCGGTTTGGAAGTGTGTTACATCTTGGATTGATGTTGCTCTTGATTTGTCTTTGGATGTTGTTGGTCTTGTCCACCAGTGTTGCTGCTTGTGTAAGGGGAAGAAAGCAAAACGCACGAAGCACGTGGTTTGGTTAACTACTTGTTGGAGCATATGGCTGGCGAGGAATGGAGCTATTTTCAATAATGAGGAGCCTAATATCGAGATGGTGGTGAATCGTATTAAAAGTCTTTCTTGGTGTTGGTGTATTTATAGATTGAATTGTAATTCCTCCTTTTCCATTTCAATGTGGTGGTCTAATTCACTACAATGCTTAAACAATTTGTAGTCTTCAGGGGGCGAAACAGTGAGTTAGGTTGCTTATCCTCACTGTAGTGCAGGTGGTACGAGGTACTCTTTTTCCTCCCTGAGTCTTTTTCCCATTGGGTTTTGGCTTAGGGTGGTTTTGAGGAGGCCCTCCCCTTTTCCTTTATTCTCATTGTAAACGCTGGGCACCCCTTGTGCTCCCTTCAATGAAAGTATTGCTTATCTAAAAAAAACATCAAAGAGCTGAGAGAAACAATTATAGAAAACAAGAGTAACCAGAAAGCACAACATAACCGTGGACATATTATTTCACACTTCATTAAACACATTCTGGACATTTGCTTAGTAATTAGATGCATTACAAATCATCAATTTTGACCAAAATCAAAGTTAAGACATAACACTCATTCTTTACGACCAAAGGAGTCTCGCCAAACTCTTGCCCCCATTCCCTCCTTTTTTTGTCCCTTCCCTTTCCTGTTTTTTTTTTGTTTTTTTAATACTTTTATAATTTAAGGGTATTTTATGGTCTTGTAAAAATTTTAATTGTTCAAATGAGCGAAGTTTGTTATTCCATAAACCGATTGGTGAAAATGAAAATTAATTTTGTGACAAATTATGCAAAGTATGACGTTAGGTGGTGAGTTTCGAGTTTCTTTAAGGTCGAGAAAAAATTTTAATTGTTCAAAGACGCGAAGTTTGTTTCTCAATAACCAATTCGTTAAAAAAACAAATTGTGTAAAAAATATGTAAGTGTGATGCTAAACAATGTGCTTTTGGGTGCTTTACGATTGAGAAAAATTTAGATGTACAAATACACCGGGTCCGTTCCTCAATAATTGTTTTGGTCAAACCAAAAATTAATTACGTGGCAAAATACATAAAGTGCGACCCTAGACAGTGTGTTCGAAAAAAAAAGTAGTCACGTTTATTTCTCAATAACCTGTTTAAAAAATTAATTTATTTTTATACCTCTTCTCTTTATATTTATTAGGACCATATTTTTTTGGACCTTTAAAAAAATAATTTAAAGATGCTTGAGGAAAAAAGAATTTAAGGACCATAATTCCTTCAACTTTGTATAGTTGTTTTCATTTCATTGGTGATTCTCATCTAACCGTGCATGATACCCACGTTTTTCACTTTCTAATTATAAGTTAAGGTTTTATATTAACATTTGATGAATATGTATTATATTATTGAAATTCTTTGGACTTTTTCTTCTAATTGTTTCTGGATGTTCAATTTAAATCTTTGTTAATTAAAAATAATATTTTTAACTATAATTGTCACATACTTTTACAAGATATAGTTAATTTTATCTATACAATGCTACAATATGCATGTATTAAATGAAACTTTTGTCTCGTACAGGTGCAAAAATGCTAGTCGGTTTTAATTACCCGGAGTATAGGAACACCATCCTGTCTTAGTGGTAATGTAGCTCAAACATCCTGCATTGGTGGTAATACATCCTGCCTTAGTGTCATTGAAGGAACACCATCTTGTCTTGGTGATAATACATCATGTTTTAGTGTCATTGAAGGAACACCCTATTTTTTAATTCTAGATCCGCGATTGTATAGGAGTACACGAAATAGTGGCAAAATCAATGGAGGAGAGAGATAGAGGATCATATCTGAGAAATGGAAATGGCCATAATAAAAGCTTTCGGGATATAATTATGTGATATATGTCACAACTTATAACACCATTTTTAAATATCTGCGCGTTTATAAAAGAGTCATAATAATTTGCTTGTGAGTCCATGTTCTTGACGACTTTCACTCACAACACATGATGATACGTCGTTCGATTTTCTCGTGGGTCATTGTTCTCTAATAAGGATCCTCCTGGCTCTCACAGGACACCAGATAGATATCATCAGTCAGTTGAATCTTTAGGAAATGTGAGTGTGGATTCAACGGTATCTTTGCCTGCAAGAGTTGGAGTTGGAAGAAAGCCTTTTACAAGATTAATTGTGTGATTTATATTCTTTTTAATTAACCATATTATTTTGTCCCTTGTTGTTGGTGGTGTTGTCAGTTGTATTATGATTATGAGTGTATTGGTGATATGATAGTTTGATTGACACAATGTATACCAGTTATTCTCTGATTCGTATCAGACATTTTAGAGATGAGAGGTGCATTGGATGATACCAAGTCACTTTCATGGAGGTGGTTCTTCTTCTTTGTAAGGGGCTCCCGGCTTGAATGTTTGTACTATGGGCGATATCTGAAGCTCTTGAATTGTACTATCGGTTCAAGTGTGTGTGTGTGTGTGTTTTGTCTGAATTTGTTAAGATAGACAATATGTATTTAAAGTTTTATTTATTTTTTATATAATAAAAATACAACATGCTTAATTTTTGAGCGGATGATCAAGATGAGCTAACTGCATCAATCACAGTTAATTACCAGGTCCAACTTCACTCATAAAGAAACAAACAATTAGCAAGCTTCCATCTGTTATTGTAGCAGTGCAGTAGCATATATTATTATACTAAAAAGAAATTTGATCATAAAGTAAGGAGTTGACTTGGGTTTCTAGCCCTGGAAGTGAGTGGTTATCGTCATAACCATACATCAATGGAACCATCCTTGCAAGATTGAGTGAGGCCTTTGTGAATGTTGAATTTAAAGGGCTATCAAACAGGGATTCTTGGTTGAGGCTTTTCCATGAATCACATATCTTACCCATAACCTCCTCTCTTGCTCTTCTCATACAATAATGTTGGTGGTGGTCCATCATGAGACAATTCAAGTATGATCCATCATGCCCTTGTTGCTGCTCGTCCTTTATACATCGTTGTCGCAAATATATAGCACGTGTCAAATAATAATAATAATAATAATAATAATAATAATAATAATAATAATAATTTGTATACCTCTGCATTTCCCAAGTCATCCCAAAGTCGAAGAATTGTAGCTGGGGAAGAAATAATGGGTGAGTTATTGTCTATGAGCTGAATATTTTGCATGGTTAAACCTTGACCCAAAAGAAAGAAAAGGTGAACCAATACGACATGCACTCCAGAGCTCACTATCCCATTCTTTAAGTACTCTTCAGCACTAGGTATCTTCCCAGAAGCAAACCATTCTGCTTCCACTAAGAACGCTTTGCACAAACTCTTCCACTGTAAAAAAAATAATAATAAGAACAATCAATGTCATTTTTCTTATGCGCACATGTCCGTGTTTTCTTTAATGATTGAATTTACCGTTCTTCGAAGAGAGTCTGTGGGGTCCCACCCATGCTTCTGATGGACCTTGGAGCTTATTTCATTTGTGAGATCATAAAGGACTTTGAAACATGTTTTTATGTAATCAGGCAGTTTCTCTGTAGCTTTAATATCCCATCTGCATTCAATAATTGTTAATAATTTTTTTCCTTTTAACCTATCCTCATATTAGAAGTGTGATTAATATTTACCTAGAAACAGCTTCCGCGAAAAGAGCTAACTCATCAAGGGTCCCATAAATATCGAAAATGTCATCTATTATGTAGATTAAAGATATTGGTTTTGTAAGCTCCATCCTTTCATCTGATAATGTAGGGTCTGTGAGGCATGCCAATGACCACATGTACCATTTCAGTGGTTGGTTTCTAGCATATGGTAACTCGTTCGATAAACCAAGTCTTGTCCACCATCTGCAAAATAATAGTAATAATAATAATAATAGTAATGATAATAATAATAATAATAATAATAATATGACAAATTAAATAAACTAGTAGTCGATCAAATAATTAATTAGCACGCATACTTGGAAAATTGAGCAATCTCTTGATGGTGCAAGTCTTGCAGCAAACTGAAATCCTTTTTGGCCACTTCTTTTAAAGAACCAAACCATATATTTGTGTCATGTGAATAATGACCAAAGAAATTTCTAGCGGTGAACAATGGCAAACTTTTGTGAAAAGGTTGTTCTAAGCTTCTCCTTACAAACTTAGCTTCATGATCATCAAGGTAAGCAACCCTTTCCTTTAGGATCTTCATACTAAAATCTCCAGCTTCATCAAGTATGCCTTCCCCTGTCATGCTTAACTGAGAGGCTTCAAATAATTCTACCATTCCATTGATGTGTTCACCTAGTTTTGGGTTGAACTTTTTCTCCTTGTTTTTGAACTTGTCAAACACACCTATAATGTTTCAGGTGACAAATATTTTAGTCTCCCAATATCCATAAAAAAAAAGAGAGAGAGAGAGAGTGAATTACCAGTTTAGTTATATTAGTGAGCTCAACTCCTAAAATTATTAATATTTCAAAATAGTCCCTCTCCAATTCAATCTTTTATCATGTCAATTTGAAATATTCTAGATTAATTTCGTTAGTTTCAAGGAACACTGTTCTTTTTGTCAGTAAATAGAGTCACGAGTACCACTTGAAACTTATACACACAACCGTAAAGTCATGTATTTGAACTCGGGACATGCATGATATCCACCCTTACAACTTCAACATTTATCAGTTGAGTTTGGTCTTACGGGATGAAAGAACAATGTTAAAAAAAGGAAAAGATGAAGAAACTAACCAGCAGGTACAAAGTGACCTTGTTGTCTCAATAGCCTGAAGCGAAGTGCAGTCTCATGGAGATCATGACCGTAGTTACAATTCACATATTGTCTCCTTAGGAATGCTTCAATTTCCTCTTGGAAGTGATAATCAAGGTTTAGGCGCTGCATGGCATCAATCATGTACAAACCTTTCAGTGAATTTTCACCCACGTTCCTAAGTTCATGCTTAACCACCTCCAGGTTGTCCGAGTGATTAGCAACATCTCTCTGTCAAAGCAGAAATCAATTCAGGTGATGTATATGCAATAATAATACTATCGACATTTCTTATTTAAGACGTGATGACGCAACACCAACATTTCAATCATTTCTATATCTACGTGTACGAGTACGTGTTCGTGTTCGTGTCAGTGTTGGTGCTAAATTTGTAAGTTTGATTATGCTTTTCAAAACTATAATTAATGAAATAAGATTAGCAAGACACTTGTAAAATATGGATATACCTGTTTTATCAGTGAACTAGACCTTTCTTCTTCAATAATGTTCCATTTGTTGGCAATAGGGAGAGACTCAAATTTGACGGGGTTAAAGCTTTGAGAATGTTGTGCTTTTGTTGCGACAATTTGTGGTTTCAAAGTGAAAAGGCACGATTTGGAAGGCAACGCCATGACAAAGAAATATACGAGAATCAAGTGGTCACCGATATAGATGTTCGTAAGAGGAAACAATTAGAAACATTAATTTATAGGACTCTCCCAACAAAAAATATCTCATATGAAGACGCATCACACACACATAAAATTCGAATCAATTAGAAACATTTTTTTACCAAAAACTAGAAACATTTTTAGAAACTCACGGATAGAAACAAGTGGTTAAGAGTAGATATCTCTTAACTACTAAAAAACGTATACCTAACTACTAATTTTTAGATATATATCTCTTATTAGTAGTTAAGTATACTTTTTGTTCACCCAAAAAAAGTTAAGTATATGCTTTTTAGTAGTTAAGTATACGTTTTTGTGATCTCAAGGGTTGACCTAGTGGAGCATATGACAGTGTAACCAAAAAAAAGAAAGTGTGTAACCAAAAAAAGTGGAGCATATGACAGGATTTGTATCTAGGATTTTAATGGATTTATTCTTAAAAGTTTGATAAACATAAAATTATAATAAGAGCAATTAGTATTAAATAATTATCTGTTTAGATTCTCTTCTTTCCTCCTTCCTCTCCATCACAAAATAATGGTGAGAGAGAGTGAATTTAAGAGAGAGATAGAGTTTTTGGAGGGAGTTGTAGGGTGAGTGGGAAGGAGAAGATACAAGTCCAATAATTAACTAATGGTACTAATTAATTTGGCTAAATATACAAAGGGTAGCATAAAAACAAACGGATTAAACCTATGTACACTTTTCGTTTTGTACAATCGAGATATATATATATATATATATGTGTGTGTATAAAAAAATTTTCTCCTTACTTGCTTCTCAACTTTGGATAAATTCAAAAGGTGTTAAATTAGTTACATATTTTTCTCTCTTTTTTATTTATCTTCTTTATTAAACAAGAGAAAATCACTCTCTTCCCTCCATCCGACTCTCTTCGCTAATTCTCTGAAAATAAACACGGTGTTGGTATGTTTATTGCACAAATCCTATCTTTTGGTCCTCTGAGCTTGTGGAAAAGAAAAAAAACCAAAAATTTAAATTTAAACAAAATTAAAAATTATTAAGATCTCTCATCTTTCTCATCCAATGAGTTGCACTCTCACTTCATTCTTTTCTATTGTTGTCCCCATGACACAGATGTATAAAGGTGTCCAGACACTATTATTATAAAAGAAAATAAACGTGCAACATAATAAAGTGCCCATGTTGCAGCTATAACCCTCAGAGCAACTCGAAAACCCATTCTAAATAAACTAAAGCAAAATTGTTTCTGTAGTTATTTAACTTAATTTCAAATTTTGATTTAGTCTTTTATTTTTTTTCTCAAATTCGTCCTTTAAGTTTCAAAATGCTACCAACATCAAATTTTTTTCAATTTCCGTTCAACTCTATTACAAAAATGCTTAGCAGACATAGTGTCTAGATGCCTGTTATCTAGGCTTAGCTGGAAATATATATATTTGTTGATTCAGTGTTTTTTAATTTTTATTAAACACGGCCAAAAAAATTTAATTTTTATGAAAAACAAAAGATATCTGATCTCAAAGAAGGTGCCATTCCTGCAACAAGTAGGCTGTAAAAATGGCCTTGTTTCAAACACCAAATATAAATACATAATACAATATTGATTCTCTTCACGTATAGAACCACATCTAAATTTTCAGATGAAAATTGTAACTCAGGATGATCGCGTATGTATATATTATCAATATTTATGAACAGAATAAAAGCAAACATGCATGTAATGGAAGAAGCAACCTTTCAGTGCACCTTCTAGTCCTCCTTCAATAAAAATTCACAAATTATTGACCTCTTGAGCAAAGGAGACTTCCCACCTTGAAATAGCTGTATTAACTTTCTTTCATTATCACCCAGATGTTAATGAATTCAGCTTCTTCTCATACATTTTGGCCCGTCGAAGAGCATCTAAGGCTTCAGCTTGTTTTCCTAATCGTTTCAAACTAACCGCCTTCACTTTTTCTTCTTTGATTCTTTCTTCTAGCTGAATTTTCTCTTGGTTGGAGTTTTCAATTTTGGCATTTGGTTTCACAGTCTCTGGTTTTTTTTCTGGGCTTTTAGATACAACACTCAAATCTTCAAGCCCAACAGCTTTCAAAGCAGATAAGAGTTGAGGATCAAGAAAATCCTCAACAGACACATCATCTACTGCATCTGACTTATGGGCATCATGAGCTGCCAACTCCTCCAACTGGGCTTCAATTGCCTTTGCCCGTTCAGACTCCGCCTCTGCTTCTTCCATTCGACCCTCTCTCCGTAACTTCATGGCTTGACGTTTGTGACCCAGAGACTCCTGTTGCAACTTGAAACGATCACGACTAGTCAACGATTTTGAAGCAGCATTTGGTGAATTTTGCTTCTTTTCTACGGCGTTTGATACATGAGAAACATTGCTGGTGGAGGCAGTGTTTGGCTGCTGCACACTCCCATCCTCCAAACTCTTCTCCAACAGCTTGGCCTGTCGGAGTTCTTCCCTAGCTTCTGTTAGTTTCCCTTCTCTTTTCAAAGCTACTGCCTTCCTTTTGCGAGCCAAAATTTCTTGACGCAAGGAAAGGTGGTCCTGAGAAGCATAATCTGGGACAGCGCTTGACTGGCTTATGTTTGGTTTTTCATCAACATCGGTCACTTCTTTTCTTCTTTGAATTTTAACATTGTTTTCGCATATCTGGTCTTGGCCGAGATTTACCGAGGAGACCACATGAATAGCAGGACCTGCTTGAGATGAATTGACTGAACCAAGTTTACATTCTTCTTGTTTTTGAATCAATACTTCAGAACTGCTATAACCATCACCAGTAAGTAAATCTAACGTATGCATAGAGTGGCCAGCTGAAGAGCTATGACCAATGGCTTTTGCCACTTTCATCTTTTTTGCAAGGTTTTCATCTGAAGCACTCACCTCAGCATCACCAGATATTGGATGCTTATCACCTGCAAAGTGAGAGGTCGCAAGATTTAAATTATCTGACTTCCCTAATAATGGAATATTTGTTTCTTCATTGATTCTTTCTAAATCAATAGCTGATTCAGTATGATACTTACGTGAGCCAACCACGGATGAGGTTGATGAATTATCCTCTTCAGCAGTAACTCCCCAACTTCCTTGTCTTTCCTGGAAATCGGATGATTCGGACAGAACAACTTTTTTATCCGTGGAAAGTAACGCATTGTTTTGATTCTCGAAATCTTCCATTTGGGCCTCCAAATTCTTGGTCATTCTTAAAATTTCCTCAGCCTCTTCTATTTCTCCCTTGCGCCTCAAAGCAAGTGCCTTCCTTTTCAATACTAATAGTTCTCTTTGAATCTCTCCTTTGCTCCTTGAAGCTGTAGCAGCAATGCCTGAAGTGGAATCTACAGTTTGTTTAAACCTACTAGCTTCCTTAACTGGTTCTTCTTTTATGATCACGGGTTCGAATCTGTCATCCTTCCACCCTAGATCAGTAAGCATTGAATTCAATGCCGGGTCATGCATATCCTCTTCTGAAACAACCACCTCCCTTTCTTCATCAACTATTGCGTCAACTGGAGGATTGAAGAGTTCTTTCGTCATAGTAGCCTCAACTTGCACGTTAATCTTCGGAGCATCCATCTTAGCCAGTTTGTCTTCTAATGCTTTGGCCATTTTAAGAACTTCCTCTGCATCGTCAGCTTTCCCTTCACGCCTTAAAGCAAGGGCCTTTCTTTTTAAGCTCAAGAGTTCTCTCTGAATTTCAACTTTACTTTTCCTTGGTGCTTCAAAGAGGATATTTGCAGGATGCTTACTTAAAGAAGTGTCATTGATTGGAACGAAATTATTATCATCTTTGTTCGAAGGCTTGCTTGAAGAATTAGAAGGTTCGTTATTGTCATCATTCCAACCCAAGTCGCTAAGAAGTGAAAGATATGTTGGATCAGACATATCTTTCTCTGTTACATCATCTTCACTTCCTTCCTCAGGTGGCGGATTTCTACTAATATCAGCATGCGTGCGAGCTGCATGCAAGATGTTATCAGAAGTACTCATCGATGATCCTTTACGACTCGGGGCCTTATCCATCTCCATCAGCTGATGCTCAAGAGCTTCACCCTTTCGCATTTCTTCTTCTGCTTCATTCATTTTCCCTTCTCTTCTCAATGTGAGAGCCTTCTTTTTTGAACTCAAAAGCTCTCTCTGAATTATCAATCGACTTTTAGGTGCAATTGTGGAAGCAGCATTGTTAGTGGCATCGTTTCTCTCATCCAATTGAATAGATTCTGACCTATTCCCTACTGGAGTGGATTTTTGTAACATGCTTTTATTATCACCGGACCCAAAATTGTTAACATCCCTTTCTAATAACTTTGCCTTTTTCAAGATTGCCATTGCCTCTTCAGTATTACCAGCTCGCTTTTGATTAAGAGCCTCTCTTTTCAAAGACTGAATTTCACTGAGCAATGCTTCTTTGTCAAAGGTTTGAGATTTGGAAAATGTATTTTCAGGTTCAGTCCAACCTAGTGACTCCAAAGCACCAGCCAACTCAGGGTCCATCATATCCTCGTCAGTCACTTCTAAATTACCACCAAGATCATCAGAAATGCCCAAGAGATGATCAAAATCTAAACCATGCTCGCGATCATGCAGATCTGAAAATTCTTTATCATCATCCATGTCACGAATTAATGCTGATAGCTCATCATCAGAATCTTCAGCATCAGCAAGGAGTTCCTGTTCTTCCAGTTGCTTCTCTAAAATTTTAGCTCTCTTTAATTCCTCTTTGGCTTCTGCAAGCTTACCCTCACGCTTCAGCATTAGAGCCTTCTTTTTCAGAGCAAATACCTCAGTCTTGTCAATCCCGCTGCCCTTTTCTTCACCTCTCTTTGCAAAGGTTTCTCCAATTATCGATGAGAGTTCACCCTCCAAACTCAAGCCTGCTGACTTTCTATCTTCTTTTCGTAGATCCACATCAACCCAGCCTAGCTCTATAAGTTCGGAAGTAAGGTCATCCTTTTCTTTACCCATCTGAGGAAGTGACTTTGTTTTTTTGCCAGATTCTACCGAAATATCTCCATTATGCATATCAGACAGGTTCCCAGAAGGCAACAACTTCTTCCGATTCTTCCTTAACTGAATTTCCAAAGCACCAGCCTGCCTCTCAAGCTCCTTCCCTCTCTTAAAAGCTCTCAAGGCTTCCTCAGATTTCCCATCTCCTTTTAGAATTTTATACTTACTTTTTTCTGCCAAAGCTTGCTGGCGTAACTCATCAGGAGTGGTGGATCCCACATCAATACCCAAAGTATTAAGCTTCTCGTTTGATACAGTTTTGTCCACGTCTCCATCATCGTGATTGGCAAATCCTTTAGTACTTGAAGAGGATGCAATACCAACTGGTCTTTGGACACGACCTTTGTCACTTGTTGACTGCTTTCCTGATGAAAGGAGTTCCTCATTTTGACCAAGAATCTCGTTCAAAATTTCATCTTCATCTTTAGGTGCTGATTTCAAGCTCCCTGGAGAAATTGGAGTGATATTCAAAAGTATGGAACTGTGTAGTAATTAAGAAAGAAAAATGAAGGAGTGCTACTCTAACATAAAATAGCACAGGCTGAAAGTCATCATGTTTTTTTTTTAAAAAAGTAAGTACCTCTCCCAGCCCTGCGCCCCTGACGCAACTCAAACCGTGCTGCCTCTTCTAGCTTCTTACAAGGTTCACATATACGTACAGGCGAATCACCCTGTCCACGTAAAACCATTCTTTGTTGGGTACAACTGTTGCAAAACAAACCCCCACATCTTCTGCAGTGGTGCTGAAAAATAAAAGAAAATTTCCCCAAAATTAATTTGGAACAAAGGATTCAAATTGATTTTAATCAGATAATAAAAGCAAACATGGAGGATAATCTTCCAGTATTCAGCATCTCATTTTTCATATAAAAAAACATGAAACTGACAAGCATATACTATTCATTTATTGTAACCAAAGATTCCATGAAGCTTTAAACTACAAGTTTGACAAAAGAGTTAAAACTGAATAACATACAAAACACAGTGAGTTATCCAATCTAAAGGAATTGATACATGCAATTAGGGATGAAAATATGTCAGACAGACCACCCATCGAGGCTTACTTACAGATTTAACTTTAGCCAAGGTTTTTTTAAAAGTCTGTTTAGCTTAAAAAAAGGGTAAGACTTTAGGCAATCTGAAAATCTTTTAGGCCTAACAAAACAGGTCTATTCAAGTATATATAAATCGTATGGTGTAATAAAAAATTTATTATTAATTTTATTATTTTGTACATTAGGTTTTTATTATGATGTGTTAAAGTCAAATACTTACTTAACTATTTAAAGATATGTCCATTTAGCCTACATATAAAGTTGAGTGTATATGCTGATTCAGTGTATAAAGATATGTTCATTTAGCCTTATGACTTATTAAAAGAACTTGTTACAAAACAGGCTTCTAAATAGACTAAGGCCAAACCAAGCTTATAAAAAAGCCATGTCAGGTCTTTCAAAGATGCCTACATCAAGTAAATAGGTCAAGCTCAGGTGTTGAGTTTGGGATACAGCAATAAAGGTCAGGTTTAAAAGCTCAGTTTAAGTCTAACTCATTTTTTTCGACCAAAAAAATAAAAGTCTAACTCATTTCCACTCCCGTGCAATCTACAAGGACATGGTACCAAAACAGTATCACTGGAAATGGAATATTGATTCTCACTAAGTTTACATTAATTAGTAGGAAGCAAAATCTGCAATATAGGTTTGTAGCCTCCAAAGAGGAAAACAAGCAGTAAATGAACAGCTATTAGACAATAAAAATGACTTCTTAGAGTGAAGGATATTTATAAACTATTTGACTATAGTTTTGAGACCGCAGGAAATCAATCTTGATGCAAAGGCAACAAGTTAACAACCAAGCTGGGATTAAATTAGAAGCAAATTATCATCATTATTACATAGAATGTCTCTTATAATAACTATAATTAACTAATAATATTAATAATATCAATCAGCAAACCAGATCACCCCAAACAGATCCGTGGCATACTGACAAGTGACAACCATCTTTAATCATTTTTCAAGAGAGAAAAAATACAATAAACTTCATATGAAATTGACTATCCGTGCATAAAAAAATGTTAAATCATAAAGACAAACAAAATTTCAAAACACTGAAGCCATAAACTAACTAACATAATGATATACACGACAAATATTCAATTTTGAAAGAATGAATGAGTGAGAGCTTAAACGGCTTCGTGATTTCTGAAATACCCGTATATAATTAAACACTCTATAGGGGACATAAATCATGGGTTTTCTTTCTAATTGCAAAATATTATGCATTTAACAAAGGGATCATGCATGAGTTAAAATTGGGGTAACCTTGCGATTGAGGAAAGTAAACTGAGCGGAACATCCCTGGCAGTGTGAGGCATCAGCCACCCAATTATTCCCTCGCAGGGAAGGCTTTGCTGGCAACCCGATCTTCTCCAACATGTTGCCCTCTCTCTTTCTCTTCTTAAGATCGAAAACACGGAAATCGATAGAAGGTTACAAAAGTAGTGTTTTATCGCAGTGGGAAACTGATGAAATAGTAAGGAAGAGGATTATCAAAGAAGAAAAGCGGTGATGAATGATGATACTTCCTATCGCCGATGATGATGACGACGACGATGATGATCGCGAAAAACGAGTACAAGACCCTCACTCCCGGTTCTTGCCCAAATTTTTCTAGGATTTAATTATTATAATACACGGTTATTGTATAAATATTTTACAACGCCAACCAATCGGGAATTGACATATTATAATTTTTTTTACTTTTATTTATTTATCATATTTAACTTAAAGTCACCTTCATTGTGATTTCTTTTTTGTCGAGTCTAGGGTATACACCGGAGAATGCAGTGAGTGATTAATCTCCTCGCTGGATTAGGATAGTTAACCCAGGAATTTAAAGCTGCTCCGTACCTAAGGTGAAGATCAAACCTTCAACATTTGATTAAAATAATCTTATTCGTTTGATGTGATCCCACATGCATGGAGCTTGGATGAAGATCACAAAGATAAAGACCAAAAAGAGTCAACAAGAATTCAAGGGAATATACTTCAATGTG
The DNA here is from genome assembly GCA_963573325.1 of Astragalus glycyphyllos. Lineage (NCBI taxonomy): Eukaryota > Viridiplantae > Streptophyta > Magnoliopsida > Fabales > Fabaceae > Astragalus > Astragalus glycyphyllos. The sequence continues at coordinate 68,527,776 of OY754310.1, forward strand.
TTCAACCTAATCGTTAAGATAAGACCACATTGAAGGTGACCATGTAAATAATAGGGAATTTCTAGATAACCAACTCTAGTGTTTCCTATGCCTTGTATTTTCATTTAGTAGTTGTAAAGATACTTTTATTTGAGCCATGTTGGCATTGGTTAAGGGGCTATGGCCTAGTAGATTTAGTTTGTGGCCTTTGGCCTTGTTTTATGTTTCTTTTGGGCTTTAGAGTGTGGGCCTAGGATCCATTAAACCCACAATATAAATACTTGAACTCTAAATGTAATTGGTAGAACTTTGATGAATGAAATTCACTTTTACATTTTGAGCATGAGAGTGCCCTAAGACCTAAGTGAGTGGTGAGTGGCTAGTTGCTAGTGTAGGTGGAAGTTCATCATAGATTCTCCAAGGTTTCTTGAGATGAGAACCTTGAGCACACAACCTTGAGGCTAGGAGAGCTCAAGGATAGTGTTGTCCTTATCATCTTCCCAAGGAAGAAGTGGTGGACTTCCTTCTCCACTTCCATTTCTATCTCTTCCATATTTGCATTTTCTTCCCTTCAAGTAAGTGTTGTTTCATTTGTGTCTTTGATTTTGTGTTGTTGGTGTTTAGATTGTGTGAGAAAATTGTTGATTTGCTAAATTTCAAGATCCTAAACTTTAAGATCTACTTTAGATCTCATCATTTGGTATCAAGAGCTAGAAGAATTTTGGCAATTTTTTTTCTCACACTTGTTCATGTTCATGTGTTTTGTTCTTCTTGTGTCCAAAAATTGATATTGAATTCTGTTTGTTTTCGTTGTAATTTCGTGTTTCCATCTTGTTTGTTGTGAAATTTGTGGCATAAAAAACACTTGTTTCATTTCATTTGAGTTAGATTTCGTCCGTTTAGAAACTAAAAAAACCGTAACAATGTTTCAACGCAATCTCAACTTCGTTTCTGATTTTTCTTAGTTTTCTCTCGAATCTATTGACTGATTTTGTTTTCTGCTATTATTTGGAGTCTATTGCAACTGGTTTCATGAATTTTGGTTGAGTTTTGAGCAATATACCATAGTCACATAAGCCTAAACGCGTTTTTGCTCTAAAATCGCGTTTTCAGTAAGTTATTGTCCTCTTTTATGAAAATTGATGATTTATTCGTGATCCTTGTAAAATTTCGTTCAATTTAGGCACAAATTTCGTTTGATTTGATGCTGATTTGAGTGTTTTACCATTGTTGAGTTTGAAGGTTTGAAGCTTCATCTTCAACCTTCATTTCCAGAATCACTGTTTCGTAGAAGTGCTTATTTGGGTCTGAAAGTTGCACAGTTGTATTCCTTATGAAAAATTGAGTGGAATGGAGTCCAAGTTTGTCTTATTTGGTTGAGTATTGGCTGAGATAACACCCTTGCAATAAATCAAACATTCATAAGTGTTCTTGGTGTTCTTCATTTCCAGAATTTCTTTGATCCAAAATTGTTTGTTCAAAATTTCAAATTGTGTTTCTGGGTTCAATATAGCTCCTTTTTCAGTGATTCAAAAGCCAGGTAGTTTGTCTCAAAATCTAGTATTATTTGAGGCATTGAAAAAAAAAACTGAAAAATAGAAAGAAAAAAAATAGCAAAAAAAAAAAATTATTATTTTTTTTAAAAAAGGCATCAACCTAATCATGGGAGCATCAAAAAAAAAATCCAAAAATTCCACAAAAATTTCCACTGATAGTGAACGTTATTTGGATCATTGAAAATGTTTGTCAAAAGAATTTTGAGGACATTTGAACCATTTTGCCCTTGGAGTCTTATGTACTCACTTTGTTGTATTTTCTTTGGTGATTGTTACCAATCTTTTTGAGTCTCTTTTTTGTAGTTTAAATTTGTCTTTAAATACTCTATATTTGGTTTAGCTCTCTCAATTTTTGTTTGTTTTTTATTTTGGTATTTAAAATTCCTAAGTTTGTCATAGTAGTTTCTTTCCCTTTTTTGGCATTCTTTGGTGATTGGCAATACTCTCCTTGAGAATCTATAGTAATATCAACATCAAGGTTGGAAAGAGGCTTTTGAGGTTCACTCCTAAGATATCATTGGAGAATAGAGTGACTTGAGTGACCCTACTTTACTCTTGTGTGCCCAAAAAAAAAACCTTGAGTGGAGAGTATTTTTCCTAAAAAGCCTAAACACGAGTGGAGTGAAATTTGGTAAGCTAAATACACTTGTGAGGACTTATTGGTGGCTGTAAATTTTTGTTATTTTCTAACTCTTCTTGTAGGTACCACATTTCACTTGAAAGATGGATGAATGGTACAAAGGAAGCCCAATGAGACATGTTTCACCAAGAAGACATCTTTCTCCTAAGAGACGTGATTCTCCTCATGAATACTATGTAAGGAGGTATAGAAAATATAAATATGATGAGGATCAAAGGAGGTATATAAGAGATAAGTATATTGAGGAGAAAGAACATGAAAGGAGACATAGAATGAGGGATACCAATACAAACATGAAAGAAGTTTTTAGATCTAAATTTGAAAATGATAAAGCTTCGGCCATGGTGCCAAATGGTAAGGATAAAATCTCTACTTCTGTTCCTATTACTTATTCTTTGTTCCATGCAAGATGTCGTGTTGAAAATAGTGTATGTTGTTTCCAAGTGGTTGGTGAGAGTTGTTTTAATATGGCTAGCACTCGTTTAGTTACAAAACTCAACCTTCACACTTTTGATCATCCAACACCATATATGCTCAAGTTGCATAAAGATAAAGAAGAAGTTCTTGTGAATAAAAAAGTGTTTGTTAGTTTTTCTACTCATAGTTACAAAGACATAGTCTTATGTGATGTTGTACCTATAGAGACCGCCCACCTAATCCTAGGTAGGCCATGGCAACTTGATAAGAAAGCAATCTATGATGGATATGCTAACAAGTACTCTTTTAGGCATGAAAATTTGGAAATTCATCTTACTTCTCTTAGCCTTCATGAAATGCTTAAGGACCAAATTGCTTTGAAGAATAAAATAGATGAAGAAGCAAATGAAATGAATGTTAAAATCAATGAGGAGGACATAGCAACTAGGGTTGGCCGAGAGCCTCTAATGATGGAAACTTCTAAAGAGGTTCCAAAAATTGAAAGTAGGGAGGAACTTGAACCATTGTTGGGAGAGCCATCCAAACTCCCATCTTCTAATGATTTTGTTTGCTTGACCACTAATGTTAATTTTTCTTCTAGTTTGGTTGATTCCTCTTATAAGGTGAGTAAAGATGATGTTACACTTGAGGCACTTGCAAAGAATGGAGAGCCCCATATTTTCTCTATACATGAGAGTTGTAAGGTACATGAGGACAAACGCATTACAAGTGTAATTGTGGTTGGAAACTTTAATAGTGATGGTGTTTCCAAAGGTACTCCACTAAATGGTAAGACCAAGGTAATGGAGAATGTGATTAATGTTTTTAAGTTGAAAAGGTATGATATTCTCCATCTTTTCTCCATTCCTTTCTCTAGGTCTTTTTCTTTTGCTTGGAAGTTTACCATACTTTGGATTGTATTGCAACTAGTGCTTAGAATTTGCATGATTAGGCTTTTATTTGAAGTCACCCACTTCCCTTTTGATCCCGGTGGAGCCTAAGCAATTCTTGCATTAGTTTAGTTGTCTTTTATTTTCAAAATAAGTGATTTTTGTCCATCTTTGATGTAGGCTTCCAAGAGGGGGAGTTCACTTGAGGACAAGTGAAGTTTAAGAGGGGGAGAATGATGTGATCCCACATGCATGGAGCTTGGATGAAGATCACAAAGATAAAGACCAAAAAGAGTCAACAAGAATTCAAGGGAATATACTTCAATGTGTTCAACCTAATCGTTAAGATAAGACCACATTGAAGGTGACCATGTAAATAATAGGGAATTTCTAGATAACCAACTCTAGTGTTTCCTATGCCTTGTATTTTCATTTAGTAGTTGTAAAGATACTTTTATTTGAGCCATGTTGGCATTGGTTAAGGGGCTATGGCCTAGTAGATTTAGTTTGTGGCCTTTGGCCTTGTTTTATGTTTCTTTTGGACTTTAGAGTGTGGGCCTAGGATCCATTAAACCCACAATATAAATACTTGAACTCTAAGTGTAATTGGTAGAACTTTGATGAATGAAATTCACTTTTACATTTTGAGCATGAGAGTGCCCTAAGACCTAAGTGAGTGGTGAGTGGCTAGTTGCTAGTGTAGATGGAAGTTCATCATAGATTCTCCAAGGTTTCTTGAGATGAGAACCTTGAGCACACAACCTTGAGGCTAGGAGAGCTCAAGGATAGTGTTGTCCTTATCATCTTCCCAAGGAAGAAGTGGTGGACTTCCTTCTCCACTTCCATTTCTATCTCTTCCATATTTGCATTTTCTTCCCTTCAAGTAAGTGTTGTTTCATTTGTGTCTTTGATTTTGTGTTGTTGGTGTTTAGATTGTGTGAGAAAATTGTTGATTTGCTAAATTTCAAGATCCTAAACTTTAAGATCTACTTTAGATCTCATCATCGTTGATGATGTAAAAAGAAATTTACACCGTCAATATATATCAATTAAACACATATTTCAATATCCACAACATTTTATTAGCAAAATTGTTGTTGGACTTGTAATGCTCATCCCAACATCACCAAGTGAATCATCAAAATGGTATCCAGTTTAGATTTGATTGGTGGATGATTTAGTTTAATAAGTTGAAGAGTATATATTATAGGCTTAAATATGTTTTTCGTCCCTACAAATATAACTGTTTTTCAAATAAGTCCCTGTAAAATTATTTTTTTTAAATAAATCCCTGCAAAATAACTATTTTTTAAATACGTCCTTCTGTTAACTTCTGTTGTTAAAAATGCTGATGTGGCAAACGTTTATCCTTCTAGGCCTTTCCACATCATATTTTTAATTTTTATTTATTTTAAAATGCTGATGTGTTATTTCTTCATTTTCCTCATATCTATTTCTAGAAATTCCCTTCTTCTTCCATGAAAACCTTTCTTCTTCTTCTTCTTCTTCTTCCATTCCCTATCTCCCTTCACTAATTCTTTCTTCTGCCACTTCAATCATACATTAAATTAGAAACCCTAATTTATCCCAATTGATCCATCAAAAGACACTCATCTTAACGTCATTATTGTGGTTCGGTTTTCCATGGGGTCCCATAATCTATCCGCTAATCACTATCATCATTGGGTCAGATTTTCCATGGTAGCATTAGCTTATGGTGTTTTTTAACTAGCTTATAGTATATTTTTTTCACTAGTTTATAGCATTTTTCAATATGCTACTTGAAGTAACATTTGAACTTATATCTTACGATGTTTTATTTGTTCTCTCATTTTTACCCCTATTATTTTATTTAAATTCCTAATTTACTATGCATCAAATAAACTAATTCTACCCAACAACACTTAAATGAAATGATTGGAGAAGGAATGACTACTTGTAACCCAATATTTTATGTTTATTTAAATTCCTAATTTACTAGGCATCAAATGAAATGACTACTTGTGTGTTGACACTTGACATTATATATTCTAATAATGCTGATAAACAAGGAATGAGTCGTGAGATAAAGAATTATTTTAGAATTTGAAATTCATGATCACAATCCATAAATAACCCTAGATAGCTACAAGACCAAGAAAATAAACAAATATATGCCATAACCATGCTACAATAACTTCATTGGTTAACAGCTCTTTCTCCTCCCTCCCCACAAAGTCGAAGAAAAAAAATTGGTGTCTTGGCAGCAAATAATACGAGTCAAGAAAAACAAGTAAAACATGGTGATTGTAAATTGAAAATGTCATAACAAATGCTTTGCAAGTGCAACTCGCGACTGTTTTAATTCTCTCATTCAAGCTTATGAACGAGAGGAAAATAACGAAAACTGCAACCAATCCATGAAGTGCCCAGCAAATCCACAATTTGCATAAATCAAACGCTGTCTCCAAGAAACAAAGGTATCTAATGAGTCCCATCTTTCCACTACAGAGTCAATAACCATTAACAAGCCGGGAAAAGGGCATTTGCGTCCTGCCAGTGTTAAGACCCCTTTGAGCAGGAAACCTATCATTCACTTTGGAATCCGATGCAGGTTTGGAGAAGGCTTGGGCAAGTTCAACTGCTGAGGCTGCTCTACCATAGCGTGAGCCAACACCTTGAGATGAATTCGCCTGTTCTGCAGGCTTGCGCCATGTTTCTGGTGAAGGTTGCCTCTCTGAGACCTGCTGCCTATCAGTCTCCCTTGGGTTTCTCCTATTATCACCAGCACCAGCACCAGCACCAGCACCAGCACGCCAATTCCTCCTCTGTCCATTAACTCTCTCACCATCTACCCTTTGCTCCTTCCTTTCAGGTTTTCTGCCTGCTCTTTGATCAACAGCATCCTCAGTTTTTTCTCCATATCGAGTGTGGATTGGATGATCATGATGAAGTTTCTCTGGCCTTGAAATATTTTGTTCAGCCCTTCACAAAGCATAATTTATTGGCAAGCTTTCAATCAGATTCGGGTCACTGCTAAGCCAACTGGAAACACATGCAGACACAGAAAACAAGTTCTTACCTATTTGAATGCTCAACCACATCAAGATTGTTAATGACAACATCATCAACCCCTCGCTCCTTCAATACCTGAGGTGAAAATATTTTAATGGGATAAAAAAAGAACACACAAGAAACTAATCAAACTATTAAAGCATAAATCTTAAACTGCATTCAGCATAATAAATAAATGAAAGAACTTACAAGTTCTCGTGGGCGAGCTCCACCAAATAAATCATTCCTGAAACATTGGCATCAGTTGTTCGATTATTAAACGCCAATAAACTTGCTGAAAGGAGCCCATGCAATTTCATATCAAGCATTCATGAAAGATTCAAGATGAAATTAAGATGTTACAAAGTTCATCATAAACAGAGCTTAACATGCACTCTGCTTTGAATTTTCCAAAGCAGAATTTAGAGCCCTTCAAATTGGCAGGTCAGGAACACAGTAAACATGATTCAAGAGTCCCACAAATGCTAATTTGTTAGAGGTCGGGGCATGTAAAGTAGGCTTGATTGAGAAACAGCAAGGTTACATTACATGTATGTATAAAGCTTGATCTCGTATTACAACCATTATACCTCCAAAATAAGTATACATTCTGTGTTATATAACCATATCCATAATGACAACTCACAACAGCAAACATGAATCATTCCTTAGTATGACGAGAATAAAAGCAAATGCAAGATAATTGTTTTGGAATTAAAGATCTTACGATCTAGATTATGAATTGAGAATGGCACTATTTAGTAGTCTATACTCTATATCCATTCCTTACATAATTCTAAATGGTATTATGATGAGTACCAGAAGCCATCTCAATCTAAAGAACAATAAACTGTGTATTATTGAAAATATAGGTGCTGCATCAACATGATAACAGCCCTAGGAACAGAATTACAAGAGATAGTTTTAGAAAATATAGAGGAAACAGTGAAAATGGCAATCCAATTGCCAAGTTCCTGGCCCAAGCCAATCCCAATACCAGCCTCCATCTCTACTACTCTCCAACTCTATTTATTCTCTAACTTGACCTCTCTACTACTCCTCAACTTTGAACATTCAATTCCCCCACTACTACTTAATTATTAAAGACCAGTCTTATTCCCTCACTACTACTTAATTATTACTTATTAAACAAACCATTCTTATTCCACTACCTCTGATTTATTCTAGGATCCTATCAATGCTCCCCTCCTAAAAGATTCACCTTGTCCTCAAGGTGCTTTATACCAAAAACAACACTTAATAGTCTTCCACCAGTATCCCATAGTGTGAAACATGAATGCCAAGCCATGCAAGAGACTGAAGAGCTATCTCCCGGATCAAAATCTTTATCGTGGTACAAAATATCATTTGTGAGAACTAACTCAAACATCTGCCTCATAGACCCTTTTGCAACGAACCACTTTGAGAGAACACAATTCTTTAGATGATAACTCATATAGCTGGTATACTCCAAGGGGTTAGCAATTGATGATCCAAATACTGTTGGTGTCATGGTTTCATAAAGGTTTACTATAGTAATTAAAATTTTAGACACACTTTGTACACAATAGCGAATGTGAATCCCTTCTTGAGAGGCAACCCCTTTTTCGTGGTGTACATAATAGCGAATGTGAATCCCTTCTTGAGATGCAACCCCTTTTTCGTGGTCTTGAACTAGGTTTAGTACTGTTTTAATTTCTTCAACAAAGGAATTTACTAGAGCCGAAAAAACTGCACCTCCATCCATCGAAATTTGTACCACGATAAAGATTTTGGATGGATTAATAGAGTTACCATATCCCCATGTGGCTATATCATCTATAAAAAACAAAGCACAACATGATCGTATTATATCTTCACTGGATATAGATAAAGTAGGAAGCTTTAGGAGTATAAGAGAAATGTTGAGAAATTGATCTTGAATTTGTGTTGCTTCTCCAGCTCCAGAATTTATGTCTACTAACAATGTCCTTTGATGAGCCCTTTCATTTTCTATTCCTCTTGCTTTTTGCAACCACCTCTCATCATTGTTAAATTGAGCAGCCTTAATAACAGGACTATTGGGCATCTTAGAGCTCATTGAAGCACCACCATAATAACCAAATAAGCCTACAATTTGCTGGAACTTGAAAAATACCTGATGATCTTGATGTGTTCTATTTCCAAGACATTCCACCGCACCACCAGTACTGACACTCTCATCCTCTTGTTTAAAGCCACCTGGATCCCACACATGGAGAAGTGGAGACTCCACTATTGGAATATTTGTTAATTGCCTTAATGCACTGCCACATCTCCTACCAACCTCCACTAGCAACTTAATTTGCTTGACCATTCTTGATATGTGTCCAACAATAGAAGAATCATGGCCATTAGTTTTTGATTGAGTACAAATAACACATATTAAAGCATCCATTATAACAGGTCCATCATCGTTTTCAAGCTTGACTTGTAAAACAATTTCCACCTTAGGAGATGGGGAAAACCCCATCAAATTCTCCCTGGAGACTTGGAAATAGAAGTTATCATCATTTTCCGGCACATAGCTATTTGTGATTAACCACAAGGACCATCTTCGGCCAATTCTTACTGTAGCCTCAAAATAATCTTGCTGCCTCCTATACTTCGCCTCATTCTTCTGTTTAAGTGTACTAGAAAGAACATTAAAGCATAATCCCTCAAAGTTCAGACAGGAATCACCAGCCAGTAACCTTTCATCATGAGAGATCTTGGACAAAGAATAGGGAATGATAGGCTTCAACAAACACAACACAGAATGAAGAAATGACACTTGGTAGTGTGAAGATGACACAAGCACAAGCACTGAAGTAGGTGTCTCAGAAACCATGGCTTCCATGTTCTCCACTATAATAGCTTCAAGTATATAAAGGGTGATTGCTGTGACATTCTTCGCATCATAACCTTTTAAATTATCACCACCAATTGAAGAAGTGAGAGATAATGGCCTTGAGCACAACTCAAAAAAGCAACACAAAAAATCAAGCACAAGAACGGAAGAAACTCGTCTCAGTTGGAAACTAATCAGCCCCCAAAATGGCTTCCATTTGATACCATTTGGATTGTGTTCAAAATTCCTTGTCGTTCTCTCTGTTACAGTTTCAATTTGCGAAACATAATGTGGCTGACCCATTTTTCTTTCCTCCTTTATCAAAACGTGAGACATCGACTCCTCCATCGCGAACGTGGCTTGATCCGGCGGTTCTGGTGGCTCCGGTGGCCAACGATGAAGGTCTTCGGTAACCTTTTTCTTCTCTTTCCTGTTACACATCTCGACCCATAGAGAGAGCAACATTTCACTTAGACCCTGAACTGATTTCCACTCAACCATGGTCACACGATAGTTCGGCGGCAGCGGTGACTCCGATCCCGGTGATGGCAGCAATTCCGGTGGCGACTTCGGCGACAACGGTGATTCCGGCAGAGGTGGTTCCTTGTCAGATGCAAGGTCCTCTCCTTCTTCTCCCCAATCGGTCCCTTCTTTCCCAACCATTCCCTCGTGCATTACAGGTTTCACAACCTCTTCCAATTCCTGGAATTTCAGATCTGCCTTGAACTCTTCATTCTGTCCCTCCTCTTCTGGTTCTTTCTCAGCTTCTTTTCTTGTTGCTCTTGATTTTGCAGTAACATAGAATTGTTGCAACCACTGCAATTTCATATCTAGATAGATCTCATAATCCTTCTCTGAGAGTTCTTCGCTTCTTCTCCTTCTACACGGAGCATGATCACGACGGGATCGATGTCTGTCTCCTTTCGTTCTTCTTTTCCAGAGTTGCTTGATTTCTTCAAGCTGTGACAACCATTCTGGTTTACTGTGAACTGATGGTTCTTCCCTAAATTCCATGGCAGCATTCCTTTGAGCACTCAGGATCGAGTGCTCTGATACCACTTGATGAGTACCAGAAGCCATCTCAATCTAAAGAACAATAAACTGTGTATTATTGAAAATATAGGTGCTGCATCAACATGATAACAGCCCTAGGAACAGAATTACAAGAGATAGTTTTAGAAAATATAGAGGAAACAGTGAAAATGGCAATCCAATTGCCAAGTTCCTGGCCCAAGCCAATCCCAATACCAGCCTCCATCTCTACTACTCTCCAACTCTATTTATTCTCTAACTTGACCTCTCTACTACTCCTCAACTTTGAACATTCAATTCCCCCACTACTACTTAATTATTAAAGACCAGTCTTATTCCCTCACTACTACTTAATTATTACTTATTAAACAAACCATTCTTATTCCACTACCTCTGATTTATTCTAGGATCCTATCATATTATAAACCTTAAATATAAGCCTAGTCTTCCTTGTTGCAAAATTTTTACAATGTACAAAATTACTAATTTGAAAAGGGGATATATATATATATATATATATATATATATATATATATTCATTACAAGTCTTTTTTAGAATTGTCACATGGCCCTAGCAAAGTGACTTTAATGTCCACAAGATTTTTTGGTTTAATAAATGGTAGATTAGCTAGCATTTTTCAAACTTAGCTACTATTAAGTTAACGAGCAATGATGGTTGGTACGAGGGGTTTTCGGTAAGAATCGTCAGAATAACACAACAAACTGTGTTTTGTTTTTCTTAAAATAAATAAAAAAATGAAAAAAAGCTGAAATCACACAACACTCACCGCATCACAAATCAATCCAACGTTGGCTATTCTTCGTATGTTTCGTTTTCGTACTTCTGATCATTTTCCTAAGTTAACTCCTTGGAATTACTTTTATGCATCTTAAATACGAGACGAATTATAAGTAGTTATAGTTCTATATAAAAGTAATTCCAAGGAGTTAACTTAATAGTAGCTAAATTTGAAAAATGCTAGCTAATCTACCCTTTATTCAACCAAAAAATCTTGTGGACATTAAAGTCACTTTGCTAGGGCCATGTGACCAATCTAAAAAAGACTTGTAATCAATTAACCAGTTTTCCTCCTTTGTCTGACATTCCTATTTTCGTTCCATGATTCCATCAATTGTGGAATTTAGTGGGCACGCAGCTATTCCTGCAAATGCAATTCATAGTCTTTAAAATTAACAAAACTATAGTGAACCTTCCAGTACTTTCCATAATTCCAACTCAGTGGATGCCAAGAATCCCAACACACAAAAATGAGGGTTTTGCAACACACATAATCCCCTTTTTGTTATTTTAAATAGAATTTGAAATTGTTTTAGAAACTATAATAACTTGTCCTTTCTTATGTGTTTTAGCAGTATTAGTGTGTCTACCTGTGTAGTATGTGTTGCAGTATCACTATTTAGACAAATGATTTTATGTGAAACACCCACAGACCTGAATAACCAAACAGTAGGGTAGATGACCTGACCATACACGGGAGGGATGAGTGTACAATAGTTACCACAATCCAGTAAAACCATGTAATCATTCATGAATCATGACTTTCATGCTAAATTAATTTGTAAAGTTTAGCTTTCTGCAAGTGTTGGGAAATTGGGATCACATATTCCCCCATCCTTCTTGATCATTCTTAAAAGCAAATATTGAAGTTATAGTGGAAGAGAATCTCCTTTCTCGTTAAGATCACATGGAACTTCTTACTCACATGACACAAGTATTCTTTATCTTTACCCTGTCAGGGACCAGAAAAGCTGAGCATATGTGTTTCATCTAAATTGAGTAATTTCAGTGTATTGTGAGTATTTGGATCAGGGTTTGAGTGATAGCAGTCACTCTTTGTAATTTTTATTAATCATAGTGAATTTTCTATATCTTTACTTTAGCCTGTGAAAGTAGCCCTACGGCTACAATTCCCTGTTGGTTGAACCAGCTAGCAATATTTAAAGGACAACACATAAAGCATCCACCACCAAATAAAAAAATAGCAGTGTTAAAAACTCCTCAACTTAAGGTCTCATGCAACTCACCTGCCTCTTTCATTGGTTCCTTCTGACTGTTCAGGAAGTGGAGCTTTAGGCTTCAAATTCAGCTTCGGGCGCTGTCCCAGATCCTTCCCACCCTCAGTTCCTGTTGATACAGGCTTCACAAGATCGGCATGGCAATGTGGCTGATAAACAGTTCCAACATGGCTAGAGTCAATAACTTGACGATACCCCTGTCAAGGAGCAAATAAAAGAGTTCATATATAGTGAATAAAAGAATACATAAAAACTGAACCCCCAATACCCTCAGCCAAACAAATATTCTGCTGATGAATGGACTTCATAAGTCGAACATGTGAATACCTGTGCATGGTCTATAACAGAAGGTTCTGAATTTTCTAGTGGTTTTGTTCTTGGTAGCAACTTCAGTTTTGGTCGCTCACTCGGTTCAGAAGGTACAGGGTGCTGCAATTCAGACCCAACAAGCTTGGCATCAGTTCGAGCAGGCTGTGCCCCATCAGAGTAATGAGATGCACTTCTAGGTCGCACATCAGAATACTTGGAAACCCCAGACCTTTCATGATCAAGTAACCCATTCCTACCGCCTTGCTTCTGGTTATCAAAACCTAAACCCCTTTCAGCATGTCTTGCAAGCATTTCATCAGAATATTCCTTTTCACTAACTATACCCATCCTATTGTAAGCACCATTGCCATTAATACTGGCACGTGGTCTACTCTCGATTTCAGAAGGTCTAATCACCTCAGCCTCTGTCTGATAATGGACTGCCTTTGACTGCCATCTACCAGATGACACCGTATCAAGAGCACTTGCATGAGCCAACTTGGAAACAGCATTAGCACTAGACCAAGCAGATTGCTCCAGCTCAACAGCACCTGCCACCTCCTTCCTCATTGACCACACATTTGGATAACCACCACCAGCAGCTCCCTGCTCCTTACTAATTCCTAAACTCTGGGAATTCATTCCCACTTGAACTGCCTCGGTAAGCCTTGCAGAGTATGAATTAACAGTCCCAACAGGGGACTGAGGCAGTAGAGCCACTTGTCTGCCGAATGAACTCCCTCCTAATCCATACTCAGGCTTCACCTCAACACGAGGAGGAGCACGGAAGCTCTCATCACTGATTGTTCTCCGTGGGACCGAAATACCATCTAACGGCTTTCTCTCATCCTCATCAAAATTCCTGCCAATAGGGGCAGAGTGTGGGAGAAATGGGATTTTGTCATCGAATTGCCTAGTTGCCGGTGACGTGTGTGGCCGAGACCAGTGATCTGGCCGCCCCATTGGAGTTCCCCATGTTGCAGGCCGGTCATAACCAGGACGATCTGAAGGCCTCACAGTTCTGTAGAAAAAACAAAAAAAGAAAAAAGAAATAATAAAATACCACATTGGATTAACATAATAAGATCCATCAATGAAAATAACTCATCACAACAAAAGCATAGAAAAACCACGCACAATTAGAAGCCATAGATCTAATTTCTATCTCAAATACATTATTTTTTTTCTTCGAACGACTAACACGTGAATAAGGGTATCAATTTGGGAATAAACGAAGATAAATCAAATTAAGCGAAAAGATTAGAAATTGTATGATTGGGATTAAAAAAACGAAAGGGGCAATAAAAAAGGAAATACTTACACGCCAGGAGCAGAAGGAAGAGGGAGATCAGAGGGTATAGAGCCGCCATGGAAGTCCTTCAGCGTCATGGTATTGCCGCTAACCTTCTTCTTCGACATTCTCCCCCTTCCCCTTTCTCACAGAATAAAAAAAAAGAAAAAAAATTAAAAAAGAATCGTTACTGAAACTAAATTTCAGGCTCTTTATAGTTAGGTTAGGAATCTGTAAAGCGAAGGAGACTGAGGAGAGAGAGAAAGCCCGCGGTAGGTAGAGAAAACGATGAACTATGAGAAGAGAAACGCGAGTTTCGATTGGTAATGGAACAAGAAAGAAAGAAAGAAAGTGAAGAGGAGTGTGCGCGAGAGAGAGAAATTGTGAATGATATTTGGTTTTTGTTGTGTGCAATTTTCCTTTTTTGGGGGGACGGATTGCGTGCGCTATGGCTTATTATTAGGATTGTCTATAGGATGTTACCACGTATAGGTACATGACTTCGTCGTCGTTGGATGGAACTGAAAATCCTGGATATTTTTTTTTTGAAAATAAAATCCTAGATAGACTAATTGATATAATACATTTTATAGCACTTCTAATGTTAAAAGTCACGAGAGACTAAAAATATAGACTAAAAATATAGACTTAACTGATATGATACATTTTATAATTTAATATTAGTTTTAAAAATTAATATTAATTTTTTAAAAATGTTAGATGATATCATGCATTTTATAATTTAATACTACAACTTTTAAAAATATTTTATTACATGGATAAATGTGGACAAAATTTCTTATCTAGCTAGTTTCAAACTCAACTCTCTCTCTCTCTCTACTATAGAATTTTAACTATATAAGCATGAAGGCAGAAAATAATAGTCCTTCAATTTAGACAACTTATCTTATTACTACTGTACTTTCTTTCTTTTCGCTCCATAAAAAAGAGCCTTTAATTTGTATTAGATATTAATTAATAAAAATATAACAAGGCACCATCACCATTAAAATCCCATATTAAATAGTAATTACCAAACAACCAATGAAGAAATTAATTCTCATCAACAGAGGGAAGAGGCCAACATTTTAAGGGATATTATGTGTGTATTAAGTCCGATTCGTGGTAAGGAGGATAGTTGGAAGTGGATTGTTGACCCTAACAAATCATTCACGGTGAATTCTTGTTAGGCTTAAATACTTTTCACCCCCCTGCAAAATTACCTGATATTCATTTACCCCCTGCAAAATTTTTTTTTGCGAAACAAACCTTGCAAAATATAACATTATCCAGTTACTTCCTACAAATGTTGCCACTATCCATTTACCCCCCCAGTTTGAGGGGGGTAACTGGATAATTTTATATTTTGCAGGGTGTTTTTGGAAGCGGGGGGTGAATGGATATCAGGTAATTTTGCAGGGGGTGACAAGTATTTAAGCCTTCTTGTTATTACTATATTTTGCAGAAAATTAAAGTAGCTGGTGCTGGAATTTTAGCTGCTGAAACAGGTGCTACTGAGGTGATTTTACCAGCCAGAGATTCGGTGTTCGCGTCTGATGCTGATAATCTCCAGCAATCGTACGTGACTGGGACAAATTTGAGGGATTTTCTCACTGTTCTTCCACGGGATCAAGCTGTAGCCAGGCCAATTTTGGCCTCTGCTGATGGTTCACATCAAGTGCTATCAGCGTTTGTGAATGCTGAGTCTGTACCAAGGTTGGTCGGATCTGAGACAGAGACGTCTATAGGTAATGTTGATTCCATGTTTTTTAATTCCATTTGGAAGACCAAAATACCTTCAAAGATTAACATTTTTGGGTGGAGAATCTTTACAAATAGTCTTCCAACGCGTGCTCTGTTAGTTCGTCGCCACATTATTTCGGATGAGGGAGCTGCTTGTGTTTTTTGTGGCCATCAACGAGAAGATTCGATGCACCTTTTTACCGCTTGTTCACTCGCTGTACGAGTCTGGGATAAGGTGGCTGTTTGGCTCGGTATAGAATACAACCCAGGTACAAGTATGGTGGTTCATTATCAATCTTTTGGATCCAATTTTTCAGGCAAACAAATGCAAAAATCAAGATATATCATATGGTTTGCTACTTGCTGGACCATCTGGATTGCAAGAAATAATTTGTTCTTTTTTTTAGATAGGCAAAGTGGTTAGTAATTAGTGTGTTAATTGTTAGAGGGGAGGGAGGAGCGGGGTTCGAACCCCGTACGCCTACATTTTTCCACCAACGATATCCCTTTCACTCAACCATGTGAGCTACCATTCTAGCAATGGTTTATATATATGGTGGGTAGTTTGTCGCATTATTCGATTACGTCTTGGTGGCACATCTAGTGCCTGTTTTAATACATCAATTACTTATTAAAAAAAAACAACCGTAAATATATATCACCCCAAAATTGTTAAAGGAACCGTATTTTTTCTGAACCGTAAATATATATCACCCCAAAATTGTTAAAGGATTTAGTTAATGAATTGAGCAATAAAAAATATCTGTAGCAATACAATTTTAGCAAATATTTATTAACTTTAATAAAAAATCACTTTTTTGGTCAAAAAATAAAAATAAAAATTCACTTTTAGCAAACATTTATTATTTTTAAAGCCTTTTAAAAAAAATTCTTTTTCTTTTGATTCGTTACAAATCGTCACTTGAATCCGCTTCTTATATATTTTGGATCTCTCACCTCACCACCCTTAACCATGGAGTAGAAGAATCAACTGCATTTCTCTCATTCATCCTCATTTATTTACGGTTCTTCTCTATCTATTCTTTGAGGCTTTCATTATTGTTTCAACTTAAACTACTTGTCATTATTTACTGTTCAGTGTCACTTTCATTCATCGAACGTTCTCTTTGTTTTGTATTGCATTGTAAAGGGTCTTAGAGAAAATGTTCTTTCCTGCTTTTCAAGCAAACGAATGGATTAGTTTGTAAAATGCATCGTTTTTGTTTAATTTTATTCTTTCTTGCTTTCTTTTTAGTTGCTGGGACTTTGTGTTTCAATTATCTTTTTATGTATGTGTGCCATTTCTTTTTCTTTATCTTTTAGTCTTTTTGCATGTATATCATAATTCACAAAATTTGATTGCTGCTTATATTTGTTGAATTCATTTTTCATTTTACACAATTGTATGGTGATTGATAAGATTTGAATCGTTTGAGTGGATGATGAACCTTTCAGTTAAAGCAAGAAAAATATTTAGCTGATTAAGAAATAATAATTATTTGAAAAGCAACTCTTGATACAATTACATGTAGCAGTTAAATTTCCCTTCATATTTGTTGACAGTAACAATGCTTGATTTGTATTACGTTTTCATGTTATGTAGCAAGATGTAGAGATATGTGGCTCTTATTAGTTTTCTGAAGTTTTTGTATGTACATTTTCAGGTATATATACATGGGCAGATTCTAAAGTAGTTAGAATATATTCTCAGTTTTCATGAGATGAGCAAGACTCCGTTAATTTTAGTTACAGGAATTTGCATAGGCTTTGTGATTGGAGTGTGTTTGGCATTTTCAATTTTACTCACCTTCAGGTGTGGAAGGAAGCGTACAAAGGTGGATAAGAGCAGTTCTCAAAGAACAGTGACCATTCCAATTAATGTCAAAGGGGTTGAATCCAGAACAACACTATCAGACTCTAATTTGGCTTTTGAGTCACCAAGAACATCTGAATGGAGTAACACGCCGTTATGGTTGGAAGGACTTAGGAGGAAGAATGTAGTTTCAGCATGTGGAATTCCAAAGTATTCTTATAAGTATGTTCATTTTCATTGCACAGTTGTTTCCTGAACCCTACTGTTATCTGTTTGTGTTGTAACCTAATGACTCCTTTTCCAGCGATATACAAAAGGTTACTTCTAATTTCACAACCATCATAGGCCATGGAGCATTTGGTCCTGTTTACAAAGCACAGATGTCTACAGGTGAAACAGTTGCAGTTAAAGTTCTTTGTACTAATTCAAGACAAGGAGAACAGGAATTTTTAACTGAGGTAATAAGTAATAACTATGTTATGCTTAAGTTTCTATCAATGTATCTGCATCTACATGTCCATGTATGTAATTTCTTTGAAAGTATGCTTATGTAGTGAATGCACAAACACCTTTTCTGTATGTCAGTATTGCTTAGCCTTCAAATAGGATAATCTGCAGTGTCAATGTCAGTAATGAATTAGGAAATAATGTGATTTAGACTCTCTCAGACGTTGCTTTCTGGTTAGCAGGTCATATTACTTGGAAGATTACATCACAAAAACCTTGTGGGTTTGGTGGGATATGTTGCAGAAAGAGGACACCATATGCTCCTTTACATTTACATGATCAACGGCAGTCTAGCTTCTCGTTTGTATGGTTAGAAAGAGTGCAACTCTTGTCATTACCACTTTTGCCTAACAGATTTTCATATTTTAAATAAGACCTATGAAGAACTTTTACTTGAACTCATGTTATCCCTTTTGCTTACCTTGTGTTTATGATCTAGGCAAAAATAGCGAGCCATTGAACTGGGATTCGAGACTAAGCATAGCACTAGATGTTGCAAGGGGACTGGAATATCTACATTATGGGGTATATAGTATACTAAAACCTTGTTTGTTAAGTTAGTAAACTTACACATGAAGAGCAAATAATATGTTTACTTTTGGTTTCTTCTTATTCTTAACAAGCAACTCATCGCAGGCTGCTCCACCTGTTGTGCACCGTGACATAAAGTCCTCCAACATATTGTTGGACAAGTTTATGAGAGCCAAGGTAACCTTTGAATTTAGTTCACATAAAGATGACATGAACAGTGTTAAATGTCAGAGATGATTAAACCTTTGAATTTTACTGGCCAGGTCACTGATTTTGGGCTTTCCAGACCAGAGATGATTAAACCTCGTATGTCAAATGTGAGAGGAACTTTCGGATATCTTGATCCTGAGTATATGTCTACAAGAACCTTCACTAAGAAAAGTGATGTTTATAGTTTTGGTGTGCTACTGTTTGAGCTTATTACTGGCAGGAATCCACAACAAGGGCTCATGGAATATGTAAAACTAGTAAGAACAGTGTCTTCCTATGAACTTCTATGAGTGCACTTGCACTATTGTTCATTCAAGAAATACATATTATTATGGAGTTTAATAACTATATATATATACCAACAATGTAAATATGTTTTACACATATGTCTCATATGATATGCCACAGTTGCCACACCACAGCAAAATATGATATGGCAAAATGGTTAAATATGATTGTAAATTTGTGTAGAACATGTTTACACTGTCAATGGATAGTTATTAAATTCATTAACCGTTAGTATAACCTTTAAATATTTGTAAGGTAACAATATTTCTTTCTGGTTGTGGTTAGGCAACCATGGATAGTGAGGGCACGATAGGATGGGAAGAAATTGCAGATTCACAATTGAATGGAAACTATGATGTAAATAAGCTTAATGGCATGGCTTCACTTGCATTCAAATGTGTCAATGGAGTCTCCAAATTTCGACCTTCAATGAGGGACATTGTTCAAACATTATCTCAGTTTTTTAAGAAGCGCAGTAGAAATTCTAGCCGAGCATCTCCTACTGCATTAAAGGATATGTCCTTTGAAGTGAATCCGCCAGAAACTCACAACTTCTCATCTATCGAGCGTTCAAAGGTTCTGCGCAGATTGCATAGTCGATAATCATTGGAGTCTGTGGGTGTTCATGGATGTTTATATATCTTCTTTTAATTTTGTTTACTTGCTTAACAATTTAACTTTACCTTCTGGAGGGATTGTGCTCTCCTTTTAAATAAGTCGCAATATCATAGCATATATTAGAGAGATTTAATAAGGTGGCAATACACTAGGGGATTCACAGAGATGAACATACTGTTCCCTCTATATTTATTCACTTAATTTCACTCTGAACTTCACTGATACATAACAAAAGTAGAGTTTGCTAAAGCATTGAAATTATCGAAGTTTAGTTCTTCAGGGCACCCTTAGTCTTCAAGTAATCGACAGTTTGATCAAAAGTTTCTTCAATACCATACTTGAAACTGAACCCTTCTTTGATAAGTTTCTCAGATGAGAGTGTCAACTTTGCCTTGGTGGGGCAATCATCAAATCTGCAATTAGAAAATGATATATAATTGGAAACATGTTTCAAGTTTCAACTACATTTCACACCAAATGGATGATTAGAAGCTTACTCAGTTGCAATTTTATACTGAGGGAATCGCTTGCTGAGAAACTTAGCAAGCTCAGGAACACTAGTATTGTGAGCACAACAAATGTATCTTCCAGAAGCCAATTCTTTCTCCGCCACAAATATATGTGCTCGGCAAACATCCTCGACATGAGCTATGGATATTGAACCTGCCAGCAGCTGCATTCCCTTCAAAGCATTTATCAGGAAATCATTGCCTGCATGCAACATATATACAAAAAGTGAGATTTAAACATTTGTGAATCACTGAAGTATTTGGAGTGGTTTAGAAGTTCTTAAACCATTGAATTTGGTTGCTTTGAACCTGTTATAAGGGACGTAGCTAAGCCAACACTAGATGGAATATCTGGAGTGAGAGAAGGACCAGTTGTTAGAGTAGGTATCACAGTGATTAGATCAATGTCATTTTCTTCAGCAAATTTCCATGCAGCCTTCTCAGCTAGTGCTTTTGAGGCTGGATACCCCTGAAAATTTGGATGAACTTTACTTCAGAATTATCCAATGAGTTTATCATTTCCAATTATAAACGACTGTGAGACAAAAAACGTTTTAAGAACTGAACTGAACCGCCTAGTTCAAACAGCAACTGACAATGTGTATAGTTCGATTATTTGATAATTCGGTTTCCCGTTCATGTCAGTTCAAGCGGTTTAAAGCAGTTGAATCAAATGTCACCTCAGTTCAATCTCTAGTTCGATTCTTAAAACATAGGAAGCAAGACAATGTAAAGATCCTAAGTTCTGAAAAAGATTTGATTTTTACCCAAGTGGGTGGCTTTGCAGTGTTCAAGAACTCAACATCAGACCAGTTGCTTTCATTCATAACCAAACCAGTTCCTTTGAGTTCGTTTATTGTCACGGCAGCTGCTGAAGATGTTAAGATAACTCGTTTAACTTCTTTTGCTCTTGCACATGCTTTCAACACATTCAATACACCTTTGATTGCAGGCTTGATCATGTCATTCTGAATAGTAACGCCACAAGAATTTTCATATTAACGATTTTTTTTCCACACACAACATGCATGCACACACTAAAAATTAACTTTAAAATGCAGTTTCTAGTTTAGTGTTAAATCTACCTCAGGATCTTCAGAAGCAAAGTTCACAGGTGTAGCAAGTTGGAAGACGAGTTCACAGCCAGCTATGGGGGCATCAAAATCTTTTTCAACTGTTAATTCTGCTCTCATTATGTTTAACTCACCCAAACTTTGCAATGCCACGAGGTGAGATATTTTTTTGTGATTATCTGCGCAGAACACCAAAACCAAAACTTATGTTATGTTTATTTATAGCAAAATCTTATCTGGATTCTCTCTCTATTTTTCAATGCAACATGAGGAGGGTGATAGTAGGCCTACTACTTGTTATTTTGAGGCAAGGCAACCAACAGTCTTCATGTGCATTTTAAGGGGTAGGTACTAAAGACAATATATCTCACCATACATCCATCCATACATACATATTAGAATTAGAAAGATGGTGGTACTTTGGCCCATACAATTTTTTATTTTTGTAAAAATGATGCATGACATCTTACTTCAATAAAACTTTTTTTTTACAAATATTTCAATAAATTTTACATGGATATCTAATCAAAATTCAACGCATTGATGTTTGTTGAGATATTTTAAAAAAATATATATTATAAGTGACATAATATCCTATTAGATGACTCTAGGGACATTAAAAATTACCTATACTCACATACGTAACGTTTTTATTGACAATCAAAAACTGTGACTAAAACACTAGACAATATGTAAAAGATATAGTGACAGTTAAAAAATTATGAGTGAAGATACTGGTTACTAGGTAAATTATTTACCCACTAACAAATTGTGTTGTTATTAGTTGTGTATAGTGCACCAGAGGGGTGGCTATGGATAATTGCAAGTCTATCTTTACCTACAGATGTTTGATGTTTAGTGACAAATTTTGTCTGTAGATAAATCAAATTTTTAGTAGTGCTTCGATTTTGGGTGGCCTAGGCAAAATAAGAAAATATTGCTCTCAAAAATATTTAAATTTTTTGGTCAAAAAAATATTTTAATTTATTTTTCATCTTCTATTCTTTGTTTCAAAATCATGAATAATTCATTTATAATCAAAGTTCTTTAGGTAACATTTTTTTTTGGTGAAAATTTAGGTAACATTATTGATAGAAATCAAAGTAAAAATATTTAATATTTTTGTCATACTTTATTTTTGGTGGTGATATTTGTGACTATTAATGGTATAGTTTTTAATTCTTTAAATAGAGTATCACCATCAAAATCACATGAATTATTATGCTTTTGGTAAATTTCAAAAGAATTCAACATAATTTCAAATTATTACTTCTTTTCACTATTCATTCATTGATTCAAATGTCAATACAAATTCAATACAAATTCATCATTGCTAAAAACACAAATAATGAATCCACGAACAAACTCACAACATCCAAGTTAATAGGCTAAAACAGCGTAATGCCTACAAATGTGACAAAATAGACGTCACTGGAGTATCCATGCTTCCGGATCTGTAACTTTGAGGCCCTAGTTATTAGTTAATCTGAAATCGATTGAAGTTGATCGGTTGATATGAACCAAAAGAACATCGCAACAAGACAGGAAATCAAACATGTCGCACCAAGATGACAAACAACAATAACACCGCACTCAGACAAAGAACCAAAAAAAAAATACGAAATAAAATGTAGATCGATGTGGTAACTACTTATTTAGATTAAAAAAAAGCAGAAAAAAAATAGATGGATGATTTCTGGCCAAAAAATGACCTAAAACAACTCCCTTCTAGTAGGGGAAGAAAGAAGCAAAGAGCAGAGGGAAAGTTGAGAAACGTGGCTAGGATTTCAAAACCATTACTTTTGTAATTTCAAATCATTACTAAAAAATGATCTAAGATAATTTATATAATTTCAATTGCAACATAATTTCAAGATTTTTTTCAATGTCTATTTTTTTACCGTGTTATATATTGATGCACAGTATCATCGATGATTAATCAATGTGGGGGAACTTGGATAGCCACGTGTATTGGTTTTGCCGGTCCGTATGGTTTTTCCCATTCAATAAAGATTTGTCACACCAAGACTCAAATTCAAGACCTTAAAATGAGATTCGAACTCGTACAAACTTTTGTTGGTTATTTCAACGTCAATGAGAATATTTTTTGTAACTAAAAAAAATTGGGTGGTCGCCACATCCCCGCCCGTGCCCAAAGGTATATTTACATCTAAAATATATTTTTACCAATGAATTTGCTTGCAGTTTAATACTTACATAAGTTTTTTTTAAGATTTTGGTTGAACGTCAACTAAAATAGGGCAGTTTTTATCAGCTAAATATGTAATGTCTTACCTTTAAATAAATAAACACAGATAGTTATACACATTATCAACAATAAAAAAAACAGTTATAGAATTTTTTTGACAATAAGCACAGTTATACAATGACAATTGACAAATATATATTTGTTGTTAAAAAAAATTGACAAGTATATATTTAGGGAAAGAGAGAGACCTGGGTCTCTAACAGTGGTATTGACAGCATAACCCTTTTGAAGCAACTGCTTAATCAGCAAAGACGCCATGAACCCAGTGCCACCGATCACACAAGCCTTTTTCTTTCCCATTTCCTTGATACTCGTCATTTTTTTACACACTTTGAAACTTACCACCTTGTAAGTTATTATGGCCAATATGGGAAGAAGCAGAGTTGTTTGGTTCTTAAATAACAATAGTGGTTCAGTTACTTGAACAAACTGTTTCACTTTAGTGCTTAAAATTTAAGTGAGCACGTGATGCTGTTTCTCCACCTGCGACTCAACATCAACAAGTCTTTGCAACTTTTGCCTTTCATTTTTGTTCTTTTGCTATTTCTTTCATAGTACATACATTCCAATAAATTAAAATACCACACCCCTTAAAATGATACGTCATTCCTTCCTACCACTTAATCACTCGGTCGTAGTTAAACAGAAGTTATATATAAATTGGAAATCAAAAAGAGATGCTAATTGACGAGTTCAATCGGCTAGCTTATTGTTCGTCGTAACTGTTTTTTACTACTAATTTATGTTTTACGTTTATAATGTTTTTTCAGATGTTTCTTGAATTAGCGTTTGACCTTATAACTTACCTTGTTTATTTTTACTCTTGTCACTTCAATAAAATTTTCCATTTATTTTCAAGTAAATGAATATTCACTATCACTTTTAAGTATTAATTACAAACGTCTATTTATCTAGTTTTATATTTATAAACAAGTTCATCCATTAATTTTATCAAATACTTTAAATTTATTTTGTTAACTTATTGATTATCAGGTCATTTGCTATAAGCTAACTTATCTGCAATATTTAACACTACTAGTATTTTTGCAGTTTCCTACGGATTCAGGTTCTCAGGTAAAACCTTTGTGATTAATAATTTCCTGCAGATTTCAAGCAGTAAAATTCTCAGCAAAATTTCACAGCAAAACTCGCCGGAGTTTCCTCAACAATATCCCCATCAACTTTTAGTGCAATCATCTTCTTGCAAATCAAGGGTAACTTTGCCATTTTTACTCTATTTGTTATGTCTATGTGTAAACTCCTTTATGTGCAAATAGTTCTTTTTGCCAAATAGTCTCGCCAAATTTTAAATAATTTTGAGTACAACACTATATAATATTTAGGGTTGTCCTTCATACGGTGCATAGTAAAAAATATAAGTTTTATGTTAAAATAAAATTATGTTTAAATATATTCTCTTTACAAAGTTAAATATTGATGTTACTCTATGCAAAATATTTTAAAACAAACTCTTAATAACCCAAGAGCACATGGATGAGATGGTTGGGGTCTCTTTTAGCTTAACCAGGGTCCTGAGTTCGAATATATAATATCAAATTTCATTTTAAAAGTTGTATTAATATAAAATTTGTATGAAAATGTTCATGTAAAATAAGTTAAATAATAATGTCACTTCATGTAATATAATCAAGTTCTATTGGGAATGCATAAATTTTGTATAATTCTATAATTGAGTGCATTAAAATTAATACCAAAATGTTGTTCAAAAGTAATACACAATATTACTTGGTAATATTTGTTGAGTATATAAACACTCGATGCTGAATTAAAAAAAAAGCTTAAGAACACTCTCAATTGACTAAAAAGTGGGGGCTCAAAATGATTTTTTGGACATATAGGACCAGTTGGACATCCGGTGCTTCTGCATCTTGAGAATTTTTTTCATTTTTATTTTTTTCTCCCTTACCTGTTCCATCATTCTCATAAGGTTCTGTAAGATCTTTCCCATTTCTGAGAGAGATAGCTTTCACCTGTTCCTTACCTGGCCTTTGAGATGGAGTTGCTTCTGTATTTGATGGTAGTGTACCTGTTGGTCTTTGATACAGAGCAGTTGCTAACTGACCTACTTGATTCTCCAGATTTTTAATTGAAGCTTCATGGGCTTGCCTAGCTGTTCTAGTTTCACTAATGAAAGATTTAAGCAAACCTTCTAAGGAGTTATCAGTAGCAGGTTGTTGTTGTTGTGGCCTTTGGTAGTTCTGAGATTGAAATCCTGGTGGAAGGGTTGGTGCAGTTGCACTAGGTGCAGGTGCACTAGTATTGCTCCATCTGAAGTTTGGATGGTCCTTCCAACCAGCATTATAGGTATTGGAGTAAGGGTTGTTATTCCTATTATAACTTACATAATTTACAGAGACAGGGTTGCTAGGGCACTCCTCATAAAGGTGACCTCCTCCACAATAAACACAACTTATAGCTCCTGGAGGGGCTTGTTCTATTGCTGCTGCAGTGTTCTCTACTGGTGCAGCTGCACTTGATGCAGTTGCACTGGTTGTGGTGAAGTTTTTGAACATGTTTGCTAGCGAGGCTACTTGAGCAGATAGGGCTGATATTTCACTAATTTCATGTACCCCTGATGATTTCTTTTGGGCACTTACCCTCTCAGTAGGCCAACTAGAACTATTAGTAGCAATTCTATCAATCAATTCACATGCTTCATTATAAAACAGATTTAACAAAACATCACCAGATGATGCATCAAGCATTATTCTAGTTTGTGGTTCCAAACCATTATAAAATGTTTCCATTTGAATAATGACTGGAAGACCATGGTGTGGACATTTTCTTAAAAGTTCTTTCCATCTTTCCCATGCTTCAAACAATGATTCAAATTCTTTTTGTCTAAAAGATATAATATCATTTCTCATTCTGGCATTTTTTATGGGTGGAAAATATTTTGACAAAAACTTTTCAGCCATTTCATTCCATGTATGAATAGAATTATGCTCCAATGAGTTTAACCATGATTTAGCCTTATCTTTCAAAGAATATGGAAATAGCTTAAGTCTAAATGCATCTTCACTAACACCAGGAATGATAAAGTTACTACATATTTCTAAAAACTGTTTTAAATGCTCATGGGGATCCTCATGAAGAAATCCACCAAATTGACCAATTGTTTGCAGCATTTGAAACATCATGGGAAATTCAAAATGGACAGCCTCTATGTGGTGTCTTGCTATGCTTGTTTGCATGTTTTGATGATCAAACATCGCACAATCTCTCATAGGTCTATCTCTATCATTAATCATACCTATTGGATGATGAATTGATTTCTGTGATCTGCTTGAACTTCTGGTTGTGATCCAGGACCAACTCTGATTGAGGGTGGTCTTGAGCCTTCTCCTTCACCTTGTTGAGACATGGTATTGCTGCAACTTTGAAGTCTTTGTTTCTGGAGTCTTCGCAACCTTCTAAACTGTCTTTCTATTTTTGGATTAAGTTCAAATTCTAGTGATCTATCCCTGGGCATAAGCTAGTGCATCTGCACCTGTTTCTGCACAGAAAAATAAACTACCAGAGTAATAAAACAAAACACTAATTTACTATCTTTAAAACAACAAAAATTAATGACAATCCCCAGCAACGGCGCGCGGAAAACGTGTGCAAGTATACACAGTCACAAACAAGTAGTATAAAAGATCGAACTCACATGGATTGAATTAACTCTTATATGTTGCAAAGACTTGTAAGCTAGTGCAGCTACACTACTCACAATTTTGGTTGAAGTTGAAATGAAAATAAATTAAAGGAAAGCAAGTAAATTGTGCAGGAAATCAGTTGAGAATGATAGTTGAGATGTCTTCACTAACTAAATCACTTTTGAGTGTATTGTGCTTTCTTATGGTGCAGATGCACTTAAGTGCAGCTGCATCAGTGTGTGCTGGTCAGCTACTTTCTTCAGAGTTTCGTTATAAGCTCTTATGATCCTGTTTTTTTGCGGTAAAGAAAGAAGTTGTCAATTCCTTTCTCGCTCCCTTACAGATAATCCAAGTTGCTTAAAGAAGTTCACTCTTGCATCTTAAGATCTCACTACACGACTTGTAAGGACTATGTTAACCTAAGGCTAGGAATTAACATGGAATTAACAAGCTGACTTTATCAAAACAAGTTTAACAAAGGCTTTATTAAACACTTATCCTTACTTAGTTCTTGATTTCTAGTTATAAGCCAATTAAGTGAATATAACTCTACTTGTTCTAAGTGATCAACCTTAAAACAAGATTAAGAATTTAAACACAAGAACTAAAGTGCTTACACCACTTGAAAACACAATAACTTTCCTCAAAAGATCATTGGAAAGTTAGAACATCCCAACTTAAGAAGTTTAGCTCATGATGGGCATAGCAAAGCAAATATATTTGAAAGAAAACATGTTGCAATAAAGGAAATTACAAGAGTATTCAAGAGAGTAAGAATTACACCAAATGAAAGACTCTTGCATATATTTGCTTAAGAATTAATTTCTTGCACCTATTATGTAACACCCCCTTTTTCTAACCTTTAAAAGTGGTGCTACACTTAAATAATAATCCCATTTCTAATTCCTTTTGAAAATATATTGATTCAAAGTAGATTTGAATTCAAATTCTTAACTTATGTAAAAAAAATTCTAAATATATGAGAAGCATAAAGGATAAGGCAAAATCATACATCATCGAAATATATATAAATATGCATCATGTATTGATCACTACTAGTTGGATCATAGTCATGCCCTTAGGCTTGCATAGGCTATCGTCAGAGTACCACGTCACAAAGATGTCCCAAAAGGTGGTACCTTCTATAAGGTTATATATACCATAGATTAGGCAAACATCTAAGCAGTCAAGCTAATATACTGAAACGCCTAATAAGCACTACATCAAAAGGTAGAGTTATAAGAGATTACAAGCCAGACTAAATCCCCAAAAAAACTCTTATACTCTAAGTAGAACCATAAAGACCCAACCTCCAACAACCACTAATGATATCCATTGGGGAGACCCCCAATGGTACCACTACTATCAGAGCCCTCAGACGGCTCCCACTCAGGTACAACAGGTACATCAGGAATCACAGCCTCCTGAACTACAACCCCATGCACTGCTACACCAGGAAACATGGTCGCTATCATACGGTTCATAGGCAACTCGATCTCTAAAGTCTGATGAATAGTAGTAATAGTTATGGGTACTCCCTGTGTCCCATCAGTGACCTTAACTACACCAGTATAAGTAATGGTCTGAGCTACTGAGTCGATCTCCCAGATGGGATCTCCTATATCCTCCAGGAATCTAATCCTTCTGAGTCCAGAGTGTCCTAGCGGTTCCCCCGTCGCCATCTGAAATGTAAGGGGTGAAATACTCGTACACAAGTTTGCAACACGATGGTTACACAAGTTACACATAATAGGATACAATCACAAGTAGAAATAGTATATAGACATAATAAGTGACACACATTAAACTCAATCAAGACTAAGAAAATTTAATCTCACACAATCACCAAATCCTGCAAAACATGACTGACATTCTAGTGAAATCAATTATCGATAGTTAGTCAAATAAACTCGGTATCATATTTATCTTGTAATCCATTAATAAAGTTAGTCTACTATCTCAAATAATATACTCAACCTACTCCATGGAGATTTCTCTATCATTTTGAGCGTAAGGCCGTTTCAATTGCCATAACATGATTGTTTGCAATGAGATGATATCCAATCCATACTCCAATCATTCTGGCCCGAGCGCTGCACCTTATTATAGATAGTTCTGTACAGTCAGGCTCACCGTGTAGGGTAATACGATTTCCCCCAGCCAGAGATGCTACAATCTAACCATTGGTAGGAGTTCGAAACACAAGTTCCCCCAAAAGGTCTGTAGTCGACCCAACCGAACCTATCCTCAGTCTTATAAACTTGATAGTACTATAAGAAACATCCTGTAATAGCTCTTAGTAAAATCATCAGTCTTACTAATCTAATCCATAATCAACTTGACAATTCAGTCCTTAGAATCCATAGATCAATTTATGAGATACACCTTAACTAATCAATCCTCATAAGTCATACCACTATGTAACAACTAATGTCCTCGACTAAATTCAAAATGTACTTATTTTGACACATTTGTAATTAACTCAAACCAATCAAAATCACACAAATCACTTAAAGATATCTAAATAATATATATACAAGCAACACACAATTTGTGCCCATCAACTTATTATTAGTATTCCCCCTTACCGTGAATTTGTTCCAAAAAAGTTTGTTGGTCGGCGCTTGCTTCAAATTCCACAATGCCTATTACTCATCAAAACAACTATGTCTTAATTTACTATATCCATAACTATAAATTTCATAACTAAAGTTCTCATTTTCCTTAGAGTATTTAAAAATGTCGTTTCCTACTAGTGTTTAGCTACTTGTTATTTATAACTTGGGTTTTAAGTATAATTCATTTAAGTTTATATAATCAAGCTAAAAAAATAGATGCTTCCTTGTACATGAACGTGTGCATATAATTATTTAGTTTAGTCTTAATCAAGCTTTTAAATCCCACTTTAAAACAATGTCATAAATTAATTAGCTACACCTTATCCTAACATTTTAAACAGAATAAAATATAACTAAAATCTAAGCTGAAAGTTTGTTAATAAAAATGGCATGAGTTTTGAATAACAGAGAGATAGAAAAGTACATACACAATATAACTACAAGTTTTCATTATTATTAGTAAAAAGGATGATTGTGTATCATGTAGCTTTAACGAAGGTTTCTTGTAAAACTAAAAAAAGAAAATAATAGAAAGACAACAATTGACAGAAAGTTGAAAGAGGTAGAGTTTGAACCTGTGTAATAAAGTTGAGCGTGATTGTTTTGGTGTGATAGAATTGGATGAGTAAATCTCCTTATATAGTAGTTTTAAAGGTCATCCGGTAACACAACGTATACGTAGCGGTCAATTTTTTTTTTTTATGTTCATCATTTCTTAACCACATACTCAATCATTCGTCTCTTACTACTTACTTATTGGTTACAATGGTAATAATAAAAGACGTATCTTCACTAAAGTAAAATTCTGCAGATACAATATCGATCTTTATATTTTATAGAACTTATCGAACTAAATTTCAAGATTTTCCGATAAGTTTGGACTTTTTAGTGCATTACAAATTTGCATTGACAGATACTTTTTAGCTATAATTTGATAGAGTTTTAAGCTCAAATATTTTTCATAACCTTCTGTAATATTTCTCTCTAGTCCTTAAAAATTTATTTTTCTTAAAAACACTCTATAGATACTAAACTAATTATTTATATCACATAAAGTAAATATACAGTTATAATACACACAAAGGAAGAAAAATTCAGGGTGTTACATATTAGTTCTTTGAAGAAGTGGAGAGAGAAGTTGTCAATTTCTTCTCACCTTGCTCTCAAACTAACACTAATTTAAACTAAGAAAATATGTAAAAAGAACTAGAAGAAATAAACTAGAAAACTATGAGAAACTAGGATGGAAAAGAACATGAAAAAGTATATCTTCAAGTGAGAAATGAAGTCTTATTTATAGCCTTAGAGCTTTCCTTCATATGAGGGTTTCCTTGGTGATCAAGTTAACCAAAAGGTGTTTAACCATGGTTACTTTTCAAAAGCTGATGATAGAATTTGATTCAAACACTCAACCTTAAAGAGAGGTCCAATTAGAAGTTGCCACATGTCCTTTAAGAATGATTATTCATGATGGTCTTCTATTGTGGGCGCCGCATTTTGCAAGTGGCCATGTGCCCCCATGTGACTCTGAAGCAAGCAGCATGCCAACAAAGCATTATGGCAATGGTAAGAATTGAGGTGCTTCCAATGTGGGGTTGTGAGTTGCTTCGGTGCAGGAAGGTGCAGTTGCATCATGTGCAGATGCACTGTGAGAATTCTTTCTGGTGCAGATGCACCTAACTGCAGCTGCACTGAACAAACACATCAAACATACCAATATACATGCAAAATGCTAAGTTATGAACATCATTCACCTTGAAATCATAAATGTTATTTTATTTATACTACTATATTTAGCACATTTTATACTTGATTTTAAGCAATTATCTAAGTTTAGATACATGAATAACTCTATATAAAATAGAGTTATCACCTACCTATATTTCTCTTTCCGCCCAAATTGGGAAGAAAGGGCTGAAGAGTGTGTATTTTAAGTGAAATATCAACACTGCCCTTACGTTGGTTCTTGTGTACAGTATTATTTTATTGTGACAATAGCAATATTGGTTTGATAGAAAAAACGTATCAAATATTAATTGAATAAAATTTAAATTTTTTAAAAATAATATCATACTAAATTCATCTTATTGTTAATTAATTTAAAACATATCAAATTAATATAAATTAATTAAGTAAATTAAATTTTTATTTTAATTATATATTGTAATTTCATTGTTATATAAGGGTAGTAATGTCATTTATTAAATATATACCTTTCTTTCCTTCAATTTTCTCCTTTCATCCAAACATAGCATTAATGTTACACTTCAAGTAATATTTACCAATTTTAAAATATTAATCAACGTGCATAAAATATTGATTAGAGATTTAACAAGCACATCAGAAAGACGACGTTGCATTGTTAAGCATTGGTATTCCGTCTATAAATCTGAAATTTTGGTTACTGGAAATGAGAAGAAACAGATTCACATGTCGTCGAAACGTGAAAAAAAGCCCACATTTCTCTCCACAATCTCGCCTATGTGGGAGAGAAGTTTTTTCTCATGGGTCCCGCCATTAAAATTTCTCTCTACCTATATTTCTTGGCTCTCCCAAACAATAGAAATACTCAACTTCTCTTCTATCTCTCTCTCTCCCTATTAAGCCCCGATACTTCAAAATTGGCAACGTACTCGTGTCCGATACGTATCCGATACCGATACGCACGCGATACTTCTCGATACGTACCTAAAGAGTATCCAATAATTTTTTAATTCTTTTTAAAAAATATTTCACTCGATACTTTTCAGATACTTCTTTGATACTTATTGCCAACTAAGGATACTTCTAAGATACATTTTCGATACCTCTTACCAACTAAGCACATGATTGTCACTCATATATATATGATACACTTAAGTACCTCAATAACAAAAAAACAAAATTATATGTTTTTTCGTAACACAATCATAGAAGAAATAATACATTGTGATATGGGTGAGATAAATATACGTAACTATATCTACTTGATATGATCACAGGTATTTATTTCTAGAATGTGATGATCGATCATATGTAATAGAAGGTGGGTAGAGTGAGTTCACAATGATGCTCAAACTAGAATATCTTAATAAAATTATACTTATCGATATATATATATATATATATATATATATATATATATATATATATATATATATAAAGACTTGTGAGCTTCTCAGTCAATAATATTTTAGTTTGTAATTATCGCTTCCCTCAATATTTAAGACAAGCTCCGCCAATCAGTCAATTATATTGGGCAGTTTTTTATTATATTTATAAAATGCAATATTTCTGTTTTTATCTTTGTTTTTTCTATTTGTGTTTCTATTCCATCTTTTTCTGTTTTGTTTTTATATATTTAAAATTTAATTGAGTTTTTTATTAAAGTATCCCAGCCGTGTCGTATCTTGATTTTCAATTTTTTTACGTATCACCGTATCCGTATCGTGTCGTATCCCGTATCGTATCCTGTATCCGGGCTTCATAGCTCTCTCCCCTATTTCTCTCTTTTACAAATCATGCGATTAGACATTCTTATTAGGTAAATTTTTATGATGAGTCATAAAAATTCCGCTTCGGCAAGCAAGGCCATCCTTTTTTGTATGGTCGATCTTCTGGAAAGTCTTCAACTAACTGTCGTAGAAAGATTGATGAGATTGGGACCAGTCCATTATCAAAAATTGATTAAAAATTTAAATTATAAAACAACTGCATCAGAAGACTGCAACAACTGTTTGAATCAGGGCTATGGAATTAATTGCTTGTGCTTCAAATGCTTACCACATAAATCTAATAACCTTTATTTCTTTTTAGGATATATTGGAGGGGGAATTGAGATGGGTTTGAAGAGGAAAATTTTGGAGGACTTAGTCTATATTTTGATAAATATATATTTGAGATTTAAAAAAAATTGAAAGAACAATATAATAGATAATTTTTTGAGGGGGATTATAATAGATAATAATATAATATAACCATTTTAATCACATTTCACTTATGTTTAAAATAAATAATTGCTTTAAAAACTTATTATTACTTTTAACCGTGTTCGCCCAATTTGTGAGAATGTGCATGGTTCTTAGTAGTAAAAATAGAATTACATAAAGGTACTTATAACGAGTCCAACGGGGAGTATAAACTTTTGAGTCAGACATCCTATAACATAATTATACAATAGTAATAAAAAAAATTGCATTTGAAGCCGGATTTAGTTGCATTACAAGGAATTTTAATCCGAATTGAAAATCCTGCAAGGGCAGTTAGATTTCAAAGGACAATGCACGTTATCAATAACATGTTAATGTTCTATAGTTGATTTGCAAGTAAACCTTTCAAGTTTGAGTAATCCAACTAATAAACCAGTGTCACTGTCATACAAATGAAATATCTTAAGTGGACAACGCAAACTCCAAGTATGACATGATTGAATGATGATAGAGAGACCATAAAAATCAAAAGACCAAAATTTCATAGGGAGGAAAAACCAAGAACAACGAAAGTCATTGCAATTTTAAAAGATTATTAGAAACTTAAATGTGCCAAGTTTTCTGAATGCAAAATTCAATGTGAAGGCTGCACAAAAAATAAGAATGAAAATCTTGCTAGTCACCCCTGTCTAAATGACCATAAGTTTGTTCCCAGAATTGTGAAGCTTCATATTTTGTCCGAAAAGTCCAGATGTGTGCCTTTGATTTCTCCCGAGCTTCCAGGACTTCCTGCACGAGTATGGAGAAAAAAGGGTTAAGATGGAGAACCCGGGAATGCAAACAAATTAGGAGTTGTTTTCGATTTTCATTCAACTACTTGTGATACAGATATATTGTGTAGTTCTGAAACAGACTTAACTGACAGTAAACAATACTAACTGCCAGTTGCGGATGCAGAAATTTTTGTTAATGGGGGCAAAATATAATTTATAATATTTTCTAGGAAGATTTTTTTTATTTTTTAAATTACCAAATACTCAATTTCTTGACAAAAAAAAATTAACCTCCAAAATAAAATGTATTTTGTGCCACTATGTGTATTTAATATTCAATGTGTAGTAAAATTTGAAAAATCAAAGAATAAAATTCGTATCAATTTTATTCTCTCCTATATTTTATAACTTTCCACATTTATTTTTAATTGAGTTGTTTTCATGGGGGCAATACTTATATTTTTATGGGGTCAAATAAAAATTTCCTAAATATATTCAACCAAGACCATTTAAATTGGTGGGGGCAAATGACCCCATATCACACAATGTGCATCCGCCACTGCTAACTGTAACTGGCTAACAGCCACTGCAAACAGACCGATAACTGACATAGCAGTAATCAAACCAATCAATGTATATTAGTCCCCTCAAGTTGGGAAGTGAACCCCTAAAATTCCTAGCTTAAACAGTAAGAGCTGAAATTTGGCAGCAGGAAGAGGTTCAGTAAGTAATTCTACTAGCTGATGTTGGGACTTCACATGAATAAGCTTGGGGTAAACCTGAGGAGACATGTTCTCGGATGGAATGACAGTAAATATCAATATATTTTTGGAAATCTCATGGAAGGTTGGATCATCGACCAGTGAATAGCAATTGATTATCAAAAAACAGAATAGCAGATGAAATGGTAATCTCAAAACAGATTAGCAATTTCTTGAGCCAAATCAATTCACCAGCAACACAACCTTAGAGGCTCATGTTCGGCCACTGCAAAAGATCTGAAACTGTGTCATTTTTTATTAAAGGCAATTAATGAATCACCAAAAATACACAAAAGCTTGTTATTGAGCATCTAGTGTCTGGGCACTTGTCTCGTCTGCATCAGCGAATGCAGTGAGATTAAGGGAGGAGGCACCGGCAGGCCTGAATAAGAAGACTTTAGGCCTAGTAATGTGTTGAAGTACCTCAACAAGTGAGGAACTACTTGCAAATGTGGGATCCCAGGGGCATGCATGAATTGGCAAATGTTTACATTTGCTGTGTAGTCAACTGAATAAAAAACTCAGCCATTGAATTGTCAAAAAATTTGATTAACATTTCCGGATAGACCCTGATTTTTGGCATTTTGTAGCTGGGAGGACGGCCGTAAAACTTATAGAATTTTACTCTGGTGTGGCCCAAGGTGCCACAATGAGTGATCACTCTTGTGGCTTTTAGATTTGCCATCAAGGTTTGGTTTGGAATTGCTATTACGGACTGAACAGCATATGCAACTGTAGAATCAGACTAGGTCACTAAGATATGAAGGAACCAACTTCATGTTGTTTTCCTTTCGAATACTCAAGGAGATAACACTGCATATTCTGTTAGAGGAAAGGAGTCATTGAGAGTTGATTGAGACCCATGAGGAAACACAGCAAATAATGTAATCCATCAATAGTGTTCGAGAACTGGTCATATCCGACCACGGGAACAATTGTACATTGGATGATAGTCACTGAGATCTTCCCAAAAACCTCTAACCAAAAACTAGGCAAAAAGCCCATCCTCCCAAAGACACATAACCAATAACAGCTTAAAGAATAACATACCATTACTGAGGACTCAATCGGAACCTTTGATATAAAAGGAAAAAAAATATGAAAATACCAGTTCTAATAAATATCAACAATTTAAGACTTCTCAGTTGTTACCCTATCTATGCATTTTGGAAACTGACAATCTAACATGAGTTAGATTACTAGCTAGAACCCAGATATCAAATTCATCAATTCATATACAATGGACTTTTCCAAATAAGACTATAGAGGACAAATAAGAAGTGTGTAAGTTTATTTGTGCAGGAAGGAGCGTGAAACAAAAAATTGGAAAGAGCGTTAACCACTCGCACCCAAGCTTATGGTTAAAAACTTAAAATGCTCATTTAGAGCATGTAAAATTGCATGACATAAGGGGAAATATTAAAAACCAATAGATACCAAGACCCAATACAAAAAAAGCTTAAGCAAGGAACAAGAAACTGGAAAGAGCATGGAGAGTGAAGCTTAAATAATTTCTGATGGGGTTCATTGAAATACTTGTAAGTTGTTGTGATACATGTAAGTTGGAGAAAAATGAAGAGAGTTGTTTTCATTGAAATACTTGTAAGTTGTTGTGATACATGATATGCAATGTTGTGCTGAAATTGACTGACTAACAGTAAAGTAGTCTCAAAGGGTAGCTCACATGGTTGAGTGAAAGGGACGTTGTTGGGAGAAAATGCAGGCGTACGGGGTTCGAACTCCGCTCCCCCCTCCCCTCTAACAAGTAACACACTAATTCCTAACCACTTTTTCCGTAAAAAAAAAGTAAAGTAAACAAAACTACCTGCCAAGATGGAGCCACCAGTAATAAACTAATAACTAACATAACAGCAATCAAGCAAATTGGCCTATATTAATCTGTCTTGGTTGCATCGGCAATTTCAACGATATTAAGACGCGGCCCCCACATTCGAAGTCGGGTGTAACCCTATCTATGATTGTGAGGAGTTTATGTGTGCCTAAACCTACCAAAAAGAACCTATTATGTAAAAAAAAGACATAAACTTTTGTGCCATAACAAGAAATAGCTGTCGCAAATCTCAAAAGAGGAAGTAGGAATGGACCTCGACATGAGAAGCAGGTTTGGTCTTGAGCATCAAGCAGTCAACCATTGCTTTCCATTTACCGGAACAGTTATCAAGAGAACCAAGCCTGTAATACTGCTTCATTTGATGAACCGGAGAGTAGCAAAACCAGAGTGCATCGAAGCAAGCTGTGCACGACAATTTGCGTTTGGCAATGGAGCTTGAAGCTTCCTCCTCTGTCGACATAACTGCAATTATCTGAAACTCGGAGCCCCTAAAAGTTTGGGGATTCACAACGGATTATATTTCTGGGTCGAGATGCCCAGCCTGAAGCGGTCGGAGTCGTCCTCGTCCGGTGGTTGTGGAGGTGCGGCCTAGTTCCTGATCGCGCGATTTCCTGAGCTCCGCGGGGTTTGCTCTGATTTGGAGCCCTGAGTCTCTCTGTTGGGATAATAAAAATTGGGGCTGAATGGAATAAAATTGACGTTCCACGTTTTTTTTTTTGATGAAGATTGACGTTCCACTCCACGTTCAAGTGTTCAACAAAATCGTTATTGATAGGCAAGAAATTTATTATAAAACAAGACATTTGAGTTATAAAACAAGAGATATCGTTAAAACCTCCTAGCGAATCGAACCAAAACACTGAATCTCGTGTCCCAAGTAGCTTATGTTAGTGGACCAACGGTGTTGGGTGTTTCAATTTAGTATTACTAGCCCCACTACCCGTGCGATGCACGGGGTGAGCTAGTATCGATGGATCAGGATAAAATAGCATCGACATAGCTAAATACGTTAGGTTAATTTTGGATAATAGTAACTAAAGTATAATTAAAAATCAAATAGGGCATATAAAAAGCCCATAACAAAGTTAAGAGTTATTATAGAAACTAGCCGTCTGACCCGTGCTACGCACGGGGTTGACTAAATTTTAGTTAGCAAGTCTAAATTAAAATCGGAAGGAGAAACCCTCTTTAATAAATCAATCATTCAAGACAATAGTTTTCTGTCCACTGCAAGAATCAAACTCGGGAGCACTAAGTCGACCCCGTGTCCCAGGGTAGCTTATGCCAGTGGACCAATGATGTTGGTTTGTAAAATATATAGTCAAATAATTGTGGATTGAAATTAAATTATAGCTATAAATTAAATAAGAAGATTATAAAATTGAAAAAGAATATTGACAAAAAAACGTTGAAATTAAACATCCATAGAGAATGGGAAGAAACTGTCTAAAACTTTTAATAACATAATTCATATTTATCAAATGTAAATATAAAAACTTAGCCCATGATAAGAAAGAAAAGAAGACAACACAATTAAAAACTAAAACACTTGGGTATCATGCATGGTTGTATCAAAACTCATGATAAAATAGGAGCAGTTATACAAAGTTGAAAGAAGATGGTGGAGGTTGTATTATAAATGTGGCTGAAGTTCCCGTTGAAAGAAGATAAAAATTTAAAAACCAGTTAAGGTATGTTTTTAATACCGTTTGATGCGAAATGACAAAAATAAAGAAGACAATACAAATAGAAAGTGAAACACGTGGGTATCGTGCAGGGTTAGATGAAAACCACCAATAAAATAGAATCACCTATAGAAAGTTGAAAGTAATGTTAGCTAGTAGCTTATACATAGTTGGTTGAAATATATGTGTATCCCGTGCGATGCACGGGGTGAGCAAGTATCGATGGATGTAAATGTATTAAATTAACTCATTTTTTTACCAAAAAAACTCATTAATATTGTGAGAAGATGACTATTAATTAGAAATAATTTAGTAAATGTATTTATTTTTTCCATGAATCCAAGAAAATTAAATGCATAAAACTACTATTCTTAATATGTGTAAAGGTAATTTTTTTTGCTTATAATCAAGTCCAGAGGAAGTACATCAATACATCATGCAAGGTTAAATAAAAATCACCATTAAAATAAAAACACCTATACAAAATTTTAAGAAAATGTTAGGGAGTTCTATTGTAAATGAGACCGAAGTTCCCATGGAAAAAAGTTAACTTTTAAATATAAATTAAATAACAATATTATAAAATTAAAAATAAACTTTAACAAAGACATTGGAATTGAAAATTCACAAATAATAAGAAGAAAAAATATAAAAAGTTTTAATAATGTTATCTATATTTACCAGAAATATAAAAACTTAACCCATAATGAAAAAGAAAATAAGACAACACAAATAGAAAGTGAAACATGTATGTAGGTATCGTAAAGAGTCTGGTTGAAAACTAAACACCAATTTAAGTATGCTTCTAATACTCGTTGGTGCGAAATTATCAAAATAAAGAAGAAAACACCAATTTGAACATGTAAAATTTTTTCCGGAACCTATTTTGTCACGAATGTTTTTTTGCTTTTTCATCAAATATGTTATTGAGGAACGAACTTCGCGTATTTGAACATCTAAAATTTTTTTGGGACCTTATAGTATCCCAAAATACATCGTCAGCATCACACTTTACGTATTTTATCACAAACTTATTATTATGTTTTACCAAACTGGTTATTTACGAAGATACTTCTGGTATTTGAAGAGTTAAATTTTTTTTATGAATCCTAAAGTACCCCAAAACATACTATTTAACATTTCACTTTAAGCATTTTGGTACAAAATAATTTTTTCACAATCAAGTACACTAAAGCACACTGTTTAGCATCTCACTTTACGTATTTTGTCACAAACTTATTATTATTTTTAACCAAACAGTTTACTTACGAAGAAACTTCTGGTATTTGAAGAATTAATTTTTTTTTTTTATGAATTCTAAAGTACCGCAAAACATACTGCTTAACATTTCACACGTATTTTGGTACAAAATATTTTTTTTCACCATAAGTATACCAAAGCGTGCTGTTTTGTCACAAACTTATTATTATTTTTTACCAATCCGTTTACTTTCGAAGAATTTTTTGGTATTTAAAGAGTTAAATTTTTTTATGAATCCTAAAGTAGCCCAAAACATACTGCTTAACATTTCACTTTACGCATTTTTGTACAAAATAATTTTTTTGCCCAAGTACACCAAAACACACTGTTTAGCATCTCGTTACATATTTTGTAATGAAATTAAATCTTTTTTTCACAAAATGGATTATTGAAGAAATTTTTTTGCATATTTAAACATCTAAAATTTTTCGAGACTGTAAAATACCCCTTAAAATATAAAAAAGAAAAAATACAAAATTTTAAAATATAAAAGTAGAAAAAACAAAACAAAAAAAAACTGAAACCAAAATGGAAGAAGGGAAAAAAATGAAGAAAAAAATTAAAACGTTAAAATATAAAAGAAGAAAAAAAGGAAAAAGAGAAAAAATGGAAAAAAGGAAAAGAAGGAAAGAAAAAAAAAAGGCTTGGCGCCAATTTGAAGTGGCATGACAAGCCACATATAAATAAGAGATAGAGCAACACTATAAAAGGTCTTAAACATGCACTACAAAGTCTTAAGAGACACTAACAAATA
Organism: Astragalus glycyphyllos; assembly: GCA_963573325.1. Classification (NCBI taxonomy): domain Eukaryota; kingdom Viridiplantae; phylum Streptophyta; class Magnoliopsida; order Fabales; family Fabaceae; genus Astragalus; species Astragalus glycyphyllos. Next base: position 68,568,642 of record OY754310.1, read on the forward strand.
AAAAAATGAAGAACTTGGTATATAATGCAAGTTAGAAGTTCAGAGTTCTAGATATGGGAAAAACATACTAAAAAGTTCCAAGTAAGTCTGTATTTCCAAAGATAAATGATTGAATTTCATATTAATTTAATAATTTACTTCAACAGTAAAATACATATGTTTGGTGCAATTCGAATAAATCTTACAACCTAATATGAAATGAAGTGCTTGCATTTGTGGAGCATGTTTCACATCTTTTTTTGATAAGTAAAGAATTTCATTAATGAGTCTAGCGAAGACCACTCTACTCACCTTTTAGGAAGGGTTTATAGAAAAACCTCCCTATCATTTGCTTAAAACTACATTAAAAAAAATTACTAACGCAAATTGAATACATCGCCAACAAAAGATCCAGAATAATAAAAGGGCAGTATAACACCCATACCAGATACCATTTATAATCTGCCCCTTCCTATCTAAAACATCCGTTAGTTACAAAATAGACACACACCGCTCTTCTAGTTGTACCTTTCAGTTGACCAAAATTCCTTTTTCAAATTCTCAAATGTCCATGACTGCACGTACTATACATAAGAAACCATTGAGGCAAGAAATCCAAATTATATAAATCTTATGACCAGTATTCTTGTAACTAACTTGGTTCTATAACAAAATGAAATTGCAAGAAAATGTAAAGTATAACAGAATGCAAAGGCATAATCAAATGACAAATTTGTCAGGTCCTTGCTGGAGAGTCTATTGGCAATTCTTCCAAGAACTTCGTAGTTTTTCTAACTCTTTGGCTTGTGATGTTGGGCTTACTTGAGTTACTTGGGTAGCTAGCCTTATTGCTTCCTGTAGCTTGGCATCATAAAGTGAATTTACAATGTGCATCATGTGTGTGATGAAATAAAGAGAGTATGTGGCAATGAATAAACATAGATTAAGGAACAAAATATCACAAAAATTTTCCCATCAATAGATTCAACTGATAGTAATTAGTTCCATCTTATGACTTCCAATTCAAGAACATGACAGCTTACAATCCAAATGCCCCAAATGTCTTTCCAAAAGAACATTGACTAAATATTTCCAGGCCTTTTTGCAAACAGATTTCAACATCCTTCCATGTAAAAGGCATACATATAAGATTGACTTATTGTCAGCCAGCCCCAAACATCAAAATTCATTTATATTGTCTGCACACATTTCCAACAATAGGCACAATATTAAGTAAATGTGATATTAAGATTAAAATAGATTAAAATACAATGACAAAAAATGGATAAGCTCACTCATAATCATATAGCTTTTATGCTCATATAGTTTACTGCTACTTCTTCAAACGAACTGAGCCTTACATGTTACTAATATATTGCTTGATATCATTCATCCGTAGATAGTAAGGCATGTACCGAGGCCAGTTATCATACATGAACCAATTGACTGTCTTTTGCTGATAAATACCACTTGACTCTTCAACAGTAGTTGATCCAATCATGGAATTAAGAAGATATTCATGGTTTTAGCATAAGTTAAATATCTAATGAGATAATTGAAATTATAGTTACCTAAAGCACGTAAGAAAGGTATTTGAAAAAACACTAAAAGAGTATAGGGATGTTGACCAATAAGCTAGCTTAAGTCCAGCATATAAAAAAACTGCATGTAGGAGAAGGAATAGGGCATGCCGGCATGGTAAAGGCCTAATTACTGATAAAGAAGTTGGTGTTGATGGAGATACACATACCCATTGTTGATGCATCAATTTCTTTCTAAGGAATAGTATCCATCAAAAACCATTAAGCTCACAACACAATTCTATTGAGTTTACCCAATCATAATTGGGCCCTTCAGATTCAGATATGATAGATTTTCCATTGTCTATAGAAGAATCTTCATGCTGTGTCAAGATTAGGTTGGGAATATTAGTAGAACTCATCCTCAAATACATTAAGTTGTGCATAGTTGAATTGCAAAGAATGCAATGTTTGAGTAAATAATGCACATTGCCCAACAGATTAAGTGGGTGAAAACTGAAATACAATTCATGACATTTAATCATTACCTCATGAGTGCAGTGTGAGGACACAAATAAACAAAGTAAGAAAGTTGAAGCAAATATATATAAAGATCAAAATGAAATAGATTCACACTAACAAAATGAAAGATGGTAGAGCTGAAATGACAGTTTAGAGTCTATTCTAGTAACTCCCTCCACATGATATTATTGGACATCAAAGGTTCACTAACATAAACACCTACCCAGTAGCCACTCTTCTCCATAATTATACAACTGAATGAACATTTTGCTGAAGGCTTTTTTAACAGGATTTTCTCCTTCAGTATCTTCAACAAAACTTCTTCTTTGGCAACAGCCTAAAACATAATGGGACCTTGAACTCCCCATGCAACTGTGTCAAGTGCCTGTGCCTTTGTTGATTCAGTGGGGACAAAACCTGGATCCTGTAGGTACTTTACAAATGGAAAACAATATAAGGAAGCCAAAAGAAATCAGTGCAAGACAAAAAAAATCAGTGCACCTTTCAACTCCAAAGGCTTCATACAAATCCCCAAATAGCAAATGGAAGCATCAATATAGCCTCCACCCAAAATGGCTTCAAACCTGTTTATAAACAATGAAATGATAAAATCAGAGAGGGTATTAAAACCATGAAGTGCATTGCAGGTATTACTATTGGAATATAATAAAGGTATTAAAACCAAAGGAGAACTTTCCAAACCACCATAGATATAGCCGACTGCATATCATGAATTCCATTTTCAGTATTAGTGACAATTCCACTATATTGTCAAAATGAAAGCAAGATACATATACCTTATAGTGCCTATGCTTCACAACTTACTGTCAACTAATTAATCATATTTACATTATGCAACTACAATTCTAGATAAGCACCACATATTGATTAGTGTGGATCATGAAAGCAACATGCTTAATACATGCTTATTTTATAAAATATACAAAACAAAGTACAAATAATATTACAAAGATAAATTAAAAGACACAAAACAACAAAGCATTCATCGGTCTTTCTAATCATCACATCCATTTTACAATAAAGCAAGACTTAACCCCACCCCATCCCATCCCCCCAGTATTAAAGGGGTCTCCAACTTGTATCAAAATTTATCCAAACAAACTTCTTGAATATGGCAAATCCAGGAAAATAATCTGATGAAAGAAATATAATAAGCTACTTACAATGCATATGCAATTCCGGTAATCAAACCAATCTAGGATCTGCACACATAAAGATTCAAAACCAAGTAAAGTTTCATAATCAGAGGAAGAGCAAGCTTTCAATTTCAATTTCAATTATCAGCCACATGCATCGATTGACTTGGAAGAATCAATGAATAAAAGTAAAAATCTAACCTTCCAATTGAAAATACTACCATCAGATAAGAGATGAAGATGAAGGAGGGTTGGTAAGATGGAAACTTTAATACCCCAAAAAAATTCCAAAATTTGATTTAATAAAACAAAAGAAAACAACATCCCTCACGCGACCCACGATCCATTGGCCAGAGAATTTCGAAGCAGCCTTAAAAACAATTAGGAGAGAAATATACCAACCGAGACACGTGTGCATTTCAAACAATTAGAAGACAATGTGTTTTTTTTTGGCCAAAAGGGGAAAAAAATGCACTACTAGAATTTTCGTCATTTCCTGCTGAATTTCCTGCGGATTTTCACTAAAAATTCGCAGGAAATGGGTTTCCTGCGGAATTTTCAGCGGATTAAGGTTCCCAGTTATTTCGTTCGTGGATAATTGTTTCCTGCGGAATTCTAAATCGGCAGGAAATTCCTCAGGAAAATCCGCACGAAGTCTGCAGAAAATTCCGCAAGAAATATCCGCAGGAATCCCATAGAAATTCCGCAGGAAATTGAAACTTTCCGTATGAAATTCCGCAGGAAAGAAAATTCCACTGGAAGTATCTGCAGGAAATTCCGCAGGAAACTACAAATTTTTTTATTTCAAATTGGCAGCAAATTTAGGGGCTGGTATTATTATTACTACTATTATTATATGGAATATGACAATATGTATTAACTTTCTAAAATGCTCATTATATGACAATATTGTATTAACTTACAATTATACAACCATTCATTACATTTTTGTCCAATGTCAGCAACATTGATTTTAAAATCTAATACAGCTTTTATATTCATGCAAATATAAGATAAAAAAGAAATCACTGTGTCCTTAGTGTATAATACACAGTACATTGATATATTTATGCAAGTTGGTCATCTTGATCCATAGAAGGCCTTCTTAAGGTATCATTTCTCTGATCCAAGATTTTCACGTTACAGGTCCAACAACTCCTTTCTCTAGCCTTCACTACTAGAATTTTCGCCATTTCCTACGAATCAAGAGAGCGGATATATTACAAAACACAAATTATTGAAAGAGAAGAAGATTAGAAAATCTACACTTGAGCACAAAATAATTGACTGAGGGGAACAACAGCAAACCAAGAGAGAATGAAACTAAAAGGTTCTGGAATACATTCCATGTGGGCGTCGATATAATCCAGAAAATTTTGGACACACTAAACCTAAATAGAAGAATTAAGCTTGCTTGGTTGGATGAAAAACAATATTAAACAATACAATATCTATATACAGCAAACCATTATTTCAGAAAACTATATTGAAATTAGTACTTAAAACATGTCCCCAAAAACATGCAAATTAGATTCTTTTATCACGTTAGTTCCACATTACCTTTGTTTCTACACACAAACTAGTTTATCCAGGACAGTTCCATTGCATATCATTTGATCACCAGCTCATATTGAAAGTTGATTCACAGAAATCAACTTCAGTTACTTTTTAGTATTATGGTTAATAAGAAGCTGTTAGAAAGGAAGGTGGAGAGAAAACTTTACAAATTGATAATAGACATTAGAAGATTTTATCAATAAATTAAATGCATATGCTAATAAACCTCACATTGACATTATTCTCATGATTCAAATAATTTGTTTAATATTCATGTAGTAATGTAGTAACTAAATTAGTTTAATTAAATAAATAAGATTATTCAGTGTTTCAAAGTAGTAAAAATAGAACAAGGTTAAATCCATTTGCATACCTTGTGCAATGAAAATGTAACTCCACTTACTTCTATATAATATATCAATGTGCAAATTTTTATAGCCACCAAGTAGAAACCAGCTCCAACAAACAAACAATAGATGCTTCTATTACATTACCAGTGCAAAAAATAAACGGTGGATTATTCAAAATCGAATAGAATATATAACAAAAACGAATTACCTTTGTAGGAAGTGGCAACATCATTCACTGATCTGGAGTTGATTTAGCTTTTGATCTTGTGGTTACTCCTATGCTAGACTTCACGAGATAAAAAAGTTTAATAATCAACAAGCACTCTTAAAAATAAAACAAAAATGAATATATATATATATATATATATATATATATATATTCACAACACCTTCTCCAAACCTGCAATGTGCACACAATAGCATTATTTATATATAACTTCACTACTTAGCATAATAGCATTACATAGAAAGAAAAAAACACCGTTCCAAACCTACAATGTGCACACACACACACCCTCGTCCTACATGGACAAATTAAACTTGTCTTGAAGCTTGACAGATCCTGACCGCACATACAATTAAATTGTTAAATTAAACCATAGTTGAACTTCTGTGGAAGGACACAAAGAGCAAGAAGAAACCACACAAACACACAGAGAGATGAGGGGTGTGATTACCAAGATTTTCAAATCATAGACAGATAAAAATTGGCTCACCAGATGTTCAAATCAGTGTTTTTATGTAAAATAATCAAGCAATTGAAGATTTAGCATCATAGACTTAAGATATTAAACGGAATCAAAAACTGCATTATAAAGAAATGTCAAAATCAAAATCCAGTTTCAGTGATATTAAAAACTTGGATCATGAATTGAGTGAGAGGAAGAAATAATATGAATTGAAGCTAGCATACCAGTTGCATATAGGCTATGGTTCCATGGTAGTGGAAGTATTTGATTTTACCTTCAGTTTATGAGTTGTTTTTCCAGTTAACTTCTTTGACATGTGCACACCAGTTGCATATAGGCTCCTTGGTAACTTGGTTGAACAGCATATTTTCTATCCCTTCTATTGCCTGTAATTGCATCTCTATACACAAGTTTTTCAAAGCTCCGTTCTCTGCATAATTTACACTAGTATGCTTTACCCGTGCGCTGCACGGGTCGACGTTTAAGAATGGTCAAATAGTTGGCATTTGGTGAAGAAATTCGTTGACCAATTTTGTGTCGTAAAAAGGATATTGTTTATTGAAACAATAGCTCTTCAAAATTCTATATACAATTTTAGTGACGAATTTCGTGGCGTAAATAGATTTTTTTATGAGCAAAATTAAGCTACTATTTAACACGTTCCCCAGAAAAATCCAATTTATCGTAATCATTTGTGTATGTATTCTATACATATACATATATAACTATATATATTTGTTTGTTCAACGTGTTTAAATTCTTTTTTGACGGCAAGCTTGGGGTGGCTTGTAAAAATATGATTGTTGGGACATAAGAAAAATGTGAAATTCTCGTTAGTCACGTTATTAAAATTTAGTATGGACTACAAACTTAGATAAGTTTAATAAAATAAAAAAACTTAACGAAGACATCAAAATTTATTATTTGTATGTCGTTTAATTTGTTAGGTTCGTATATCAGTTTGAAGATAACCAACTCAAGTTGTTAGATCTGGATGATTTTACTCTCAGGGATGGTATATGCGAACTCATCAGATCTGTCCCTGGTCTATAGCACTGAATGAGTCAATTTAGTCCACGATTTTTGGGATTTTAATTATTGCTAATTATTGATTATTTCGTAATTTAATTGCTGCTAATTAATGCTAATTATTGTTTTGTTTATTCTGCAATTCGTAATTTAATTGCTGAGATTGTAGCCGTTAGATTTGCAGCCGCAATTTTAAGGAGCAGGAACCGTTGATCCTGTACATGTGTGTTGCCTGGTTAATGTAAGCCGTTTGATGTCTTTTGATCGTTGACGTGTATGCTTTGTGATCAGTAATAGATGACGTGGAATAGCAGAAATCTGATGTCATTTTCACTGATTATCTGACGTGGACGCCATCGTGGACCTATCCATGGTTTATTATAATAAAGATTACACAAAAACCAACTTACCTCAACATGTCCATATCCATTATAACGTTTTAAACATTTTCTGTACACAAAACCCTGAGGTTAACACTTAAACATTTTCACTCTGCTATCAATAATCACAAATTTGTTAATCAAATCAACAATATAGAACAGAGAGAAGTTTATTTTCTTCAAAGATGTTGATTGATTGCAAAATTTGAAACAATAACTGGAATCGAAAGAAGAAACCTGTAAGAGAGGATTTGGACGATCGCAACAATAAATTTTGACGTAAAGAACAGCATCCATACACTTGGAACCAAGAGCAGCGCCAACGAATCGCCTGCAAGAGAACGAGATACTAGAATCAAAGATACTCTATAGTCCAGTTGATGTTGAGAACTCCTGCAGCAAAACACTACACATTTATATACTTTTTTGGTGCAAAATACTTAATTAATTCCAATAATTAAGGGAAAGAATCAACTAAGAAATGAAACTAGAAAATACAGTCAAGAGACCATCGCACAAAATACATTGAATCCAAATTACATGATCAATAACTAGTTAGTGTTCACATCCAAGACGCATGACACTAAGTAATCACCCTATTTATGTTATGTTAGTACAAAAGTATATCAGTACCTTTGCAACTTGGTGCCTCCATCCCTTACACTACATATGTTGGCTTATTATATTTGTAATATGTTTTTACAGACATAGATTGCCCAAAAAATATATCATGCCAAGTTATATACCTGCTTTATTTATTATGTTAACCGAAAAAGCCAATAGCTCCAAGGTTAGTAGCAAGCAACTCATCCAATCCAATACACGTATATAAAAAGGTTTTGAAGTTCAACCAAAGAACATGCAAAATTGTATTCAAGTACCAATATACACCTCATGTCCAACATTTTAGATTGACAAGCACAGACCATTGATTTCATCCTTATTGAGGAATTTCGTCAAATATCTTAATCTCCTTCCCCATCAGTTGCTGTTGTGTTCAATGATCTAGCATTCAACCACTGTGAATTTGCTTAGCCAAGAGAAATTCACTCAGCAAATTTGGTCTTGAGAGGAAATAATTTTTCTGCAACAATTTCATCACAGTTCAAGCACGAAAATAACCGCAACCAAATTGTACTAATAAACCAACAAAAAAACACAAAATCAAGCTAAGATAAATTTGTTGGATTACCATCTAACTTCGATGCGATGGAGATGCAGAATTGTGCAAAGACTGAGAGACAGATGCGATGCTAGTGAGAGGCAGAATCGTGCGGAGAGGGAGAGAGAGAGAGAGAGATGTGATGCGAGTGAGATGCACAATCGTACGAAGACTGAGAGAGATGCGATGCGAGTGAGATGCAAATCCAAATGCGAAAACAGAGAGAGAGAGAGAGAGATGCGAAATCGAAATCAGCTTGCGGAATCGCTGGTAGATGATGATGAAAGAGGGATTTCGATTTCATGCTCATTGTTGATTTCTGTAGATGATTTCTGTTTTAGGGATTTAGGGTTCGATGTGTGTGTGGGAGAGGAATGCGTTTCTGGAATGATTGTTGTTTTAGGGATTTAGGGCTCGATGATTTCATGCTCACATATTACAAGTTTTTTTGTTTTTGTTTTAAATAAGATATAAGATAAAAAAAACTTTTCAGATTTTTTAATTTTCTATTTTAAAATTTAAATTTTAAATAATAAATAAGAGAAACTTTCCTGCGAACTTTGGTTTTTAGGAAAATTCGCAGGAACCTCAAAGATTTCCTGAGAAACTACCTGCGGAAAACAATGCGCAGCAAATACTCTACATATCTACGAAAATGGCAGGAAAGTTCTCAGGAAATACCTGCGGAAATTTTCCGCAGGAAATTCTGCAGGTAATACCGAGATTTCTCATAGTGATGTGAGCATTTGGCGCCTTCTGCGACAAGCCGCATCCAATTCTAAGATTTGGTTATCACTAAATTCTATATCACATATGAATTACTTATATATTAATTAATAATATACACTGGAATTGTTTACTACAATTGTATTGTTTAATAAAAAATTAATTAAATGCGAACATATATTGTTTATTTTTTATTTTTTTGACACAACACTGTTTATTTTATATCGAGCATATTATAGAATAAATAGTATATATAAAATTATGAGTTATAACCAATGTTATTCTAAGAAGGTATCTTAGAACAATTGGAGTAAATTTTATAGACTTATCCTTCAAAGTTGGCTCAGCTGAAACCCTTTCCTCTACTAGCGCACGTAAAGGAGACTTCCAACACTATTCTCTCTTTCCCACTCTCCTACGTCTCCTTCCATCCCCTCTATCTCTCTCTTAATTTCACTCTCTTCCATCATTATTTATAATTTTTAATCATGAGAAGAATGATATTAAGAGAAAGCTAGAGAAGATGGAGGGAGATGCATGAAGACTAAGAAAGAGAGGATCCATATCTGACTTCCATTAGCAACCCCTTTTTGGTGTTATCTTGTGGTGCCTCTAGAAAGACAAACTCTTCGATCTTTTAGGTTAAGACTCTTCTTCCAAACAACATATTAAATTCCATATATACATCAACTTGATCACATGAACTCCTTAGCAAATACAAAGTTGTTTTGAACAAGTAAAGTAATGGAAGTGTAGCTTGTAATGGTCTAACTAGTTATTCCTTAGGAGAACTTATCAAGACTTTTTATTGCAATTTGGGATTATACATTGAGAATTGGGTAGAGCTATGGAATTATACTTTTCAAATTAGACTCTTAAGTCATTGTCCATTTGTCCATATGATTCATATGCATATAGCAAACATGCCCTCGTGAAGTCTTTACTTTATGGGAATCATCAATGCATTCATGGCCAATATGAGCTACGCCAAAGAGTACAATGTAATCATTGTCGATGTCGATAATTCTGAATCAGCATTCATTATTTAGGAATACGCGTTGGAGAGCCGTCTTTTTCACGCGATGTACTTTTGTTTCCCACATTTCTTTAAAAAATATGATCCAACACAATATAATAACATAAAAGCTTCATATTCAAGAATTAACCAAATGAATCACACAACACAAATGAGAATTCAAACGTTTTGAATCAGCCTAGAACATTGGAAAATCTAAAACTTGATTTGGGCTACTAGCAACGATGCTTAAAGATTTGTTAGCCACGGGAAAATAATCACCAAAATCAGCAATGGAGGAATTATTGCTCACACACATTATGCATTTTGGCTCATAAAACCGAGAGAAACGAAATGCATGTGTGCATAATGCATATAATCTACAAAAACTGTAGCCGAATGACTATATTACAATTTCATTTTATGTCACCTAAACGTGAAAGGGAGGGAAAACAAAACAACATCTCTTCACCATAACTTATCTTATAATCAGACATGTCTCATATTTCTCATTTTAATCTTAGCATGCTCCATATGACAAGAAGCTTTCTGAGGACCACTCAACCCATTGCAGTTGTCTCTGATCCCAAAAGCAATGGCAAAGTAAAGATAAATTGTGCAGAGGATAGTAAGTAGGGTTAATACAGACAACAGGAAGCGATGTCTCCGCAAGAGTGTTGACCAACTACCCAATTCATTCTTTGCAAACTGTCTTCTGAAAGATGATGATGGCCTCATACGTGAAGACAAAATTGAGTCGTGACCCATGGCTTCTCAGCTTCTGCAATGTTCTACTCCTAATTAGGACAACCTCAATCTGTAACCAATTCAGTCAATAATTAGTGAGACTTGGAGGAATTTCAATGCACACAGCACAGCAAATATATTTAACAGACTTCATAGATAAAAGGAATATAAAGTTTCAAAGTGATTAGGAAATATATTTAGTAGCTAGAAGTTGTAACTTGTAAGCCACATTCCATGTAGGGGAACTTACACAAAAAACTGGTTTCCCTCACCTTATATGTCAATGCACCATTGAAATTTGCAGACTTACATCAGAACACCAAACAAAATGGTGAAAGCAAAACAACATACACTAAAAAAATGCAATCCCCAAAGTCAATTAACTAGAACAAGCCTTTTTGCAGATGTTGCAGTAAGTAATGCAGTTAATAATAGGAGTCCAGCGAGTAACCATCGAACTAGATTGTTTACCAGTTGTTAATAGTATCAACCACAACCATCTCATAACTACTGAAATAGGCTCTATTATTAAGAGTTGCAGGTCTTTGTTATCTACTTTTCAAAACTATAGGTTTAGTTTTGTTAGGCGACAAGCCAATGTTATTGCTCATACTCTTGCTAGAGCATCAATTATTTATGTTTGTTCCACGGTTTTTGATTACATTCCAACCTATATCTGTGACATTATTTTTTATTGAAATAAAGTAGTTTGCTTTCCGTTAAAAAAAAAACTTTGATCTTGTATAAAAGTTGACAAGGTAGACATGCAAATTGCAATTTAAGAGAACAACATGAAGCTGCATCAGGGTTTGATTATCAATAACAAATGCCAACATTATCTCTCTGCGTTTAATAAATTTTCTTTATCATAGACCTTGTGCAATAACCATGATTGTAATAACATGTTGGAAAATCAAATGACAATCAAGATACATAATTCAACATAATTATAACAAAACTTGAAACACAATGCCTCTGCCTAGTTGCATTCCAGATAAACCCTATTGTTCCAATCTACTAAAAAACATATCCCAATTAAATGGTAACTTCAAATATGTAAATGCCCACAACTTGATCTGAAAATTCAACGGATGAATGCTACTATATTGGAAAGTGAATAGACCACAAGAGATAACCAGAATTAAAATATTTGGATGGGGCACAGAATTGATTGCTCCAATACCCTTTTCAAGAAAAAAACTTCATTTTTCAATTGGCAATGCATACATGGCGACACACGATGGTAAAAAAGGGAAAAATTGTGCATTAAAAACAAAAGAATGATAATCCCGAACGCGAACGGGATTGGATTGAGGATAAGAGAAGGAGAAGAGATACCTCGACGTTGAAGGAAAAGAAAAGAAGAAGAGAATTGGTGGAAAATTTTGATCCTGGTTTCAAGCGAAATGGCGCGCGTTTCTTGGTACTAGAGCATCGTAGTTGTATCATCCGCATTAAACACCTCTCCTTTTATTTGATGATGATCTATATACACCCCTCCTTTTTTGAATTGGAAAAATAACATGTGTACTATGTAACGTAATAATTACTTATCTATAAAATATAAGATAAGAATACATGTATAATATCTAAAGCAACAGTATCTAGAAATATCAAAGGTAAGAAAAATACTAATTCTAAACTAATGCTAATGAAAAGGAAATATATGCATAGTAAATATATACAATTACAAAGTAAACACTTGAAAGACCAGATGTTTGACAGTCACTCACCGGTTACTATGTTAAAACCTTTCAAATAATCGATGTCTAAAAGGACATGGATTCCATTGACAGCAGTAGAGAAATATCAATTTTGAAATCATTTCATGGTCTAAACTTACAAAGTTAGAATAAAAGAAGATTTACATCAAATTTAGTGACGTGGAAAGGGACAGGAGAAGAGAAAATGAAATAAAAACCAAAGAAATCAAATGAGAGATAGAATAGGCAAAAAAACCATGTGGGGGTAAAAAAAAAATTTATTTACCAAAATAATGCACTTTGTGGGTTATTTACCAAAGTGGGCAAATTTTTTTTATAGTTCAGAAGTCGCCCCCCCAGGGTGACTTCTGAACTGTTTTTTGCAATTTTTTTTTAAAATGCAGTTCAGAAGTCGCCCCCCCCAGGGTGACTTCTGAATTGTGTTTCGCAAATATTTTTTAAAATACAGTTCAGAAGTCGCCCCCCCCCCAGGGTGACTTCTGAACTGTGTTTCGCAATTTTTTTTTTAAATACAGTTCAGAAGTCGCCCCCCCCCCCAGGGTGACTTCTGAACTGTGTTTTTTTAATTTTTCAATAATTATATATTAATATATAAATATCTAAATTAATTTATTTTAAATTTATAAAAATGATTATACCTATTTATAATTTAATTACGTTAATATTTAGGACAAAAAATTAAGAGATTAAAAATTGGAACATAATATAATATAGAAAAAAGACTGAAATAAACAACAAAATTTTCAGAAATACAAGAATAGAAAATTAAAAACGAAACGAGAGGAAAACATGATCGAAACTACTTCCACGAAACATTTTCTGATAGTGGAAAACATGATCGAAACTACTTCCACGAAAGGAGGGATAACCCGACGGATGATTTCATGGGTGGAAATAGTTGTTTCGACACACAATTCGATAGGACTCCGAGTATGAGGTTGAAACAGCTCATGCTGCTGAAACATCTGCCGAACGTGGTTGTCAGTCTTGATAGTCATTACGCACCACCGAATACGATTACCTTCGCCGGTCCGGGGGCAGCGATAAACGATACGAGTGATCGTTTGCTCCTCACCCTCCAGCTGCGCCTTTTCCGTTAGCTTTTCGTTCAGTTCGGCGAAGGTGATGTTGTTCTTAAGGCTGGAATAAATGGTGTTTGGACCACTAAAATACACACCATCTTCTTCCCTGTACATAACATGGGCCTGACAGTGAAGTGTACAGTAGTGGTTGATGACTGTTTCCGGTATGACTTGTTGTGGTGGGGGTGGTCGCAGAAGATGAATGATTTCTTCCGGAGTGCGTATTGTGTCTACGTACAGCTCCAAGAGACTACGTCCCATTGGAATGTTAGCATGACCTTCCATCATTGCGCGAACGTCGTGGTCGCTTTGGATCTCCATGACAGAATAACGGAATGTCCCGTCATCTCCACAATTGTACTTTCTGTAACGGATACGCTCCACGTCTTTACGCCACCCTCCCTCTGGTCGTATTTTTCTCTCAGCCTTCTCCTTGAGTTGGGCGAATGTGATGTCCTTATTCATCCTACAAAAGATATGATATAGGACAACGAAAGACAACACCATGTTCATCGGTGGTTACAGTTCCACTGTGATAAAGTGCGGTTAGGAATTTGTCATTTGAGTACTGGGTTGGGCACAACTGCCATTCCATTTCAGCGGGTTGGGCGACAGTGTTTGGGAAGAACCAAAGAAGAGAAGATTAATCAGAAATATAGGTTGAGGGTAAACTGTTGGTGTGAATTTGAGTGTAATGTTAGAACGTATTAATAATAGGGGTGATCGTATGTAAGCCGTTGATTTTGGATGATCTTAACCATTGATTTTAGGGTTTAGTGTCGGCAAAATCCTGGCCGTTAAAGAGTGTCGGCAAAATCTAGGCCGTTAAATAGTGTCGGCAAAATCTAGGTCATTAAAGAAATTAAGACCTATGCAGTCTGCAGAATCCACACTTTAACAGTGCACTCTGCACAATGCACACTGTAATAGTGCACTCTGCACTATGCACACTGTAATAGTGCACTCTGCACTATGCACTCTGCACTCTGCACAATGCACACTTTAAAAGTGCACTATGCACAAAGCACTATTAAAGGTAAAAGAGTAAATTATTGATCCAAATGTAATAAATGTCACATAAGATTAAACCCTTAAAATTAATAACTTAGTTAATATAAAATTACAATACTTGATAAATTAAACTAAAAAGACAGTACAGAAAAAAATTAACAAAGATGAGACCCAGTTCCACACTTTCGAGGTTGGGGGACACGCCGTGGACGTTGATGTCGACGTGGTGGTTGATGTTCTTCCTCAGTCGGGGCAGGCGGCGGTGGCTCTGGAAAATTTTGGGGAACTGATGAAGAACTAGCACCGCCGGCCTGCTCTTGAATTTGATGAAGCAACGCCACAGATTGCGCAGAGCCGGGTTGGACCCCAAAGCACTCATAGAACATATCGGGGTCCCTTTCGGTGGTAGAATGTCGATATGTATCTTGAAAAGGAGTATGTTCCACTGACTGGTTGTATTGTTCGTAATATTGGAATGTTGGTGTGTGGGAGATAGAGTGGCGGTGAGGCACATCTTCTTGGAATGTTGGTGTGTGGGAGATAGAGTGGCGGTGAGGCACATCTTCTTGGGTCCTCTGTTGAGTTGGTGGTGCACGTCGATGTCGATTACGGTTACGTTCTCGACGTTCGGTTTGAGTAGTTGGGGGAGCTGGCACGTGTTGTTCATCATCTTCATCCACATCACCAACATTTGCAAGACCACGTGGATCCCTTAGATGTTGGTCGGCTGAAATGTATGGCCTTGATTTTTTTAGAAACCAGCGCATGTATTTATCTGACTGCGTTGGTTTAGCAAAGCACGGTCGACCCACAACACATCGATTTTCTCTATCATTCCATAAATCAATTAAGTGGCTGTGATATACAGCCCAATTAACATCAGTTTGTCCCTGCATGGTGATGTTGTGCATGTGGCTGATATCTATTGGTGCTGATGGTATGTCTTGGACGAGGCCAAATTGCAAAGTCACTCTATCCGCATGGTGCCATTCTACAATATGGAAACAGACCATAGCCGTGTTTGTAGTCCATATGCCTTGGTGCCGATATGCTATTTCTGGCAAATTGAATTCCCGATATGGCAACCACTCAAACTCTTCATGTGTCATGCGGTCTATTGTTGATCTGTACAAAACAAGGCTTTTTGGACACTTAGTGTGGCTAAGTGGCGTGCGAACCCATCTGGTAAAAAAAAATTGTTAACGTAAAGAAGAAATATAATTGTTAGTATTCATAAGTTGTGTCAATTTTTTACCTCTTTGCTAGTGGCCATTCATAAGGACGGTTGCAGTCTGGTGCTAGGAACGGCATGCGGTACCAGACCCAAGACTGTAACAAAAGAGTACATCCACCCATGGTGCGTGAGGAGCATGTAGCTGTCTTACACAACATTCTGTATAAGTTCGTTAGGCATGCTGACCCCCAGCTGTAACTTGAAATTTCATCGAAGTTTTTCAATAGGGGTAGGTATTTTATGTTGACTCTGTTTGATGATTTGTCTGGGAGTATGTATCCCCCGATCAACTGCAATAGGTACGCCCTACAATATTGTCTTCGCACTTGGTTGGAAGCACCCTCTGGAACATTATTAAATTCACGTTGTAGCCAAGTGAACTTAATTTGGTTGCCTACCATGCCATTTGTTGGGATTGGCTTACCCAAAAGTTGTTCGCATACTCGATCCCAATTTTTTTCACAACTTCCAGTAACGGCATTTCCATCAACGGGAAGTCCCAACTGCAACGCCACATCTTCGAGAGTTATTGTGCACTCCCCTACTGGAAGATGAAAAGTGTGTGTTTCTGGTCTCCAGCGTTCGACCATTGCTGCCACCAAAGCTGGATTTATTTTGAATGCGCCAATTGAAGCAATGTGACGAAATCCAGCTCTTTCTATCAAAGGTAATATAGAGGCATCTGGTTCTGGAAGTTTGAAAGCGTGGTGAACTTCCATTGGGTCATCGTTGAGAAGCATGGAAATGTGAGGTTCTTCGTTTAGTAAGGAAGACATTCTTAGAGGAAGTGTTGTTGAAGAGTTATGGTGACTTGAATGTTTGAGTTATGTGGTTGTGTTGCTGCCTTTTGTTGTATATATTCTAGTCTAAGCATTAGTGTCCTGGCCTTTAAGCAGTGAGGCACAATGCACATTGAACAATTCAAAAGTGTCGGTGCAATCCTGGCCTTTAAAAGTGTCGGTGCAATCCTGACCTTTAAAAGTCACATGTGCAATCCTGGCCTTTAAAAGTGTCGGTGCAATCCTGGCCTTTAAAGTGTCAGTGCAATCCTCGCCTTTAAAAGTCACGTGTGCAATCGTGGCCTTTAAAAGTCACGTGTGCAATCCTGGCCTTTAAAAGTGTCAGTGCAATCCTGGCCTTTAAAAGTGTCGGTGCAATCGTGGCCTTTAAAAGTGACGTGTGCCATCCTGGCCTTTAAAAGTGTCAGTGCAATCGTGGCCTTTAAAAGTGTCAGTGCAATCCTCGCCTTTAAAAGTCACGTGTGCAATCGTGGCCTTTAAAAGTCACGTGTGCAATCCTGGCCTTTAAAAGTGTCGGTGCAATCCTGGCCTTTAAAAGTGTCAGTGCAGTCCTCGCCTTTAAAAGTCACGTGTGCAATCGTGGCCTTTAAAAGTGTCGGTGCAATCCGGGCCTTCGAAACAATGACTAAAACCGGTTTTTCCTAAGTCTAAAAAATGAGTTTTTTACCATGTTTAGATCAATTTGAAGCAATTTTGTTAAATTACTAAATTAAAAAAAATGATATGACATTATAGTAGAGTTATAGAACTACGGTTTCATGTTTTGAATTAGTACTAACGGACTTATAACCCACGTGTACAAGATTCGAAAAAATGACTAAAACCGGTTTTTCCTAAGTCTAAAAAATGAGTTTTTTACCATGTTTAGATCAATTTGAAGCAATTTTGTTAAATTACAAAATTAAAATAAATGATATGACATTATAGTAGAGTTATAGAACTACGGTTTCATGTTTTGAATTAGTACTAACGGACTTATAACCCACGTGTACAAGATTCGAAAAAATGACTAAAACCGGTTTTTCCTAAGTCTAAAAAATGAGTTTTTTACCATGTTTAGATCAATTTGAAGCAATTTTGTTAAATTACAAAATTAAAATAAATGATATGACATTATAGTAGAGTTATAGAACTACGGTTTCATGTTTTGAATTAGTACTAACGGACTTATAACCCACGTGTACAAGATTCGAAAAAATGACTAAAACCGGTTTTTCCTAAGTCTAAAAAATGAGTTTTTTACCATGTTTAGATCAATTTGAAGCAATTTTGTTAAATTACAAAATTAAAATAAATGATATGACATTATAGTAGAGTTATAGAACTACGGTTTCATGTTTTGAATTAGTACTAACGGACTTATAACCCACGTGTACAAGATTCGAAAAAATGACTAAAACCGGTTTTTCCTAAGTCTAAAAAATGAGTTTTTTACCATGTTTAGATCAATTTGAAGCAATTTTGTTAAATTACAAAATTAAAATAAATGATATGACATTATAGTAGAGTTATAGAACTACGGTTTCATCTTTTGAATTACTACTAACGGACTTATAACCCACGTGTACAAGATTCGAAACAATGACTAAAACCGGTTTTTCCTAAGTCTAAAAAATGAGTTTTCCTAAGCACTGGACACTGCACTATGCACTAAGCAGTGAACAATGCACATTGAACAATTCAAAAGTGTCGGTGCAATCCTGGCCTTCAAAAGTGTCGGTGCAATCCTGGCCTTTAAAAGTGTCGGTGCAATCCTGGCCTTTAAAAGTGTCAGTGCAATCCTCGCCTTTAAAAGTCACGTGTGCAATCGTGGCCTTTAAAAGTGTCGGTGCAATCCTGGCCTTTAAAAGTGTCGGTGCAATCTTGGCCTTTAAAAGTGTCGGTGCAATCCTGGCCTTTAAAAGTGTCGGTGCAATCCTGGCCTTTAAAAGTCACGTGTGCAATCCTGGCCTTTAAAAGTGTCGGTGCAATCCTGGCCTTTAAAAATGTCGGTGCAATCCTGGCCTTCAAAACCAACGGTGAAATCTAGACCATTCAAATTTCAATAAATAGGCCCTAAATCTCTCACCACTAAACACCCAACTGCCATAGTTTCTCCTACTACCAACTGAAACTCAAACACACCCTCCTACTCCCAACTTCGTCAATGGCTCCAACGAATGTTTTCATCACGGTCTTTTACAATGGTTATGTTGAAAAAACAAATACTGAGGGTATATTTTTTAGGTGTCATAACAACACCCTTGTCAAAGTAAACTCTAATTCCAAACTAGCTCAAGTTAAACAAGCCATTGAAAAAAAAATCTCTCCTGACCATTCAAAAATGGTTGCTAGTCTTACATATCGGTACCCCACAACTCTCAGTACTGGCCATACCTTTTATGGGGGATTCGAAATAAATTCCGACGATGATGTTGAACTTATGATAGAGCATTTCAAAGAAGATAGACACCTTGGTATATGTACACCAGAAATATACGCAGATTTGGTTGAGGCTCCTTCTAACTACACCCAGGTAAGTCACGGCCACTTTATTCCATCTTCATCACAACAAAACTTACGTTTATCTCAACAAACAGAAATACCATACACTGACTTCATTCCACCTGTTTACCCTCAATTCAATCCTTCATCAGACCAAACTGACATGCATTACAGTCCTTCAACACCTCACCATCACTCTGCACCATCATCCTCAAACACACCCATTGACCTTAACACAAGCCACCCTCTACATACTCAAACTAATACCCCACCGTTTAGTATGTTTGTTGGTGTCCATAATGAAGACGTTGGGGACTATAGCGAAGATGAAGATGAAATTCTTCAGCGTGACGTCGATGAGGAACCAATTGAAACTAACCCCAACATAGGTGTTGCATTCCGCGAGCCTGTACCACACTTTCAAAACGTCACAGCTGATAACCCAGAACCTTATGATGTAGAGTTTGGCCATTCCATGGACAGGAACCAACTATTATCCAACGAAGATCCAAACGAACTCAAACTCAAAATGAAATTTCCCACAAAAGAAATAGCCCAACAATTCATCCAAACATATCACCTAAACCATTCAGTTGCATACAAAGTCTGTGAGTCTAAACCACACACATGGACCGTTTGTTGTGTTCATGAAACCTGTTTGTGGAGGTGTGTAGTGAGAGTAGGAGCAAAAACTGGATATTGGGGGATTACACAGTTGACTCACCCACACACATGTACAACATCTACTATTTCCCAAGATCACCGCCAGTTGACCTCCTCCCTCATGTGTACTCATATACTTCCACTTGTAAGGAAGGACCCGACAATATCAGTGGCTGTGTTGATTGCACACATCAAGGAGCGGTTCACGTACCAGAGTTCCTATAGAAAGGCTTGGATTGCTAAACAAAAAGCAATCGAGCTTATCTTCGGTAATTGGGAGGACTCTTACAATGAAGTAACCAGGTGGCTACATGCTTTCTCTTACTATATTCCAGACACAATTCACGATTGGCAGTACAAACCATTCTATGAGAATGGACAACTAGTTGCCGGCAAAGGTGTATTCCACCGCATCTTTTGGAGTTTCGGCCCGTGCATTAAAGGCTTTCAATTTTGCAAACCAGTTGTCTCTGTTGATGGAACATGGTTGTACGGTAGGTACAAAGGGTGTCTTCTTTTGGCAATCGCACAAGATGGAAGAAACAACACCTTCCCAATTGCATATGCAGTGGTCGAGGGTGAGACAAAGGAGGCTTGGTTTTTCTTCCTATCTCGTTTAAGACACTATGTGACACCACAGGAGGGTATTTGTTTGATATCAGATAGACACGAGTCTATCAAAAGTGCTGTTACGCAACTAAACACCAATTGGAAACACGTCTTCTGTGTTCGCCACATAGCACAAAACTTCATGAGACACTTCAAAAACACTCCTGCCAGGAAAAATGTCATCAATATGGGTGAGTATTTTTAACAATTTTTTTTAATTAATTGGTTTCAAATTTCCATTCCATACTTACCAACATCTTCTTTTTTTTTCTTCAGCATATTCAATGATGGAAGAATCGGCCGATCACTACAAACAAAAAATTGGTCGGGAAGTAGGTCCTGAGGGGGTGGCTTGGGTTGAAGACATAACCGCAGAACAATTGTTGCAGTGGTGCGATGGAGGTTCCCGTTGGGGGCACATGACAACAAACCTTGCAGAGTGCATCAACAATGTTCTTAAGGGGGTGCGGAATCTCCCTATTCGTTCATTGATAGATGCAACATATTTCAGGATGAACGAGGTTTTCGTCAAAAGGGGAACACAGGCACAGGCAATGTTGACGTCCGGAACTATGTACTCTGAAAAATTGTTGGAAAATATTGCCAGGAACATAAATGTCTCAAAAACCCATAACGTCGCGGTTCACGATCGTGCCCAACAATTGTTCCGAGTTGAAGAACTTGTACGACCACAAAGTGGTAGACCTGCGCGAACATTCGTGGTGAACTTTAGAGCAAAAACGTGTGAGTGTGGGGAATTCCAGGCACTTCACTACCCTTGTTCACATGTCATCGCAGCATGCTCAAAATGCAATTACGACCACATGCAATTCGTGGATCCACCGTACACAATGGAGAATGTTTTCAATACTTACATTGTCGAGTTCCCCCCCTTGCCAACTGAGACGTCATGGCCTTATTTCAATACTTTAGAACTAAAGCATGATCCCACTAAACGGAGAGATAAAAAGGGTCGTCCACAGTCTACCCGTATTCGTACAGAGATGGATCAAAGAGAAAGGGGTACACGCACCAGAAGATGCGGAATTTGTAGAAATGAGGGTCACAACAGAAACAACTGTCCTAACCGCAATTAATGTGTTGTAATATTTCGGATTACTCTTTTAAATAACTATTGTAATTTTCGGTTGGTCTTTTAAATAAATTTTTGTGTTGTAATATTTCTTTCTGACCCTTCAATTAAATTAGGAAATTTGGATTACAATTATTAATTATCTAAATACTATTGTTTTATTTAAAATAAATTAATTTAGATATTTATATATTAATATATAATTATTGAAAAATTAAAAAAACACAGTTCAGAAGTCACCCTGGGGGGGGGGGGGGGGCGACTTCTGAACTGTATTTAAAAAAAAAATTGCGAAACACAGTTCAGAAGTCACCCTGGGGGGGGGGGGGGCGACTTCTGAACTGTATTTTAAAAAAAATTTGCGAAACACAGTTCAGAAGTCACCCTGGGGGGGCGACTTCTGAACTGCATTTTAAAAAAAAATTGCAAAAAACAGTTCAGAAGTCACCCTGGGGGGGGGCGACTTCTGAACTATAAAAAAAATTTGCCCACTTTGGTAAATAACCCACAAAGTGCATTATTTTGGTAAATAAATTTTTTTTTTACCCCCACAAGGTTTTTTTGCCGATAGAATAAGTCTCACCTCATTTTTATCTTGTTTTGTTGCTCCTCTCTTCTAATGGTGAAGCCCCACTTTCCCTTTCAACATTATCTATCAAATTTATAAATTAAGTTAGGGTTAAAAAATACCTTTTTTATTCCCTTATATCTTACTCACTCTATCTTATTGTATAAGATTTTTTTTTTATACCCATTGTATAAGACACTTTAATTAATATACTCTAATTATATACAGAAAAATATGTGTATAGGTTTTTTAGGTTGATAAATCATCAAAAGGAAATTCGTCAATTGATAATCATCAATTAGTCAATTAGTAACCAACCACATTATGTATTACTATTGGTGGTAGTTGTAAAAGTCTATACACCTTATATAAATTAAACTCTATTTTAAAGAGTTTAATTTGTGTACACTAACTATGTATAGGGGTTTTTACACCAACTTCCAATCACATTTCACCATTTAGCCATGTCAGATTATCTAAATTAAAATAAAAAAGAACGAAAAATTAGTCAAAGTAACCACTCATGGGAGGAATGAGGCTAGAAGAACATGGGGAAGTGACATAGCGGTTACTTTGACTAATTTGACATAGCTAAATGGTGAATTGTGATTGGAAGTTGATGTAAAGATCTCTATACACGGTTAGTGTATATAAATTTACCTCCTATTTTAAATACTAACGTCATTATTGAATCGTACCTCAAAGTCGGGCAGATTGGTCTGTTGAGGTGTCTGGTCGTTCTGTTGAGTTGTTGGCTGTGTGCAGAGCTCAGCCCAGGTTGTACCTGCAGTGACACTCTGACGCCCAAGTAAGTAGAGTCAAAGTATGAGCAGAGTAACGGTATGGGTAAAAAGTGTACCTGTCAGCTGAGGTAAGACCTTTATATATAGTGTTAGAGATTTGCGGATAACCGTGAGATCTTGTACAGGTCGATCTAGACCGTTGATCTAGCGAGCCTAGGTCATCTTTATTTGTCGTGTATTTGGGCCGCTCTCGGCCATTCGTTGGATGGATTGGGCCCTCGGCCCAGTCAAGAGCAATTATTGTCAAAAAAAATACTAATGTCATTATATCACCAAGTGATAAAGTTTAACTCAGATGCTCACTTCACAATGAACACTGGTAGGGGTTGTTCCGGAATAGTGGCAAGAGACAATAAAGGAAGACTAGTTTCGGGATGTACCTCTTTCTTCTATGCATCATCGCCTATTGTCGCTGAAGCAATTGCCTTGAGGGAAGCTATGGAGCTCGCGCGCAACCTTTGAATCCCTCGTGTGCTCTTTGAATCTGATTGCCTTGTACTCATTGAAGTTTGTAGAGGAGATCAGATCAGAAAAGAGATTGACCAAAATAGTTAACGACATAAAAGTTTTGAAAGAAGATTTTACCTCAATTGGTTTTCTCTGGGTTCACAGATCTGGCAACAATGTAGCCGGTTTAGTGGCTAAATTGCAAACTTCACAGAGTCTTCCTCGGAATTGGACGTTTAATCCTCCTCCTTTGATTCATGATCTTCTTCTCTTTGAAGCCTTGTGAATTAATGGTGGTGGGTGAAGTTAGATGAATATGATAGGTTCTTTGATGAATTAGGGTTCAATCGGGGGTGGGGTTTCTGAGTGTAGTTGGTTTGACTTCCCTTTCCGTGTAAGACGTTTATTGTGTTGTTGTTTTTTTTATCTTTTTTCTCTAACCGGGTTGGGTAGAGTATGTTATGAGTTGTAGTCGTGTGACCTTTGTATCCAGTTTGGGCTTAGCCCATTGTTTATCAATGAAAACTGCATCTATTCGAACAAAAAAAATCACCAACTTATTATTTTTCCAAAATCACTCTTTTAAATTATTGAGACTCGTCTTCTCATTTTTCTTCAGCCCACCACACACAAGAAATATTTTGGTACTTCCTCATATTTCTTGTGTGTGGGTTAGGGTGGGAATAGACCAGACCGATCGACAGGGGCCTACGGCCCATCACTACGTTAGGCCAGGCCAGACTTTTTATTTAAATAGATAAGACTTAGGCTTTTTTGAAAGCCTATTTAGCTAAAAAGGACAGACTACAGGCCATTGGAAAAACCTTTTAGGCCTATGTAAGTAAATTTTGCACTTCATGTTAAATCATACATTTACTAATATTTTCTGTTAATTAAACATATTAACATGCATAAATTTTTGACATATTTAAATTTATTATTATAAAATAGAGTTTAAATTGGATGTCATATAAAATAGAACTTAACATTTTTAATCTATTAGCTTTACAAAAGCATACATCACGTAAAGATTGTAGGTTTTTCAAAAAAAATTTGTGAAATAGGCTTTTAAACAGGCTATCAGGCATTGTCAGGCTTTCACAAAGGCCAGACCAGACCTAAAATTTGGGCCTATGATAGGCCACAGGCCAGACTCAGGCCTAGCACTTTCAATGTAGGCCAAGGTCATGCAAAGCCTAGTTCGGTCCAGCCTATTCCCACCCTAGTGGGTTTTTAGCGTTTAGATTTTCTGTTAGGGGTTTTTTCTTTTGTACCCCACCCCTTTGACACTATACCCCCACGCACCCTCGAAAAGACCAAAATACCCTTCACAAAATTTAAAAACCCCAACATATCTTTACTGAAATTTATCAAAAAAAAAAACTTGGAAATCGGATTTAGGTAAATCCGATTTTCCCCTAAAAATTTAAAAAAATTAAAATCAGATTTATCCACATAGTAGGTACATACGATTTGTTAATTATACAAAGCGTATGTACCTAGGAAGCAGGTAGATATGATTTGTATAATTAACAAATCGTATGTACCTGTTGGTGGGGGTACATCCGATTTGTTAAAAACAAAGCGTATTTACCTTGTTTTATGGTAAATACGACTTCCTAAAAAATTTAAAAAAAAATTGAGAATATATATATATATATATATATATATATATATATATATATATAAACACACATATAGACAATAATATGGATAAATAATTACAAAAAACGTGATACAAAAATAAATACAACAAATATTAGGCAGTCAACCATCAGAATTATCCGCTAAATTAATTCTTGTCTTTTGTGTCGAGAATAAGAACTTTGGGAAACAACTGAAATAATTTTATAGAAGTGGGATGCGCCCACATGTGCGGATATCTTTAAATTATATTTTTTTTAGAAAAATAAATTAGATATAAATAATATGAATATCGGACGTTTTTGGGTTTTGTTTAAGATGTAGTTCGTTAACACGTGACGATGTTATACGTCGAGCGAATAATTTAGGCTAAAAAATTGGTTTTCGGCCAACCTACTCCGATTGTAATCAAACCACAACCATTAAATCCGTAAAAAATCAAGGATCAATACTCCTCAAAAAGAAACTTCTTTCAGGATAGGGGGCTCAAATTCCCAAATTCCATCGTTTACTATTTTTTATTAATTTTTCATAGTCTCCAAAAAATCTAAAAAAATTTGCATAGCCTTATTTTGGTTTTATTAGATTTTTAGTGGTGTTTTTATAATTTTTTGATTAATTTTGGCTCTTTAACGGATTTTTAGTAGCGTTTTTATAACCTTTTTTAAAATTTTAAATAATTTTTTTTTAATAAATCGTATTTACTTATGGGTGAGGGTAAATACGATTTGTATTTTACAAAGCGTATGTACCCCCACCCATAAGTAAATACGATTTGTATTTTACCTGAATCGTATTTACCTCACCCCAAGGTAAATACGCTTTGTTTTTTTACTTCTATCGTATTTACCTCAGCCTAGGTAAATACGATTGGAAATTTTTCAGGATTATCGTATGTACTTACCTCTATATACATACGATTTGTAAAAAAATAAATCGTATTTATATCTTAATAACGTAAATCCGATTGAGCCAAAAATAGACAGAGGTATTTTCGTCCAAAAAAATGTGTGGAGGTATATGGATAAATGGTGGGGGTAAAAAAAAAAAAAACCTTCTGTTAGTTGTTCCTGTTTTGTTTTTCTTTTATTTCTCTTCAGTTACCAAAAATAGAAATACGAGAGAAGTAATCAAGTGTTTTGGTAACAAAATAGTTATTTGCCACAGTGAGGTTTCTCATTTCTCTCATATTTCCGGATCACTCTGCTTTCTTTCTCTCTTCTCGTTTTCCTTTTTTCCGCTTCAAGAACCGTTGCAGCACTCAACTATTACATCCGAATTTGAAGGAATTTCAGATTCAAGTTGTGGTCTTATTCGTTGCGTTGATTTTACAGGTAGGATGCTGAACCCCTAATTCTCAGTCACACTTGTTTGAATTATATTCCCTGATATTGTGAGTTCATTCATCGTTTTTGATAAAATGCATGAAACAATTTCTTTGGTCTAATATTGCTAGTTCATTCAGTCAAACTTCGTTATATTATTGTTTCGGTTTGATTCGGCTGAATAGTGTTTTTGGTTCAGTTTTTCATGCTTAATAGAGAAAATGGTGAGAGATTAGAGAATATCTTTTGGGCTTTTATCTCAGAGAGCTTAGAGAATACCTTGCCCTGCTTCAGAGTTCACTTTTAGATGTTCACCAATGACCAGAGGCAACAAGAGCGAACCGGGAAATATGGAACTCCCAGATTGCAATACCTTCAGGTTCTTCTTTTGCTTTTTAATAACTATGATAAAAAAATTATTTGAAACTAAATATGTATGCTGCGATCAATTGGTTTCTAAGGTGGATAGCATTTGTTTCAGGAATTGGTGCTTCAGTTTCAAAATGCATCTGATGATGGTATGTGGCTTCTGTAAATTAGCAGTCTGATTTAGACTATTCTTCATTTCTTCTAGCACTTTTGTTTATAGGATTGCTTATTTCTACCCTCTCATTTGCTGATGCTTTTGTGTCTTACAGAAACAAAAGAAAAGATTTTGGCGAATTTGGCCAACTTCGCCTATGATCCTTACAACTATAACTTCTTGCGCCAGGTATAGACGCATTTATTTTTTTTTGTACGAAGTAAAGCTGCGCAAGATTAAGTGAGATGCTCTTGCCTATTTGCAGCTGAATGTTTTGGAACTTTTCCTTGACTGCATAACCGAACCCAGTGAAAAGCTTATAGAATTTGGTATTGGAGGGATTTGCAATTCTTGTGCTGGTAATTCTAGCTGGTTTACTTTTCATGATATTGTGGTTCCTACTTTATTGATTATCTTTCTAATTGACAAAAAGCAATAGAATTTTTTCGCAGATCCGGCCAATGCTGCAATTATAACTAAACTTGGTGGGATTCCTCTTATCATTCAATGTTTTTCAAGCCCTGTTAGGAACACTGTAAGCATAACAACTTGTTTTCATTGTTTCACTTTGCTGGGTCATATTTATGTTCATATTTCAAATTGAAGAATGCAGACCCTTAACCCTGTAGGCCTAAGGGATATTGCCAAGTCATGAATATCCAAATTTTCCAAATTGACACCTTCTTAACCCTCAAGTTTCAGTTATGTACAGGCATGCTTTTTGTTTGCTATTTCATCATTAATAAACGTAATGCCTTAAGGTTTATACAAGGGCGGCCCAATGCACGACGCTCCCACTAGGCGGGGTTTGGGGAGGGTACGTATGCAGCCTTGTCCCCACAAGCAAAGGGGCTGCTTCCCGGATTTGAACTTGTGACTTGTGAGCTTTAGGTCACAAGGCAACAGCCTTACCAATGCACCAACTCGAGGGCTCACCCTCTTCTCAATGTTTTTGATTTGAGTTTTCTGTTCTTGTATATACCCTCATAATTACCAATTTCAGACGACTATGATTCTCATAATTGCTTCTAGTAAATGCAGACTATGTAATGCTTATTACATTGATGGGTTGATTCTAGTGTTAATTCACTTCCAGTAACAGTTTGGTAAACAACCAATGCATTCACTTGATATCAGGTAAATTATGCACTCGGGGCACTTTATTATATCTGTAATGAATCTAACAAGGAAGAGGTTTTAAAGCCTGAAGTTGTTGATGTCATTAAGAGGTATGCAGCAGCAGAAGTTAGTGTGGGCTTCAGTAATCTAGCTAAAGCTTTTCTGGACAATCATTTATCGGGGAGCTAACAAGAGGCACAACTTAGTATTCCATACTAAGTTATGAGACTATATTATTGTGTGATGCTACATTTATGCTCACAATTTAAACTACTCTCGAGAGTCCAAGCCATCTGAGTCAAGATGTCCTTGACCTTCAAAAATGTCCCCAATCCCTTAATGTATCTTTCTATGAATGGGATGTGTTGATGTCAAAAAAAGATGAGCTGCAAAATTTTCATGTCTTTTATATTGGTGAATTTTTTTTGTTTAATTTAAAGACTTAATTTTTTTTTGACCGGAATTAAAAGAGTTGCTAAAAATTATTTATTTTTGCGCTTGATGAGAGTGTGACCCGCTCCTAGTATCTCCTGGTTTGATAGAGAATTCAAAGACAGTTCTTAGGTAGAAAATATTTGTGTCTTAATGTTTTTTAGTTTATTGAAATATTAAGAGTTTTGAGTTGTACAACTCATTCGCCCCAAGTATCTTTTGATGTCCTCTATCTCATAATTGCTATATCTATTATGGATAGAAACCCCGTTATTGATATACTGCACTGCTGTAAGAGAATCCGAAACACACAACACCTTGCGGAAACCTTTATCCTGGCACAAAGCAATTCCTCTAGCTATTGCTACAATCTCTGCATAAATGATCTTTGTGGTGACTAGAGCACCATAATATCCATGTAGGAATTTGCCGCTAGCATTATGGATTAAACCCCCCATAGCCCGTTATTCCGGAATTCGCAAACATGCTCCCATCTACATTCATTCAACTCCGAACCAATAGATGGTTGAGACCAAGCAATCAGCCTTGGCAGAACTGATCTGTTCTCATCTGACATAGCATATGCATTTTGAACATGACACTCCATAGATGCACACTTCATCTCAATCTCTAATTTTATCATAAAAAATGAATTTATTTCTTGCACACCACAAGAATCCCCATTTGTTGATAATGCTTATAACCCATAACATGACAACACTGTGATAGTGGAAAAATATTTATATCAATGGAGTATATGAATCGAATTCTTTTATTTTTCCATAAGGATGCGAGTTCGAATCTCGTTACCGAATGTGAGTACCTCATTAGTGGATGACATGTAAGTACCTCTATAAGCGTTTAAAGAGTCTTAGGCTCTGTTTGTTGGTCAGAATAAGGAGACAGGATATGATAAGTCTATCATATCTTGTGACAGACCCGTGTTTGATGAGCTTCACCATAACTTAATCGCGTGATCCTATCATGTCCTCCAGTTATAGTTTTATCCTTAGTTTGAGCTGGGTTAGAAACTAGAAGAATAAGATACGAAAATAATTTATATATTCATTTATCCTTTTAAAATATAAAAACATGAAATCTATTAAAAAAGTATATATATATATATATATATATATATATATATATATATATATATATATCAAAAAGCATAAATAAAAATAAAAATTGATGAAAAATTAAAAATATTAGTACTTAATTTAAATTATAATATATAATTTTATGATAAGGGTAATGTTGTCTTTTTGTATTCTAAAATTAAAAAATCTATTGAGATTTAAAAAACTAAAATAAGTGATAAAAAATAAATTTATTATTAAAAAAGGTAGTTGTCACAAGGGTAGTTTTGTCGTTAGCATATAGTATATATCATATTGTTATTTGCTAGCTTATCTAAAATATATAATAGAATAATATATATCTTTGCGCCTAAAAAGTAAATGATATATATTATCTTATATCTTATTAGATGTTGTACATTAAACACATGATCTGATAGTGTTTCCCTATCACTATTATATTCTATCTATTTCCTGCTTCATATCATATCCTATCTCTATCCTATCCTAATCACCAAACGCTTTCCCGTTGAGCTCGTAACCCAACTCGACTAAACTTGTAACAAAAAAGAATTTTTTAATTTTTATGTTTTTCTAAAAGGGTGCTTCTAGGGTGAGGGAGCAAATCAAATAACTCATGGTGAACCTTTAAATATAGCCGTAGGATTTAGTATAAAAATTCATCAACGGTTGAGATTTAATACTGTTTGATTCAATCTTTACCACTCATAGCATTTTGCACAATATACTACAATCAATTTTAGTGGTTCATTGATGAAGAATTTGATTTGCTACATCACCCGTATCTTTCTAAAATTCATTTATTTTTCTAAAAAGGTAAGAAAATAGTACAGGCCGAGAAGATGAAAAGGCATGGAAAAGAAGCGACCCACTTTGGTGAGTGGGTAGTAACCGGAAGTCTGGAATAGAGTGGACTTTTGGTATTCTAGAGGAGAAAATTGAAGATGGTGATGCTAAACTTATGTCTACTTTTAAAGTTGTTGCCTCTAAAGACATTGATATCAATGAAGTAGGCCAAAAGTCTTTGTATATAATCTTTTTGACAAATATAATCCCAGAGAAAAGAATATGGAATGCACTGCACATGCAGGGAGGTTCAAAGCTAATCGAAAGAATTTTATGTGCTGAGAGTGTGGTAAGAAAGTTATTTTTATGTTATTGCTTTAATTAAGTGGGTGTTTCAAAGTCTGTATTCTGTAATAAAATTATCAGTTTTTGTTATTTCCTTCAAACACATTGATAGTGTTCTGTTCACTCATACTATGCCATATCATAGCTACTTTGATAATGTTCAGGTTATTTTGATGCCTTATGCTGATCGAAAGGAAGTTGTATTGCTATTCATGAATCAGAAGATCTTTGCCAACTTGCTTAATTGTTTGTAGAATTGTGAATATCATTTTCTCGTTTATTATGTTATGGATACTTTGCAATTTTCAAGCATAACATATTTTGACATTAAATTATTGCTACAACTAATGGATGTATGCTGGTGCACAGGTTAAGGAAAGTTGTGATTACTGTTCTCCAGAGACTGATGCTCTTAGGGATGACAGAATATATCAGAAGTTTACATCTGAGTTGAATGAATCCCAATATGAGGCAATTTCTGCTTGTCTTTCTTCAGTTCATTGCAATCACAAGTCTACTGTGGATCTCATTTGGGGTCCACCTGGAACTGGAAAGACAAAAACGTTGGGCACACTGCTTTTTGACCTACTGAAAATGAACCGTAGGACTCTTGTTTGTGCTCCAACAAATGTTGCCATTAAGGAAGTGGCATCACGTGTCTTGAGCATGGTGAGAGCATCATTTGATAAGAATTCTGATGATTTGTTCTGTTCATTGGGACACATGTTATTATTTGGGAATCATGAGCAGCTTAAAGTCAGTGCAGAAGTTGAAGACATGTATTTGGACCATCGTGTAGAGCAGCTCTCAACATGTTTTACCCCACCCACGGGTTGGATATATTGTTTTGGTTCAATGATAGATTTTCTTGAAAATTGTGTTAGCCATTATCATAAATTCGTTGAGAATGAGTTGAGAAAGGAGCAAGATCGAATTGATGAGAATAATCCTTCAGATGGTAATAAGGCAAAAGATGACAATCCTTCTGATTGTGGTGTCGCTGGTGTGAGAATGTGCAAATCTTTTCTTGAGTTTGTCCGAGCAAGGTTTCTTCCAATAGTATTGCAAACCAGAAAATGTGTTTCCATCTTATGTACTCATGTAGCTAGAAGTTATATTATGGAACATAACTTGAAGGATTTGGCCTGCCTTATTGACTCACTTGATTCCTTTCAAGCTTTGTTGTTTGAAAGTAATATTGATTGTGAAGTATTGGAAGAGCTTTTCTCTCCTCATGAAGGGCAACATGATTCTTTTGAGTCAGTTCTGGGTGTTGAGTACTCATTGTACAAGAGCAGAACCGAATGTATGTCTCTTATAAGAACACTTAAAGTTTCACTTGTTGTACTCAACATGCCAAATGTTATGACCAAAGACGATGGGTCAATCAGAGAGTTCTGCTTACAATCATCTTCATTAATATTTTCCACTGCGTCTAGTTCCTTTAAGCTGCATTCTGTTGCCATGGAACCACTAGACATCTTAGGGATTGATGAAGCTGCACAGTTGAAAGAATGTGAATCAACCATTCCCCTACTACTTCCAGACATAAACCATGCCATTCTTGTTGGAGATGAATGCCAACTGCCAGCAATGGTTGTAAGTCCGGTATGTATTCTAAAAATGTTTTTTTTAGTAAATTTAGTATCCCTGGCCCCTATGTCGCCACTAATGTTAGAAAGTTCTCCATTGCCAATTAATATCAATGCGTGTCCTTGATGTCTCTTAGGTTTCTTCTGGAGTTGGTTTTGGAAGAAGCTTATTTCAGAGATTGAGCTCATTGGGTCATCCAAATCACTTCCTCAATATCCAGTACAGGATGCATCCGGCAATAAGTTCCTTTCCAAATTCGCGCTTCTATTTGAACCAAATTCTTGATGCTCCAAATGTTACTAGAAAGAACTACAGAAAACAATATCTCTCTGGGCCAATGTTTGGCCCATATTCCGTTATAAATATTGTCGACGGCAGCGAAGAGTTTGATGACGCTGGACGTAGCCGCAAAAATATAGTTGAAGTGGCAGTTGTGATCAAAATAATTAAAAATTGTTTTAAAGGTTTGTGTCTGTGTATATGCATATGAATCTATGTTTTTGCATTTTCTTGTTCCTTACATTTTCATTATTTCACTAGGTAACATTTGATGTATTGGTAGTATTGATGATCATGTATTTATAAAGTGATCATCTTTGTTGGGAAAACAATTATGTTTAATTATTTTAAATTGTTTCTGTTATTAGTACAAATGCACAAAAAATGGACAGAAAGGTACATATAAAAATGTGGAATATACTAAAAGCTACGTATGCTTTGTCTAATGCTTTGTTAATGTGCACATAATTTCTAATAGTAATATAAATGCTTCCTGGTTTTGCCTTGAATGCAGCATGGCTTGACTCAAAGGAGAACTTCAGTATAGGTGTAGTGTCTCCTTATGCTGCCCAAGTTGTTGCAATTCAGGATATGGTTGGACATAAGTATGATAGGCACAAAGGTTTTGATGTGAAGGTGAAAACAATTGATGGCTTCCAGGGAGGAGAGCATGACATTATCATATTATCCACAGTTCGAACTGATCGCAGTACTTCACTTAAGTTCATCTCTGATCACCAGAGGACTAATGTCGCTCTTACCAGGGCTAGGTAGAACCTACTATACACTATTAAGATTGCATTTGTTTTTTTGCAAAAGAAGTTTACATCAATGTCGATGCTTTGATATTCAACAGGCACTGTCTGTGGATTTTGGGAAATGAAAGGACCCTTGTAAGTCAAGAAAATGTTTGGAAAGCTCTGGTGCTTGACGCTAAAAAACGCCAGTGTTTCTTTAATGCCGATGAAGACAAGGATTTGGCGAAAATTATCTGGGATGCCAAGAAAGAGCTAGATCAATTCGAAGATTTGCTTAATGTAGATAGTGTCATTTTCAGAAAGTCCAGGTGGAAGGTATTTAGATTATCAATCTTGTGTTTCTAGTTATTCTTATCATGTCTTTGAGCTTATTAGTTCATATTCCATTTTTGGGTGTGTGTGCAGGTTCTTTTCAGTGATAACTTCCTTAAGTCATTTAAAAAACAGTCATCAAAGCGAACAAAGCAGTCCGTCATTAGTCTCTTGCTCAAGCTCTCCAGTGGATGGAGACCAAAAAAGATAAAAGTAGACTTACTTTGTGGAAATTCATCCCAGATGTTAAAGCAATACAAAGTTGAAGGTCTCTTTGTTGTTTGTTCAAAGGACATACTAAAAGATTCAATGTACACTCAAGTTTTGAAGATATGGGATATACTGAAGCCAGAGGATATTCCCAAAGTAGTGAAGCGCCTTGATAGTATTTTTGGAAGCTTCACTGATGATTTTACAAGTCACTGCAATGAGCAATGTTTTGAAGGGTAATTAAGTACAGAGTTGTA
Organism: Astragalus glycyphyllos; assembly: GCA_963573325.1. Taxonomy (NCBI): domain Eukaryota; kingdom Viridiplantae; phylum Streptophyta; class Magnoliopsida; order Fabales; family Fabaceae; genus Astragalus; species Astragalus glycyphyllos. Next base: position 68,602,673 of record OY754310.1, read on the forward strand.
TTTTTTTACAGCTAAAGTTGCTTTAGCTATCTGATATGTTGCGTTTTACTTCTTTTTTAGGAAGATGGAGGTCCCAGTGAGTTGGGAAAAATCAACAGAGATCATAAAATTTAAGAGTCTTGATAATAATGGAAATGAAGCCGAACCAAGTTGTTTTGATCAAAGAGTTTATGTTGAGAATTCAAAGGTTGAGGAGAGTTTCTTATTGATGAAATTCTACCCATTATCATCTGTTGTGGTTAGCCACTTGCTTTCTGACCGTAACAGCAATGAATTGGATCTTCCATTTGAAGTATCGGATGAAGAACGCGACATAATTCTTTTTTCTGGAAGTTCATTTATTTTGGGTCGCTCTGGTACAGGGAAAACCACAATTTTGACAATGAAGTTATTTCATAGGGAGAACTCACACCACACGGCTCTTGAAGAAATGTATGGGATTAAGAGTGCAGATGTTCCTTGTTTGAATTGTGATGAAGAGTGTCAGGAAAGTTCTACTGTGAATGACAAACCTGTCTTACGCCAATTGTTTGTAATTGGGAGTCCTAAACTATGTCAAGCGGTAAAACATCAGGTTGTTCGAATGCAAAGGTGTGTAACTTCTACTTCAGACTATCAGCTTTTCTTTTGTTAAATTACTCGCAAAATGTATGCTTCAATTTTGCATGAGCTACCTATTTTTGGATTGATCTCTTTTGGAGTCTCTTTACTGTTATTTAGGTCTATTAGGATCAAAAGATGGTTATTTGATGAAATGCACCAATATTTGCTGCTCTCAACCTCTATTTGGATTTGCCTCAATATTTGCAGCTTGAGTTGGAATTTCTGTAGTGTGATAAGTTGTTTTGCTTTATGTTTAAGAAATTATATGAGGGTGTTTAAGATGCCTTGTTTTAACTCCTTAATGCTATCAACCATTATCATAGTATCGCATGTGAAAAGTTTCTGGATATAATTTGGTCCTCATGTATAACCGTTGAATTCACTTAAATTTCACTTGTTTTACATTTCTCCGTGCAAGATTTTATTGGTATCTAATGTTATTAATGTTGTGCATGCAGATTCATTTGTGGTGACAATATTTCCGCTAAAAGCAGTTCTATTGTTGAGGAAGATATTGCTGATGTTGATACATCAATACAGTTTGAGAATGTACCAGATTCTTTTGTTAATCTTCCTATCAACTCATATCCACTTGTGATAACATTTCAGAAGTTTCTAATGATGCTTGATGGGACTGTGGGGAATTCTTATTTTGAAAGGTTTAATGATCTATCTTTTCAAAGTTAGAACCTTGGTGTAAGATCAGTTGCTTTGGAGACCTTCATAAGGAAGAAAGAAGCGACTTACGACAGGTTTGATTCAATATATTGGCCACATTTCAATTCCCAATATACTAAGATGTTAGATTCATCAAGGGTGTTCATTGAAATCATATCTCATATAAAAGGGGGTCTGCAAGTACTGGAGCCTGGTGAAGACAAGTTAAGTCGTGAGCATTATCTCTCTTTATCTGAAAACCGATCATCAAGTTTAAGCAAGCAGAAAAGAGAGATCATATATGATATCTATCAAAGTTATGAAAAAATGAAGATGGATAAAGGGGATTTTGATTTGGCAGATATTGTAGCTGACCTTCATCGTCGACTGAGAAACAACAAATATGAGGGTGATGAAATGCACTTTGTGTATATTGATGAGGTCCAAGATCTAACCATGAGTCAAATTGCTCTCTTCAAGTATGTGTGTCAAAATGTAGATGAGGGTTTTGTTTTTTGTGGGGATACTGCACAAACTATAGCAAGAGGAATTGATTTTAGATTCCAGGATATAAAATCTCTCTTTTACAATAAATTTGTGTTAGAATCAAAGAGAACCACTTATAACCAAGGAAAGGAGAAAGTGAAAATTTCAGAAACTTTTCTGTTGAATCAAAACTTCCGTACTCATGCTGGAGTGCTAAAATTATCTCAGAGCACCATTGAGCTTCTTTTCCGGTTTTTTCCTTATTCTATTGATGTATTGAAGCCTGAGACTAGTTTGATATATGGCGAAGCACCAGTTGTTCTAGAATGTGGAAGTAGAAAAAATGCAATTGTAACTATTTTTGGCAATGGTGGACATGTGGGTGGGAAAATTGTTGGCTTTGGAGCCGAACAAGTAATTTTGGTCCGAGATGATTGTGCTCGAAAAGAAGTTTTAGACCATGTCGGGAAACAAGCTATTGTTCTAACCATTTTGGAGTGTAAAGGCCTTGAGTTTCAAGTTGTCAATAAATCATCTTATCTACTTCATTTTTGTTGTTAATGTTTTGTATGTTTTTTTTAAATAGTCAATGTTTCCTTTTCTAGGATGTATTGCTCTACAACTTTTTTGGCGCTTCACCTTTGGAAAATAGATGGAGGGTGGTCTACGAGTATATGAATGAACAAGACATGCTGGAACCTACAGAATCCAAATCTTATCCACGTTTCAGTGATTCCAAGCACAATCTTTTGTGCTCGGAATTAAAACAGTTATATGTGGCTATAACTCGTACAAGACAAAGGTTATGGATATGTGAGAATAGAGAGGAGTACTGTCGGCCTATGTTTGATTATTGGAAAAAGAAGTGTCTTGTACAATTCAAAGAACTGGATGATTCGCTTGCTCAGGCGATGAAAGTTGCAAGTACACCAGAAGAATGGAAGTCACGTGGCAAAAAGGTTGTTTTTGTGATCAACCATTGCATTCATTCTACTTTCATAGTAGTAAAATTTATTCATATATCTCATACTCTTTTTATTAGATGGAATCCTTAGGTAACAGTTGTTTGATACGTTCTTATAATAATTATCTTCGTAACTTATTATATCCTTAGTCACAAGTATTTTTATACTGTTATTACTATTATTGCTCCAAATGATATATTATTTTGACTCTGCAGTTATATTTTCAAAATAATTATGAGATGGCAACAACATGTTTTGAAAGAGCAGGGGACTCTTATTGGGAAAAGAAGTCTAAGGCTGCAGGTCTTAGGGCAACTGCGAACTGTTTACGTGGTTTAAATCCTAAAGATGCAAATGCAATCCTTAGGGAAGCTGCTGAAATTTTTGAAGACATAGGAATGGTCGATTCTGCTGCCGAGTGTTTTTCTGATTTGGGGGATTATGAAAGAGCTGGTATGAACTTGAACTTTGACATCTATGTTCTTTTATGTTAAGAGAACTCTAAACTACAGTACTGCACTTCTATGCCTGAAGTTTATGAGCACCGATGTCTGTTACAATAAATTAGTTTACTTTGAGTCACATGACATTACCGTTCTCTCACTATCTAAACCCATCTTTTTGTGCAACAATGTTGATTTTTTTGTTTTCATTTGTATGTAAGTGAAACTGAAAAACTACTTGTTCCAGGTTGGTAAGATTTTTTGTGTATCTAAAAGAATTCTACTAGAAGAAATAGTTGTTTTTCTATGAGTTAACCAGTTGTTTTTTTCTAAGAGTTAACCAATAATATGGAGAGTTTACGAGGATATTGTTAGGCTGAATGGGGAGTGATAGTGTCAGAAACAATTTCAAAGAGATGATGAGGTGGAGAGAACATTATGGTAGTCTTGTGAGATAATTTTTTTATTATTCATCTTTCTAGTATTGTAATTTTATAAATATAGCAGAATCTTTCTTCTTAGTATTGAATCCTCGATCTCGGATTATCATAGGATTATTTCCAAATTATCGTTTCATTATTTAGTCACATTTGTTTACCCTTTTTTGGAGAGCTATTTCTGGAAGTTGAGAATATGGTTACACATAATGTTATATCAAAATGTAACATTTATCATCAGAAACTTGTATATACATGATTGACTTGTGTTGAGGAGACCAAAATTAAGCTCTCTATCCAGGAGTTGATCCAGTTGTTTTTCAGTTTTTTATTTTCTGAAGACTGAAGAGAGATCAGAGTAAAAAACAAAAAAAAACAAGATAGGGAATTCGAACCGTTTAGTAGAACTACTAAGGAAAATAGGCTGTCATTATGTCACTGACAATTGTATTTAAATAGAATAGAATTGGCTCCTAAAGAAAGTTAATTGTATTTCTGTCAATAGGAAAACTTTATTTGGAAAAATGTGAAGAGCCTGACTTGAAAAGAGCAGGTGAGTGCTTTGATTTAGCTGGATGTTATGAAACTGCGGCTCAAGTGTATGCTAGAGGAAGTTTCTTCAAAGATTGTTTGAATGTTTGCGCAAAAGGTGAATTGTTTGACAATGGCTTATATTACATTCAACATTGGAAACAAAATGAAAATGCTGGTTGTAGTTGGGCTAAAAATAACGATCTGTATGCAATGGAACAAAATTTTCTTGAAAGTTGTGCCCGCAAGTATTTTGACCGTGGAGATAACAGATCAATGATAAAATTTGTTAAAGTTTTTCATTCGATGGATTTGAAGCGTGAGTTCTTACAATCTTTAAGCTTACTGGATGAGCTTCTTGAGTTAGAAGAGGAATCAGGGAACTTTATGGAGGCTGTAAACATTGCGAAGATGATGGGTGATACTCTCCATGAAGCTGATCTGCTGGGAAAAGCTGGTAATTTCAATGAAGCTTATGAACTTGTGCTATGCTATGTACTTGCAAATTCTCTTTGGTCTTCAGGCAGCAAAGGATGGCCCTTAAAGCCGTTTGAAAACAAGGTTGAGTTTTTGGGAAGAGCATTGTCATTTGCAAAGGAAATGTCAAGCAGCTTTTATGAGCTTGCATCTGCAGAAACTGAAATATTATCAAATGAGCATTGTATGTAACAGTTTTGAAATAATGAACAATTTGAAATCTTCTCGTGTGTATAGGAGTACCAGAGGGGAGATATTATGTTTGCGGAAACTTTTGGATGCTCATTTTCGCATGAACTCTTCCAAGTATGTCTGGCAAGACAATATGTTAGATAATTCTGTGGAAGAAATGATTATGAAGAACCAATTTTCCGTGGAAACATTGTTTTATTGTTGGACATGTTGGAAGGACAACATTGTTAATATATTGTTCGACATGTTGGGTTGTCTTCCGAATTTCAAAACCCAAGAACCTGATAGCAGTCATTTAAAGTTTGCATTGAATTACTTGGGTGTGCAAAAGCAACATTTAAAATTAAATGAGACTTACCTTTTGCTCGTCCCTGATGCTTACTGGGTGATGAAATTGGATGGTGGATTTATAAAGAAGAATGGTAGGCTAGTGTCTGTTGATGAGCACCATTTGGTTTCTTTTGCTCAGATTTTGGAGGTCAGAATTGCTTTCTGTTGGCATGGTTGTTTTGCAGAACCTTGATGCACTCTACTCGTTTTCAGTTAGTAAAGCTCATTCTGAATTTTTTCAATTCCAGTCTTTATTGCATATCTATGAGGTCTCAAAATTTCTTCTCAAGTCTGAATGTTTTCATCATAGCCATAGTAACTTGAAAGCATTGGAGAAATTTTCAGGTCGTCCAATTGAGTGCTTCTTTCGCTATGTAGTTCCCCTAGACTGTAAGAAGTCATTGTCAAAAGAAATGTTTTGTCTAAGGGTAACTGAAACTTGTCAAGATATGGTGAAAGAGGCTGTATATGATAGTGTTAAACGGAAAGATAGATCGACTCTTGGTCAAATTGGAAGGGTGGTAGTTATGATTCTTGGTACTGGTAATTTGAACAACGATCTATTTGTGGAAATTATGACAAGATTTGCAGATCATATACCCTAGAGAGAGTTCATTCGGAGGTTACAGCGGAGTTCAGAGGGTGGCCTTCGTTCAGGCCTCATGTTAAAGTTTTTTGAAGCTCTGAAATATAGTTACAATGTAAATTGGAGAACGGTCGCTGACTATGTATCTCCCTGCTGTTTTATGTATCTTATTGAACGCCTTCTACTCTTAACACCAAGTTTTCGTACGGGATGCATTTTTGGGACAAAGTCATCTTTCATTGAGTGGCTTATTAGTTTGGATGAAAATTCCTTTCCAAATGTGGGCTTTATGGCAGATGCAGAAGAGGCTCATAAATTCATAGCCAATGTCCTCCGTGAGTTTGTTTTAAATCAAAATGGTACCAAAGAATGGATTAGAAAATCAAACCTCGATGTGAAGAATTATTTTCCAGTTCTTCTTTTGAGATTGGTTGTTTTGGTGTGTTTGCTTCATCTGAACTCTGGGAAGTATGAAGAGTTAATTCATGATTTGTTGGAGAAGAACTATATAACCTCTCAACTTCCATTAGAATTTCGTAATGTCCTTCACAAAGGAAGGAAGCACATGGGTTTGGAAGTCATTGCGGAGGCCTTTAAAGTAATTGACAATCCTTTGATAGGTGTCATACTCATATTAGATGATCCTTCAGAAATTGTGTGTCCAGATGCCATGTTTGTGGATTTTAGGACATGCCGGGAAAGAGAGCGCATACTACAAACATTGTTTCCTAATATAGTTGACGATGTGGGTGTGGAAACCGCATCAACAACAGTTGAAGCTTCTGATGCAACTTATAAGGAGTTTCTTTCAGATCAGACACCGGATGAAGGGAATAAAGATATGAATGTTGAGTACTTCTGGGTTTTGTTGGAAAACTTACAAATGGCAACTGATGAATCATATTTTTATAGGTTGCCTATTTCCTTACTGATAAAGGTAAGCCAAGTTTTCTTACATTGCGTTTAAGTATCTCTCAAAAGGATTATAGTAATCTCTTGTTTACTTTATAATGAGTTTTTTTTCTTCTCTTCAGGATTTTTTTTATCCTTGGATTCAGCATTTGACTTCCCCAATACAAAATCCAAACGAACTTTTAAGCAAAAGTGAAACAGGGGAGTTAGTCGACTTGCTTGATGAAGTGAAGCATCTGCTTGAAGCATTGAACACGAGGCACGTTATATAATATTATAAGTTTTCTTATAATATTTTTTGGTTGCACCGTCAACTCATCAATTTCAAACATTGCAATACTTTGGTAATTAACTTATTTTTGTTGCCTCTTCTCAAGTGAGTTGGTGATTGAGAATCACATTGCAATTAAACTCTCAAAGCAAATTCTTTCGAGACGACCCATAGTAGAGCCCTTGTTGAATCAGAGTATTTTACCGTTCGTAAACTATGTCATTGTTGAGCAAGAGCCATCACAAGCCAGTGTTGCAGCAGAAAATAATGAAAACGGGCAAAATGCTGTGAAAGAATCGAAGAAACAGGCAAAATGCCTCTGGGACTGTCTCTGGGACTGCGTGGAAAACTTAGAATTGTCTATTGAAGAATCACGCCTGTGGGTGTGCCTAGTTCCATAAAAATAAAGGTAAGCCAAGTTTTCTTACAATGTGTTTAAGTTAAATAATTAAGTGTTAAAGTAAGCTTTTCTGAAAGGATAATATTCTCTCTTCTATACTTTATAATGAGTATATTATTTTCTTCTCTTTTTTTCATTCTCTCTTCAGGATTTTTTGGAAACTTGCTACAAGCTTCTCTCAAAGGATAATATTCACGATTTTTTGGATCCTACCGACCGTTTTAGCAAAAATGAAACAGTGGAGGAGTTGGTCGGCTTGCATCATAAAATGTTGCAGCTGCGTGACGCATTGAGCACAAGGTAAGTCATATCCAAGTAACTTGATCATGTCATAAATTTTCTTAATATTATTTGTTGACTGCTCTAACCAGTCAGCAATTTCAAACATTGCAATACTTTGGTCGTTTACTTTGTTTTGTTGCCTCTTCTCCAGTGAGTCGGTGATTGAGAATCAGATTGCAAACAAACTCTCAGAAAATTCTTTCAAGACAATCACAATTAGCGCCCATCTTGAACCATCACAAGCCAGCACTGCAGCAGGCTGATGAAAACAGGCAAAAAGTTGTGAAGAAAAACAAGGGGAAAAGAAAGGAATAAAATAAAAATAAGGGAGGGTAAAAAGGTGGGAAGTGAAAATGCTCTCGGGATAAACTTGTTAGGTCTTTTGTGCATTCAGTTGTTGAAGTAATTTGTGTCTACACTTTCAAACTATCCAGTTTTTGCTTTTTGTATATCCTAATTTGTGAATATATTGTTTCCATTTTGTAATACTGCGTCCTCTACTCCTAAATACCAGAGACATCATAGGCATTTCCTCTCTGCACCAAGCTATTGGTAGAAGGCACACATTTTAACAAACAAAACATCGAATTTCCTCGCGCTATACCATTTTTATTGAGTTTTGTCACACCCAAGGTTCAAGGTTGAGACCTTTAGGTGGATCCAAACTCAGTTACCGCTCGGACCAACTCTTTTTGATAGATGATGTACATGTTACAAATAATTATTAAGACAGTTATAGTTTCATGGATAATTATGGAATTGTTTTAATTTTTTATTAACAAACAAATTGTTTTAAATTTTTTATTAAAAGGATGTGCGCAAGCATTTTTCTTCTAACACGTTTTAATAAATAAACATATAATTATTTATTATTTTGATTAAATTATTCAAAAATTATTGGAGATTTTAATGACTTTGTTGATTGTATTCCTTCTCGAATCTCAGCCTCCGATAACGAGGACCTTACTCTGCCTTTTGACAAGGAGGAATTCAAGTGTGCTTTAATGCAAATAGATTCGGATAAATCCCTCGGGTCTGATGGTTTTCGTGGTTGACCGATGGACACTTTACTCCTTCTCTTAATGATACAAATATAGCACTCATTCCAAAGAAAGATAACCCGAAGTCTATGCTTGATTGGAGACCTATCTCACTCTGAAATGTTCAAATTGGTGCTTAAGGTACTTGCTAATCGTCTTAAACCATACTTGCTTAATTATATTTCTATTGAGCAGTCTGCTTTTGTCCCCATACACTCTATTTTAGATAATGCAATGATAGCTTTCGAAGTCATTCATTACTTGAAAAATAAGCGGAAGGGTAAACAAGGGGAGGTCACGCTTATTTGTTGATATTTTTGAAGAGACTTAGTTTTGCTGATAAATGGATTGGTTGGGTCAAAATGTGTTTCATACACTGTTGTTAATCAGAAGCCAGTGTGGCCTATTCTTCTTGGGAGGGCTCTTAGACAAGGGGATCATTTGTCTCCCTATTTATTTATTATTTTCTTTGAAGGACTAAGTCTCTTATTCATCGGATTGAGGCAAGAGGTGATTTACATGGTGTTAAGATATGCAGAGGAGATCCGACTATAACCCATTTGCTATTTGCAGTCGATTGTTTCTTATTTTTTAGGACCAATCCCAGATAGATGAACGATATGAAGACTATTTTGGATACCTATGAGAAAGCATCAGGCCAACAAGTTAATTTCCAAAAGTCAGAGATCTTTTTCAGTAAAAAAATGTCTCTCCGGGTGATAAGGACAGCCTTGCTGGTGATTTGGGCGTTAATACGTGCCTAGGGACTGGGAGGTATTTGGGCATATCGTCTATGGTTGGCCGGAACAAGAAGGCTTTGTTTAAATTCATTAAAGATAGAGTTTGGAAGAAGATTAACTCCTGGGGTGGTCAGTCTCTTTCGAAAGTAGGTAAGGAAGTAATGATTAAGTCTGTCCTCCAATCAATTCCAATGTATTTTATGAGCTTATTCTTACTTCCTTCTTCATTGGGAGGCGAAATCCAAATTATGCTTAATGGATTTTGGTGGGGTGGTAATGGCTCTAATAGAAGAGGAATCCGATGGCTTTCTTGGGATAATTTGTGCATTGCCAAAGATCAAGGTGGCATGGGCTTTCAGAACCTATATGTTTTCAATATTGCTTTTTTTGGGTAAGCAAGGGTGGCGTCTTATGTCCTGTCCCGATTCTCTTGTTGCGAGACTCTACAAGGCCAAATATTATCCTCATTGTGATTTCATGCAAGCCGGGAGGGAACAAAATTCTAGTTTTGTTTGGAGAAGTATTCATGAAGCGCAGCACTTGGTCCTTAATGAAGGGTGTCAGTGGGTCATTGGTGATGGTTTGAATATCAACGTTTTTGGAGAGAGATGGACAAAGGCAAGGGATCCGATTACTGCTGCAGACTCGACCATGTTTAATCCTTTCTTACGCGTTGCTGATTTAATAGATAATATGTCCAAAACTTGGAGGGTTGATTTGATTCAAGCATATTTTACTCCCACAATTGTTGAAGCCATTCTTAATACTCCTCTCTTTACTGTTATTACCGAAGATGCTCGTATTTGGCAACCAGAATCCTCAGACTGCTATAGTGTTCATTCTGCTTATAAGCAATAAATGGAGAGAGTTTTAAATACCTCTCATTTGAAGGTTAATGGAAATCGGAGAGTTTTGTAGAAGATGAAGATACCTCCGAAAGTCAAGCATTTCCTTTGGCATTTGTGTCGACGTGTCTTACCCACTAGGAGGAAATTAGCGCATAGGCACATTGTCACCGAGTCCGATTGCCCGTTCTTTCTAGGTACACTCGAAACAGAGAAGCATATGTTACATTCATTTGATTAGAATTACAATCTGTTACATGAACAATCCGCACATTCCATGAAAGATATTTCGCGTTCATTTATTTTACGTCACTCTAGTAGTCCCACACGAAACTTTTACATACAGAAGTCAATCACACATGGTGCTATATAATTTCCCATCACTTCAGAACAGGAAATATGAAGAACCGAGTACAGAAGCATGATTTGTACCCAAGTTGCGTCCCCGGAGGCACTCCACATCCACCACGTGCGAGTGATCAATAAAAAGGTTCACCTGAACAAAGAGTTATGATATCAAAAATGCTGTAAGATAGGTTTATTGAATCTTATTCTTATAAAAGAAAAAAGGAAATTGAGAATTTACCTTTGGTCCATATTGCTTGATAAACCATTCGGATGCTCTCTGATTTGATGCTTCAAACATAGTCTTCTCAAGACCAAGGCGCCCTATGATCTTCGCAATAATATCCGCGCGCATGTTATCAGCATGTTTTGAGACATCGTCAGCATCGATCATTATCATGTCTGCACCCGCTTCTAAACATCTCTCAGCCCTTCTAATCAAGAGATCCACATCTTCTATTAATTCTGTGGCATACATTTCAATACAAGATCAAACCAATGTAAATCAACCTTCAGTCTAAAGATTTGTGATATATTATAGTGCGTTAGAATTTATTTTTTAAGCACCACTCGAAACAGAAAGAGCATATTGTTGCATGTTAAAATATGTTCAACATCAATGTCTTAAATCTTAATAAACACATTCATCGTAGATTTATCGTCACCACATCTTGGCCTCTACCTACTTGATTCTACATGCATTCTAAGAAGAGATCCATCTGAAGGAATCAAGAGGTGAAGAAGTCCATAACCGGCGTATCTTCTCAATCATTAATCTGATTATGCTATTTATCCAAATTGAAACCAAAACTTGTTCAGCATTTTGAATTAAGGTATTTTCATTTCTTATGAACCTTTATGATAAAACATTTATTTGGAACTTAAAAACTTTTGTTTCTGCTCAAAATTAGAAAAGGAAAGATTGTATAATAAGATTCATAGAGTCACTTTTTTTATCTTTAAGTAATACTATCATGCCAATGATGGGAATTTTAACAAGCTTCCCAACAAGTTCCCAATTTCAGCTTACATAATCTTAGGTTCAGTAGACATCGCACACCATTTGATTAGGAGCCAAACCTCCGATTCAGTTTTATCATTTAATCACTTGGCCTAAACTTACTGCACCGCAGTTCCCTCAAATGGGGGAAAAATAGTCCATTCATTATTAAACAATTTTATATCATATATCAACAGGTTTGTCATAGATGAGGGACATTGGACATATTTCCCAGAATAGTGAATCCTCTTCATTCATGACCACTACTCGAAACAAAGAACATGTTAACAAGATATGTCCTGTACCGAGCACCTGACTAATCCGACATGTCTGTCTATTATTCAACCATAGCATTCACTTGTTTTATATTTCATTAGTACCATTCAGAAGATAGTATCTATCTGCCACAAAGCCTATATATATATATATATTCAATTCAACCATAAGCATATATGCATTATAAAGAATGTGAGGAAAACCTTACCAAATGATCTAGGTGCAGGGGGAACATATGCCCCATAAGCCCTATCACCAGCTTTGGGAATATCAGACTCATTAAACTTAACTTCAAAATGAGGCTTAACTTTGAGACCACCGCTTTTGACCAAGCGAACAAATCTCAAAAGAGTGTCTTCAGGAAATCCAAGGGAACCCGCATTCAGCTCAATAGTGTCAAACCCTAATTGCTTGCATTCCTGTTACAATCATGCAATGCAATTAAGCCACTGCATCAGCAATCAGAAACAAAAAACTACGACGACTAAACTCTCAAATTGGTCCCTCAACTATCACCTCTCTCCGGTTTAGTCCATAAACTATTTTAAATGATTAGAAAGACCATAAACTGTTCTCCAAGTAGTCAAGTTAATCCCTCTATGACTGTGACCCACATTAACGGAGGGACTAATTTGATAGATGGAGGAAAATATTACGGACTTTTTAATCAATTTAAATAGCTTAGAGACTAAATTGGAAAGAGGATAACAGTTGAGGGACCAAAATGAGAGTTAACTCAAACTAGAACACAAGATCAAGAAGGTAACTAGACCTCGACATAGTCTTTGAAACTTGATGGACCTTTACGAATCATGTGTTCAGCCCAGTCACCTGTGCTAACATAAACATCATGCTGATGAGCCATGTCAATGACTTGTTTGATAAAAGGTTTAGGCATCAAGCTGTGAGAACCTCCAGAAAATTTCAAACCATCAACATATTCTCCCATAGATTCGAAAATATCCTATAACATATGTAATTTTCATTAAACGGTGCTCAGAAAGTAAATAAAAAAGAAAAAGAAAAATAGGCACACGATCCACCATAAATAACATTGAAGCTCATAAATTCAACAACAAAATAGGATTCAGAAAACATAATAATGATACAATGAGATGAAGTACCTGAAGAATGTTGTGGTTGAAGAGAGTGTAATGAGGACTTCTCATCTCAGTGACACCGTAACGGCGAGGCTTGGAGGGGCGATCTTCGTTCTCATCGAAGCTTAATTTCCAACGGTATGCTGACATCGTTATTGATTGTCAGTTAAGCGAGTGAGTGAGCGAGGAGAATTGAGATATTGATTTTCCTTTTCTCTCTCTCTGGAACAGAAGGGAACGTGTTTTTCCAAATGACGAATTCTATTGTTTCTCGTAGCTACAAGAGAAAAAAAGAAGGATGGCGTGCTCTCTAGAAACCGCGAATTGCAATATATTTCATTACATGTAGCTGTTGTAAAGAAGTGATGATGCAACACGTGTTCTTTCACTCATGGAAATTTCTACGGGTTCAAAAATTAGGAGCACGCTGCACGGTTGTCCTTTTAACTAATTAACGGGTAAATAAGTATATAAGCAGTTCTATTTTTAAATTGTATGCCCTCTTTAATGTATTTTTGCCTTTTCTTGAGTTCTTTGGATATTTTTTTACATGGGATTTTGGCCCAAGAAGAATTTAATAAGATCATTTGTAGATATAACGGTTGGGTGTCTGTTTACACTCCTTATATAAAAAAAATTTGCTTTTCAAAAAAAAAAAACTAACTCTTAAATAAGTTATATTTTACTCAAAATTCAAGATATTATTTTGAAAACAATACTGACTTAAAATATATATGTACACTTCTTAAAGAACGAGAGTTTATAAATAATTCATAGAATTGCACAAAAAGAAAGTATCACTTACTTATTAGTTATGTAAAACACTTGTATTAGTAACTCCAATTTTTCATTTGTACTGTTGAAGCTCTCTTTATTGATTTCTATAAGTTAAAAAATTAATCTCTAAGCTCAACTCACAAATGTCGAAATTGCATTTGTTTGTGTGAGTTTTAAGTGGTGTTTATCACTCTATTTAAAGAAAATATGAGTCAAGGTAAACTTCATAAACTTTAGAATTTTTTCATAAAACTAAAAAACTGTTTTATTGTTTTCAAAAATACCTTCATCTTGTCTTTCATTCTCTCTAGTAGGATTTTTCGCTACAACTGCTTTCCATCTTTTTAAGTTAGCAATATAAAGAATATAAATATTACCAAAAAAACTACATAAAGAATACAAATTTTAGAGAATGAAAACAAGAACTATTTTAAGAAAGTAAATAGATCTATTACTTTTTGACGAATCTCTATCATTCAATATATGAATGAGCGCTGCTATATCACGAGAATAAACAGTCATTTGGATGACCTAATTATACATATAGTCAGTCCACCTCAACTTAGCAACTTCGATGATCTCAAATCATATAGATAATCAATCAGCCTCAATTGTTAGTTGAGAATTTCTGGTGTATCAGAACAATATTTATATATTATCAATAAACTTAATTTTCAAGTAATGTGAGTCGTTATTCAATACCGAAACAACTATTATTTTTTATTTAATAAAAATTCAGATGTTCTTTTCTAGAGACTCTTTTTTTTTACACATTTTCTGGAGACTCAGAAGGATTAAAAGAATAGTTTTGTATTTTTTTTGGTCTACTTAGTTAAATTGGCAAATAAATACCACACACGCATACTATAACTGGCCACAGCCGGGTTCGAACCCCGGAGCCGACGTCCCCAAGACAGTTTTGTATAAGTATACTACCAATGCACAATTAATTAAAAACCCAAATTAAATCACTTTCACGTTATCTTAAACTTTGAATCCATTGTACCTGTGGCGACTGTGTTTATGAAAAGTGTTTGAGATAGCAAAAATAGCTCTGTGCCATTATTGTGTAGGGTCGATTCAAAAATCTTTTTTAGCGAGTGAGATTTAAAGTAAATTTTTGGTTGATTTTTTTTTAAGTTAGGTCTTACATGAGGTGTTTTTCATCTATAAAAAATAATGACAAATCATGAGGTCTAAAGCAGTTTTAGTAGCCTTAGCAGTTTTAGTAGACTAAGAGGACTTCTCTCTCTCTCATTTTTTTTTTAGGAAAAAATTTAGAGTGACCGAATAGTGCCCCAGTTCAAGGGTAATTATATATAGCTCACCCCAAAGGGACTAGTAGGGAGTTGAACCTGAGACCTCTCGAATACAATTCCTATCATGCAACTCAGTACTTTAAAAGTAAGGAGTTAAGAACAAGGTAGCTAACATCCCTTTTTAGTTTTTTGCATCCCTTGAATTTTATTTTTGTGAAAATGGTTAGAAACTATGGTTTCCTTGTCTGCATTGTTGTCACTGCTATGGATGCTGCTGCAGGCATACTTGGAATTCAAGCAGAAATAGCTCAAAACAAGGTACACTCCAAACTCCAAAACCAAACAGATTTTAACTTATTTAATGGCTCAATTATTGAGAAAACTAGTTAACATGCCCCCTTAATTTATTTATTTTCATATTTTTGGGATGAAAATAGGTGAAGGATTTGAAGATCTGGTGGAAGATGTCAGGTGTTATTGCACATGAAAACATTTTGAAAATATCATAAAAGCCAAAAATGTTAGCAGTGATAACAAAAGGTCTAAAAAGTTTTACTCGACTCCACACGATTTTATTAGGATGAAAGACTAGTAGTATGATGCAATCATATACAAATTAAACAAAACTATTTTTCAACAAGGTAATTTGAACCCCATGTATTTCCCTGATTTATAATCTCTCCAAATTTCAATGGCCCCAAAGCTAGTCATTAGAACAATGCTTAAAATCATCACTATGCTAACAGAAAATACTATTAAGGATGGTCTTCCATAGTTCTGAATTGCTCGCTGCACCACTAGCAACCCAATAAGTGATGCTACAAAACATATTATGGCCAGTACTAGGGCAGCCTGTATGTCTTCCATGCCCAATAATAGATATTGCAAGGCTGACATTATAGAAGAGAAGAGCACCATGAAAGAACATGTTGCTGCTGTTACCTATACAACAAAATAATTTGATTGCTTCATCAATACCATTTAGCTGCCGCTATAATCAGTAGTGAGTTGGCTGAAAATGTATTGTATACTGTTATAGAAAAGATGAGTGGTGATTACAAATAAGCTAATCGACATCGCCAATCTAGTAACTACTAACTAAATGGATACTACAGTTAGTTAGTAGTTTGGTGATGCTTATAATCAAAAGTGTCAATTTTGACCCAGCTCAATAGGCCAGTCTGATGACCTAGTATTTTGGGCTAAGTTGAGCTCGAAAAATGGAGGTCCAAAAAGAATAGGAACATTTTGGCGCAGTCCAGCTAGATCGGGTCTATTTTTATGCTTTTCAGAACATTTTTTGTTTTCCTTAGTTAAAAATTGCATTAGGCTGGACTGGGCCGGGATAATGGCCAAGTGTTTTGGGTTGGGCTAAAAAAACACACAACCCAGTAGATAAATGGGTTATCAAAAACAATAGGTATCTTTTGGTGCAGTCCAGCTAGATTGGGTCTGTTTTTATGCTTTTCAGGAAAAAAAATTGTTTTCCTTAGTTAAAAATTGGATTGGGCCGGGCGGGGCTAATGGCCATGTGTTTTGGGTTGGGCTAAAAAAGCACACAGCCCAGTAGATAATTGGGTTAGTTCGGCCAACTTTTGAACTTTGGTCCATTGGGCCGAGTCGGACGGCCCAGTTTGACAAACCTTTATCCTATAAAATGAGTCGAGTTGAGTCAAACATGTTTCACCTCAACTCGATAGGAATTGGTTTAGCAGGAATGGCTAAATGTTGTATTTGATTTATAGTGGGATAATGGAACATACCTCAGGAGCTAATCCAACCTGAAGAAGGAATGGGCTTATCAGCATTCCACCTCCAATTCCAAAAACACCTCCCAACATTCCAGCTAGTAGTGCTATTACTGGAAAAATAAGTTTACTTGATGGTCCATTTATGGAATGGCATGGGCCCTGCATCACACGTAAGAAGGAAGTTAGCTGTTACTTGATTGAATGTGCTTGCAATCAACAATATTCAAGAATTTCAATGTGGTGTTTTATGAACCTCTTGTATTTGATTTTGGTCTTGATGACTTTCTTTTCTAAATGCAATCCAAGCAGTGAATCCTAAAGCAAGTGGGATTTGAATTGATGAGAGAATCCAGTATCCTACACCACATGGCTCCAATGGAATTATACTCTGCACAAACCAAACCAAAAATTGTTACTTTTATTCAAAAACCTCCAAGTAAATTAAGCATACTGATTTAATAAATATAAAAACGGGTCACTTCCGTCAAAAAAAAAACGTGTCACTATTTAGGCATAATAATGATGAAAGAAAAAATCTAACCTGTCCATATTTGTTGCCACGAAAAATATATAGAGAGAAGAAAGAAAACCAGATCAAGAGTAAAACCGCTAGTTTCAACCAAGGGATTTTCAATTTGTTATCATTTTCATCCAAAACCAGAAGCTGCTCTTCAATACTTCTCAACCCTTCTTTATCTCTATTCTCTTCTGATTCAGTCTTCCAAAACATGAAACCACGGTTACATGTCTTTGAGGCAGACCAAGTAAGAAAAAGAGCAAAAAGAAGGGTAATAAGCCATTCTGGGAAAACAAGGTTGCATATAACTCCAATACTAACACCTAACAACATAAACGGTTCTGATAAAAGTGCTATATCATAGTCAATCAGTGATTTTCCATCAAATTTAGAACTTGTTTTGATACACAAATTGCACATAACATTTGCAATTGACCCTCCTGTGACCATAAAAGCTGAAAGACTTGAAGCTGTTTTGAGGTCAAAACCAGCTACAATAGTTAGTATTGGTATAAAAAGTCCTCCACCACCAACTCCACCAGCACTTGATATAGATGAAGCTATGAAACATAGTGCTCCTGCAAGCACCATAAGGCCCGAGACATGTATTAGTGTTTCATCATATCTTTTGTTAACACTAAGGATATCTAAAATAGGTTGTGTTTGTTTTGCATTAGAAGGAAAATTGAAGGTGGTGATGATGAGGGTGAGAATCAAACATGTGAGCTTGTAAGTCCTCATTTGCCAATGAGAGTTTTAGGCAATGGTGAGGGGTATCATATCATATCATGTGAAGCTTTATGTATATATGCTTTTATTTATATAACAAGGAGGAAAACCAAAAACACAGTCTACATAATGGCATCACGTGTATAAGGAAAACAATGATAGGAAATTTATCGAGCAAAAGGGAAAATCAAGATGCTCTTAGCCGGGGGCGGTTCTTCTCATGGACTGAGGAGGGCCATGGCCCGCCCTGAATTTTTTTTAAATTTTCTTATATACTCGAAATTACACAAATATCCTTAAGTTTTCTGAAATTTCCAAACCAACCCAAACGTATTTGATACGTTTCTTCTTCAGTTATTTGTTCTGCGCGCATCTCTTCTCTCTCGCTCAGACTTGCTCACGCAACAAACAACAAAGTGAACAAACGACGACAACTGTTCGCTCTTCTTTCATTGACGTCGTCACCGCGCCACCGCCGTTTCTCTCCAAAAGCAAGTCACACACGCACCATTGCCGGCACCGCCGCTGTTTGTAAGTTTAACTATGTACTTCCTCCAACTCATATTAAGTGTCGTTTAAGGTTATGCGCGAGTATTAAGAAAATGATTGGATATGCTAAATTTTATGGTAAAAAATGTGGTAGGACTAAAACACCCTTACACTTTTCTTGGTTGGTGCAAATGCACGGTTATTGATATTCTAAAGTAAGGGTATTGTTGGAAAGTAATAATAAATGTTGTATTGAGATTCTAAAGTGACAGATAATTTGAGACAAATAAAAATGGCAAACATGACACTTAATATGAGACGGAGGGAGTAATAATCAGCGATTCAGCTCTGTTTTGATTCTCTTTGATTATTTGCTTGCTGCGTTTTTCGTTTTGATAGATTGCTGCATTTTGATAGCTCTGTGTAATAAACAGTGTTGTTATCAATGGCTTGATAGATTACTGCATTTTGATTATTGGCTGGCTTGCTGCGTTTTTTTATTGGCTTGTTGCGTTTTGATTATTGGCTTGCGTTTTGATTATTGGATTATTGGCTTGTTGCTACATTAGAATGTTGATAGATTACAAGAGGCCCTAATACGATAAGAGTTATATTGGCTTGCTGTTGTTTATTGGATTATATGCTTATTTGTTGGATTATATGCTTATTTATTTGCTTGCTGTTGTTTTGATAGTGTTTTGATATTAATAAAAAGTTTTGCTAATAGTTTTAGATTTGTAAAGATGAAGAGGAAAGCTTGTGAGGATGAAAGAGATGACCAAGGGATAGCTTCTACATCCAAACCAGTTAAATTAAAGTTCCAAGAGCTGAAGAAGTGATAACTTCTATGCATCAACCTGATGAAGTTGCGAGAGTTAAAGAAGTGATAACTTCTAAGCCTCAACCGGTTGAAGTTCCAAGAATTGAGAATTTGAATAATCCAGATGATTTTTTGAACTCTTTAGAACGTGATCCTAGAAAGCTCTCTCCAATATGGACATATTCACCGGTCTTTTAGTGAAAACATTAGTTCTGATTCTACTATTGAAGATTTCAAGTCACTTGGAACACGTAGAGCATTACTTTAAGGTACACAGTTTAATTTTTTTATGATCAACTTTGTGCTTAATATAGTTTGCATTTTTAATTTATATATTATAATACTTTATTTTAGCGGCCCTCCCTACCTTTTTTTTAAAAATCCGCCACTGCTCTTAGCTAGGGATATCCTACCGATGGGGAAAAGACATATAAGGGTAGTCAGCAGGGGCTGATCTTCCCTAGGACTGGGGAGGACCACAGCTCGCCCTAAAAAATCACGTGAAATTACTAAAATATCCCTATTTTTAAATATCAACTACTAAATATATAACTATTGGTGCAACAGTTATAAGGAACTTCTGCCATTGTCGGATATTATGTTCAAATCTTACCAGGGTCATTTTTTTAACTTTTGTCTTTTTTTACTTCTGTCTTCTTATTTTTTATTGCCACCATGGCAATAAAAAAGTACACTAACCGCCACAAGGCCATCAATTGCTATTGCTATTGAATTTAAAATATATATAATACATTAGCAAAATAAGTTATTTTATGTATTAATAATATTTATTTTACTAATTGTATAAGTAATATATATATATATATATATAAACGCACACATGTATGGTACTTTTTTATATTTTTTCGAATATAGATTTTATTCATATTTTTAATATTATTGTTGCGTTAAAAAACACACTTAGAGCAAGTGTACTCTTTCGCAGAAGTAGTATAAAAGAATATCGTATCCACAGAGATTAATTAACAAGTACTAAACTACTTAAAATTATTTATTGTTTAGACGAGTGAATAATTGAGTTGTAATTGAAACTAAAATAGAAAGAAATAAATAAGAAGAATTAAAAATGCAAGATATAATCAATGGAGAGAGGTCTAGGGTCGCAGTTTCACTTGCAAGCTTCGATTCCCCTATGTCTAATTCTACTTGAATTCCCTTATTTTATTTAATTACCAATCTCTTTACTAAAGCTATTAATCCGTTTGGTCATTCGCGATTAATATTCTTTTTCCTAAATTAACCCTAGTTTGGTCATGCTAGAATTTAAATTCAAGAAAAGCGTGAAGAGCAAAAAGGTTGAATGATTGGAAGACTAAATTAAAGTTTGGTCATGCATTAATTATAGCCCCAATTATCCTATAGGTCCACCAACTGATTGCAGTACGGTCGCTGATCAATTAATTGATTATTAACATGAAAAGGGTAGCTAATCCTAATTATGTGATAAAAACAATAGAATAATATTAATTGAAATAAAAACAGGAATTCAAATAAGAAATTAGAACATAAAGAGGTTTCTAAACATGCAAGATCCACCTAAGACCCTAGAAGAGGACTTAGGTGTCCATAATAATAAAGAACAATAAAAGAAAAATAAGGTTCATGAATTACAGAAATAAGAATAACCCGGAAATAGAGAAAGTCTTAATCTTTGTCTTCAATCTCCTTCTTTTACTCCAAAGCTCTTTCACGGTGCTGAAAAACTCTTCTCTCCCTCCGTAGCGTTCGTGTAACTATGGTTTGTTTATGTGGTGTGTGGCTTTGTTTGTGTTATGGTGTCTCTCCCCCTTTCAGAAGTGAAGCTCTCCTTTTATATTAGTTCCTTTTCTTTCTCTCCAAGCAAAGGATCAAGTCAAGATTGCTTCCACTTTTAATTGCAAGATATGCCAATCCCTAAATATTAGGATTTAGATCCTTCCTAAATATGTGTTGCTTGCTCTCCACTCCATGCCTCTTTCTTTCTCTCCAAGTCACATGTGCATCACTTTTAATTCAAATCTTCAAGAGGATCTTTTTCTTTTTATTACTGTGGGCCTTCTTGCATTAATGGGCTTGGGCTTGGGCTTGCTTTCTTTAATTCTAACATTTCTTCTAATTTCAGCCCACATTTATATTATTTTTTCTTTTTCTACCTTCCTGCAAATATAGAGTAATTTTAGTCAGTTATTTATTTAATCAGTAATAATTACTCTAAAAACAACTCAAAATATCTCTAATAAATGCACTAAATTAGAGTTTATCAACTCCTCCACACTTAACTTTTGCTTGTCCTCGAGCAATTTTTCTGGCTCAATAAAATTTTCAAATAAGTAATAGAGACAGCGAAATAAGGGATCCAACATTAGAAACACAATGACAGACAATAGACAATATAACACATATGAGGTGTCAAAAGGTTGCCCAATTAGAGGCTCATGTCCTTGAATAATACATTTATGTGAACAAGGGCACTCGCTCACAATCTCTCTAAGTGTTTAGGGACTAGGGAAAATATACACTCAAGTTTTCACAAAATGCACATTACCATAAGCTTGTAATTAGACCAAATCTCCACTAAATAGTTCACATGCATGCAAAAGATGGGGTTTCATGGGTTGTAATGGGGCCAAGGGTGAAATCATGCAAGGTAGGAAACAAGAAGAAAGGGATAATCAAAGGGCTAAAAACAAGAAGCAAATAGTAACCTTTGAAACCAAATATGGAGCTCCTATCTATTTTACAATTTTTGTCCAAACTCCAAATTAATTTCACTTTCATTTCTTCATTCTTCTTTTTCTATTGAGTCAACTCTTTTTGATTTGTTTTTTTTTCTTAAGTAGACTCTTTTGTTTTTTTTTGGATTTGCCATTTGGCTCTTTCATTCTTTTGATTTGCCTTTTCCTCCTTCTTGCATTTTTTTTTGTAGGAGGAAAAGGTAAGTACATGAAAACTCCTATTTTGTTTCCTAATTTGTGTGAAAATATTTTTGTAAGCACATGATTCACTCCATTTTTTTTCTCTTCATCCTGACAAGATAGATAACTAAAGCATAGGACGAAATTTCAGTCCTAATAATATAGACAGCTAAAATATAGGACGAAATTGCAATTTTCAATAGTTGCTCCACATACAATTTCAAATGGTTACCACAATAAAAAAAGAAAAAAATTATATCTGGGTACCAAAGAAAAAATATAACAAATAGGCTCAAAGGGGCAACTAATGGATAAATTCAACAAACAACTCTGAGGCTAGAAAAATACCTAAATTCCCCAAATCTTTTTACATGATGCAAATCAATTTTCGCCTTGAAACGGTCAAAAGACAAATTCTAGAATGTAGCAAATTGAGAAACACACTCATAGAAAGAAAAAGGGGTAAAAATTTATGATTTAGTATCAATCCCCTTATGAAGGCTCAGATCTCACATTTAGAAGCTAGTTCACAAAAAGTACTCAAGAGGGACAAATGCTAATTTTCAGCTTCCTAAGGACATCCTCAGAGTTACAATTAAGCACAAGTCTGTCAAGTAAATTAATTATGGGATCCTCTAAAGGCAAAATCTCTATTTTTTTTTTTCAATTTAAGCATAGTTCATGCAAAACAAGCCAGAAAAAATGCTATCAACATATATAGTGGGTATGTGCATTAATAGAGATATAGTGACAATATAAACTATCCTCCCCCACACTAGCATGGAGCATGGTCCTCAATGCAAAATAATCAAATAGAAACAAAAGGAAATAAATGAGAGAGAGAGAGAGTAAGAGTGACTTCCCTGAGAGAGTTTGCAATCTGAGCTTATTCCTAAAAACAAAACAAAAATAACAGAAAATAAAACGCAGGTTGCCTCCTGCGAAGCGCTTTCTTAACGTCATGAGCCTGACGATAGTTGGTGCTCAATCAAGTGGCTCTCCAAGAGAAAATTTTACATCTAACGCAGTGCACCTTCTTAGTTTTTTAACCATGTGGTTGACATTGTTCTTTCTTTTTCCTAGTGGTGGTTGAACTTCGAAGAATTGGGGAATTTTTATTTTATCTCCATCCACCACTATGCTAGGATCCTGCAAAATAAGATTTTTTTCCAAAAGGTCCTGCATCTTTAAATCGTTGACAATGTTAGTTTCAACCACATCATCAAAATAAGGAGAGGTGAAAAGAGAGAAATTTTCGTTGGAATTTAAAGCTTTAATCACATCTTCTTCTTTACCACTCTTTAAAGTTACCTTTCCCCTGTGAACCTCAATTGCAGCATCACCAATGGTTAAAACAATTTGCCCAAAAATTTGGGTTTTCTCCTCTTTCTCCAAATCATGAACCAATGGATCTTTCTCATTCTCCTCACAACCGCTCTCATCAGTGGAATCTGTTGTCTCAATTGGACTCCCCTCAGTAGGAGTCTCTTCATCTTTCTTGAGAGCTTCTTCCTCTAAATTAGCTTCTACCGAGAATTCTTCACCATTACTAAGAATATTATCTTTGTATTGCTCAGATTCTTCATTTGGGGTAGACTTAGTTTGTAAATAGAGATTTTCTTCAGCCAACTGAGTTGTTACCATATCAATAACCTTTGACAATTGATTTTTCAAACTATCAAAATTGTTGTTCATGGCTCCAATTTGGCCCTCCAAGCTTCCAACTTTCTTTTCCAATGTTTCAAAATTTTCATTTGTCTGCTCCATAAATTTGACCAAAACCTCATTGATATCATATTCTTCCTCTTTCCTCTGCACTTGTAGTTGCTCATAATTATCCCAGTTGGAGGAATAAGGAGGTGGCTCATAGTCATCCCAATAATTTGAATAAGGCTCATAAGTAGGAGGAGAAAATGGGCGTTGACATTGAGGCATATACCAAGATAACTTATCTAAATTCTTTTTCGCCTCTGCCTCTCTAATATAATCTCCAAGAGTTTTAACCATGACTTAGATTTTTCTCTGCAAAACAAAGTGTACTGCAACGACTTCTTGAAAAAGTATTAGCAACTTTTTTTATAAGAAATAAATAAATAAAAAATTAAAACTAAAGCATAAAAAAAAATGTCTAAAGCAATAAAAATCTTTTTCGTTTAATATTGTTAAATTAATCCCCGGCAACGGCGCCAAAAACTTGTTGCGTTAAAAAACACACTTAGAGCAAGTGTACTCTTTCGCAGAAGTAGTATAAAAGAATATCGTATCCACAGAGATTAATTAACAAGTACTAAACTACTTAAAATTATTTATTGTTTAGACGAGTGAATAATTGAGTTGTAATTGAAACTAAAATAGAAAGAAATAAATAAGAAGAATTAAAAATGCAAGATATAATCAATGGAGAGAGGTCTAGGGTCGCAGTTTCACTTGCAAGCTTCGATTCCCCTATGTCTAATTCTACTTGAATTCCCTTATTTTATTTAATTACCAATCTCTTTACTAAAGCTATTAATCCGTTTGGTCATTCGCGATTAATATTCTTTTTCCTAAATTAACCCTAGTTTGGTCATGCTAGAATTTAAATTCAAGAAAAGCGTGAAGAGCAAAAAGGTTGAATGATTGGAAGACTAAATTAAAGTTTGGTCATGCATTAATTATAGCCCCAATTATCCTATAGGTCCACCAACTGATTGCAGTACGGTCGCTGATCAATTAATTGATTATTAACATGAAAAGGGTAGCTAATCCTAATTATGTGATAAAAACAATAGAATAATATTAATTGAAATAAAAACAGGAATTCAAATAAGAAATTAGAACATAAAGAGGTTTCTAAACATGCAAGATCCACCTAAGACCCTAGAAGAGGACTTAGGTGTCCATAATAATAAAGAACAATAAAAGAAAAATAAGGTTCATGAATTACAGAAATAAGAATAACCCGGAAATAGAGAAAGTCTTAATCTTTGTCTTCAATCTCCTTCTTTTACTCCAAAGCTCTTTCACGGTGCTGAAAAACTCTTCTCTCCCTCCGTAGCGTTCGTGTAACTATGGTTTGTTTATGTGGTGTGTGGCTTTGTTTGTGTTATGGTGTCTCTCCCCCTTTCAGAAGTGAAGCTCTCCTTTTATATTAGTTCCTTTTCTTTCTCTCCAAGCAAAGGATCAAGTCAAGATTGCTTCCACTTTTAATTGCAAGATATGCCAATCCCTAAATATTAGGATTTAGATCCTTCCTAAATATGTGTTGCTTGCTCTCCACTCCATGCCTCTTTCTTTCTCTCCAAGTCACATGTGCATCACTTTTAATTCAAATCTTCAAGAGGATCTTTTTCTTTTTATTACTGTGGGCCTTCTTGCATTAATGGGCTTGGGCTTGGGCTTGCTTTCTTTAATTCTAACATTTCTTCTAATTTCAGCCCACATTTATATTATTTTTTCTTTTTCTACCTTCCTGCAAATATAGAGTAATTTTAGTCAGTTATTTATTTAATCAGTAATAATTACTCTAAAAACAACTCAAAATATCTCTAATAAATGCACTAAATTAGAGTTTATCAACTCCTCCACACTTAACTTTTGCTTGTCCTCGAGCAATTTTTCTGGCTCAATAAAATTTTCAAATAAGTAATAGAGACAGCGAAATAAGGGATCCAACATTAGAAACACAATGACAGACAATAGACAATATAACACATATGAGGTGTCAAAAGGTTGCCCAATTAGAGGCTCATGTCCTTGAATAATACATTTATGTGAACAAGGGCACTCGCTCACAATCTCTCTAAGTGTTTAGGGACTAGGGAAAATATACACTCAAGTTTTCACAAAATGCACATTACCATAAGCTTGTAATTAGACCAAATCTCCACTAAATAGTTCACATGCATGCAAAAGATGGGGTTTCATGGGTTGTAATGGGGCCAAGGGTGAAATCATGCAAGGTAGGAAACAAGAAGAAAGGGATAATCAAAGGGCTAAAAACAAGAAGCAAATAGTAACCTTTGAAACCAAATATGGAGCTCCTATCTATTTTACAATTTTTGTCCAAACTCCAAATTAATTTCACTTTCATTTCTTCATTCTTCTTTTTCTATTGAGTCAACTCTTTTTGATTTGTTTTTTTTTCTTAAGTAGACTCTTTTGTTTTTTTTTGGATTTGCCATTTGGCTCTTTCATTCTTTTGATTTGCCTTTTCCTCCTTCTTGCATTTTTTTTTGTAGGAGGAAAAGGTAAGTACATGAAAACTCCTATTTTGTTTCCTAATTTGTGTGAAAATATTTTTGTAAGCACATGATTCACTCCATTTTTTTTCTCTTCATCCTGACAAGATAGATAACTAAAGCATAGGACGAAATTTCAGTCCTAATAATATAGACAGCTAAAATATAGGACGAAATTGCAATTTTCAATAGTTGCTCCACATACAATTTCAAATGGTTACCACAATAAAAAAAGAAAAAAATTATATCTGGGTACCAAAGAAAAAATATAACAAATAGGCTCAAAGGGGCAACTAATGGATAAATTCAACAAACAACTCTGAGGCTAGAAAAATACCTAAATTCCCCAAATCTTTTTACATGATGCAAATCAATTTTCGCCTTGAAACGGTCAAAAGACAAATTCTAGAATGTAGCAAATTGAGAAACACACTCATAGAAAGAAAAAGGGGTAAAAATTTATGATTTAGTATCAATCCCCTTATGAAGGCTCAGATCTCACATTTAGAAGCTAGTTCACAAAAAGTACTCAAGAGGGACAAATGCTAATTTTCAGCTTCCTAAGGACATCCTCAGAGTTACAATTAAGCACAAGTCTGTCAAGTAAATTAATTATGGGATCCTCTAAAGGCAAAATCTCTATTATTTTTTTTCAATTTAAGCATAGTTCATGCAAAACAAGCCAGAAAAAATGCTATCAACATATATAGTGGGTATGTGCATTAATAGAGATATAGTGACAATATAAACTATCCTCCCCCACACTAGCATGGAGCATGGTCCTCAATGCAAAATAATCAAATAGAAACAAAAGGAAATAAATGAGAGAGAGAGAGAGTAAGAGTGACTTCCCTGAGAGAGTTTGCAATCTGAGCTTATTCCTAAAAACAAAACAAAAATAACAGAAAATAAAACGCAGGTTGCCTCCTGCGAAGCGCTTTCTTAACGTCATGAGCCTGACGATAGTTGGTGCTCAATCAAGTGGCTCTCCAAGAGAAAATTTTACATCTAACGCAGTGCACCTTCTTAGTTTTTTAACCATGTGGTTGACATTGTTCTTTCTTTTTCCTAGTGGTGGTTGAACTTCGAAGAATTGGGGAATTTTTATTTTATCTCCATCCACCACTATGCTAGGATCCTGCAAAATAAGATTTTTTTCCAAAAGGTCCTGCATCTTTAAATCGTTGACAATGTTAGTTTCAACCACATCATCAAAATAAGGAGAGGTGAAAAGAGAGAAATTTTCGTTGGAATTTAAAGCTTTAATCACATCTTCTTCTTTACCACTCTTTAAAGTTACCTTTCCCCTGTGAACCTCAATTGCAGCATCACCAATGGTTAAAACAATTTGCCCAAAAATTTGGGTTTTCTCCTCTTTCTCCAAATCATGAACCAATGGATCTTTCTCATTCTCCTCACAACCGCTCTCATCAGTGGAATCTGTTGTCTCAATTGGACTCCCCTCAGTAGGAGTCTCTTCATCTTTCTTGAGAGCTTCTTCCTCTAAATTAGCTTCTACCGAGAATTCTTCACCATTACTAAGAATATTATCTTTGTATTGCTCAGATTCTTCATTTGGGGTAGACTTAGTTTGTAAATAGAGATTTTCTTCAGCCAACTGAGTTGTTACCATATCAATAACCTTTGACAATTGATTTTTCAAACTATCAAAATTGTTGTTCATGGCTCCAATTTGGCCCTCCAAGCTTCCAACTTTCTTTTCCAATGTTTCAAAATTTTCATTTGTCTGCTCCATAAATTTGACCAAAACCTCATTGATATCATATTCTTCCTCTTTCCTCTGCACTTGTAGTTGCTCATAATTATCCCAGTTGGAGGAATAAGGAGGTGGCTCATAGTCATCCCAATAATTTGAATAAGGCTCATAAGTAGGAGGAGAAAATGGGCGTTGACATTGAGGCATATACCAAGATAACTTATCTAAATTCTTTTTCGCCTCTGCCTCTCTAATATAATCTCCAAGAGTTTTAACCATGACTTAGATTTTTCTCTGCAAAACAAAGTGTACTGCAACGACTTCTTGAAAAAGTATTAGCAACTTTTTTTATAAGAAATAAATAAATAAAAAATTAAAACTAAAGCATAAAAAAAAATGTCTAAAGCAATAAAAATCTTTTTCGTTTAATATTGTTAAATTAATCCCCGGCAACGGCGCCAAAAACTTGTTGCGTTAAAAAACACACTTAGAGCAAGTGTACTCTTTCGCAGAAGTAGTATAAAAGAATATCGTATCCACAGAGATTAATTAACAAGTACTAAACTACTTAAAATTATTTATTGTTTAGACGAGTGAATAATTGAGTTGTAATTGAAACTAAAATAGAAAGAAATAAATAAGAAGAATTAAAAATGCAAGATATAATCAATGGAGAGAGGTCTAGGGTCGCAGTTTCACTTGCAAGCTTCGATTCCCCTATGTCTAATTCTACTTGAATTCCCTTATTTTATTTAATTACCAATCTCTTTACTAAAGCTATTAATCCGTTTGGTCATTCGCGATTAATATTCTTTTTCCTAAATTAACCCTAGTTTGGTCATGCTAGAATTTAAATTCAAGAAAAGCGTGAAGAGCAAAAAGGTTGAATGATTGGAAGACTAAATTAAAGTTTGGTCATGCATTAATTATAGCCCCAATTATCCTATAGGTCCACCAACTGATTGCAGTACGGTCGCTGATCAATTAATTGATTATTAACATGAAAAGGGTAGCTAATCCTAATTATGTGATAAAAACAATAGAATAATATTAATTGAAATAAAAACAGGAATTCAAATAAGAAATTAGAACATAAAGAGGTTTCTAAACATGCAAGATCCACCTAAGACCCTAGAAGAGGACTTAGGTGTCCATAATAATAAAGAACAATAAAAGAAAAATAAGGTTCATGAATTACAGAAATAAGAATAACCCGGAAATAGAGAAAGTCTTAATCTTTGTCTTCAATCTCCTTCTTTTACTCCAAAGCTCTTTCACGGTGCTGAAAAACTCTTCTCTCCCTCCGTAGCGTTCGTGTAACTATGGTTTGTTTATGTGGTGTGTGGCTTTGTTTGTGTTATGGTGTCTCTCCCCCTTTCAGAAGTGAAGCTCTCCTTTTATATTAGTTCCTTTTCTTTCTCTCCAAGCAAAGGATCAAGTCAAGATTGCTTCCACTTTTAATTGCAAGATATGCCAATCCCTAAATATTAGGATTTAGATCCTTCCTAAATATGTGTTGCTTGCTCTCCACTCCATGCCTCTTTCTTTCTCTCCAAGTCACATGTGCATCACTTTTAATTCAAATCTTCAAGAGGATCTTTTTCTTTTTATTACTGTGGGCCTTCTTGCATTAATGGGCTTGGGCTTGGGCTTGCTTTCTTTAATTCTAACATTTCTTCTAATTTCAGCCCACATTTATATTATTTTTTCTTTTTCTACCTTCCTGCAAATATAGAGTAATTTTAGTCAGTTATTTATTTAATCAGTAATAATTACTCTAAAAACAACTCAAAATATCTCTAATAAATGCACTAAATTAGAGTTTATCAATTATCACAACTCGTATATAAGAATTAGAAATTATGAATATAAGGTTGATAATTTTCGAAAAAATATCTTTAGCATATTAAAATTAGAATCAAATAAATTTAAAAGTATTTTTTTTACAAACAATTTCAATTGAGTCTTTATGTGAAATAAAAATTACATTTTTAGTCATTTAATTTACTGTAAGTAATTTTAATTTATATTTAAGTGGCGGCCCACCCAAATATTTTAGTCAAGGTCCGCCACTGGTAGCGAGGGATATGATTGGTTTACTTTCTACTGTATTTTTTGTGTAAAATATTTTTGTTTTATTTATTAAGACAATAAATAGGACACAAGAAAGGTAGTATTTTAATACCCACATGCATGCATCAAGTCAAACACTCCATAATATACTTGCATATCCAAATTCTATACTAAGTCATTGCATCTCAACTCTTTGTTTATTGTTTAAGAAAGAACACTACAGGCTACACAAAGTCTAAATAATGAAAACAAGAGCATGTTTTGGAACAAGAGAATGATGCTCTATTTGACTTTATGATTTCCATGTATGCATATATATTCCCTTCGTTACCCTTTATTAGCAAAAAGTGACTGGACAAAAGTTTTAATAAAAGGTAAAAAGTTGATAAGAGTAAAAGTTGTTTGCGTCGATAAAAGTAAAAGTAGTGTAATAAGTAGGGGTAAAGTTGAGATATTAAGTGAAAAAAGTTTTGATTTACTTATATTTAGTAACAAGAAAAAGTGAGTATATTTGATTATAAATGAAAACGGAGGAATATTCTATAGCAAAATTTGTACTTGAATCCGGATCATCTCCCACCCTTTCTGCGTCCTGCCACAAATATCGCCACACATTTCCTTTACCGCGCGCGGTGTAAGGTGCTTGGACGGTTGGGATATGCGCTGAACCGGTGATCTGGATCCTTTGTACTTTGGTTACAAGCATTTTTTTATGGGTACTAGCAAATTTGATTGAATATTTTATCCGTATTATAAATTTCACTCTGTTATATTATTATTTTTGAAAATAAATATATCTACTAGTATTTGATTGGAATATCCGGAATCCAGTGGGTGGGCGAAAAGACAATTACCGCTTGCGGTACACAGTGGGATGTGTGTGGAAAAAGACAAGGGTGACCAACAGTGTATTCTTTCTATCTTGTGAGTAAAAAATGATGCAAGTAGAGGTGAGTGTAAGATGTGAGAGATAAGCATGAGACATAATAGGACAAAGAAGTAGAGGGACAGCACTTCATCCACCGGTGAGTGTGATCGTCTCTTTTTTTATGTTCTTTTTTTTTTTAAAAAAAAGTAGTTCACCCTTATTAGAAAGTCTTTTGTGAACACAACAAAAACATACACTTAGGGTAGACACATACTAATGTAACTAAGAAAAGAGAAAGATAAAATCACAAGTATATTCAATCATGAGTTGCCCACTTGGACAATCCATGTCAGCGACCAAAATAATGTCACGCATTATTCAGAAAAAATACACGGCGCCAGCTCATCCACATCACAAATGACGTGACAATCTGGACGGCTATGATTAAGTAACCACTGCTTCATACAAATTGGATGGCTCACATTCATTTAAATTGCGGCTGCTATAATTAAAGTAGGGGAATCAAACAAGTAATGTGCCATTATTACTAAATTTGAAATACTCCTACATAAGGCTAATTTTTTGGCCGAACTCTCACTAATCTTCTCAAACACACACCTTTTCTCTCAACTCTCTTCTACGATTTCACTATATATGTCCCATTATATTCTGATTTTTTTAGTTTCTCTTTTTTGTAGTTATTTTTCACTCCAACCATGTACCTGTTATGTGTTTATATATTGTTTTCAATTGATCAATCCATTTAAACATTTGCTAATGTTTTGGTGAATAAAAATCATGTAATGCAATATGAAATGAAGCTTATTTTTCAACTCATTTTTTTACTTGCTATTCTGAATTAATGTTTAAGCTTTGCAACCTTTCTATGTTCATGTTTCGCTATATATGGATGTTGATACTGATGAAATTATATATAGAACTTAAATAGGTTCTCTTATTTCTTTTTAGCATTATGCACATTTGAATATTGACTTGGGATTGGCTATTGATTTGATTCATAAATTTTGTGCAGGTCCGTTTTTTCCCTTTTTGTTATTAGGTCCGTGCATTTCATGTTTGTATACAAATTTGAGTTCTTTACATGCATACAAGCATTTTATGCATTGCTCTTGCTATTGAAAAGTAAAGGATCTTAGAAGTTGTATTATGCTAGGTTTCTTCCTTATTTTGAATATAATTTGTGATGTTTTTAAGTTCCTTTGACGTCTTCGAACATTTGAAGTTCTTTGGGAGAGGAGTTTGATGGTTAAGGATGGAATGCCATAATGGGTAATTGGCTCATTTTAATTATCTAATGACGCCAAGTATTTCAAAGTTGATCGATGGGTTTGGAGTCAAATTTTAAGTATTGATTACGATTATTTTGCTATCTACCAAAAGAATGAAGAAAGTGTTCTTTCTTCAACATCATTGAGACCCTCTCTATCTCGGAATTTCATGCAGCATGCAATTACATGTTATCACAACACACAAATGAAAGAAAAGTCATGAAACAACAATGGTGAACATGTTATATATATATATATATATATATATATATATATATAAAAGAGGAAGAACTTGCAAAAATGAAATTTGGCATGAGTACACAGAAAAATCATAAAAGCCTAGGCCAAACATAAGAAGATCTATTTTTTGGCAACATTGTTTTGTCACAAGCTCGCAAGTGGATGGAACACTTAGATTATATAAGCCTGCTGGGAGGATCTCACGGGGCATGGGTTGCATTCGGTTATTTTGGCTTGGTAACTGTTGGGTTGTTTTGCATTTCTTTATAATTTAGTTCCCAATATCATGCAGGACATAAGCTAATATATTTTTCTTTCTGGCTGTCCATTTGAACATATATTGGTTAAGTTGAGGCACTTCATTATTAGTTTATGGCAATCAATTTGATTAGATACATTAAATATGTGCTTCGTCCTTTCACTTTTAGACTACTTATAGGAATCCATTTTTGTGAATTATTGATTGGATATCATATGTCTCATCTTTATTATGGACTGACTTGGGCGTCGGAGTGTCTGCAGGTGGCGGCCTCCCCGCACTTCACATCGGAGCTCATATCATCTCAGATCTCGGATTTCTATCGCTGCACCACCGTGAGATACGATTTTCTGTCAGTGAGTTCCGTTGAAACAATCTATTTCTGTTTAAGATGCATATATTTGCGATATGTTATTATTTAAATCAGTGTTTGGTTTGATAAAGGAGAATTCGTTAGCGATTTGTCACATCCACATACAATGTTATTTACTTATTTGATGATATGCTTTGCTACTTATATCATACTATTAAAACGTGTATATAATATTTTATATAATCAGTATCAATTTCAATTCCCTCTTACTTTTATTGATTACTGATCAAGGATGTATCTCACTTTGACGTGTATTGTCGTTATAGTTGATCAACGAATGTACTTCATTTCTCTCTTGCTAACAAATGTTTACTGAAATTAGCATTTTAACTGGTTTTTTTATATACTAACTGATTTACATATTTATTGACATCTTATGGTATAAGAGTTGTTTGGTTATTTTATAATGATTTATATCTAATGACCAGTATCATCAATGAAAACTTGATTTATTTGTAACTTGATCGTGCACTGCACGTTACAAGTCTACTGTTATATAATTAGGACGCTGATCACGACTACCTGAAGGGATTGACGGGCAAAAAAGCTCTTTTTAAAATATATTGCAAGGGTAATGCGAATGGTCGGTTCCCACAATCGATACACGTGAGAAATGTGTCAGATGATCGAGTCCTGATTGACAAATATAGGCCAAAATGGGAACTGGATGTGGTATGAAGATATATGCTAATATTTTTGTTCATTTAGTACTTTTTATGTGCTATGTTTAGTGTCAATTTTGTCTGGGTTTACAAATTGATTTTACCAATAAATGATCTATGATTGAATGTCCACAAGCTTCATATGACCCATCATAATTACATTCCTCACAAGTCGATCATGACTACCTGCCAATAGAGCTAAAGGGATTGATGACGAGCAAAAAAGTTTTTTTTTTAAAATATATTGTGAGGGTAATGCGAATGGTCGGTTCCCGCGTTCGTATCACGTGAGAAATGTGTCAGATGATTGAGTCCTGATTGACAAATATAAGGAAAAAAGGGATTTGGATGTGGTATGAAGATATACACTAATCTTTTTATTCATTTAGTACTTTTTGTGTGCTATGTTTAGTGTCTAATGCTGTCTTGGTTTACAAATTGATTTTAACAATACATGATCTATGACTGCATGTCCACAGGCTTCAGATGATTCATCGGAATTACATCTCCTCACTGATACTCTGACAGGAGAAACTGGAAGCATACAAACAGCTGGTGGGGAGCTGCGCAGGTAGTATTTGTTTTATCATTATGGCAATTACAGCATGTAACTCAACATAGGGTGAAGATTCAGCGCACAAATGTTGTCTTACAAAAAGTTAATATATATATATATATATATATATATATATATATATATATATATATCCAATTTTGATAATTTTTGTTATATGTTGGAAAATGAAAATGCTGCTGCTGATTTGGTGCACAATACAAATGTTACACAACAACATTCTAATGCTGCTAGTGGCTAATGTTTTGGGCACGATTACATTGATGTGTCATCATTTAATTTAGGAATATTCCTTGATTCTAATGATAGGCATAGGTCACCTTGTTTTTACTTTTTCACTCACACATATGGTGTGTGATTTGTAGTGGAATTCAGTTAGAATCAAATCTGCCAGCTATGCAGATATTTCTGATTTTTTCTTAGTTTTTATTCAGTACAATGTGTAGTACTATACTGTATGGTGCTCCACTTCTTTTCCCTTTATATAGTTGTACCTTGTACTCTTTCAAATCATGAATGAAGGCTCAATTCCATTGATCAATTTCTAAGTTTCTGCTCTTATGAGCAATATGTTATCAGTGATGCAATTTCATTTTCTTAAGATGGTATCAGAGCTCTAGTAGCTCTGCATACCTTGCCTTCTTCATTTTCGTGTTATTCATCCACTAGAAAAGCTTCAGAATGCCTCCTAAGAACAATGCTGGTGGCTCTGCTCAACCACCACCAGATCCTGCAGCTGATCCAACTAGCATCTACTATGTTCGTTCCAGTGATGGCCCTGGTTCTGTGACAGTGACACCCAAACTCAGTGCAAATGGATCCAACTACCATAGCTGGGCTCGTTCCATGAGGAGAGCTCTTGGAGGTAAGAACAAATTTGATTTTGTTGATGGTTCTGTTGACGTTGCAGAAACATTTCATCCTAGTTTTAAAGCATGGAGTAGATGTAACATGCTTGTTCATTCATGGATAATGAATTCTGTTCCTGAATCAATTGGCCAAAGTATCGTTTTCCTTGAAAATGCAATTGATGTTTGGAAAGAACTTAG
The DNA here is from genome assembly GCA_963573325.1 of Astragalus glycyphyllos. Classification (NCBI taxonomy): domain Eukaryota; kingdom Viridiplantae; phylum Streptophyta; class Magnoliopsida; order Fabales; family Fabaceae; genus Astragalus; species Astragalus glycyphyllos. The sequence goes on from OY754310.1 coordinate 68,638,172, forward strand.
GGAACGTTTTTCACAAGGTGACCTTCTTAGAATTTCTGAATTGCAATGTGAGATTTATGCTTTAAAACAAGAATCACATTCTGTCACTGAATTTTATTCTGAATTAAAAATTCTTTGGGAAGAATTGGAAGCTTATATGCCTATTCCCACTTGTGGTTGCCCTAGGAAATGTGTCTGTAACACTGGTATTGAATTGGCTAGGAGTCATCATGAAATGAGTAAGATCATTAGATTTATAACTGGTTTGAATGAGAATTTTGCTATGGTTAAGTCTCAAATTCTGTTAATGGACCCTCTACCAAGTATTAACAAAGTTTTCTCCATGGTGATCCAACATGAGAGGCAATTTCCTAATAGTGAAGAACCAAAATTACTTGCTGCTAACATTGATACCAGGAAAGGATTTGATAGGGGAAGAGGAGGATATAGCTCCACTTATGCAGGGAGAAACAGTGGCAAGGTATGCACTCACTGTGGTAAAACTGGGCACACGATTGACACATGCTATAAGAAGCATGGATTTCCACCAAATTGGGGACAGAGAAGTGCCTCAAACACTGTTAACACTGGAAATGATGAAGGAGAACAAAGTGAGGAAGCCAAGATTGGCATCTCACAGGAGCAGTATGAGAAACTGCTGTCTCTACTGCAACAAAGTTCAGTGACACAGCAGGCAGCAAACAGTTCTGCAAACATGGTAACTATTGACAGGCCAAAGACAGGTATAATCCCTCTTGCTTGTGCTTTAAATTCAAGACATCTTGGTTCATGGATAGTGGATAGTGGAGCCACTGATCATATATGTTCTTCACTTGAACATTTTAAATCCTATTTTCCCATCAAACCTGTTAACATTAGATTGCCAAATGGAGATTGTGCAGTTGCTAGATTTTGTGGCACAATTGAATTTTCTCCAAATTTTGTTATCACAAATGTCTTATGTGTTCCTGGTTTTTCACTCAACTTGCTGTCTGTACCTAAGTTGTTAATGGCCAATTTTAAAGTTGAATTCTGTGGTGAAAAATGTGAGATACAGGATTTGAAGAGCAAAAGGATGATTGGTTCGGGTGTGATGTTTGAAGGGCTCATATACTTAGAGATAGAGACCAAAGAAATCAACAATGCAGGTGTTGTCAAAGAAGGAAGCAGTGACAGACTTCCAGAGTTAGCCTTATGGCATTTTAGGCTAGGACATTTGTCAAATAGCAGAATGAAATTGATGTTATCAGATTTTCCTTTTGTAAATATAGATGAAGGATCAATATGTGATGTATGCCATTATGCTAGGCACAAGAGGTTACCATATAGCACTAGTCCTAGCAAAGCTTCAAAATGTTATGAGATGATACACTTTGATATATGGGGACCAGTTTCTGTTACTTCAATCCATGGTCACAAGTATTTTCTTACTGCATTAGATGACTATAGCAGATATACATGGGTTACCTTGTTGAAAACTAAGAGTGAAGTGAGCAACCAAGTTAAAAATTTCATTAATATGATAGAGACTCAACATGACACTAGAGTCAAAACAGTGAGAAGTGACAATGGTCCAGAATTTTTGATTCCTGGGTTCTACAAATTTAAGGGCATCATACACCAAACTAGTTGTGTAGAAACACCCCAACAAAATGGAAGAGTTGAGAGAAAACATCAACATATTTTGAACATAGCAAGAGCTTTATTGTTTCAATCCAAACTGCCTAAACAGTATTGGTGTTATGCTGTCACACATGCCACTTACATCATGAATAGAGTACCTAGCCCTCTCTTACAGAATAAGTCACCTTATACCCTTCAGAAGGGAACCTTACCTGACTTAAACAACTTGAAAGTGTTTGGATGTCTCACATATGCATCAACACTTCAATCACATAGAACAAAGTTAGACTCTAGAGCCAGAAAATGTGTATTCTTAGGATACAAATCTGGTGTAAAGGGTGCTGTTTTACTAGATTTGAATAGCATATCTAGGAATGTTACATATCATGAAAATGTTTTACCCTACAAGGGATCAGAAACTGTTTCGAAATGGCATTATATTTCTTCAAGTGGCAATGATACTAGTGATGTCTTGGAGACACATGAACCTCAGAATGCAGAACCAGAGTCTGCTACTGATACAGATGTTCAAGATGATGAGAATGATAGAGAACCTGAGAATGTTGAAGTGCCAAGAAGATCTTCAAGAGAAAGACAGTTACCAAGTTATCTATCTGAGTATATATGTAGCCTTTCAAAGTCATCACACCAGGCATCATCCTCAGGTACTTCCTATCCTATTTCTAATTTTCACTCTCTTTGTAATCTGTCTGCAACACAAAGAGATTATGCTGCTGCCTTGAGTGTTGCTATAGAGCCAAATTCCTATGAATCTGCTGTCACAGAGAAATGTTGGGTTGATGCTATGCAAAAGGAGCTTGAAGCTCTAGAAAGTAATGGTACATGGGAAATCATTGATATGCCACCTAATGTGAAGTCAATTGGCAACAAATGGGTGTATAAAGTCAAGCACAAAGCAGATGGTTCTATAGAGAGATATAAGGCTAGATTAGTAGCCAAAGGTTATAATCAAATTGAGGGTCTTGATTTCTTTGATACGTTCAGTCCAGTAGCCAAACTCACAACTGTGAGACTTCTCCTTGCAGTAGCTGCTATGAAAGATTGGAATTTGCATCAATTAGATGTCAACAATGCCTTCTTGCATGGGACCTAGAAGAAGATGTGTAAATGGAAATTCCCAAAGGAATTCAATGCAGCAAACAGAACCAAGTGTGTAAACTCAAGAAATCTTTGTATGGTTTGAAACAAGCAAGCAGAAAATGGTATGAAAAACTCACTACACTGCTATTAGCTCAAGGTTACAAGCAATCTACTTCTGATTATTCATTATTTACTTGCAATCAAAGTGAGCAATTCACTGCCATTTTGGTTTATGTTGATGATATCATATTGGCAGGCAACTCTATGACTGAGTTTAACAGAATTAAGTTGATTCTAGACAATGCTTTCAAAATCAAGGACTTAGGTTCTCTCAAATACTTTCTTGGCTTAGAAGTAGCTCAATCTAAGAGTGGTATATCTATTTGTCAAAGAAAGTATTGTCTAGATTTGTTGCATGAATCTGGTTTCTTGGGCTCTAAACCAGTATCTACTCCACTAGACAGCAATGTTAAACTTCATCAGGATGAGGGAGAACTTTATAAAGATCCAGAATCATACAGAAGGTTAATTGGCAGGCTCTTGTATCTCAATAATACAAGACCTGATATCACATTTGCAGTGCAACAACTCAGTCAACATGTCAGATCACCTACAGTTGCACACTACAATGCTGCTTGCAGAGTATTGAGGTATCTCAAAGGAAGCCCTGGCAGAGGAGTGATGTTTCCTAGAAATTCAGTAATGCAACTTTCAGGATTTTCAGATGCAGATTGGGCAAACTGTTTGGATACCAGAAAGTCTATAACTGGTTATTGCTTCTTTATTGGTTCTTCTCTCATATCTTGGAAAACAAAGAAGCAACAAACAGTTTCTAGATCATCTTCAGAAGCAGAATATAGAGCTCTCTCCACAGCAACTTGTGAACTACAATGGTTGCTATTCTTGCTCAAAGATTTATGTGTGCAGTGTGAAAGACCTCCTGTGTTATATTGTGACAACCAAAGTGCTATCCACATTGCTGCAAATCCTGTGTTTCATGAAAGAACCAAGCACTTGGAGATTGATTGTCATTTTGTGAGGGAAAAACTGCAAGAAGGCTTGCTGAAGCTACTGCCTGTGTCATCAAAGGGCCAACTGGCTGATTTCTTTACTAAGGCTCTCACTCCCAGCATTTTCACACCTTTTATTTCCAAGCTTGGCATGATCAACATCTACCATGGTCAAGCTTGCGAGGGGCTGTTGGAAAATGAAAATGCTGCTGCTGATTTGGTGCACAATACAAATGTTACACAGCAACATTCTAATGCTGCTAGTGGCTAATGTTTTGGGCACGATTACATTGATGTGTCATCATTTAATTTAGGAATATTCCTTGATTCTAATGATAGGCATAGGTCACCTTGTTTTTACTTTTTCACTCACACATATGGTGTGTGATTTGTAGTGGAATTCAGTTAGAATCAAATCTGCCAGCTATGCAGATATTTCTGATTTTTTCTTAGTTTTTATTCAGTACAATGTGTAGTACTATACTGTATGGTGCTCCACTTCTTTTCCCTTTATATAGTTGTACCTTGTACTCTTTCAAATCATGAATGAAGGCTCAATTCCATTGATCAATTTCTAAGTTTCTGCTCTTATGAGCAATATGTTATCAGTGATGCAATTTCATTTTCTTAAGATTATAGAATCTATTGGGGAAGTTTACATAATCAACAGAAGAGTCTGGCACCGACGTTGGAGGAAAGGATGTCATTGATATTGCTAACCCCACCATTCAAGAGGAAGTATCAACCCGATGTAACACCGGCTTTATCATCAGCCACCCTTAAGCAGGACAAAATTGAGAAATAATTCTAGAGCCGGGTACTAAATGGCGTGATATGAACTAAGACTTAACGTATCTTGCACATTCGTTATTTTTTTCATTTTTTTTATAGGCCACCTGAAACTGTTCTATGAGACCGTGACAATGGTGTTGTATTATAGGTAATAGTATCTTGCAATTTCTAATAATTTTTTCATAAAATTACAACATGGTTTTTTATTATAACTTTCATAATGTTTTGTTATTATAATATAATATTACTAACAGTAAAACATTTTATATTTTCCACCCAATAGAGAAATTTTCTCACTCTAATGGAGATATTGATGAAGATTGTCCAAACATATAAATTGTTGACTTATACAATGACATTCAACATACTTCCATAATCAAAAGGCAACGCCCATTAATTTGTTGTTGACATTCCCTATATACAAAGAGATTAAGAAAGATAAGGGCTAAGCATCATGAGCTTTAAGACACTTGATAATTATTTATAACTGAATAAAATTTGGACTACTTTTATTACTTAATAACATTTGGTTGACATCATGATTGAAGTTTCCAGTATAGCTTCATGATTTCACATAATTTTATTTGTTTAATATTTTTATCATTTAAGCATTTGTGTTGGGTTCATGGGTGGAGATGCTCTAATTCGTTTTTAAACATATATATGTAGAGCAGTCTATTTATTTTCACTTATAACCCATCTTTAACAGTTTTCAAGCATTGTAATTTGAATAAAAAAACTGTTATCTATCATTGTAATTTATCTACTAATATTCATCTAAAAAAATATAACTAATATTAAATTATTGGCTAGAAATAATTAGTTAATACCAGTTGTGATTCTAATAGATATAATATCAATTAACAATTACTTAGGCATATATTTTTCAGTATTAATGACTCATAAATCAAAATCCCTTATTACGTCAAACTAGACTTTTAACTAGTCTATTGATTGTTGTACCGTATTATACTAATTTCATATTTTTAATTTATAAAATTACTACCCACCATACAATATAACTCATTTTTTATTTTAAAATTAACACTAAGTCATAACTAAGAATCTGCCTTTTTTTATCACTAATTAACAGAATCCCAATATCATATTTATTTTTTAAATTCAAATAACTGAATATACATATATAAATTTTTTATATTAATTATTAATACATAATTATAAACATCCAAAATAAATACAGACAATACTTAAACATATAAATTTATTAATATAATACTTTAAAATTAAATTAAAAAAAGATGTATACCCGTGCGGCGCACGGGTCATACATACTAGTAATTAAATAATATAGATGATGTGTATTTTTTGTACCAAAAAAATGATGATCTGTATTTTTTTATGTGTGCCTAAAGAAATGTTTGAAAGTGTTTGACCATATAAGTAATTTTCCTATTCAATAAAACAAACAGGGACGGAGGTACAGCCTATGGTGGAATGGCTGGAGCCCCCTATTTTTTAAGCAATTTTTTTACCCTTAATAATATATTAATACATAGATATGCATCAATTAGAATTTCCCACATTGAATGAGACCCCTAGAGTAATATAATATAGTTATTCCACATTGACTTTTCCAACCAATCAGATGCGCATTACAAGGGATGGGATACGTCATCCACACCTTTTCTCCTATGATTAAATATATTATATATTTAAAATAAATTAATATTAATATAAACTAATAAAATAGTTAAAGTTTAAAAAAACCCTAATTTAATACTCCCTCCGTCCCATATTATATGTCGTTTAAGGTTGTGGCACAGAAATTAAGGAACGCAACTATTAGTCTAGAAGTTGTAAAAAGTATTTTCATTCTTCGTAATATGCTCTTCATTCATTGAATTAAAAATGAATTAAAAAAATCTGCATTCAAATTTGAGAGTATAATAGAAAAAACATAATTAAAGTTTTATTGGTATTCTACAAAAGTCATGTATTATGGGACAACTTTTTTTTGACTAGAAAGTCATATATATGGGACGGAGGGAGTAATAGAAACAGTCAAACAGAACATTTGGAAATAGAAACGACACACACGATCACTTCTCTCCCACCACTGTCCACCAACACTGGAAAAAGCCATAGCCTGCAAATCGATGCTGCCCTATTTTCGGCGACCCCCCACCTCGCAAGACCTAACGACCCATCACCGCACAAGACCACACAATCCACCACCAAGTTCTCTTTTCTCCTTCAGATGTGTTTTGCGCTTTTGCCGCACTGCTTCGTGTTTTTTTTTCATATTTCTTCTGTCTTTCCTTTTATATGCGTTACTTTCCTCTGCTATGTATGCATTGTCTCTTGACTTCTGTGATTTTGTTTGTTTGTTTTTCTGTTAGACGGTTACTAACTGTAATCTGTCTATATATTAGTAAATTTTGAAAATTGTTAATGGTATATTAGTATTATTAGAAATAGAAATACATTAGTATTATTAGAAATAGAAATACATTAGTAAATTTTGAAACTTGTTATTCATGACTTCATGATATAAGTATAAATATTGTGAATTTATGTTTTTAAGATGAAGAAGCCATCTACAATTGACGAGTTCTTTAAAAGGAAAAGCGTTGAAATAGAATCATCTAATGAGCCGTCAAATACACTTGTGAAGAGTGATCACAGGAATAATGAAGATCGTCCTACAAAATCTTTAAGAGTTAAGGTCAAAGAAGGATTTGATTTGAAATCATTATAGCTTAATTCGGGATTGCGTCCAAATATATGGCAATATCCAATTGAGAAGCATGATGAAGTTTAGAGAGGATCAAAGCTGGTCCGTGTCAATGTATGTTTTCTACATATCCAAATCCGCAGAAAATTCTCGTAGTTTTCAACCATCATGGTTTAAGCTATTTCCTTCTTGGTTGGAATATACAACATTTTAAACCTACGGCAACACCTGAAAACCGTTGTCTTAACTAGGAAAACCGTTCCCTTTTCCTTTGACAACGGTTATAAAACCGTTGTGATTGCGGGCGTTGCCTATTCTTTAGGCAACAGTTTTGTGCTAGCAAAGGCAACGTCAGACAACGGTTTTTTCTCTACACTATAACAACAGTTTCAAACCGTTGCAATATATGACAACGGTGGAAAACCGTTGCGTTAACCAGTAAACACAACAGTTTAAAACCGTTGCCATTGATAATAAAAAATAAAAAAAATAACTACATAAAAAATATTAGAGAGGTCCAATTCATTACTTCCAAACAAAAGAGTTATGTGTGATATCACTCAATTTAATGACAATCTATTACACAATCCAATAAACATGAACTATTTACAGTTTTGCCTGCACTAAATTCTTGATTTCTGAAAACATGCAAGATTACAATTCGCAATGAAATGGGAAATAGCTTAGAATCCTCAGAACAAGCAACAATTTTCTTATGAAAATTCTATTTCTAACCAATTCTTCCTTGGTTAGGAATCGTATTTCTCCAAAAAAAACATGAAGGAGCACAAGGGTCTAGCTCCCATGCATTGCATAAAACTAGCTTAGAAAGAAGTCAACCTGCAAGAAAATAGCATTGTATCATAACTAATCTAATTCGCAGTCTAATGCAAAAAAGAAAATCTGATATTTGGATCGAAAATCAATCTAGTGCGTAAATGTTTTGGCCTTAACAGTCTAATCAATTAACATAAACTTATTATAATCTGTATTGTAATAATATTTTAAAAACCATAAATAGTTCTAATGTACCTTTGAGGAAGAAACCTGCCTTATGAAATCCTTGAAATTAATAGCTAATAAGACATTGTTGAATTGCAAGGCTCCATGCGCTGCTTAGCATAGAGACACTTCTATGCTTCTAAGTCACTGCTGCAAGAAGTAACAAAGAAAAAACAATAAGAAATTGATTAACTTTAATTGGGAAGTTCAATAGTTTATTACCTCAAACCTAGATTGATCTTTGTGATTTTTGAAAACATTTAAGGCCAATTAGCATTTAGGACATAGGAATAGGAATAATGAAAATGACAAAGCAGCTACCTAGTAAAAAAATTAATACCAATAAGGAATTGTTATCACAACGGTATCAATAGCTTCTCTTATTAGCTTTGAAGCTTCAACAGTGTAATAGTAGTCACAGGTTCAAAATTTACTTAGAACAAAGGGTAACAACAAACTTTAGCCAATACTAATAGACTGAAAAAACCTTAACAAATGTGAAACCCATGTAGATCTCAACAAACAATTCTCATAATTTAAAATAGTATATCTACCCGTCTTTGCGTCGGTCACAGATAGTATCTGCACGAGTTCCGTCAATGGCCAGCAAAAGAATGATACATGCTGCAAACAAGAATTTCTCTAACAAGTTCATAAATGTTGGAAGTGCACTAAGCAAAAGCAAAATCAAAGAATGAAATAAGAGGAATGGTGTGAGTGAGTCTGATCTGAATATGAGTGATCACTTAAATAATTGAATGCAAGTGAGGTAAAAAGCAAATGAGCACCACATATACAAATGCACACTTCTATATCTCAACTGATTCTTTTCATGCTCTGCTGCAAATCACAAATAAAACTGCCTAAAACTAACATGTTGAAACAATAACTGCTCTCATCTCTCCACTTGCAACCATATAGATTAATTATAAACTGACTAGAAGTTTTCCTTGCTTAAAAATAATACCACCAATTGACAGAAACTATGTCAGTCAAATTTGGCAATATATATTTGAAATTCTTCAAGAAACTTTGTATCCATCGAGAACTAGTTTGGTTTTCCATTAACATTTAAAATGCAGATTTCTTTATTCCCAAAAGAAATGCAGATTTCATGGATTCCATATACAAATAACAAGAATGCGTACTTAAAAGCCTAACCACTTTCATGTATCTAAACATAGGAATATGAACATGCTACTAAAGAACAGACCTTCAAACTACCACAACAGAAGCAAGGTGTCTCCATATTGAAATCTTCATCATCATCATCATCACGATATATCCTGAATTCCACAACATTCGCCGGATATTTGATTTCATTCAGACCCATCTTCAGCAAATGTATTGTTCACTACTGAGGATGCAGCCTGCATTGACCTCTTTCTGCTTTCAAGTGCAGCTTCTAATGTAGATTCAGTGATCAATCTATCAACATACAAATCAAAGTTATCCCCCATCTTTTCCAGCCTATATGTATACCACAATTCACTGTATTCTATGTGTCTAAACCTCTAGGTCAATTAAACTTTTCCTTCAGATACTCTGGAAATAAAACACACATGCAAGGAAAGAAACACAAGAAACAACTATACCACATATAAACTAAATGTAAAGGCAGGTACCCAATCATAGCTCACAAATTCTTGGATCATACATTACTTACAAATGCTTCCATCTTTGTTTCCTTCTTTCTAGTTCAAATCCGTGGATGTTCAAGGATGACCTGTTAATGCAAAAAAGTTTAAACATAACAAACAAATTACTTAAGACACCAAGCATAACAAAAATAAAAGGAAAGTCGCCAAGCATAACAGAATACAAAACAGAATCAACAACCATAAACAAACTCAAATGCACTACCAGCAAGCAGATCTGACAGTTCTCAAATCGATAAGTGGGAATTAATGTGACATTTTTCCAAAACTTCTTTTTGGCCCTACATTCACGAATGTTTGGGATGAGAAATAGAGTGAGAAAGGGAAATTTTATAAATCTTGTGAAAGCTTGCAGAAATTTTTGGGAGTAATTGTTTTATTGTCAAAGCTAAAAGAAGTAAAAACCCTAATAAAAGTTTATGAACTTTGGGGAAAGCCACGAACCTTACGAAATCGCCGTCTTGGAAACGACATCTGAAGCGGCGGCAATGAAACAAACATTTGGGTTTTCTTGTGATATTTCTGGTGTTTGAAACGAATTCGCCAAAACGAACCTTGAGGAGACACGACGTGATTCCATTAACTTGTGCAATCTGAGCTAGATATGCATGAGAGAAAGAAATGGAGTTTTTTGAAAGAAATATTACCAACCTTTCTTGTGATATTGCTGGAGTTCATCTAAAAATTTGGAAGAAGAGCCCTAACTCCATAAGGGAAGCTTTGCGTCAGCGCACTATCAAGAAAGAGGAAACCATGATTTGGAATAAGAATTGAGTGGAATAATAAAATTGGGTAAAATTATGATATAGGCGACTGTTATTTCTTACGAGAGAGTGCATACAAATCGCCGTATTTTAACAATAAAAATTTATTCCATATAGCTTCAGAACCAACGGTTTTTCAGCTCTCCAAAAATAAGGCGTTGCCTTATAGTGAAAATGTTGTAGTGTCTCCTAGTATAGATGCTGCATTTTTGTCTACGATGTTTTTTATTCCATTAGAAGGATGGACCTCATGCATTAAATGCAGTTATGGTTAATGGGTTTCGAACATGGAAAAAGGTGAGGGATGGGAAAAATTGTGCATTTTTGGGTCATATAGGGAAAGAGCTTACTTCATCTCACAGAAATGCTAAGAAAGCATGTGCAGATCTTATGATGTCAAAAATGCTATAAGATAGGTTTATTGAATCTTATTCTTATAAAAGAAAAAAGGCAATTGAGAATTTACCTTTGGACCATATTGCTTGATAAACATTCGGATGCTCAAGACCAAGGCGCCCTATGATCTTCACAATAATATCCGCGCGCATGTTATCAGCATGTTTGGAGACATCATCAGCATCGATCATTATCATGTCTGCACCCGCTTCTAAACATCTCTCAGCCCTTCTACTCAAGAGATCTACATCTTCTATTAATTCTGAGGCATTGACATACATTTCAGTACAAGGTCAAACCAATATAAATCAACCTTCAATCTAAAGATTTATATATGTTATGTACTAATGACTAGTGCGTTTCGTAAGCACCACTCGAAACAGAAAGAGTATATAGTCGTGTGTTAAAATATGTTTAACATCAATGTGCTAAATCTTAATAAAACACATACCTCATAGATTTAAAAAAAAAAAAAAATCATTCCCACATCCTGGCTTCTACCTATTTATTCTACATACATTCTAAGCAGAGATCTATCTGAGGGAATAAAGGTGAAGAAGTCCATGACATGCATATCTTCTCCATTATTAATCTGATCATGCTATTTATCCAAATTGAAAAACCTGTTCAGCATTCTGAATTAAGGTACTTTCATTTCTTATGAACTTCATTTACGATAAAGCAGTTCTTTGAAATTTCAAAACTTTGGTTTCTGCTCAAAATTAAGATTGTAAAATATGAAGATTCATGGAGTTGCTAAATTTTATCTTTAAGTAATACTATCATGCTAATAACGGGAATTTGAACAAGCTTCCCAACAAGATCTCAATTTTAGATTACATAATCTTAGTTTCAGTAGACATTGCACGCCATTTGATTAGGAGCCAAACTTCAGGATTCAGTTCAATTTTTTATATCATTTAATCACTTGGCCTGAATTTACTGCACTGCAGTTGCCTTAAATGGAGGAAAACATGGTTCACTTGGCCTAAATTTTCAGTACAGTTTTATATCATAAACATGTTTGTCGTAGATGAGGGGAATTGGACATATTTCACAGATTAGTGAATCCTCCTCATTCATGATCAATACATCATGCCTTGGTGTTACTCGAAACAAAGAACATATTAACAAGATATGTCCTGTACTGAGGACCTGACTAATCCTACATGTCTGTTCATTCTTCAACCACAGCATGTAACTAGTTTTATATTTCATCAGTACAATCCAGAAAATAGAATAAAGAGATACATGCACATATGATATATGTATTATGTAGAATAAGAGAGAAAGAGAGTTAAATATCCTTACCAAAAGATCTAGGTGCAGGGGGGACATATGCCCCATAAGCCCTATCACCAGCTTTGGGAATATCAGACTCATTAAACTTAACTTCAAAATGAGGCTTAACTTTGAGACCACCACTTTTGACCAAGCGAACAAATCTCAAAAGAGTCTCTTCAAGAACTCCAATTGAACCCGCATTCAGCTCAATTGTGTCAAACCCTAATTACTTGCATTCCTGTTACAATCATGCAATGCAATTAAGCCACTGCTTCAGCAATCAGAAACAAAAAAGAAAGTATCACACAAGATCAAGAAGGTAACTAACCAGACCTCGACATAGTCTTTGAAACTTGATAGACCTTTGCGAATCATGTGTTCAGCCCAGTTACTTGTGCTAACATAAACATCATGCTGATGAGCCATTTCAATGACTTGTTTGATAAAAAGTTTAGGCATCAAGCTGTGAGAACCTCCAGAAAATTTCAAACCATCAACATATTCTCCCATAGATTCGAAAATATCCTATAACATATGTTAAAAATTAAATCAAGACAAACTTGAAGGGTTGAGAAACTAGTAGAATTTGGAAGAAATTATAAGAGTATCCTAGAAGCATATAGAAGCTCCAAGATGTTTTGTTTGTATTAATTTAATAGTTTTATTAGATGTAATGAGAAGCAACTAGATACAACTAGATTGGTGGTTTATTAGTTGTACCACCGCCAATACTAGCCTATATAAAGGCACTCAATGTATCATCCATATCATCAATTCAATAAATGCAATTTGAGTAAAAAAACTTCTCTTCCTCTCCATTCTCTCTGTGAGCGTGTGTTTGTTTTAAATTCATGCCTCTTTGATATCAAATTGGTATCAGAGCAGGAAGATTCTGCAAGTGTGTGAGTGTCCAAAATATTTTGAGTGTGTGAGGAACAAGTGAGAGTTCTCACCTTATCAAATTTCAGTATATTTAAGAGAGAGATATGGCAGCCAATTTCAACATTGTTTGGTCCTGTCCCAAGTTAGATGGGAAACTTGATTATAGTTATTGGGAGATTTTGATGTCCACACATTTGAAAGCTCACAATATTTGGAGCTTTATTGAAACAGGTGTACAACCAGGAGCCGATGAAGCCGCTCGAAGAAGGGACCAACTGGCGCTCTCACAAATTCATCAAGGAGTAGATTATTCAGTTTTCGGCAAAATAGCAAATGCCAAAACTGCCAAAGAGGCGTGGGATATCTTGAAGTTATCATACAAAGGAGTTGAGAAAGCTCAGAAATCGAAATTGCAGTCGTTACGAAGAGAATACGAAAGGTATGAAATGTCTAGTTCAGAAACTGTAGATCAGTATTTTTCACGTGTTACAGATCTTGTAAACAAGATGAGGGTGTATGGAGAAGACATCCCTGAAAGTAAGGTGGTGGAGAAAATTCTACGCACCATGCCAATAAAGTATGACCATGTGGTGACTACTATACTTGAGTTTCATGACACGAACGAAATGACAATAGCAGAGCTACAGGGAAGTGTTGAAAGCCACGTGAACAGAATATTGGAGAAGACTGAAAAAGTGAAAGAAGAAGCATTGAAGAGTCAGGTGAATCTCAACAACGTTGCCGAATCCAGTCAAAGTGGAGAAGGTCGAGGTCATGAAAATTTCAGTAACGGAGGAAGAGGAATCTATAGAGGCAGAGGTCGAGGAAATTTCAGAGAAAGAGGACGTGGTAACTTCAACCAGTGGAGAGAAAACAATTTCAGACCACAAAATCAAGGAAGAGGTGGAAATAATTTTGGCTCTACTTTTCGTGGCAGAGGAAGAGGCTTCTACAACCAGGAAAGATCAAATTTTAGCTGTTATCACTGTGGAAAGTTTGGACACAAAGCTGTTGATTGCAGATTCAAACACCAGACGAACGTAGCAGAAAACCAATATCAAGATGCTGAGAAAAATCCTGGTAACATTCAAAGTTTATTTTTGGCAAGTAATACATTTTCTGAGGATGAAAATATATGGTATTTGGATACTGGGTGTTCTAACCATATGTGTGGAAAGAATGAGTTATTTTCTTACCTGGATGAAACGGTAAAGTCTACTGTGAAATTCGGAAATAATTCAAACATTCCAATTTTGGGGAAAGGCCGAATTTCTATCAGATTGAAAGATGGATCACAAAATTTTATTGCTGATGTTTTCTATGCTCCCGGATTACATCACAATCTATTGAGTATGGGACAACTGTCAGAGAAGGGCTATGATATGCAGATTCACAATGGCTACTGCACATTGATTGACAAAAATGGAAGATTTATTGCAAAGGTAAGAATGACACCCAACTGTCTGTTTCCTTTGAAAATTCAGCATGAAAGATTTCCTTGCTTGAGTTCAGTAATTTCAAATGATGATTGGCTGTGGCATATGAGGTTTGGTCATTTTCATTTTTCTGGCTTGAATTATCTATCACGAAAGGAATATGTTTCTGGTTTGCCTGTTGTGAATATTCCAAATGGTGTATGTGAGACTTGTCAAATTGGAAAGAAGCACAGAGAATCATTTCCGGTCGGAAGGTCTTGGAGGGCCAGAAAATTATTGGAGATTGTTCACTCAGATCTATGCATGGTTGATGTTCCAACACATGGTGGTAGCAGGTACTTTATTACTTTTATTGATGATTTTAGCAGAAAGTAAGTATACTTTTTGAAACAGAAATCAGAAGCTTGTGACACCTTCAAGACGTTCAAAGCATTTGTAGAAAAGCAAAGTGGCTGCAGAATCAAAGCATTGAGAATAGACAGAGGCCAAGAATATATCGCCTGTACAGATTTCTTTGAGCAACATGGAATTCAACATCAACTAACAACCAGATATATGCCTCAACAGAACGGAGTTGCTGAAAGGAAGAACAGAACAATCATGGATATGGTGATGTGCATGTTGAAAGCTAAACAAATGCCTAAGGAATTTTGGGCCGAAGCCGTTGCTACTGCAGTATATATTTTGAACAGGTGTCCAACAAAGAGTGTTCAGGGCAAGACTCCTGAAGAAGCTTGGAGTGGAAGGAAGCCATCAATCAGGCACCTCAGAGTTTTTGGATGCGTTGCATATGCTCATGTTCCAGATCAACTCAAAGAAATTAGACGACAAAGAAGAAAAATGTATTTTCATAGGCTACTGCCCAAACTCAAAGGCCTACAAGTTGTACAATCCAGACACACAGAAGGTGATTATCAGTCGTGATGTGACGTTTGATGAAGGAGGAATGTGGGATTGGTCAACAAAGTCCAAAAAGCAGCCAACTGTTATTCCAAATAATTATGAAGAGGAGAATGAACAAGGAGATGTAATTCCCGAGGAGCCGGAATCATCTAATAGACCACAGAGGAGACGTCAACTACCATCCAGATTGGAGGATTATGTTGTGAGTAATGATAATGACCCATTAGATGAGGAAATTATCAGTTTTGCTTTGTTTGCAGATTGTGAGCCAGTTACTTTCGAAGAAGCATCAAGTGATGAGAACTGGAGAAAAGCCCTGGATGAAGAGATATATTCTATTGAAAAGAACAAAACATGGGAGTTGACAGAGTTGCCACTAGATAAGAAGCCAATAGGAGTAAAGTGGGTGCACAAGACAAAGTACAAACCCAGTGGCGAGATTGACCGCTTCAAAGCGAGGTTAGTTGCAAAAGGATACAAACAAAAACCAGGTATTGATTATTTTGAGGTTTTTGCTCCTGTCGCAAGGTTAGATACAATTCGATTGGTTATTTCCCTCTCTGCTCAAAAAAATTGGAAAATTTATCAAATGGATGTTAAGTCTGCTTTTCTAAATGGTACTCTGGAGGAAGAAGTATATGTTGAGCAGCCTGCAGGATATATAGTCGAAGGAAAAGAAGATAAAGTCTACAGACTGAAGAAAGCATTATATGGCTTGAAGCAAGCACCGAGAGCATGGTATAAGAAGATTGATTCTTATTTCTTGCAAAATGGTTTTCAGAGATGTCCGTTTGAGCACACATTATATATCAAATTTGTTGATCTTGGAGATGTTATTATCGTGTGCCTATATGTTGATGATCTAATCTTCACTGGCAATAATCCAAAGATGATTGCAGAGTTCAGGGAGGCTATGATCAATTGCTTTGAAATGACAGATTTGGGCCTAATGTCCTATTTTCTCGGCATTGAGGTTAGTCAGCGAGATGATGGAATTTTCATTTCTCAGAAGAAGTATGCACGCGATATTTTGAAGAAATTCAAGATGGAAAATTCGAAGCCAGTTTATACACCAGTTGAAGAAACGTTGAAGTTGACAAGAGAAAGTGATGGCAAAAGGGTAGATTCAACCCAGTATAAAAGTTTGATTGGAAGTCTGAGATATTTGACTGCGACTAGACCAGATATCGTATATGGAGTTGGATTGCTTAGCAGATTTATGGAGGAACCACGTGTTGGTCACTTGCAAGGAGCCAAGAGGATTCTTCGATATATCAAAGGTACACTGACCGAAGGTATTTTTTATGCTAATAATAATGATGTGAAGCTTGTTGGATATACAGATAGTGATTGGGCTGGAGATTTAGAAACGAGAAAAAGCACATCAGGGTATACATTTCATTTGGGCACAGGTGCAATTTCATGGTCATCAAAGAAACAACCAATTGTTGCACTTTCTACAGCAGAAGCAGAATATATAGCACTGACTAGTTGTGCTACTCAAGCAATATGGCTCAGAAGAATTTTGGAAGTAATTCATCAGAAGCAGAGCACTCCAACAAAGATATTTTGTGACAACAAGTCTGCTATTGCACTATGTAAGAATCCGGTATTTCATGGTCGGTCAAAGCATATTGATATTAGGCATCATAAGATTCGAGAGTTCGTAGCTGAGAAAGAAGTGGTAATCGAGTATTATCCTACTGAAGAACAAATTGCAGATATTTTCACGAAGCCGTTAAAGATTGAACTATTCTACAAGTTGAAGAAAAAGCTTGGAATGACACAAGCTTGATTTAAGGGAGGCGGTGTTAAAAATTAAATCAAGACACACTAGAAGGGTTGAGAAACTAGTAGAATTTGGAAGAAATTATAAGAGTATCCTAAAAGCATATAGAAGCTCCAAGATATTTTGTTTGTATTAATTTAATAGTTTTATTAGATGTAATGAGAAGCAACTAGATACAACTAGATTGGTGGTTTATTAGTTGTACCACCGCCAATACTAGCCTATATAAAGGCACTCAATGTATCATCCATATCATCAATTCAATAAATGCAATTTGAGTAGAGTAAAAAAAATTCTCTTCCTCTCCATTCTCTCTGTGAGCGTGTGTTTGTTTTAAATTCATGCCTCTTTGATATCAAACATATGTAATTTTCATTAAACGGTGCTCAGAAAGTAAATAAAAAAGAAAAAGAAAAATAGGCACACGATCCACCATAAATAACATCGAAGCTCATAAATTCAACAACAAAATAGGATTCAGAAAACATAATGATGCAATGAGGTGAAGTACCTGAAGAATGTTGTGGTTGAAGAGAGTGTAATGGGACTTCTCATCTCAGTGACACCGTAACGGCGAGGCTTGGAGGGGCGATCTTCGTTCTCATCGAAGCTTAATTTCCAACGGTATGCTGACATCGTTATTGATTGTCAGTTAAGCGAGTGAGTGAGCGAGGAGAATTGAGATATTGATTTTCCAAATGACGAATTCTATTGTTTCTCGTAGCTACAAGAGAAAAAAAGAAGGATGGCGTGCTCTCTAGAAACCGCGAATTGCAATATATTTCATTACAGGTAGCTGTTGTAAAGAAGTGATGATGCAACACGTGTTCTTTCACTCATGGAAATTTCTACGGGTTCAAAAATTAGGAGCACGCTGCACGGTTGTACTTTTAACTAATTAACGGGTAAATAAGTATATAAGACCGCAGTTCTATTTTTAAATTGTATGCCCTCTTTAATGTAACCTGTGCATCGCACGGATTACATACTAGTAATAATATTATTTTCGTTTTAAAAAGTAATAATTCATTGTTAATACATTAAAATTAATAATGGCTAAAGTAATAATGTTTTTAATAATTAATACCAAAAAGAAAAATAATTATATTGTAAGTTGTAATTATTTATTTTAAATATTTTTTTTGACAATAGATGACAGTTACTACCATTTGTGATTAATTCTAATTACTTTTGTTCATACATTGTTCATATTTGGATTGTGATCAATAAATAATGAACAATATTCAACATCCATCAGATAGTCAAGTCAATCTCCTATAAAATTAAACAACCATAAAAGTCTCAATGATCCTCCCATCCCTCAGTTAAACGTAGAGTTTTGATATTTTGGTTGAACATTATTATGTGATTTGTCTTGTCATCAATGAGTTAAAAATTTGATTCGAATACAATGATTCTTATAACAATATCAATAACACGTTTCTAAATCACGTTTCATGCATGAACGACCTGAAAATAATAGCAAAAAATAAGTTAAATACTTTCATAAGAAAAAAAGTTTAATAAATTATTGCAACAATTATTTTCCATATCACAAGCACCAAGCTACTATATCATACTTGACAAAGGGATGTTGTTTTCCTTTAGATTCATTTGAGAAGTTTTGATATCAAGGCAAACATCTTGTTCATTTTTATACATATTTGTAAATGGCATGAGGATATACTAATGGTAAAGTTGCAGCTACTTTTAGATCTTGACTTATTAAATTAAACTAACATAGTTTTTTCCATGTGATTAGTACACGGCTTATAGAGGTAAGCGTGTAAGAACAGAGTTTAATTTTGATGAAGTGAAGATCATAAAATTTGGCTTCCTTTGTTTTGTCATTTTTGCATCATAAATTCATAAAAAATGAATATTTGCTTTTCCACAGAGGACAAATTGGAGCAAATATATTAATAGTTATTTACTATTTCATAAATAGTGGAGTAAATCACAAAACTACAACGCATTACCCTATACATGTCAAACGGTTATGGCTTGTTATTGGCCATCATTATAGTGCAACAAATACTACTCTAGTTTAGTTCTAAACAACAAATCTTAAGATAATTTTTTTAGTTTCCTCCTAATTATACAAAGCTATTATCATGATGGAAAATTAACTATCTAACTGTTAAACAATTGACATAACTAATTCTAACCAACAATTCAGAAGAAGCAGGAAATAAAATATATTGTACATAACTTACCCTAAGGGCTCTTTGTGATTGTGGCCCTTGTGGCGAGTCTCATCAAGCTTCCTCCAACACCTACTGTCTCTGCAAACAGTAGACAAAATAAAGAAAAGTGAATGAAATAATCTCTTGTCCATGTTTGTGTTGTGAGGAAATCTTGGTTTAAAAGACCCAAACTTGATTTCCATTTGGTCTTGTACATATGACCCTGCTTTTGGATTGAGTCAAAAAAAAGGATTCATCCCATCCACATGGCAACATAGCAACATAAAACATACTCACAAAGTGACTAAATATATAATATTCATTGCAAAATTGTATAGCTAGCGACAAAATTTAATTGAATAATATACCAATCTGATTCATAAAATAACAAAAGCTATAAATAAAGAATAAATGATAAAGTGAACAAATAAAAATAAGATAACCAAAAAAACTGAAAAACTGGAATTTTGAAAAAAAAAAATAAATAAGAAAGAAATCATAATAACTTAAAACTGGAAAATGAAATAATACCTTATCTCCTCCCACAAATATGGTGTCTCATGCAACCTCAACCACAAATGTGTGCCTTGCAAGCAAAAAAAATAATAGAACTGTTAATCTCTCAAATGGCTGTGACAACCTTGGAAGAGAGGGAATGACAATGCAACAAAATTTGAAGGGAGGAAAAAGTAGAGCTTTTAATAGAAAATTCGAAATAAAAATAATAAACGAATAGAAAAACTTCCCAATTTCTATGTTTAATATGTTTAATGGTCTGCATATAATGATTTCACAGTTACAATAATTTGAAATTTGAATTTTAAAATTTCAAATTATTAATATCAATTCGAATTTCAAAACTGATTTTTTGCATTATAATAAAAAGGTAATTGTCTTAAGCATTAGACTGGAATATTCAATTGCCAAAAAAAATCCAATTTCGTTCTAGATATTTTTTAATGTTGTGTCTATAAATCGAATTATTATTTGTTTTTTGTTTAAAATAATTATTCAACTATCCTAATAATAGGTGTATTTTTTCCCATAAGTTTTTTAAAATAAAAATCTATCTGCACATTATGTTAAATGTCTCAATTTTTGAAAATATTTGTTTCACCAGTTAGCAGAAATTATTTCATCAATATGGGCGATGACTATATTATGCGAGTCCTGTTATAAAATGACAACAAAAAGTTCGGATTTTTTGATAGCTCGAAAAAAAGGTTGAAAAATCATTTTAGAAATTTTTATGTACATTTGTTCTAAAATGATTTAGTGCATTCAGGTTGACATTACTATGATGGAATAGAAAATCAATAGCCATTTCAGCACCGAATTCAATAACGTGCCACAAAACTACAAAAAAAAAATATATGTAAAAAATGAGAGCACTAACTGTATAATGGTTTGTTGACCTACGAACAGAGCCTATTTATATAATATAGTTGTATGAAAATTGTTTGAAAATGAAATTTGAAAATTGCGCAAAATTAAAACAAACGAATTTAAAAATTAGTAATTTTCGTTTAAAAAATTCCAGATTTGAAAATTTGAATGTTTTGAAATCTCATTTAAGTTGAATTCCATTGGTATTGATTAAAAATGCATTCCAAATATGTTATAGTGAAATAATCCGTTCAAATTTTGTAATGTATTATTGCTTTCAATTATAGCATTGAGTGATAGCCATTTGAATATGAATCAATGTTTTTTTTCGAAAATAAAACTGTATTAGCATTTATTATTTTTCTCTCAAATTGCTGTAAAGTTGACACCTAAGATTAGTAGCTTTGAAAAACATTTTATTTTGTATTATTATAGATTTTGAATATTACTATATACACATGTTGGTAAATAAATATCATATATTTAAAATTTATTTAATATTATATTCATAAATAAATAGCAAATGCAATTTAAATGGTGTAAGTGCTAAAGTAAAACTGTTACTATAAATTTAATTATACATTTAAAATAGAATTTGAGAGGTCCTTTACAATAGTGCTCAAAAAGAGCAAGTCTCCTTTACAATATATATATATATATATATATATATATATATATATATATATATATAGATAGATGAAAAGATTTTGAAAATATCATAAAAGCCAAAAATTGTTAGCAGAGATAACAAAAGGTCTAAAAAGTTTTACTCAATTATGACTCTATTATCTGATATCACACGATTTTATTGTGATGAAAGACTAGTAGTATGATGCAATCATATACAAATTAAACAAAACTGTTTCTCAACAAGGTAGTTTGAATCCCATGTATTTCCCTGATTTATAATCTCTCCAAATTTCAATGGCCCCAAAGCTAGTCATTAGAACAATACTTAAAGTCATCACTATGCTAACAGAAAATACTATTAAGGATGGTCTTCCATAGTTCTGAATTGCTCTCTGCACCACAAGCAACCCAATAAGTGATGCTATAAAACATATTGTGGCCAATATTAGGGCAGCTTGTATGTTTTCCATGCCCAATAATAGATATTGCAAGGCTGACATTATAGAAGAGAAGAACACCATGAAGGAACATGTTGCTGCTGTTACCTATACAACAAAATAATTTGATTGTTTCATCAATACTATTTAGCTGCCACTATAATCAGTAGTGAGTTGGCTGGAAATGTATTGTATATTTTACTGTTATCGAAAAGATGAGTGGTGATTACAAATAAGCCTATTTATAGGCATTGCCAATCTAGTAACTACTGACTAACTATCTGGATATTATAGATAGTTAATAGTTAGTAGTTTAGTTACAAGTATGATGATGCTTATAATTAGAGGTGTCAATTTTGGCTCAGCTCAACACAGTGGCGGATTCAGAAATTTTCTATGGTGGGGGCAAAAATTAGTCTAATATTTTCTTACAAAAATATTATAAGCATATTATAAGCATTTTCAAAATACCTAATTTCACAATAAAATAATAAAGATGCAAACTGGTATTTGAGAAAACGTACTTATTTAGTCTCTAAGAAATGAAAAATATCAATCTAATCCTCAAATACCGGTAAAATTAGTCCTTCTACAATAATCTTAGAAAATTTTAGTCTGCCGTTGAGACTTGTTTACTAAGTTGAACATTTTTTAATGGTCAAATTAGTGTTTTTCATTTTTTTTAAGAGTAAATAGGTCCCTGTGTTCTTTTCCAAATGTACTTTTTGAGCTTTTAGTCCTAAAAGTTCAAAATACTATAGCTTTTCACGTGTATTTAGTGTTAGAAGGGGTCGAAATAATATAAATTAGAAAAATAAAAGAATAAAATTAGTATCAATTATGTATCTCTTATAATTTTGTATGATCATTTAAGAAAATAAATAACTTATGGGGGCAACCTCTATTTTTCTATGGGGGCAAAATAAAATGTATCAAAACTACTTAGCTAAATTATTTTTATCCTATGGGGGCAATTGCCCACACTACTATCTACTTGCATCCGCCACTGGCTCAACAGGTCAGTCTGATGGCCTAGTGTTTTGGGCTGGGTTGAGCTCGAAAAACGAAGGCCCAGAAAGAATATGAACATTTTGACGTAGTCGAGTTGGAACATGGGCTAGATTGGGCTTGTTTTTATACTTTTCAGAACATTTTTTGTTTTCCTTACTTAAATGTCGGATTGGGCCTGAACGGGCCGAGCTGTTGGCCAAGTGTTTTAGGTTGGGCTTAAAAAACACACAGCCCAATAGATAATTGGGTTAGCTTAGCCTACTTTTGAACTTTAGCCCATTGGGTCGAGTCGGGTGGCCCAGATTGACAATTCTACCTTTATCCTATAAAATGAGTCAAGTTGAGTCAAAAATGTTTTAGCTCGACTCGATAAGAATTGGTTTAGTTAGAATGTCTAATGTTGTATTTGATTTATAGTGGGATAATGGAACATACCTCAGGAGCTAATCCAACTTGAAGAAGGAATGGACTTATAAGCATTCCACCTCCAATTCCAAATACACCACCCAATATCCCAGCTAGTAGTGCTATCACTGGAAAAATAAGTTTATTTGATGGTCCATTTATGGAATGGCAAGGGCCCTGCATCACACTTAAGAAGGAAGTTAGCTGTTACTTGATTGAATGAGATTGCAAGCAACAATATTCAAAAATTTCAATGTGAGTTTATATGAACCTCTTGTATTTGATTTTGGTCTTGATGATTTTCTTTTCTAAATGCAATCCAAGCTGTGAAAGCTAAAGCAAGTGGGATTTGAATTGATGAGAGAATCCAATATCCTACACCACATGGCTCCAATGGAATTATACTCTGCACAAACCAAACCAAAAATGTTACTTTTATTCAAAACCCTCCAAGTAAATTAAGCATATACTGATTTAATAAATATAAAAAGTCACTATTTAGCAATAATAATGATGAAAGAACAAAATCTAACCTGTCCATATTTGTTGCCACGAAGAATATATAGAGAGAAGAAAGAAAACCAGATCAAGAGTAAAACCACTAGTTTCAACCAAGGGATCTTCAATTTGTTATCATTTTCTTCCAAAACCAGAAGCTGGTCTTCAATACTTCTCGGCCCTTCTTTTTCTCTATTCTCTTCTGATTCAATCTTCCAAAACATGAAACCACTATTACATGTCTTTGAAGCAGACCAAGTAAGAAAAAGAGCAAAAAGAATAGTAATAAGCCATTCTGGGAAAACAAGGTTGCAAATAACTCCAATACTCACACCTAACAACATAAACGGTTCTGATAAAAGTGCTATATCATAGTCAATCAATGATTTTCCACCAAATTTAGAACTTGTTTTGATACACAAATTGCACATAACATTTGCAATTGACCCTCCTGTGACCATAAAAGCTGAAAGACTTGAAGCTGTTTTGAGGTCTAAACTAGCTACAATAGTTAATATTGGTATAAAAAGTCCACCACCACCAATTCCACCAGCACTTGATATAGATGAAGCTATGAAACATAGTGCTCCTGCAAGTACCATAAGGCCTGAGACATGTATTTGTGTTTCATCATATGTTTTGGTAACATTGAGGATATCTGAAATAGGTTGTGTTTGTTTTGCATTATTAGAAGGAAAATTGAAGGTGGTGATGATGAGGGTAAGAATCAAACATGTGAGGGTGTGAGTCTTCATTTGCCAATGAGAGGTTTAGGCAATGGTGAGGGGTATCATATCATATCATATAATGTGAAGCTTTAAGCTTTATGTATATATATGCTTTTATTTATATAACGACAAGGAGGAAAACCAAAAACACAGTCTACATAATGGCATCACGTGTATAAGGAAAAACAATGAAAGGAAAATTATTGAACAAAAGGGAAAATCAAGATGCTCTTAGGGATATCCTACCGATGGGGAAAAGACATATAAGGGTAGTGAGGGATATGTTTGGTTTATTTTATACTGTATTTTTTGTAGAATATTTTTGTTTTATTTTATTAAGACAAGAAATATATAGGACACAAGATAAGGTAGTATTTTAATACCCGCATGCAAATCTATAGGAATTCACTTTGGAGAAATTTATCAAATATTAAATTCAAACTTCATCAAATCAACAAGTCCATAATATACATGCATATCCAAATTCTAGATTGCATGTGAATTGCATGTGAATTCTAAGATGGTATCAGAGTTTATTCTAGATTCTTTTGGGCCACCTACTATTATATCTGTACATCAAGTCCAATCATGCTGGGAGTGAGGCAGCGTATTGGAGAAAACTAAAATCTCATATTAATTAGTGATTAGGTCTCAAAAGAGCATATACTGAAATAAATATATCCATTGGATTGGAATATCCGGAATCGAGTGGTGGGCGAAAAGACAGTTACCACTTGGGGTACATAGTGGTAGGGGTGTTCAAAACCGAACCAAACCAATAGAAAACCTCTAACCGAACGAAACCAAACCGAAAACCGCAAAAAACCGCTTTTGATCGGTTTTGTTCGGTTTTTTTTTCATTGCACTGCGCGGTTCGGTTCGCGGATTTAATTTTAGAAACCGAACCAAACCAAACCAAACCGCAAGTAACACTAAGGCTTGTTGAATTACAACCTTCCTCACTAACTTACTAACCCAAATGCAACTAAAACCCAACTCTCACTGACTCACTAGCCCAAATCCAATTAATTCGTTGACTCACTTACAAACAATCCATATTGTTATGATATATTTAAAAATTACAATAAAATATTTAATTCAAATTCTTTTAAACATTGTCTTAGCTATCTTAAAAGAATTAAAAGAGAGTAATTTATATACTACATATATTTGAATAGATTTTTTCTTAAAGATTTATGTTAGTCATTTCTTATGTTAGTTAATTTAACTTCATTTTAAATTATGTTTTGTCTTGGAAAAAACCGAACCAACCGAACCAATGCAAACTGCATTGGTTTGGTTTGGTTTTATTTTAGGAAGCCAACCGAACCAAACCAAACAGCATGTAATTTTACCTTGCGGTTCGATTCACTTTTTGTCTCAAAACCGAACCAAACCGCACCGCGAACACCCCTATATAGTGGGATGTGTGTGGAGTACGGTAGGTGTATTCTTTCTATTAGGGGTGTTCAAAACCGAACCAAACCAATAGAAAACCGCAAACCGAACCAAACCAAATCGAAAACCGCAGAAAACCGCTTTTGATCGGTTCTTTTTTTCATTGCACCGCGCGGTTCGGTTCGGTTCGCGGTTTTGATTTCAGAAACCAAACCAAACCAAACCAAACCGCAAGTAACACTAAGGCTTGTTGAATTACAACATTCCTCACTAACTTACTAACCCAAATGCAACTAAAACCCAACTCTCACTCACTTACTAGCCCAAATCCAATTAATTCTTTGACTCACTTACAAACAATCCATATTGTTATGATATATTTAAAAATTACAATAAAATATTTAATTCAAATTCTTTTAAACATTGTCTTAGCTATTTTAAAATAATTAAAAGAAAGTAATTTATATACTACATATATTTGAGTAGATTTTTTCTTAAAGATTTATGTTAGTTAATTTAACTTCATTTTAATTATGTTTTGTCTTGGAAAAAACCAAACCAACCGATCAATCTAAACCGCATTAGTTTGGTTTGGTTTGGTTTTATTTTAGGAAGTCAATCGAACCAAACCAAATCGCATGTAATTTTACCTTGCAGTTCGATTCACTTTTTATCTCAAAACCGAACCAAACCGCACCACGAACACCCCTACTTTCTATCTTGTGAATAAAAAAAGAAGCAAGTAGTTGAGGTGACTGTAACTGTGTAAGATGTGAGAGTGAGAGATAAGCATGAGAGATAATAGGACAAAGAGGTAGAGGGACAGCACCGAAAAGGTACCGGACAACACTTCATCCACCGTTGAGTGTGATCGTCTCTTTTTTTATGTTTTTTCTTTTTTGAAAAAGTAGTTCACACTTA
The DNA here is from genome assembly GCA_963573325.1 of Astragalus glycyphyllos. Taxonomy (NCBI): domain Eukaryota; kingdom Viridiplantae; phylum Streptophyta; class Magnoliopsida; order Fabales; family Fabaceae; genus Astragalus; species Astragalus glycyphyllos. Next base: position 68,665,086 of record OY754310.1, read on the forward strand.
TTAGAGACACAACAAAAACATATACTTAGGGTAGGCACATATATGTAAATAATCAAAGAGAAAGGTAAAATAATTAAATAATACATAATTAGATGATGTGTATTTTTTCTACAAAAAAATATGGTGTGTATTTTTTGTGTGCTCCTAAATAAGTGTTTAAAAGTGTTGTGACTATATAAGTAATTTTCATATTCAATATAACAAAACTCCAAATCGCAAAAATTTTGGGTTTTCATCTTCCAACTTTTCTAGTATTTCAAATTCTTTTACATTCACTATTGTTCGGGACTGGGCTACGAGGCTCAATTTCAACAATAGACTTGGATCAGCCTAGTAACTAGGGTCTAAATCAATGTAAATTCAACTCATTTATGACTACAAGATATTAATGACTCAGATCTACCCACTCGATCCAACGAGTCAGAGATGACGCAAATCCCTATAAAGGCTGACACACATTACTAAAAATAAGTACATTCTCATTCTCTGCTACACTCTACTATTACTTGAGCATCGGAGTGGCATCACAGGTACCCCATCCAAAATTACTCTGAGACCTGACCTAACCAACCTTTTTTATAGCACTTATTTCCCATCTACAAAACCCATATTCAAGATTTACATAAGAGGATCCAAGCTCATTACCACTTAAATAAACAAGCTCATGCACTCTTAATGGTGGCAAATATTTATGTTTTTCATGTTCAACTTTAAAAGTGTGCTTATTTTCACTTTCTTTTCCAATTTCAAAATTTTGGACGGCGAATAGTGAAAAACACGTTTTTTTGTTTTTACTGAAAGAAATTTTTATAAATGAGTGAAAATAAGAGTCAACTTTACAGTTAAGTATTTTTTTATTTATTTAGAGGTCTTTGATCCCTGTTCTTGTTCTGTGACTAGGAAAAAAGACTCCAATTAATTCAAAATTCAACTAAGAAGTAAGTAAAATCTTACTTAAATTTATTCTATCATTGAAAGTCGAATACAGATACTAATCCAATTTATCCCTTTAGATAGAGTATGCTAATCACTCGTACTCAAGTTTAGGGTTAAACCGATATCAAAGCTACTTTGTTGTTAGCAAAATTACAAAATTCTTAGTGAATGTTCTGTATAGAAACGTGGCTCATCTATGTGACAAAAACATTAGTGGGCAAGCGACCTCATCGAAAGCAAGCAACTTCTAAGAGATTTTAGGTACGTACCATGTAGTGTTTGATAGGGACAAATGTCTGCAAGTGTCCATTTATTCAAATTATTCAAAAGCTAAAATGATTATAGAGCCAAAAAGCAGCTGATCACTCACAAATCTCCATCGTGCTTTAAGCACTTTGGAATACCGATGTTGGACATTAGACTAAGTGGCAGTCGCAGAAAAAAACCTTCCCCAACATGTTTTCAATAAACCAAAAGTAGGTCATGAGAATTTTGTTTTACTCCTATCTGCTACTTATAATTTAATGAAAGAGTTTTTATGACAGAAAAGAATAATTTGAAAGAACGAATTGTAAGCCTGAAAACACGAGTCTTCAAGGATTTAACTTCTTTTTAACTAGTTTGTCTATTTGTGCACAATGTCAATTTGAATACAATTAATTAATTAAATTAAAAACCATCATATTTGTTTCGACGTTGCCTCCGAGGCATTGTCGGTTTTGACCCTAATTTGAGCCACAAAGTTGTGTTCTTTGTTAAAACTAGGGATGTCAACGGAGCGGGGCAGGCACGGGTAGCTACTACCCGTTACCTGCCTCATTTAGTATAAATGGGACCCGTACCCGCCCCAGATCCGTGCGGGTATCCGCGTAGCGGGTCTTAAATGGGTATTGTTTCTTAACGGGTACCCACGTATATTTGTAAATAAATAAAAATATTTTAAAAAAAAATTGAAATACCATGTAAAATTAATCTTTTGAACACTATTTTTTCGGTTCATTTATATAAGAAAATTATGCATTTCGATACCCATTTATCTTATCAACTTTTTATTAATATATAATCGTTAATGAATGGAGATAAAGAACACTAAAATTATAATAATTTCCAACTTTGAAAATAACAAGTCACTAAACATCATCCAAAATAGTAGAATAAAACATACGACCACAAATTATTGAAAATGACAACAAGGTACGAGTGTGAGGGAAAATTTAGGATTTCTTAATTAGGTATATATATGAGGGGTATTTAATTATATTTTGTAACGGGTACGGGTACCCGCGGGCACGGGTACCTCGCTACCCGGTACGGGTACCCGCGGGCACGGGTACCTCGCTACCCGGCCCTGCCCCGTTTATTAACGGGTAGTTTGACTATCCGTTTATTCAACCCGCGGGTACCCATTTGACTACCCGCCCCGTACCCATCACGGGTTTTACCCGCGGGTACCCGTGGGTCCGGGTTTTTTTGCCATCCCTAGTTAAAAGAGTAAAGGCCCAAATTCGTCCTTGACAATTTTTTCGCGGGACGAATTCGTCCCTGACAATTTTTTTGAGACACATTAGTCCCTGACAATTCCAAAACGAGTCACGTTCGTCCCTCCATCCATTTAACTATTACCAGATCACTAAACGGCTTCTTAAGGTGCCACGTTGTCACGTTAGATACGTATGCGTTTATTTTGGGCCAAATCCGTCCCTGAAAAATTTAAAAAAGGGACGAATCAGTCCGTGACAATTTATGGGACAAATTCGTCATTGGTGCTTCTTCAACCTTTAAACAGTGGTTTCTGAAACCAGAAACCATTTTCTGCCATTGGAGAGGACGCAGCTGAGAGAGAGAACAACTAGAAACCATTTTTTGCTATTGGAGAGGACTCATTTTCTGCCATTGTATTAACAGGGACTAAGTTGGCCTATTTTGATATTTGTTAGGGACTAATATGGCCTACTTAAATATTTGACAGGGACTAATTTGGTCTATTTTAATATTTGACAGGGACTAATATGGCCAATTTTTTCTATTTCAGGAATCACAACCAGAACCACATGCTATTAGACCACCACCTATTAGGCCACGTGCTCAAATGAGACCACAATCAACACCTCCACCTTTCAACCCTCTTCCTTCTTCAGCAATTCTTTCAAATAGTGCTTTTGTAGTTTTTGTTGCTGCACTTATGGATATTTTGTTTCCAGTTCACACACAACACCAATTTTAGATAGAAACAACAACACCAACTTTAATAATTGAAACAACAATATAAGGTTCATTACAACAAGATAGCAACAAGATAAGGTTCATTACAACAACATAAGCTAAAAATATTGCCTAATTCAATATTAGAACCACTAACATACCAACTGTAACATCCCAAATTTGTAGTCGACAAAAACAAATTCTAGATATTACCTTTAGCCATTCAGAGATGCACTTCTATGGATTCAAAAATTACATAACTGATAAATCAATTATGAACAACTAGAATTATCAATTTTCGTTAATTTTTTTTATAGTTTGATACATAAACAAATCCACAATGATTCATATAATTCCAGTCATTACAAAACTCACTAATCCAATTGCATTAATCCTAAACTTAAACTCGGCCATAACCCGATATCTAATAACGAGTACAAATCAATGACCCGTGAACTTCCTTAACATGATAGCCCCCAAGCAGTTAGGGACCTGAACTTCTTGAACAATCCTTAGACTTTACCTGTGGATCTGAAAAACAATCAATAATAAACAGTGAGATTACAAATCTCAATGAGTGACTCCGAGACCCCTTACGGTTCCTCTCATTCGTTCCTTTTAAGATTCATTATCTTTCCATTCCGAATAATGCGGGAGCTCCCATTAATCTGAGAAACTCCAATTCGGTTATATCAATAAATCATTTTATCATTTTCTTTGGCTTAGCACAATCTGTGAAACGAAATCTCACGAGATCACGGAAACCCCAATCCAACATACCAATGAGGGATAATGCGAGGGCCTTGGCTTCTAGGCTCATGACTTCCCTCCACCAAGTATGCTAAATAACTCGGAGTCGTCACCTCGTTAATACATTATTAATCACTGAACAATATTACACATGTGTTTACCTGGGATTTTGGTAAACACCGCTGGTCTCCAATTTGGTTAACTTGCAGGATCAACCAGTGAATCCTAAGACCATTTGTGCTTAGAGTTTATAGTTTATTATGATGTTCTTGAATTATCTCGCGTTTTAACCAGAAAAAGAGGAAAGAAATAACTGATTCCTTCGCGCGAAGTTATCAGAGTACTTTAGAGAAGAAGGACTTGGACGATAAAAACAAGTAAAACGAAAGAAAAACAAATTAAAATTGCATTAAAGTTAAAGGAAATGGTGCACAAATTCATACATTGTTTCTCTGACTCGTTTTTCTCTTGAATGCGGAAGTTAGAGCGTGAGAAGTCTCAGAAACTACTATTTATACTTAGTGGGAGGAGCAGAAACTGCCCTAAAAAATAGTTATAAAAATGTTGGTAACTGCTCCTCTTTTCGACCAACTGCTAGCTTTTCAGCGCATAACTACTTAGTCTTCTGTCTGTCGAAGCTTGTGTCCATTTTCCTCTTTCTTGTTTTTGTTTTTCTGGAAGCTTGTCGAATCTGCCCTAAACATGATCTTTGTCGAAATCCTCTGATCTATGTCAAAGTATAAGTCAAACCCTGTTGACTATTTTAAATGAAGCCTGTCAAAATTACAGGCTAACAAATTGCCCCCCAAAAATGTCTTTTTCGACTGAGCTTAAGGCAAAGGAAGAAAAAGAGCATTCTTGAATTCAATGTCGAAATAGGTTTTACACTTGATCGGAATATCTCACCTACCTGACGTCATCACTGTTAAATGTTGTTGGCGTTATTCCTATATTGGTGTACCATGTGGCCTTCCACGTTCTGCTTGTAATTCTGACAATGCTCATATGGCAATCACAATTTCTTTTGAATGCCACGTACTTACGCTTTCTTTATCTTTATTCCAGCGTTATTTTAACTTCTTGCAATGTTGGCTTATACTTTTTCAAGTATTTGCCATTTATACGCAAAATTCTTTCATCAGCGCCAATCTCTTCGACTTCATATGCACCGTTTGAATAGACTTGTAAAATTTTGAATGGTCCTTCCCAACTTGGGGACCATTTACCAAGGACTCTATCTTTTCTATCCATAGGTAAGATAACTTTCCAAACTAAATCTCCCACGTCGAAAGTCTTCAATTTGACTCTTTTGTTATAGGCCTTAGCCACTCTTTCTTTTTGTCTTGTGAGCATATCTAATGCACTTAGCCTATCTTCATCTAAATCAACTAATTCATCTAACATCATATTCCAATAATGATCAGATGGGATTTCAAATTGTCTTTGAATCCTAGTTGATTGGAGACAAATCTCTGCTGGCAATATTGCATCATGCCCAAAAACAAGTTTAAAAGGAGTACTATTGATTGACTATTTGGGAGATGTTCGACATGCCCATAAAATTTGGTTGAGTGTCCTATGCCAATTCTTGGGTTTTTGCCCAACATGCTTTTTAATCAAACTAACAATAATTTTATTGGCTGCTTCAACTTTACCATTTGCTTGAGCATAATATGGTGTCGAACTTAACAATTTATAACCATTTTCAGCAGCAAATTCGACCATTTTCTGACCAATAAAAACTAAATCTTGATCTGTGGTGATAGTTTCAGGTACACCAAATCTATATGATATATGGTCTTGAATAAAATTAATCGCTGCTTCTTGATTAACATTGTTTAAAGGAACAGCTTCCACCCATTTAGTGAAATAATCTATTCCTACTAATATGAAACGATGGCCTTTCGACGAATTTGGTTTAATTTCACCAATTATATCCAAAGCCCATCCCCCGAATGGCCAAGGTTTTACAATAGAATGCAATTCATTTGCAGGTACATGTTGTATTCCTGCATGCTTTTGACATTCTTGGCATCCTTTGGCAAACTCTATGCAATCTTTTAACATAGTCGGCCAATAGACACCTTGTCGAAATAAGAGCCATTTCATTTTATGGTCTACTTGGTGAGCTCCACAAGTTCCACTGTGAGTATTAGATATTGCCAAGTATGCCTCATTTTCACTAAGACACTTGAGTAAAACTTCTTCAGGGGTTTTCTTAAACAACTCATTGCCCATGATCACATAAGTTAAAGCTCTATACTTGGTTTTTCTATCAGTTATCCCTGTTGGATTTTCCAAGTAGTTAACAATTTGTCTTCGCCAATCATCATTTGACATACTGTCAATGGCAAAAACTTCAAACACATTATCACAATAACCTTTGTCGGAAACTTCATCATTAAAATTTTCAATAAAATTTTCACTTTCACTTGGAGGTAATTGACTTAAGACTAAAGAGTAGTTCTCTGCCTCCTCCAGTTTTTTCCTTGACAAGGTTTCTTGTGTCATTGCTGTCGAAATTAACTTGTTTTTAATTTCGATTAGCTCTGTTAATTTTTCTTTAGAAACTTTATAACCAGAAGCTATTTGTGCCAGATCATTGGCCTCTTGATTTGCAATACGAGGCACATGTTGAATATAAAGTACTGGCAGCAATAAAGTAAGTAATCAAATTTTCCTTAATGCACTTGTATTCTTTCGTTAATTGTTTGATTACTAATTCATAATCACCTCTAATTTCGACCTGTTTTGCCCCCAAGTTTAACAGAATTTCAAGTCCTGCTACTAAGGCTTCATATTCAGCCTCATTATTGGAGCAACTTTCTTTAATTTTATACTTGTATTTAGCTGGAATCCCTTTAGGTGAAATGATTAACATCCCAACACCAGACCCATTTTTATGGCTGGAGCCATCGAAGTACAATTTCCAAGGTCGAAGGTGCACAAAGTTAATTTCTAATTCAATTATTGAATGATCAGCAATGAAATCCACAACGACTTGGCCTTTGATAGCCTTTAAAGGTTGGAATGTTAATGAATACTCAGATAAAGCTAAAGCCCATTTGCCTATTCTACTATGTAGGATTGGTTTCGACAGCATATGTTTAATAATATCAAAGTGGGAATAAACATACACATCAACAGGCTTAATATATTGCTTTAACTTAGTACAAGAGAAATACAAGCATAAACACAATTTTTCAATAGGGTGATATCTAGTTTCAGAATCATTTAAAACCCTACTGAGGTAATATATGGCCCTTTCTACACCATTTTCATCCTCTTGTGCTAACATGCTATCTATTGACAATTCTGATGTTGCTATATACAATTTCATTGTCTTATTTCTAATAGGAGGCAATAAAATAGGAGGGTTCATCAGATATGTCTTGATCTCGTCGAAAGCTACTTGATGTTCGACATCCCACTTGAAAACATCATCCTTCTTCAGTCGAAGTAATGGCGAGAATATTTGAGTCTTGCCACTTAGATTTGATATAAATCTTCTAAGGAAATTGACCTTTCCTAATAATGACTGTAATTCTTTCTTTGTTGAAGGAGGTTGTGTTTCCATGATAGCTTTAGTCTTGTTTTGATTTATTTCAATGCCTTTTTTGTGCACAACAAAGCCCAAGAAATCACCTGCACTTACACAAAAGACACATTTGATCTAAATGACCATTTTCTGATGAAGACTTAACAACTATGTCATCTATATAGACTTGCATAAAATTTTCTATAAAATCATGGAACATAGTGTTCATAGCTCTTTGATATGTAGCACCAGCATTTTTTAAACCAAATGGCATCACTACCCATTCATAAACACCTAATGCCCCTGGGCATCGAAATGCAGTTTTTGAAATGTCTTCTTCAGCAATAAAAATTTGGTTATAACCAGAATATCCATCAAGCATGCTTAAATATTCATAACTAGCCGCTGAATCAACCAACATTTCTGCCACAGGCATTGGGTATTGATCTTTGGGAGTAGCATTATTTAGATCTCTAAAATCTATGCAAACTCTAAGTGTACCATTTTTCTTAATTACAGGAACTATATTAGCAAGCAAATCAACATACCTGGCAGTTCTGATGAACTTGCTTTTCAATAGCCTTTCGATTTCCGCTTTGATCTTCGACATGATTTCTGGTGCAAATCTTCTTGGTGTTTGCTTCATAGGCTTCTTCTCTGGTCGAATAGGTAACTTCAACTCAACCACCTCTCTTTTCAGCCTTGGCATCTCATTGTAATCCCAAGCGAAGCAATCTTTGTATTCCTTTAGCAATTTGACAATCTGCACTCTGAAATCTTTGTTGATCTTTGTACTAATATATGTTGGTCTTCTTGTTGAACCATCTCCCAAATCAATTTCTTCTAAGGGATCTTGTGCCTGTATTTTCTTGGTCGAACCCATTGGATCTTTCTCAAATCCTAATGGTTCATCATCATAGACACCATCAAGTCTCTGTGTTTCGACCATGATTTCTTTGTTATTATCTTCTGTGGCTAAAGCAACCATTTGATGTAACTCAGCTTCTAGAATAGCTTTTTCTTTGTTTTCGGCCACATAGGCCGTAATTCTTTCCCATGCATTGGGCTTTATAATCATTTCAAAGTCTATCCCAGCCAGTAGGCTTAACAAAGCCTCTTGGTCTATTCTCCTCATCAATGATTTCCCTTTCCCAAACGAAACCATAATTTGGGTGAAGACTAACAGAGGAGAAGACATTGTCTTGCTCAATGAACCCAACATTGGAAGAAGAGCATGGAGAGATATCTGCCAATTGCTTGTCGAAGGTCTTCTTGGTGCCTTCAATGTTTTCAACCAACCCATCTTCTCTCCAAATAATGAGCCTTTGGTGCACAGTCGAAGGGATTGCCCCCACTCCATGTATCCATTCTCTTCCAAGCAGCAAGTTGTAGTTTGCCTTGGAGGGTACTACCAAAAACAAAGTTGGCCTTTTGACACTACCTACTGCTAATTCGACTTCAATGGCCCCAAGTGAATGGCCAGTTTTGCCTTCATAATTAGTGAGAACCACATTATGTGGCCTCAAATCAGTGTCACATTTGCCAATTCTTCTTAGCAAATGTTGAGGCATCAAATTCACAACAGCACCACCATCAACAAGGACCTTGTTAATTCCCACATTGTTGACCTTGGCTTGAATGAACAGTGGCTTGAGGTGATTCATCATGCCACAATCTGGCCTTTCAAAGACAACATGTTGCTCTTCGATGCAGCCATTCTTCAACACATAGTAGCATATGGGTTTATATGTAGTTTCCTCGTCGAAATCTTCTTCGACATCATTAACCTCAGAAACCACATCATACTCAATTGGTAAAATTGTGATGACCCCACATAGCACGTCAAACTCTGACCCAGAATCAGCAAAGGAAGAATCTAACTCCTCTTCTAAATTAAGGTCTTATTTTTTGAAGCCTTTCTTAATTTCAGAAAGAGGAGGGAAAATTCTCTCAGTGGCTGGTTTCCTAACCACTTCAGTCGAAGGTAAGATTACCTCTTTACCCTTCCCTTTGTTTGAGGTTGTTGCTTTACCTGCAGCAATAGCATCAGCCTTCTTTTGGCGTTGAAACCTTCGCCATTGAGTTCTTGTCATAGGATTCTTCCCTTTGTAGTTGTTACTATAGGCATACTTCTTGATTTCAATTGCCTTGTTCTGGTTAACACCACTTGTGTTACCTTCGACCAGCTTAGGTGGTCTAACTCGATGGATAGCATTGTCCCCCGTGTGGTATATGACTTTGCTTCTCCCACCAGAATGTATCCACTTTTCGACAGGAGTACCAGAAGGAGGAACATAAGTACTCAGCTTTCCTCTTCCAGGAGTTTTGGTCGAAGTAACCATGTAGGGAATTCTCCTATCAGCAAAATCAAACTTGGGCCTTTTATCCACCCATTTACCTTTGCGCTTCATTTGAGGCTTGAACTCTTCCAATTCTTTAGCAGCCTCCTTGTCAAAAATAGCACTGCACCTTGGGCACAACATCACTTCTGAGTTGCTTAGCTTGCAACGATTGAGGAAATCAACCAATTCCTCTTCAGCTTTTGGGTACACTGCTTTCACTTTGTCATTTTCTTGGACCTCAGTGACCATTTCGACATCCATCTTTGAACTTATGGTAGTTCTCTTCATATTAGCCTTACCAGACACAATTTCAGAGGCTTCGACCATGTTGATGCTCACTTCAGTATACATTGCCTCAGCATCAGGCAAAGGATCAGCGTCAATCTTCATTGGTGCCCTTGGTTTATCACCAAATTTCAGCCTTCCTTCATTGAGTGCCTTTTGCACCAAATCCCTGAAAAGAACACAACGAGAAATATTATGACTCAAAAAATTATGGTATTTGCAAAAACCTCTTTTTTGCTTTTGTTCTAATGGTGGTGTTTTTAGTCCCTTAGGAACCAAAATTTGACCATCCTTAACTAACAAGTCAAATATTTCGTCGCATTTAGTAACATCAAAAGTATATGTTTTTGCAACGAATTTGTCGTTTTTAGGTTCGACAGGATTTTTACCATTTGAAGGTTTTAGCAATTTACAAGTATATGGAGGTCCAGGTTTTAACTCAGCAACATTGACCTCTTCTTCGACCTCCTCATAGGAAATGTCGAATTCTTGTTCTTCATCTTTAATTTCGACATAGGCAACTTTGTCCTTTTTATTATGAAACCTATTAGTTCTAGATTTCTCAGCTTTCAAACTTTCGACTTGCCTAACTCTATCAGCCAATTGAGCCATACCTCTCAAATGTTGAGTGTCTAGCTTTTTTCTGATGGAATAATCTAAGACACCAGCAGCCATTTCGACTAGCTCATGTTCAGGCACTTGAGTGAAGCACCTTGCTTTGAGAAGTCTAAACCTGTTGAGATAATCATCCACAGATTCAGCCACTTTGCGTCGAACACTGGCCAATTCTTTGAGACTAATTTTACATTGTCCCATGTAGAATTGCTCATGGAAAGCTTTCTCTAATTGGTTCCAATTAAACATGGAATGTGGGGGTAAAGTAGTGAACCAAGTGAAAGCATTCTTTGTTAGAGAACTAGGGAAGAATTTCATCCTTAAATTCTCATTGTGGGCTAAATCTCCAGCCTCAGTTAAATAACGAGCAATATGTTCGACAGTGGATTCACTGGTTTCCCCAGCAAATTTAGTGAACTTAGGGATTTTCCAACCCCTTGGCAATTCACTTTGTAAAACATATTCAGACAAAGGAGAAACAAAATTTGGCCTATGCATACCTAAGTTAAAGCCATTTTGGGCTAAAATTGTTTCGACAAGATTAGCTATGTTATTTTGTGCTCCGAAATTATTTTGTTGTACTTGTCTGACTACTTCGTCAGCGTTTTGATTTCTATTTACCAACACTACATCAGGTGCATTTTCGACCAACCTTTGTATGGGTTGTTCGACAACTTGTGTTTGCCCCTGATTTCTAGGCAATTCAATGTTAGGCCTTTCTAAAGGGATTTCGACAGGCCTCACCGGTTGGGCTTGGGGCATTGGCTGATTTTGTACTCTGGGGGTACCAAAGAAATCAGCAATTCGACCCATTTGAGTTGCCAATGCTTGGTAACTAATATTGGTGTCACGTATCAAAGGATTGAACACTGTACCAATTTGCTGGGTTAACATATTAACCATATCATGATTAGCATCATTAACCAATTTGCTGTGGTTAATGAGGGTTGGGCATTTCGACCATAAATGCCCTCTGGGGAAGTATGCACATTATCTGCATATGTTGATGAGTTCGCTTGTAAACCTACCATCATGGCAGTTGGCATGTCATAAGGGAAATTTCGACCAACCATGGGCATGCTAAATGGCATGTGCCCACTAATCATATAAGGGCTAGACATTCCCATCGTTTGTGGCATAGATACCATTTCAATAGGCTGTGTGGTCACTGTGGTGGCCATTGTTGATAAAGTGTTAGGCACAGACGATATCACAGCAGCCATGCCTGTTGAAGGCAACGGAGCAGTTACTCCCATGGTGGTTACTGGATTAGCATCATTGGTAGACGCATTTTCAGGCCCACTTTGTGCATTTGAAAAACTTGCACTAGAACGTGTCATCTCTGACAGAGATTTACCACTTCTTAAGCGCATGCACAGTTAACTTCAAAGGATTATATTAAACTAATACTCTAATACTTGACACAAATGTCCCACTGGGCGTGCCAATTTGTTTACCTGGGATTTTGGTAAACACCGCTGGTCTCCAATTTGGTTAACTTGCAGGATCAACCAGTGAATCCTAAGACAATTTGTGCTTAGAGTTTATAGTTTATTATGATGTTCTTGTATTTTCTCGCGTTTTAACCAGAAAAAGAGGAAAGAAATAACGGATTCCTTCGCGCGAAGTTATCAGAGTACTTCAGAGAAGAAGGACTTGGACGATAAAAACAAGTAAAACGAAAGAAAAACAAATTAAAATTGCATTAAAGTTAAAGGAAATGGTGCACAAATTCATACATTGTTTCTCTGACTCGTTTTTCTCTTGAATGCGGAACTACTATTTATACTTAGTGGGAGGAGCAGAAACTGCCCTCAAAAACAGTTATAAAAATGTTGGTAACTGCTCCTCTTTTCGACCAACTGCTAGCTTTTCAGCGCATAACTACTTAGTCTTCTGTCTGTCGAAGCTTGTGTCCATTTTCCTCTTTCTTGTTTTTGTTTTTCTGGAAGCTTGTCGAATCTGCCCTAAACATGATCTTTGTCGAAATCCTCTGATCTATGTCAAAGTATAAGTCAAACCCTGTTGACTATTTTAAATGAAGCCTGTCGAAATTACAGGCTAACAACATGTTCAAGAAATCAATTTAAAACCATTTATGGGTTCCCACTCGTTTATACGACATTTCGATCAACACATAATTCAATTAACGAATTCAAGTGACAAGTTATCATTCACTGTACATAAACATAATTCAAATTCATGATATTTCAATAGACAATCTAGGAGCAGTAAATTTCCAGCAGTGGTACGTGAACTTCGACAATTTCTTTAACATAGCAAACGATATTGGAATTAGACAAACAAATATTCATCGGAAACCTTAGAGTGTCTAGTTTCTAGATATAATTGTTATTTATTTGTTTACGTAGCCAAAAAGTACAGTTTTTCAAAACAAAGCGCCGATCCAGAAACAGGACAACAACTGTTGCCCAATTTGTAACTCCGTTTTCATATTGAATTTTCAATCAAATTAAGAAAACCAAGTGCCAAAATTGAATCAAAACGAGTCTAGTTTCTAATGAAACAGAAATCATTCCAAATGGTGTCCTACCTAAGTCACTACAAGCAAAACACCGAACCTATACCCAAAACTGTCTCCGATTTTTGACTCAAATTGCAACCAGAAATTCTCCTATCATACTTACCCAAATTGATTAAACTCAGTGCCTAATTTGTGGCAAATTGTGTCTAGTTTCCAGACAAACAAACCATACGATTTTTGGACACACAGGAAATTCGCAATCACATAAACACTGACCCTATACCAAACAGTCCCAAACAGAGTTTCTCACTTCTCGTTCACTCGTGTCGCGTCCGAACCGAAACTAAACCCACTTCCAGCAATCCAAATCATTCAAACAGATATTCTAACACATATTTTACATACAATCATGGCATAATTTTGTCAATTTCACCAAAGCACATTCGAGCAATTAAAATTCAAATCGAGGCATTTTCAAAAACCGTAAAATCATTAGTTTCGTAAAATTCACTGTTTCATTCAACCCAAACCATCTACCACAGTAAATATTCACATCCAAACATCTAAATACACGATGTGGTGAGAACACTCACCGGTAGTGACATCCCTCGAAAACTTTGACGTCTCGAACCGAACCTCACGAACTCAACGAACGCGACTCCGACACTTCCGAACTCTTCGAACTCGAACCCAAGCTCCCAAAACTGAACTAACTCCTCTAAGAACCCAATATCACGAAATACAATCACTCCCAATCTCTCAAACTCAGAATTTGATGAAGAAAATGGTGAATGTGCTCAACCCTCCCTCTAGCTCACTAATTTCGAATTTAAGGGAGAAGGGGAAGTAGATGTTTGGGCTAGAACTAGATGTTGTGTTTGGTGTCAATGGAAAGAGAATTGAAGATGAGGAAGAATGGTGGTGGAAAATAGAACATGCATCAGAATCTCTTCTCCTCCTCTCCACTCTCCCTCTCGCCTCTCCCTCTCCCTCTCTTCTCCTTCTTTCTCTCTTTTCTTTTCTTTCTTTCTTTCTTCTTTCTATTTCTGTTTTTCTGTTTTCAGCTCTCCCTCACTCTAATGTATATGTGTGTATAAGAGTCAAGTGAGTGTGTGGGTGGGTTTGGGAGTTAGGGAATGTTTGGTAAGTGAAATCCCCAAACTACCCTTCCTATATTCCTAATTCTCAATTAAACCCAATACAATACACCCAATCTCAATCAATTAATCACTCAACAATCAAATTCAACCAAATAAATAGTCAATAAGCAAGAAAATTCATTAAAGCACTCCATCAAGCAAGCATTAAAAAATGACCATTTTTTGGGATGTTACAATACACCCCAACTTGAAAATTTTTGTCCTCAAAAATTGTTCAAGCCCTATCCGCGTAATTAACAAGAATCAAAATATAGTTGGTCGTTCAACTATACATGACTTTCCAATCTCAAACCTATGTAATCCCGGTTACACAAGACAATAAAACATCACACAGTCACCTATGCTATCTTAGACATTAAATTACCATTTCACAACTTTAAGGGTTGGGTTAGGCCAGTGAAACAATGGACCCGAGGCAAAATTGTGAGAAAATGGTGGCCACACTGATGCTGACACGGCGTCCATGGTAGACAACACAGGCCATGTCGGCTGGTTTGCAAAAATTTGCCCGAACCTAAGCTGACGCGACAACCGTGGTTGCTGCCACAAACCATTGCAGTCCATCAGGTATCATGTTTGATGTTTCAATATTTGCCTTTCCATCCAATTGTTCTCTAATCTTTCCCAACTCTATTCACACTGTTCACGCAACTATAACTAGTTATTGAGCTAAGTTAAAAGGGTTCTTGAAATCAAGCGAGAACCACAAAACCTGATTTATTTTAAAAGCCACTAGTTTTGTGTTTCCTACTAAATCTACAACCTTCTAACTCAAGTATCAAGTGACGACAAGCAACTCCACAATTTTGACATATACACTCTATTCAACCACAATATATCATGTAACTCCTTTAATTCAATTACAACAAATGTAAGTACCATTTTAGTAACTTCATTTACATATTTCCCAAACAAGGCAACAATAGGAAATGAGTACAATGAAATAGGCATATCTTAAGAAACAACATAGTGAGGGAAATCTCACTCAACTAAAATTGAATAAATCCCTAGTTTAAAAGAAAGGCAGTAGCAATCCGAATGTAGTTCTTGCTCAATAAAACTTTAGATTTGTAGCAAGGTAAATAGTTCAAACCATTTGACTTAAAATCAATTTAAAGATTAAACTAGAAAAATTTTGAAAAGAAAAATTGTAGGCATAATAGGAACCCTTGAACAAAACTTCCCTAAGAAGGTGTACAGAAAGGCAATGGAAGTAAGATTAGGTGCACACAACATGTTTACATAAGGAAAAAAAATTAATTCATTTATTCTTAGACCTAATGAATTCCTAGCTTATAATACTATAATTAATTAAACGTGATTCACATGAATACAACATCAATAATTCAAGTTCAAGTCTTTCAACAAAAAGCATAGACTTCAAGGTTTGAGATACAAACATGTAACAAGTTTAAAAGTTGAATTTAAAATAACAGTTTCATTCGCAGACGACTTTACCAACAAGATATCGGTACCATAAAATTCATTTTAAGAATCAAACCAAGTGCACTCACTACTACACTACATATTAATTTCTCTACCAAATTTCAAAGGTCAAATCATACAAACCACAACAGGGGTAGCAAGGCAGTGTCTTCGCAAACAACTATATCACTAGTATCATGTAATTAAACAAAAATCTGCAGAAATAGATCTAGAACATTGCTTGAAAGATTTGATAAAAACTATGCATTTAGGTTTGAGCTTCAAAGCTCAAGCTAACAGCGGCGATATTATATTCAGATTGATGAAACACGTTGTGCAAAATAAAATAAGAAATGCAAATCAATGTCCTAATAAATAGGGAAGTTAGTCTTCGAAAACTTACTAACATACCACTTATGGGAAAGAACATTGGTTGTGAAAGGACTTCTCCATCCAACAAACAAAATTTGACATGTTATTGGTTTGAAATTAATACGATTTCAGTAAGCAAAAAGTTTAGGATCCAACCTTAGAGTTAAGTAAAACAATCACATCACATATAGTGAGCTATAGGAAATCTAGTTTCATGAAGGTTCTCACATACAATTTCAACTATCAAACACCCCACCTTTACATGCCAAACATCAAAGCAATTTAATGGAAGATAGGGTGAGAGGACTCGCCCCAACTTAGTTGTAATTCTATCAAACTGTATAACTCGTATACACATGGTATTACAAACAAGGAAACAAGTTTAGCAATGAAACAGTTTGAAAATCTATATGAACAGCAAGCAAGGCAAACAAGATTAGCTGACTACTTAATTACATCAACATATTTAAGTCCCATACGTCAGTGATAAAAGTCATATTCCATAATACCCATGAATTCATTTTATGATAGGTAGCTTCAATAGGAAACATAAGCTCTGGTTTCTAATGTTTACAACTTGTAACTAAAGAAGATAGAAATACAAACAGGAAATAATATTGATGCCAAAGAATACAAACAGGATAAACCTAGAGGAAACAAGAGTTTATTTAATATCAATACAAAAATCTAGTGGAAGTTGTTAATCATAGGTTACAACAGTGCTATGTTTGTCTCAGGCCAAGCTAAAATAATGAATTACTCATAACTTCAATGAAATAGATAACAGCATTCATGCATACATACAATAGGTTATCAATTTTCATTCTAATACACCACAATAGCAATTTACAAATCCAAATCATACACGTGAGTTTACAGAATAGTAAGCATGTTGATTCACTCACAAACAATAAACTTTGAAATTAGTATTGATACAACCTTAAATCTAACATGTCCCTAATTCTGGTCCAAATACAAAAACCATATCAAATTAACCAACAAACGTCTTAGAGCAGACATAATTTAACGGACAATCAAAGAATCATATTTTACCTGTCACAAGTCAAATAAAACAATAGTAAAGGAGCCAAAGGAAAATATCAAAATTCAATACAACATAATTACTAGGCTCTACAAAAGCTTCCAGATAAGGTCAACTACAACAAGAAATGCACAAAATTTTGACTATCTCCATATGAGAAAATTCATTGGTTCTTTTGTGTACTACTTAAAGGTCCTCAATCTTACAAGATAGCATAATATCGTGCAAAACACTATATATGAGTATTATCTGTTAGATATATCGACATCCAAAGTCATTTGACTACAACAACAACAAAAATATCCATTGGAGGCAATGCATAACGTGAAATGATTTTGAGCAGGGGAATTTTTAGACAAAGATATAACAAACAAAGAAATCAAAGAAAGTTTTCAACTTGTAATCATATAGAATAGTTTCCTCATTATCACAAAGGAATCTAAATCAATAAAATACTAAAAAATCAATGCATGAGACTTTTAGAAAGAAATTTCAGCAATGCAAAGATATTGTGATGTCCCACTTAGTAAATAGCATTCCTTTCAAATAAAAGGTAAAAGCAGTAAACTTCATGCTTCCAGATATCAACTTGGTTTTTAAAGGTTAAAATGGTTTTTGCTATCTTATTTATTCTTGATACAAAATAACAAAATCAACTTGTGAACATCATCAACTTATTAAATGCAGATAACATAAATTCTAATACATCATATTTAGTACACAAAGCACAAGAAAGAAAGAAAAAATCTGCATCTTAAAAAAAAACAGGCCAAGGCTCACATTCCCAAAGCACTAAAAGATTGTTATCAACAAGTTGAATTTCAGCTTAGAGAATTTACTAGGATCAGACAAAACATAAACTCAATTCATGGCACATCATGTAAATTCTAAAACTTATTTTACCACAATCATAACACAAGCAAGCAAATACATGTAGGAATTTATGTATCATGCATATTCATAGTCAAATATTTTAAAACCAATAGCACCATAGCAAGGCAAGGATACAACAAATGATTAGATCTAGAATGAATGAATATGCAATATAAAATGCATCACTCTGACAAGAAGAGGTCTGGATGTCCCACAGTTCAGGATTATAAGAGTTTTCGGGGCCAAGGATATCAATTGTCATCATTCTCAATACCTTGTATGAAATATTGAGTTGATCAGGCTCAATGCTTCACACGATATAATGAGGTTCTAACAGTTAATTGCCTAAGTCCCTATCTAACATTGTCTATCTAATCTACTAACCACAGAATCACTAAGCCAAACTAGGTCGAACTGCTCTGATACCAAAATGTAACATCCCAAATTTGTAGTCGACAAAAACAAATTCTAGATATTACCTTTATCCATTCAGAGATGCACTTCTATGGATTCAAAAATTACATAACTGATAAATCAATTATGAACAACTGGAATTATCAATTTTCGTTAAATTTTTTTTATAGTTTGATACATAAACAAATCCACAATGATTCATATAATTCCAGTCATTACAAAACTCACTAATCCAATTGCATTAATCCTAAACTTAAACTCGGCCATAACCCGATATCTAATAACGAATACCCATCAATGACCCGTGAACTGTTGGAGAATAATTAGTTGTGCCCAAGATCCAATCTCTCATGTTATCAATGTTTTTTTTTTGGGAATAATAAAGTATTATTTATCAGTTATCATATGAATTAAATAGTTAATTTGATAATGTCCTTGATTAAACTTATAGACTAGCTATCATGATGGAGATTATGATATTGAGAAGCAAGTCTTTTATTAGTTTTAATCTAAATAAATTGTTCTTGATCATAGAATTATTTTGAATGGGATATCAATAATTCGGATAGATCAATATATATATGTAAATGTCTTTATTGGATAAAGATTAATAGATCTCATTTATTTAATACATATATAGATGATGCATATGTTGATGTGATCATTGAACTGACTCAATTGAGAATTTCTAATGGTTTATATTACCTTTAATTGTCAATAGAAAAATTCTCAAGAAGAAATGTAATTATTTTCTTTGACCTGAGATTATCATAGTAATTAACAAATAGTTTATTGTATTTTAATTCCGGACACCTAAGGCCTTAGAGCGCTAGTTGAATGGATATTGGATACGATTAAATATTTGTATAATTAATGATTAATCGAGATGGAATCCATCAACTCTCGGTAATGAGTTTGAACTCTATAGTAAAACTAATATCCTGGCCAGGAAAATCAAATGATAGAAGAAATGAGTTTCTTAAAGTCATATGTTAACTTATTAGAGTTTGACAAGAATACCATACTCTAGAGTTAACTTAGAGTTGTATAAGGATGGAAGAAAAATATTATATGATTCTTCTAGTGGTTCTTATAAGTAAAATATTTTATTACTACTTCATACTATCCGGATGTTAAGGAGTTTTGCTAGATGCCTACCTTGATTAGTAAATTAATTTGATTAACTTACTACCGGTTTAGTACTGAACCTACGGCGTCACACACAAACGAGTGTCTTAATCTTTGCTAAAGAAATATTTTATTTGATAATTAAATTATAGAATTTATTTAATCGAATGAATAGAATTTTTCTAAGTGGAATTTTATTATATTCTTTGCTAGCACTTAGAATAAAATAAAATAATATATATAGAGTGAATTGTTTGCTCTCTTCCATCTTCGATTACTTTTGGTCATATAATTGGCATTCAATATGATATATTGATATTGATGTGAAAAAGGTGGAAACTTAATGTTATTTACTTTGTAACATTTTGTTTTCATTGTGCCATTATCATGAAATAGTAACGTGTACTATTTAATCATGAAACAAAAGTAACGTTTGTATATTAAATAGTGAGTAAAGAAGGAAGAAAAAAATCAGTTTTTTTCTCTTTCTATTCGATTGGTTTGGTGATGATTAGCCTATGACTATAAATAGGCACATTACATAAGATGTAAAGAATATTTTTTACTCTCTACTATTTCACTTCATACTTTGTTCTACTTATCAAAGTTGATAGCAAAGGTTGGTCTCGGTGTAGATACACGTGGAGCCTTCACACAATTTGAAGGAATTTTTATGATCCAAGAGCTCATTACCGGGTACACATTTATATGTTTTATCTGATTTAATATAATTTTATACCAAAATAGATCCTTTTTATTTCTGCTGTGAATGTTATGAACATTTTTTTTCACTTCATGAACTTCCTTAACATGATAGCCCCCAAGCAGTTAGGGACCTGAACTTCTTGAACAATCCTTAGACTTTACCTGTGGATCTGAAAAACAATCAATAATAAACAGTGAGATTACAAATCTCAATGAGTGACTCCGAGACCCCTTACGATTCCTCTCATTCGTTCCTTTTAAGATTCATTATCTTTCCATTCCGAATAATGCGGGAGCTCCCATTAATCTGAGAAACTCCAATTCGGTTATATCAATAAATCATTTTATCATTTTCTTTGGCTTAGCACAATCCGTGAAACGAAATCTCACGAGATCACGGAAACCCCAATCCAACATACCAATGAGGGATAATGCGGGGGCCTTGGCTTCTAGGCTCATGACTTCCCTCCACCAAGTATGCTAAATAACTCGGAGTCGTCACCCCATTAATACATTATTAATCACTGAACAATATTACACATGTTCAGGAAATCAATTTAAAACCATTTATGGGTTCCCACTCGTTTACGACATTTCGATCAACACATAATTCAATTAACGAATTCAAGTGACAAGTTATCATTCACCATACATAAACATAATTCAAATTCAAGATATTTCAATAGACAATCTAGGAGCAGTAAATTTCCAGCAGTGGTACGTGAACTTCGACAATTTCTTTAACATAGCAAACGATATCGGAATTAGACAAAAAAATATTCATCAGAAACCTTAGAGTGTCTAGTTTCTGGATATAATTGTTATTTATTTGTTTACGTAGCCAAAAAGTACAGTTTTTCAAAACAAAGCGTAGGGATCCAGAAACTGTTGCCCAATTTTGTAACTCCGTTTTCATATTGAATTTTCAATCAAATTAAGAAAACCAAGTGCCCAAATTGAATCAAAACGAGCCTAGTTTCCAGTGAAACAGAAATCATTTCAAACGGTGTCCTACCTAAGTCACTACAAGCAAAACACCGAACCTATACCTAAAACTGTCTCAGATTTTTGACTCAAATTGCAACCAGAAATTCTCCCATCATACTTACCCAAATTGATTAAACTCAGTGCCTAATTTGTGGCAAATTGTGTCTAGTTTCCAGACAAACAAACCATACAATTTTTAGACACACAGGAAATTCGCAATCACATAAACACTGACCCTATACCAAACAGTCCCAAACAGAGTTTCTCACTTCCCGTTCACTCGTGTCGCGTCCGAACCGAAACTAAACCCATTTCCAGCAATCCAAATCATTCAAACAGATATTCTAACACATATTTTACATACAATCATGGCATAATTTTGTCAATTTCACCAAAGCACATTCGAGCAATTAAAATTCAAATCGAGACATTTTCAAAAACTGTAAAATCATTAGTTTCGTAAAATTCACTGTTTCATTCAACCCAAACCATCTACCACAGTAAATATTCACATCCAAACATCTAAATACACGATGTGGTGAGAACACTCACCGGTAGTGACGTCCCTCGAAAACTTTGACATCTCGAACCGAACCTCACGAACTCAACAAACGCGACTCCGACACTTCCGAACTCTTCGAACTCGAACCCAAGCTCCCAAAACTGAACTAACTCCTCTAAGAACCCAATATCACGAAATACCCTTGCATACAATCACTCCCAATCTCTCAAAACTCAGAATTTGATGAAGAAAATGGTGAATGTGCTCAACCCTCCCTCTAGCTCACTAATTTCGAATTTAAGGGAGAAGGGGAAGTAGATGTTTGGGCTAGAACTAGATGTTGTGTTTGGTGTCAATGGAAAGAGAATTGAAGATGAGGAAGAATGGTGGTGGAAAATAGAACATGCATCAGAATCTCTTCTCCTCCTCTTCACTCTCCCTCTCTTCTCCTTCTTTCTCTCTTTTCTTTTCTTTCTTTCTTTCTTTCTATTTTTCTGTTTTCAGCTCTCCCTCACTCTAATGTATATGTGTGTATAAGAGTCAAGTGAGTGTGTGGGTGGGTTTGGGAGTTAGGGAATGTTTGGTAAGTGAAATCCCCAAACTACCCTTCCTATATTCCTAATTCTCAATTAAACCCAATACAATACACCCAATCTCAATCGATTAATCACTCAACAATCAAATTCAACCAAATAAATAGTCAATAAGCAAGAAAATTCATTAAAGCACTCCATCAAGCAAGCATTAAAAAATGACCATTTTTGGGATGTTACACCAACAATCACAACTCCAACTATCCATACATAATGTTTACACCCATTAGCTCCTTGCACCTTCAATTGCAATGGCAGAAAATGGTTTATGGTTTCAGAAACCACTGTTTAAAAGTTGAAGAAGCACCAGGGACGAATTTGTCCCCTAAATTGTCAGGAACTGATTTGTCCCTTTTTAAAAAATTTCAGGGACGAATTTGGCCCAAAATAAACGCATACATATCTAACGTGACAACGTGGCACTTAACGTGCCACGTAGGAGCCGTTTAGTGAGCTGATAACGGTTAAATGGACGGAGGGACGAACGTGGCACGTTTTGGAATTGTTAGGGACCAATGTGTCTCAAAAAATTGTCAGGGACGAATTCGTCCCGCTAAAAAATTGTCAGGGACGAACTTGGGTCTTTACTCTTGTTAAAAAGTGCATCAGTGTATTAATGATATGAGTGTTTATAAACTACCTTTAACCTCAGTCTTATAGGATTCGTTCCTAGTTTTTCTTTTTTCCTGTTGGGCGTTTAGCTCTCTTTTATTTACCAAAAAAAAGAATTGAGTAGAACCAAATTGAACCACGGTTGAACCGCTAACTGAACTGGGTTGAACCGCCTGAAATGGTTCATTTTTGGTTTTTTATTTACTTTTTCCCCTAAATTTAATATTTTTTATTTATTAGTTAATCATTCGGTTCAACCATAGTGAACCTGTTGAACCATGATTTGGAGGTCTCACCAGTTTGACCTCTGGTCCAATTTTAAAAACATTGATTTTGATTGATATATTAAGTAATAAGTCATTTAAAATATATATTTTAATTATAATAAAGTTTTGATAAATTAGGTAACATAAGAATGGATTTAATTTATATACATCGATAATGTAAGTAATTTTTTATAATATTAGCCAATCACGAAATAACATATCATAAAAAAATGTTTGAATTCATTCAGCTATTTTAAGTCATGCATATTATAGTTTTTAATTGACTGAGGTGGTGAAAAAAGAACCAATTCCAAGAATTTAATAGGTACCTAGTAATTAAATCTTGGAATTGGTAGGTATTTGTCAAAAAAAAATTAAATCTTGGAATTTATCCTATTTTTTCGAAATATAAAAAAAAAGACTATTCTCATCATTGTGAAAAATACAATACAATAACAATACCTAGTAATTAAATCTTGGAATTGATCCTATTTTTTTCGAAATATAAAAAAGAAGACTACCGTTGTTTTCAAAAAATTTATACCGAAAGAAGGAAGCACTATTTGATGCAGGGGTAGAGTAGACGGAGCCTTTTTCAGATCGAAATTAAAGTTTGACGCTTTTCTCCGCTCTGCTCTGCTTC
Source organism: Astragalus glycyphyllos (assembly GCA_963573325.1). Taxonomy (NCBI): domain Eukaryota; kingdom Viridiplantae; phylum Streptophyta; class Magnoliopsida; order Fabales; family Fabaceae; genus Astragalus; species Astragalus glycyphyllos. Next base: position 68,688,961 of record OY754310.1, read on the forward strand.
TCCAATTTCTATGGCTTCCCGAAACCAGAACAGGCCTCCTCGCAGCCCTTCCACCGTAAGTTAAACCCTTTCACAACTTCATATTTTCAATTCACTTGCTGCATCATCAATCTGTACACTGAAATTGTTTGTTTAATTGTATCTGATTCCAGAAAAAGGTCGTTGCCGAAGAAATTGCATCAAACAAGAGTCCAATTATTAGAATCGGAGCTGAAATGTTTGAGCGACAGGGAGGGGCCAGACCACCGTTATCTGCGGTGGTGAACAATAACAGTGACGCCGATGGAAGCACTCTTGAATTCACAACAAAGCACGTAAGGGCACTGCTCAATTATTTTATTATTTATTTATTTATTTAGTTGTTTGGATGTTTTCCTAAGACTAATTGGAATCTTAGAGATGGTTGTTTCCCTAATCCTACTAATTAGTAATCAAGGAAACAGCATGCCAGTTTATTTAGTGGAAACATTTCTGTTACTCTCAATTTGTGAAACTTGCTCATAAAAAGTTGATTGATTCTTGAAGTGAACCATTATTATGTGGAGAAGATGAAATATTAGCTAGAAAAGACGTATTTATGAAAATAATTAGAACAGATTTTTTGACCTTTTCAATGTTTCATAATATGCAGCTCTTATAGCAAGTTAAAATTAACACAAATGTTGTAACAATACTACAAGAGATAAGTAACACATTTCTGTTCTTGAAGAGGAAATAACAAGTCATAAGTAACAATGTTGTGAAGAGGAAATAATTTAGACTTGGAGCCTTTTGTATTTTCTATTGTTACTGGTAATGTTTACTTCCGATTATCTTCGAATGTGTCTTTTGGTGTCTCATTTTTGTGCTTGCCTCTTGTTTATGCTTGTTTTCTCAGGTTTCACACGACGAGGCTATAAAGCATAAAGAAATGTTAGCAACTGAACTCAAATGCCTTCAAGGAGAATTAAAACAAACTAGAGATGACCGTGATTGCCTACGGGTACAAGTAAATTCTTTAATTGGAGAACTGGCAAAGTGCAAAGAATTTATAAGAGAAACATGCCTAAAATTGGATAAATTGGCAACTAAAACAGAGACTCTTGAGGTTTGATTTTTTTATGGCCCCGCCTTTGCCTTTGTTAAGATTTTTTATTTTATTGCTTGTACACTTCCGTGTTGAGTACATTTATATAATAATGTGATTTTCTTTATAGGGGACTTGTTCTTTTCAAAAGGAGCAAATACATACACTGCAGCGTCAATTAAAGGTAAGACAATTATGGCATTATTAATAACATAGAGTAGTTACTTACCATTACTAAATGATAAAATGACATTTTGTGTTACTATTGCTTAGTCCATATTTGATATCCGGAACTCACAAACTTCTATTTTCTTTCTGGTTAGTTGGCTGATTTATCTGCTTTAGAAACAAGAACAGAGTTTGAAGACCAGAAAAGAATCATAGGTGAACTACAAGATAAGTTGGCGGATAAAGAATTCCAACTAATTGAAGGAGAGAAGCTACGGAAAAAATTACACAACACTATCTTGGTAATATGCTTTGTTTCCCTCTTTTTTAGATTATCTAAAAATCCTTGTAACTTGTAAGGCATCATAGTTCTAAGACATCTAATTATTTTTGTTTATAGGAGTTGAAAGGAAATATTCGAGTATTTTGTCGAGTGCGACCTTTACTACGGGAGGAAGGTATATCAACTGACATGATTGTTTCTTACCCTGTGTCAACAGAAATGAAAGGTCGAGGCATTGAATTGATAGAAAGTGGTATATACAAAAATATCTTTGCCTCACTCTTCGATTTTTTCTTTTTTATATGTACGTATGTAGCCAAGTATCACAATATCATTTTTTAACTACCAGCAGGACAGAAACAAACTTTTACATTTGACAAAGTGTTTAATCACGAGGCTTCTCAGCACGAGATTTTCATAGAACTATCACAGCTCGTACAAAGTGCTCTCGATGGCTACAAGGTGATTTTTAATATGCCTCATTTCCCTTCATTGTGTGTTAGCTTGTCAGAAAGTAATACATAGAAAGTAGAGACAAGAAAGGTTAGCAAGCAAATATTGTGAGATAAAAGAATACGTGTCAAATTGTCAATGGTTTTTGGGACAATTATTTTTTTAAATACCATGAATGATTCTTGTGTCCTAGATCCCCATTTTTTTAGGTGTGTACATGTAGAAAAAACAAAATTGTATAGTTCTTACATTTGGGATATTAACTTTTTTTTTTTGGTAAAATGTATAAGGTGGTTGATTAGGGATTTTGCACTTCGTTTTGAGATATGGTCCTCAATTACTTTGGTTTTTGTTTTATGTCCATTGCCATTTTCTCCATTGAAAAGCCTTACTTTTAAGAAAAAGTTGCACCGTTACTACTTCATGTTCATTTCTTTAATTTGATAATACTTCCTATGAACTCTACATGGTATTTTGTTTAAATAGATTACTAGGCGATTTTATCTGAATAGTTCCAACTTTCCAATGTTTGATATATTAAATGTGTCTTAGGATGATTATGAGTTGGGTTTATTTCTTGATAAATCTTTTTGTCATCCTGAGATGCGGACAAGTGGAGTGGATTATACATGGATTACCAGAGGCCTATTTTTTCTTTCACATTTGTTTTCTCTTGCTTTGGTTTTTGTTATTTCAGATTTATATTATGACGTCATGGTTTGTTGTGGTAGGTATGCATATTTGCTTATGGACAAACGGGTTCTGGGAAAACCTATACAATGATCGGTAAGCCCGGTGTTCCAGATCTGAAAGGATTGATACCACGTACTTTGGAACAAATCTTCCAAACTAGTCGATCCCTTAAAGCCCAAGGGTGGGAATACAAAATGCAGGTTGGTATACTACATTCTGATTTTCATGTTGTCACATCTAGAAATGGGAACTGAAATATGTTATTGGCGATTTCTAGGTATCAATATTGGAAATATATAACGAGACCATCAGAGATTTGTTATCATTCAATCAGTCGAGTGGCAACGACCAGACTCGTGGTGTTCACGGCAAACAATACACTATAAAACATGATACAAATGGAAGCACAACTGTTTCGGACCTTACCATTGTTGATGTTTGTAGCTCTGATGAGATTTTCCCCCTCCTGCAACAAGCTGCCCAAAGCAGGTTTTAGTCTTTGTTGCACCATGTTTGGATCCGGCAAATGATTTCTTTGTCGTACGAAGTTATGCTTGAATGAACTTTCGGGATAATATATGCAAGAATGCATGTTTTCTTCGATAAGAATTTCATGAGTTACTATTTTGTCTCAACCTATCGGCCTTTTGAAATGATTAAGTTTATTTTTTATTTCAAAATAAATTTTAGGATATATAATTTATTTAAAAGATCTAACATGTAATACATGATATACAATAAGCTCTTGTTTCTGGGTCTCTAGAATCTACTGTATTTTTATTTATAAAACAAAGAAAATAAGAAATGATTGTTTTTTCCAGGTCTGTGGGAAGAACACAGATGAATGAACACTCATCAAGAAGCCACTTTGTCTTTACCTTGCGTATATGTGGAATAAATAAGGTACATGATTTTGTAATACATTTTACTTTGCATTTATGCCTCTTGTTTTTTAGTAATGCATGCTTTGCATAAATTTATTATTGTTTTGTCCTAAAATTTTATCTCTATCCACTTATTTCTATTTTGTAGAATACCGAACAACAAGTGCAAGGTGTCTTAAACTTGATTGATCTAGCTGGGAGTGAAAGACTGTCAAGGAGTGGGGCAACTGGGAACCGGTTGAAGGAAACTCAGGTGTCTATTTCATCTGCATCGTTATGAAATTGAGACCTTTGTTAATGATTGGACTTCCTTTAATAAACTAGTACTTTTCATTGCTGTCACATTCAGGCTATCAACAAAAGTCTCTCCTCTTTGAGGAATGTCATATTTGCTTTGGCAAAGAAAGAGCAGCATGTTCCCTTCAGAGATTCTAAACTGACTTACCTTCTCCAGGTATGCCAAACCTATGATAAAACTGCTCTTTGAGGAATGTCATATTTGCTTTGCATCATTGTTCATTGATAAAACTGCTTTTTGTCAATTTTTAAATTAAAAGGTGAAAAAGTTACTCTGATACCACTTATATAATAATCAATGAAATGGCATTTCTTGAGATGGGGATGCCAATATGTTTATTTGACTTTTATCAATTGAATAACTAAAAGCCGCCATTAAGGAGAAAGATTATTTTTATTTTCTCTTGTGCTTGGGGTGGAGTTTAGGGGTTCTCGTATAAGTTATTTAATACTCTGCATATTTGTTGGTGTCAAAACTGTAAGTTATGTTGATCTTTAGTTTTTTATTGGTTTTATCGATTAAAATTCACTTTCAAGATGGACAAAAGTTATATTTAGGAATCATGTTTCCCATTAGAACTTGGGATAAAAACAATTATAACATAACCTATCTACTACGCTGACGTTGTGTCCCTACTGTTTCAATTCTTGGGGGGTATACTAGTTTCTCTTATAGCTTTATAAAATTATACTACGACAGAAGATCACATTTACAATTTTATTTTGTTTTTCTAATGCTCATTTATTAATTAATGTTATATGGATGACAGCCATGTCTTGGTGGGGATTCAAAAACATTGATGTTTGTCAACATCTCACCTGATCGATCTTCAACTGCTGAGTCGCTTAACTCTCTTCGTTTTGCTGCCAAAGCCAATGCATGTGAAATTGGGATTCCACGACGTCAAACTCACTTATCCACACAATCCTTAGATTCCCAGTTGGCTTGTGGTTAAAGGAGAGTTTTACCATGTCCACATGCATCGTCCATGAGCAATAGTATTTAGCAGAAGCGAAGAAGTATTATTACATAGTTGGGACTTGGGATAATTAGAGTTCTTTGGACAATCGAGCTTTATGTAAATTAGCTACTCATGATAAAACATTGACAAAATAATTGTCAATTTGTTTAGCAGTGTGTTGATTATAAATAAATCTTCACCCTTGGGTTAATTCTTGATCAAAACCATATTTCTGGTCCTTTCCTTCTTTCTTTTCTACAAAGTGATCCTTTCCTTTCCTTTCTCCTCTTGCTTTTCCTGGGTGTTTAAGAATCAACACAAAAGATTTGGCTTCTTTAAAGTGACTTCTCATTTTAGAAAATAAAAGACATCAACACCACTGAGTTAGTGAGTTCTCAATTATTATTTCATGTATGTGCAATGTTAATTATTGTTTTTTTAAAACCAATTACTTTTAATGTGAATTGCTCATTCCATAGGAGTTGGATTTCATTACAAATTACAGAAGAGGCAATAAGTATATTTTGTTTCTAGATGAAAATATCAAACACGACTTGTGTATGATTGCATCCACACACACCATATATATACATACATATACACACCATATACCTCCCTCTCATATGTAGCAACAACTTGACCATGTGATATAGACATAATAACTACCAAGCCATCAATAATTAAGGATATAGTGAGGTTTATCTTATGAAAACTCGTTGAGTACTACCCCGAACTCATTTATAAGCAAAAAGCCTAACTTCACACAGATTAAGAGTGTTAGTTTTTTTTAGTGAGTTATATTCATTTAACAGCGGTAGTACAAAGAGGCCACACATGATCTCTATGGTTCATATTAGTTCCAAACTTTGCTAACTAATCAGCACACGAGTTGCTCTCACGATGCGTGTGGACATAAGTCAAATCCCAAGTCTTAAGAGAAAAGGATTTGATAGGAAATAATGGAAGCATAGAGGTGGGTATCTTCAAGCTCACGAGCAATCAACGATAGGGCAGTTTCGGAGTCTGATTCACAAATAATAGACCTGTAACCATTGAACCAAGCTAAGTTCAAACCTTTGGCAAGTGCATGGAGCTCTACATTCAAGTTAGTAGCAATGCAACAACTTCTCGGGAAACCAAGAGGCCAACCACCTGTATGATCCCGAAGTAATCCCCCATAGTCACTACGGCCTGGTTTACCAATGGAGCTTCCATCAACATTAAGTTTAATACAATTGCTAGTAGGAGGAAACCAACAAACTAATCTAGGAGGACGAGTAGACACCCCCAACAGACAAAAATTTGACAGCATCATTTGAAAATTGTTTAACTTAATTAAGAATCTTCCAAGTTGCCAATTTTTCATCATATAAAACTTCATCATTTCGATCCATCCAGAGGCAACAACAACAAATAAAGATATTACATTGGTCATTAATAGCATGATGTTGAAAACAAAGTCGAGCATCATCATTAACCTCGCCAACATAAATTGATATTTACTTACATTTGAGTCAAAAAAATTTGTTACTTTTTTATTTATAAATGAGTCCAAAGGTAGTATATAATTAATCTACTCCCTCCATCCCATATAATATGACATTTTTAGTCAAACAAATTGTCTCATATAATATGATGTTTTACAATATTAATGAAGCATATTACTTTTATTTTCCTGTCCCTTCATTATTTAATAAGTTCTTTTCTCCCAATTCTATTAATTTATTTTTCCCATACATTAATGAAGGATAATTTTGTAAAGTAACTCCTAATTTCTCTTTCCTTACAACATTAACTACATTCCTTAATTTGTATGAATGGCCAAAACGTCATATAATATGAGATGGAGGGAGTAATTCAGAACAATCGCCATTAACCACAATGAATAAGTATAATATATCGGTAGAACATATAGCAATACCCAAAAAATTGACACTCCGATCAAAACAGAGTGAGTATACATCTAAAAAGTCACTCTTTAAAAAAAAATACCATGACCGGGGAGGGGGGTGTGAAGTTGTTGTCGTCCTCAACATAATCCAGATAATATCAGTGATGATCTTGCAACTATTGCCATATCCCCATATCCTGCATTTGTCGCTCTAGGGCATCAAGGGTCTTTGACAGCATCAACATATGCCCATGGATGGCAGACAACTCTTCCCTCTCACGCGATATCTCCTCACGAGCTACCTGAACAAATTGTTGCGCCTGCAGTACTGCTTGCTTTAGCTGTTGTACCCGGTGGTGCAGGTCGTCCATAAAAGGCTGGGATATGCAATAAGCTTTTGTTCAATTATCTAAGATTCTAGGATAAAGCAGACAACCTATAGTAATAGTAATTAAACATAAAATAATGTCCAATACACATTTGAATATATATTCCACAGAGCATACAATTTTAGATTCATAACGAATAAACCATAAAACAAATTGTAGAAACTAGAGAATTAGACAGAATTCTGAAAACAGAAATCTTGGATTATTAATTCTGAGATCACTTAAAGTGAGCTCTTTATATAGTTATAGAACTGAAGTGGTGCTTCCAACAGATTGTTACAGCTGTCACCAGCTAACTTGCTAACCGCATACAAGGCTTAGTTCACATAACAGTGGAGACTATTAAATATGTGCTCATGAGCGTGGAGAGAAGCTGAGAACTACTGAGTACGTTGAGCTTGTCTTCAGTGTGTAGAATTGAGCCTCGGAGAGTGGTACAGTTAGGATATCACCAAACCAAAGAAGAGATTCTATTAGGACTTTTCTACTAACAAAAAAGATTTCTACCTCCATGTTCTGGAGTGGAGGACAGGATTGTGACTCAAAGCAACCGTGTGTAGGTAGGTTGTCTCAATAGATGGCTGGAGTGGTAATCTTAACTTGTAGCTCTTAGAGAAGAGATTGCACCCACAGAACCTAAGATGCTGCAAGTGCCAAGCTCCTCTATTCGGCCTCTGCACTGGAATTGGCAACCAGTGTTTGTTTCTTAATCACCGGGAGAAAAGATTGACAAGCAAGCACCAGTTTGTTTCTTAATCACCAGGAGAAAATATTAACAAGCAAGCACCAGAAATGAACCTTCTATCATCAATATCTGGGGCACAATCAGTATCAAAAATGCTTGAAGGGTCAGTGGTAAATGAGCAGGAGCTGATTGCAAGACCAAACCAAAATCAGCTGTTCCTCTAAGATACCAATGTATTCTTTTCACAGCAACTCAGTGAGACCGCAAACGTGGAGACATAAACTGGTACGGCATATTGACACAATAACCAATCTCTGGCCTGGTGACTATAACATACTGCAGTGCACCCACAATAGATCTGTAGAGAGCAAAATCTTAAAAAAAATCTTAACCATATCTGGACAGCTTGAGAGTGGTTGGGAGAGGAGTTCAAACTCCTCTGGCAGTAGACATATCTGCCCTTTGCAAGTAAATCCCTCACATACTTGGCTTGAGATAAACCAGAAGGGGTATGCTCGACCTCTATGCCGAGAAAGCAATCCAAGTCACCAAGTTGGTTTAAGGAAAAAGGATAATGCATTTTTTCAATGAGTACTCCCTCCGTCCCAAAATATAAGTCCCCTTTAACCACTTCACAAGACACCATAACCCGCCGCGTCAAAACGCCGTACTGCACAAGGCGCCGCCCAAAAATGAAATAGTGGATTGCTTAAAAGCCACCGCAATCCGCCATGGTGTTTTTTTAACAACGCTGATGGGAGGGAGGGAGGGAGGGGGCGGCGAAGTTGACTGTATAAGTGAAAAATCTGCATTTGGAATAAATGCAGATGGTAAAATACCATGAAAAAGGGCTGTGATGGTGGGGAGACATCAGGCGGAAAAGATTTTTTCAATTAGAAAAGGAAAACTCAATCATTGAAGAAAACCCGTTGAGATGAACATCCAGCCATTTGAATCAAGGCACTTATAGCCTTTATGGGAGGCAGAATAACCCAAGAATGCACTCTCGAAGGATCTAAACTGAAGTTTGTGAGTGTTATATGGTCTTAGAAGGGGATACTAAGCACAACCAAATACCTCAAGGAATGGGAAATCAGGAGTTTTGTGAAATAAGGTTTGTAAGGGGATGGGATAGTGTAACTGGAATGAGCTGAGGGAAGTCTATATATTAGGTAAATTGCAGTGAGGAAAGCACTATCCCAATAAAAGATGGACAGCAAGCAAGGCTTCAGATAAAAGGGTTAAACTCATTTCAACAATGTGCCTATGTTTGCGGTCAACAACACCATTTTGGTGATGTGTCTTGGGCCAAATAATGCAATGGGATATGTCTAATCAGTGACTGTTTGAATGGCCTAAATTCACCTCCCTAGTCAGATTGTAATGCCTTAAGAAACGTAGAAGTTCAACCACGGTTTCAAATTGTTTAAAATTAGGGATTAAACTGGGGTGGCAAAGCCTATTCTGCCAAATTTACCGATGTAGAATTTAACAAATGTAAATTATTCTCTCCTCTCCTTTCCCAAACCAAACAAGCAAAGGCTCCTCTCCTCTTAAGTCTTAACCAAATACAACCAAATTAAATCTCCCCCCTCCTCGTTTACACAAACAGACCCTTAGTCTTGGACTAAAAAAAATAGTGATGAAGGTGATGAACTATTGAGACTGGTTAGATTTGCAAAAGTCAAGTAAGATAGTTATCATCATTAAGTTTCTCATTGATATGAGAAGAGAGCCGAACCAGAATGCGAAGATACAAAACTTCATGCGATGCCAGAGGTGGAGGTTGATGTGGTGATGGAGCCGAATGGAAATGGTGAATGAAGCGACGGCGGAGCCTGAAACTTCATCTAAGGAGGATGAGAGGAGAAAATGGTGGTGGAGTGGGACCAATAGCCATGGGAATGGCTCTAGAAGCTCCAAGATACAATGTAAGTTAGAGAGAATTCTGAAAAACTGAAATCTTGTATTATAAATTCTGAGTTGACTTAAGACGATGACCCTTTTATAAAGTTGTATAACTGAATGTCACAGTCATGACAGCTGTCACCAGCTAACTTACTAACTGCATACAAGGCTTAGTTCGCAAACAGCTATCAGAAGAGACTATTATGTATATGTACTCTATCACACAATATTTTATACACATTAATAAATATTTAAAGTATACCTCCCGAGAAGAAGGCTGAAGGAATTGAGGAAAAAGGGCAGTGGATGCAGGGAGTAGAGGTAGATGGTCGAAGGAGTCATCCAACCTAGATGCACACAACATAAATTCAAAATTGTAATTAGTATAAAGTATTGAAGTTGACATCAATTTCTGTAACAAACTTGAAAAACTCCTCAGAAATTTAAAGGACTATTTTGATAACAGCATCTACTATTTTGCATTAACTGAAATTCCTTATTTTGCACCCAAAAGAAATAAAACTTTTAAGATCCAAACTCTAAAGTTCGGTCTAGAATTTATTTTTAAAAAGGAAGTACAAGAAAATAGCAGACCACAATGATTTGCAACCGGACTGTCAAAACAATATAAATTCATCAATCAATCAAACTAGTCTCTACATATAGTTTGCATTTTGGACAATTTTCTGAAGTTCTCACAGACCTGCTGGCTCAGCCCTCCCAATTTTGTGCAAGTTCGACCGGGTTGGGTCAGATCTAACTGAGTCCACCAAAAAAATGATTCTACAAGTAAGTGAACCAGATTTTTGTATATAAACTTGAACAATTTTACAAGTTTGTGTGTGTTTGATTCTGTGGTGATCAAAATTGATTTTGACATTATTGATTTTGTAGAACTGATTTTGGTTAGAACTTAGAAGCGAGTTGAACGTAGCGCGATTTTTGTTTGGTTACGTTCACGGAAAAGTGGTTTTTATCAATTCTTATTGTTTGGATAGGATGGATCGAAAGAGCAACAACACAAAAATAACAATCAATCAGTGAATATGTATGGTCTACCGTCTACCAACATACAATAGCTAAAATTGATTTCCATCCACTGCAGAAGCTACTATTACATGCTTATAACAGAATCAATTTTAGACAACAAAATTGATTTTTCATCAAATTACGTCAATCCAATGACAATGTATCTGTGAGTTGTGAACCTCAAACCAAACATATGCTTAATATGAGAGTTTAATAACCCTGCTCACAACCGGTTGAAATATTAATACTGTTCATAATGAGCGCTTTCATCTTGTCTATCAAAAACTTTTAGGTCGTGCAACTTAGTAGCTTCTAATGAATATGTGAACAAACTAAAGGCCACTTAAAACTTGCAAGCATTGTGACATCCAGCACCTGCAAGCATAGCGACATCCAGCACTTGCACCTCCCAATATGTGAACAAAGGCCACTTAAAACTTCAATTTTTGCAGATTTGCAGTTCATTTTGCTTCCCTTTTTTCATGAACACTTCTGCTCTTCGGGGACTAGTTATTGACTAAGCAAACAACATGATCAACTATAAAGAATACTATAGACTAGTTTGGATTACAAATAAAATAATCTTACAGAAACTGAATTTTTTATACAATTTCCCCCTAATAAGTTAAAATTATATTATAATTAAGGACTACAAAATAATTGTTAAAAAGGCTTTTTTGAAAGTTAGAAACTACTTCTTTTAGTTGCAAAGCTCCTAGGAGCTTACTTTTCTCAGTTGCGAAACTCCTATGAGCTAGAGGCTAATTCAAACTGGTCTTCTATGTGACTCAAGATGCATAGTATTAGACACATTTTCATAGAGTAACAATTGCATTTATACACAGATTCTAATTTGTGTTTCTTCAACACCTTAGAATTTCAAACCAACAATAAAAACTACATTTTCTTGGAGTATCAAATCCATTATACGCAAAGATTCTGGCATCTGCATTTCTTCAATTAGTTCTTTCTTCCTCTTTTGTCATCAGTCTCCATTGACCTCAAAAAAAAAGAAGTTTTCTTCCAATATTCAAACCAACATTAAATTTCTTCTATTTAATGCAAGCAACCATTGCTATAGTCTATCTACCTAACTTGATAACTTCATACTAGATACGATCATATCAGTATGCATGTGAAAGAAAAGAGAGAGACTAAGGGAAACAGTAACAGAGAAGCAAGAAACAACCACATCAATTTTAAGAATCTATCTTTAAGAAATTGAATGCACATGTCACCTTGAGCAATCGATGATGTCAACTTCTGCCGACGGTGAGTTTTGAAGCAAGTAGTCCACTATTCCATCAGGTATTGGTGAAGATGGTTCCGGTCCTTCTTTTAATGCTTTTTGCAACTTGACAGTTCTCAGTGTCATGGATAATCCATATGAAAGTGGTTTTAGTTTTACTTTCAGTGACTCCAGGTTACACAAGGAAGGAAGCTTATCCTTCAGTAAATTGGGATTTAGGGAGAGAACCTAAGCAATGTGGATGAGTGTGAATTGTGATCAGTTTAATGTAATTCAATTAATTTTTGACGAAAGTTAGTAACTAAAAAATCATCTTTAGAAGAAAGTAAACATAAAGCCTCAGAACAAGCTAAATTACGGTACCTGAAGAGTACTTGCAGAAACTGTCAATGATTTGATATTGGCAAGCTCTGACAGCCAGCTGAGTAGAACCAAAGGAGGCTCTGTGTAGTTTGCCAACATTTCTGCATCAATATTTACTTCTCGAATGGACGAAAGATTGCTCCCGCAGAGCTTCTGATAAGGAGTGCCGATAAAACCAAATGTGCACAGACTTGGTGCAGAAAGGTCAATTTTATAAAGGTCTGAGGAATGATTGCGCATAGTTAAATTGACAAGTCCCCCACTTGAAATGCAGAGGGTTTGTGCATTCCACACAGTACAATTATCAATGATCAAACTACTTAACCTGTTAAAGCCCGAAAAAGGCTCAGCCCGATCATTACCACTGGAGCAAAAGACAAAGTTCCCTAGATGCAAGCTGGTTAATGTTGGTAATTTCAGATATGATGGAAACAATGTTCTGTCATAATTATAACGGCCTTTAGGAGAAACTGAAAGCTTAAGAGATGTTAAAGTCTGACATAAAGGAAAGCAAGGCATGATGTGACGAATATCCCCTTTGACAGAGATTCCTAATTGCCGGACATTATGGGAAAAAGCATAGCTTACAATCCTTTTGAACAGTTGAGGCTCAATACTACCACCACGTTCAAAATCAAGAGCTTGTAATGCAGTTGAGCCATCACGAAGAGACAAAATCCTTGACACGAATTTGGTAAAACCCTTTAAGGTGGAAAAGTCTGAGGAATGCAATATAAGTGTGGTAAGATGTTTCCAGATATTTTTCCATCTAGTGGACAAAATGCAAGTCTGAACAGCTTGTTTGGGTTTCAAAAATAACAATATGTGAAGAAGAACACAATCAGGTAAGTTACTCAGTCTATCTTCTTTCTCATTATTTTCTCTCTCAACGTGCTTTCCTCTCTTCCTCTCTGGTGGAATTATTATATCTTCCGATGAATTAGGCATTATTCGTATAAGTACCTAGAAAACCAAACGTAACAAGAAAACAAAAAAGAATTATTTTCTTCAATATGTAACAGAACAATAAGCAATTAACAATTCTACGGCGAGTCTTTAAACGAAAGCAAAGTCGTATTCGATTGCAATTGAAAACAATTCGGAAAAGAAAACCTAAAAAAACAGTTTTTCGTCTGCGGCGGGATAATAATCTTGGAAAAAGTTCAATCGGAAAATAGAAATACCTTGAGATTGAGTTGTGAGCTGTGGTGATTTACACATCGGAGTAAAAAGCAGGGTTTGTTTGTGGATGTGAAATGGAACGGTGAAGTATGGAGTGAAGAAAATTGACAGCAGCAGTTGCGTGGGTTCACATTCTTGCAGGGAAAACGCGGTGGGGTGTGAATGTGCGATGTTGAGAAGAAGGGAACAAGAGTTTTGTTTTCACTTTTTTTTTTCTTTTTTGACACATTTTTCTGCGTTTTGTTTTCACCTTTTTTTCCCTTTTTTTTGACACATTTTTCTTGTTTGGTTGGTTTGTAAATGGTTTTTATTTGTGACTTGTGATTAACACACTCTACCTAAAAGAATAAGCTCGACTAATATTCGAATTTGATTAAAGATAGAACAACTTTGAGTCAGATTTTACTTACTTACTTTTCACTTAGACATTAAAGTGAGGTTGACAACGTTTTTTTTTTATAAAAATTTAGGGTGAGGGGATGGTGCCCCAATTCAAGACAGGGTGTCGAAAACGTTTAATAAAAAAGTGGTTTTAATTTTTTAAATTTAAAACAAACTAACGTCTAATACATTGCACTTTCATAAGTGGAACATGAAGCCTCATTCTACTTAGCCCTAAGTTTGTATGGTACACTATCATTCTATCGTTTTGTTTCTCTTATTGTTGCTCCAATTGCAAGAAATTCCACACGAACCTCTTCTTATGCACCGATTTAAAACAAGAGTTTTGTCTCTCTATATTGTAGAAAATGGTGATGGGTTGGAACCAAATGGAAGATGATGTTAGCAAAGTGCCTAGCTACTTATAGTCATGATGGAGCATATGGATGAATGGTACTATTATGTCCTTAACTTTGAAGTTGTAATGGAAAGACATGAAAGCCATTTAACGTAATTGATTTGGAGAAAATCTCACCCTTACATGTCCGGCAAAAGGGTGAGATTGAGCCTCAATCCTTTAAGTTATTTTATTGTAATAAGTTGGTCCTTTAAGATTTTTTCGTACCACTCAGGTCCTTTAAGTTATTCGATTGTAACAAGTTTGTCCTTTAAGTTTTTTTTCGTACCACTTAGGTCCTTTAAGTTATTCAATTGTAACAAGTTGGTTCTTTAAGTTATTTAATTGTAACCTTTAGAGGCCAAATAACTTATATTTTTCAGCTCCAAATTGTTACAATTAAATAACTTAGAGGACCTAAGTGGTATAAAAAAACTTAAAAAACCAACTTGTTACAATAAAATAACTTAAAGGACCTAAGTGGTACGAAAAAAAACTTAAAGGACCAACTTGTTACAATTAAATAACTTAAATGACCTCTGCTATAATTTAGCCTAACTTAAGATGAGTATTTATTTACTTAATAATAAGTTACAAAAATATTATGAAGCAACGGTTGGTCATAAAGAGATTAGATTAGATGAGAAAGCTTGTAAGTAAGCTGAATTGTAAAAACTAATTTGAATTTTTCTAAAGTTTCTTATGGCAGAAAGCGCATTAGATGAAAACTTAAAGATAACTACTATGCTTTGCAAATCCTTTTCCACTTTTTTTTATCATCAAAAGTGTAGGTGTAGGTGAGTTGGACTCCGAGAGCAAACATTTTTCCATTTTAGGATAACCAATGTATGACACCACAATTGAATTGAATGAAGAAACGACTTATTCAATATTTCATTAAAATACACATCTATTCGGAGATGATGAGAAAATGGTAGGGATTAGTATATATGTTCTATAATAAAAGAATAGTAAAAATGTCTTAACATCATGTTTAATTAAATTACAAACTTTGGGTCTTTTCTTTTGATATCTATAAGTGATGCTGCGAGCATATCTTTTTTGTACTGCATGATGACTAGCAAGTTACATGTAGAAGAGGCACAAAATGGAATCACATGTTCATCAAAAGAATCTCATTCATAATTAAGTTTAAGATTTCCAATTTACATTACATTAGAAAGGTAATAAATCTATGACCTTGAATCATGAACCTATGGCATGACAACACTCTATCTGATGCATCAATGATTCACAAGAAAAGAGTTACTATGAGCAATGATATAGCATAGAACCATTATATCCAAAGCTACAAGCACAAAAGGAAAAGGACTCGGCAGAATTTACTAAAGTTTTGCTTTTGTCTGGAAACTTATACTACCAAAAAAATTAAACTCTACTACGTGTGAAAACTGTTGCTTGTGTGATACATACCTGTAATGAAAACGTTGTCAACCATTTTCCCCTTTAAATTAAACGTGTAAGTGATAGCTAGCCTTCAACTTTCATTATTTCAGTCCATAGACTCCAATTGAATGTAACTCATAATCTAAACACATGTAGCTGATGAGGAATCACAGTGATCACCTGACTTATGTACTTGCTGTATTTCACATATCTCAATTGTTCTCTTACAATATGTCATTTTCTACTGTATACCCTTCCTTAAGCTACCCTGGCACAAGGCTAAACCCCAAAACATTCAAAATCATACAAACAGACAATTATATAATCATTCTCATGTGATGGTCACATCTAGTTTATCACCAACAACCCACTAACTATATACATGCTACTGGATATTTGCACTGCATGTTTAAATGGGTAATAATCAGCCCCAGTCAAAAGTATCACCAACTAAAACAAAGGAAACCACAAATTAACCAAAATGAACAATAGAGTGCCAAAATTATGAAAAAAAACCACTAAACTTTGGCCACTTAGCAGGTTTGAAGTTTCATTTGCTTCCCAACCTTCTCTTCAACAGTTCCTGACCACACGAATCACAAATCAACTATAGCAAATTACACGATCAATTATAAATGTTAGCTGGATTAACTTTCCAACTACCAGCGTACATGTACGTGAACTCCTTCAATTCATGACGATGATGTCAATTTTGCTAATGGTGAGTTTTGACGCAAGAAGATCGCTATTCTATAAAGTATGGTTGGAGAAGGCTCCAAACCTGCTTTAATTGCTTTCTTTAGCTTGGAAGCTTCT
The DNA here is from genome assembly GCA_963573325.1 of Astragalus glycyphyllos. Taxonomy (NCBI): domain Eukaryota; kingdom Viridiplantae; phylum Streptophyta; class Magnoliopsida; order Fabales; family Fabaceae; genus Astragalus; species Astragalus glycyphyllos. Next base: position 68,705,464 of record OY754310.1, read on the forward strand.
TTCCGTGATTTATTCTTTAACATGAAATTTTCCAGACATCTGCGCTCTTCGAATTGAAGTGGTTCCTTCTTCACTTTCAGTGACTTCAAGTTATTTAAGGAAGGGAAATTAACCTTGAATAAATCAGGAATTAAGGATAGAGCCTAAGTCACAAGGGATAAGGGTGAATTACCATTAGTTTAATGCAATACAACTAATTATTGATAAAATTTAGAAGAAAAAAAAATGCATCTTAAGAAGAAAGTAAATAAAAAGCCTCAAAACATGCCAATTTAACATACCAGTAGAGTATGTGAAGTGACTGTCAATGATTTAATATTAGGAAGATCTTGCAACCAGCTTAATAGAATAAAAGGAGGCCCCCCAAAAGCTGAATACGTGGATGTATCAATAGTTACTTGTCTAACAGAAGAAAGAGTGCTTCCGCATAGTTTAAATTTTGGAGTACCGGTAAAATTAAATGTAGAAAGACTTGGAGCATATAGCTCGATTTGTTGTAAGCCGGAATACCATCGATTCATAGTTAAATTGACAAGGGTTGCACTTGATATGCTAAGGATTTGTGCATCTTTTACATCACAACTGCAGAGGAATAAACTATTCAAGCTGTTAAAAGCAGAAAAGGGCTCGGCACAGCCGACATTGTCACTAACGCAAAAGGCAAAATTGGTTAGATCCAAAGTGGTCAATGCTGGAAAATTCAGAGAATTCGGAAATAATGTTTTCCCGCGTTCGGGGTAGACTGAAAGTTTTAGGGATGTGAGAGCCCGACATGAGGAAATGCATCTGAAAATGAGAGAACTATCACCTCTGACAGAAAGTCCTAATCTTTGTAGTTGGGTACTATGGGAAAATACATAGCTTACAACTTTTTTGAGGATGTGAGGCTCATTATCACTACTAAAATAACGACCGAATTCAAAAGTGCGCAATGCAATTGAGTCATCACGAAGAGAGATAATCTTAGACACGAATTTGTCAAAAAACTTCAATGTGGAGAAGTCTGAGTGATACCTTACAAAGTCATAAGAATGCAACATAAGGATGGGAAGATGTTTCCAAAGATGTTTCCATCTGGTAGACAAAATGCAAGTTCGAACAGCGTATACAGTGTTGCAAAATGACAATATGTGAAGGATAAGGCAATCAGGTAAGTCACTTAGTCTGTCTTCCTTCTCTTCTTCATCATCAAGCCTTATTCTCTTCGTATTGGGTTCCATTATTGTCTCATTCTCATCAGCTAAGTCCTAAGAAGGCATCGAATGGAAAATAAAATGGAATTATTTTCATTCAACAAAGTAATGGAACAATAAGCCTTTGAGAGACAAATCGATGGCAGTATTAGAAAAACAAGCAAAATAATGATCGATAAGATGGGAAATAATGGGGAAAACTGAAAAATGAGTAAATACCTGGCGATAGAATTGGCACTACTGACGATATACTCACAGTTGCTGTGTTTCATGTATAGAGGTGGAAAGAAAAGGAACGCTGAATGAAAGATCGTGAAGCAATAGTGTTCAAGGGTTTATTTATTTCCGGGTAGTAGGGATGTCATCGGAGCGGGCATCAGTTATCAGTTATCCGCTACCCGCTACCCGCCCTCGGATATAAATGCTACTTGTACCCCCACAGGTGTCTGTGTAGCGAGTTTTTTCATGGGTATTATTACCTCTGGGTATGCTATTAAGGGATACTTTTAATATTGATTAAAATATTCTTTTATAAAATAATATTTGAATTAGCACACAAAATTAACTATTTAAACACCATTTTTTATCCATTCATAAAAAAAATTATGCATTTACTGTATCATTTATTTGTTAGCTTATAATAGTTAATAAAAGGAGATAAAAAATACTAGAATTAACAATAATAGGAAATTTTCCAAATAAATATATTTGTTACGAGTACCTCAATATCCAACCCCGGCCCATTTATTGATAGGTAGTCTAATTACTCGTTTATTTAACTTGTTAGTACCTGTTAAGCTACCCACCCTGTACCCGTAACGGATCCTGCAGATACTCACGGGTGCCAGCTTTTTTGCCATTCCCAACTCAGAGAGACTGCTGGAAAAGTTTTTCATCAAACATGTTGTTATGGGTACCTCAATATCCAACCTCAACCCATTTATTAATGGCCAGTCTAATTACTCATTTATTTAACCCATGGGTACCTGTTAAGCTACCCACCTCGTACCCGTCACAGATCCTGTAGATACTCGAGGGTGCCGTTTTTTTTGCCATCCCCAACACGGAGGGACTGCCGGAAAAGTTTTTCATCAAACAAAGGCAACATGTTGCGTGAGTGAAAAGTTTGTTAAAATGTTGGGTGCTTCTAGGGTGAACCACCAAAATTGATCGTAGAATATAATATGAAATTGTATCAATGGTTAAGATTTAATACCGATAGACTCGATCTTAACCGCTCCTAGTATTTTATGTACACTGGTGAGGATTTAATGATCCATACTCTAGAGTCTAGAAGCACCCTGAAACATTATCTATATCTATTTCTTATTCTTATTTTTCGTTTTTATTATAAATAAATAAAATAAACACAGTGACTTCTACTTTCTATTGATAAAATTAAAGAAAAACTAGACACAAATTAGTTGCAAAAATTATCGACCTAGTTATTTTAAAGTCTAACTGTCGAAGGATTCTTTTTTGGTTTAGATAATTGTCGGTCATCCGTAAAGTGCCTCAACATTTCAATGAAAGACTAATTGCTACTTGTGCTTAGGAGTAAAATTCGCATCCGAAAGCATTAGGCAGACCCTTGTTCCGTAATAGCTTATGCCAATTGGCCAACTGTATTGGTTAAGTCTAACAATTCTTTTTTTGGTTACAAAAAGTTTAGGTGAGTTAGGCTCCAGATGTTCACCAAGGTCAAGGTAAGCCTCAAGGTTCTTTGAGCGCTTACAAAAGTACATACAGATCACCCACCAAACGGGTTCTCACGCTGACAGTGGAAATTGAACCCACACCCTAGCTAACGAGGAATGGGCCAACTCTTTACAAAATTTAGCTTTTTTTTCACGAACATTTAGCTTTTCAAATAGGTAATATTTTGCTTGATTTTGAAATAGTTTTCGGATATTATCTATAAAGAATACAAAGTAGCTAGCACCTCAAAGCCATTTTGCTTAGTTGTCATACTCTCAAAAGATCCACATCAGCAACTTACAATTTCATAACAGCATGTATTATTTACTCCTTGTCATTCTACACGTCATTTACATTAAACCAAATCATTAGTCTTCCTTGAATTCTCAAAAATGGTTGAACATTTATTTGAATGTTTCAACATTGCTCATTATAATATATTTTAATTGTTACACTCTACTAATTTATATCAGAAACTCATTTGTTTGACTAAACGGTTAGAAAACTCTATTTTTTTAACAGGAATAAAATATATTTAATTGAGGGAACAACAAAATCTTAGCTTATTTGTTTTGAACTCATATGCATAATCTTTTTTTCATCATATAAGTCGTATAATATTTGAAAACCAAAGTTACAATTAATTATACTAATTTCGTCTAAATAAATGACGCCATTAAATTTATAATTATTTGGCTACCTTAATTCTTGCCTCTATAATTTACAAAATTAACACATCTTACGTTATCAATCATATATTTGGAAACTTTTGTTGTCATTTGCAAACAATATTCAATAATCATTTCAAACTGACCTTAACAGATAATAAAAATAGGAATATTACACGTAAAAATATCCTTAATTTGTTTATTTATTTATTTATTTATCTATTCAATTGACAATTATACATTCCCAAAAAAAATGACAACTATACTAAATGGGTCAACTACAAAACAAAATTGTAAAAAAATGTTAATTGATTTTAAAATAACCGAATATTTATTTTTTAAAAATAAATAAATTAATGAAATTTATACCTATAATATATTAACAAACTGATTATACTGTTACTAATAACAAATTAAATGCAATGATTCCCATTACTGTTCTTAACCTCTCCAAGTTAATACTACACTAAGGGTCTCTAATCAACTATAAATACCCCTTCGCAGTTTGTTTGTTTCATCACATCATTTCTTTGCGAATTTGTGAATTACTGCAATAGATTTTTTACACTAATCTTTCGAAAAACTTTTTTTCAATGGCTGCTTCCTGCTAACAATGTTTTGTCTCTGACATTGTACCAAAAGACGGCAACTTCACCATGATTGGTCGAGTTATAAGGTCGTGGTTGGTCAATGATATCAACGGAGACCGTGCTCAATTTTCAATGGAAATGGTCCTCATGGATAGTAGGGTAAATCCCAACATAACACTAAATATGTTACAATTGGTCTTCTGAGTTGTCGTCTTCTCGGCTCATCCACATCAGCATTTTGTGATTTCCTTACAGCATGGCCTCACTAATCCATGTCATTTGCCACATCAATCTGATGGTAATCAAGACATCCTACTAATGGTATTCTTAAATATGTTACAACCAAAATTTGGAACAGCCAATACGTTACTAAAACACATAAAACCAATTGATTACTCATTATACAATTGTCTTACTGTTACTATTTACACATTAATTCTTTTATTCATGACTGATTTTAAATTCGAAAATGCATTTACAATAATATCAATCACTGCCCTATAAATTCACTTTTGTAATTATTCTGATCCTGTAACTTGATTCCCTAAGGCAACACTAACATGTGTATATATCCCTTCCTTTTAAATATCGTAAGTTGATAACTGCATTGAGGAAGATAGGTATTTTATTTTGGGAGTTGAAAATGAATGGTTTTTTTGTAGGAATCGTGAAAATTTAGTTTAGGAGTTTAATTAGCATACTCATTCTTTGTAAAACTTATTACACTATCCACCAATCACAATACATGGTAGGGATGACACATTAGATGGTTACTAATTACGTAACGTCTTTTTAATGATGTGTCAACCTATAATTGGTAGATAGTGTAAAACATGTATACACATATTGTGTATATAAATTAAACTCTTCGTTTAGATAGTAATTGTTCTGCATATATTTTATTAGTTTTTTAAAGGATTCATATCTCATACTGGAATAAGGATAGTTTTTTTTCCTTTATTTTATTACTGAGGTTTTCACTTTTGGGATGGATTCTTACTGATTACATGAAGGAGCAGTTACGTTTCCCTTTTTAATTTCATCTCAATTTGGTGATCTTCTCAGTGAACACAAGGAATGATAGTAGTTGTTCTAGAAAAGGAGAAACTAAGAGTAAGGATTGGGGAAACTAAATCCCAAAAAAGAAAGAGCTACTTGCAACATGGGAAGGATAAAGCCGATAGCACCTATGATAATGACAATGACAATAAAGTTAACACGAATGATCAATTTCACAAGTGGAGAGGATGAGTTGTTCAAGAAATGTAAAGTCAAATGTGGCCCCATTAAGGTAGTAGACTTATATTTTATGTCATACAGAATTACGTTTGAAGGGAAATGAGATAAGACTAATGACTCATTAGATATTTCCCAACTCATCAATCGTATATTCCTATTTATAGAACTTAATATTGTTTCTTCAAATAGTGAAGCTACTACTAATGTTGCTCAGTCAGATACAGATAATGACAGAAGATTGAAACATTGATGTTGTTGACGGATGCGATGACACTTAGGGTACTCCATTAATCAAAAGGCTTTGCCCATTTGTTGGCATTCCATTTGTTTTACATCTGTTATTCTCATTGATGTAATTGGCTTTTCGACATTATATCCTAATTAATAATTTTAAATTTGAATTGTAAGGGGGAATTTTAGTTCTACTTTTTCTGCACAAGCAATTTTTAATAGTCATGTTTTCCACAATAGTTAAGAAAATTTTACGAATACGTTTTAATATAATGTTCAATTGATTTTTTACTTCTACCTAAAACTGTATATTATATATGTCTATTATATATATATATATATATATATATATTTATCTATAATAAAAATAAAAAAGTAATATAATCAGGGTAGGGTCCCCGCGGGGCAGAGTATGATCTCCGTCCCCATTCCTGCTTTGAATGCAGGGAGATTTTCTCCCATGTCCCATCCCTACGGGGAAAAATTCCCCGCCCACGGGGACCTGAATGTGGCAATCCCCGCAGGGATCCCCACATACAAGTATAGATTGCCACCCCTGATAACATATATTATTAAAATTAGCAAAAGTTAATAAAATGATGAATCTTTCAAAATGATTTACAATATTGAGTATTATTAATACTATTTCACATATCTCAATTGTTCTTTTACAATAGTATGTCATTTTCTATTAAGGTGTTGTATACCCTTCCTTAAGCTACCCTGGCACAAGGCTAAGCCCCAAAACATTCAAAATCATACAAACACACAACTATATACATGCAACTGGATATTTGCACTGTATGTTTAAATGGGTAATAATCAGCCCCAGTCTAATAATTTTTGTTCCAAATAGACTATATGTTGTAGGTGTGTCTCAAAAGTATCACACAACTAAAACAAAGGAAACCAAAAATTAACCAAAACGAACAATAAAGTGCCTAAATTACGAACAAAAACCACTAAACTTTGGCCTCTTAGCCAAAAGTTCTGGTATTATTTTTTGTTTATTCATCTATTTGATGGGTCCTCCATTAATTAGTTTGTAAAAAAGAAAAAACGTTTTACTGTTGATTACGTTGGCTAACTTGGGCTTTAAACTTGGAATGGAACATAAAAAATACCAATATGTATGTAAAAACTTTACTAACATACGCTAGTTTAGTAACTAATATTTTTGTTTTGACAAAAGTTACTAATATTTGTTTTGACAAAAGTTACTAATATTTTTTAAAATAATTATAAAAATAGTTTATTCTTACCATTTTCTTACAATATTGGATTTTTGTGTATCACAAAAAACTCAAAAATATTTTATTATTTAAATTTTCTTACAACATTCAAATTTGATAAATGATTTTTCATCACAAAAAGATCAAATATTTAAAATATAATATTTTTATTTTTTTACGAAATATTATTATTAAAATATAAAAGGGCCTCATTTTAAAGCTTGCTTTAGGCCTCGTTTAATGTTGGGCCGGCCCTGTCAAAATCAATGTAAGAGTATGTTACGAGCTGGATTAGGAGCTTCTAAATCTAAGTTGTGAAGTTAATCGATCTTTCTCTTGATTGATTCCACTTTTACACTTCCCATATATTTCTCTTGGCAATAAACTTTCATTGCTACATCATGCCACTAACTAATCAGTGATAAAGGATTCGCATGAAAGGAGCAATGATATATCATCTAGATTCTTAATGTGCAGAGGCAATTTCACAACCAAAAAAAGTTTATTTCAATTTTTTTCCAGAGGTTCTATCACGAAACACGGAGTTTTGAGCAGAAGCATAATGAGCAGAGGTAGCTGCAGCTTCCGGAAGAAAATGAGTAAACTCATCAAAAAGATCAGGGTGGTCTTGGAAAAGTGCAGCAACCTGAAGAAGCCCAATTATTATGATTAAAATGAGCTTCAAAACTACAAGAGGGGATAGAGACAAGAAAAGAAAAATGGCAATATAACATGACAGGCGGGCATAGGCAGCACATACCTTCTGGTAGACCTCATTGATAGACTTATTTTCCTTTCTGTGCATATTTAATATGTCTAGAAATGAGTTGTAAACATGTTTATCACCTTGAAAACGAGTCTGCGTGAAAAGAACCCATTAGATTCCAAAGCAATATGCTTCATTCTGCATTGAAAACAAATCTGCATGAAAAAATAACATATAATATATGTCTTTGAGTGGTAAGGTTATTTTGGTATTTTCATAAGGTAAAGGGGTGTGTGGTGATAGGGAGGGGTGTGGGATAAGCCTAGCCCAAAAATAATATATGTCGTTATATACCTCAACAATATGTATCAGTAACAATGGGTAAAAGTGTTAGGCCGAGTCTACCAACAAATCTGCATGAAAAAATAACATATAATACTCAACAACACCCTTACCTTTATCTTGCTAACAAAATTTATGGCTTGTTCAAATTCAACAGGCTTCTTTGGGAGAGGTTGCTCATCTTCAATCTGTTTGTTTGTCATGGAATTCAGCCAATAATGTTCCGCTTTGCAAAAAAACAATGACATAAGAAACCTAAAAACTGGATATTAAAGGTAAAGTAGATGCTTTCTCATTGTGGCAAAGTTTGGAAACACAACATAATAGTGATCAATTGCAGCGGGAAAACTGAGAAACGAGTAAATACCTGGCGGTAGAGTTGGGACTTCTGCTGCTATGTTTCACTTTCATGTAGCGGTGGAAAGGAAAGAAATAGAATGCTGCACCAAAGACAATAAAATAGAGCAATGTTTTCTAGGGTTTATTTGCCTGCACCGAAAGAAAAGGAAAAGAATCGAGACCGGATCCTCCACCGCAATTTTCTGCGGCATTTTCCTTATGCAGCAGCTTTCATTTACTTTTTAAATTAAAATTCTACTGAGAATAAAACTATTTCTGCAAATCAAATCAAATCAAATCAGAAAATAAAACAAAAACCAAACGTATATTCGTTGCAAAAATTATTGTTCTTGTCAATTTTTTTTTTGTTGAGCACAAAGCCAAAAAAGAGAAAAAAACGAAACAAAGAACTAAGGAGCATCTAGCAACAACAAGTCTTCCAACCCACTGGGAGCAGACCAGTTGGTTATCCTAGCGCCCAATCTTGGTCATAAAATCAGCAAGATAGTTTCCTTCTCTCAGCACATAGCGAATATCAAAAAAGGGAAGGTATCCATCAAAGCAATGATATGCAACAGAAGGGACGCGTATGAATGAAAATTAGGGGTGTTTGCCGTGCGGTTTGGTTCGATTTTGAGACAAAAAGTGAACCAAACCTCAAGATAAAATTACATGCGGTTTGGTTTTGTTCGGTTGACTTCCTAAAATAAAACCGAACCAAACCAAACCAACGTGGTTTGGATTCGTTCGGTTGGCTTCCTAAAATAAAACCAAACCAAACCAATGCGGTTTGGCTTCCTAAAATAAAACCGAACCAAACCAATGCGGTTTGGATTGGTTCGGTTTCTTCCAAGACAAAACATAATTTAAAACGAAGTTAAAATTAACTAATATAAAAAATTGCTAACATAAATCTTTAAGAAAAAACCTACTCAAATATATGTAGTATATAAATTACTCTCGTTTAATTCTTTTAAGATAGATAAAATAATGTTTAAAAGAATTTTGAATTAAATACTTTACTGTAATTTTTAAATATAACATAACATTATGGATTGTTTGTAAGTGAGTCAAAGAATTAATTGGATTTAGACTAGTAAGTGACTGAGAGTTAGGTTTTAGTTGCATTTGGGCTAGTAAGTTAGTAAGAAATGTTGTAAGTCAATTAGTCTTAGTGTTACTTGCGGTTTGGTTTGGTTCGGTTTTGGTAATCAAAACCGCGAACCAAACCAAACCGCGCGGTGCAATGAAAAAAGAAACCGAACAAAATCAATGAGAAGCGGTTTTTTGCGGTTTTCAATTTGGTTTGGTTCGGTTTGCGGTTTTCTATCGGTTTGGTTCGGTTTTGAACACCCCTAATGAAAATAGTGTTGGTCACGATGTTGGAGTAGTTGAGTAACTTCTTCACAGTTCGTCTCACAAATCACATTGGCGATATTGTTATCAGCTTTTTAAATTTAAAAACTCTTAACAGATGTTAGGAAAATTTAGCTTTTTAAATGTGTAATGTTTTTGCAATTAGCCTTCTTACCTTTAATACTATTAAGGCCACACATATAATCACAAAAAAAAATATTAAGGCCACATATTAGATCTCTCACATGGTCAAGAAAATGAAAGTAAACATGCCTCCAAGTTCTGTTGAAGAAAATAACACTACAATTACAAACACCCCAAAATCCTGCTGCAAATCCAACTCCCATTCCTATATTTCAATGAAATTTTCATCATCACCAGCATTGAGGGATGATTTCACCTGAAATATGGTTTAAGGACAGCTAACTTATTAGCATAATTTATTCCTTTAATCTCTGTTGCTATCCCCATTCATTCATTAATTAATTAATTCATTCATTCATATCCATCGTTGAAAATGGCTTCCTTGGCCAGTCTACCACACATGCTAATGTTAGCCGCATTATCATTAATATTGATCATGAAAATCAGCTGCACTAGTGAGATGCACACAAGGATATTAAAACACCACATGTCCCTAAAATCCAAGAATCCACTGATGTTTTCACGGTCACCTATCCTATGTTTAATAGCTAATACTCTGGGCCATAATTGGTCCTAGAATCCACAATTAAGGTTGTTGGAGAAGGCATTGTAACTAGTAAGGCAATACCGTTGATGAGCACTTCCTCACAGTCCATTATGTGGAGGTGTGGAGCGGGTGTTGGGATGGCTCTTCTCGATCATATCTTTATTTTATGATGTATCATTCTGAAAGCCCAAAAAGTAACACTATTAATTATCATAGCGAAATCAATCAATGCAAAAAACTTTTTCGAAGTTAAAACAAAGCAAAGTTGAAGTTGAAAGATTCATAAAATAACTGCTATATTTTATAATCAAGCACTTTGCAATAAAAAATAATTTGTCCATATGAGCACACTATAACTATTCGATGTGAAATTTAGCACGTAATCCGTTGGCATGAGTTGCTTTATGGAAGAAAAAAAAAGTAATGAAGCAGTAGAAATTTGATGGATAAACCTAGGTATTTCAATTACAAAAGATCGTAAGTTATGGCCCATTTACCTCATTACCAACAACCCAATAACCACATGCATGCAACGTGATACTTGCACACAAATTCACCTGCTTCTGATATTTCCAAAAAAATTTATTGACTACTCTGTGTTTGATCGAGTAATTATTAACATAAAAAAAATAAAGCATTTTCCAAATAGACTATAAGCAGTAGGCATATTTCAAAAGTATATCACCCAACTATCTAGGTGCCCAAATTATGAAAAGCCTATAAAACTTTGGCTTCTTTTCACGTTTCAAGTTTCCTCTGCTTCCTATTTTTAATCGAAGTGAGTCAGAAATCAACAATAGCAAATCACAAGCTCAACTCTTACGTATAATATATGTTAGTTTGGATAAACGTTTGAGCCCCCCTACCTGAATAAGATACGTTAACTCCTCCATAATCATCGATGTCAATATTTGCCTCTGGTGAGTTTTGGAGCAGGAAATCTACTGTTCCATTTCCGTAGGCTTTAAGTGCTTTTCTAATCTTGGCAGCTTCTTTTCCTGTTTTATTCATTAACTTGGCAGCTCTAACTATCTGAGATGTTTCAAATGAGAGTGGATCCAGCTTTACTTTCAGTGACTTCAAGTTACACAAGGAAGAGAGCTTAACCTTCAGTAAACCGGGAACTAAGGAGAGAACCTAAGAAATAAGGAAGGAGGGTGAATTAGAATAAGTTTGATGTATTTTTGACAAAATCTAGAAATTGAAAAGAAAACTAAAACATCTTTAAAATATAGTAATAATAAAGCCTCAAAACATGCAAAGTTAAGGTACCTCAAGCGCACTTTCAGTGATCGTCAATGACTTTATATTAAGAAAATCTATCAACCAGCTGAATAGAATCAAAGGAGGGTCCCCAGAAGGTGATTTATTCTTGTATGCATAAATACCTAGTTGTTTAACCGAAGAAAGAGTGCTCCCACATACTCTCTGATATGGAATACCAGTAAATGTAAAGGTAGAAAGACTTGGAGCAGATAGCTCGATTTTGGTAAAATGACTTGGAATAATAGAATATCTATTGTTCACAGTTAAATTGACAAGGGTCGAACTTGATATCCTCAGGATTTGTGCATCATTTATTGTACAGCAACAAATGATTAAACTATTCAAGCTGTTAAAGGCCAAAAAACGGCTCAGCGCAACCAACATTGTCACTAGCGCAAAAGGCAAAGTTTGTTAGATCCAAGGTTGTCAAAGCTGGCAAATTCAGAGATTTCGGAAATAATATTTTCTCGTCGGTATAACAAGAACCTTTAGGGGAAATTTCAAGCTTAAGAGATGTGAGAGCCCGACATGAAGAAATGCAAGGCAGAATGAGAGAACTATCACCATTGACAGACAATCGTAATCGTTGGAGTTTAGAACTATGGAAATAAACATAGTTTGCAATCCTTTTGAGTAAGCGACGATTACTACCATGTCGAGCAAAATCTAGAGCTTGTAGTGCGAGTGAGGCATCACGACAAGTCAAAATCCGAGACACAAATTTGTCAAAAATCTTTAAAAGGCGAAAGCCTTTGTATGAGCCTGGAGTTGAGTATGTGCTCGAGGAATGCAGTGTAAGGGAGGGAATACATTTCCGTAGATGCTTCCATCTTGTGGACAAAATGCAAGTTTGAACTGCATTTTTGGCATTCAAAAATGACAAAACGTGAAGTATAACACAATCGGGTAAGTCGCTCAACCTGTCTTCATTCTCTTCATTTTCCTGTCTTCCTCTCTTCGTCTTGGGTTCAATCGCTATCTCATATGCTAATGGAAGTGTGATGTCAAATCCCTTTGGCAAGAAGGTATTAAATCCCAGTATTAGATCTTTATGCCCTTCAAACAGTTCCTTCACTCTTGCTATGACACCAATAGTATTAATTCTCAAATGGCACCAAAAGGATATCAATTACAACAAGATTGGGGTGTGAAGTAGGGATAATGTGGTATAACAATATCAAACCTTTTTGCGTTGAAAGCTTTCATGATCTCCAAAAAGTCATAATACTTATCCTTCTTATCTTGAAACATATCCTTTACTGCCTTATGATATGATAATGCATCATTAGTGGTTAGCTTCTGAGCACCTACGTTAATCATCTGAAGTTTCCTTTGCTTCCTAACCTTCTCTTCAAGAGTTCCTGACCACACAAATCAAAAAACAATAATAGCAAATCACACGATCAATTATAAAGGATTATAAATGTTTGAAACAAGAAGCCCAGTATTTTATCATGTATGGAAAACTGAGAAAGGAGTAAAAATACCTGGCGGTAGAGTTGGCACTTCTCTGTTTCGCTTTCACAAGGAAAGGAAGGCTGCACGAAAGAGAAGGGAGAAAGAGTTTTGTAGGGTAAAAATAATATGGTGTGCTATTTACTAGGAAGGAAAAGTGAACGAAAGAGTGACGTGGCTATTCCACGTGACTGAAGTTGCAGTCAGTTACGCAACATCCTGAGTTCTTTGTTCTTTGCTATTTTTTCATAGTAAAAAGAATTAAAAAAAAGTGAACCAAAGGGGAAGCCACAACACAACCGTTGGAGTTGAAAGACGAGAAAGTGAGACAAACAAGTAAAGTACACTCAGGAAGAACTAATGTTGATGAAGGCAGGGGATATGGGTTATGCTTTTCAAAAGGTTAATAGTGAGAGAAAGAAATCGCAACACTGTATTCATTCATCGATCGACATTAAAGTGTACGTAGTTGTGGCTGAGATGACAACGAACGCAACGCAGGTAGCAGTGGAGACACACGAAAACAACAAGTGGTAGTTATAGAAGCGGCGGTGGAGACAGGTAATGTAGTGACAGGTTGTGCAAACGGGACTAAAATAGATGAATTGTTGGCGGTGGGGATGATACTAGGAACGTAGTATTCTGCAAGTAGTGCGAGTGAAATATAGGAACGCAACTTTTTTGTTTATTATTTCTGAAATAGAGGAACAAACAATAGGTAGAGAATCAAAGAAAGAAAGAAATACTCCTTCATCAAAAAATAAATAATAAATAGAAGACTAAGCCCCAACCTACCTCTTTTATGGAATACCATTAAATGTAAAGGTAGAAAGACTGGGAGCACATAGCTCGATTTTGGTAAAATGACTTTGAATAAAAGACCTATTTTTCACCGTTAAATTGACAAAGGGCGAACTTGATATCCTCCGGATTTGTGCATCATTTACTGTACAATAACAAATGATTAAACTATTCAAGCTGTTAAAGGCTGAAAAGGGCTCATAGCAAGCAGCATTGTCACTAGCGCAAAAGGCAAAGTTTGTTAGATCCAAGGTTGTTAAAGTTGGCAAATTCAGAGATTTCGGAAATAATGTTTTCTCATTAGTATAATTAGAATCTTTAGTAAAAAAAAGGGTTGGGAATAGTATATACACCTTCGTAGATTGGACGGTTCACACTAGCGCAGTGTACAGCAGAAGATTCTTATCAAAGCTGCCGAGGATCAAAATATATATCTATTTAATGTTTAATTTAAGTACACATTTTTCGTTTTCTGAAATCTACCAGTGATGTTGCGAGCAGAATTTTGTTGTACAACTACATGATGACTAGCATGCTACAAGAGTGACGAAAAAATGAAGCATGAATGAATACTTTTTTCTGATGCGAATAGCAAAGAATAAATTGATTAAATAGCTTCTTTTTATTTCCTGAGGTATATGTCGTGGAGTTTAGTTATTCTATTTAGACACCTTCCTCCGTCTTGCTGCAGTTGTAAAATAGCAAAATTTCATATGAAGTCCTAGCCAAGTTCAACCATAAAATTTTAGGAAATTAATAGTTAAATGGATTCAATACGTAATAATGTAAGAGTGTGTTACGAGCTGGATTAGGAGCTTCTAAATCTAAGTTGTGCAGTTAATCGATCTTTCTCTGGATTGATTCCACTTTTACACTTCCCATATATTTCTCTTGGCAATAAACTTTCATTGCTACATCATGCCACTAACTAATCAGTGATAAAGACCTGAACCGCTTTGGTAAGGTTAATCAAAACAAAATCAAATCAACCAACAAGATAGAAAAAAGTATCTAGCCTAGCACATACAAAACCAGGGGTGATTCATGAAACAAACAAATTTAATTAGTAGAAAAGACATCACAGTTATATAAATATATAGTCATGTAATGTCCAAGAGGCACAAAATGGAATCGCATGTTCATCAAAAGAGTCTCATTCATAATTAACTTTAAGGCTTCCAGTTTATGTTACATTATAAAAGTAAGAAATCTATGACATGGAAACATGAACCTATGGCATCGCAACACTCTATCTGCTGCATCAACGATTCACAAGAAAGGAGTTACTATGAGCAATGATATAGCATAGAACAATTAAATAATATTGTTTGATATCTAAAACATTTTATGCAGCAACTATGGTAAATAACAAAACATCATATCCAACGCTACAAGCACAAAATGGAAAAGGACTCAGCAGAAACTTACTGAACTTCTGCTTTTGTCTGCAAATTTGTACTACCAAAAAAATTAAACTCTATTAGGTGTGAAATTAAACGTCTGTCAACCATTTTCCCCTTTAAATTAAACATGTAAGTGATAGCTAGCCTGCAAATTATTTCAGTCCATAGACTCCAATTGAATGTAACTCATAATCTAAACACATGTAGCTGATGACGAATCACAGTGATCACCTGACTTGTTAACTTCTTGTATTTCACATATCTCAGTTGTTCTCTTACAATAGCATGTCATTTTCTATTAAGGTGTTGTATACTCTTCCTTAAGCCACCCTGGCACAAGGCTAAACCCCAAAACATTCAAAATCATACAAACACACAATTATATAATCATTCTCAAGTGATGGTCACATCTAGTTTATCACCAACAACCCACTAACTATATACATGCCACTGGATATTTGCACTGTATGTTTAAATGGGTAATAATCAGCCCCAGTCTAATAATTTTTGTTCCAAATAGACTATATGTTGTAGGTGTGTCTCAAAAGTATCACACAATTAAAACAAAGGAAACCAAAAATTAACCAAAATGAACAATAGAGTGCCTAAATTACGAACAAAAACCACTAAACTTTGGCCTCTTAGCAGTTTTGAAGTTTCCTTCGCTTCCCAACCTCCTCTTCAACAGTTCCTGGCCACAAAAATCACAAATCAACTATAGCAAATTACATGGTCAATTATAAATATTAGTTGGATTAAATTTTCAACTACCTGCGTACATGTACATGTACATGAACTCCTTCAACACATGATGATGTTAACTTTTGCTGATGGTGAGTTTTGAAGCAAGAAACCCACCATTCTATCAGGTATGGTTGCAGACGGCTCCAAACCTGCTTTAAATGCTTTCTTTATCTTGGAAGCTTCTTTCCGTGATTTATTCTTTAACATGGAAGCTTCCAGACATATGCGTTCTTGTAATTGAAGGGGTTTCATCTTCACTTTTAGTGACTTCAAGTTACATAAGTAAGGGAAATTAACCTTGAATAAATCGGGAATTAAGGCTAGAACCTAAGTAATAAGGGATAAGGATGAATTACCAATAGTTTAATGCAAGACAACTAATTATTGATAAAACTTAGAAAGAGAAAAATGCATCTTAAGAAGAAAGTAAATAAAAAGCCTCAAAACATGCCAAGTTAACATACCGCAAGAGCATGTGAAGTGACTGTCAATGACTTAATATTAGGAAGATCTCGCAACCAGCTTAATAGAATCAAGGGAGACTCCCCAGAAGCTGAATACGTGTGTGCGTCAATATTTACTTGGTTAACTGAAGAAAGAGTGCTCCCGCATAGTTTATATTTTGGAGTACCGGTAAAAGTAAATGTAGAAAGACTTGGAGCAGATAGCTCGATTATTTGTAAGCCGGAAGACCATAGATCCATAGTTAAATTGACAAGGGTTGCACTCGATATGCTAAGGATTTGTGCATCTTGTAAAGCACAATTGCAGAGGATTAAACTATTCAAGCTGTTAAAAGCGGAAAAGGGCTCGGCATGGTCGGCATTGTCACTAACGCAAAAGGCAAAATTGGTTAGATCCAAGGTGGTCAATGCTGGAAAATTCAGAGAATTTGGAAATAATGTTTTCCCATAAGTATGACGACCTTTAGGGTAGACTGAAAGCTTAAGAGATGTGAGACCCCGACATGAGGAAATGCAAGGCAGGATGAGAGAACTATCACCTTTTACAGAAAGTCCTAATCTTTGGAGCTGGGCACTATGGGAAAGCACATAGCTTGCAATTTTTCTGAGGATGTGAGGCTCGCTACTACCACAACGACCGTACTCAAAAGTGCGCAGTGCAATTGAGTCACCACGAAGAGAGATAATCTTAGACACGAATTTGTCAAAAAACTTCAAAGTAGAGAAGTCTGAGTGATACCTTACATAGTCATAAGAATGCAACATAAGGATGGGAAGACGTTTCCAAAGATGTTTCCATTTGGTGGACAAAATGCAAGTTCGAACAGCGTATACGGTATTGCAAAATGACAATATGTGAAAGATAAGGCAATCAGGTAAATCACTCAGCCTGTCTTCCTTCTCTTCATCATCATCAAGCTTTATTCTCTTTGTATCGGGTTCAATTATTATCTCATCAGCTAAGTTAGACATTATTGACACCTAAGTAAGCATGAAAAAGAAAATAAAATGGAATGATTTCCTTTCAACAATATAATGGAACAATAACATGCAATTGAAAGACAAATTGACGGTAGTTTTCCAAAACACAGCAAAATCGTAATCGATTCCAGTGGAAAATAATATGAAAAACAGTGAAATGAGTAAATACCTGGCGATAGAGTTGGCACTTCTGATGATATACTCACAGTTGCTTCGTTTCATGTGGGAGTGGAGAGGAAAGAAGCGCTGCATAGAAGAGAATGGAGCAATAGTTTTCTAGGGTTTCACTTGTTGGGAGGGAAAAGTTTTACATCAAACAACATCAAACAAAGGAAAAATGCTGTGGGAGTGAAAAGTGGGTAAAAATGGGACAAAAATAGTCTGTCCCAGGAATGTTATCCGTATCAGTTTCTTTTTTTTTTTTTTTTTTTTATTATAATTATAATTATAAAAATATTTTTATTTTAAAAATATAAATATTTTATTTTATTTTTATTTTCTTTTTTGAACTTTTTAATTTATTTTTTTCTGAGATTTTAATTTATACTTTAAACGAAAATTTATACTTTGTAGTGAAAATAAAATCACTTATGCTGATAAAACTAAAAATCAGAAAACAAAAACTAGACATACATTAGTTACAAAAATTATCGTCCTGGTTATTTTAAGTTTAACAATTCTAAATTTCTAGTAGATCGGATGTTAGAAAAGTTTAGCATATTCTATGGTTTGCAAACCCTTCGTAAAATAGCAAAATTTCAGACGGACTCTTAGTCAAGATCAACCGCATAATTCTAAGTAGGTAGCTCTGTTGACGAGTTAAAGGATACAAGTAAGAAAGAGGTCCAAAGTTCAAGCATTGAAAACTAACATTTCTCCGACTCTTTAACAATTAACAACTAACATTGTCTATAAAAGAAAACGGTCCCAGAATTTTAGGAGATTAATAATAAAATAGATTCAATATGTAATAGTGTGTTCTGAGATGGATTATGCGCTTCTCAATTTAAGTTGTGCACATACTCGATCTTTCTCTTGATTATCGTCAAATTTGACACTTCTCATCTATTTCTATTGCCAATAAACTTCCCACAACGATTGTGACTGGCCCATTGCTACATCACACAACTAATTAATCAATGATAAACACAAAACGTCAAGTAAGGTTAATCAAAGACAAACCCATATGAAAATCAAATCAAGAAACAAGATGGAAAAAAGCGTCTAGTCTAGCACAAATCACTGTATTTTTATGTGATATTTCAGAAGTGTAGAAGTTTCACATTGTTTGGTTTTGGGAACCCCAAAGTCTTTATATACTTAAGTGTTAAGTGTTATGTCAGCTTGAAAACCAGCTAATAAGTGCCACCTCCTTGTGTGCGCTAGCTTGTTTTGGACCAATTGAATTAACTGAAATTTATTAGTCATTACTAAATATTACTGTTAGCTTGACCAAAAAAATAAAAATATTACTGTTAGCTATTTTCTTAACAACTATTTTTCTCTCAGCTCAAAATACCTCTACATTCATTTATTTGTGGATCACTCTCCACTAGCCTACTAACATCTCCCAGTTATCACATTTTTTGCCCGTTACTTTCGAAAGTCTATATAAGTGCAATTCGTGTAGCACTTTGAGTACTAATCAAGACCGAATTTCCTCACTCTTTTTCTTGGGTTCATCTTCTGAAAAAATACAATCTCACAATTTGTTGAATCCCAAGAGATTTGTACTCATCGGACGTATAAATCTTTAAAGAGTAAAGACAATCTCACGATGCCTCAAGATGATTATACGTCATTTGTTATTTTGCGGTTTAACACAAACAAAATTAGGGGTCATCAAGTTAATGGACTTCAGGAGCAATTTAGCCTAAGTTTTTTTTTTTTGGTTTTCCCTTCTATTTTTTAAAATTTTAATTAATATGTCTTTTCACTGATTTGAAGTCCGAGAATAGTGAATATACATCAAGGATTGCTAGCAACACACTCCTACCAACACTTGATCTCTTCTTTTGAGTCAAGCATATTCTGAGAGAAGCGAACCAAGTTGCCGACGGTTTTGCCAAGCATGGACAATCCCTCCAATTTGCTAGTAAATTTTGTAAATATTCCTTCTTTTGTTGCTGAGGCCTTTAAGGCAGACTTTGTAGGGACTATGTTCCGCTATAGGTTTCTAGTTTTATTTTGGGGCTTGGCACCTTGTTGCTATAAACAAAATATCTAGTTTAAATAGTAGCAATAACATGTGGATCGCACCGAGATAACATATTCACCAAAAGAGTCTCATGCATAATTAACTTTAAGGCTTCCAGTTTATATAACATTAGAAAACTAATAAATCTATGACATGGAATGATGAACCTATGGCATGGCAACACACACTATCTGATGCATCAAGGATTCGCATGAAAGGAGCAATGATAGATAATCTAGATTCTTAATGGAAGAAAATGAGTAAACTCATCAAAAAGATCAGGGTGGTCTTGGAAAAGTGCAGCAACCTGAAGAAGCCCAATTATTATGATTAAAATGAGCTTCAAAACTACAAGAGGGGATAGAGACAAGAAAAGAAAAATGGCAATATAACATGACAGGCGGGCATAGGCAGCACATACCTTCTGGTAGACCTCATTGATAGACTTATTTTCCTTTCTGTGCATATTTAATATGTCTAGAAATGAGTTGTAAACATGTTTATCACCTTGAAAACGAGTCTGCGTGAAAAGAACCCATTAGATTCCAAAGCAATATGCTTCATTCTGCATTGAAAACAAATCTGCATGAAAAAATAACATATAATACTCAAATTCAACAGGCTTCTTTGGGAGAGGTTGCTCATCTTCAATCTGTTTGTCATGGAATTCAGCCAATAATGTTCCGCTTTGCGTGTGCAGAGCGAGAGAGACTTGATAAAAGTTTTCAATTTTTTTTTTTTTTGCAAAAAAACAAATGACATAAGAAACCTAAAAACTGGATATCACTACATTTACATCCGGTGGTAGTCTCCACGTAGGATCTTCCACCTCAGTTTCCCGCCAACCTTCCTGCCTTCCCGCCCTTTCTGCCGCCATGTGTGGCCTGCTACTGCCATCTCAGATGCTAGCTTAGATTTGGCGCTAAAATGCTTCTTCCCTACTAGATTTTTGACGCTAAAATGCTTCCCCATCCCTTGTCATGTCACATTGCTTCTAACTATTCTGACTTTTTTCTGCTCAATACAGCACAACCCACGTGATTTCGTAAGGTACCAAAAATATTGTAAGTACGTTGCATCTATTCCATTTCTTTCCTAATCTCTGACATGCACTCTTTACACAAGCAAACACTTCCCACACGCAAACCACTTGCCATAGGATCAAAAATTAAGAGAGGAAGTTTCTCTTTTCCGAAACTGCTTCATTCACGTTTCTCTTGGTGAGCTTCCTTCCCTTCCTTTCTTCCTGCCGAGCGTGCTAGCTTCCTTCTCTTCTTCAGATTCAGTTTTTCTGCAGAATGAACTTGAATTCAGGTCATAGTTTTAAATACCAATAATTATGTATTCGCCTCTGTTTCATGCTCCGCTGCTAGCCTTCCGGCGGGAATTCGGAATCCTTTGTTCGCTTCAGTTCTTCTCATTTCTCAAGGTTGGATACATTTCCGTTTTTTTGTTTATACATTTCCATTTCATTTACATTTTTGCCATCTTCTTCATTTTGTTTTTTCATTTATCCATTTCCCATATTTTATTTTGTAGCAATCAGTTTCACAGATTTTAGGGTTTGTGGGATTTGGGAATTGGGAATTCTTATCACTGCTTTTAATTGATTCATTCCCCTTTCCCCCCTTTTATGTTGTAGATGGAAAACGTCAAGGCATTGCTCGAGGTTGAGGTGAGTTTCCTAATTACTCATCTATTTTTTTCTTTTAAAAAAACATATTTTTGATTAAAAGTTGATTCTTTTGTCAATTTTCTTCAATGTTTAATGTTGCTGAGGATGTATGTGTTTTTTATTATCATACTGGTAGTTGATTCATGTGAATTTTGTGTGTGATGTTAGATCTTATATGATTTTCGTTTGTCCTTTTGACCTTACAATTCTTTATTACTATGGAGTTGGATTTATTTCCTGCAATTCTATTGAAATCGTCTGAATCCATGTTATAATTCATCTTTCATGTGATCAATTACCAATTTCTGTAACTGCTATGATGTGAATGAATCCATGTTGTTGCTACGTTATAGAATTGAATCTATGAGTTGAACGGGTAGTTTTTTTGAGTTGTTATAAATATGATCTCAATTGTTCCTTTTATATTCATTTGGGGAAGAAATTGTACTATAACCATAACAGTTATGTGGAATTTATGTCAGATTTGATTTTTCCTATGTCTTGCTTATTGGTTTCTGTTATTTATCATCATATTTATTTTTTCTCTTTGTCAAATGCCAATTGTGAAATTAATGTTTGGAATCTTATTTTTCGACCTTTATGATGTACAATTGTTTTATGTATAATTTTTTTTTTATTTGAACTCTATTTTAATATACCTTTAAGTTTGATAATTGTTTAGAGGAGGAATCCATTCAAGAACAAAGCTGAGGATAGTCAAGTGTGTAACTTGTGCTTATAAGAAGACAAGTGTGCCTCTTCAGCAACTGCAAATTCTGTGTAATGGGGAGGAGGAGAGAAATTTCTAGAAGTTGAGTGCTCATGGTGTTAAGAATGATGATTTGCTAATGATGATTGTGCTGGTTTATCTCTTGGAACAGAGGAAGATTCAACAAGCAAATCACCAATTCCCTTTGGAGGACCAATGCTGCATCTAGCTGTGTTATGTGTTTGGATGGCATCCTTTATTTTTTGAAACTGTAATCTGCAACAAGAAAAGATTATCAAATCAAAAGATTTGGCTCCCAGTATTCTATAATTATATAACTAGGTTTAATCCACTAATATAAGTGCTTATATCCATCATCATATATTTGCTTCACTATTAGGCATCTCAGCATGAGTTTCTATGCACTTGAATATTGTAATACAATGACTACCCTCTAGTGCTACCAATGTCACTCATAGGACTACCTACCACCCTATGTGATATTTCTTTCGCCTCCAGAAGGATTCAAACCAAGGACCCATGGCTTAATTACAAGGACTCGAATCCTTGCAGGCAAGGTTGTCAAAATCGAAAGTTCAAGTAAACTCGATTAGTAGACTCGTAATGGTTTACCTAATATTAAAAGTAATATATACATTCCATACATGCTTAAATAATAACATCGCATTGATAATTCAAGATTTCAACTCCATGACAAATCAAAATAGCAAATTACCGTAATAAAGTGAACTTGTATCAAACTAGATAAATTATCACACGAAATCATTTTTTTTGACAATTATCACACAAAATCATAAAAACACAAGTTTGTAAATATTTATGCTAAGTAGAGTCGGTTAGACTAGGTCGAGATTACCAAGTTGACTTGCGATTTCAGCTGAGTGGAAACGCAAAATATTCGAGTTTTCGCAAAAAAACATGTTCACCTTTAAAAATTGAAAACGGGTTTTATCTAAGGTGGAGGTAGATCCGCTTTTAAAAATAACAAAATCGGATTTACCTAAGGTGGGTGTAGATCCGCTTTTAAAAATAATAAATTAGGTATGAATATCGACCGTCTTTTGATTCTGTTTAGTGTGTAGTTCGTTAACACATAACGATGTTGTACGTTGAGCGAATAATTTAGGCTAAAAAATCGGTTTTCGGGAAACCTACTCCGATTGTAGTGAAACCACAACTCTTAAATCCGAAAAAAATCAGGGATCAATACTCCTCAAGAAGATACTTCTTTCAAGATAGAGGGGCTCAAAATCCCAAATTTCATCATTTACTATTTTTTATTAATTTTTTTAATTTTTCATAATCTCCAAAAAATCTAAAAAAAATTGCATAACCTTATTTTAGTTTTATTAGATTTTTAGTGGTGTTTTTATAATTTTTTTTTATTAGTTTTGACTCTTTAACGGATTTTTCGTAGCGTTTTTATAATCTTTTTTAAAAATTTAAATAAAAACAATTATTTTTAATAACAAAATCGGATTTACCTTAAGTGGGAGTAAATCCGATTTTCTTTGTTTAGAGAAATCAGATTTATCTACCCAATAGGTAAATCTATTTTTAAAAATAACAAAGCGGATGTACCCCCATTTGAGGTAAATCCGATTTGTTATTTTTAAAGTCAGATTTATCTATCGGATTTACCTTAGGTAGGGTAAATCCGAGCAAATTTTTGTTGGGCAGGGGTATTTTCGGATTTTAGAAATTTTGTGGGGTATATGAGATGTGGTGGGGGGTAAAAAAAAAACCAAAATAAAGCCCAATTCCATTTGTCATCCCAAACCTAAGAGCAGTTTAGAACACCAGTACCGCATCATCTGTGTCTGTAACAATGGAAGGATGCTGGTTTTGCTACCACCTCAAGGAAACAAGGGCAATCAAGGAATAAATCGAAGGTAATAAACAATAAATTTCACAATCGATTTGTTTTTGCCGCCGCGCGTTTTGAGCACCAAACACGATAAAAGCGCTTCCACCCCTGTAAACATGCGTCTCGAAGGGTTCAACGTGAAACCAAACATACTCTTCATCTTCTTCTCAGAACCTCAACCCTAAATCGTGAGGCCAGACCTCGTGTTGCTTCTGCTGCCTCTCGCGAGACCTAAGGTATTTCGTTTTCTCTGTAATTTCAACCTTATAACAATCGATTCTTAATCTTTTTGCAGTTTCTTTTTTAACATTTCATAGGCTTTAGGATTTGATTCTCCTCCCTCTTCCTGTTTTGCGATTTCTGTTTTATTTAGGGTTTCATTGTTGTAAAACCGTAAACATCCTATTAACAATGTTTCAGGTTCTGAGTTCCCACTCAAGGTTATCTTCTTTCTTCTTTTTTTCTCTTCCTATTCCTTCGTGGTTTTCAGATTTTTCTTCTTCATTCCTTGCTTTAGTTTTTAAATGTTTTCTTTTAACATCGTTTTTTAATGCGTCACAGATTCACGGTTTTAAGGTAATGTAGTTACTTTGCAATAGATTTTTTGTGGTTTTAAACCATGCGAATTCATGGATAAGATTGCGTATGTGGTTCTTCCCTGAATGTGGTTTAGTTTGATTTTTGCTGATGAGGGAAATTGAAGATTTAAGTAGATTAGTTCATTCAACATTTGATGGCTAGAATGGTTTAATTTGTTTGCCGATGATAATTGAAGATTTTAGTAGATTAGTTCACTCAAGTGCTTCATATAGTTAATTAGAGTTTTACCCTTTTTTTTATCACATCTATGCTTCATATGTTTGGTTACTGAAGTGGCTCATACGTATTTGCATTTTGGTACACTTTTACTACGCTTTTTTCGTCAAAATAACATTTATAAAAAAAGTACAAAAATAAGATAGGTGTTTTTTTTCTTCAGTATATTGATTGTGGTGAAGACACAGGAAGCGAAGTTCGAAGGGTTTTAGAAATGAATTCAGCGCGGCGAATGTTAACTACACCGCGAAATTCAAACGTGATTCTTCATCTTCAACGTTACTACTCAACTCGGAAATCCAATTCCAAACTCCAATGGCCAAAACCTACGGAAGTTCCATTTCAACCCAAACTCGCAAACGCTATAAACCTCATTGGTAAAGTAAACGCGCCTATTCAATTTGAAACTTCTTCCGACGGTAATCCTTGGGCTGCCACCGTCATTACTCGTCAAGAACCTTCTTCTCTTTGGATTCCTGTTATATTTGAAGGTGATTTGGCTCATACTGCTCGTTATCATCTTAAAGAAAACGACGTCGTTTATGTATCTGGTCAACTTAGTACTGATCCTCCACATTCTCAACCTCAATCTCATTTTCAGGTCTTTTTTCTTCTTCTTTCTATATGATAATGTAACAAGATGGAATTTTATTTGTGTATTTGTATTTCTTGTTGAAGGATTTTGTGTTTGTATGTGAAATTTTACTTATGTTTTTTGTTTGTTTGTGTTATTAGGTTATGGTACAAAGCTTCAATTTTGTTAAAGATTGTCCCCAACTGAAGAATGTATCTCCAATTTCAAAGCAAAAACTTGTTTCTTTGACTGGTAAGTGCTTCCTTCTTAATGACACCTTGTTTGGATAAGCAACTTAGCTAAGCGCTATAAACCTATGAAGCACCGACACAACACAGAACGGGTCCACAGACTTCGATTCTAATTTGAAAAATATAAGTAATTGAAGTGTTGGTGGCTGATAGTATACAGGTCCGACACCAAACACGTCTTCAACCGGAAGTGTCAGTGTTACAGAGCTATAAACGCTTATCATATAAGTGTCTATGCATTAATTATTTCTAAAATATATGATAAAATTGAGTCAAATTGTTTTCATATAAGCTATATGGAAATAAGCTGATTTATGGATACGTCATAAACTATTTTATGGATACTTCAGAAGCTATTTTCATAAGGTCTTCCAATAAATCTCACAAGTACTTATGCGAGTAGATAAGCCTAACAAGCCAATCTAAACAAGTCCTTTAGGTGACAAATGTCCATGCTAGTGAAAATTTTGTGAAAGTGTGCTGCTTTAGCCTTAATTGCTACAAACTTTGATATGCTTTTGGTGATATTCTATATATATTTTATTAGAAACTGAGGAAGATGACATCAAGTCATCAAAGAAGGATATCCATTCCAAGCAAAGTGAAGAACCTGAGATAGAAAAATCTTGGAAGGATCTCCTTAATAATCCCAATGAATGGTGGGATGTTCGTTCAATAAAGGTTTGGGAATTCCCCCTCAACTCAATTCATATCCTTCGTATTTCCCTACTTCAAATTGACCATAGTGATACTTTCTTCAAATTTGTTTTCTGAGATATGTTGCAACTAAATGTAGGGAAATCCAAAAGGTGCAGCTTTTGAAAGAAAAACAGATGGTGAATTGCTCTTTATCGATAGCTCCACTCCGAAATGGCTCCAAGATAAGTTAGAGTCATTGACGATTAAATTGAAACCTGAACTGAAACAGTCAATAAGTAAGTATACACGCATTAGCTATGTCTCTTGTCTCTTCCATTTTATATTAATTGGCTGATTGGGTAGTATGAATGTTTCAAATTCGTTTATTTTATTTTACAGCCAGTGCCAAGACAGACCCAGAGTCTTTGTTGAATTCTTGGAAAGACCTTGTAAATGATCCGAAGCAATGGAGGGATTTCCGTGATAGCAAACTCAACGGAGCGGTAGTGATTGATGACTTATCACTTGGGGTATATTTTTCTCTTTGACATATGTATTTGGGGGATCTTTTGATATTTCTATCTACTTGTAGGTGAATCCAAGGTACCCGGACTTCAAGCGTAAGGACGGCAATGTTCCCCTCTGGCTTAACACAGCTCCAAAGTGGATTTTATCTAAACTGGAAGGATTGGAGTTTGACACCCCAGTTGCTAATGCTAAATCCAACCAAGGAAAGGAGTCTTCCAACCAAGGAAAGGAATCTAAAGGTAATAGCGTCCTTGGTCCTAAAACTTTCCTATGCATGATAGAGTTGCTACGAAGAGATTCTTCGTCGATTCTTATCAAATTCAAAACAACTGAATATTGTTGGAATTTTGTAGCTTGGAGATGCTGTCCATTTTTATGATTGATCGATCTCGTGTTTTTTGGGGCTCTGTAACTCAATATTCCTCATGTTCCTTTTCCATTTCTTTCTCTCTTCGAGTCTTTGTATTTCTGTTTTATCGCCATATTAAATTAAATACATGTACATTTGTCCCAACTTGATTTAGGTGATCAGTCTTGGAATGATTTGGTGCAAAATCCAGCTAAATGGTGGGATAATAGAGTAGATAAGGTTAGCGCCATTTTCGGATTTGTCCTTGGATTTTTGAATCTCGACTAGTTTATTTCACGCTTTATTAGATTCTGTTTATTGACGAGTTAATGGTTCATTTTGATCAGAAAAATGAAAGAGCTCCCGATTTCAAGCACAAAGAAACCGGTAAAGCGCTGTGGCTTAGAGGTTCACCAAGTTGGGTGTTACAAAAATTGCCACCCCCGAAGCCTAAACAAAGTGTACCAACTAGTAGCAGGAAACGAACATTGGTTTGATGAAGTCATTCACCAAGTTGGGTGTATCTTTTTGCTCGTTCTCTCTGTTTCACCTCCATGTAATTAAGCTCATGCCTTCTTAAAGTTTTGTTGTTCAGATATATGTATAATCTTAGTGACTCAGCATTTGACTTTGTCATTTTCAGACAGCTATATTAGCTGTTTCTCATGTTCACCTACGATTTTCATCAGAAGGTTTGCTATTTCTGAGCTCTATGCTACTTAGGAGGGAAGGAATATTTACTCTATTTATGATGAATTTCAAGTTCCTAGTAAGGAAAATTGCAATTTGGAGTATTGCTACTTTTTATAATGCGAGTCATTTGGGTCATTATATTTTTTAAATTGTGTTGAGATAGTGTGAAAGGTG
Source organism: Astragalus glycyphyllos (assembly GCA_963573325.1). Taxonomy (NCBI): domain Eukaryota; kingdom Viridiplantae; phylum Streptophyta; class Magnoliopsida; order Fabales; family Fabaceae; genus Astragalus; species Astragalus glycyphyllos. Next base: position 68,733,356 of record OY754310.1, read on the forward strand.
ATTTGATTTGGTAATAGTGATAAAAAAAACAGTAAAAAGAACGTATTTATAGCATTCCTTGTGAATAAATAAAGTACTGAAGTTTGATTAAATCTGTCAGAGGATAACTAAAAACAAGAGAAAGAAAAATCAGGAAATGTATCTCCTTTCTGAAGTCTTCTTGATTAGCAGGCAGGATTACTGTCTAGGGCTTGTGTAAAACTCTTCCAGCTAGTAAAGCAGCTTCCATGACTATCTTGATAACTTCAACCACATCATCCACTTGACATTTGTTTCCCTTGAAATAGGTGACCTTGAGTTCATAAATTTTTCCATACAATCTAGTAATGATTGGCTGCACTGTTGGCTTAGGTAGTCATCTGCATAACACCATCATCAATCAATCACTACCAGTTACTAGTAGTTCCTATGACCTACCTGCATAATTCTATAACCTTGATAAAAAACAATGATGTTCTTTTTGTTGTAGAATTTATCAAATCTAAAAGGTTTGATTGTTTGATATGGATTTGGATTTATGCAGATTTTAAGATCAGTTTTTGATCGGATTAAGATCGGATGATCCGGATTTTAAGAGCAGCTTTTGATTTCTGCTTAATGAAAAATTCCAATTTGAAATTTGGACCATCTGATCAAATGATCGAACGGTCTCAAACTTGTTGACTGTACGACTACATACAGTTTCGACTTCACACAAGCCTGATCATGGTAAAATAGTAAATAGTGGTTTGGTAGAGGTTGTTATCATTAACAAATCCTCTTAAGCATACTCCTTGAGTGAATGAGAAGGGATGAAAAAAGGGTCATATTTGTAGCCAATCAAATTATGTTTACTAATTTACCATATCCAGAGTTAATCATCCAGGTATGAAATAGATGAAGGGTCATGATTAATTTCTTTTTATATATGTTTATATAATTATATAAACTTCATGACAGATACACAGGACCTATTAGTATACTGCTCAAAAAATTAATCAAGTAAAAAATCCCTGTCAGTCACCAGCCACTTTGTTTCATTATTATTAAAGAATTTAAACAACATATGTTAATTCAAGAATCTACCTGGACTCAATTGCTTTTGATCATTTGTTTGTGCATACAATACAACACCACCGACACCATTAATCAATATTTGCCTTTGCTTTTAAATCATTCATCATTTCTATATTTTCAGTTTCAAACTCTCCAAAGTCCAACCTAATAACTTTCAAAGAACTTGCTGACTAATTAAATTTTCAGTTATATCTATTTAAATGGTTTATTTTCATCAGAGTTAACTTAGTGAGAAAATTAGTGATATGCTTCATACAAAAAAATTGTATCAAGTAGGTAGCTCAGTTTATGAGCTAAGGGACAACGAAGGAGTTTAAGCCAGAGAAATAGAGTTCAAATCCTAAAAAATTATCTGGTCAGGGGTTTAATTCTTGGCTGGTGTAGCACAAGTATAGACATTATCCCTCCCCTAACTAATTAACTACTAATATTTGCCTATCAAAAAGACTTGTACCAAGTTAAACCAACATGATGTAGCACAAGTGGTAGATACTCAAACTTCTTAAATATCTGGTCAGGGGTTTAATTCTTGGTTGGTGTGTATGAAAAAACATCTGGAAGGTCAATATCTTGAGAAATCAGTCTTTGCAATTGCGCACGGATATACCTTGGTTTTTAAAAAACACCAAATTAAAGATCTTGTTTCTAAAGGGACTTCATAGTCAATCCCACTTACATATTATTAGATCTCATTGAATCTAACGAAGTCATAATATAAAATATTTTTAACAAGAAATTACTTGTATATAAAAAAAACTCACTATTTTTGGATGCCACACATTGGTCATGCTTCATACAACAAGAATCAAGGCCATCACAAGGTCTTTCCCCAGGACATCCACTATACAAAAGGCCACAATACTTTCCATATCTCAACAATGGAGGCACTACAATTCCAAAATTACATAGTTAATCCAATTATCTCAATTTTCAAAACAAGAATAAAATTAAAAAGAAAATAGAGTTAGACATTTATTTACCTGAGCAGAAAAACTTGACTCACATTCTCTACTGCACTCTTTGCTCTGCAAGTAAATGAATAAATAAAAAACAAAGAGAATTAATAAATTTCTAATTAATTATTATATATGCTAATTAACATACCACAGAAACAGCTACTCCAGTTGTTTCAGCTCCTATGTTGAGAGCAAAAATTGGAGTGGTTAAGAAGTTAGAAAGCAAAAGTGCAACTAAAGAAGAGGATATTTGAATAACTGTATTAGAACCATTTTTTTCTTTGTATAAAAAGAAAGACAAGGAATATAAAAATCAAGTGAAGTTTGTGAAGCTTGGTTTTCCTTAATGGCTCTGATTTATAGGAGAAAAAGGGAAAGGTGGTTTTTCAGAACAACGTGTTTGAAGGCACAGAGGAAGATAGATAATAATAATAATAGCATAGTAGACAGGTGGTTTGTGGTTTGTTTTGTAGTGTCTCGTGACTGTTTTGTTTTATTGTCATTATTTTATGTTATTCTTTATGTCATGTTCTTTACGTTATTAGCTGCATTACCATTTTTATTGCATTGTGTGATAGTATAATAATTTAGTTAAACAAGTTTAGGTTTTGAAAGCAATCTATAAGAAGTGTTTTTTATTTTTCAATAATGTGGAATTATATTATTAACTAATAGTGTTTTAAAAAAAAAACTAATAATGTTACATTTTTTACACTAACAATGAATCAAGTCTAAACTGGTAATTAGTGAAGCTTAGGTCGTGTTCATTATGTGTCTTAAGTCTTAACCCGTGAACTACTTGGTTAATTATCTGTTTAAGTCATTAACTTTGTTTTTGCCATGATATGTGCAATAATATCTGGACTATAAAAAAAATGTTGTGGACAATTTTATAATTTTCAAGTATTTGAATTTGGATTTGGCTTAACTCAACCTTCACGCTCATCAATCCTACACAACCGACTTGTAAGGTAAGAAATTACCTTTCACTATATACTCTTTTGAGACCATATATCTAGTCAACGTGAGATTTGAAGTTTCTCTCAATATCACTGATTGTTCAAAAAATTATACTATATATTGTGCAAGCTTTGTTGCAGATTAAAAAATACGTGTTTTTGTTGTTAAATAAAGTTTTTTAGAGATTTTTAAGAAAATTATTTTTATGAAGTTGTTTAAACAAAACAAAACAAAAAAAATCAGAGACAAAATTTGTTTTTTAACGAGTGTTGTATCCAACAACCAATTTCTTTTTTTGCTTCAACTTCTTCTTTTGAGTCTTGGACACCACCAGTTCAAAGTAATCATACTGCGCTGATCCATGGGAATCGAGAGCCACAGGATCACCAACATCGTCTGACGACTCGCCCAAAAACTTTCTTAAAATATTCATGTCAGATTCAACTACCGGATTCGAGGTAGCAGCGAATTCAAAGGCAGCAAGCGGATGTTGGGCCGTCGGATTGAAAAAATTATTATGCGCCACAAATGCTTGAGAAGTAGCAACAACCTCATCATCTGATACATCCCCCCCAATTATTCCCTAAAATTCTCATGTCAGTTGCCTCCACGGTGTGAGAATCAAGTTGAGTCGTGGGAGATTGGGTGGAAGAACTTACCTGCTGCAAAGAGTTATTTGATGAAGAAGGGACCACCATCACCCCTAGAGTGGGGGCATTCACAAGAGAACTATGAGCAAAAGTAGATTTCTCAGTAGAGATTACACAATGATGAGCTGAATCCTTTTGCGCAACATTACGATCAATAGGAGGATTTTTTTGCTGCGCCAAGAATTGGGCTCCCAGCCATCTCCTCCGGTGATATAACAATGTTATTAATACCCTTGAAGCGACTGTGATCATTCTCAACCTCTACAGGCGCAACATTTTGTATGGGTCAACGCCCAATATACAAGCGCAACATTTTCAATGGACTTCCCTTTATCTTTCATTGACACATACTGAATAGTAGGTTTAATAGGGGCATGGATTTAAATTACGAGAACCTAGCGACTAAACTCTTCTAAGATCATTGTTGGACACAAAAGAGAATTCGAAGAATCCATTACCAAGAGAGAAATATTCCACATATTAGAAATTTTCTCTTTCAATTCCTTAATCGGATGTGGCTTATCCCCTTTCGACAAAATAATTCTCCCATATAAAATGTTTACACATTCAACAATACTAGCTTGATATTCACCTTCAGAAATTTTAATAGCAAGAACATCCCCTTTTATACAAGGTTTCGGTAACTGTCTAATATGATCGAAATCTGCAAAAGATATTTTATCTTTAAGATTAGAAGTTTGAGGGTTACCTGTCAGCACATCAGCAAAATATTTCCTTTTAATATCATTTGCAGTTGAGGGAACAACATCCGAAGAATGACCCAAAATAAAGGTTTGACCGTTGGTTGTGCAAGAGGGGACACACGCTGCGGTCGTTCTATCACGCGCAGGGACTGCACATCGTCATGAGCTGTCTGACGCGGAGAAAGGGAGTCAGACGCGTAGGTGGCAGGCGCTGTCTTCGAGCAGAGCACTGCAGAAGCGCATACAGCATCGCTGACGTGTTTGGCTACTGCAAACCCTTGATTGGTGAAGGTCAATATCAGGTCAGGTGGGTCCAGCATCTGTGGCGGCTAGGCAGCTAGGCGGAACCCTAGCAGAGCATCTCACTTTTTCTCTCCCCGAATATTCTGTTCATGTGGTTCCAATATTTACTTCCAAGTCAAGCCAACCAAAGTTCCTGAAAATCACATATTTAGAAAAAATCATTTTTAAAAAATAATTTTTATGAGAAGCTACTAAAAATATTTTCTCATTTGAAGCAATTTTTAGATTTTTGTTTTTTTAAAAAAGCTATAACAAACTGATTGAAAACTTCTAAAATAGATTTTTTTTAAAAAGTGTTTATTCTTTAAAATAAGTTGTAACAAACAGACTCACTTATTTTTTGGAAGTTCGAAAACCTTCTAGAAATGAGAATTCATACATTATTTATTTTATCACCTATTATTTCTATTACCTCAACTGCAAGAGCAGTTTCAAACCCGGTTTTTATTGGTTCGACTGGTCTTTTACTGGTTTTGCGGTTCCCTTATCGGTTCTTGCAATAAGCGGTTTCCATGCTCAGTCGGACTAGGTTTGGATCGGACGCATGACCCAATCGGTTGAACTGACTAGTCTGGTTCTCTAAACTATGGCAGTTGGAATGTCAATCGCCATTAGAAGCTCACGCACACAACAACGAGGTTTTGGATTCGAATCCAGGACATGATATTCAGCCTAACAATTTCGGTATTTACCAGTTGAGCTAGGTCTTACGGATTGAAAGTTGGACTCTAGAATATATAGAAATGTATATTGACCGTTAGAATTAAACAAATAAATCACATCTAATATCTTCCATATGTTAACTCACGGAATACATTTCCTATATGTTCAAGATTCTAACTTTTAGAATGTATTTGTAATCCAAAAATATATGTAATCCAAAAGTATATTTTTGGATAGCAATGTAAGTTTAAAATAATAAAATATATAATTAATTTTTTTTTTGGTTCTTATAAAATTAGTAGAATTTAATTTTAGTCCTTATAAAAAGTTTATTCATTTTAGCCTATACATTTAAACAAAACAGTGTATTTTTAGTCTCTTAGCAAGGATTAAAAACGAATAAGAACTAAAATCAATATTGATTATTTTTATAAAAACTAAAATATATTTAATCATAAAAAAAAATGCTCCCGGAAGTAAGATACCAGATAAAAGCATTTTGAGAAAAAAAATATCAGGGCAGTGAAGTGAGCATATAAAAAAGGTGCAAAATGCAAAACCTGTATATGTTGCCAAAAAAGACTTCATGGATATGTTAGTATGTTACCCAATTCTCCGATGTACCCATATAGTATGATTTTCCTTTGGCCTATACTTTTTAAACTCCAACTTCTACTTACCACACCCCCTTACCATATGGAAATACTAAACTATCCCTGACGCTCCAAAAAATTCTCCCCTATCCTTCTTCTTTCCGTCCACCTTTCATCACTCCACTCCAAACCCTATTCATTATGAGTGTAATTGAGTGCAAAATTAGTGGTGTTAATTGAACCCCCTCACTAACAAGTAGATCCACCACTTTGCTAGCATACGAACTCAAATAGAAGTAGTAGGCACAGGTCTTAGCTATTTCTGACTAGTCTATCGGAGTTGTAAGTAACTTGTTGGTGCTTTCACTTGTACTTTTACTTTCTCTGAGTACTCTTTTTTTCTCGAGTCTTTCTCCCTTTAGGTTTCGGCCCTTTGAGATTTTAACAAGGCCCTTTGTCACTCTTGTACGAATTGAAGTATACCTTGTACTCACATCAATCACTAATAATTCTTTGACTTATCAAAAAACAAAAACTTAAATTGTATGGTTCTTTCCACGTGTTGAGCTCCAACCGCAAACTGTGATTTATTGCATTCATATAGAAACACATTGACAATAAGAACTCCAACGAACTATTGTTGGAGATGACCTAACTTTTACAAAGTAATATCAATTTGGTCCTGATATTTGATTCTATCAACAAATTAAGTCCATTAGTCTTACAATTTAAATAACAAACATTTTTTTTGACAACAAAAATTTCGGGTGAGAGGATGGCGTCTCGGTCCAATGCAGGGGAGTCACTCTAAGGGGACCAATGGGGGTTGAACCTGGAACCTCTCGAATACAACTCCTGTCATGCTCTATTAGTACGCAGCGTATGCATCAGCACGAGGTCAGAAAATCACCAATTCCCTTGTTTTGTTGTTGAGGCCTTTAAGGGACTACGTTCCACAGAGGTTGCTAGTTTTGTTTTGGAGCTTGGCCCCTTGTTGCTATCAAAAAATAATAATAACAACATGTGGATCGCACCGAGATAACATGTAGTTTAAATAGTAGCAATAACATCACAACTATATAAATATATAGTCACGTATATGTAGAAGAGGCACAAAAAGGAATCACATATTCACCAAAAGAGTCTCATGCATAATTAACTTTAAGGCTTCCAGTTTATATAACATTAGAAAACTAATAAATCTATGACATGGAATGATGAACCTATGGCATGGCAACACACACTATCTGATGCATCAAGGATTCGCATGAAAGGAGCAATGATAGATAATCTAGATTCTTAATGGAAGAAAATGAGTAAACAACTCATCAAAAAGATCAGGGTGGTCTTGGAAAAGTGCAGCAACCTGAAGAAGCCCAATTATTATGATTAAAATGAGCTTCAAAACTACAAGAGGGGATAGAGACAAGAAAAGAAAAATGGCAATATAACATGACAGGCGGGCATAGGCAGCACATACCTTCTGGTAGACCTCATTGATAGACTTATTTTCCTTTCTGTGCATATTCAATATGTCTAGAAATGAGTTGTAAACATGTTTATCACCTTGAAAACGAGTCTGCGTGAAAAGAACCCATTAGATTCCAAAGCAATATGCTTCATTCTGCATTGAAAACAAATCTGCATGAAAAAATAACATATAATATATGTCTTTGAGTGGTAAGGTTATTTTGGTATTTTCATAAGGTAAAGGGGTGTGTGGTGAGTAGGGAGGGGTGTGGGATAAGCCTAGCCCAAAAATAATATATGTCGTTATATACCTCAACAATATGTATCAGTAACAATGGGTAAAAGTGTTAGGCCGAGTCTACCAACACCCCCCATATTGGCTACTCACACCCCCTTATATTTAAAAATAAGTTTTAATGACAAAAATATCCCCACCTCTAAAATCTCATTCTAAACCCTTCTCTCTCTCCTCTCAACGTTCTTGTCAATCTCTCAGAGATGGGTGGTTTTAAGTCATTTTTTTGGACTTGAAATTACCCAAAAAATGCTATTAAAAGTTATGAGAGACTAAAACTTACACCCTCAATTCCTAATGTTTGGTACTTTTAGCCTCATATTTTTTTCCAAAACAATAGTACTTTTAAACACCCAAAGTCTAATTCACACAGTTTTTCCAAATATACATTTTATATTTATTAAGTCTTTTAGAGTTCCAAAGTATGAATTAATTGTATAAAAACTCTTATTTTGACTTCCATTATCCCAATACAACTACAACTAGGATATTTTAGTACTTAACTAATACTAACTAATGGTACCTTAATTTGTGTGTAACAAACCAAAAGTATCATAGATTAGGAGCGGAGGGAGTATGAAAAAAAAATTGGGAGACCAAAAGCAAGTGAAATTATTTGAGGGAGTAAAAAAAATCAAATTTATAAGGATTAAAAACATATTTGACCTTAAAAAAAATATATGTATCTTTTATTGTAATGGATGCATTCACCGCTTCCGGTACTCTTAATTTTAAATTTGATTGTATGTTATTGGTCCCGTAAAAACTCACAATTTGTTTGCTAATAACTCGTAAGCAAAGTTTACTACGAGGAATGCTAACAAGGTAAATCATACTGTTACAAGGATATTCCCTTATGTATTTGGTCACTCATTATGAATGAAATGAAGTGAATTTAGTTTGTAAAAAAATGTAGATTAAATGCAAAAATTATAGTTTTGTTATTTTAATTATTCCTTTTTTGTTTCGGACCATTCTTGGCTACCAACGGAGTGTCACAACACTTTCAACGAATAATTAATCTTCATTTGTGTTTCAGAACAAATTTTGCACTGACCAATATCGAATTTGTCCATTGTGAGAATCAAACCCGGGAGCACTATTATTTATGAACTCGTTAAATTGTCAATTTATATTCGTTCGTTTCAATTAAGTTTATGTGTTTAACGAATAAAGTTTAAATATATTTTTTGTCTATACATATAGGGTTACTCGATTTTAGTCACCACATTAATTTTTAAATTAAAAATCCCTGTAAACCCAATTGTTTTTACAAACAAGCATGTAACTTAAAACAAGTATTGATCTAATAAATTACAAAAATATTTCAACAAAAAAATCCTACAAAAATAGTATGAAGTTACGGTTGGAGATAAAGAGATTAGATGAGAAAGCTTGTAAGAAAATTGAATTGTAAAAATTAATTTGAATTTTTCTGAATTTTCTTACTGGAGAAAGCGCAATAGCCTCAAAGTTTTTTTAGGCATTAGCCTCATTTGAGTCATTAATAAGCTAATTTTTTTCCAGGTCCACAGTGACAACTGCTACTTGAAACTCATAGACAACTGCAAGCCTCAAGACATATGATATCTCAATTAACAATTTCAGCATTTGTCATTCTCAAGCCTCAACTTTTTTTCTTTCCGATAAACAATGATTCACTGAAACTCAAGCACTAGATGTGCTCGATAACACAATTAGCAAATGTTTAAACACAAATAGGCATTAAGCCACCAAGACGAAGCAGAATAACTCGAAGATCTACTCACTCCATAGATAAGCCAACTCCATGACAGACATTTAACATACGATACAATAGAGTCTACCACAAGTAACTCAACTTTAAAAATTGAGTTATTCCTAGCAAGCTAAATACACCGACATTTTGCTAACCAAATAATATAATTTAACTTATTCACCTTCTTTCTTGAAAACACCGCTCCAAACAATTTAAAATGATCCACAATACTATTGCATTGTTTTGGTAAAAAAAAGCACACTTTTGCATTGTTGAACTTGCAACCCGATCGAATCTCCAACTTTAGCCCACACCTCATTAGCCAAAGCACAATGAAAAAACAAGTGCATCGTAGTCTCACGCCCTTGCAAACACAGCACAACCCGCTGCATCTTCAAATTCAACTTGAGATGAAGACTTCGTTTTATCTAGACATAGTATATAATTACATGAGAACGACAAGATTTATAGCACATTCTAACTTCGCAAACACTTTTCCAATGTTAAAATATATATATTACATTAAAATAGAGAAACAACAAATTCAATATTACATTAATATATATATATATATATATATTGAGATGACCAGAAATCTGTTCATTTTTCTTTTGACCTGGAGAAATCTGTTCTTTAATAGAAAAGTAGTATATACTACATTCTAACACCACATTTAATATTTACGAGTTTTCTGTGTTCTGAAATCTTTTAGAGATGCTTTTTTTTAATGATAATCTATTAGAGATGCTGCAAGCATATTTTTTGTACTACATGATGACTAGCAGGTTACAAGAGTAATGAAAAAATGAAGTAAGTCTGGTTTTCACACATGCCTTATGAAAATAGCCATGAATACTTTTTTTGATGCGACTAGCCTAGAATAAATTGATTAGATAACTTCTTATGATGTCCTTTGAGGTAAGTTCTGAAGTTTACTTAAGGCTGTTCAGATTGATTTTTTTATTTATTTATCTACTAACACTAGCACTTGTAAGACTGTTAATTTGAAAGAGCTTATAAAAACAACTTATGACATGCTCTTAAGTTGTTTTCAGCTAATTTCCATTACTCCTTAGGATATAGCTTATGAAAACCGCTTATAGCTTATAGAAAAATAGTTTCACATTATTTTAATCTTTATTATAGAAACAACTTATACATAATCTCTTATATGAAAAAACTTAGTTTTTTATCCAAACGGGGTCTTATTCTACTTGATATATCTGCTGCATCAAAGATGCACAAGAAAAGAGCTACTATGAGTAATGATATATCATCTAGAACCATGAAAACATCTCATGCAGCAACTATATGATAACAAAGAAAAAATCACATCATATCCAAAACTACAAGCACAAAAGGAAAAAGGACTCGGCAGAACTTAAGTTCTTATTCTTCTTAGGTCTGAGAATTCATACCAAAAAACAAAAACTCTACTAGGTGTGACAAATTTTTCTTGAGTGAAACATACCTGCATAGAACTAAACATATGTAGCTGATAGGAATCACACTGATCAGCTGACTTGTTTACTTGTTGTATTTCAGATATCTCAATTGTTCTCTCACAATACCAACAGAAAAAAGTAAACAATTATATAAATGTTCATTAAGGCTACAACCCTATAACTCTTAAAACATGTTATTTACTATTAAGGATATGTGTACCCTTCCTAAAGCTACCCCCAAGGCTAAACCCCAAAACATTCAAAATCATATAAACACACAATTATATAATTATTGAAGCATGAATTGTACACAAAGAACTCAGACACGCCTGACCTAAAAGGTCTTCTTAACTAGACAAGTATGGTTATGACAATTGGGGTGTCGTGTTAAATAGCACACACAAAAGATAGAAAAGAAGGAATAAAGAAAAGGATGATGTTGACAATTACCTTGTGGTGGCAATAAAGAAGGTGAGCAGAGAAGAGCACAGGCTATAAACCATTCATAAAGGTATATAGACATATTGTGTAAAAGACCTACTGTGTATAAATTTATGCAGACATTCATACTAGTATGAATGTCTATAAACCATTCATACTGGTATATAGACATTATGCAGATATTTGATAAATATTTCATAAATTCTACAAATAAAATATGATAAAACAAAGTCTGGTCCATAAAACGTAAGTCAAAGCCCAACAAATGCCAGAGCTAAACCAAAACTTGAAAGATATGCATCATCATCTTATAATGACAATTTCATGATAATACGTATTTAATGAAGCTTCAAATTTTTTGCCAATGAACTAAAAAACAACAAAAGGAATCACAATATTGCAACCGCTTGGAATAAAAAAATTCCTAACCCCTCCATAAACCAAAATCTTGTAGTTGAAGTACGAGAACTCCTTCAATCCTTTATGATGTCAACTTCTGCCGATGGTGAGTTTTGAAGCAAGAAGTCCACTAATCTATGAGGTACGGTTCCTGCTTCAAATGCTTTATTTATCTTGGAAACTTCTTTCATTGACTTAGTCTTTAACATGACAGCTTCCAGTAATTCTCCAAATGAAAGTGGTTTCATTTTTACTTTCAGTGACTTCAAGTTACATAAGGAAGAGAAATTAATCTTCAATAGATCAGGAACTAGGAATAGAACCTAAGCAAGGAGGGACGAGGGTGAATTACAATTAGTTTAATGCAAGGCAACTAATTATTAGTAAAATTTAGAAAGCAAAAAAGAGCATCTTAAGAAGAAAGTAAATAAAAATACTCAAAATATGCCAAGTAAACATACCAGAAGAGTCTTTGAAGTGACTTCCAATGACTTTATATTAGGAAGGTCTTGCAACCAGCTTAATGGAACCATAGGACGTGCCCCAAAAGGTGAAGACATGGATGTATCAATATATACTTGTTTAATAGAAGAAAGAGTGCTCCCGCATAGTTTCATACGTGTAGTACCGATAAAAGTAAAGGTAGAAAGACTCGGAGAAGATAGGTCGACTTTGGTGAAGTCAGAAAAACATGTATTAATAGTTAAATTGACAAGGGTTGCACTTGATATACTGAGGATTTCTGCATTCTCTACATCACAATGACATAGGATCAAACTATTTAAGCTGCTAAAGGTCGAAAAGGGCTCGGCATGGCCTGCATTGCCACTAGTGTAAAGGGAAAAATTGGTTAGATCCAAGGTGGTCAATTCCGGTAAATTCAGAAATTCCGGAAATAATGTTTTCCCACTAGTATCATGACCATTAGGATAAACGGAAAGCTTAAGATATGTTAGATCCCGACATGAAGAAACAAAAGGTAGAATGAGAGAACTATCACCTTTGACAGAGAGCCCTAATCTCTGAAGCTGGGCACTATGAGAAGAAACATAGTTTGCAATCCTTTTGAGGATGTGAGGCTCACTATTACTATCATCACGATTAAAATCGAAAGTGTGGAGTGCAATTGAGTCATCACGAAAAGACATAATCTTAGACACAAATTCATCAAAACTCTTCAAACAGCAGAAGTCCGTGGTATGCACATAATAGTTGGAAGACATTTCTTTCCGACAATAATGTAATATACGGGTGGGAAGACGTTTCCAGAGATTATTCCATCTCTTGGACAAAACGCAAGTTCGAACAACGCGTATGGTGTCTAAAAGTGAAAGTGACAATATGTGAAGGAGAACACAGTCAGGTAAGCCACTAAGCCTATCTTCCTTCTCATGAGCTATGTTAGACATTATTTGGATAAGCACCTAAGAAACAAGGCAAGAAAAGGAAAACAAAAAGGAATTATTTTCCTTATACAGCAGCTTTCATTTGCATTTTAAACGAAAATTATACTGAGAATAAAAGTATTTCTGCAAATAAAATTAAATCAGAAAATAAAACAAAAACCAAACGTATATTTGTTGCAAAAATTATCGTCCTTGTCAATCTTTTTTTGGTGAGCACAAAGCCAAAAAAGAGAAAAAACGAAACAAAGAACTAAGGAGCATCTAACAACAACAAGTCTTCCAACTCACTCGGGTTCAGACCAGTTGGTTGCCCGAGCTTGGCCATAAAATCAGCAAGATAGTTTCCTTCTCTCATCACATGGCGGATATCAAAAGAATCCATCAAATCAGTGATACGCAACAGAAGGGACACGTATGAACTGAAATAGTGCTAGTCACGACAGTTGAGTAACTTCTTCACAATCCATCTCACAAATCACATTGGCGATATTGTTATCAGCTTTTTAAATTTAAAAACTCTAACAGATGTTAGGAAAATTTAGCTTTTTAAATGCGTAATGTTTTTGCAATTAGCCTTCTTACCTTTAATACTAAGGCCACATATATAAGATCTCTCATATGGCCAAGAAAATGAAAGTAAACATGCCTCCAAGTTCTGTTGAAGAAAATAACACTACAATTACAGACGCCCCAAAATCCTGCTGCAAATCCAACTTCCATTCAAATATACAAATCTGATGTTTCAATGAAATTTTCATCATCACCAGCAATCTCCAACACTAACAGTTGTTCCCATTTATGATGCTAGATAAATCTCCATTTATCATATTGTTAGACAGATCAAGAAATTCAACTTGCAAAGTCCAATTCCAAAACCAACTTAATGTGCTGCAGATTTGAGAGACTTCCCAGTTGATGAGGGATTAGTCCAATGAACCCACTTAAGCTAAGGTCCAATTATCTTAGACTCTCCATGGATCCAAGGAAGCTTGGTATTTGAGTATTGACAAAATAATTTGAACTCAAGTCTAAACTAATCAGAGATTTTAATTCCAACAAGAGCTAATCTCACCACCTAACTTCATGTAAGGAGAGTCTAGAGGTGTGCAAAAATTGAGTTCCGTGACTCGATTCGTTATGTTTTTGCAGGGAACTCCAGATCATCTACAACAATTCTCTTGATCAGACCATGATGATAACCTGTTTGAAGGGTCTGCTAGTCCATGCTTGAAGCCGAGGAGCACATTCATTTCTTTCTCATTCATTGCAGATAATGAATATTGGAATGGGATTGCCATAAAGAAGCAGTTAAGATCAGAGATAAAAGGTTCAATTCACAGTTGGTATAGTACTTGCCTAAAGATTAAGGAATCAAGAATTGAAAGTTTTTGTAAAAAAGTGTATATTCATGCTGTGATTTTGCATAAAGATGTTCAATTTTTTTATTCCGTTACTATTGTGTCTAAGGTGGCTGTTAAATAAGACTTAGATAAACTTCAACCTACATTTTGATGAGTAGCATGGAAGAACCATGTAGACAAATGGGGTGCAAGCACCACTTTCTCCATTATTAACAAGTTGTGAGAGGAACTATGCATATAATATATAAATAAAAGAGCACAAGGACTGCGTTGCCATGATAATGTTTTTTCTAACTCATGCTCACATTTTCATTAGACTTGAGTTGTCTTTAGGGAATGATATTGACCAAATTTGAGAGGGTCAATGATGATTTTAGAAATTGGAAAAATTGGTGAACAAAAATCGTGGAAACACAGTGGGAGGACTAAAATCATGAGTGAGTGATAATATGAAGACGAAAAGCGTAATTAAGTCTAAATTCAAATAAGAAACAGACATTTCACATTTCTCATAGAACACTAAAGCTTACAAAGTTATATTAACTACTATGATTCTTTATATAAATACACATTATTAATATTGTACTATGATCTTTAATCTCTGATCCTATCTCCACTCATTCATTCATTCATTCATTCATATCCATCATTGAAAATGGCTTCCTTGGCCAGTCTACCACACATGCTAATGTTAGCATTATCATTAATATTGATCATGAGCCATGCAATGGGGGAATCAGCTGCACTAGTGAGATGCACACAAGGATATTGATCATTCATAAAAATAATTTGTCCTTATGAGCACATTATAACTATTCGATGTGAAATTTAGCACGTAATCCGTTGGCATGAGTTGCTTTATGAAAAAAAAGCAATGAAGCAGTAGAAATTTGATGGATAAACCTAGGTATTTCAATTACAAAAAGATCATAAGTTATGGCCCATTTACCTCATTACCAACAACTCAATAACCACATGCATGCAACGTGATACTTGCACACAAATTCTCCTGCTTCTGATATTTCCAAAAAAAATTATTGACTACTCTGTGTTTGATCGAGCAATTATTAACATCAAAAAAATAAAGCGTTTTCCAAATAGACTCTAAGCAGTAGGCATACTTCAAAAGTATACCACCCAACTATCTAGTGCCAAAATTATGAAAAGTCTGTATCCAAAAAAATAATAATAATTATGGAAAGCCTATAAAACTTTGGCTTCTTTTCAGGTTTCAAGTTTCCTCTGCTGCCTATTTTTAATCGAAATGAGTCAGAAATCAACAATCGCAAATCACAAGCTCAACTCTTAAGTATAATATATGTTAGTTTGGATAAACGTTTGATCCACCTACCTGAATAAGATACGTTAACTCCTCCAATAATCATCGATGTCAATATTTGCCTCTGGTGAGTTTTGGAGCAGGAAGTCTACTGTTCCATTTCCGTATGCTTTAAGTGCTTTTCTAATCTTGGCAGCTCCTTTTCCTGTTTTATTCATTAACTTGGCAGCTCTAAATATCTGAGATGTTTCAAATGAGAGTGGATCCAGCTTTACTTTCAGTGACTTCAAGTTACACAAGGAAGAGACCTTAACCTTCAGTAAACCGGGAACTAAGGAGAGAACCTAAGAAACAAGGAATGAGGGTGAATTAGAATAAGTTTAATGCAAACCAGTTGATTTTTGACAAAATCTAGAAATTGAAAAGAAAACTAAAGCCTCTTTAGAAGAAAGTAATAATAAAGCCTCAAAACATGCAAAGTGGAGGTACCTCAAGCGCACTTTCAGTGATCGTCAATGACTTTATATTAGGAAAATCTAGCAACCAGCTGAATAGAATCAAAGGAGGGTCCCCAAAAGGTGAATTCGTGTATGCATAAATACCTAGTTGTTTAACCGAAGAAAGAGTGCTCCCGCATACTCTCTGATATGGAATACCAGTAAATGTAAAGGTAGAAAGACTTGGAGCAGATAGCTCGATTTTGGTAAAATGACTTGGAATAGAAGATATATTTTTCACAGTTAAATTGACAAGGGTTGAACTTGATATCCTCAGGATTTGTGCATCATTTACTGTACAACAACAAATGATTAAACTATTCAAGCTGTTAAAGGCCGAAAAGGGATCAGCGCAAGCAACATTGTCACTAGCGCAAAAGGCAAAGTTTGTTAGATCCAAGGTTGTCAAAGCTGGCAAATTCAAAGATTTCGGAAATAATGTTTTCTCATTAGTATAATGAGAACCTTTAGGGGAAATTTCAAGCTTAAGAGATGTGAGAGCCCGACATGAAGAAATGCAAGGTAGAATGAGAGAACTATCACCATTGACAGATAATCGTAATCGTTGGAGTTGAGAACTGTGGAAATAAACATAGTTTGCAATCCTTTTGAGTAAGCAAGGATCAGTACTACCATGCCGAGCAAAATCTAGAGCTTGTAGTGCAACCGAGGCATCACGACAAGTCAAAATCCGAGACACAAATTTGTCAAAAATCTTTAAATGGCGAAAGCCTTTGTAATGCAGTGTAAGGGAAGGAACATATTTCCATAGATGCTTCCATCTTGTGGACAAAATGCAAGTTCGAACTGCGTTTTTGGCATTCAAAAATGACAAAACGTGAAGTATAACACAATCGGGTAAGTCGCTCAGCCTGTCTTCATTCTCTTCATTTTCTTGTCTTCCTCTCTTCGTCTTGGGTTCAATTGCTATCTCATATGCTAAACTAGACATTTTTAAGATAAGTACCTAAGCAAACATAAAAAGAAAAGCAAAGCGGAATTACTTTATGCAATGTAGCGGAAAAATAAGCAATTTGAGAGAGAAATAGAAGCAAACCAACGAGGGGTGTTCAGTTCAATACTCGTAAAATTCGTGCTCGATTGTCATCAAGAAAATCGGCCTGTCTAGTGCATTTTCTTGCGTAAATATCCAAAGTATATAGCAACTGCGAATAACAGAACAACCACAAATTCCAACAGCTAGCTATTCAGCAATAGCCTCACCACCAACAAGACCAGTTGAAATAGGAGCAAAATATGAGCTCAAAGTAGTATTTTCTTCCTTTCTTCTACTTTTAGTAAATGCTGACCGTGTATTCAATACATACAAAGTGGCTTAACAAAATCCTGAACCCAAAATCACATAGTTACCAATCTGATCTGCAAAAGAAAAAAAAAATGAAAGAAATACATGAGACAAACACACGGAACTTTGCAGTATTTAAAATAATAATAATAAAAAAGCTTAAAAGACACAATGTTTGTTACTAGCATTAGCAATCCACATGTTTGATTGAAATTGAGTTACTATTTCAGTAGCTGATGTTTCATTCATTTCAAGTTACAAACCTTTAGCGGAGATAAGAACAAGGCCACACTCCCTTAGTTTTTTTTGATAATTACCACACTCCCTTAGTTGAAATTGACATTGTGTTTGTGATTGTATCTCTGCCGCAAGTTTGGAAAATTTCAAAAGAAAACGCAGTCAGGTATGGAGAGGAACGCTGGAGTAACTGGCAAGGACCAAGAGTGGATCTCAACAGTTTATTATGGGGCTCATAGTTCGTACTTTCAATTTTACGTGGTAGGAAAAGCTTTCGGTCAAAGGAAAATAAGTGATTACGAACGAATAAGCAGATTTTTCCATATAAGTAGTTTTTTCTTTGACCAAGCGGTTACGAACGAATAAACAGATTTTTCTTTGACCAAGTGATTACGAACGAGTACTTTTCTAAAAAAAGAGATTATTCTTCTAAGTAAGCGTTAACAAACAGGCTCGTCCCTTGCCCAGTGGCGGATCAAGAAGTTTTTACGGGACAAAAAATAATGTGATATCTATTTAGAAGAAAAGTATTATAAACATGTTAAAAATACATAGTCTCACAATAAAAAAAGAGTAGATATCTAAACTGATACAAAAAATTGATACTTATTTAGTCTGTAAGAAATAAAAAATATCAATTTAGTCCTCAAGTATCAGTCAAATTAGTGAAGTTAAAATAATTTTATGGATATTTTAGTCCTCATTAGAGACTATTTTGACTAATATTTAATTTATTAGTGATTAAATTACTTTTCATTTCTTAGGGAGCAATAAAATTAGTAGCAATTATTCTCACTTATATGTCTTAGAAATTTGTACAAACATTTAAAAAACAGGTAGCTTGTGAGGCAATCCCTATTTTTTATAGGGCAAAAGATATTTTTCTTAAGCATCACTAAGTAAAAAATTTGAATGTGTGGAGCCAATTTTCCTCACAAGTGTATTGGTGCATTTGTCATTACCCTCACGAGTGAACCACTAATTTTTTTTTTGACACAAGTGAACTACTAAATTTGATCGCAAGATATTGTATAAAATTCTATAAGTGGTTAAAATTGAATCAACAAATATTAAATCTTAACCACAGCCACAATCAGTAACAATTCATAGAGTGGTTGACATATAAGGTGATTACTAATTGACTAACTTCTTTTTAATGACATCGATTTATAATGTGTAGATAGTGTAAAACATTTATACACCTGGTGTATATAAATTAGACCCATAAAATATATAATGAAAATAAACGGGATCTTCCGCAAATGTTACAAAAATAAGAAAATTGAAAAATAACAACCAAAAAGTTGTAACAATTGAATAATAACATAATCTTCTAGGAACTTTGAGAAAAACGGCATCCAAGAAGAGCTCCCCTAGGCAATGGCAGATCATTGAAGAGCTCCCTCAATTCAATTTTTATTTCTTCTTGAATAGAATTTGGCTTTTTAATAATAGCTTAGGGAGTGAGATGTATCTGTGTTTGAAAATATTTTAATATTCTTTTTCCTCTTTTCGTATTCTGATTTATTTGGTGATGATATTGGAATATCACTTATATCGGACAAGAAAGAGTTTTAGCCCCATTTCAATCGTAAATAAGCTCATAGCTTGTTTAGTAGAATCACGTTCAATAGTCAATAAGGGCTCTAATAGAACTTGTAACAAAAGTAAACCCACAGTCCTATAAAGAACACCAGCATCAACTATAAAGAACCAGCAAAAACTAAACGAGCTGTCAAAATCCTAACAGCTACCAAACCATGACAAAAGGAAGTGAATGACAAATAACCAAGATCGCCAATTCAGTCATGTACATCTTTATATGTTACTGTTTCATAGATAAAAGGAGGCACAAGTTAGCATCATGAGATGCACACAAGGAATCCCATTGAAAGTAAATGAGACACGACATCGTGCAGAAAGCCAGAAACTATTAATCAACAATATTACAATAACTCAGTTATAATTATCCCACATCAATACAGACATAACTGCCTCAGGGACTGATCACTAGCTCTTACAGAATTTGTAACAAAACCCCAGCATTCAGAAATAATAACACTCTCAGCTACCCTGCTGCTATTCAGTGATGAATCCAGACATGAGAAACACACAATGCTGCATTCTTTCCAGTATTAATTGCCTTTTCTTCTGAATTACCATGTTTGAGATTGTCAAAATTGCAGCAAAAACCAAAGAAGTCATTGATAAACATGTTTAGTAGCAACCAAATGATTCATGAAGGATTTCAAAAACAAAAGACACGTTTTCATACAGAGACAAGCACAAATATAACTTGAAGAGTACATGACTTCTACATTAGGATTTAGTATACAAGAAATATTCCAGTAGGATGGTCAATCTGAATATTAGAATTTAGCTTTAAAATTGGAGACTATCAACAAGATTATTCTCCTGCATCTAAAATGAAGAGGTCATGTGATTGCCCAGATGCCTGTCAAATCATACGGAACGCTTCAGTATAGTGAGCAAAACTGATATTTTCCAGGTCACTTATCTTATGTCTAATATTTAATACTCTGGGCCATAATAGGTCCAAGAATCCACAATTAAGGTTGTCGAAGAAGGCATTGAAACTAGTAAGGCAATACCGTCGACGAGCACTTCCTCACGCCCCATTATCTAGAGGCGGGGAGCAGGTGTTGGATTGACTCTTCTCCCCCATATCTTCACTTGTTGATGTATCCTTCTAAAACCCAAAAGGTAACAAATTAACAATATCAATTGTCATAGCGAAATCAATCAATGCAAAAAGAACTATCAAAATTAAAACAAAGAAAACAATTATTGAACCTCAAAGATTCAGAAAATAAGAGTAATATTTAATAATCAAGCACTTTTCGATAAAAATAACTTGTTCTCATAAGCACATTATGACCATTTGATGTAAAATTTAGCACATAAATTCTTTGGAATGAGTTGCTTTATGAAAAAAGCAATGAAGCAGTAAGAAATTTGATAGGAAAAACACCGATATTTCCAGTGCCAAAGATCATAAGTTATACCTTATCACCAACAACCCAATAGCCATATGAATGCAATTCAATATTTGCACACAAACTAACGTGCCTCTGATATTTCCAAAAAAAAAAATATCAACAACTCTATCTGTTTGGCTGAGCAATTATAAACATCAATCTATTAAAATGTTTTCCAAGTAGACTCTAGGTAGCAGGCATATTTCAAAAGACCCCCAGCTAAATAGTGCCAAAATTATGAAGAGCTTATAAAACTTTGGCTTCTTTTCAGGTTTGAAGTTTTCTTTGCATCCAATTTCTACTCGACAGTCCTTCTATTCAAGGACGAATGACTGAGTAAGCGAATCACAAATTAACTTTAGCAAATAACATGCTCAACTATTTAAGTATAACATGTTAGTTCGCATAAACTTTTAAGTTACCTACCTGAATAACTTTACGTGACCTACTGCAGCAATAATCCATAATGTCAACATTTGCCTCTGGAGAGTTTTGGAGCAAGAAGTCTACTATTCCATCAGGTATGGTTTCAGATGGTTCAAATCCGGCTTTAAGTGCTTTTCTAATCTCGGCAGCTTCTTTCCTTGTTTTATTCATTAACTTGGCAGCTCTAAATATATGAGATGCTCCAAATGAGAGTGGTTTTAGCTTTACTTTTAGTGACTTCAAGTTACACAAGGAAGGGAACTTAAGCTTCAACAAATCAGGAACTAAGGAGAGAACCTACGCAACAAAGGATGAGGGTAAATTAGGGTCAGTTACATGCAAGCCAATCGATTACTAACAAAATATAGAAATTGAATAGAAAAATAAAGCATCTTAAGAAGAAAGCAATAATAAAGCTTCAAAACATGCAAAGTTAAGGTACCTGAAGAGCACTCACAGTGACTGTCAATGACTTTATATTAGGAAGGTCTAGCAACCAACTGAACAGAATTAAAGGCAAAATTTTTTAGATCTAAGATTGTCAATACCGGCAAATTTAGAGATTTTGGAAATAGTGTTCTCCCACTAGCATTAGGACCTTTAGGGTGAATACTAAGCTTAAGAGATGTGAGAGCCCGACATGAAGAAATGCAAGGTAGAATGAGAGAATTATCACCATTGACAGATATTCCTAATCGTTGGAGCTGGGCACAATGAGAAAAAACATAATTTGCAATCCTTTTGAGGAAGTGGGGCTCAGTACTACCATATCGATTAAAATCTAGAGCTTTTAGTGCAACTGAGCCATCGCGAAGAATCAAAATCCTAGACACGAATTTATCAAAACTCTTTAAAGTGTGAAAACCTGTGTATTTGCCTGAGGATGAGTATGTGCCAATGTTATTAAAACCGACCCGGTGCTCGACCCGGTCAAGTCACTGGGTCATTGGGTCAATGGTCGGACCGAAGGGTCACTAGTTGGCCCGCATGACCCGTGACGCTACTAAAAATTGATAAAAATAAACATACTATGTATAAATTCACTCATCACATATGCAAAAAAAAAAATCTTTAATTTTATTTTTGATTTCATAGTCTAAGATACACATTTAGACATGAGTTTTAAAATATATTTTAATATAACATATTAGGAATTACAAATATATTTTTTAATAAACCATTTAAGTATTTATAGGTTTATATAGTATATTAGTATATTAGTATATTAGTATATATTTCAGATTTGTAAACTTCATATTAATAAGGGAGTGTTAAAAAAATCTGTTTTGCAAATAAAGAATTGTAAGACATTAATTCAAATTTGCAAGTAAAGAATAATATATAAATCAGTTTTGGAAGCTATTACTTCAAAATCACAAGTGGTGTAGTGGTAAAGCACCCAAGATTTCAACTAGTGGTCATGGGTTTGATTCCCATGATTCCCATTTTTGGCTTTTCAAAAAAATCACATGGACTGTCTTTGACCCGCGGGGTGTACATGGGTTCGGGTCACCGGGCCAACCACCAACCCGATCGGGTCACACCGGGTCATACCGAGCCAACTACATGTGCGATCCAATTGCTGGCTCGAACCGGGTGGGGTACCGGGTCACTGTCCGACCGGGTCGGTCCGGGTTGAACAACACTGGTATGTGCCCAAGGTATGCAGTGTAAGGACGGGAATATGTTTCCATCTTGTGGACACAATGCAAGTTTGAACAGCGTTTTTGGCGTTCAAAAATGACAATACATGAAGGATAACACAATCGGGTAAGTCACTAAGCCTCTCTTCATTTTCCTGTTTTCCTCTCTTGGTGTTCAATCACTATCTCATCCGCTACACTAGACATTTTTAAGATTTGTACCTAAGCAAGTATAAAAATGAAAAGCAAAACAGAATTATTTTTTGAAATCAGCAAACTCGTGCAAACTCGTGCTCCTTTGAAATCAGGAAAACAAAGAAATGCGAAAATACCTCGCGATTGACGATTTAAACATTGAACAGAAAACTCCGATCTGTGTTGCTGGAGATGGAAAGGAACACTGGAGTAACTAGGAAGGACCAAGAGTGGAGGATATCGACAGTTTCTAGGGTTCATAGTTCATACTTTCAATTTTGCGCGGTTGGGTTTTTCGTCAAAGAAGAATGCCGCGTTCTTCCACCCAAAAAAGGCAAGATGAATACGACTATACGAGTGCAACATAGATAAAGTAATATATGAAATTTTTTAGTATTAATTTTTTTGGTTTAATATCTCATTATGTTCTGGTGAATTTTTAAATATTTCTTTAAACTAAAAAAAGTTGTAATCAATGACTATAGTTTTTCAATAAAAAAAAACTAATATCGTCTTTTGTTTTTTTTTCCAATTAGGTACATCTTGTTTGGTGTCTTTTTCAGCTTAATTAAAGTTTTGGGTTCGAATCAGTAGCAATGTTAGTCTATGCAGTTGCGTGCACAGGATATTCGGTTTATATCAAAAAAATTAGATACATCTCTTACATTGTAGTTAGTCAATGTTAACGTGATTTTGATAATTTGTAAATAGGTTCCAAACAAATTAAAAATTTATAAACAATTCTAAAAAAATTTAAACATTTGATAATTGGGCCTTAATAAAATAAAATAAAATAAAATAATTCGATACACCAAAATCATAAAATTATAAATAATGGTTATTCCCTACAAAAAATATGCAAAAATATTGTAAAGTACTTAAGTAAGAATTAAATTTATACTTTTATTTATACATGTTTTTTGGATGCTATTTTTAAATTCTATTTTTTTTACATAATTAAGGTATATAAGATATGTGTTGAGCACATTTAACATCAATTTTTTTTGAAGGCGTATCCTCTTATAAAATAGAAGTATTGTTTTTTAACTAATCAAATGAAAAAAAATATTAAATATCATAAAAACCTTTAGGTTATTACCTTTATTTATTTTTTATGGTATAATTTAAATTGTGCTATCTAAATAATTAGGAAGAATAAAAATGACTTAATTACATTTGAATAACACTTGTTTATTACTTTTATTTAAGAAATATCACTTTGTTTTGAATGTATATTTGTTTTAAGACTTTCGAGAAAAAAAATATTTTTTATTATTTTTAATATCTTCATAACAAAATAATATATTAAATTGTTGACAATTATATTTTATCTTAGTTGTAGCTTGAATATATTGCTTTAAGGACTAATTTTTATATGTTTAAATTAATTTAGGAATCCGATTTACAAATTGATAATTAGTTTACGATTCGTTTACAAATTATGAATGTCAAGCCAATAATGACTAACTGCTGACTAACTAAAATGTAAAAGAATAACCTAATTAAAAATATTATACTAGTTCAGGAGTCTACTTATAATTTTTTTAGTTTAAGGATCTATTTAAAAAAATTCATATAGTTTTAAGGTGCTACAAGTAAATCAGCTTTTTCTTTTTTAGTTTTTTTATTTTGTTTCATAGTTTTTTCCATTTACTATATAGTGAAAATTTCACGTTTAGTATGAGCTTTTTACTTATAGTACTGCACCTAAGTATTGCTCTTGTTTTAATTGTGCAGTGCACTTAAAAATTATTCAACTCAATTTTTATTTATTCTCCAATGGAATTTGGCTATTAATATTAGTTTCAAGAGAGAGATGTATTTGTGCTTGAAAATATTTTAATGTTTTATTTTTTTCTTTCCGTATTCTGATTTATTTGGTGCTGGTATTGGAACATCACTTATATCGGAAAGACTATATCATGGAATTCCTATGGTAGAAAGTGTTAGCCTCGTTTTATTCATAAACTTGGCAGCTCTAAATATATGACATGCTCCAAATAAGAGTGGTTTCAGCTTTAATCTTAGTGACTTCAAGTTACAAAAGGAAGGGAACTCGAGCTTCAACAAATTAGGAACGTAATAAGAGTGGTTTCAGCTTTAATCTTAACTAAGGAGAGAACTTAAGCAATGAGGGATGAAGGTAAATTAGGACCAGTTTGATATGCAAGCCAATTAATTTTTGACAAAATTTTAAAATTGAAAATAGAGCATCTTAAAAAGAAAGTAATAATAAAGCCCCAATGCATGCAAAATTAAGGTACCTGAAGAGCACTTGCAGTGATTGTCAATGACTTAATATCATGAAGATCTAGCAACCAGTTGAATAGAATCAAAGGAGGGTCCCTAGAAGATCTTGGGTTTGCATCAGCATCAATATCCAGTTGTTTAACAGAAGAAAGAGTCTTCCCACATATTTGTTGATATGGAGTACCGGTAAGCGTAAGGGCAGAAAGATTTGGAGTAGATAACTCGATTTTGGTAACATTATAAGAAATATTTTCCATACCTAAATTGACAAGAGTCAAACTTGATATCCTGAGAATTTGTGTATCACTTACATTACAGTAACGAATGATCAAACTATTCAAGCTGTTAAAGGCTGAAAAGGGCTCGACGTAGCCATCATTCTCACTAGCGCAAAAGGAAAAATTTGTTAGATTTAAGGTGGTCAATGTTGGCAAATTTACAGATTTTGGAAATATTGTGTCCCCATAGACATAGCTATAACGACCTTTAGGGTAAATTGCAAGTTTAAGAGATGTGAGAGCCTGACATGAAGAAATGCAAGGCAGAATGAGAGAACTATCGACACACAATCCTAATTGCTGGAGCTGAGAACTATGGAAATAAACATAGTTTGCAATCCTTTTGAGCAAGCGGAGATGAGTACTACCATCTCGAGCAAAATCTAGAGCTTGTAGTGCGATTGAGGCATCACGACGAGTCAAAACTCGAGACACGAATTTGTCAAAACTCTTTAGAGGATAAAATCCTTTGTATGCGACTGCGGTTGAGTATGTGCCCGAGGAATGCAGTGTAAGGGTAGGAACATATTTCCATAGATGTTTCCATCTTGTGGACAAAATGCAAGTTTGAACTGCGTTTGCGGCGTTCAAAAATGACAAAATGTGAAGGATAACACAATCGGGTAAGTTGCTCAGCCTGTCTTCATTCTCTTCATTTTCTTGTCTTCCTCTCTTCGTCTTGGGTTCAATCACTATCTCATCTGCTAAACTAGACATTTTTAAGGTAAGTACCTAAGAAAGCATAAAAAGGAAAGCAAATCGAAATTCCTTTCTGCAGTGTAACAGAAAAACAAGCAATGTGAGAGACAATCATCAGAACCAATTTTCTAGGAAGGAGAAAAGTCAAATCTCCTGATCTGCAAATAAAGACCCAACAATCACCTTGTTAGAGAATAGAGAGTAATTAGTAGCACAAACCATTTGAGCAGATTGCATACAAAATGGTGTAACAATATTTACCCTGAACCCAAAATCACATAGTTACCACCCTGACCTGCAAAAGCAAAAAAAAAAAAGGAAAACATGAGACAATTACACGGAACTTTGCAACAACAAAAAAGCTTAAAAGACACAATGTTTTTTTAGCAATCCACATGTTTGATTGCTGGGGATGGAAAGGAACACTGAGTAACTGGCAAGGACCAAAAGTGGATCTCAACAGTTTCTGGGGCTCATACTTCGTACTTTCAATTTTACTCGGTAGGAAAAGGTTTTGGTCAAAGGAAAATATCGCATTCTTTTCATGCAAAAAATGAACATCGATACGAATTGCATGGCATGCCGAAAAAGCACTACATAAAAGTTGCGCTTTAAGACTTGTCCGTATGTTTCGTATGAATAAGTAGTTTTTCCTTTATTCGTACGGGACACATGCATTCGTGGGTTGATTCTTCGATATTTCTCACTATAACCATTATTGCCCTTTATTTATTATTTATTTATTCCCAAAAAAGAGTAGCTTCTATAGTGAGGGATCAATTAAGTCACACACAACAATGAACCACTAAAATTGATTGTTATATTGTGTAAAATCAATGAAGTGTTGTTATAAAAAGAAAGAGACAGAGAGAGAAAGTGATCACACATTTTAAAAAATTATATATGCCAAGGAAAATAAATAATAAAAAACATTCAATATTATTTAAATGTGCCCAAAAAATGATGACACATTTGAAGATTATTATTTTTATATAATATATAAATAACGGAAGCACATCTGATCAATATTGTTAAAACTTACCAAGAACAATGATAAATTCTTTTATTTTGGTGCATGACAATATGAAATTATCATATGCGACGATACTTGGTAAAATAAATATTATCACAACAATTCTTTTAACTCTTTTGATGGATGCTTGTTATTAATAAGGACTTTGTCCAATATAATTGCCAGGAGGATCATAGTTGCAAGTGATAAACCACCATCCATTAGTACATTGTACCCTAGCACACCCTAAACGAACAGAGTTACGCCAAACCACCTGAGTATAGTGCAAGCACTGTCCTCCACCAACACATGAGTTTGAGTCATAATCATAGTATTGCTTTTCATTCACCCACAAATTTACAGCACTAACTCCAGTAAATGAACCACTTCCCTTTGCAAGATTCTCACCATAGGGTCCATTTGAGTGCACCAAATTGCAATCACTTTTACGTGAATTAGCGTAGTTCAATGCATAGGTAGCCACTGTGTTGTCCCATGTAATGTTTGCAACACCAACTTGTGCACGAGCTGTGTTGTGAACATTGAGAAAGTCTTGAGGAGTGTTTTGGGCTTGGGAGAATGGGAGCCATAGTGATAAACTAAAGAGGCAAAAAAGAGAAAATGAAGCGTAGAAACTCATGGTATATTGTCTATTAATTGGATGAGAATTTGGTTTTGTTTGGAATGATGGTTCTTGTAATGCAATATGGGATTATTTATAGGGGTGTGACAAGTTGTTTAATGAAAATAAGTTTATAAATGATTTGGGTGTTGCTGTTTTTGGTAAAAGAAAGGGTACTTTGTTGCCTCTTAAAGCAAAAAACGGTACTTCCCCCTTGGCAACATTACTACTTGAGTTGTGGTTATAATCATTAGTTTAACTTACAAGTGATAGTAAAGTACAAGAGGGTGGTTTACTAATTGTAATTTTGTAATCATTGTGACAATACCCTCATCTTTTCACAGACAAAAGCAACGCAAAACTGATATTGGGAGAGCATATTCCGGGATTTTTGGGTTTACATTTGTAACTTGCAATAAAAATTCAACAAGTTGCCTAAATTGATTAAGCCAAATAGTCAATACGCTTGCTCGGGGATTAGGCTACATGCCTAGATTTGGCATGTTGTGAATTTGACATTGGATGTGTAGCTTCCTATCTAAATTCATAACAAACAATATTTTTAATTGAGTATATTTTTTTTCCAAAAACTACAAGCTAAAATACTAGTTTTTCAATATTGATGACATGAAAATATGCAAAATTTTGTTACTCATACTGATCAATCGAAGGTTAACAACATATAGTAATCTATATATATGCATCGATCTCTTTCATAATTTTAATTTGCTTTTTGCATTTCATGTATATTTTTCTTTACAATTTTTTTTAAAGGATACGTTGCAACACAAAAATAACTTTCACCCACTACAATTTTTCCAGTATGTTGACATTTTGCATTAGACATTTTTTACTTTAAAAAGAATTTAAAACAAGAAAGTTAACACTGTTGCAAAAAATGTCTAATGCAAAATGTCAACATATAAATTACTGGAAAAATTGTAGTGGGTGAAAGTTTTAAATGTTCTTGTTTAACACTGTTTTAAATGTCAACATATAAGCTGTAGAATTAGGGTTAAGCTTTTAAATGTCTAATGCAAAATGTCTAATTCAAAAATGTCTCAAGAACTGGCAAAAAATGTCTAATGCAAAAAAGAATTTAACGACTGGCAAAAAATGTCTAATGCAAAAAAGAATTTAACACTGTTGCATGCTCATGTTGGATTCAAACTCAGAACCTTGGCTAAGCTGTAACAGACCCCTTTCAAGCCTAAGGTATTGGTAATTCTGTGTACATTATGGCGCCTTCTCATTCTCTTAAGTAAAAATATTATTAAATCAAGGAGTATAGGGAACTCCAACCTTGTGAAACTTTGTATTTTTATTTTTTTTTGGTTCAGACCATCGTTGGCTACCTACGGAGTGTCCCAACGCTTTCAACGACAGACTAGTCTCCACTCGTGCTTAGGATTAAATTTCGCACTGGCCAACGCCGAGTTTGTCCATGCGGGAATCGAACCCGGGAGCACCGAGTCGACACCCCGTGTCCTAGGATAGATTAAGCCACTAGGCCAGCGGTGTTGCTTACTTGTATTTTTATTAGAAATAATGTTATATAATATTTTTTATTTTAAATTAGAAAAAATTCAGCCTTCTTCGTCTCTTTCGTCTTGTACTCTTTATCGTTGCTCATAATAATCAATACAGACCAATGGACTCATAAAAAAGAATAAATTGTTCTACCAAAATATATATGTTTGACCGGTTAGTTAAACAATTTGATATTTGTGTGTTTGACCAAGGAGCATAAGGTCGTGAGATTTCCAACCAGGATAAAGACTTTGTTTTACCTCCTTTAACAACTGACATAACTTATCTGGATTATCACCTTCATTAGATTGTTGCACATTGTGGCCAAGATTAGCGCTAAGATCCCCATCCTCCAAACTTACAATTTGTATCATCACTATCATGAGTAGCATGCATTGCAAATGCATCATGAATCATTGAATTCATGTTATGATCACATTCCCTTTCTACATGAGACATACGCCAAAAAGAGGGTATAATAACACTTCTTTAACAACACTTATCATGAGAGAGTGATGTTAAAGACTACACGGAAGTGTTTTAGAGCGCTTATTGAAAAAAGTGCTGTTATAGGGCATGTCTGTCACAGCGCTTCACTATAAGGGTAGGGGGTAAAAAAAAAATATTTGCTGAAATGACTTTGTATGGCTTAATCTCTTGGGTCCAAAACCATTTGACGGGCGATATATATGGGGGGACTGTAGCATTATGGTTATTGTCATGCGAGATGGTGTGCGTCAGAAGCTCCATATATAGGCAATTGGGGAATGGAGAGTAGGGGTGTTCAAAACCGAACCAAACCAATAGAAAACCGCAAACCGAATCAAATCAAACCGAAAACCGCAAAAAACCGTTTCTTATTGGTGTGGTTCGGTTTCTTTTTTCATTACATCACGCGGTTTGGTTTGGTTCGCGGTTTTGATTACAGAAACCGAACCAAACCAAACCAAACCGCAAGTAATACTAAGGCTAATTGACTTCTAACCTTTCTTAATAACTTACTAGACCAAATACAACTAAAACCCAACTCTCACTTACTTACTAGCCTAAATTCAACTAATTATTTGACTCGCTTAGAAACAATTCATAATGTTATGCTATATTTAAAAATTACAGTAAAGTATTTAATTCAAATTCTTTTAAACATTGTCTTAGCTATCTTAAAAGAATTAAAATAGAGTAATTTATATACTACATATATTTGAGTAGATTTTTTCTTAATGATTTATGTTAGTCATTTTTTATAGTAGTTAATTTTAACTTCGTTTTAAATTATGTTTTGTCTTGGAAAAAACCGAACCAACCGAACCAATCCAAACCGCATTGATTTGGTTTGGTTCGGTTTTATTTTAGGAAGCCAACCGAACCAAACCAAACCGCGTGTAGTTTTATCTTGCGGTTCGGTTCACTTTTTGTCACAAAATCGAACCAAACCACACCGCGAACACTCCTAATGGAGAGTAGTGCATGAGAAGCAGTTACAAAATGTATATTAGTAATTGTTAAATTGCTCATGAATGACATTTGGCAAATAATTAAAGATGGGATCAAATCATCAAAATCTGTAGGAAATGAAACAGGAAATGACAAATAATTAAAGGAAGGGGTTAGCGACGTAAATATCTGTCGAAAATCCATTGAATTAACAACATATTTGGAGTAATCGGTAAATTTCGTAGGTAAACAATGAAATTCTAAGTTGGGCACAGGTCCGCACCCACCCCTAGTGTCTTAAAATTCTTTTATTGATGTGTGTAAACGACCAATGACTCACCGAGACTGGTCCAAAATTTATAACAATACCAAGTAACATTCTTAATACTAGGGGAAAGACGGGCCCTTCGGGCCCGTCTTTCATGTGTTGGTGGATTGATGGGTAGTTATAGAAGTAATAGATAAATAATAAATAATAATATAGTGAAATAGTGTTAGTGGGTAGTTATAAGGGTATTTTGGTCAGAAAAATCTGACACCAAAAAAATGAATTCCCTTTATATATAGGTATAGATGTGCATATAATAATGTACTCGACCGTGTAGTTAATGAAAAATCCAATTGTTATTTGTGTTTATCTAAAACTCATTTTTGGTACACCTTAATACAGAATTAAAACTTCTCTTACTTGTAGGCATTATTATTCTCCTCTTTTTTCTAACATTCAGAATTTAGTTACCAAATTTAAGTCTAATTAACTCGAGTTATAGATAGATTTAAGTTTAAAGTTGTGTTGAAGTTGGGGAAAATTCAAATTTAAATGTTTGAAGATTATAATTATTCATAACCAATATTTAAATATATATACATATATATATATATATATATATATATGAAAAATTTTGTTTCCTTCAACAACATAATTGTAAAAATAATACGACACCATTCTTTCTGAAACAACTTATTCCATTGTATAGAATGTATAGATAACAACGACTCACCCATACTAGTCCAAGATTTAAAACAACAATACACTTGATACTAAGAATGTTTCAAGTAACATTACTTATTCCCCACTAACAATGCTTTATGTACGTAAAAACGTGACCTATTTTTTCATAACTCTTCAATTTCATGCATACCAATAGCAAAAGCAATTTCGGATCCCTCGGGAGTGTGAGACTGAGAGTCACCACCACCACGAGAGCCATGTCTTCCCTTCCTTACATTGTTGATATTGTTGTAAACTTCAAACATTGTTGGTCTTTGGTCTGGTAAAAGTTGAACACACTCACAAGCAATCTTTAAGAGAGCACAAACTTCATTTTCAATTCCATCCCCAGTCAGAGATTTATCAATCACATTATAAAAATTTGAAGGGTTACCACACATATCAGTAGTGCTAGATGAACAAGACAGTTCATTATATGTTTTCCCAGTAATCAATTCAAAAAGTACACTTCCAAAGTCATAAACATCCTTCTTCCCATCACTTACTTCAAATAGCTTGCCTAGATCGCCCTCAATATTATTCAGATTCATAAATTTGGCCTCTCCAAAATTGGATATTTTGGGTTCAAAATTCTCATCTAGCAATATACATTGTGAACATATATTAAGATGCACTACACCCAAATCACAACTATGATGGAGCCATGACAATCCTCTTGCTATTCCTAATGCAATTTTTGCCCTCTCAGACCATCCCAATCTCATAACTTCACTTACTAAAGGATTCAACCATTTAGAAAGCCTTCCATTTGCCATATCTGCATATGCTAAAAGCCTTTCTTTTCCTTCAATGTAGAACCCAACCAAGGGGACAATATTTGTGTGTTTGTACTTACCTAGAATCATTGTCTCTAAAAGAAACTGCCTTTTAAACAGGTGAGAGTCAAACAGTCTTTTAACAGCTAGTAACTGACCATTAGGTAACCTTCCCTGGTACATCATTCCCATCTTTCCCACCCCAATTGCATTGTCCATAGCAAAACCTTCAGTTGCATCACTAAGTTCTTCAAACCATATTGTTGAACTCAGTCTTTCCAATAGGACAGAGATCTGTGCATGAATGCAACCCACAATTATATATTGTTATTTGTAGTCTATGAGCTAATAACCTACGAAGCACATACTCAAACACGAACACACGACACACAGCATAGACAGGACACTGAGACACTACTAATGTACAAAGATAATTAAATCAATAAACACAAACATATATATGATCAAAATGACAAAATTTAAGTTGAGGCTTAAGATAAAAAAGGTTTTATATTCTAAAAAAAATTCAATAATTCAAAAGTTTTGAATGTCGATATTTTTTCAAAAAAGAAAAATGACAAAAGTGTATGAGAGGTGTCTAAGTAACGTCTAGGAAGTGTGAAAGTTTAAAAAAATATATTTTTCAGAACGACACAATAAAGAGGTGTCTAACGCGTATTGCCTTAGTGTCTAATAAATATGTGTGTTTGGCATAGACACATACATGAACACATGACACAGCATTCAAAAGAAGTGTATGTGCTTCGTCGGTAAAATCACTAAAGATAATTCAATAGTGCGTTTGTTTAGAAACTAAGAGAGGAAGAGAATACCTCCATGCTCTCTTTCTCTAGCAGATGCGAGTTTAGCAATTCATGTAACTGGTAAACTGCCATTCGTGACCTCCTGCTAGTGATGGAGCAAATGTATTTGCATAGTTGTTTAACTCTGTTTTGGTGGTTGTTTTTCTTTTTCTTCTTCTTCTTATTCAAATGCAGGCAAGGTAGACATGAGTTGGAGTAGAGCATACAAGTCAAAATAACAGAACAAGTAAATGACAAAACATAACCAATAATAAGACCACCCTTGAATGATTGATGAAACTTGTCAGTGCCAGAACAGGGTTCCAAAGACCCTCCACAAATTCCATTATTATTATCGTAGTTAATATCTACTGATATGTGAAACACGGGCACTGGCCCTGACAAATGATTGTTAGCAATAGAAAACGTTTTAAGCCTGGATAACAACCCAAATTGTTGTGGAATTTGACCGCTTAACATGTTGTTGTCAAGCTTGAGAGTATTTAAGTAAGTGCAGTTTGCTAAAGCTGTAGGAATTTCACCAGTTAATTTGTTATTTGAGAGGTCAATGCTGGTAACATATTCGAGTATTTCTGATATATCCGATGGGATGGGTCCTGAAAGCTCGTTCCCGGAAAGGTCTAGCCCTGTAATCGATGAGCAATTCTGAAGGCCTCGTGGAAATTGTCCCTTCAGGCCCATGGCGGGTAGTTTGAGATTTACTACTCTATTCTCATCAGGATGCCAGCATTCAACACCATTAAATCTACATATGAAACCTTCAGTGTCGTTGTGGAAGTTCCAGCTTTGTAAGTAATTATTCGGATCTTCTAAAGAATTCTTAATGGATTTTAAGCACAAGATATCAGTGGCAGTACCCTGAATTAATCTCATTGAGATACTGAGGAAATAGCACAAGAAGGTTTGGAAGACAATATCCCTTTTTATTTGTAAAGCCATTACCGTGTAGATACAAAGTATATCTGAGTCTGCACGTGCATTAATTGCAATGGAGAAGAAACGTGAGTTAAAAATAGAAACTGAAAAAAAAACAAGAAGAATGATGTGAAAATTATGTAGAGAAGAAAATCAAACATCAAATCTTCAACCAGTCAGGTAATTAAAAGTTTTTGGAAACTAATTTGTAGCCAATAAATTCTTGATTCAAGTCATGAATGCGAAAGAAAAGAAGAGAACTTTGTCAAAAAAGCAAAGAGGCTCGGATTCCAACTCACCTAAACTTTTCAATCCAAAAAAAAGGATGAGAGAAGAAAATAAAAGTGAAATTATGAAATTGTAAGTAAGTATAGTAACTACCTAACTTTTATACTACCTAACTTTTATATTATTTTTTGGTTTGGACCATTATTGGTTAGACGTAGAGTGTTCAAAGAGTATTTGCACATTCAACCGATTGAAACCGCCGTGAGTAATATTAGATCCACCGCCGACCGTTTGAGCCATCGGATATGGCGGGTGGCGGGTTTTTCGGTTCGCGGGTTTTGCGGGTGGTTTGACTCGGTTGATTGTTTTCAAGAAGAAAGGGTGAAGAAGAAAGAAGATATTGTTCTGAGTTTTCATGGCTTAGTTTTCCTCTGCAGAAGTGGTTTGAGTTTTCAAGAAGAAGAAACGGGGAAGAAGAAAGAAAAAGAAAGAGTGAAGAAAATAATGATTATTTCAACTTTCTAGGTACAAAGACTATGAAAATATAGGAAATGATGACCCTTTTTAAGTGTAGGAGGCGTGCAGAGAGAAACTTTACATCAAGTTTCAACTTCCAAAGCTACTTTTATTACTTTTGTACAGGCTAGCCTCTAATATCTGTTGGTTTTTTCACTTGATTGTTATCTTTCGGTCGGTTTCGGTTTAATTTGGTTCTCTGAAGTAGATCCGCAGCCGACCAAGGGAACCCGTTTGTACCTGATTGATTAAACAGTGAACCCGCCAAACCGATCTTGTCCACCCGCGATGCATTTATTTTCTTCGGTTACGTCGGTTTGCGGACGGGTCGGATCATCTTGTCCACCCCTACTCCTTATGCTCAACTATATTACTATATATATGTGTGTGTTTGCCTTTTAGTAAAAAAATAGAATAGAAAGAACATACAATAAAAGAAGCTCACAACAGGGAAAAGAATACAACCCATAATGTGCTATTGATATGCAAGTCAACAGCGTAAGAAGATTCATATCTTAAATGAACAAATGCAGAGCCTTCTTCCCTAATTAATTAGCTCAACATGCATGAAATGAAAATTTGAGCTACTATAAAAGGCAAATAGTACATGGAATTTAAACTTTTTTTGTTGATATAATCATGGAATTTAAACTTACCTGGTCGTCGTCAGTGCTTATGATTCTCAGGGTCTCAGTGGCGATAAAAGCATGGATTATAAAATTGGGGTTTATTTTGCTTTTTGTCATCCCCCTGCCCCCACCACACTTTGGAAAAATTACACTTTCGTTTTCAGAAGTCTTTCTAATGTTGACTTCCAAAGTTGACCCCAAGGGCAAAGATATTATGTAATTTGCTTGTGGAACGGGTTAGAAAAACAAGATCATAATTTATGGCACTTTGAGGGGACTTAGATAAGTAGAGCCGTCAATTTTGACCCAATTCAACGGGTTGGCTCGATGACCCAGTCTTTTGAACTGGATTTATTAAATAGAGTGCCAGAAATGAACAAGACCATTTTGGCCCAACCAAATTGGCCCATTGGTCAAGCTGGGCCTACTTTTTTTTTATGTTTTGATTTTGTATGGTTTCCTTTGTTGAAGTTAGACTAGGTCGCGATCGACCTGCTGACCTAGTGTTTTTAGTTGGGCTGAGCTATAGAAAACACAACCCAATTGACAATTTATTAAACATAATACTGATATAAAAGAATATCAAATTTTGGGGTTTTGGAAATTTATTTTGTAAAAGTTTATAATATTTTTACATTAAAAATATCATAAACTTTAGTTTTGTCACGGGTAAAGGAATATTTTTGGATCTTCTTCTATTTATCCTTGTGGGAAAGTTATGATTATTGGGTGAGGGATCAATCTCTCACCGATGTACAATTAGAATTGACCATATGATATTATGTTAAATGCTACAAGTAATTTTGATTGAATCAACAAATTTTATATTATATTAATTTACTCTCAATTTTAAAGATTCACTGATGAGAGATTTAGTTGATCCTTCACTCTAAAATCACTCTACAACAACAATATATTGTTTTGTGGACAAGGGAGAGATATTTTAGGATAAATATCGTGTTGGAAATTCAAGTGTGAGTGGTTATAAGTCCCACATCGGCTATGAATGAGCTATATGAATGACATATAAGAGAGGGGACCCATTTACCTGACACCTTAAGGTTTTGGGTGAAGATGTGGCGTCCAAGTCTCTTAGTGGTCCAAGTTCATTGGATAGCTCGGTAATTCTCCCGGTGCTCCCCCAGACTCCCCAACAAGTGGTATCAAAGCCATGGTTCGGCTTGGTGGGGGAGCGGGTAGTGGATCCTGGTTGATGTTGGAAATTCAAGTGTGAGTGGTTTTTACAAGTTCCAATGATTTCAAAACAGTGACCAACTTTCATCGTACAATTTTCAATTAGGATAGAGTGGTGACCAAGTTTTGCAAGTTTCGCCAGCTGTTGCACCCCGAAAGATCCGGATTGGACCTTTCATCGTACAACGTGAAAATTTGTGAAGCTGCCATCAACATTTTTTATTTAGGGACCAAAACATTGAAAAAGGGTCCTTTTTAAGGCGGGTGGTCCTTTGAGAACTAGAGATGTAGGTTCGGGGGTCGGTTAGGTGTGGGGAAGGTATTAGCATCCCACACCTCCTTTCTACCGAAAGGGAACCTTTAACTTGATGTGCGGTTTTGACAGAGTTGAATTGAAACAATTCGTTCTACTTCTTTTTTATTTGAGAAAAGTGTTTTTGAAAACGGGGGAAAAGAAGAATCTTTTTATTATTTTTTTAAAGTGTGCTTGACGGGATGTGACCCGCTCCTACGTATCTCCCGGTGCGATGGAGAATTCAAAGCTTACGTAGTTCTCTTTAGTCGAGAAACTTTGTGTTGGTGTTTTTTATTGTAGGGGTTTTCGGTCCTAGACTGTACAGTCCGCTAAACCTAGAACAAAGACAACCCCGCCTGTACAGACGACGTGCCCCCTACTTATTGAAAATGTTTTTTTGATTAAGGAAGAAAAAGATTTGTTGTGAGGTTGGTTGCTTTTATTTGGCAAGTATCTTAGGCTCGCCTGAACTGTACAGTTCGCTAACCCTAAGACGCTAACCAATACCGGATGTACATCCGACTCAATTCCTTACTCATTTTTTTGAAAAAGGGTTCAAGTTGTTAATTACTTGTTTTAATTCTCATAAGTATCCCAAGATGTTTGAGCTGTACAACTCCAATCTTAGGACGCTAGTCAACACCGGCCGTACGTCCGACTTGACTCCTTATGAATTTTCAAAAAGGTTTATTGTTGATCTTAGAAAGAATTTGATTGTCTTATGAAAACAATTTGAGAAAAGATTGAGTTTGGAAAAAGCTTTAGAAAATGATTGCTTTGAAGAAATGAGAAATGAGTTTGAGGGTGACATTGGTCACAAAAGGTTTGTTGGGATGGCGTGGCATCCAAAAGGGAAAGAAAGTAGAACATTCAATCAATTTCCAAGTCAAGAACCAAAGTGCAACATTTAACAAATTGCAAGCAAAGCAATCAACAATGTAAGCATAAGCATAAACATTACCAATTAGAACATTTGAGCACAAGAATGACACTTAGTCATCTAACATTTAATGGCCATGAACATG
Organism: Astragalus glycyphyllos; assembly: GCA_963573325.1. Taxonomy (NCBI): domain Eukaryota; kingdom Viridiplantae; phylum Streptophyta; class Magnoliopsida; order Fabales; family Fabaceae; genus Astragalus; species Astragalus glycyphyllos. The sequence goes on from OY754310.1 coordinate 68,771,596, forward strand.
CAAGATCAACATTAACCAAATAGATTGCAAGAATAGGCACACAAATAGATAATGCAAAAGTTTAATTCAAATAGGCATCAACACAAGATAAAACACAAGGTTGAATCCCTTTTGGTAATCCTTGACATTTGAGACAATGCACAAAGGCATAAGTGTCTAGTCCTTTTACCAAATCATCAACACAAAACAAATTATTAACCTAGAATGAACATCGCATTTGCATGATCACAAGTGACCAAAAGAAAGCAATAACAAGTCATTTTGTAGCCAAAATTGATTAATCAAGTTAGAGAACTAGCATTTGCATTTTTAAACAAGAATTGCACAAAGGAAGTTGAATCATCTTAGGCAATCCTCAACATTTAAAGTGAAGTGCCTAAGGCACAAGTGTGAGTCCTCTTGCCAATCATCAACATAGAGTAATTTTGCAAACAAGTTACTAACAAGCAAACCAAAATTTTCAATCAAAACACAAGGTTGTGTTGAATCATCTTAGGCAATCCTCAACACTTAAAGTGAAATGCCTAAGGCACAAGTGTGAGTCCTCTTGCCAATCATCAACATAGAATAATTTGCAAGCAAAGTACATAACAACCAACATCAAAACAATTTGAGAAATCATTTTACTCACAATTGCAAACCCTTTTCACAAAGAAATAACAAAAACCCTATCTTATTAGAAACTTGCGAACCAAAACATAACCAAACAACAAATTCATTCAACAAATACACAAAATCAAGCGAGCAAATGACACTAACAAGACTTAGGAACATTTATTCACAAGATCCAAGCAATCAAACACCAAAATCAACAACTATTCATATTTTTTTGATTTTTGTGAAAATAAGAAGGCATGAAAAATGAAATATTTGCAAAATCAAACAACATGTTTGGACATGGGAACTTCAAAATCAAGCCTCAATAACAAGATTGCATAAAGAAATGCATCAAAACTCGATTAAACCTATTTTATACTAAGGGTGCGAAACATCCATAGTTTCCTAACACAATTTTATTTCACAAAAATGCAACAAACAAAATGATAACAACACAAATCACAATTTATTCAAGGGTGAGAAGCAATCTCAAACACCCAAGCCTCCCTAAGTGCTTGTCAAAATGTTTGAGAAACCTCTCACCAACAACAATCAACAAATCAACAATATACCAACACTAAAATGCATGAATATGGTAGGATGCAAGATTAGAAACATGATTTTTACATTTTGATGCAAAAAAAAACTTAGTGAATGATGCAAGAGTTTTGAGGTATACCTTGAATCCAAGCTAATAAATAAAGAGTATGAAGAGAAAACCCACAAATCAACTAGATCTTCACCAAAACCTTGCGCAACTTGCCTTGTTCTTGAGATTGGATGATGAACACTTGAATCTTGGTAGAAGAGATGGATGATATATGAAGTAGGAGTTAATATGAGATGGAAAATGGAAGTGAAATGAAGAAAAATGGAGGAGGGAAAGGTTGTTGTGATTTCGGCCAAAGGAGGAGAGGAGAGGAGAGGTTTGTGTGCTAGGGTTTTGTGAATGAATTGTGAGGCCAAAACCTTGTGATAGGTGAGGATATGAGGGTATATATAATGTGCAATTAGGTTTAGGGGCATTTAAGTCATTGTGTACCTCATCTCATTCTAGGATTGCATTTTAATTTTGAATCAAGGGTGATGATTGAATCACACATGGATTGAGGTCAAAAAAATGCAAAATGAGAGGGAAATGAAGGGGAGTGAATTCGGCCACAATGGGAGAGGAGTGGTGCCCAAGCTTTGCAAGTTGTCATCTTGTACTATTGTACTATCATATGACCATTCTATTATCCTCTCAATTTTGATTATTCTTTTCAAGATAATTGTACATAAATCTAACCATTTTGAGCCATATACAAGGTATCTTGAAGAATATGCCATTTTTGAAAATGAGAGATGACCAAAATTGCCAACAAAAATCTTATCATATAATTTTTGGGAATATTCCTTGTACTATTTTTTTGAAATGCTTTCTTGAATTAATTTGAACTTGATTTTTTTACTACACATATAAAATATGCGCTTGAAAAATGATTTTCTTTATTTATTTATTTTTGTTCAAAATAATACAATTTCATTAAATAAATTCCCAAAAATTAATTAATTGGATTTTCAGCTAGCAAAAATTTATTAAATTGAAATTGACCAAACAATGCCCCTTTTAAATGCCCCAAAATTCCTTAATTTCTCAAAAATGATTTTGAAAACCTTAGAATGCTTGGGTAAATACCCTAAACCCTTTCTCAAATAATGCATCACTCACAAAATTATTTATTTTTGCTGAAAATTAGGGTTTTGAAACTAGGCGGACAAAATTAGGGTATGACAGCTGCCCCTCTTTATTTGGATTTTAACAAGGAATATGAATTGGCCGAAACATATTCCGAGGCAAAATAGAAATAAAGAATTCAGAAATTATACCAATTTTGTCTACTTAGAGAAAACCAGAATTTTCCTTTTTTTTTTGTTCCTTTTTGAAATATGATACAAATGCAATGAAAAGATTTTTTTTTTATTTTTTTGTTTTGTTTATCTTTTGGTGCCAACCCTCAATAAGCCAGCGAAAGCAGTAAAGAAAGCAAAAAAAAAAAAAGGTGCCGGCCCTCATTAAGCCGGCGAAGGAGGCTGCCTAAAGCCTTTTAACGAATCGCGAACGATCCGAGTTTGCACTTGGGCCTGGGGAGCACGTGGGCTCAAAGGGGTGGTCTTTCGAGCGACCGGGGGAGGGTACTATATCGAGTCTAGATCTCGATATTTCCCTAGGACTGCGCCATGTTTTAGGCCAACACAGCTATCCTTTTCGACTAGACCTATTGAGGTCAGGGGGACTTACTCGCAGCTCGAATACGAAGTGAAGTCAATCTTTCTGGAGGACACGTGGGTCCAAAGGGGATTTGAAAATCCAATTGGTTTTCTTCAGTTGGTCAATGCTGCCGCACCGATCCAGGGTACATGCATACGTTAGTTGATGCAAGGAATGGTGCATGAATGCAAGTTTTTCTTACCTTAGTGGTGATCGAACAAACACGAGTTTCGTAGGATCGACCATTGGCGACTTGAGCTGTTACTAGCAGATAGCAACTTATTTGGATGCAGAAAAATTTAGCAAAGACATGGATATTCATGAAATGCTCCTTATTCTTTTTTCGATAAATGCACAAGAGGTGGATATGCAAATGTAATGCAAATGTATGTTATGCAAAGGCAGGTTATGCGAATGCACGTGATGCAATGAATGTTTTTAATTTTCTTTTAGCATAGGGACTTTAGGATTCTTGAGTGATCAATTCAAGCGTCCTATCGTGACGACTATGACTATTTATTAAGAATGTCTCTTTTTGTTTTGAAAACTGATTTGATGTTTGATGTGATGATGATAAATGCTATGGAATGTCTGTATTCTTTTGCTTTTATTGTGATGAATGTGGATGATGCGAATGTAATGCTTTGAATAACATGAAATGCCTACATGCATGAGGAGGATGAATGATTGGAGTATTTAAACATTTTTGTAAACATTTTTATGATGATGAGACGCGAGACTTTGAATGCAAGGAATTGAGATGGCTATGGACCATTCTTTGGAAAAACTAGATTTGATTCAAACTCTGGTGTTCTCAAGGTTTTTATTAACAAGCTCATTTATTTTCCTTTCCATTTCCATGATGACTGAACTTTAAACACCACATGATCAATTTGTATTCTCTCTCTGAAGCATTGACTAGTAAGTATGCATAAGAGTGCAGATGTGGACGAGTGAGTCAGTTAACTTGGGATTGGTTTAGGACAGTGAGTTGAGAGACTGCCCCGACAGGGATTTATGGATGTGAATGACTTTAGGGAGAACTCTGCTCATTTGAGCGGGAGTGAACAGTTATGGAAATGCCCCACTTTAGAATGACAATTTCAAATGGGTTCTTCGAGTGGGTTTGTGAAAGGGGATGAAGTTATGGTACTGGTTATGAACTGAGGGTGGTATATGAATGGGATGGACAATGATCAAACTTTCCCAAGACCAAGGTGGGTGGGTGGTGAAGAGACTGCCCCAACTTTTGGATCTGAGTGGTGTTCTCAGTGCAAATCTTTGGTTCTCTATGAATGTCTTGACTTTTGGCATGAAAGAAGCCTCACTTGGTGATCACTAAACCTTGTTTTAATCTTTGGTGCAAATCTTTTCCTTTGGGCCTGAGACATGAGGACCATCTAGGGTAATAGCAATGCCAGAGCCGCGCATAAGTTTGCTTGCCATTTGAAGTGATTGTGCCCGCGTTTGTTTTTTGCCAATTCGTTTATTTGAGGGATCCCCTCTTTTCTGTGATTTTCAGAAATTTCGCAATAATTGTAATGCTTTTTGACTCATGCACAGGTTTCACAATTCAGTATCATCAATCATAAAAACATTTATTTTAAAACAAAGAGACAGAATAAGTGAAGATAAAAGACACGAAAAGCAAACACATGGAAGAAAAAGTTGAATTCTTATTGTTATGGAAACTGGACGTGCAGAAGGTCACGCCAATTGAAAGTACATTGAAAAATTTTTAAACTGGAAAAATACAAGAAAAAGGGGAAGCAGATCTTGTGTTTTTTCTTTTGAAGTAACGATGCCAATCGTCCATACTCATGACCTTGATCACCCCTTTATCCAAACTTTTGGGAGTGCTGATTGCCTTTTTCATTTCAAGTCCAAGTTTTCTGACCCTAATTTTTGCCTGGATCGCCCTTTGCAGGTTTTCAATCCACCGGGTCGCTCTGGTTTTGCCTAGGCCGCCCTTTGCGGGTTTTCAACCTAGCGAGCTGATTCTTACTTGGCTCATCTTTCTCTTTTTTCATTTATTTCTTTAGGCATACTCCTTTCTGACTGTATCTGAATTTACTGGAAACTGGGGTTTTCTTTTCTTGCATCCCATTTTGCGAGAATTAAAGGCCCCTCCGGAGAATAAGTTCTTCGTCTTCATGATACTGGGTTCATCTCCATGGGAATCCCTTTGGAGGTTCATGATCTTTTTGAGCATTGAGTCTTCTTTGAAATTGTTGAAGATGAGTTTTCTTCGGTTTGAGCTTTCTCTTAATCTTCTTCTGACATAAGACAAATGTACTTTGGTTTGATAAGGCTCAATGAAAGTATTACTTCCATCATATGGGGTTTGCCCCTGTTAGAGTGTAAAACGAAGCCTGATTTCCATGAAGGTCATTGTAACGCTCTCAAAATTTTAAGTATCGGCTTAGATTCAAATATTTAATTTTATCAAAGGGCATAGGTATTAAATATAGTCTCAGACGCTCTTCATATACCAATGCATACATCATATGATATTTCATAAAACAATTAAAATAATACTAATATAATAAAATATATAGGGTCACTTTTCTAGAATTATCCTACTCTTTTATTTTTATAATAAAAAGCAAAAAGGTAAAAGGGACACACTAGAACCTTCGCTAGAGAGTAGCAGGAATAGAAAACTAGAAAAAAATGGAAACCAACGAGAGAGAGATAGCAGCGGAGCTAAGATGGAAAACGAAATGAAGTGAAGTGCAAATACAATCAGAGTAATGAATCAACTTAGATTAGAAAGTAGTAATAATGGGATGCAAATGGAAATGGTACTCTGCATTTCGGGAAGAAGAGCACAGGGGGTAATTAAAGATTCCAGATTTTTGATTGAGAATGAGAAAAGGAATGATTTATTTTGTGAGCTTCATGTATAAGGTAAGTCTCATCTCTTTCGGGATATGTAAGTTTTTATGCTAGAGTTGATAAAACATAAACCAGAAATTAGGATAGGTTTTTATGCTAGAATTGATGATACGTAAACTAGAAATTAGGATGGTTTGGACAACTTAATATCTTGTGACCATAAATCTCTTGTGAAGGTAGAGGTTGATGATAAATCATAGTGGTAAGTTCGAAATACTAGAATTAGTTAAATTATTTAGTAAGAAGCTTTAAAATTTATAAATGAAATTTATTAGGACCAAAGGTAAATAGAGATAGTTCATAATTGAGAATTAGTATCTTTAAGTTATATTTTGGATATGGGTAGTCATTAAAACTCACGTTAACAGAGATTAGAAGAAGCAACTTAAAATACAGAAAGATATAAGAAAGAAATTAACTAGTGTGCTATCAAACTATAAAATAAATAGGGGTTAAACAATTGATTTAGTTTTATACATTTTATCTAAAATGCTAATTACGTTTATCCTAATCTAGATTCAGAGAATCCATCTTAGCGGTATCGGTCCTCAACTTCTCTTTTAGCAACTTAGGATGTTGGTGAGTAAATAATGGAGACTATAACAAGTCCTATATATTTGTTTTGACTCATTTTATACTTATTTGACGGCATCTATCACTTATGTTTATTTAAAGTACTTTATTTTCTTAGAGGGACATGGTATTATGATCATATAGTTTGCCAAATTTAAATACATGGATTTTGTTGAAGTATTTTGAGATTTGTTTATTGGTTATGGATTCATGGACATTTGGTTTGATTTTTATCAGTATCAGTTTATAATATTGTGATTTTAAAACGATTTGGGGTAAAACTTTGTCAGAACACTGCATGCTAACAGCAGTATGTGTTAGCCTTGGTGCACCATGATTTATTTTTAGGCGGGGAGCCTATTTATGACATTTCGAGGCGGGGAGCCTGTTATTGATATTTCGAGGCGGGGAGCCTATTATTGATACTTCGAGGCGGGGAGCCTGTTATTGATATTTCGAGGTGGGGAGCCTGTTATTGATATTTCGAGGCGGGGAGCCTGTTATTGATATTTCGAGGCGGGGAGCCTATTATTGATACTTCGAGGCGGGGAGCCTATTATTGATACTTCGAGGCGGGGAGCCTATTGTTGACATTTCCAGGCGGGGAGCCTGTTATTGATACTTCGAGGCGGGGAGCCTATTACTGATATTTCCAGGCGGGGAGCCTGTTTCAGTTCTGCATATGTATTACCCCATTTACGACTTTATACAAATTATTTATTTATGATTTTGGTGGAAATCACTCTATGATCGGTATTATCGTGTCCCACTTGTTATGCTCTTCATTATTTGCTCACTGAGTGGTGACTCACATTGTCGCTCTTATATGTTTCAGATTCCCAGAACTCGTGTCAAACCCAGTTGTTCGGCTAGAGTTAATCTCCTAATTCTAGGTGATGCTACCTTTTGGTTTTGGAGTTCTTCTAGCAATGATTTTAGGTACTTTCTCTTGTGTCCATACGTATTTGACTTGTAAAAATCTTTAGAGGCTCTGTTACATTATCGGTTTGTCCATTAGCTGTTAGATATGACCTTATTGGCCTCTTGGAGGATCTGTATTATCTGGTATTTTTGTTTTCTTTTGACTGGACAGGTTATATGTGATTTTGGAATGTCTATATTTTAGAGGATATTCTCTCAAACTTTTGTTATAAATTTATTGGAAATATAGAATATTACAGGTTTTAATGTGATCATTTTTCTTTAGGTCGACTTGATTCTATTGAGGCTTGCCGGATTATGTTAGTTGTCTGTGCGCCGGTCATGGCCCAAAATCGGGTCGTGACAGTCATCATCGTCCTTGATATCCTTTGTTGATTGTCTCTAACTGCCCCATTTTTAGGGTGGCGTAGGGAGGGATCATGATGCTTGACCTGGAGTCTTCATACTGTCATTTGTGACTACCTTAGCTTGGAAAGCTGCGCAACAGACCGAACTTTGGTAATTACAGACTTTGTTATAATGGCAAGTGTCTTATGTCAGAAGGGTGATTTACACAAACTTGTTGATTCATTGCTCTTTATCATGGCGTCAATCCTCTCCTTTGCTCAAATTGATCATGTCACTTGATTCCTCATGAGGACGGACCACTTTGTTCTCTTATTCTTGCACAACAGCTTGATTGCAAATCTGATGGTGGAGTCTGAGGAAGGACTGAGGGTTTGTGGAGGGCGGGATGACGAGGTCGAGGTAGTGTTTGCGGTTTTATGAAAGGAGAGATGTATAGGAATGATGAAGTGTTTGAAGGTTTATGGAAGAAAGGGTGATCATACACAACAAGGTGTAGGAAGGTTCATTGAGACAAGGATCTCTTACGCTTTATGGCCAAATGTATCAGCTCACAACTTATATTTCTTTCGTCTCTTTTTCCCTTGTTTTTTCATTTTTGGGATTTTCATTTTTTGAATCTATTCTTTTTTGTTTCATTTTTTCTGATTTTTTCCTTTTTTGCTTTTGAGTTGAGTGAGCTGATAAAAGTGATACACAATTTTTGGATATTTGAAGTGATCCTTGTCTGGGGTGATTGGAGAGATAATGGCAATGAAACCCCTGCAGCGGTTGGAGGATGCTTGATTGGGTTCTGGTATTTACTGGGGTGACAGGAGGTTCAGAGGGAGGAGCAAATGAGATAGGTTGATTTTGTAGAAGGGCCACTGGTAGTGAGGAAGGTGGCGATGGCAGGCATTTGGTTATGAATTTTTTTTTGTGATGGGGTACTTGTAATGGGAAATGGGAAAGTTGGTTGATCTGAGGTAGGAAAAGGGTTTGGTCGCGAAAGAGGTTCGCTTGTAACATTTGTTTGGTTTCCTTAGCATTGCTCCACTTTGCTTGAACTTGTGCTTTGACTTCATTACCCAACCTAGTTGTGGCATCATGAATTTCTACAGCCTTAGCCAATTCTTCACTTATTAACTCCGAAGAAACATCCCAGTTGTCTTCAGCCTCTCTCTCAGTTTGGTTAATCGGGTAATCAGAGTCACAATATGAATCATTGGCGTCGTTGTTTTCAAAGATTATTTTCATTTATTATTATTTTTGATCCGCGTTGGGAGGAATTGAAAAGCAAATAACAGACACATGACAAAATGAAAGAAAGAAATTTTATTGAGGAATTCAAAATAACATTTTATTGATGATGATACTAAAGGAAACATGTGTGCCCTTATTGAAATATCCTAAGGCCTTGGGCAGAGCCAAAGGATTGCATTACAGAAAATTGTTTTGAACTGAAAAACTACATGAAAATCAACAATCACTCATAAATGCTATGAAATGCATGACAAAGACACAAATGTTTTGATGATGCCGCTTTCACCACTTCAACCCTCTTCAACAACTGCTATCCTTGCTTAATAGTCCACAGACCCTGAGAACTTGATCCTTCCCCCTTTCTCAAAAGTTAACTGCTTGGAATCAATGAAGCCCTGAACCAAACTTTTCAAAAGATAGCAATTTTCAGCAGAATGCCCAATTGCCCCAGCATGGAGCTCGCAAGTGGCTTCTGGATTGTACCCGCTTGGGAATGGAGGTTGACAATTGCATTGTTCCAACTGTTCATACTTAAAAGAGTGTCAAGAAAATTGTCTGTCTGACGAGAAAAGAGACAAATTCATGTGAAAAAAATAAAAACATCAATTTGTGAGGAATGTTTTTATTTAATTTTTAAATTATTAGACGGTACAAAAATAAATATAAAATACATTCACAAGATTGATTATTATTTTTATTGAATTAATTAATTAACACCAAAAGTAATGAGTAAAAAATTAATACTTTATTGAGTATAAGTGGAGTGGGGTTTGAATAGGTGGTTAATGAAGTAGATTTAGTCAAATTTGTTAATAATCCTAATTATTATTTTTTGAAGAAAATAATCCTAATTATTAAGAGGTGACTTCTGTATATTTTATTTAACCACATTCCACATTATTGTGCAAATAAATTATAAACAATTTTTTTTTTGATAAAAGAGTGGGTACAATTAAGTAACAACTCTTGAGGTACAAACATTCGTAAGGCTTAACTCAACTGACAAATGCCGAAATTATTACACCGAATATCATGTCTTGAGTTTGAAACCTGCAGAAACTCACAGTTGTGTGCGTGAGTTACTAATGGCAATTGTTACTCATTTTACAAACCAAAAAAAAACCTTGAATTACAAACACCCCTAGCATCATCAAGTAATTGTAAATCTAAAATAGGAAAACTAGAATGCATAAAGACGTCATCATAAGAAAGCATTTTGAGATGATGTGGGTTTACTCCTCATGAACCATGTGCACGTAAACATAAAGGACATAAAAATAACAATAATGTTATTTAGCCAAAGATTGACAGCCAAAATCAGCTAAAAACTACACTACAATATTAATTAACTAAGTTTTTTAAGTCATTAATTTACCTACTTTTTCACAGTTTTCTAGGTCAATGACTAAAAACTTTGAAAAAGTAGGTTGGTTAATGGCTTAAAAAAACTTGGTTAATTGATGTTGTAATGTGGTTTTTGACTACTTTTGGATAGAAAACTTTGGCTAAATAATATTGTTCTAAAAATAAGGAGTAAACCCACCCACGGCGCAAGCGTAACACTAGCATCTAATAAACATAGAACTGAAACATATGCATGGACACAGCACGGTACACAGTGGAAGAAGGAAGCTAGCAGAGAAATTTTAACGAAACGATTACATGATAGAGTGGCAACTAAATACGAGCACGTTTATTTTGACATACATATATATATATATATATATATATATATATATATATATATATATATATATATACACGATACATTACATACGTGCTTAATTAAGGCCTTGGCTTGCAATAACCCACGGAGCTTAATTAGTTTGCAATTGGAGGCTTATGGCCATGAGGAGGCAGATTTAATTTGCTGGCCGTGACTTCAAACTGTCTGGTTCCACTTTAACCTTCTCTTCATGATTCTGAAGGGTGGTTGGTGGCTTATGGATTGGAAATGGATGGTTTATACTCACCTTCGACGTCTCCAACTTCTTCTCTTCCCATGGTTTTGGCCTATCTTAATCTAAATCTTAATCTTAATTATACTAAACCATGGATAACCACATGGTCATTGACACATCATATTTTCGCATAAATGACATCATCTTGACGTCATTTCCATGTCAGCTGAACACCATCCGATGCATGACACATTGGCACCGCATAGACCACCAACGGTTGAGATTCGAGTAGCACTCCACATGGACAAGATCAACGACCTACATGCCTTAAAATTGCGGCCATGATTTTGACGGTGAGGATTGAAACTGAGGAAAACTATAACTTCCAATGACTCAGCATTTGAAAAATCATTAATGCGATAATAAATGGCATATACAAAGAATTGAAAACAATCCCTATAATTGTGGGTCCAAATCGTTGACAATTAATACCTAACACTATGATGCAACATTGCAATGGGCTGAGAAATTACCACTAACAACTACCCACCCACGGAACTTCAAGCCACTACTCAAACTGTATAAAGCAATGTTCATTTTAACAACATTATGGAAATAAAAAACAATGTTCATTTTTAACTCAACTAACTAAAAAACAATGTTCATTTTTAACTCAACTAACCCACCCACCAACGTTACTAATTAACGACATTATCTTTAAAAAACAATGTTCATTTTTAAAACCATGGCGTCTAATGTGTTGCTAACTTTTCAACTCAACTAACTAAATAATTTCATTTAGTATATTCTCCAACACTTTAAACATAACCGAATCGTTATTATTACACCTTCAATACCTATAACGAGATATATGCTATTTCAGAAATATCTAAATCGAATCTATCGCTTTTAATCATTTCAAAACGTCAGCACTGATTTGCAGACACAACATAAAACAAAATAATTCGAACTGACTACTACACCCATATTACACATATTTATTTATTTCACAAACAGATACCAAATCATTTAACGACGTATGTCACGAAAAGCGCAAAATTGTATGCTAATGAGCATTCTATATCATATAAACCCATTTCTACAATAAACAATCCCATAAGATTATTTCGTACAACCTGATGTATTGACCAGAAATTTTTATTACAATATATTACCACATTGGTAATATTGCCATTCCTGCCAACAGTTGTAATTTCCATTAGAGGAAAATAAAATTTGACAAACTAATTATCTGAATTATTCGACCGCAGTACCAGAATTCTAAGATATACATATAAGTCAACCCGTGCCTCGCACGGGTCCACCATACTAGTAATGGCACGGGTCCACCATAGTAGTAATTAAGATTAGCAAATGAGGTTGCAGCGAACATATATCACAACAAGTAGCAACACTAGTCTGTTTTTTGGAGACATATTTCTGAATACCGGAGTCGGGTTGGCTGGCCTTTTATAATGCCTAGATGATCCAATGTCTTCATCAGTTGGACTATGAGCAGTTGCATGAGTTCAAATAGTTGGACTTTGAGGTAAAGTAGCCCTTTGGGTTGGTTGGTAAAATTTTATCAATTTATTAACTTCCTAGATGATGATGATGACATATAAAAAAAATTTAGTCACTAAGATCACACATATTCTCTAATTTATTTCGTAAAATATATTATAAAAATAATAAGTAGCTTCTGAAACTTGTAATATTCATCAAATTAATTCACATTATTTTATAAGTAGTCATATACGAAAATCAAAGAGACAAAGTTCTATTTTTTTTGACTCAATGAAACAAATATCTTAAAACTACTAAATTGGCCGATTTTACAAGTTTTAGAGATTGTTTATTATTTTAGGAATCAAGTAGAATAAAAAGTGTTAGAAAGTGTTAGTTCATGAAGAACATAAAGTAGTTTTATTTAACTATCAAGCTGAAAGAAAATAAATTAAATCAATTATATAATAACTTTGTTAATAATGTATTGTTTTTTTCAAAATTACCTTTCGATTATTGAGAGTCGTCATTTTTCATTTAATAAATTATTATTTTGAGATATTAAACACATTCTTGTAAAAAATAATACATTAGTAAATCTGAAAAATAATATTATCTTCATTCTTTCTCTTTTTTTGTCTCCTTAGTGCTATTTCTTTAGTTTTGACAGTCAAGTCTATGTCCGCCACTTTTTTTATGAATTAATTTTATATTGTAGAACATTTGTTGGAAATAGAAAGCAAAATCTTCTAACAACCCTGGAAATAATATCACCATACCTAAAATAGATTGGACAATACTCTTCGAATTTTGAAAGTTAGACACTTGACAATATCAATCTGTTAGCTTATTGTAGATAAGTTCTTTAGAAGTGTTTAGTATGACTAATTTGTAGCATTTTTTCACTAACTTATAGTATTTTTTGTAACACTTCTTAACTTTATAGCTTATAGGGTTATTTAAATATATAAACTAACTGTAAAAATGTCAACTGAATCGAATGGTTAAGTGTTGTGAGATATTGAAATTGTATGTTCGAACCTGCAACACTCTATTTCTTCTTTCCCATTTTCTCCCAATATTATTTGTATTAAGGACACAAAAGTTGTCAAAAAACTAATTAGCCTAATTGTACTAAGGTTAAGATATTGTCAAAACTATCCTCATGGTTTGTAAAGGGTTGGTTGGATGAATTATGATTTATTTGTAGAATTGGGTATGATATTTATTTACTTATTTTGACAACTGAGTTATTTGTTTTGATAAAGAAAAACAACTGAGTTATTTGTTTATGTTATTTATAGGAGGTCTTAGGATGAAATTAGGGTTGAGTCTCAATATGTTTTAATATTATAATAAGACTATGCAATGAAGGTTGGCTCAGTTGGTAAGGAGGTGATTCATTCCCCACAAGGACGTGAGTTCAACTCCCGCTGCCGGCGTGAGAAACTCTTTGGTGGGTGATCTGTAAGTACCTCTATAAGCGCTCGAAGAGCCGTGAGGCCTGATGAGTCCTCCGGAGCCCAACCCACCTAAACTTTTTGTGACAAAAAAATTATAATAAGACTACGAGACTCTATGTAACATTGAAGAAGTTGTGTCTTTTCCCTTTTTTTATTTCACTACTTTAAATAGGAACTGTTGTTTATTTATGACCTTTGGTAACACTTTCATAAAGAAGCACTATCTATTCCTTATCTTTGGTAGCGCTTTCTCAAAGAAGCGTTATCTATTCCCGACCTTTAACAATGCTAAATTGGCACCATTTTTTTTATCATCTTTTCATCTTTTGTAGAGGGTGAAATGGTGAATAGATAGCACTTGTAAGCGCTACTAAAGGCCTAAAAGAAGCACGAATCCTTTTTCTAACTGTCGAGTTCGTTTCCTTATGAGGCAAACTAATTTTGTTGCTTATAGTCTAGCTAGAGTGTCAAAATCCTTTGTTAATCGCCACTTACTTGAGCATCTTGTTCCAACTTGTATTGAACACTTTGTTTTTAATTAAATGCAGGGAATTTGTTTTTGTAAAAAAAAAAAAGGCATTCAAAGTTAAAATGGATATTAATTTTTTTGAAAAAATATCATTGTATTATGTTTTTGTTATAGGCAAATGTTAGTGGTTAATAAATAGTTAGGAGATGGAGAAATGTTAATTTTCAGGATTTGAACTCTAGACCTTTAATTTTAATTCTTGCAACTCTTTCACGTCCATTTTTTTATAACTAAAAAAACACAATTTCATCTGTTTATGACAATTCAATGAAGACATATTTATGGCTTAAAGTCATTTCTCTTGGACATGTTCTTTTATCGCTCATTGTTGTTTATCTCTTGCAATGGCGAAAAACAGTCGCCACCTTAAGCAGCGTTTATTAAAAAAGTGCTAGGTAAAGAGGAAAAGCCCAAACGATGGGCAGCGCTTTGGGGCTAAGCGCTACCTATGGGGGAAACGCTTTGAGTGATAAGCAGCGCTTATAAGTAAAACGCTGCCCATATTGTTAGCTAGTTTGTTTTGGTTTGTGATCATATTGGTGCATTTGGATATATAACTAGTTTATATATATATATATATATATATATATGTTGTTAGTATATAATGGATTGGATTGGTATTGGCTGTATATGACTAGAAAATTATCAAATGTAAAAGGGAAAATACATAAAAACAGAAAAAAAGGAAAAAAAAATAATTATACAATGGGCAGCGCTTGCAGGGAGAAGCGCTGCTCATTTACCTAGCACCTTTAGCAATAGGCAGCGTTTTGTAGAAGGAAGCGCTGCCCATTGCTAAATGCGCTAGGTAAATGAGCAGCGCTTGGTGGGAGAAGCGCTGCCTATGACTACCAATGAGCAACGCTTCTTAAACGCTGCCCATTTTTGGGGAGGAATCAGCAGCGCCAAATTTAGCAGCGCTCAGAAATGCTGCCCAAGGCTAAAAAAAACACTGCCCATCCCCAAATCTCTTGTAGTGAGTCCTTTTCACTTTTGGATAAAAAAACAAAGTAGGATTATTATGAGAGAGGAAACAGGGTCGTGGTTCTCCAAAATCCAAACCAAACGTGCTTTGGATCTCTCTCTGTTGGGTCTTATACTGCTTTGGGCTCCTACGTATTGCTTGCTGGGTGTTTAGATGTTAGAAATTACACAAGATCATATAGGTGAAATTTCATCTCATATCTGAAACATGCTAGAGAGCTTGATTGAGAGAATTTCTCAAAAGGAATCATTATGATTGAAAAAAGATACTGAAAATGTGTACATAATGCTCTATATATAATTAACAAACTAACAAAAAAAACTAACTAGTTAATTACTTACATAATTGGAATTCTGCAAGTACCCGAACCGACTCTTATTTTTAATATAGAATAACCAAAGGGCCTTTTCTTTGGCACTACGCCTAACCTATGGAAATTACTAAACTAACTCTAAGATTAAAAAACTTTCTTCCTCACTCTTCTCCACCATCCCCCACATTCTCCCCAACCTCCAATCCTCCATATCTTCACCACCCACCTGCAACCCATAATTCTCTTCCCCCACAACTTCCATTATTCGTCATTTGGATCATCCCATATTGGATAGTTGAACTTTATAAGACTTCACCAACTTCAAAAAGTGTTTAATGACAGCATATGTATATCTTCATTTGTAGAGTCATTACCAATTTGTCCAAAATTAATCCTTCTCCTTATAACTCCCAACCATAAAAGCTTAACTCCACGTGGGGAGAAAGAACCCTATTGAAATGTATTAAAATAGAATGTTAAGAAAAAGTCAAATTGGTCTACAAACAATCACATGAGCCGCAATCCCGATAGATCGGAGTCAATTTTTAGATTCCCTCATATCATACCATACCTATAAATTTAAACATGGGTGTTGGTAATGATATCTGTTGGGACCAACATTCAAAAATATTTGAATAAGCTCATTTTCTCTTCTACCCTGCATTACCTTTGGTTGGTTCGTGACAATGTCCCATCAACCAACCATCAACGCTAATGAAGCTATCAACAGGTTCTTGTTCTACAACAATTTAATTTGTTTAATTGTTGCATGCATGAAAAAAGTTAATATGCATGCAATTTGTTTGACATTTTATTTTGAAATCAACTAATAAGAAGAAAGTTGTCGTGAATTGCTATAAGGATCCAATAAAAAAGATTAATTAATTAATTAACAATAACAACAACGTGTGGTGTTATAATTGTAGGGAGAAAGAAGAGATACATAAGAAGATTGAATGGGACAAACTCGGATATGATGTGATTCCAACCGATTATATGTACATTATGGAATCCAATACAGATGGGATATTCTCAAACGGAGCTCTCATACCTTTTGGAACCATTCAGATTAACCCCCATTCTTCTGTTCTAAATTACGGACAGGTATATATTATTTTTGCTTAATTTTAATTAATTAATTCCCTAGCTTGCAAAATTAATATAACATACTATGATATGTAGGGGCTGTTTGAGGGGATGAAGGCATACAGAACAGCAAATGATGAGATACAGTTATTCAGACCAGAAGAGAATGCGTTGAGGATGCAGATGGGAGCAGAGAGGCTATTAATGGCGGCTCCTTCTGTTGAACAATATGTTGATGCTGTTAAACAAGTTGTTCGCGCAAACAAGCGTTGGGTAAGTTCACGTTGCTCTAATTAAGAATCTGTTTTTGAATCGAGTTTTAAAAACTGTTTTCTGGTTTTAATTAATTAATTAATTGGAACTGCATGCAGGTGCCTCCTTATGGAAAAGGAACATTGTACTTAAGGCCTTTGTTATTTGGAAGTGGATCTGTTATGGGTATTGCACCTGCACCACAATGTACCTTCTTAATATACACTAATCCAATTAGCAATGCTTACAAGGTAAGTAGTCATTTCCAATGCAATGCTTGCTTGCTTTCAACTAATTTCAACTAAAATTATGATACTTAGTTTTATTAATAATAAATAAATAAATTGAACAAGTAATTGATGATTGTGAAAGGAGGAATTTATTAATATATGAAATGAAAATCTGTTTAATATATATCCACATTTTCCATTTGGACAGGGAAGAAAAACATCCATGAACTTGTTAGTTGACGATAAACTTCCTCGCGCTTATCCTGGTGGGACTGGTGGAGTGAAAAATATAAGCAATTATTCACCTGTAAGTTCTATGAATCTACATGATGAAATAATGAATTTAACTATATAAGCATCAAGCATGTGCATGGCACTACATATGTTATTCAAGAAGTATATCGCATTTTAGAATTTAAGATATATCAATAGTATAAGTATCTATTAATGTTTTAAAAACTGAACTAACCGAACAGTTAAATTGATTAAACCATGACCCGACACATGCCTCTGGTTTAGTAGATGAGCAATTTGACGTTTTCATCCGGGTCCGCGATTGAATCATGACTCGAAGTCTCATTGATGTGACGTCTGATTCTGGTTTCAATACAGGTTTTCCAAGTTGTGAAAGAAGCAAAAGCCAAAGGATTTTCCGATGTGCTCTTTCTAGAAGCAGTGGAACATAAATACATTGAAGAGGTATCATCATGCAACGCTTTCATCGTTAAGGTAATGTTTTGATATGTGACACCATTTTAGTACTCTATCTATCAATTTTCATGTTGATCTAACATTTCTTTCTTACTTCAAACTCCTTATTCATACACAATATATTTTGTAGGGTAATGTGATTGCAACTGCACCTACACTTGGAACTATTCTTCCCGGAATTACAAGGAAAAGTATCATTCAGCTTGCCCGTGATTTAGGTTATCAGGTGATTAGATATTATTTTTCTAATATTAAACAAATTTTTTTAGTATAATAATATCAAACAATATATTATTATATTATTTAGATTAAAAGAAGAAGATGAAGTATAAGGGCAAAGTCGTCTCAAACAATTTGGATGCTATAATTATACTTTTATTAAATGAATCACGAATAACCCAAACTATTTTATTTAAATTGTTAATTTTTTCTAGATCGAGGAACGTAAGATTTCGATAGAAGAACTGCTTCAGACTGATGAGGTTTTCTGTACTGGAACTGCGGTTGGTATCTCGGAGGTTGCTAGTGTAACCTATAAGGACAAAAGGTACAATACAATTCAAATTATTCCCTCTTTTCTTAGCTCAATAACATAAACAACAATAATAACAGCATTTTTTTGAAACAAATTGATTTTTTTGGTGTAGGGTTGAGTTCAAAACAGGGGCAGACACTGTGACTCAGAAGTTGTACAATTTAATTACGGGCATCCAAACAGGTCTTTTGGAGGATAAGAAAGGATGGATGGTGAAGATTGACTGAGCTATTAGTAAATTGTGACATTGATTTTGATTTTGGTGTGCTGGTCCCACCTCCATATTTTCTTTTGTAAAAATAGTTATTTTGCCAAACCTATCATTGGAAGTTAACTTTCTAACCCACACATTAATTAATATTTGAACATACCCTGATTACTAACTCAATTTGAAAATGTGAACCGGCCAGGCCAGGTCCAACCAGTTCAATTGGGAAAGTGGTTAGAAAGTAAACTCTCTGAGATAGAAATCACATTGACTCTGGAAGTGTACTCTTGTGATTTTGTAGAGCAGTGTTCAATATTTTTCATCAATAAAGAAACTGTTTTTCATCAATTTTTTGTGAGATCTTTCAGTTATCAAGAACTTCCTTTTATTTACAATTTATTGTAGAGCAGTGTACTCTTTTAGTGATTTTTTTAGTAAAATTATTGTTGAAAATTCAAGTATGATTAGCTTCATATCGACTAATAATGAAATAAATGAATCATATATAAGAGAACTAACACATAGTTGTTGGCTTGTTGCTCTCGGTGCAACTCTAGGCTCTCCAAGTTATATGGTGCATACTATTTGCAAAACTTTATCAATCCATGAATTAGCTAACTACCACTCAACTAACTAACCATAAGGCTTTACTAACTAACAAAATTACTATTCATCTATACTTGGAGAACCTACACCAAAAAAAGTTGAACCTCTAGAAAAAATTGTATTGGTGTATCTATATAATTTTTTTTGAACCCCCTAAAATTTAAATATGCACTAGCACCGTTAAATTTACACCCAATTTTTAATAAATCTGTCTTATCAATCTCTGTAATGGACTATTTATAAAACTTTAGAAAGTATTTGTCAAAAAAAAAAACTTTAGAAAGTAATTTTACCGATATCATGTACTTTTATGGACTATTTATTTTCATATGTTTTACGACTTAAATAGGAAATGTCGTTTAAACTTAGGAACTAATTTGACAATTTACTCTTAAATAAATTTGGAGTTAGATAATTTGATTCCTTAATTTTAGTAAATAAAGTGTGAAAGTATTAATAACAACTATAACCATCTTGAAATGGGTGACATATAAAATACATAAAACAATATATAGTTGAATTATCATATCATATCATAAGTAATATAAATCATGAGTTTGTCCACTTAGGCTTACAATTAGGACCAATCAGAAAAAGCCACACACATCTCCAAATAAATACGTGGCATCCACCTCAGCTTTTATTGAAAATTAATTTCGAAATATATTTCAAAAATGAAGAATTAGGGGATCGAACCCCCTTCCTCACACCCACACCTTCCAACACTAACTATTTGAGCAACCACGTTTTGTTGTAACTGAGACGTATTATAGAACATATACCCTTTTTTTTTCTGGCAAAACCTATTACCTACTAATTATATTTATTTATATATATTTTAATACTTATATATTACATTTATATATCATATTTATTTGACATCTAATATTTTGTATCACTTTCCATAGATTTTAGATTCTATATATTTATTAACTAGAATGTTATTAAATATGAGTAATTTTATTGATTTTCAGATTTGTTTTTAATTTAAAATTATATTAAATTTAAAAATATTGACTTATAATATCTTACATTTTTCTAATTCTCATATTAATTTAATACCAAATTTATTGATATCGGGTCATGCGGGTCAATTAGTGACCCCTCGGTTCGACCATTGACCCAATGACCCAGTGACCTGCTCGGGTCGATCACCGAGTCGGTTTTAATAACATTGATAGGAGCTGACAGTTTCAAAAAAACAAAAACAAGTAATGAATACAATGCTAATTTTGTGGATCCAATCTCTCTCTCGACAATATCTCTTCATCTCTCATTCGCACATTCCTCTTCCTTCTTTTTCTCTCATTTTCTATCACAAAATTTCAATCTTTTTTTGATGAACTACAAAAGTTTGTCCTTCATCTCTTCTTTCATCTTGATCAACTCAAAACGCAAAGCAACGAAAGAAGAAAATCAGAAGAAACAGAGCACTGCATTTCTCTCTCTCCATGGACCATCACTCCTTCTATCCTCCTTCGTTAGGGTTTCGTTTTTCCCTAAATTTCTGAAGAATTTCCTTCGTTAGCATCATAACAAAGTTGGCCACGATACTTTGTGAAGGATGAAGAACGATATTCGCCACTTCCACCGCCACAAGACTTCGACGTCCTAAACCACCACAACTTCTTCAGCACCTTACCGTGATTTGTTTTTGATTCTATTTCTTCTGTTGTAAAGTTTGTCTTTTTATCATGTCAAACTAAATGGGTTTTCTTTGTTTTTGCTTGGTAATATTTTTATTCTTTGAAGTTTTTGAAATTTTCTTCAATCATGTTCAAATGGTTTTTTTCCCCTTCGGCTTCTGTGATCATAAAGCTTTAGAGGAATTTTGGCAGTGCAGTATCTTTATGGCTAAAAAGATTCAGCTTTTGAAATCATAACATTGTTTTGGAGTACTTCCTAAGTTTATCAATTTTGCAATCATCTCATTTAAATAAATAGATTGAAAACTGTGTCTACAATATAGTTAACCTCCATAGTGAGAAATTAAGGATATAGTTGTTCTTACATTTGTACTGTATACAGGTATACTCCCCAATATATATAATCAGGCCCAGAATAGCAGATGTAGAAAATAGTGAGATATTGCTATAATAGTAACAAAAATGTGTTGATGCAGCGATGAAGGTACACCTATGGTTGTCCGGTTAAGGAAGTGTTATTGTCACCCTTATAACAATGTGGTTTTTTTTCCTGTTTTGATCACTGTTGTAGCTTTGAAAATCCTTTCGGCCGGAACCACTATCGAGAGAAGATGGAGACTATCAGAAGTACAAGAGCAACAAGGTAGCCGGGTTGTTACAACATAGGTGCTGAACCTGTTTTGGGTTCATTCCGTAAGTATTCTTATAACTGCATATGTTGGTTTGCTCCATTCTTTTCAACTTTAATTTTTTTATTCCGTTTACCAATATTCTGTCTTTTGCATTGCACTTTCATTTTAGTACATGTTGGGGTTGCAAAACATAAAAGTAGAATTCAATTTTATGTTTCATTTGTGCTCACATGGCATTCAACTTACTTTAAGTAGTAATTTTGGGTTCGTGTAAGTAACTACTAAGCAATGATAGATATGATATGGATAGAGTGAATACAATTATTCAAATCCAAATATTAAAATTATCATAAATAGTAGTGCAATTAGGATATTGTGAAGCTGTGTGTCATATATAAATTTATCTCAGGTTATTGTGAAGTTGTGTGTCATATATATGATATTGAATTTGCAACTTTTGTTCTGTTTAATCACGATGCAGTGAGCCTGATTGAAAAGTCTTGCTCAGAGCTTCTTGAATTCTCGGAGGAGCTTTTAGTGTTTTAAATAAGGATACTACTGAATATCCAACAATATCTAATACTTATTTATTGAATATTGTTGAATATAAATCCTATTGGTTTTCCTAGGAACATATCTGACCTCATTGGTAGGTTCTCTTCAAAGTTCATGTGAGGGACTCATCGAGAATATATTTGAGAAAACATTTCATGTTTGAGGGATTATGATTGATTAGGACTTGCTTAAAAAATTCAAAGATAAATCAAATGTCGTTAAGGTGAAGCGTAAATCTTAATTTTCAATAGCGTTCATAGTTTTAAGCTAAGACTTTCCAACAAACCATAATCCATAACATTACTTACACTGTTAGAGACAATGTCTCGATCGTCAATGCAAGAGGGTTTCGTGGATACAATTTCACAGCTTTCACCAAGAGAGAAACCCTAAGATAAAATAAAATTTGAACTAATGGTTCTTTCTTCGCACAGTCACATTATCCCAGTAAATTTGGGACTTCTCTCAAACCCTATCGCGTGATGTGAAAAGCGATGCTGCTCTGTATTCCTTTTGTTTGCTCTCAATCTTTTTTTATCATCACTCTCAATCTTATTCCTAATAGTGAGTAATACTAATTAGATTGCAATAGATCGTTCCATATTTAGTTTTTTTTACAAAATTAGATTAGTCGCTGGCAAAGTCGTTGGATACTAACATTATGATAAAAAAAACCTAATCTAATGCATCATTATGCTTTTATTGATTATTAAGTAAAATATTTACCATTCTCCAACTAATATTGTATATCGCACGTATGATAAAAAATTATAATCTAATGCATCATTAGGTTTTTATTAATTATTAAGTAAAATATTTACCATTCTCCAACTATTAATTATTTTTGTCAAAAAAACTATTAATTATTCAGTCATAGATGTTACAATAGAATGAATATATAAGGTTTAATAAAAATATATATAATGTTCATATTAAAATAAAATATCATAAATTATTGTCAATTCTAGAAATTTTTAATACCTCATTAATTATGGAGCTTTATAGGCAAATAAGATATGGAGAATAAGTCCCTTTTAAAAAAGAAGATAAGGGGAATAAGCAATACTAATATTGATATTCTAATTTCTTTTTATATCTTGCTTTCAAACTTATAACATCAAATATTTTAGCTTTAATTACATTTTTGGTCCGCCTATAATAGTTAATTCACGATTTTGGTCCCCTAGCAGAAATTGGTCAAACTAATGGTTGAAGTGGTACTAAGTTAAATGACGTGGCATCCCATGTTTGAGTGCCATATGAAATTTTTAATTAAAACATACTCCCTCCGTTCCTAATCTTTGGTACTTTTGGCTTGTTACACACATATTAAGGTACCATTAATTTGTGTTGTTTAAGTACCAAAATGCCCCACTTGTAGTTGTATTGGGATAATTGAAGTTAAAGTAAAATAGTATTGGGACAATTAATTCATGAGTTGGAACTCTAAAAGGATAAATAAATATAGAGAGTATATTAGGAAAAATTAGGTGAATTGTACATTGGATTTTTAAAAGTACCATTGTTTTGGAACAAAAATAAAAGGCTAAAAGTACCAAAGATCAGGAACGGAGGGAGTAATATTTTAATATAACAATTTGTTTTTTAATTAAGTAATAATAAACATCCCAATATCTGGTAATAAAGTATTTTTTAATCTACTTTTTTCCAACTTACTGACTCTCTTTCTCTGCGATGAAGGTTCGGAGATAGCAAAGCTTGGTGTTACTCAAGGTGGAAGTTTGATGAAGATCATGAGGAAGATCTTAGAGTGACCAAAGGATCTTTGTTATGTATACTTATGGATGGATGTATTGTTTCATCCTTCCCTCAGTCTCACACTCGACTAAACGAGTGTTTTCTACCTGTACGTGGGAATCTCGACGGGGACTGCCCACAGTGAAGCATGAATGGGGAATTTTTCCATGTGGAGACGGGGACGAGAGAGATAATTCCCCTACTGTCAACTCTGAGATGAGGATGGGGACGGGGACCATTCCGCTGTCCGAGTACATTATATGTGTTTTTTAATTAAAAATAGTAATAAAAAACAAAAATGTGCTAACTGCTATCTTTTATTCTTAATTTTAGTTTTTGAATATCAATAAATAAAAGGAGGACTAAATTTTATATTAAAATATTAAACTATGATTTTTTAGTTTAACTATAATATTTTTTAGTATACAATCTAATCTAATAAACGTGTCCTACTAAAATTTGTCATGGTGAGTTTATTTTCTAAGGTGTCAAAGTAGTCAATTTTTTTGACATAATATACGTAAACATTCAACTGACTCTTTTTTAATCCCCAAACAACAATTTCAAAATTTAAATTAAAAGGAAATGTATACCCGTGCTGGCACGGGTGATACATACTAGTTAAGGGTGGAAGTTGACTATACCTAACAAGGATTTTTGGTTAAATATATATATGACCTCTTCTTGAGATCAAGGATCGAGTCATGATTATGTGATTTTTTTAGGTTTGGTGCGACATTTTGAAAGCCTGAAATTTCATGTTAGCCTAATCAACTGCATGTGTTCAGACTTGTCGCGGCATGAGACGTATAGTGGAGATAGACTAAATTACTAGTTCCTAGTTTATTACAAATAGGGACTGTCATTTGTTAATTTGATATATGTCCTTTTAATGTCAGCCATGACATTTTTAAAATTTTGGCATTTTAAAAACATATTTTACAATAAGCCTTTAAATAGGGTTGACAAATACAAGCATAAAAGTTAGGTGTTGAAAATTTTAAATATATACGTGCAAACTAACTTGAAATTGCGTCCCAATCCGCTAAGTTTCCCCTACCAACTCCTGTAAGTGGTGTATTAATTTTTTTAAATTAATGTTTTTGACCAATATTCTTTTTAATTCTTTAACTCGCGACACAATGGCAATCGTTAACCAGACCATATCTATAGAAAAATGTTAACGAGTGCCCTAACAATATTAACTAATGAATCAAATACAGTACTAAAAATAGTTTTCTTTTGACAATTGCTGAGGATCCGCATTGAAGAAAACAAACTATAGTTAGGTGTTCAAAATATGTGTGCAGCTGACTTGAAATCGCGTCCCAATATGCTAAATTTTCCCTACCTACTCCTTAAAGAAACAATACAGAAACATTATTTTGTAAGTTGTGTATTCAATTCTTTACCAAAAAAAAAGTTGTGTATCCAAAAATTGTATTTTCTAATTTTTTAACTAGCGACACGCAGTGCAGATCTAATACCTACGGAGGCCTAAAGTGAATTCTGGAACGAGACCCATGAAATAAAAAAATACAAAAATTCTTAAGGTGCATATATATATATATATATAAAGTATTTTTGAGGTAATGTCCTTTCCATGGGAATTAAAATATTCTAATTTAAAATATTTTAATTCCCCGAAAAAATTACATTACTCCTAAAAATACATCATCCAAACTTAGGGCATTATTTTTTTTAATATAAAACGGGACACAAAGCCCAAAAGTGATTACACAGTAATTAAACGAGTAGTAGAAACTCCAATAACATCATCACCAACAATATCTGCTTAACATTATTAGGAGGAGTATCGAATAACACATGAATTATCCTCCAACAAGTTACAACCAAGAGCGAATAAGAGTACGACCTTTCTGAAAGGAAAAAAAGACTACGACCTTTAGAGCTACAAGCAAAAGCATCAGGGATACACTTGACAACAACATCAGAGTCTAGATTGAAGTCAACATGCCTAAAGCCTCTGTCATAAGGCAGTTTTAATTATTTTTTATTTTACAAATACTTTTTAAAAATATTTTTTCATTTTACATAAATAAATTTTATTTGTTAAAATAAACTTTTAAAAAACTTATCTGAGAAGTTGTGGCTGGTTTGGGGGGACGATTTCTTAACAAGAAAAATAATAAAGAATATTCCAGACGAGAAAAGAGTGCTAGATTGGTAAATAATCTTAAAAATGTGCTAATTTGGTGTTTATGCTATTAACTTGGATGTCGTCAGGGACGGAGCTATGTGTTAGCTTGCAATGGCTCAAGCCCCCCCTGATTTTTATAATTTTCTTTAGTATATGGAAATGGTCTAAGGGTTTTAAGCGGCAACATGAAAATCTAAAATACAAAGTGATTAAAAAGGGGAATATATAACATATTTACAGGCCATTGTACTAGCCTCCAATGGACAAGTATTGATGGAGAAATCATGACATATGATATAATCTCTTTTTGGGAATAATTTAAATACAGATTCCGTTGGAAAGAAATAATGAAAAGTTTAGACAAAATCTTGCCGCTCCAAGTATTCAATCCTAGCTCCGTCCCTGGATGCCGTGAATATGTTATGTTAGCAGATTCATCATTTTCATATTTATCAATGAGAAATTTGTATTATTTTTGATGTAATCCGTCCAAATAAATAAATACTTTATTTGTAACCAAAAAATAAATACTTTATTTTTAGTAAAAAAAATTATTTTTTTGTGTGACAGTGGTTTTTTTTACCTCTAACACGTGTTTAGAGACCAAAACAATTGTGTAACCATTTTCTGACCGTTAGATGATACTGAATCGCAAGTCACGTGATTGTTGTTGTTGTTATCAGTTCCAAGATTCCAAAGTTAATTTTTTACACTATAAAAGGCTTGCTCGAGGAATGACATTTGCGTTCAGATCGTCGATATCATTGTCTTTTTTCTCCTTTTGTAGAGCTTTTCAACCCTTACCCCAATATCAATCTCAATACAAAGTTACCAGCAGCTTTCACACAAGGTACGCATGCTAATTTCCATTTATTTTCCTGTTCCTTTCCATTTGTCGTTCTTAATGAAGACTACTCGTCAATGAAACTGCGGCTTTCACTGTTTCACTTCTTCTCAGAAAATATACACATTACATTGATAGTAGCCTGAAGGTTTTGCACCTACTAACATGAATTTTCAATGCAGAAGGATTCCATCCATGGCTCCCCCTTCTTTTTTAGAGAACTGTGTAGACGGTTCTGAAAGGTACAATATACCAAAATTTTAAGCAATAAACAATGTAGTGTATACACAATTAAACTTGGTTTTGTTTTAAATCTTTAATTTAATCACTCGTTTTTGTATGAATAAGCAGTGTTACGGGTGAAGATTATGCTGATATCAATTGGGAAGGACTTGGATTTAGTTTGGTTCCTACAGACTATATGTATATGATGAAATGCGCAAAAGGAGAAAAGTTTTCACAAGGAACTCTTCTTCCCTATGGAAACTTAGAGCTTAGCCCAGCTGCTGGTATCTTAAACTATGGACAGGTTAAAATAGCACTATATTTAGTTCTGTTTCATCCCTAACTATTTATTATTTTCATTTCAATGATATGATACAAATTACAATATATGTTTGTACACCACACACACAACACAAGTTACTTCGTTCTGCTTGTTCAATGCACAAATCAAATATAACCGAAGTCTCAAATGCATGGTTTCTTTATAGGGAATCTTTGAGGGACTAAAAGCATATAGGACTGAAGATGGGCGAATCCTTCTGTTTCGACCGGAAGAGAATGCTTTACGCATGAAGATAGGGGCAGACAGGTTGTGTATGCCTTCCCCATCAACTGAGCTGTTTGTTAATGCTGTTAAGCAAACAGTTCTTGCCAATAAACGTTGGGTATATTGTCTTTCCCCTTATCTATCTTTATATTTTCCCTCTATCAGCTTGATGCACTTGAACACAAAAAAATTGAGCTTCAAAATTGAAACAGGTACCTCCTCCAGGAAGAGGAACACTTTATCTTAGGCCATTACTCATGGGAACAGGAGCTGGATTAGGTGTAGCACCAGCATCTGAATACACGTTTCTCATTTATTGCTCTCCTGTTGGAAGCTACCACAAGGTAAGCAATGGATTTGGATTTAGTTATATACTTTTGATTAAAAAGGAAAAGGCTCAACTTACAACTTTTTCAATTTTCATATGCATGATTCATGACTTCTTTTTCATCATAGGAAACACTAAACTTAAAAGTTGAGGATAAACTGTATCGATCAATATATGGCCGTGGTGGAACTGGAGGAATCAAGAGTATCACTAATTATGCCCCAGTAAGCATTGCAATATATCACCATTTTATGATTTTTCTCCTCGTTGAATATTAGCTGTTTTCTTTGGTGGGGACTTGTGAAATTTTGTAGCCAACCATGTAAAAGAACAAAATTTGTGTTACTCAAAATTTAGGTCCAGAATTTCATCATTCTGTAAACATCATTCAATGACAATGATTGGTCTTTAGTCAAAGTGGTTCTTTCTTGCTTCATGTTGCTAATAATACAGGAAAATGCATCCTTATCTAGGCTGCTAAATCAAATCATAATATAAGCTACTCCAAGTTGATTTCGCTCTTCGTTGATTATAATTGATAAACATGTTTCCCGTGGCGTAGATATATACTTCAATCACTGAAGTGAAGGCCGATGGATTCACCGATGTCTTGTTCTTGGACTCAGCAACAGGAAAAAATATAGAGGAGGCATCTGCATGCAATGTATTTGTTTTGAAGGTACATCAACAACCTTACTTTCATATTCTGCACATATGATACTAACACATTTGATGTTCAAACCATGTGGATATTTTATTATACTTGGTCTAATTTTTTGTTTGGTATTTTCATTTGATCTTGTGAAGGAAAATGTTATCTCCACTCCAGTAATAGATGGAAGCATCCTGCCAGGGATCACACGAAAAACCATCATTGATATTGCCCTTGATTTGGGTTATCAGGTATTTAATTTCCCTTTCAAATTTTGGCATATAAGTTGGTTGATCTTGATAGTAACATATTCTAATTGACTTGGTTTTTCAAACATTACATGAACTATATTCAGGTCATGGAACGTTCCATATCAGTGGAGGAAATGCTAGGCGCAGATGAAATGTTCTGCACAGGAACTGCTGTGGTTGTCAATTCAGTTGCATCTGTAACCTATAAGGAAACAAGGTAAACTGCACTTTGATTACTAATTTTCTATTTGTCTTCATTTTAGTCATCTTTCCTTCTTCTTGAAATTATGTTGCACCTGATGATAATACTAAACCCAATGAAAATATTGGCAATGCAGAACTGAATTCAAAACAGGACCAGAAACATTGGCTGAAAAATTACGAAAAATACTGGTTGGAGTACAAACAGGGTCTGTCGAGGACAAAAAGTCATGGACAACTCGTGTAGAGTGAGCAAATCGGTGCTGCTTCTCTTAGATGAAAAATAATTGTTAATGTTATCTCTTCCTAAACATCATTGGCCAATTTAAATATGGGATCTGTTACAAAATTCCTTTTATCATATTAAAATTAAAATATGTAGACCAACGACCATTCGCGTACCAACTTAAACTAGTTGTAATTTTCTAGTGGTATTTGCAGAATTATTCTAAGAATCAGAGCAACAAATTAAATTCATCTTTTAGAAGTATCTTATTAATGATCAATTTTAAAGAGAAATGGTTGCTCAAGGAAGTTTAATGTTTGTGTGTATAAATGCTGGACATGGTTTCAAATACTGCAAGTGCAGAATACTTCTTAATGATAATGATAATAATGGTTGAGATAATTCACAAATCTTGTTCTGTCAAATGAAAATGGAAGAGCACATTGGCCAATCTCTCTATGCTAGTTTCCTTTAATGGTCATATATAGATGTATTTCAGTAAAGAGGTCATCTGTATCATATCTTAGACCTACAGAAACTCTCTTACAATGAAGATAGTACCTACTAATATATTTATTTGGAAATAAGGTTATTTTTTAATCAAGTATCAACAAGAGAAATTCATGCTAAAGCAGTGTTTGTCAAATTGTAACACGATCACATGACAATGTCTAACACATTCAAAGACCAAAATGATACTTGGGGATGTAATTGTAATTTTCATACATTCAATGACTATAATGACAACACATTACACATTTAAAAGAAATATGATCGTGGGATTACAATCTGTATGTATTTTACAGAGGCCAAGAAACGTGATGCATGAGAAATGACATGTGTAAGGCCGTTGGGAGCCGTTTGTCATGGTAAAAATGTGGCTGGGGAACTAATTTCGGCTTCTATATATTCTGTACAGGGTCGGCCCAAGGCCCAAGCAACTAAAGCAAGGGCTTTGGGCCTCAAATTTTCCCCTTAAAAAGGGGGCCTCAAAATTTATTGTTATGTATTATTAGTAAGTAGTTTCATCTAATTTACGTATGGAACTATAGCTCGTTTGGTGCATAAGGGGCCTCAGTATTCCCATTAAACAGGGTTCAATCCCTGTGTGATAATTTTTTTTCATTACTTTAAAGCACACTTTCTACTTTAACACCATTTTCTTGACTCTTATTCTCATGATTACCTACCTTCTTGTTATATATCTCAATCTTCTCTTCTCTAACTCTTTTTTTTCTTCTTTTCATGGAATAATAATAAATGCCATTGATATATAAAATCTTTATTTGATTTATGTTAATTTAATTACTAAATTTTCTTTTTTAAATAATTATATTAAGATGTTTTTATGTGCATAAAATTCAACTACAATTCTACATATAAAAATAGTTCATTATTAAAATTTTCTTACAACATTTGATTTTTTGTGTATCATAGAAAGCTCAAAAATAATTTATTATTAAAATTTTCTTACAACATTCAAATTTTGATGTAATTTGATAAATGATTTTTCATCACAAAAGCTAAAATATTTAGATAAAAATGTAACAATTTTTGTTTTTTACAAAATATTATTATTAAAATATAAAAGGGTCTCATTTTAGAGCTCGCTTTAGGCCTCATCTAGTGTTTGACTGACCCTGATTCTATAAGTTATAATTTAAAACACATATTTGCACACTAGTTTTCTGCAAAAAGTATTTGTATTCTAAATTTTATATGTAATTTTTTTAATTTTATAAAAAATTTAATAGTGCAAGTACTCTGCAGTCATCAATCATAATACACACAAAAAAAAAGATATAAAATATTTTTGGCATAACTTGTGAAAAACAGTGGTCAACTTTTCTAGTCACTGTGTGTGTTGGGAAAACTTAATGCAGCTTCATTTATTGTTTTTTTTTTCTCTCCTGAAATTTTTTTCTTAGTACTATGATTTCATTAGTGGTCAGGCTTTCAACAATATTAAATTTTTTGTTCTTTAATGCAACACCTCATCATCCCTTTTCTTATATTCTGTCAATTGAGTTGTGGGAAGCTAATCCCCTTTTGAAATGAAGGAGTTTTTTCATGGGAATGGGATGAGGCCTTATGCTGTTTTTGGACCACTTGTTTAGGAAGGCATTGGTCAGTTAGAAGCAATTGTAGTTGGTCATTCTATTAAAGAATATTTTATTTTCTCAATTTTAGGGGGGCGTTTGTTTCGGAGACATGGAGATGATTCCAAGGTTAATCTAGGTTGGGAAAGAAATGTTCCAATGTTTGGTTTGACAAAAAGGAAAAACACATTCCAAAGAATGTTGCTTGGTCTAGAAAGTTTCTTCCAACTTTTAAGGGAATCTGATGTCATCCAAAAGTAGTGGTAATGTTTCATTCCAAGATGGGGAGTTTCAATTTTTTGCACAAAACTACGTTACTAACCCCCACTTATCATTCCACTCACCCACTACCTAAAAAACACCCGCTAAAAAACAATTGTTACCCGCCTTTTCCCTTTTGTTGAAACCGACTCGTACCTTCCCTTCCTTCTTTTGCTTTTTTCCTTGCTCTGCATCAGTCCCTGAAATTCTATCTTCTTGTGTATTTACGTTGCTTTGTTTTGCTTCTATGTATTTGTACCTTCCTTGCTTAGCTTTGCTAAAAAACACCAATTTATGTTGCTACTTTTTTTATTATTTAATCTTGTTCTTGTTTTTTTTAATAGTTATTTACAAAATGCATTACTACAAAATATTATTGTAAAAAAATTATAAGTAAATAATCACTTTAGTTTTATACTTTTATTTCACCCTTAATTACTTAGAAAGCTTTAACATGTCACATATAATCAGGGGTATTTCGATAATTACAATGTTTATTCCCAGGAATGTATAATATGAACCAAACCAGTTTATAAATTGTTCCAAAGAATTGGACTCCCGAGCTTGCAACTAACCAAACATGTTTTAGAAAATACTCAGCAATCACATTCCTTATCATCAAATTCCAGAGCATGAGATTCCTTGGAGTGGAATTTCTATCCGGAAAACTAACGCACCCTAGGTATTTGTATTTTGGACCAAGTTTTAAAGTTCCTTGCTATATGATGGGGAACCATCTCCCTCTTAATAGATACTCACCCTAAAAAATTAGACATAAATGAAGCATATATTTTTTAAATTTACCAATAGAGGCAGATGAAAATAAATTAATGATGATTGATAATCAAGTATTTTTTTCGACTTCACTTAGGAAGGTAAGGAGAAGAGATATCCGATTAATTATCGACGATCAAGCTTCTCTTAGGGGAAGGGGAAGGGAGGGGAGGGCATATTTTTCAATGTAGAATTGAGGAAGCCATAAAATGTCTCTAAACATGAATCAAGTGTTATTAGAAATGTGATATTGATATCTATCAACTTGTTCTTTTAATTTTTTAAAATCTCAAATACATATTAAAATATAGACTAATCTTTTTCAAGCCCTCCCCTCCCTTCCCCTCGCAAAACCCCCTCCCAAACATACCCTTAAAATATAGACTAATCTGTTAGCCCTTTATTTGTAACTTGTAAGTGATCGTACTAGTACTTATTTAGACAACACTTGGGGTGGGACGCTAACTATCCATGAACATTCAAGGGACACAAACTAAACTACGTGTCTATGTATGTATCTGTATTATAATAGTACACAGGAAATCTTCAAAGCTACTAGTAATGATCTTAATATCATACAACTACCAATCATTTAATATATAGTTGTATCGCTCAATCACAAACCTTTGCACTGGGTTTCTTCAGTCCAAGAAATTCCAAAAACCGATACGTTGGGATATGGTACAACAAAATCTCAGAACAAACTATTGTGTGGGCTGCAAACAGAGACACTCCTTTCAACGACACTTCCGGTGTTCTCTCCATCAACAAAGGAAACCTCGTACTCCACCACGACAAAAACCCAAACCTTAACCCTGTTTGGTCTTCAAACGTTTCTATTTCTAACTCAATTTCCAATGTTTCAGCCAAGCTTTCCGACACCGGAAACTTGGTTTTGAGCTCCGAAAGCGGAAACGTTGTGTGGCAGAGTTTTGATTATCCAGGTAACACTTTGCTTCCTTTCATGAAGCTAGGGTTGGACCCAAAAACCGGTTTGAACCGGTTCCTCACATCATGGAAATCTCCGAACAATCCAGGATCCGGAAACATGACATACCGAATTGACCCGATCGGGTTTCCTCAACTCTTATTGTATAAAAACAAAGCTCCATTTTGGCGGGTTGGATCGTGGACGGGTCAAAGATGGAGCGGGGTACCCGAAATGACTCTAAATTTCATCTTCAACGTTAGTTTCATAGACAACGCAGATGAAGTTTCCATAACATATAGAGTGAAGGATCTAACGGTGTTATTGAGAATGGTGCTAGAAGATACAGGTCACGGAGGAGAGTCACGTGGCAACCTCACGAACAAAGGTGGTTTCAAATCTGGTTCGCTCCGAAGGAGGAATGTGACAATTTTAGACAATGCGGGTCGAACTCGAATTGTGACCCGTATAATGCGGATAAGTTTGAGTGTGAGTGTTTACCCGGGTTCGAACCCAAATTCGCGAGGGAATGGTATTTGAGAGACGGGTCGGGTGGGTGTGTGAAGAAGCGGAATGCGTCCACGTGTCGAAGTACTGGGGAAGGGTTTGTGAAAGTGGCACGTGTGAAAGTGCCAGATACTCCAAAGACACGTGTGAATGAGAGTTTGGGTTTGAGAGAGTGTAGGGTGAAATGCCTTGGGGATTGTTCGTGTGCAGCGTTTACTAGTGCCAATGAGAGTTCACAAAGTGGTTGTGTTACTTGGCATGGTGACATGGAAGACACTAGAACTTACACACAACTTGGACAAGATTTGTTCGTGCGTGTCGATGCTCATGAATTGGGTACTTCTTTCTTAAAAGACCTTGGAATAATCAATAATGTATCAATATATTTGATTTGTATGGTGATTATTTGTTCTAGTTGTGAGATTTTTGCATTTGCATTTTGTAGCTTTGTATGCAAAACATCTGTATGGTTCTCTTGGCAAGAAGGGAATGGTGGCGGTTTTGGTTGCTATTTGCTTGGTATTCTCTTTGGGGATAATATTGGCGTATTGGTTTGCAAAAATTAGGAAACAAGGTAATTAAATTTTTAGTGACTAGTTATTGCGAGATTCTTTGATTCTATAAATATGTTCAAATGTGCTTGTTTGATTTGATGATAGGGTCGAGAAGGGATCGCAAGTATTCCTTTAGACTTACATTTGAAGACTCTCCCAATCACGAAGAATTTGATACTACAAGAAATTCTAATTTGCCATTCTTTGATCTTAGCACCATGGCTGCTGCAACAGACAATTTCTCAATTGCTAACAAGCTTGGTCAAGGTGGTTTTGGTTCTGTTTATAAGGTAGTAGTTTCTTCTTTAACAAACTCCAAATTTTAATCACACTAAGCATCATTTTTAACGAATTGCAATGTCAATTTTGAACATTAAAACATTCAGGGTGTACTGAGCAGCGGAACGACAATTGCAATTAAGAGATTGGCAAAGCATTCTGGACAAAGAATAGAAGAGTTTAAAAATGAGGTTGTTTTGATATCAAAACTACAACATAGAAATCTTGTGAGGATCTTAGGTTGCTGCGTTCAAGGAGAGGAGAAGATGTTAATTTATGAGTATTTGCCTAACAAAAGCTTGGACTTCTTCCTTTTTGGTATGTCATGTTTTTTTTTCTCTCATTAATTTATGAGTATTTGTCATGTTTTTTGTCACGCACTACAATTACAAAACAATTGGTCTAACACACTTCACTTATTATAACTTGATTTTTTTTGTCTAGATGAATCTAAAAGCTCACAGCTAGACTGGAGAAAGCGATTTGATACTATTTGTGGAGTTGCTAGAGGGATCTTATATCTTCATCATGACTCACGATTAAGGATCATTCACAGAGACCTAAAGGCTAGCAATGTTTTGCTAGATACTGAGTTGAACCCAAAAATTGCAGATTTTGGTATGGCTAGAATATTTGGTGGAGATCAAATTGAAGTAGTTACAAATCGTGTCGTTGGAACCTAGTAAGTAAATAATATTAGACTCCTAATAATACCCTTATTTCGTAGTTTCACTTAATTACAAATATAATACTCAAGTGATCTCATCTCATTTATATACATTTTGCTTTTTATAGTGGTTATATGTCTCTAGAATATGCCATGAAAGGACAATTTTCAGTGAAGTCTGACGTATACAGTTTTGGACTTCTAATGCTAGAGATTGTCACTAGCAAAAAGAACAGTGGTCAACATGAAAACATTACAGCCACAAATTTAGTTGGACATGTTAGTATTTTCGAGAAACTATATTCCAATTGAAAATTTACACTTTAATAAGCTAATTAATCAAGTGATTTTAATTGATGCAGATTTGGGATCTATGGAGGGAAGACAAAGCCATGGAGATTGTAGATCAATCATTGGGAGAGTCTTGCAATGACCTTGAAGTTCAAAGATGCATCCAGATTGGGCTTTTATGTGTACAAGATTATGCTGTTGATAGGCCTTCTATGCCTGCTGTTGTTTCTATGTTGGGCAATGATTCTACTCTTCCTACTCCAAAACAGCCAGCGTTTATTTTCAAGAAAAGTAATTATGGGAGTTCAGATCCATCAACTAGTGAAGGAATTTATTCAGTAATTGATGCAAGTATGACTATGATTGAAGCTCGTTGAAGGCCAAAGTTCTCAGAATTTATGTGCAAGTTTTGCGTGTTATTGAGTGACTAAATATTGTTCAGAGTGGCGAGGGACAAAGCTAAAACATGTATTTATAAGTATTTCTTTGGGGAATGGTGGCGGTTTTAGTCGTTGCTATTTGCTTGGTATTGTCTTTGGGGATAATTTTGGCGTATTGGATTGCAAAAATTAGGAAACAAGGTAATTAAATTTTTAGTGACCAGTTATTGCGTGATTCTTTGATTCTATAAATATGTTCAAATGTGGTTGTTTGATTTGATGATAGGGTCGAGAAGGGATCGCAAGTTTTCCTTTAGACTTACATTTGAAGACTCTCCCAATCACGAAGAATTTGATACTACAGGAAATTCTAATTTACCATTCTTTGATCTTAGCACCATGGCTGCTGCAACAGACAATTTCTCAATTGCTAACAAGCTTGGTCAAGGTGGTTTTGGTTCTGTTTATAAGGTAGTAGCAATTCTTCTTTAACAAGCTCCAAATTTTAATCACGCTAAACATAATTTTAACGGATTGCAATGTCAATTTTGAATAATAAAGGGTGTACTGAGTAGCGGAACGACAATTGCAATTAAGAGACTGGCAAAGCATTCTGGACAAGGAATAGAAGAGTTTAAAAATGAGATTGTTTTGATTTCAAAACTACAACATAGAAATCTTGTGAGGATCTTAGGTTGTTGTGTTCAAGGAAAAGAGAAGATGTTAATATATGAGTATTTGCCTAACAAAAGCTTGGACTTTTTCCTTTTTGGTATGTCATGTTTTTTTTTCATTAATTAATGAGTATTGGTCATGTTTTTTTGTCACACATTACAATTACAAAATAATTGGTCGAACACACTTATTATAATTTGATTTTTTTTTGTCTAGATGAATCTAAAAGTTCGCAGCTAGATTGGAAAAAGCGATTTGATATTATTTGTGGAGTTGCTAGAGGGATCTTATATCTTCATCATGACTCAAGATTAAGAATCATTCACAGAGATCTAAAGGCCAGCAATGTCTTGTTAGATACTGAATTGAACCCAAAAATTGCAGATTTTGGTATGGCTAGAATATTTGGTGGAGATCAAATTGAAGCAGTTACAAATCGTGTTGTTGGAACCTAGTAAGTAAATAATATTAGACTCCTAATAATACCCTTATCTCAATTACAAATATAGTATTTAAATGATCTCATTTATATACATTTTGCTTTTATAGTGGTTATATGTCTCCAGAATATGCGATAGAAGGACAATTTTCGGTGAAGTCTGACGTATACAGTTTTGGAGTTTTAATGCTAGAGATTGTTACTGGTAAAAAGAACAGTGGTCAACATGAAAACATTACGGCCACAAATTTAGTTGGGCATGTTAGTATTTCCGAGACACTAATGCCAATTGAAATTTAATCTTTAATAGGCTAATTGATTATTAATCTAGTGATTTTAATTGATGTAGATTTGGGATCTATGGAGAGAAGGCATATCCATGGAGATTGTAGATCAATCATTAGGAGAGTCCTTCAACGACCTTGAAGTTCAAAGATGCATCCAGATTGGGCTTTTATGTGTACAAGATTATGCTGTTGATAGGCCTTCTATGCCTGCTGTTGTTTCTATGTTGGGCAATGATTCTACTCTTCCTACTCCAAAACAGCCAGCGTTTATTTTCAAGAAAAGTAATTATGGGAGTTCAGATCCATCAACTAGTGAAGGACTTTATTCAGTAAATGATGCAAGTATGACTATGATTGAAGCTCGTTGAAGGCCAAAGTTCTCAGAATTTATGTGCAAGTTTTGCGTGTTATTGAGTGACTAAATATTGTTCAGAGTGGCAAGGGACAAAGCTAAAACCTGTATTTATAAGTATTTCTTTATGTAAATTCAAACCACAGTGCTCTAGGTATATTTTTTGTACCAAAAAAAGTAAACCCAGTTAATAATAGTAAGCATTACTATAGTTTTTTGGCTTAAATATTTGATCCCCTGCAAATATCCCGTTTTTCCATTTACCCCATGTAAAAAAAAGTTTTAAAATCTGCAAATAATAAGTGTTTCTAGTTACCCCCTACATGGGGGTAACCGTAAAATTTTTATATTTTACAGGGAGTAACCGTACATGGTTTTTACCCATTATACACTACATAATCTAACAGAGGGAGTGACCGAAAACTGTTTATATTTGCAGGGGGGTTACCTTAAAAAAAAATTTTACAGGATATTTGCAGGGGGGGATCAAATATATAAACCTAGTTTTTTTTATATAAACCTAGTATTTGCAGGGGGGTCAAATATATAAACCTAGTATTTGTAGATGGAAAAATGGGATATTTGCAGGGGGATCAAATATATAAACCTAGTTTTTTTTAGCAATGCAAAATTACAACTAAAATAGTTTTTTTTACCAATTCAAAATTACAACTAAAGCTAAATTGTAGATGTAGGCTATCATAAAGTTACCCACCTAATTCATAGTGTTATGAAGAAGAGAAGAAAATGAGTGTTTGAACGAAAGAGGAGTAAATAATTTTTTTTATAACACTATTTTAAGAAAGCTGAGTACAAAAGAATCAGAACCCCCAATATTATAACACATTTTTTATGAGAGGAGGGAAAAATCGCATTTGAGAGAGAAAAATAGAAGAAATTCTAATGACAATTTTAATCCTAGAATTAATAGGTGTAAATGATATAAGATGCCTAATTAAATGATTTACTAGTTATATAAAATATTTAAGGTGTCAACGATATACAAATTTGAGGGTGACCGAGGATTGGCAGGCATTGTGGTGTCTCAAAATTCCACAAAGGTCAAAATGATGCGAGAGGGTGTCTTCATTTCAGGTACAATTTGCAAAGGAAGCATGTACCATGTCCGGCGACTTGCCCGTTGAGCGACTCCAGTGACAAAAAACGAGTGGCATGTCTTCTTTGGAAGTAGCTACGCTAAAGCGGTTTGGACGGAGGCAGGTTAGTGGGGATTAATTTGACACAAAGTTGGGGAAGCGGAGGGCTTTAAACCTTGTTTCTTTGGTCTTCTTACTTCTTTGCACGAAGGACCTCAGAAGATTTTTGCTTTGATGCTTTGGTGTTTATGGAAGAGGAGAGGTGGAGAAGTGTTATATCCCTTCTACTAGGAAGAGGAGAGGTGGAGAAGTTCATTGCCAACAAAATAGGGGAGTGAAGGAGTGGCGCAAGCCTGACAAGGATGAGTTCAAATGCAATGTTGATGTTGCGATCTTTGTGGAGGAGGGGTGTTTCAGAATCAACATGTGTATTTGTAATGATCTTGGAGGGTTCGTGAAGGCGCAGACCCACGATTATAGAGGTGTTCCTACTCCACATGAAGCAGAGGCACATGGGTTACTAACAGCCATCAAGTGGCTTTAGTCGTTACAGTTCCAAAGAGTTACCATTGAGTTTGATTAGTGTTGGAGGAATTTGTAACACTGTCATCGAGTTTGACTCTATTATTCGTGTTTGAACTTCGTTGTTATCACATCTAAGAAACTTCAAAGTTAGTTTCGTTTGGAGGCAAGCCAACCTTGAAGCTCATACATTAGTTAGAGTTGAAAGAGACTATGTCTGCTCCCGAGTTTTTGATTTGAATCCAACTTGTACTACAAATTTGATTATTAATGATATAAGCTAAGTTTTTATTTGTGAAAAAAATATATAAGACATCTAAAAATATAATTTTAGTAGTTTATTGGTTGTATAAATAAGTTAAAAATATATTAGTTGTATAAATAAATAAACAGATAATAGTAAATTTTGTTTTTGTCAAAAAAGTAAATATTAAATTTTGTTATAAAAAGAAAATATTAAATTTTGTTAAAATTAATTCTCCTTAATTGCAAACCATATATAAAAGTGGTCCACTCACTATTCGTGTAGTTCTACAACTTTTTGGCTATAACTAATTCTATAATTTTGAAAATGACTTCCATCAAATAGAAAATATGTAGATGTATATAATAATATCAATTTAACGGGATTCAAGTTGATTATGTTAATCAGAAAGAATTTTTTTTGTCTTGACCAGGGTATCTACCGCCGACTGCAGTGACTAATCCTCTCGCTGGATTGGAGACACCTCGAATGGTGGGACAACTGGCCCAGGGATTTAAATTTTCTCCATACCCAAGACGAGGATCGAACCCTCGACAGTTGGTTAAGGGAGGATGAGCCCCAACCGCTCAACCACACCCCTTGGGTTAATTAGAAAGAATTTGTTGTCAAATATAGGCGGCAACATATATTTTTTTATAAAAGTTTAGGACAATTAGGTCTTAGGAGCTCATCAAGACTTTTTGAGAGCTTGTAGACGTACTTATATATTACCTACTACTAATGGTTTTTACTCCGCAACAAGATTGTTGGATGTGAGCTAAATTACCATCCGGACAATATTTGTAGGAAAGGTGGCAACATATATTAATTATATTAATTAATTAATTATATTAATTAATTAATTAATATTAATAAATATTAGTAATAGTGTGTTTTGGAGTATTTTAAGGTTTGGAAAAAAAGTAATTTCGTAACAAAATATGTAAAGTGTGATGATAAATAGTGTGTTTTGGGGTATTTTAAGGCTTGAAAAAAAATTTAACTATTTAAAATGACTTTTTAATAGTTTTTTAAGGATGCTTTATTTGGTTGTTTCATATTTAGATAAAAGAATTGAATAAATAATTAACCAATAAAATTGTATTGAACGACATTATTAATTTAAATGAATTCATAAATTATGTACAATGCTATATATATATATATTCTCAATAATCAATATGCACGGGAGGAACTTCTAGTTGTATTTATATATAGTCTATGCACCAAAAAAGAGAGTGATAATATAGAAATCTAAAAATGAATTCACTTTTACATAAAAGTGGTCCACTCTAAATCCACTATTCGTGTAGTTCTACAACTTTTTTGGCTACAACTAACTAATTCTATAACTTTGAAAATGACTTCCATCAAATAGAAAATGTAGATGTATATATAATAATATCATTTTGATACGATTCAATTTGAATATGTTGGTAGGAAAGAATTCAATTATCGATTCATTGTCAAGTAGAGGTGGCATGTAAGAATTATTATTTTTTAAAATTGATATTTTTTGTGCGTAATTATAGAAACTATTCTCTCAAACCCTACGACTATAATGGGGAACAAAGTTCTTTTTCAAAATTTCTAATATATTGCATTCAAGAATATTAAATTCAAACAGAAGACATTGGTTAACTGAAAAAGACTCAAATTTAGGATTATGATTTTATTTTATAAAATAAAAAAAGAGGATTATGAAGTATAATATGAGCCACATAGTTATCGGGTGTGTGAAGAACCGAAAAGAGTGTGAGAAAAGGTGGAGAGTATCCATAGATTTGATTTGACGATTCTTGTCATCGTTTGGACACACTCAGTCACTCACAAAACTTAACTGCCACTTTCCAACGAATCCAGCTAATAGTAAAAATATCACACGCTACCTAATCTTCTTTTTTCTATAATGGAGGCGAGGCGGTGGAGCTCAGGCGGTTCTGCTTTCTCTCACTATAACTAACAATAACTTCAAGATAGAGAGAGAAAAAGAACAAGCAACTGTGAATGGCGGTGGAGTATTCATGCTGCGAATCGGAGTTCTTCGTCCGCATAGTAGTGATCGTCTTTCTGGTGTTGTTCGCTGGATTGATGTCTGGTCTCACCTTGGGCCTTATGTCCCTTAGTCTCGTTGATCTTGAAGTTCTCGCTAAGTCTGGTACTCCTCAGGATCGTAATCACGCCGGTAACTATTTTCTTCTTCATCTCTCTCTCCCTCTCAAGTAGAAACATTTGCATAACTTTCTATTTTTGTATTCACATAGAATTGAGAGAGATTTTGTTTTATTTCCTTTTATGTTTGGGTCAAATTTTTACCTAATTGAAATTCGCTGTTCATAAATAAACAACTCTATAACATTTGGGAATTTTAGAATAATAACTATAAAATTACAAGCTTTATCTCTCTTTAGCATCTTAGTAACTCTAGCTGTATGTTAGTTAATAGTTAGTAGCTCTTATTGGAGAGACTTTTGGCATTGTAGAAATGGAAAGGGTTTTTCTTATTTTGGAAATTATGCTGTTAATGATTCTCTGTTTGTTTCAACTTGTGTTTTGTTGTTACAGAGAAGATATTGCCTGTTGTTAGAAATCAGCATTTATTGCTTTGCACCTTGCTAATCTGCAATGCTGCGGCCATGGAGGTACTGTTAAAATCATATGCTGCTATGTGTGTTTGTGGTGTGGAATTAGGATTTAAATTGGTTTTTGGTTTTTTCAGGCACTTCCTATTTTTCTTGATAGTCTTGTTACAGCTTGGGGTGCTATTCTGATTTCAGTGACATTGATTCTTCTGTTCGGTGAGGTGAGTAAGTTGTGTCCTTATATGTTTCCAGCGAAATGCATGCATATAATGTATTAAAAGCCTCTCTCATCCTTTGCTTTGTTCTGAGAAAATGGCATGTCCCTATTGACAGTAAGTGAATATGGAAGTGAAAAATTTGTCAACATTCGAGGTTTATTTAAATCATGAAAAGTAGTTAAGTTTGCAATTCTGATTTTCTAAGTGTTCGCTATCCAATAAATTTTCCAATGATACACTCAGTATGGGCCTGCTGAATGACGGTTTTCACCCTTTTGAATTTTGGATTGCTGCATGTCATTTATTTGTCTAATATTTAATATGAATTCGTTCACATTCTTACTTACCATGTCCCGTGAAGGTGCTCTGACATATGTTTGCTTGTGTGAAGATTATACCCCAGTCAGTTTGTTCTCGATACGGTTTAGCCATTGGTGCATCAGTGACTCCCTTTGTCCGCGTGCTTGTATGGATATGTTATCCAGTTGCTTTTCCAATTAGTAAGGTGACATACTTTGAGTAGAATTTCTATTACTTTTATTTGAATGAGCAAGGAGAAAGTTTGTTTTTTCTGCCCCTTTTTTCTTCTCAGTTTTTTGTGCCTTTATGTGGTTTTCCAGTTACTGGACTATTTACTGGGCCATCGACAAGAAGCCCTTTTCCGCAGAGCCGAGTTGAAAACACTTGTAAATATGCATGGTAATGAGGTCTGTATCAGCATAATTGATTACTTCATTAGTTTAAATAATTGCATCCATCTATGTTTTATTATTTTTTACTCATTTGCTTTTGTAGTTGAACAAAATCCCGTATTATGTGTTTCATCAATATGACTCTCTTTTCTAGCTTTTGTTTTTAATGTAAATATGTAATTTGAGTGAAATGTCACTTGGGGCTATCTATCTACTTCTCTTGTTATTTACAATCCTGCGCTTGGACAATGGACATTCATGCTTTTATGTGTTTGTTGTTTCTCTTCATGCTTGAATTATATTAGGCTGGAAAAGGTGGGGAGCTGACACATGATGAAACAACAATAATTGCCGGGGCACTTGAACTCAGTGAGAAGACAGCCAGTGATGCCATGACTCCTATATCTGATACATTTGCCATTGATATTAATTCAAAACTAGATAGGTAAACTATGCTAAAAAATTTGTTTGTAAATTAAAGTTGACTTTTGTATATTATACAAATACAAAATTTACTCATATAACTTTATGCCTATTACTAAGCAGGGAACTGATGAATGAAATATTGGAGAAAGGGCATAGCAGAGTCCCAGTCTATTATGAGCAGCCTACAAACATTATTGGACTTATACTGGTAAGTTGTTTTTCTCTTCAAGCCCTTAACACTGAACATTCATTTTCCATTAGATGAAAAACTGCTGTAAAAACCACATACATTTTTTTAAAAAAAAAAATTGGGGAAATGGCACTAATGGTCATTTTACAACGGTCCCATCACCTTGAGAATACAAGGCTAAACTCTTACCACTGAGCTGGCACCTCAAGTGTCACATGCATTTGAGGTATCTCTTTTTGTTATTAAATTCACATGGCAACTTTCTTAGTCAGAGGATTGTTGTACAAGTCAACCGATCTTGACTGTTTGATCACAATTATCTCTCTAGAAGAACCTAACAGACTGACAGTTTACCATTTGCAAAGCAACTTGAAATGAAGGTCATCCTCCACGGGAGACAATATTGTTGCTTTGGTCAGCTACAAACAAGACCTTATGGTTTGATGACATTCTGGTTTATTATTGCTGACATAAGGTCTCATGATATTATCGCAAAGAAATCTTTGCTACACGTTGATCAGCTAAAACAAGCTTAGTATTCCATTATCCAGAACCAAATAGCTCTTTTTAAGGTTTGATGACATTTCTACCATTACTGAGAACAGTAATTGGGTTGCAGCTATTAGCTAAAATGGCAAGTTAATTTTGTTGCCATTAGTATGGTATATGTCACTTTTAAGACGTTGAACTGTATAGTTAATAAAGCGGGGTTGTTTCACAGACAATTTTGCAGCACAAGTCATAACAATGATAACATACAAGGGAGATCAAAATCATCAGGGATCTCAGTCACTTGGTTTCTGGCTGATAAACCTTTAATAGTTATAACCCAAATATTAGCAGGCTCTACTGAATGTTTTGTTATGTTAAACAACAATTTCTTTTTGTTATATTATGTTACATCGATTTGTGTTTTAATCTATTGTGTGATTTTTTCGTATTTATGTAGAATTCCACTTTCTCATATATGTACTTTTATAAAAATTATATTATTATATCTTGGATTCTATAAGAATCTCATTACTCAAATCTAAGTACCTTAGTCGTATTCATACCTACACAACTTAGTTAGTAGGTGTCTTGAAGTGGAATAATTTTCTGAGGTTTATGGTCCTTGTGTTGTTCACAAATTCCAGCTTTTGTGGTTAAGGTTTATGGTCCTTGTGTTGTTCC
This sequence comes from Astragalus glycyphyllos, assembly GCA_963573325.1. Classification (NCBI taxonomy): domain Eukaryota; kingdom Viridiplantae; phylum Streptophyta; class Magnoliopsida; order Fabales; family Fabaceae; genus Astragalus; species Astragalus glycyphyllos. The sequence goes on from OY754310.1 coordinate 68,816,432, forward strand.
TTACTTTTTTATTTCAGTAAATTTTGGACGATGAGTTGCTATATCTTTGCAATATTCTTTTCTCTATACACTTCTATATTATTTGTTTGATCAATGCTCTCTCTCTCTCTTGTTACACTGATATGGCACATTACCTTATGCTTTCTAAATTCACACTGCACTATTTTAGATCAAGAATCTACTGACAACTCATCCAGAAGATGAATCAGCCGTGAAAAGTGTAACCATACGCAGGATTCCAAGGTATATCATACATTTTTTTGAAGGTTTGATGGGAAAAGGCACAGTTTTTTCATAATGTGCATAATATCCATTATGTCACCATAAATACCTGGTTAAAAATTACATATATTGCCAGGGTTCCAGAAAGCATGCCACTTTATGACATTTTGAATGAGTTCCAGAAGGGCCATAGCCATATGGCCGTTGTTGTAAGACGGTGCGACAAGAACGGGCATCTATCTTCCAAAAGCTATGTAAATGGTAAGGACATCCTAATATGCTATTAGCAGTTTAAAATATATTTTTTGCAAAAAAATTATGAATTTAATTTATATACCGTCGATGAAATAGATTCAGTGAGAGATGTGAAGGTGGATATTGACGGTGAAAAGCCTCCCCAAGAGAAAGTTTTGAAACCCAAGATGCCACTCCAAAAATGGAAAAGCTTTCCAAATACAAACAAGCCAACTAAGGGAGGTTCTCGTACCAAAAAATGGTCAAAAAATATGTACTCGGATATTTTAGAGATAGATGGAAGTCCCCTTCCAACGATCCCTGAAGAAGAAGAAGCTGTTGGAATAATTACGATGGAAGATGTCATTGAAGAGCTTTTACAGGTATTATTTTAACACTTATTTTGAACATTCCTATTCACTCTTTAAATCTCGTAGAAAACAAGCTTATTTACTTGCAGACAGTTCACTCACGTCAATATTTCTTATGTAGGAGGAGATCTTTGATGAGACAGATCATCATTTTGATGACTCATGACAATGGCCTTCCCATAAAACTTGTTTTCGCATTCTTGTTTGGACCTTACAGATAATTAACTAGATAATGAGGCTTAGGGTGAGAACTGCTGTTTAGGGATCTGAGATGTGATTGGAACATTGCTAATGAAATGTAGGGATGAGAAAGCTGTTAATACTTGTACGTCAAACTTTCCTTTTGAGATGTACATCAATGGGTGCCTTGTGGCAATTAGGCATGCCACCAAATCTTGGTGTATTTTGGTAACTACTTGTTGGACTGCATAGACGTTACGTAAGAGTATTGGTATTTAATTAGTGAAATTGCATATTTAGTACTTTATTTTTTAAAGTAAGATCAATTTGACAAAGATAAAGCTTTAAAATGAACACAATATGCAATATTAATATTGCCTACTTAATACGAAGAGTGTTTCATGGATTTGACAAAAAGAAGAAATGATTAATAAATACTAGTAATAGGTTTAAATATATTCTTCGTCTCCGTAAAGAGTTATTCGAATTTAGTCTTTGAGAAAGATGGTTTTCAACAATTCGCTACAAGGGTTAAAGATATTTGAGGGTTTTATTTTTAGCCTTTATAAAAAAAATTACTCACTTTTAGTTTCCGCAATTTCCCCGGCAACACTTATAGTCCTTATAACTTTTAATAACGTTTTTTATTTTTAGCCTTTTATAGTGCTTTTATAAGCGCTATTAACTATGTAGTCTGGATACTCCAAAAATGACAAAGTATTCGTATCGGACACGTATCCGATACCGATATGTCCTGATACGTATCATAGAAGTATCCGATAATTTTTTTTATTTTTTTAAAATAATAAATGTTTCGATACGGCAAAGACACGGCACTGACACGGCTTGTTCATCGGCGACACGGCTGGAGCTCTACAAAGGCAAATTGAAATCCAATCAGTAGAAGATATCGCTGAAACAGTAAGAGATGTCGCGAACTCTGACGTTGCTATGTATTCTACGATGGTTTTGTTCGTTCCCCGCTAGTGATGTGTGGTCTCCAGTGTCGCCATGGTTTCTTTGTTGCAGCTTCTGTCGTGCCTGTGTGGTCTGTTCTCAGGAAAAAGTTTAACAGAGGCGGCGGCTGGTGAAAGGTTGATGGAGATAAGAGTGTTATTAGGTTTTATGTGATGTGGGCTGGCCAAACATTTTAATATGTTCTTTTACTTTTTATCCTTTCTTTAGTTTTTTTTTTTTTATATCTCTCTTAGTCTTAGTTTTAGTTTGTTTTTTATTCGTGGCAAGTGGCAACCGAGGCATGAATTCAATAAAAACTGAGGCATGCGTTAGTTTCTTTTTTTGACATCAAGACATGTGTTTTTTTTTTTATCGGACCCTCGCGGACGACCCACGCAGTATCCCAACGCTGTCAACGCAAGACTAATCTGCACTTGCTACTTGAGCTACTTGGGATTCTTAATCATTTCGCTGACCAACACCCTATTTGAGACATGTGTTAGTTTTGATATAACAATTTTGTTTATGTATATATAATTATAATCTGTTGGTCAAAAAAATCATAATTATAATCTTAACAATATAAATGTAACCTTGTCAAAAAAAAAAAGCAATCTAAATGAAACCAAAAAAAGTCTTTTGTCTTATCAAAAAAATGTCTTTTGTAAGCACAAAAAATAACAATCTAATTATTTTCGGAACAATATAATAAACTAAATTGTTTTGACAATTGTATAAATTGTTTAAAATATGGTTTTAATATATATATATATATATATATATAAATTTAATTTTATTAAAGTATCCCAGTCGTGTCGTATCTTGAATTTTAAAATTTTCCCGTATCCGTGTCGTATCGTATCCCGTATCATATTCCGTATCCGGGTTTCTTAGGCTATTAGAAATAACAATGACTAAAAGCATCGAGAAAGGAAAATGAAGAGACTACAAATGAGTGAAATTTTATATAAGGATAGAAAATGAAATTCACAAATTTTTTAAAAATAAAAAACATATTTAATTTATTCCTAAAAGTATTTCTGTTTTTTAGAGGCAACCTATCGTGCACATGAAACAACTATGAAGTTGGATTTTTTTTGACTAAAAATAATATCCATTTATTCACCTTTGTAGAATACATCAATAACAACACAAATACAAATTTGCTAAAATCGTAGAGGATGAATCTATGAATAAACTTACAACACTTAAGTTAATAGTATAAAACACCAAAATATCTACACATGTGACAAAATCAAAGCCATAGGAATACTCATGCCTCAAGATTTGTTAGCTGGAATCAAACGAATCACGTCACAAAATGCGAAATCTAACATTGTTGCAACAAGGCGACAAACAAAATAATGTCACACTCAGGCGACGTAATCAAGAAAAAATACAAAAGACAAACTAGATCTACAAGAGTCAAGGGATGAGGGATTTTAGGCTATAAATATGATCAAAAATCACCTCTCACTCGACATAAATAAGAAAGAAGACAAGAATAGAGAAAAAAGTGAGAGAAATCATTAAAATTTATTTTAATAGGGACATTTAAATACCTTTCACTATTAGGGTGCTGCTAGGGTGAGCGTGGAAATCAAATCCCTCACGGGTGAACCATTAAATATGACCGTAGAATATAGTATAAAAATTTATCAACAGTTGAGATTTTATACTGATTGTTTCAATTTTAACCATTCATAGCATTTTCCATAAGATCCTAAGGTCAATTCTAGTGGTTCATCAGTAAGAGATTTGATTTGCTTTTTCACACTAGAAGCACTCTATTATTATTACCATTACTATTACTACGTTTTTTAAAATTTAAAGAAAAATTTTTCATCAAAAAATAGAAAAGAAATGGTATTCAAACTCAGGGGTGTGGTTGAGCGGTTGGAGCTCATCCTCCCTTAACCAAGTGTCGAGGGTTCGATTCTCGCATTGGGTATGAAGCAACTTTAAATCTATGGGCCAACTGTCCCACCCTTCGAGGTACCTCCAATCCAACAAGATGATTAGTCGCTGCTTTCGGTCTGCATTAAAAAAAATAAAAGAAATGGTATTCCGGCTGCACTGCACGTGTAAACAAATTACTACAAAACTCAATGGTGAGTGGTGACTTCTTGTTAGCCTGAAAATTACCATTTTGCACCTGTCTCTCTCAATGAATCAGTAGGGTTTACACCATAATATCAACTCCACTTGTGACACAGATACTCAACGCCGCACCCACGCAGGCGCACCTCAATCAACTGACTTTCCATTCCAATATGTCTTTATTAACTCAAAATCTCACCATCTCAATCTCTTCGTCTTCCTCTGCTTTCTTAGCCCCCTCCTCCTTCAATTCCAGGTACTTGTGCTTCAATCTTCCCAAATATGCTTTCTTTCTTCCGTTTTCCCTTCTAAATTTTGATTTTTTGTTCTTCTTGTTTAGGAGTCAGGTTTCATTGCCTGCGAAGAATGTCAGTATTTGTAGATGCGTTGCCACACCCCAAGAAGCTGAGACTGGTACCTTTCTCTTAATTACTATTTTGAATATCATGATTTATGATTCATCTTGTGATTAGGCAATAATATCATCGCATGGGGTGTGTATGGTGGTGAATAATACCATGCTAGTTGCTTCAAGTAAATAACTTGATATTGAAGATTTGATTTTTGAAAAATGATAACATTTTTTATTTTCCTTTTCGTTTTGAAGCCTACAAGACAGGGGTCTCTCGCAATGAAAATATGGGTAAACTTCAAGCTGGCTATCTCTTTCCTGAGGTATTAGATGTTACTTCAACTTGCTGGTTAATTCTTTATTTCATGTATAGCTAGGTTCGTCACTCACCTCGTCGTGTTTTTCGATTTTATTACCAAAATATAGATCGCTAGAAGGAGGAATGCACACTTGCTGAAGTACCCTGATGCAAAAGTAATAAGCCTTGGAATTGGTGATACTACTGAACCCATTCCTGAAGTCATAACTTCTGCAATGGCAAAGGTAGAACTTTGGTATCAATGAAGCTGATATATCTGTCATGTTTGCACTTTGGACAGTTGAAAACAGCCCTGTTATCTTTGTCTGTTGTTTAAAAGTAATTATCATTTTTCTGTTCAAGCTGGAGCTCTAAAATTAAGATGATTGGTGAAGTTCATTATAGTAGAACATCTGACGCTTTGATTTTTTTCCCCTAAAAGCTTTAGTTTTGTCATCTGTATAATTGAGTGTCTAATTGCTAAGCTTGTCTTTTATTGATCATAAATATTTAAGATTTTGTAGGGGTGTGACTATTTGAGAAGAAATATTAATTATAAATGATACTTCGTTAATTCTGTTGCATGATTCTAGTGTTTCACCTTTTCTTAACTGAGCATTTAAAACTGTTGTGTATTTCCCTTTTAATCAGAGATCATATGCATTGTCAACCATTGAAGGATATAGTGGTTATGGAGCTGAACAAGGCGAAAAGGTATGTCGATATCTTTAAGAGGGTTTGCCTAGCTTTCCATTTTTTCATTCTCGTCTCGTTCCATAATTTACTGTTCTCTCCCACATGTCAAATTCAATGCCAGTTACAGTTGTCCACTTTATCTACCATTCTTTGTGGCCAAACAATTTCTGCCTGGTATCCATAATCATCACAGTGCTAAGTAAAAAATGAAGGTTCTAGTTTTTTACTATGATAATTTGTGTCTTTTCTTTATCCTGGAGGCATCCTCCATTTTAATATGTCCTTTTAGTTGATTTCACTTACTCTGTAAGTTTGTCTGTTGTACACTATATGCAATTTTCTTTACTTGAGATTTATATGAAGATAAATTAAAGGCTTCTAACCAAGTTTGGTGTGAATTCCCCCCAAGTTGGCCTGTTTTGAATATAGATATTTAGCCTTATTTGTCTCATGTGCAACACTTGTAGCTTTCTAACATTGAAACATATAGACCTTATATTTTCAAGTCTAAGCATGCTAGAACTTTAATTTTTGTTGCCTACTTTGTACATAAATTTATGATGATTGGAAGATTGATAGACATCCCTAATCTATGCAGCCATTAAGAAGTGCAATTGCTTCAACATTTTATCGTGATCTTGGCATAGAAGATGATGATATTTTTGTCTCAGATGGAGCAAAGTGTGACATTTCTCGTCTCCAGGTTCATTTCGAGTCTTTTGAATATATTATGTCCTACTTAGTTAAATCCCTTTAGTCACTTATTCTTCCCATTGGGTGTGTTACATAATTCGCGAATGTAACTAATTATTTCTTTTATTTTCTTTTTGTGGCAGATTGTCTTTGGGCCGAATGTAAAAATGGCTGTGCAAGACCCGTCATACCCGGTAATTAATATCAATATGCTTGTTTAAAATGATCTTTTTATCAGTTGCTTTGGTATTCATTTATTTTTGGTGGGTGGCTTTGATTCTGTTTCAATTTTCACATCTCATTGATTTACTGGGTGGTATTAAGCTCTTTAATGTAATAGAAATAGTTGAATCAGTGAGTTGTATATTTTGTTTATATGTATATAAGATATAAGAGGACTTGAAAGAATGTTATTCATTCTAATCTTTTAATAGAGGCCTTTTTGGTATTTGATTGGCAAACCTAGAAGGAAAAGACTGCCCATTATTTGAAAAAGTGACATCTGAGCATGTCTAAAACAATTGTCAAAGTTCAGTTAGTGTCTTTGAATAATGTTTTAACTTTAATTTATTTATTTTGAAATGAATATTGAAAATATGTGTTGTTATCAGTTATCTACCTCAATGTTAGACACTGATCTTGTCCATATCCCAGAAAGAATTAATAGCTAGTTCTATATATACACAGATTTTAGAATAGGTAGAAGAACCTCTAGGTGCCAAGTTTTTAGATCGACCTAGAGGTTGTATACACAGTTTTTAGCAGGAGTAAATCTATTTTTTTCAGGGGTTTATTTGTTAGTGTAATATTCTGTGTTTGGCAAAATCCCTATTATTCCGCCGCATTTGTTCACGCCGTCATTGTCCAATTATGAGCGTGACGGGGTGAGTTGAGATCCCATGTTGACTAAAGATATGGCCTAATTAGTCCTTATAAGGCTTGGGTAATTTTCATCTTTTGAACTAGCGTTTGAAGTTGAGTTTGGCCTAAAGCCACAAGTATAAGATGATATCAGAGCCTAACATTGATCTGTATTCAATCCTGCGTGTGAGTGAGTGTGTTGAGAGATCTCTATGCTATTTTTTTATTGTGAAAACTTCAGTTGGATAATAAGTGTTTATTTGTAGCCATTCACAGTTTACTATTTGGAATTCTGCAAGATTATATATTTAATTATTTGGGAGATGAATTCAATGTAATTGAAATAATAAACAGGATAGTTAGGGAATACCACAGTTTTATTCTGCTCTATTTACTGGCCTTATGTTTCTTTTAGCTGTTCACTGTAAATAATGAAACTTATATGCAGGCATATGTAGACTCAAGTGTTATTATGGGCCAGACTGGCTTGTACCAGAAGGATGTTCAGAAGTTTGCGAACATCGAATACATGAGGTGTAATCCAGAAAATGGTTTCTTCCCTGATTTGTCTTCTATTTCTCGACCAGATATCATTTTTTTCTGTTCTCCAAACAATCCTACTGGTGCCGCAGCAACAAGGGAGCAACTGACCAGACTAGTTCAGTTTGCTAAGGACAATGGGTCTATTATAGTATATGATTCAGCATATGCTATGTATATTTCTGGTGACAATCCACATTCCATCTTTGAAATTCCTGGAGCCAAAGAGGTCAGTTAGTCTGTAGCTGATGCTCAAAGCCTTAGACTGGTCTTTGTGTTTACTCTTAACTCTTACTATGATTCTTAGTATTTATTTGATGTACTTAATTTTAATGGACTGAGGACATGTGGCTTGTGCTAGAACTTAAAATTATCTTGTGTGCGACCGTGCGTGTCATTTTATTTTAAATTTATTTTGCAACAATTTCCATGCATTCTGGATTTAGTTATTGTGATAGTTCACTGAAAATCTATTGTTTCTTACATAACAGTTGTTTTAGGTTAGACCTAGCTGATAAACCTTTTCCTCTCAACTGAGCTATTTCCATACAATAATGCTGGGTCAAACTCTTTTTAAAACTATCTAAGTGTTCTGTTTGTCAGCCGCTGGATCTTTTGGTAACAGTCAATATCTACTTCCTTATGCAAGTGATTAATCTCTGTTTTACCCCTTGAAGGAAATTTTTATAACATCATGAATATGGCGGCGTCGGTCAGAAGTGCCATTTGGGGGGGTTGGGTTGTTGGCCAGTTTTTAACTTTTAAATTCTGTCAGCAATCTGCCTTAGATGCTTGGTGAATACTGTGAATTTCCGTCAAATATCAATGTGTGACAGCCTATGGCCTATTGCAGGTTGCCATTGAGACTTCATCATTTAGCAAGTATGCTGGGTTCACTGGAGTCCGATTGGGTTGGACTGTGGTTCCAAAGCAGTTACTGTTTTCTGATGGATTTCCCGTTGCCAAGGACTTCAACCGCATTGTATGTACTTGTTTCAATGGTGCATCAAATATCTCCCAGGCAGGTGGTTTGGCTTGCCTTTCACCGGAAGGCCTTAAGGTTAGCTATTTAGTTTTATTATTAAAGTTTCTGAAACAGAATTTTCCACATATTATTGAAAAGCGCCTCTCTTATTTGGCATCTGTTTGTCAAATAATGCATTACATGATAGGCTTGCTGCATTTGAATGCAGGCTATGCGAGATGTTATTGGATTCTACAAAGAAAATACTAACATAATAGTGGAGACATTTGATTCTCTTGGGTTTAAGGTCTATGGAGGGAAATCTGCACCATACGTGTGGGTCCACTTCCCGGGCCGAAACTCATGGGATGTATTTGGTGAGATTCTTGAAAAGACACATGTGGTTACAACTCCTGGTAGTGGGTTTGGACCTGGTGGCGAAGGTTTTGTCAGGGTTAGTGCCTTTGGTCACAGGGAAAATATCTTGGAGGCATGCAGAAGATTCAAGCAGCTATACAAGTGAGTTTTAGATTATTTAACGGTTTTTCAGCAATGAGAGATAGATAGAGAATATCTCACTGGTTTCAAAGCTGTATGCTCTTGGACCGATGCTGATCGAGCCTTGTATGACTGGTGGGGCTGTGTCTTTTGAATAATGCAATTAATTTTGCTTGGAATTTAGACTAAGGTGTAAAGACTTGTTATCTATTGAGGATGATTATTCTGGTGTCATGCACCTGGAATCTGTAGCAGCATATCTTAGATTATGTTAATTGTCTGGTACTATTGTATGAAAAATTCAGATGATATCCCAATTCAGCATTGGTGAATGATTTTCCCTTAGAAGGCTCACATCAGTCACATGTATCAACTAACAAGTGCATATGGTTTTTGTCTTTGCCTTGAGCAGTTTTGGTTAAACTTTTCACATCTGAAACACTTGTGTTTTGGACCATTTAAAGGCTAAAGCAGGTATTTAGTTCTGTTGTGTTTGCACGTCTCAATCTATTTTTCCTACAACTCGTAAAAACAGCAATGGAGTAAGTAATGCTTTCTCCTTTGTCAGAACACTGAGGTGCTGCATTTCAGGTGGAAAAACCCCTTTGCTCGACTAAAAGATACAAACAACGCATTTTTTGATGTAAAGATGGAAATTAAGACTACACGTGAGAAAGATATATCTTCGTTAGTATTTCAATGTTAAATTTGTGAAAATTGTTTCTTCGAAATTCACATAAAATCATGTAGGCAACCATGCAATGTTTTATCCAAGTATATTGTAATTAGCCCGTCTAAAAATCAGATTAATGCTCGATCCAAATTTTGGAAGTCAAATGATGTTTAAGTAGCATAAAATTCTGAAAGAATGCTATTGTATATGATAAAAGGTAAGGGCAGCTCTGGATTGAAGATTCTATATACCCTCGGGTTAGAAACTTCTGTGTTCACAGAACCTGTGTACAAAAAATAAGGTAAAAACAAGTATGGACATTATTCAGTCAAGGTGTAGCAAAGGATTAAACCTTATAGTTTAATTTTAATACACATGCCAGAAATTTGTGAGACAAGGAAAAAAAAAATAAACGCATTGCGGGTAGGATTTTTTCTCACCCTCCCTAAATCCACCTTCAAAGTTCAAATACTCTAAGTATTTTTTGATTACAAATCTGCAAACGTTCAAAACTTCATTTCTTTTACACCAGCGGATTTAATACATTGGTTTATACCTATCTTACATGATCAGATAATAATACATGTGTCCTAAATACTAGGTATCTAGATGCTAATAAACTAGTTCTTTAGTTAACTACACAGTACAAAATTACACAACTAAAACTGTTCTATCCTATTAATCATCCCTGCTTTGCAAGTTGTCTTGTAATGACCAGTTTGATTACATAGACTACAACGCACAGTATGTTTGTCACGGTTACTGTCCTCCACACAAAGCCGTTTCTTTTCCGGTCGCCCTGGAGGTCGCCGAAACTTTGGTGGTTGTACCACTCGAATATCATTATCCCAGGTAGCTTCATCAGTTTTTCTCAACTCAAGTTTTCCTGGAACAGGATGTATATCCTCTGCATAGGTATTCCTGTAACTCGCAACAGTGAAACACTTTGCAGTAGATGCATAGACATCCTTACGACATGAGATAAGAGCAGCAACAGCGTGCGAACACGGTATTCCATACAGCTGCCAATCACGGCAGGAACAGCTTTGGCTGCCGATATTTACAATATCTGACCGATCAGCTGAAAGAACCTCAAACTCTACTTCATCTGATCTAAGAACTTGATAGGTAGATGCATGGTTAAGGGCTTCAACCATTCGCGTCTCAGCGGATGGGGCAAGTACAGAACTCCATGAACTGCTTTTCAAACGCCTGTCATCAAACTCGCTTTTAAGTTTACCGTGAATTCGCTCAATCACCTGGATAATTGGCAGCTCTCGGGCTTCAAGAGTCCATTTATTGAACTCCTCAATATTAGAGGATAAGTGGCCAAACCGCGTCCCTTCGTAATACACTAGGGCCCATTGGGAAGGATGAAATTGTTGTAACCATTTAGCAGCTTCAGGGGAGACTTTCTCTATTTCAGCCATTTTTTCTTTAAATGCACCGGTTGTAGTGGCAAATGCAGCCTTCCACAAATGATGGATAAGCCTAGAGTCCTTGAATTCTTTGCCAATGCTTTCACTTAGGTGACGCATGCAGAATGCATGAGAAGAATTTGGGAACTTACTTCTTATTGCATCCACAATACCTGTTTGTCCATCTGATATAAATATAATTTGTGGCATGCATTCAGTATTCACCTCCAATGCCTTGTGCAACTCAGACAGGAACCATGCCCAACTCTCGTCATTTTCTACGTCGACAACACCAAAAGCAAGTGGAAACAACCCACCATCCGCATCAAAAGAAGTTGCTGAAAGGAATGTGCCAAGGTATTTGCTTTTCAGCTGGATTCCGCCAAGACAAACAATGGGAAAACAACCATTAACAAAACCGTTAATTGATGCATACAAGGAAACAAAAAGCCTCTGAAAACGGTTATCCACACCAGTGGTGAACACCTCTGCAACACTTCCAGGATTTAATTTCTTTATTTCTTCACAATATGAAGGAAGTAGGTAATAGCCTTCTTCAGAAGAGCCATATATTGCTGCAAGGCCTCGTTCCTTTGCACGCCAAGCTTGCTTATATGGTATAGTTATACCATATTGCTTATGGATGTCATGTAAAATTTCTTTTGGCTTATAATTGATGTCATCTCGTAACCTTTCTTCTATAAAACTAACAATCCAATCAACAGAAGCCTGGTGGTGCCCATTGAGTGCATTTCTCCCACAAGTATGTGTCCCTTCAAGACTCCTTATGGTAAATGTTGGGGCATTGGGGAGCTTAACAGCACGAATCCGCCATGGACAGCCCTCTGAGGCACACTTGGCAAAGTATCGAATCAGGTCACTTTTAATAATACGGAGCTCAAAATGCTGTGCAATAGCAGCTTCTTTAATAGCGTTCCGGAATGCTTTCACATCAGGGAATTCTTGACCAACAACAAAGTTCTGGTCCTCCATACAGTCAAGAATTACTTTTCTTTTTTAGGTGTTAACTTCTATGCGGTAAAAGTCAACCACTCACACCTGCAATAGACTGATAACAGCACCATTTTTTCCATTATATATGCAAAGCAATAAAAGAGCTTCCACATCAAAACAACCTGCAATAATCTGCAAAAATATATTTTAATTATTAAACACATCAGAAGGCTCTGGTTTCTTACAAGAGAGAAGCTAAGGATCATCAAACAAGAAAAATCCTACATTAGATAAATGATTGCATCATAACTGGGGTTTTCTACCTCTAATTTTTTTTCTATCCTTCAGTTATCAACTTTGCAAACTAGGGTTACTTTTGGGCTTTTTTTACATGTCCAAATAATCTGAGGTGTAATTTACCATCTTTTCCTTGATTACTTCCATTCTTACTTTCTATGTGTTAATTCTTAATTTCACTCACATTTTGTTTTATGACCTCTCGTCCAACACAATATTTATAACTACAAAATGCTTATGCTCTTGCTAACATCTACCTCTCAAGCCGCAAGTCAGAAGATATATGTAACATATAATACAACATATATATATGGAATTTGTTAAATTGCATTTAAAATTGTAAATATGGTAGAAATTTTCAGGTGAGTCAGCATTGCAAGAATTCTTATACTGATAAATGAAGGAGCTCAACTTGTATTTATTCACCTATGATATGAGGAATGGTAACAATACACTCTTCTGACAGTTTTTTCAACCAACCGTATAATATGCACACACTGCACACTCTTGATTAATGGATCTTACATGAGATTTCATCCAATGATAGTGTTGAAAGAGTGTATTATTGACATTTCTCTTTAGAATAACAAATCAACGTAACATGGATATTGATTTTAAGTAAGAGAGAACTCAATGGCCTGACTGTTACTCTATTCCTTTCTAATCATCATAAAGAAAAACAGAATACACGATACTCCAAGTATGACCCAAATTCCAAATGCCAGAGGCAGAAACAAGTCCCTCCCCACAAAAAAAACACTTTTTGTTGGGTAGAACATAGTAGAAAGGTATATACTAACTGAAATGTTCTGTTACAGCAGAATATGAACAAATTCAATAAATAAACAGTAACTGTTCAAGTAATTGCATATAAATTTACAACACGAAACAACTCAAGATACCCACAACGACAAATAAACTAATAAACGGATTTTTTTTAATTGAGAGGAAAAAAAACAAAATTTCCTCCAACTAAAATGATAACAAACGGATTAAATTGATGTCGGGACAAGAAAACTAGGTAATGTGTTTAAGGAGGTAGAGTGCAACAAAAGATCAAAGATAGGGACGGAGTTGATTACCTGACCATGCGAGGAGGAAGAAGAAGGTGTTCAGAAGAGAGTGAGATCCAATGCCATATCAGTAGAGAGAGAGAGAGAGAGAGAGAGAGAAGAAGAAGAAGAAGATGGGGTTCGGTATTCTTACTCCAAGTTAGGGTTGGTTGGGTCACTCAGGGGCCCTACCGTCATTTCCTAATCCAGAAATAAAGGTAATTTTTTACACATAAAAATATTCGTCTATACATTTAAAATGTATTTTTTTCCCAATTTATAAGAAGTTAAGAATTGAAGTGGTTATTTGGCTAACTTTTTTTTGTAGAGAAATTTATAAAAATAAACTTTTTAAAATTAAACAATCAAAATAGATATTTTTTTTATCTTTTTTTCTTGACAAAAAACAGTATAGTATTTATCTTAAAAAAAGTTTTACAAAATTTTATAAAAAAAGTTAAAAAGTAAGAAACCAAAACACAATAAAAACATGTCAAAACTCTTTGATACATGTTATAGTATCACACTATTTTGAACACCCTCAATATGTTTTTTTTATAAGCAATGATTCCATTAAAAAAGAGCACTAGGTGTGCACAAAATCACAATTACATATTGTTAATACAAGACAATGCGTTATTCCACCAAGCTGATGCGGAATAACCAGAATGACTACCCGTCCCATATATAAACCAACACCAACAATTACATTTAATGTGGTTGATAATGGAATCCAACAATGGCTCCTTCCCTTTGAAAATTAAATTGTTCCTAGCAATCCAAATATTCCAACACGATGCTAGCCAAATGATGTGCCTCGATTTGAGAACATTGCTCCTTGTGAAGACAGCTCCAAAACAAACAAAATGATCCAACAAATTAGTTTGTCATAGGGGGTTGAACGTACACCCAACCAGCTTGCAAAACTATCCCACACTTTATTTGCAAATGAACAACTAAAAAAAGAGTGTGTGTTGGAAAATGAGTATTAGAGAGCGTCTTATGTTCTGAGTGTGTTCGGAAATGATCAGTGTTAGAGATTTAGTAGGATACTGATAATCCTCTAAATTATCTATTTTTATTATTCTTTATGAAGGGAAAATTGTCATATACTCTAGATTTAAGTCTTGTTTTTGTCTTAGTTTAATGTTAATTGGACATGATTAGTTTGTTAAATATTTTAATGATTATGGTTAAATTTGGTTGCAATTTTAAGCATAATAATTATAAATTTAATATTATTGTAGGTTCTCTTTGGTAATAGACATGTGTTATTGGTAGCATGAGAAAGTAACATTGCAAGCATCATAACCTTATTCTTCTAGCTCATGATCGTGAGCAAGCTGGTCCAAAGAATTATGAGGTGAATAATTAAGGTCCATTATCATTACTTGGAGCCCAAAAAAAAATACCTAGATGAAATACTAAAAGAAAGAAGATCATGTCTTAGGGAGAAAGAAAAAGATATGCATGATAATTAAAAGATTTGGATGAGAATTAAAAAGAAAGAAACGAGAATTAAGGAAGGTAGGAAGCGTGGAAAGAAAGAAAGGAAAAGGAGTTGAATGATTTTTTTTAAAAAAGGTTTGAATGGAATATTATAAAAGGTAGGAGGGGGTGGAACAAAAGGGAGGCTGATCAACAATTTTGAGAGCACGCACGCAGAGAAAAAAACAGTACGTTCGGCAAAAAGAGTTGTGACGGCCGGAAGCTTTTGGAGGAGAAAAATTGCAAACCTAGTACACTACCGTGAGCAAAATAGTGGAGGAACCGGTAGAAGCTCGGATCATCTTCCTCTTTTCATGGGGTTATTCTTATTTGCTTTTTCTTTTTTAATTGTTATCTCTATTTCTATGTCTAGCTAAACTTCCTGTTATTGGAGATGAGTAAAAATTTAAGAATCTCTTATCTTTTTGAATCAAACCTCTATTATTTGAATGAATGTTATGATTTATGTTTTAATCTCTGTTCTTAACGCTTTCTAGGATTTGATCACTCTTAGGATGATTTATGATATGTGATTATGAATGGAAGTTTGAATTACACTTGCCGTGATCCCATCAGATACATTCTTTTATTGGTTGAATTTCATATGGAATTTATTAAACACAAATTCTAATTTTAATTAAACACTTAGTCACCTCTTTTTTTTTAAACCAACGTATCATCCACGGCGACTTAGCCACCTCTTTTGGTATTACTTTCTTAATGAAACTTTACTCTTTTGCTTAACTATAATTCTTAAATTTAAACATAACTTTCAAACGATTCTTTTTCTTCTGATCTGATAGGGTACTATAAAAACCAAGCCCAGTCCCGTGCATGAGTTGGCCAACTTTATATTCTCCTAAATTATTTAGTAATAATTATAAGTAAAAAAGGCAATGAAAATTAAAATCCGTACATAATAATAAGTTAAAATATAGAGAGTGTATTGAGGTAATAAAGCTAAACCAAGAGATAAATTGATACATGTGCTTGTTATTTTGTTTATCTAATTGAGTTGGTGCATCTTCAAAGAAAATATTCAAGCATATATGTGAGAGAGTTAAGAAAATTAATAGAAAAACTATAATTTGTATTAGATATATAGTTAGTTAGAAGTTAGAGAGATAGTTAGTTGGTAGTTACAAATTAGTTTGTTAGATAGTTGTTACTAATTAGTGAGTTAGTTAGTAGTTAGTTTTATGCCTATATAAAGAGGCTTCATGTAATCATTTCACACAACTCTTCTCATTTTATATCAATTCCATTTGATGAATATTTGATCTCTTAATCTTTTCTCTTTTATCTTCAATGGATGCCATATTATTCAATATGGTATCATATTATTCTCTTTTCATTCATTTCCTTTTCCGATTTATTCCTTCTTCTATTTGCATCCTTTTTTGCTTCCGTTTCTTGATTTGTTCATCCATGAGAAACAGTTTCTTTACATTCTTTCCCTCTTTGTTCATGGCGTTTGAAACCAATATTTCCCAATTCACCATTCAGTTTGCATTTTTTGTTCTGTGATTCAAATTCTGATTTTTCATTTCATGATTTGCCTTTGATTCCTCATTTGCGACTTTCGTTTTTTGATATCGCAATTTTCCTTGATCGCTCTTTTGCGTTTTGCAATTTTAGAGTTTGTGATTCTCCATTGCATTTGTATTTTCGATTTCGCATTTTGTGCTCTTAGTTGCATTTCACTTTTCTGATCTTGTTGATCGTTCTTGATTCTGATTTCATCATTCTTAGTTATTCTTGGGTTTTCCCCAATTTGATTTCGGAAATTCGTTTTTGTTAGGGCTTTCACTTTCTTTTCCCCAATTCTTGATATTTCGTTTTCGGAAATTTTGGAATTTGTGATCTCTAACTTTCGATGTGCGTTGCGTTCTTTCTTCATCACGTTTGTGTGTTCCACAATTCCGCACATCGCGTTTTTGGTGTTCTTTCAATTACATCATTCCTCTGTTTTTGCGTTTCCCAAAATTTCGAATTCGCAAATTCTTTGAATCGATTTTGATTCAATCATTCGCTTTTCAATCAGAATCGCGTTTTTCTCTTTCCTCTCGCTTCTATGAGAGTGTCAGTTTCTGCAACTTGCTTTCGTTTGTTCCGTTTCTGATTCGTTTGACATAAATTGTTTGTCAGTATCAGATATCGTCGTCTCCGTTTGCAATTCTTGCATATCCGTTTTGCATTTCGCTTCACTGTCCTCCTTTCATTCTGATTCCCGATGATTGTGATCTGAAGCGGAGTTCCGATTTCATTTTGGATCGTGATATTCCTTTTCTCTTTGCCATTATGGCATCTTCTTTTCTTGTGCTATTATTCTTCTTCATATCATCTTGGTTTATGTGGGTGCTGATTACCCTTTTCTGCATTATTGGTGTTGTTGTGATTTCTGGTGCATGTTACTAGTGTACCGCTTTCAAGAATCCAAGAAAAATGTTCTTGCTATTCCTATTTGCACCTGATGTTTTTTGCTCATCAGAATTATCAAGATGAATCTGATGGTACTATTAGTGAGCAGATCAATGTGGAGTGTAGTTTCATGTATATCACTCCTTCCTTTCATACTTCAACAGAGACAACATATCTGGAGTTTAAAAGTTCAAGGCTCACAGTAGTTGATTAACTATGAATCATTGTAATTTTCCTCTTTTTTGATGTATCTCTCTATTGTTCATGTCAAGCTAGAAGTGTTGTGAACAACTTCTAGCTTGCGGGAGACTATTAGATATATAGTTAGTTAGAAGTTAGAGAGATAGTTAGTTGGTAGTTACAAATTAGTTTGTTAGATAGTTGTTACTAATTAGTGAGTTAGTTAGTAGTTAGTTTTATGCCTATATAAAGAGGCTTCATGTAATCATTTCACACAACTCTTCTCATTTTATATCAATTCCATATGATGAATATTTGATCTCTTAATCTTTTCTCTTTTACCTTCAATGGATGCCATATTATTCAATAATTTGTACATCAAAAGATCAATTTTAAACTTAACGGATTAACTATCTTTTTTTTTTTTGCTGACACTTAAAGGATTAACTATCTAAATAGACAATAAATCTAACTGTGCGATTTAAATAAAATCATCTTCGTTCTCTTCATTTTCTGAGTATGACTTACAGTACTAAAGAAATATTTAGTAATTCTTACTAAAGGGGTATAGGTAACTTATCTAATAATTAAAAATATGGTTAATCAATATCCATATTTTCTGGGAGTTATTTTTGGTTAAAATTTCGCTTCATATACAGTAATAAAATCAAAACGTAACTATCACGCTTCAAACTTCGTTCCATCTCTCTCGTATTTTCTGAAACGAATTCACCACTGAAACGAATTCATCTCTCTTTCGTTCCTGCTTAAGCATCTCTCGTTTTATCTTTTATCAAAAAAATTCTGGGTGTTTTTTTTTTCACACAAAAAAAATCGCTCATTAACCTCAGATTTGTACCACAATGGTTAGATGTCACTAACCACAAATGTGTATCACAATGGTTAGTTTTCACTAACCACAGATATACATATATGTGGTTAGATGTCACTAACCACAAATGAGCATAACAATGGTTAGTGGCCACTAACCACATATATGCATAACTGTGGTTAGATGCCAATGGTGCATAACTAGGTTAGATGCCACTAACCACAGTTTTACATAACAATGGTTAAGTGCAGCAAAACCAGCATGGAAAAGAGAAGAAGAAGAAGAAGAAGAAATCAACCTACAGAATGAGACATTATTGGTGTAAAGGAAGAGCGTGCTTCAATGGTGTCTGTTTTTGCGTCAACGGTTTGTGTCGCGACCTATTTCCTTGCATGAGTGCATTTTTGCGACTTTCTTTGCGTGATGCAATGGCGTATGAAGAAGAAGAACGTGGAAAAGAGAAGAAGAACGTGAAAAAAAAGAACGTGGAAAAAAAGAGGAAACATTAAAGAGAAGAACGTGGAAACAAATTCTGATTTAGTTTTGTAACTGTCCCTAAAAAATAGGGATTGATTTAATGGTTAATTTAATTATTTAATTTAATTAAAAATAATAATAACTGTGACAACAATGCCCTTATTCAATACTAACCATTAGAATAAATTTCATTAAAAGTTTTAGAATCCAATGGCTATTATTTGTTTAGTAAGAATTACTAAGGAAAAAGCTTAGTAACATAAGCTAAAGTCCAACGGCAACTTCTATTGATCAACGTTGGTCACAATATCTCCAACAAAGGAGAGTGGGTTGAGTGGAACAAAAATATATACTGCTAACAATATGTAAATTGATTTAGTCGATACTTTTGGTTAAGAAAAATGTGATTTTAGAAAATATAAAGAGAAGAAGTGTAAATATAAATTGTTTGTAGACATAAATTGATTATTTATTTAAGTGGTAAAAATAGTGCTTTGTAAAAAAAATAACAGACAGGTATTTCTTTGGTAGAAAGTGCTTTGCTTGTTGTATTTTTAAAGCTAGTGATTAATTTATTTATTTATCAACTAAATAGACTATTTTTGTTCAGTTAGTCAATGAATTGTAAATCTGCATTTTTCTCTTATAAATAGGACCAGAGTGAGTATTTTGAATAGGCAAAGATGTGTTGATACCTGGGGAGCTACCACAGTTTTCAAATAATGTGCCATTTCACCATTAGCAAGGGAAGGTAATTTTTGGCCAGGCACATCAACCAAACAACGAATCTCAGTACTACTGATGGGGTAAAACACAATGGGTGATGGATGAGCCAATATAACATGTCCATAGTTTGCACATGGAAGATTACAATTCTCCAATACCAAACCAATAAAATGAGAGGATACTTCAACCTTCAGAAAAAAATGACATTAGTTAAGCAACAAACAACGTATAAACTAAAAAGAATGAATATGACTTGGGACACAATCAATGTATACAAAATGACACTGACACAACTGTAATGAACCTTAGGATTGCAAAGAGAACGCCTCAAGTTGGAAAAACAACCATGACAAACTATAGTGAGAGGAGCCTTTGCTGTGAACTCTTGTCCACTCTTGTTTTTGTAGTGAATCCCTCTTATTGTTCCATTTTCTTCAAGTAAAGATGTCACAGTTCCTTGTTCCAATTTTACACTGCAATGAAATAGGATGAGACTTTTAAGGTTGTAAAAAAATGATTCAATCAATCCAACTTGACTACAAATGCTAAACTTCATATAATAAATGAAAAGCTGGTAAAAGTTTGTACTTTGGTAGAGATGAAGCCTTGTCTCGCATTTTCTGTATGAAAGAACCATTGTGAAAGCTTATTCCAGAAACATTAGTGTTAAAATTTTGCAAAGGATAAAGCATCTTGGTACTTTTTCCATCCTTTAAAAAGAACATAGCCAAAGACTCTCTGAGCATCGATTTCATCCACACAATCTACAATAATTCAAAACATCTATTTGTTAATAGACATAAATTTGACCGGCAGAGTCAAAGTAAGTAGGTGTTATTTGTTACATGATCTTTCATCTAAATGTTTCATGATTTTGTGCTTACTTACCCCCAAGACCCAGCTCAAGTAATTTTAAATAACCCCCCAGGTTGTAGAAATTCACCCACAATCCTATCAGGTTCACCCAAATCTCTTTCAATGACATGCACTCGCCTTCCATCCTGCACAATGCAAGGTCATTATTACTCATTCTCAAAACAAACATATGCTTCCATCATGCAAAAAGTATTATTATTTTTAAATGGACACCAATCTTTTTCTTTGGAGCATATAAGCAGATCTGTGAATGAAGAGTTTATATTTGTTTTCATATTATTAATTATTATTATGACACCAGAGAAACCACTATATATGTTGATGAAATAGATAAACTCAAATATGAGAAGGAAAAGAAAGCTTGTACGTTTCCAAGTGTGCATGCAAGGGTAGCACCAGCAACCAGGGGCAGATCTTCTCACGGGCAGGGGAGGGCCACGACCCGAGAAAAGTATGCGAAATTACTGTAACAACCCTATTTTGAATATCAACCATTAAATATATATATTCTTTGCGAAACCTTAACAAATTTGACACTGAGGCGAGTTGGTTGAAATTCGTTCAGTTCAGCATATGGTCCCGTGTTCGATCCTTGTATTAACATTTTGGCTAAATACCTGTTTTGGTCCTTTATGTTTGGGCGAAGTTTCACTTTCGTCCTTTATCTTTTTTTGTTCCCTTTTAGTCCTTTATGTTTCATTGTGCAAGAAAGTGAGGGACCAAAACGAAACAAATTAAAAACTGAGAGGGACCAAAATTAAACCAAACAAAAAAGCAGAGGACGAAAATGAAACAAATAGTGCTAACGGTAGGGACAAAACCGAAACAAAAATGAAACATAAAGGACTAAAACGGAACAAAAAAAAGATAAAGGACGAAAGTGAAACTTCGCCCAAACATAAAGGACCAAAACAGGTATTTAGCCTAACATTTTTAGTGTTTTTCCGTTTTTCCCTTTTAAAAAAACGGCAACAGTTTTTTTGTTTTGTTTTT
Organism: Astragalus glycyphyllos; assembly: GCA_963573325.1. NCBI lineage: Eukaryota > Viridiplantae > Streptophyta > Magnoliopsida > Fabales > Fabaceae > Astragalus > Astragalus glycyphyllos. The sequence goes on from OY754310.1 coordinate 68,837,785, forward strand.
GCCAAAATGTAAGATATATAGGAGTCGAACCCACTACCAAAGCTACGATCCACACGTTTACAACCACTATGCCACGAGTGATTAAATGTTTACAACGTTTCGGTGTATATAACATAAAAAAGTAAATATATTTTTATACATTAATGATTCTTTTACTCAATGTATATGTGTTTTTTTTATATATTTTTTAATGTCAAAAAATATGAAAAATACATCACCTCTCTTATATTAGAATTAGAAATTATGAATCTATAGATAGTTGATAATTTCCAAAAAATGTATTTACATTTTTGTTTCTGTGTTCATGCGTTTTTGAGTTTTCATGACTCTTTTGTAAGCGGCTCATCCTAATTTTTTGGTCAAGATCCGCCACGGTCAGCAACCCCAGCACCGACAATGATGATGTTTGTAGTTCTTGCAGCTTCTTGTGATGAGCATATTTCATTTTCTGATGATGTGTCTTTGCACATGCACACCCATTACTGTTTACATGTATGGAACTTGAACCTGAACCTTTGCCTGTGGTCTTTCTCTTTTCTACAAAACTGTATAGAACAAACACAAAAGTCAAACTACATGCCAGAATCTCTCCTATAATAATATACTGATAATGATAATCCATCTCCAAATGATAGGTGAAACAGGGTTTGTTAAAGTCCATTCAACAATGAGAATAATATAGTGTGATAAATGAGAGAGTTAATTTTGTACAATAAAACCAGCCTTCATCTTCTGTTCTTTAATTTTGAGTTTCGACATTGAAATAGGATATTGTTAGTATCCGTCTAAAAATTAATGTTATTAATATCATTTCATTTATTTCATATGATCTCGTGTTCTACCAGGGAACTTTTCTTGGTACTCACATTGCACGAGTCGATTGCATAAGCTGACACCACGATCCATTGTTTCCAGCGTTCGCCAGCTTGCCACGTAGTCGTGTGCATTGCAGACTGTAGAGTGTAGACCATGGCTGTATGTATCTTTATACACAGGATTGTTCTTTTAAGCAATTTAGGTGAATCTATATATATCCCGAAAAATGAAGGCCCAACTAAAGTCCCGTACCCAACACAGCATGCACTCCCTGCAAGTTAGCAACATGTTCTCTATCAAATTGAGTAACATTCTAACTAAAAAAACCCTTTGATTTTTGGAAGTTAATTTGGTGAATCGAAGCCTTAACATCCAAAATATCCTTCATATGTTCCACCTCTTTAGGAGATGACCTTAAAAACGGGAAGCGGTCATCTATGAAGAGCAAATGGGTAATATAGTTTGGGCACCTCTACAAATATCAATTCCATGAATATCTTCCCTAGCAGCTTGGTTAATAAGAGAAGTTAGCCCTTCAAAGCAGAGAATGAATAAATAAATAAATAAATAAATAAATAAATAAATAAGGTGATAGAATGTCTCCCTGCCTAAGACCTATACCAGAAACTATAGGCCCCACAGGCTCACAAATACATCTCCCTCCACCCTCTATATCTCTCTTAATTTTACTCTTCTTATCATTATTTTTTTTCTAATCATTTTCCTATATTATACTTATATTTTGTGATGGTGAGGAAGAACAAAACTAAACTATCCAAACACAAGACATCATCCTTTAAACAAGGAGATGGGTCTGCAAGACGTTATTGTAGCTATCATTAGCAACACCAACTCAAACCAAAATTCCCAGTCTATATGTACAGTCTAACTCCTCTTCAAAACCAACCAAGGTTGTAAGAGGAGATTTGCCAAACCCTTATAAGTCCTCGCCGGTTCATTCTCCCCCTTTCTTTTTTTGGGTTCATTACCATGGTTGTAAGGGGGAGGTTTGCCCAACTCTTATAAGTCCTCGCACAGGGTTCATGACTCCCGACTTCAAGTTAGGTTCATGAAGCCCTCTTTACACATGGAAATCAGTAACATGTACAAACAAATTCCCATTTAATCTGTAGTGGACCTATGATTTTTTTTGTTGTAGAATCCTCTAGATTAGAGTTTGCGGCCGAAACAATTCACTGTTCTCAATTTTTCTCAAATTGCTCATACTCTTCCCTCTCTCGGTTCTTTTTCTTCGGCTGGTACGACGATCAGATTCTTGTGCACTCTTCCTCTGTCTAAGATAACTTTTTCCAGAATTCGAATGGATATGAACCGATATGAAAAATTACTTTCCCAAGTGAGTTTCTCCTTCTTGATTTATGTGATTTCAACTTTGGGTCACTTAACATTAGATTTATGCAATCCAGGATCAGAGGATCAATTATATAAGATGTCCTCTTTTGTGTGTCTATTGCATTTAAGCTAACATAAATTTGATACCTTTATTGAGTGTATATGTGTATTGCGATGTCTGCCAATTCTTTGATAAGTTCATTTATTTACATTATGAGTTATTCTGTCTCTGATATGCCCTCTCATATTTTGCCATTTTTTTTTAAAGTAAGATGATTTCATTCAACAGAAATCAAATGGGACATTACAAGTAGAGTGGTAGCAAATGTGTTGGGACATTTCCCATCCACAACCTAAGATCATCTCTAAGAAAGCCACATAAACATCATAGACATAACTCATAGATTGTATAGAAACTATGAAAACATAAGCAAGCCCGTCACACCAATCTAACAACCAAGCAATCAGTAGTGTCCTCCCCCAGTCATTGGTAATCACGAAAAGAGAAACTCTCGTCTTTTCCTCCAATCCATTTACGGATGATTTTTGACTTATGAAAGACACATTTCGACTATTTTTGTTCTCAGGATTCACCAAATTTCCCTGGTATTCGATAGCTGAAAGATACTTGGAGAGACCGAAGTAAAAGGTGCTAGTCAGATGAGCCTCTTCAGTTACTATGAGGTTCCAAAAAACACATAGCAAAATGCAAAACACACCATAATCTCTGTGAGGACTTTTTACAAACAGTTTGAGTGCAGTTCTATGTCTAGCTTTGTTAAGGAGCAAAGGAGAAAGTAGCAGCCATAGAAGCACACAATTGAGCCTCAACAGAGTGACAAACCTGAAGTATGTCCATGGTGGCCGGAAAACGAACAGACCAGCAAGCAGATGAGGCGCCAATCTCATCCTGAGATGCGAAGAGGCACCACTCCAGAAACACACAGGAATACAAGGTTCTTCCAACACAGTGTTATGCTCTGATGGAGGAGGTTCAAGAGGAGACCGTGACGTCAGGGTGGTGGTTCGTGGCGGAGGGAGCAGGTTCCGAGGCAGAGTTACCGCTCTGATGGCAGCAAGAACGGTATGCGCAGGTTTGATTTTGAGAATGGTTTTTGGGTTTTGGTGGTGGTGTTTGTACGGAGAGGCTGATGAGAAGGGAAATGGAGGGATCAATGAAGGAAGAGCAAGGCAGGTAGGTGGAGGAGGGTGTGGCTGCTGGTAGGGGAGGCTTACGGTGAGGGTGAGCGAGAGATGGCGAGGGAGGTGTTTGGGGGTCAGGCAGGGATGGGTTGCGGCGGGGGTGAGGGAAACACGGTGGAGGAGAGCAGTGGTGAACCCCAACCGGTGGGGAGGAAATGAGCCTCCATGGTGGAGGGGAAAATAGCCTCCAAGGAGGAGGGAAAAGCCTCCACTAACCCTAACCCTAGAGTTGGGAGGAGATAAGATGGTTCTAGAGAGAAGTGAGAGCTTCTCTCTCATCCCCATCAGTCCTCATATTTTGCCATTTTGTTATAGACACAAATGTGTTATTTCAGTTTCGAAACCACATTTTTGTTTCATACTGGTGGAATCACATTATGTCACTAATCTGGCAGCATTTTGAAGAGGATAACTCGAGTAAATTGTGCTCCAACATGCACATATTCCCATGTCATACATCAAAATATACTACGAAGTTGGACTGTAGAGAGTGTAGACCATGTCATACATTTCCCATGGCCAAGAACATCAACAAAGCTTCCAAGAAGCCCGCCTGACTGACCATTTCATGTAAGTCCTTCTTTGCTTATTACAATTTTCTAGTTCTAGGTTTACCCTAATTCATAACTGTATTTATCAAGTTGATAAGTACAGTTATGAGATAAATTTATTTCAAAGGTGAACATAGAGCATAGAACAATATACTCATGCTAAAATCTAATATATTACTATGCAACTCATGTGAAACTTAACAACTTAGTCATTATATAGAGAATTACTATTATGTTACTATGCAACTCTTGTATTTACTAGCTTCAATGCCCGTCTGATGGACGGGGAGCCTTAGCAACAGCGGAAATAGGTACCGGAATTAACATAATAAAATATAAGATTGTGGATAGACAATATAATAAAGTAGTGCATAATAGAGTAAACAAAAGTAGAAAGGGCTAAAAATGTATTAAGAAGTTTAACAATTTGGAATATAACATGCAATGAGAATCTTCAACCTTCATCAATCAGATCTGGACGAAATTGGAACAAAATCAAAACAAAAATCAAAGCAAAATAGAATCGAAACGAAATTAAAATGAAATCGAAACGCAACGCAACGCTATTAAACAAATCGTATCTTTCATCGTTGTTGTTGTTGAAAAACCAAATCTGGAGTTTTCGAAATTCATTGAAAGCTTTGTTTGGCAAACAACACTGATTTCGTTTAGATTCGTGTGCAAATCTGTGAAGAAATGGGAGTAGAAGAACGAAAAAATGAAGCAAAAAAACAAAACGAAACTTGTTCGCGAAAAACGCCACCGCCGGCGGTGGTCACCACCGTGAACCTCCACCGTAAAGGCACTGTCGCCGTTGCCGCCATCTCCATCCTTGGTTCGAGCACCGTTGTCCCCACCTGCCAGCTTCGCCGCTCATTCCGTCATCCTCCGCTCCCTCCTTTTTTTTTGACAAACTCCTCCGCTCCCTCTTTGATTTCACGCCCCCCTTTATTTCTTTCTCTCTCCCTTAACTCTCTTCCTCTAATTACTGACTTTTCTTTTTTTAACAGTAGCGCTCTCTATCTCTCTACAGTGTGTCAGACTGGAAGCTAAAATGTGTCTCACATGCAGGGTGAGAGACAGAATCAACACTTATTTTAAAGTTTTGACATGTGGCGGATGGAAGAAAACAGGACCAATGAAAGAGAGACACATATTTGACATACAATGAGTAGTTGAAAGAGATGTGATAGAAGAAGAAAAATAGAGACACTTGGGCGACATGCAACAAAGATAGTGAGGAAATTACAAAATACCCCTTGACGCTTTTCCCTCCAAAAATCGCAATTACAAAAATACCTCTTGGCCCATTTCGCTGGGGGGTGGAAGAAACAGAACCAATGAAAGAGAGCCACATGTTTGACATGCAATGAGTAGTTGAAAGAGATGTGATAGAAGAAGAAAAATAGAGACACTTGGCCGACATGCAACAAAAGATAGTGAGGAAATTACAAAATACCCCTTGACGCTTTTCCCTCCAAAATCGCAATTACAAAAATACCTCTTGACCCATTTCCCTCCTAAATGGAGGCTTCCTCCAAAAGGACGCTTCCCTCCAAAAGCAAGCTGGAGCCACTAGGCTCGCTTATAAGTTTTAGATAAATATAATAGAATACATGATTTTATAGGTCACAATCATCATATCATAAAATATACCAGCTGTGTGAGTTGCCAATGTAAAATTCAAGGTAATCAAAACCGGACCGACTGGTTCAAAACCGGACCCTTGTCCGGTCCAAGGAGGCTCTTAATCTAGTTTTTCTAATTATGAAATGGAGTCCACCTCTCATTCTTGGCAATTGGCGGGATACTACGGTTACAAAGAATGTGAGAACTGTTTTATATATTCCCATGCATTTCTACTGATATGCTAATGAATAGGAGGCATTCTGTAATAAGCTGGCACAGTTGCTGGAAAGAACATTTGTCTTACTCCTTCTGCCTTGATAATCGGGAAAATAATACCTGATGCTCCCTGTAATTAATACCAAGAAAAAATTTGATTCAAATTCAGAATTTATTCCACCATTAGCCAATAGCTAGTAGTATTTGGTAAGACTGTGAAAGCAAATAATTAGCAACAATGTTTTAAACAGTGTATATGTCTAAGCAACAAAGAGAAATGAAAAGTACTCACTGAAATCAATCTAGCTCCAATCCACATTCGTTTTGGAGAAGGAAATGGTATAAGTAGACGACCAACACCATATACAGCCACAGCAAAAAAATGGAGAACCAAACTCAATGGACGAGGATTTAGGCCAGAGAGTAGAGCTATTGGTCCCTCTGAGAAAACACCTCCAAGGCTCAAATAATCAAAACATGCTTCCCGCATTTCCTTTCTAGCTGGATCAGGAGATGCACAGAACACTTTGTATAATGCACCAGCTAATGTGTTTATTGTAGATGCCACTGGCTGCAAATACAATCAAAAAATACACCAAGTTTTTATTTTCAATATTTTGTTAAGCATTAACTATGTTACTATTAAGGCTTAAAAGTATATTCATAATAACATCGTACCTTGCGTAGGGTGTAGAATGATTCGAGGTATTTGCAAAGAGCAGAAGTATCATGGAGATTATGCAGAGGTTTGAGGAGATCCCTGAGCACAACAATGTCAGACAAAGCCACAGTCATTCCTCCTCCTGTTAAGGGATGTCGCATATTGAAGGCATCTCCCATGAGAAGGGCCCCAGGTGTGGGATAAGGTGAGGCTGGCATGCTTCTATTTGGCATACTTCTCATGTTTCCTTTATCAACTGCTGCTATAAAAGAAGTATACAACTCTGTAGGAACCTGGAAACACTCAATAAATAGAAGCAACATCAAACACAAGTTCATCAACTAAATAGGGTATGTATCTTGAATAGGTAAATATACAGACCGGATACATCAGTTATTCAATTAATCTAAAACTGCAATTTTTTCTTATAAATAGGATTGGGGGAGTAGGTTTTGGTACCTGGGGAGCCACCACAGTTTTCAAATAATTGGCCATTTCACCATTACCAACAGAAGGTAATTTTTGGCCCGGTACATCAACCAAACAGCGAATTTCGGTACTACTGATGGGGTAGAATAAAATGGGTGAAGGATCACCTAAGATAACATGTCCATGATTTGCATATGGAAGATTACAGTTCTCCAATATCAAACCAATAAAATGAGAGGGTGATTCAACCTGCAAAAATATTACACATGTTAAACAACAATAATGAATATGAAATGGGACACAAACATTGGATACAAAATGACACAGATACAAGCTTTAGTACAACACAAAATTAGCACAAAAATATAAATATAAAATTGTCACGACCACATAAATCAAACTAAGAAAAACAAAGAAGTTAGAAAACATTGAATAATGTGAATAAATTTTGTCATATGTGAATAGAAACATGGCATCCTTACCTTAGGATTGCAAAGAGAACGCCTCAAGTTGGAAAAACAACCATCACAAACTATAGTGAGAGGAGCCTTTGATGTGAACTCTTGTCCACTCTTGTTTTTGTAGTGGACCCCTATTATGGTTCCATTTTCTTCAAGTAAAGATGTCACAGTTCCTTGTTCCAATTTTACACTGCAATGAATATCGATGAGACTATAAGAGAGTATAATCAAAGGATTCTATCCGTTCAACTTAACTGAATATGTTGGTTAAACTTCATACAATAAACAGAATGCCATAATTTTTTCTACTATAAAAGAGGTGGTAAGAATTTGTACTTTGGTATAGATGAAGCCTTTTCTCGCATTCTCTGTATGAAACGACCATTGTGAAAACTTCTTCCAGAAATATCAGAGCTAAAATTTTCCAAGGGATAAGATAGCTTGGTATTTTTCCCATCCTTATATAAGGCATAACCAAAGACTCTCTGAGCATCAATTTCATCTACACAATCTGTAATAATAAAAAGCATTGTTAGGACAGCCACCTGTAAAAGAAGATAATGAAACGAAAACGCAAGAAAAGAGACGATTTTGATCACAAAGTTCGGCAAAAATATTTGTATGTCTGCGAATACAAAGCAGTTGTAGTTCCATCTTATTATAATGAATTAAGATTTAAGTGTTACAATATGTACTTATAATAACTCGGTCCAGATTAAAACAATACCCTTAAACTGTACCATGGGGCTAACTCCCCACCGCCCCCCTCGCCCCCAGCCCCATTGATACTACCTATGAGTCATACTCAACAAAGATCCATCCGTCAAGATTCATAAATTTGACCAGCAAGAGTCGGGGGATTTGTTACTTGTTACCTACGGCTAAGATACATACTTCAATTGTCATAAAAATCTTTCATCTTTAAAAATTCATATTAAGCTTTCATATTTGAATTAATTCTTTCTTACCCTCAAGACCTAACTCAAGCAACTTCAAATATCCCCCAGGTTGTAGCAATTCCCCCACAATTCTGTCAGGTTCACTCAAGTCTCTTTCAATGACAAGCACTCTCCTTCCATCCTGCAACAAAGAAGCACAATCACGGTCTTTTTATTTAGAATATGTAAGCAGATTATGAATCAAAAGCTTTCTTCACAGATTATACAGCACAAGAAAAGCCATCATATATTGATGAAAACCATAAACGCAAATATGAACAGAAAATAAAAGGCTTTGTACCTTTCCAAGTGTGTAGGCAAGTGCAGAACCAGCAACTCCAGCACCAACAATGATGATATCTGTAGATCCTTCAGCCTCATGTGAGTATATTCCATTTTCTGATATCTTTGAACACTCATTACTTTTTACATGTATTGATTTTGAACTTGAACCTGTGCTAGTGGCCTTTTTCTTTTGTGCAAAATTGTACAGAACAAACACCAACGCCAAACTACTTGCCAGAATCCCTCCAAGAATATATTGATATTCCATCTCCAACTGATTGGTGAAACTGAGTTTGTCAAATATTTTTAGAACAATAAAAATGTTTTTTGTAAATAAAGAGGAAGCTTTTTTTTCTAGTAGTTTCTGCGAAGTTCTATGTTCCTGTTTTTTGTATGGCTTTTGACTTTTTATAGGGGCAAACGATTGTACATACTTTTTTTACTGATAAGTAAGGAGCTCGTGTATATTTGTTTTTTGTGCTCTAATTTGAGTTATGACTTTGTAATATTCCTTGTGAATAAAGAAATTTGGACTGAATTCTCTTGCCTACGTACCACTGATAATAATATTTGTTTTCATGCCATGACTCTGCATACAGCAGATATTAATTTTTATATCATCTTATTATATACAAAAAAAAATCAAGTTGTTTTATTCGAGCAATATAAATGGAATATATTATACACGAGGCAAATGTGTTACATATTTAAGGATTATGAACTCTTTCATTAAACAAAATACTTTCATGTTTAATATCATCTCATCTCTCTTGTTAAATATCCAGTCTCAAACCATATATGCTAGTCAGATTGAAGTAACTGTGAATGCCCAGGTTTAAGCGATTCATAGCCCACGCAAAGTTTGTGGGAAACGTATTTTTCGGAATTCAATAACACAATGATTTTTCTTCCTGTTATTTGTTTGTGAATTATGTAAGTAGAATAGTACCTTTGCAACTCTTGAGTTTAGAAAGATTCTTTTAACATATCAAAAATAGTATGAATCTTTCTGTATATCTCTAATGATATATATATTTTTTTATAAATTGAGTATCCTCTAAGAATAATTATAGAGACTAATAGCACCATAATGAGCGGCAAAACACTCCTTCGAGAGATTTAACATTGTTCTATACCCAAGGTCGGATTCGACTCAGAACCTTAGTTAAATTGGTAGAGACTCTTATCATCTCATCCAATCCAAGTGTTCTTTGATACTATGGCCCCGTTTGATAAACAGTTTAATTAACAGCTTATGGCATAAGCGCTTATTGTATAAGTGCTTATGCATAAGCTGTTTATATAATAAACAATAAAATAATGTTAAAACTATTTTTCTATAAGCTATAAGCTGTTTTCATAAGCTATCTCGAGAAGCTTATGGAAATTAGCTAAAAACAGCTTATGAACAAGTCATAAGCTGTTTCCATAAGCTCTCCAAACAGTTTCATAAGTGCTTATAGTAATAGATGAGCCCAAATAAACCCATCCAAACGACCCCATATCTCTAATGATATTGATTATTGGTCAAAGATTTTTTTAATATAAAATAGGATATTAATATAATTTCAATTTTTAAAATCTGAACTCGTGTTATCCGAGGGCATTTATTTTTATCCACGCGTTGCACGAGTCACATGCAGAAACTAACACCACGGTGCACCAAATCACGTTCACCGACTTGCCACGTAGGCAGTTAGGCATATGCATCGCAGCCAGTATGTATCTCATCCCACCTTTCCAAAAAAAGAATATAGTAGAAGAAAAGCTAAAAATAAAGAAATATAAATAATTTTGTTGGATATTTAAAAAGATAGAAAGCTAAGCTTCTTTTGTCTCTTGCTTGCCTGATTCTAAGAGTCACAAAAATATACTTTTGGATCAGTAAAAATATACTTTTGGATCAGTAAAAATATAATTTTTTTTTTGTATCGGTAAAAATATACTATTTATGAAACGACAACAATATTCTCAAATAAAATTAAATGTTTAATAGATAGTGACACATTTAATTTTTAATATCTTTTGCAAGTCATTGAAAGCAAATAAAAAATAGAAACTGCACTCACCTCTTTTCATTTTTAAAACATGCCTCCCGTCTACTATTTGCAGGGAAATAACATTCACTCCCTTATGCCTTATGTTTACTAAATCTTTTTCTTATTAATTCTTACTAAACAAAAAATAGTCATTGAATTCTCAAATTTTTAATGAAATTTAATCTAATGGTTATTATTGAATAAGGGCATTGTTGTAATCACTATTATTGATTTTAATTAAATTCAATTAACCATCAAATTAGGCCCTATTTTTTTGGGTGGTTACAAAACTTAAATATTCAAGCCATTTTTTTTTCACGTTTCGTCTTTCACGTTTCTTCTTTCTCGTTCTTCTTTCTTGACTTCGCAGACCCTATCTCTCGTTCTTCTTTCTTGCTACAAGTTTAATGTTTCACAAGTTTCACCATCTCACAAGGAAATAAGCCACGACGCACACCGTTGATGTAAATCACTGACTTTGTCAACGTCGATGTCACCGTCGTCGATGTCAATGTCGTTACCGGTAACGCCAGCAATGTAGATCTAGTTTCCAATTTGAAATCATATGAAGGGTGTTTTCATGGCTTCCTCGTTCGTTTCTTCTGACATTGCCTTCTTCTTCTTCGTACTCGTTTCCTAACTGGTTTTGGTGCACTCTAACCATTGTTATGCAAATATGTGGTTAGTGGCATCTAACCACAGTTATGCATATCTGTGGTTAGCGGCCACTAACCATTGCTATGCACATTTGTGGTTAGTGGCACCTAACCATTGTGATACAAATCTGTGGTTAGTGATTTTGGGTTGAAGGAACCACGAAATCTGGAAGAGAAAAAACGAGGTTGAAGGAGGCGTGATTTTGGGTTGAAGGAGGAGTGATATTGTGGGTTTTACGGTGTGTGGTTTTTGAGTTGAAGGAAGCGTGATTTTGTTAATTTTGCCATTAAAAGAGGCGTTTTTTTAGAAAGCATTGAATCTCAATTGATTGTTGTGTTTCAATGGTTTTGTTAATTGATGTCAAATTGACTATTTTGCCCTATTTAAATGACAATCAATTTAATAGAAACTTACGCCTACGTTTACATTTACATAATAATAAAAGGCAGATGTGGCAAAAGAGTTCAACGCAAAATGCTGTATTTGATTTGTTAAAAAGCAAGAGAGTATACTTGACAACTCCAGTTGTATCTCCTGTTTGATTTGGATTGTTTATGGTACTGGATAAAACTAAGAGCAATGAACGGGACAAAAACCCAAATTTCTATACCTAACAGTGGTTAGGGTTGTTAAGGAAGCTCAATATTCCTACTAATGTCCAGTTCTTCCTATGGCAATTTTGCCACTCATATATTCCTAGCTACTAGAGCTATTTTAGGTGAGCGAGGTATCCCTCTTGATTCTAGATGTCCTTTTTGTACCTCTATGGAGGAGTTTATTATGCATTGTGTTTTTCATTGCGATAGAGCCAATACTATTTGGAGGTTGTGTTTCCCTTCCTGGCATGTTGTGAACATGATGGATGTAACTTTTGTGCATGTGCTGTTTGACTTATTTGCTGAACATGGGGTGCTTTTTGTGTGTACCATGTGGAAGATTTGGTGCTCTAGAAATCGGTTCATCTTTGATGGTGAGTTTACTTCTCCTTTCAGTGTGGCATTGCAAGTTCATACTCTTTCTAGAGATATCTCTCAGGCTCGCTCCCAAGTTGACGGCAATGTCATCTCTAATCTTGGTTTAGCAGGTTTTGGTGGGCTCCTTCGTGATAATGCTAGCAATTTCATTAGTGGGTTCTATGGAGCGCTTGGCATATATATATATATATATATATATATATATATATATATATATATATATATTACCAAGAGGGGTTCGGAACCAGGAGAGGGGGATTAAATTAAAGAGACAGAGGGGAAGTAGGTAGCATACGGAATGCAACAAATAAATTAAAGATAAAAACAGATAAAACTCACGAGATAGATTAGGAGGTAAAACCTTCCATGTACTATCTATGAGTTACTTTGATTGATTGAGATAGTAAGAACTATCTATGAGTTACAAGATTGAAGATTGAAGAAGAGAAGAAGAAGATTACAAGTGCTCTGGCTTCTCACTAGAACTAGAGAGAGAAGTCGAGATGATAGTGTTTCTGAATTGTGTGTGTGTGCCTCTAACACAAGCCTATGGCACGATTAAATAGATGGAAAAATGAATAGTAACCGGTTACTAAACCGGTACTGTGCACTAAAAGACCTGCACTGTACAGAATCCAAGGGCAAGTGACTTGAACTATGCGGCATCCAATGCAAAAGTAGAAGCATCCAAAAAGTGCATGATTAAAAAATTTGGAGACAAGATAATGGGAGACCATGGTTGATAATTCCAAGGGGTGGAGGTCCCCATGTTTGCGCCAATTATGGCCAAACAATTATGCTATGTTTTGACAAATGCTTCCAACGAAGAATTGACTATCTCCTGCAAAAATAAAAGGCAGCAGAATAGGAAAGGTAAAAAATAAGCATAATTTGAACAGTTTTTCATGTCCATAAGGACACTACAATCACCATGTTCAAGGGTGGTAGAGGACCAGTTTTTCATACCAATATTGGTATTACAATCACCATAATCCAGGGTGGTATTGGAACAGTTTTTCATGCCTAAAGTAGGCACTACAATTACCTTGATCCAGGGTAGTATTTAAGCAGTTTTTCCTACAAAGAGTGGTACAGTTATCGTGCTTAAGGATAAATATTTCCTTGTAAATATTCACGAGTGAGATAGTCAGGAAGAGAATTGTCAGAACCTTTAAGATACTCAATATCAAAATCAAATATACTTAAAATTGCTTGCCATCTGGCAAAAATTTGTTTAGATGCAAGGTTTTTAACATCCTTTTGCAAAATATCTTTTGCAGACTTGCAATCAATACGAACAAGAAATTTTTGATTTAAAAGATCAGATTGGAATTTTGAAATGGATAGCACAATAGCTAAAACTTCTTTTTTGATAGTGGAATAATTCTGCTGGGCAGGATTCCAATGTTTAGAAGTGAAAGCAATGATTTGTTCTTTTCCAGAAATTTTTTGTTTTAAAATTCCGCCGTAACCAATATCAGAAGCATCAGTTTCGACAATTTTGAAGGCTTCAGGATTGGGTAGGTAAAGGCAGGGTAGCTCTTTAACCTGGGCTTTGATTTGTATGACAATTTTGGTGTGATCATTCGTCCAGGGAGGAGGATCCTTCCTTAGACGATCATGAAGAGGTTTGATGAGATTACTTAGTTGTGGAAAGAAGTCTGAGACATAATTTAGACAACCAAGGAACCTTTGTAATTGAGTTTTGTCAATAATTTGATTGGGGAATTTATCCGAGAACTCAATAGCTCTAGTGATAGGAGTAATAGTTCCGTGATGGATATTGTGACCTAAAAATCTGATTTTTGTTTGAAACAAATTGATTTTTGTTTTAGACACAGCAAGACCATTTTTCTTTATGATAGAAATAAAGGTGTTGATATGTCTGACATGTTGATCAAAAGATTGTGAATAAATAAGCACATCATCAATATAGACAATGGCGAATTTTGCATAATCATTGAATATATCATTCATGATTCTTTGGAATTCAGAAGGAGCGTTTTTCAAGCCAAAAGGCATAACGTTCCATTCATATTGACCAAAAGGGACAGTGAAGGCAGTTTTGTATCTATCCTTCTCTTTGATCTGGATTTGCCAAAATCCAGATTTCATGTCAAATTTTGAAAATATTTTTGCGTCATGAAGACGTTTGAGAAGGTCCTTTTTGTTAGGGATAGGATATCTAATCCAACAAAGAGCTTGGTTGAGAGGTTTGTAATTAATGACCAATCTGGGAGTTCCCCTTTCTATTTCTGCTTGTTTATTAACATAAAAGGCAGAGCAAGACCAGGAACTCTTACTTTTGCGAATAAGACCTCTTTTTAAAAGATCATTTATTTCCTTCTGACAAACCAAGAGGAGATCCTGATTCATCTGGATAGGTCTAGCTTTGGTGGGAATTTGCCTTTCATGAAAATCCTTTTCATAAGGAAGTTCCACAACATGACGTTTTCTTTCCCAGAAAGCATTAGGAAGATCAGAACAAATAGTAGATTGTATTTGCTCTAAAAGACTCTTAATTTTGAATTGATTTTCCCTTTTGAGTAATTGGTGATCGATATTTCTAAAAGTAATTTCATCTTTTAAAAAATTGATTTGATTTTCTTTGTAAGAAATTGGATTTAAGTTTCTGACAAAAGGTTTTCTTAAAAACTTAAAAATGATTGGTTGTCCCAAATGCTGGGCTATGATACCTTCTTCAGTTATTTGAAAAGGAAAAAGTGATCTTATGAACGGAGTTCCTAAAATTACCTGATTTTTCAAATCTTTGACAAGAAGAAATGAGGTATCAATTTTGAAATTGTTGTTTTCGATGATGGCTGAAGACAATTTGTAATTGATTCTTAACTTAGTACCATTTGCAGCACTAAGTTGTTCAGAGGTTTTTTCAAAGTATTTTGTTGGGATAAGACCCTCTAAAATACAATTTGAATCTGCACCTGTGTCAAACAAGGCAACAGTTTCAAAAATAAAATCTTTGATAATAATTTTGACATTTATGTAAAAATTTTGAATTTTTACATAATTGATCAGCCCTAAGAAATCTGAATCCGCTTCCTTATCAGAGTCAGGGACACTAGAAGAGGAATTGGTTTCATGATTATTCCAACGGTCAATAATGGACTGGTGATTAGCCTGTTTTTCTTTTAGTTTATTGACCTCAACTTTTAAGTTGTTGATCTCATACTGAAGATCTTGGATAGTAACAGGTTTGATACTGGTTTTCTCTAACCTTTTGAAGGTATCCTTGAGATTATACTTATTGGTTACTAAAGGGCTTTTGGGAGGTTTAGTTTCAAGAGTAGACTTAAGCTTCTTGAGATACTTTTCTCTTTCCTGGGGGTCAGGAATGGCATTTATGGCCTCAAGGAGAAGATCTTGCTCTTTGGTGAGAACATTGATGCTATTAGAGGAATCAGAATTAGATAAATCATCATCCTGAATTTGATTTACTTTCTCAGAAGGTTGATCAGAGGATTCTCCTGAAGATTGGGCTAATAAATTGTTAATCTTGTTTTCAATGTCTGAACCAAGATTAAGAATTTTGAGTTTGTTTATAACTCTACAATTTCTACTAATATGCCCTGGTTTGCCACATTTGAAGCAGATAATGGGGTTTTTATCATTATTCTCATAATGATTTTTGGTAAATTGACCAGTAATCCTTGGCCTAGGTTTCCTATCATGCCTTTCCTTGTAATAGTCAGGTCTAGGTAAGGTGCTGATAGGTTTTGGTTTGGCTTTGGTTCTTTTGATGCAAGGGAGGCCGAATTGTTCGCAGAAGGTTCCTAAGTCTTTGCGATTTTGAGCCTTTTCTTTGGATAATTGTTGCTGAATTTTGTCGTCTTGACAAATTTTTAAAGCAACTCTTTGGATGATAGCAATAAGCTGACCATAACTTAATTGCTGATAGGGGATATTTCCATTGGGGTCCTGATTGCGCAGTTTATCTCTAACCTTATCACCTAAAGATTTAGGGAGGCCTGCAAGGAATTTCTCCTTCCAGAAGGCTTGTTGGCTATCTTCTCTGGTATAGACTCTTGTAAGGAATGTGTCCTTATACCATCTAAAATCACCGAGGGTTTTGCACCTAAGATTAGACAACAACTCTGCAGATCTATCCTTAATCAAGGAAGGGTCTCCTACAAAGTGTTGGGCAATGGTGAAGATTAAGGTGTTAACTGCATCAGGAATCTGAATCCCATTTTCAAGGATGGGTTCTCCGTTGGGTTCCTTTTTGATAGCAGTAAGGATAGATTGCTTATCTTCATCATTGAGGTAATTATCCCACCAACCTTTAAGCTGACCACAGAATCCTGCAATGAGGATTTCTACGATCATGTCTTCTGAGCAGTTGTTGGAAGTTTCATAAGCAGTGGCAACCATAGTCATATTTTGGAGGATTTTGGTTATGCCATACTCATTTTCTCCATCAATGTTCCATTCATAAACATTGTTAGCACTGAAACTTTTGAAATTGGTTTCCTTTTCTTCTAAGAGAAGGTCAGGAGCAGTGGCCCTAGGGTAGTAAAGCTTGGTTTCTCTACGCCATTTGTTTTTAGGATTGTAAACGATTGGACTGACTCTATTCTTAGGAGAGGCATCTTCTGAATGGTCAGAGGAGGTCTCATTTATCATATTGATGCTTTTCCTAGGGGTATGAGGAGAAGGCGTATCAGGGACAGTTGTTTTGAGGAGAGTTAAATGTTCATTGATTTTTTCCAAGATTTCATCTTTGGTTTCATCAACTTCCCTTTTGATATGACCTTCTTGCTTGAAGGCCTTTTTAAAGGTTTTGGATACCCTATAGGGATTGAATAGGGGTTTCTCAATTTTAGCAGAAGAATAAGATGACTCAGTTCTAGGGGAGGTATCTTTATTTCTACTTAATTTGGAGTCTCCTAGTGCTTGGAGGTATTTGTTTGTATAGTTAGATTGTTCCATGAGATCTTTGATATCTCTGGCTGTTATGGGTTCATTATCAGGCCTGGCTTTAAAGGGGGCAGCCATGACAGGGGCAGATTGGTTTTGAATGTTAAGGGTAAAAGGGCCTTTAGGAGGTAATTCTGATTGGACCTTTTGACCATCTTTTAGATGCCATATAGTAATGACATCCACGATTTTTCTTCCAATAATGTCATCTTGGAAGGGATAATTGATATTCTTCTTGATGGTATACGCATGAAACCAATCAAAAAAAGGAATATTGTATTTGACATTTTCAAGAAATTTATAGAACTTTTCCTGAATGGATTTTCTATTTTTCCCTTGATAATGTTTGAAGAACCATTCTCTGTGAAGAGACCATTCTTCAGAATAAAATTCCTTTTTGAGGGAAATTTTATCTATGACAAAAGAAGTTTGATTGTTGATAAGATCTTTGCAAAGTTCTTGATTGGTAAGACCTTTACTAAGATCTTGATTGTTATTTTCAGAAAATTGATTTTCTGATAAAGGCATAGCAATAAAAGACATGTCTGAGAGAGTGAGGAAAGCAGTATATAAAAAGCGGTTTTTACAAAATATTTTGTTTAATTCCTCACCCATAAGTATCGTCGCCTTCACTTGGTTTCATTAGAAATATAAACATTAAAATATAAACTAGTAACTACTTTCTAGATTATGCTGGGGATTTAAACGTGTTTTGTTCAAAGATCATAACAAGGCCAAGTGCAGGATATTAAAACTTGGATAAAAGAATTATTATCTAATTTATACTTCAGAGTGAAATCCTTTTACTCAGAAAACAATAAGTAAAGTAAATACTGAAATATATCTAATTTGGACCATTAAATTATATTTTGAGCTTGATTCTGACAGACAAGTGATCAAAAAACAAACTGTTTAACTGTTCCAATACCACCCTGGATTATGGTGATTGTAATACCAATATTGGTATGAAAAACTGGTCCTCTACCACCCTTGAACATGGTGATTGTAGTGTCCTTATGGACATGAAAAACTGTTCAAATTATGCTTATTTTTTACCTTTCCTATTCTGCTGCCTTTTATTTTTGCAGGAGATAGTCAATTCTTCGTTGGAAGCATTTGTCAAAACATAGCATAATTGTTTGGCCATAATTGGCGCAAACATGGGGACCTCCACCCCTTGGAATTATCAACCATGGTCTCCCATTATCTTGTCTCCAAATTTTTTAATCATGCACTTTTTGGATGCTTCTACTTTTGCATTGGAAATCAATTTGTTTCAAACAAAAATCAGATTTTTAGGTCACAATATCCATCACGGAACTATTACTCCTATCACTAGAGCTATTGAGTTCTCGGATAAATTCCCCAATCAAATTATTGACAAAACTCAATTACAAAGGTTCCTTGGTTGTCTAAATTATGTCTCAGACTTCTTTCCACAACTAAGTAATCTCATCAAACCTCTTCATGATCGTCTAAGGAAGGATCCTCCTCCCTGGACGAATGATCACACCAAAATTGTCATACAAATCAAAGCCCAGGTTAAAGAGCTACCCTGCCTTTACCTACCCAATCCTGAAGCCTTCAAAATTGTCGAAACTGATGCTTCTGATATTGGTTACGGCGGAATTTTAAAACAAAAAATTTCTGGAAAAGAACAAATCATTGCTTTCACTTCTAAACATTGGAATCCTGCCCAGCAGAATTATTCCACTATCAAAAAAGAAGTTTTAGCTATTGTGCTATCCATTTCAAAATTCCAATCTGATCTTTTAAATCAAAAATTTCTTGTTCGTATTGATTGCAAGTCTGCAAAAGATATTTTGCAAAAGGATGTTAAAAACCTTGCATCTAAACAAATTTTTGCCAGATGGCAAGCAATTTTAAGTATATTTGATTTTGATATTGAGTATCTTAAAGGTTCTGACAATTCTCTTCCTGACTATCTCACTCGTGAATATTTACAAGGAAATATTTATCCTTAAGCACGATAACTGTACCACTCTTTGTGGGAAAAACTGCTTAAATACTACCCTGGATCAAGGTAATTGTAGTGCCTACTTTAGGCATGAAAAACTGTTCCAATACCACCCTGGATTATGGTGATTGTAATACCAATATTGGTATGAAAAACTGGTCCTCTACCACCCTTGAACATGGTGATTGTAGTGTCCTTATGGACATGAAAAACTGTTCAAATTATGCTTATTTTTTACCTTTCCTATTCTGCTGCCTTTTATTTTTGCAGGAGATAGTCAATTCTTCGTTGGAAGCATTTGTCAAAACATAGCATAATTGTTTGGCCATAATTGGCGCAAACATGGGGACCTCCACCCCTTGGAATTATCAACCATGGTCTCCCATTATCTTGTCTCCAAATTTTTTAATCATGCACTTTTTGGATGCTTCTACTTTTGCATTGGATGCCGCATAGTTCAAGTCACCCCTAACACGCGTGAAAAGACCAAAATGCCATTAATGAGTAATGTGATCCAACGATGGTTCGGCGCACGGTCGTCCGAACCGGTTCGGCCAACTGTGCGTCGAACCAGAAAACAACACACAGACACCCCCCCTTTTTAACTAGTTCGGTGGCACCACGTTCGAACTGGTTCGGCCAACCGTGCGCCGAACCAGTCAAAATGCAGTGTCAGGGATTTCCACGTGAGGGTATTTTGGGAATATTTAAGGTTTGGGGGTGTCCAGTGAGTAGCGGCGGGGTTGGACGAAGTATGGGCCATATATATAACCTTTGCTGAACCCATGACCCTATGGTTTGTCTTTGTGTTGGAAGATGAGGATGGACAAGCTTATTTGTTACACGGATTCCCTACATGGTTTACATTTGATTGAAGAGGGTAACCAAAATTTCCATCATTATGGGAATGAGATTTCCTTGATTAGAGAGCTTATGACAATATCTGGGGATTGCCACTTGTTACACACTTTTAGGGAGGGAAACAATTGTGCTGACTTCTTGACCAAATTAGGTGCGCATGGCACCGATCCTTTTGTCAATGTAGAGGCACTTCGGTCGAATTTGGTTGACATTCTCAAAGTCGATGTTGTAGTTTAAGAAACAATGGTTTCTCATGTTGTAGTTTAAGAAACAAATTAGGTGGAAACAATGTTTTCTCATGTTGTAGTTTAAGAAACAAATTCTGCAGTCGGTATTTGGTGTGCATTGCAGCCTTTTTTTCTTTTCTTTTTTTGTTTTTATTCATATTTTAGGTTGTGTTTTGAGGTATTTTATTGAGAAAAAAATTAACTGTTCAAATATGCATAACTTGTTCCTCAATAACCGCTTTGATAATGATAGATCTACTATCTATACAAGAAAACAATGGGCAATTTACTAATTTAATCAGCCATTGTTCTCTATATAGATACTAGAATTAAGAGAAAAAGTGAAAAAAGTAAATTAAAAGAGAGGTAAAGTATATCTACTATCTATATATAAAAACAATTGGCAACTTAGTAATTTAATCACCCCATTGATTTCTTATATGGATAGTAGAAGAGAAAAAGTAAAAAAAAAAAAGTAAATTGAGAGAGAGAGAGAGAGAAAGAGAGATAGTATATCTACTATCTATATACGAAAACAATGGGCTATTTGGTAATTTAATCAACTCATTGTTTTCTTATAAAAAATAAAAAATTAAATAAATTGTAGAAGTAAGAGAAAAAGTTAAAAGGTAAATTAAGCTTGAGGTAAAATATATCTACTATCTATATAAGAAAACAATGAACAATTTAGTAATTTAACCAACACATTGTTTTCTTATCTATAACTATTAATAAAAGGGATTCTAAAAAAAACTGTCATTTTAGTGTCAGATTTTTCTGATCAAAATGCCCTTATTGTAAGTACAAATTTCTAATAAACGATAACCACCCCACTAACACACCAACACATTAACAACTCCCTAACACACTCACATGAAAAGAAGTAAATTAAGATATAGAGGTAAAATATATCTACTATCTATATATTTTTTTTAAACAAACAGGCCCACCCGAATTTATTAAGAAAAAAGGAAAAAAGACAGAGAAAAGCGAAGGGGGACTAGACCCTAACCCTTGCCATCAGAAAAGCTCAAACCAAAACAGTAATAGAGAGCCCCTAACAGAGGCCCTAAGAGAAAAATTTAAAAAGGTAAATTAAGAGAGAGGTAAAATATATCTACTATCTATACTAGTGGGCAAAGACGGACACGTTTCATATGAGTGTGTTAGTGGGTGATTAATGTGTTGGTGTGTTAGTGGGTGGTTATCGTTTATTAGAAATTTGTACTTACAACAAGGGCATTTTGGTCAGAAAAATCTGACACGAAAATGACAAATTTTTTAGAATCCCCTTTATTAATAGTTATAGATAAGAAAACAATGTGCAATTTAATAGTTTAATCAGCCTATCGTTTTCTTATATAGAAAACACTACTATATTTTTTTAGTTTTAAATTGTTAAATTTCAGGGAGGCTCAATATGTTGTGTCTCGTACTAACTATCAATGCTCTAATAAATTATAGTGGTACGTATGGATGTATAAATTTTTTTATAGATAAGATTTTACATGATTTGGTTTCTAAAGATTATTAGGGTTTACATGATTTTACATGAATTGTGACCCTTTTAAAACTTTTGACATTGATCAACCAAAACACTTAAGCAAGAAGATCAAACTGTTTTCCTTAAGGGTAGAATATTATAAGCATCAGAAGATAGCAACTATCTTCTGAGCTGAACATTCATTTGAAGGAATATAGATGTTAGTTCAAGGGAGTTCCGTAATGAGAGCCACGGAATTCAACATTGACATTTTATGGGATATGGTGAATTAAGATTAAGGCATTCTTGGTTCATCAAGGCTTGGAGGATGTTCTTAGAGTGATTTTTAAAACTCTGCAATTTCTAACAAGAAAAAAAAAGGAATGATCGATAAAGCCCATAACACCATCATTTTGTCCTTAGGAGACGGCGTGCTTAGAGAAGTTGTAGATAAAGATACGCCTGCAAGTGTATGGTTGAAGCTAGAGAGATAAAATCATTGACAAACAAATTGTATCTCAAGAAAAGACTCCCATCAATTGAAGCTAGAAGAAGGATATTCAATCAAGGAACATCTTTCTGAAGTCAGAATAAGTCAACTGGAGTCACAAGAAAGTAGGGCTTGAATTGTGACCCTTTTAAAACTTTTGACATTGATCAACCAGAACACTTAAACAAGAAGATCAAACTGTCTTCCTTAAGAGTAGAATATTAAGAGCATTAGAAGATAGCAACTATCTTCTGAGTTGAACACTCATCTGAATGACTATAGATGTAGGTTGAAGAGGGTAGATCGGTGTTCTAAGAAGATATTGGTAATGTATTAGATTGATATAGGTATCTTCATAGATGCTGGATAGTGTAAGGAAGATGAGATGGTTAGAGAGTGTAGTTCGATCTTCTTACACTAATGATCAAGCTGTTTTATTGTAACACCGAACTAGGTTACCACTTCTTGGTGTTCTTGATTTCTACACATTTTTGTTTTTCGTCGCAAACTATTCTTACCACCAGTGCTATAGCATCAAAGCCTGCGCTCATGCTGCGTCTCATGTTCCGGTGCTCGTGTCTGAGGATTCTACACATGTGCCCAAGGTAACAGTCATAGCACCAGTGTTGATCATGGACTCTTAATAGTGACATTTTCGCAACAACTTCTCTTAAATCAAATGGTCTAGATAGATATTTGTTCCCATAATCTCAATACCCTTGATCTATCTAACCATTGGCCTAGCCAATACACACTCATAATGTTTGTTACATTGTTTAGCTCAAGAAGATAATTTGAGAAATCTAAGAACTGTAAATTAAATAGTCATCATAGTTTCATGACTTGCCCTTCAACTTATAAGTTGCATTTCTACACGGCTCCACTAACTTCTCAAACTAGAGAACAATCAAATCACTTGCAGTAAACATGACCCAAAAAAAGATAAGAGAAAATAAAATAAAACTAATTTCATCCAAGAAAATACTTACAGTGACAATAGAATTAAGCTTCACATCTAACTCAATCTGTTCAACCAACCAAAGAACAGATGCCAAAGTTGCCGAATTTCATAAACAAGTGGTTTTCACTTTCCAACAATAAATGGTGTAGCCTACAAACAAAAAATACCTAAAAAATGCTAGATTGTTCAATTCAAGATAGAATTATAATGCTTCAATGGTTTGATGAAAGTGAAATTCTCAATCAGATGCGTCAATTTGCAGTACCTCAAATTAACCAAGAAAACTTAATTGTTTTTGTTTTACCTATCCTTTCTCTGTACAAGCAGCTCAAGCGCTTGAACCATACTAATTTGACTGTGCAACATATACACCCAAGCAGCTCAACCCATTCTTAACATTTTTTATCATTAATTAAATACAATTACCACATCCCACACATTATCATTATCATGGGCTTACATATCTACCTTGATTATAAACCAAAAATGATGTTATCAAAAGAAAAAATTGAAGAGAACATTTCCCATTGATGTTGTACCTACCCATGGCAATTTCCCATGGAACCTTTATAGCAAGCAAACATAAAAAAGTGGACAACTATAATATTTCCAAGTTTACAACCAATACATAAGGAGGGTGAGTATAATTTTTGTAGCCATATATCATTCTTCTGGAAGTGGAGGCATGGATAAGGAGAACAAATCGAAATATCAATCAAATATTTGAATATTCAATTATATTTCTAATGAAATATATGCTTTTGATAATGCAAATCATAACCTTTTTCAATGAGTGCATAGCAACACTCTTTGAAACTGTAAACTATTTATCATATTGAAAAGCAGTAATGGAGTAATAAGTAAACTCAAATGAAGTTCACAAAAGCTCGTGTAGCACAGTTAATTCCTTATACATCTGAAATTTAAAACAGCTGAAATAGTGCGTTAGCCACATCTTGAAGTGCACAGAACTGATATCACCTGCACATATTTGTTCTGGTACAAAGGAATCATGTAGCAATGAGGATATTATATCATGAAATAGTGTGTTAGCCAAAGATGTTCTTATTTATCATGAAATTGACGTTCTGAAACAAAGGCATCATGTAACAACCACTATCTCCACCCACTTATAGGCTGCCTTTTCTGCCCAATATTTGTAGGTCACAACTCACGAGGCACATAAAATAAATCATTTTGTGAATGTGAAAGGTTAACAAAACACTGGACAGAAAGATGCTAATCATGAAGGTATGCGCAGTTAGCAATGTATACATGATTTATGAAATACAAAGCTCAAAAACATAACCTAAAATATCTTAACAGCACCCAACACAGATTTACAAACACGCCAACATAACAGGGACTCAACGTTTAGCAACAAAAATAGAATGATCATTTAGTAGAAAAAGACTTGGAATATGCATCAGCTTCAATCCTACACATCCATGAGCCTCACAAATAATTATCACACAATTGACACTTGATTAGGCATTTGCAGTCAAAAAAAGGCATTTGCAGTCATAATAGCTACAAAAATAACATAGCATAAAATCTAGTTCTTTTGTCCATGTCTCACTTTTGGGATATTAAAAAACGTTTATCTCTGGCATCATAATACACACACACTACCATACCATAATACAATGTTTAAGATTAAGGCTCCTTAGTACACCCCCTTATTATGAAATCTAAACATTTTGAAGGATCACAGAATATAAAACAATATATTGAACACCCTACTGTGATCATAAGAACCTGCTAAACATGTATTGAACAGAGTATATTCAAGGTTGGTGCCACACCCAGGCTTCCATCAATTAATACATCATAGGACCACTTGGAAAGGAATGAGACAACAACAAAGATCACCGAATGGTGAACCCGCTAAGGGATAAATAGTCGTGGCCATTACTTGGAAAGTCACATAGCACCTAGAAAATTTAAGGGGCAGCAGGTCTCATCAATTAAGTTATATCCAAGAAGCAGCAAGCGCCATCAAATCTAACTATCAGCAGCAATTAGAACCTATATAGAAGCACATTCAGAGGTGTACAAATCAATTAGGATTAGGATTAGGATTATTAATGATCATTTATGAGGACAATATTTCCTCCTGATCCTTAGGACTAGAATTAATGTATAGGATCAGCCCTTTTACTATTTATTCCCTTCGTTGTACTATTGATAATCAGAAAATTTATACAATATTTTCACACATGAAACATGGCAAAACAAGACAAGAAATAGTGAAAAAAGACAAGCCTAAGCATCCTCAAATATCTCTCTTTTTTAGCATTTTTGAATTAAAAAAACTTCCGTTGGAACTTTGAATAGGGACCTCGTAAACGGATATTGTTTAAATGCATCTATATTTACTTCATTGCAATTTTGTATCAAAGATTATATTGATTTTATGGTCATTTCATCATCCAAACCAAAAAATTGGAATGGTTTAGTATCACGCGACCCAACTTTCCAATATGTGTTTTAGAACCTCTGTTAATTACGTTAGCAGCACACAACGTCTAGAGATAACCAAGAAACAAGAAGCACCAACATATCTAACTATCAGAAGCTATTAGCTTTAAACCCTGTATAGCAGCATATGAATCATGGCAAAACAAGACAGTAAAATGAGTAAATTATAAAAAAGGACAGGCCTAAGCATCCTCAAACATCTGTCCTTTTTGGCGTTGTTGAATTAAAAAAAACTGTCATTGGAACTTCGAATTGGGACCTCGTAAACGATCATGCTTAAATGCATCCATATTTACCTCATTGTAATTTTGTTTCAAAGACCATGTTGATTTTATGGTCATTTCATCATCCAAACCAAAAAATATGGAATTGTTTAGTATCACGGGACCCAACTTTGCAATCGTGTTTTAGAACCTCTATCAATTCTGTTAGCAGCACGCAACGTCTAGAGATATCCAAGAAACATCAACCACCAACAATTCTAATTATCAGCAGCATTTAGCTTTAAAACCTGCAGCACATGAAACATGGAAACACAGGACAGGAAATTATGAAATAAGACAGGCCTAACTAAGCATCCCCAAAATATCTGTCTTTTTTGGCATTGTTGAATTAAAAAAACTGTCGTTGGCCATTTCTTCACCCAAACCAAAAACTGGAAAAAATTGGAATGGTTTATCACGGGACCCGACTTTCAAATTGGGAACCTCTGTCATAGCAACATTGAATTGGGACCTCGCAACTTCGTATCAAAGACCATAGTGAGTTTTTGGTCATATAATCATCAAAACCGAAAATTGGAATATTATAGTATCATGCGACTTTGAATTGGGGGCTAGCAAATCTTGCTTCAAGGGACTAATTGCCTCTTTTTCTTCAAGGGGAGACTGAAATTCAAAATAATCAATCAGCTTTTTTCTTCAACGTTCTTGCAGTAATTCTTTCGTAAGATCAAGATTTCTCTAAAAATAAAGGCAATATGTGAAATAAAAGAAAATCCCTCAGAGACCCCGTTTAAAATCACACACACAACGCTGCAAAGAATGAACTCCACCAATAGCAATAGAATTTGCTGTCGGTGGATGAGAGGATTCTTTGAATCAGAGCTGCTGTTTTCATACGGCACTTCCTATCAATTTTGGGAGATTCTCATCACAGAGCAATTTTTTCTTATCAATCATCTGAGAATTAAACAGAAAGTTTGAATCCTCATGTAATTACAGAACAAACTGGTAAATGCAGATCATGCTGTCTAATCACCATAATTCAGTATTCATGCTTTTATAAAATACTTTGTTCATTGTTTACAATGCTTCTCTTTAATCAAATGGTCTATCTAACCATTGGCTTAGCCAATACACACCCATGGTGTTTGTTACTTTGTCTAGCTGCTGCATTAAAAAAAAATTACACATCAGGCATGCGTTGTTAGCAATGTTGGTAGAAAAATTTGACTTTCCAACGTTTGTGACTAATGCATGAGAGCTGTTAGGATATAGTGGATCAATAAAAAAGAAGAGAAGCGAAAGAACTCCAAATGGGATTTGCCAGAAAAGTAACTCTGAAACAATTGATTCTAAGCCCCACGCAAAACCTACAAAGAATCCCCAGTTTTTCCAATGTTGTGAACAAAAGGAAGAGTTGGACCATGTAAGGGATCATAGTTCTAAACAAATTATACTGGACTGAATAAACTCCCACTAAAACTCTTGCATTTACCATGTCACCACCATAAGAATAATCAGTGCATGTCATGAAGCGTTCGTAATGTACACAATCACATGATAGGAGAGCTAAACAAAGTACCCTACCATAATACAATGTTCAAGATTAAGGCTCCTTAGTACACCCACTTATTATGAAATCTAAACATTTTCAAGATCACAGAATAAAAAATGTTGGCATGCAAGTTAGCCTACGTGAAATTCCATTTGCACACCCCTTTGTAATCATAAAAACCTGCTAAACATGCAGTGAACAGAGTAAAGGTTGGTGCCACACCTAGGCTTCCATTAATAAATACACCACAGGGACCACTTGAAAAGGAATGAGACATCATGAAGATCATCAAATGTGAGCCCGCTGCTAGCAAGCATAAGTGATCAATAGTGGCAGCAGGTCTCATCAATTAAGTTAGTAGCGCAGAACGTCTAGAGATATCCAAGAAGCAGCAAGCGCCAACAAATCAACTATTAAAACGTGTATAGCAGCACATGAAACATGGGAAAACAGGACAAGAAATTAAGAAAAATGACAAGCTTAAGCATCATCAAATATCTGTCTTTTTGGCATTGTTGAATTAAAAAAAATGTCATAGGAACTTCGACAAGCCTAAGCATCCTCAAATATATTTAAATGCATCTATATTTACCTCATTGCAATTTTTATCATATATCAGCATCCAAACCAAGAAATTGGAATGGTTTAGTATCACAGGACCCAACTTTCCAATCGCGTTTTAGAACCTCTGGCAATTAAGTTAGCAGCACACAGCTTCTAGATATCCAAGAAGCAGCAAGCACCAACAAATCTAACTATCAGCAGCAATTAGCTTTAAAACATGTACTGCAGCACATGAAACAGGGCAAAACATGACTTGAGATTATGAAAAAATATAAGGCTGAGCATCCTCAGATATCTGCCTTTTTTGGTGTTGTTGAATTAAAAAAAAAACTTCATCGGAACTTCGAATTGGGACCTCATAAACGATCATGCTTAAATGTATATATATTTACCTCATTGCGATTTTGTATCAAAGACCATATTGATTTTATGGTCATTTCATCATCCAAACCAAAAAAATTGGAATGGTTTAGTATCACGGGACCCAACCTTGCAATGGTGTTTCAGAACCTTTGTCAATTATGTTAGCAGCACACGGCGTCTAGAGATATCCAAAAAGCAGCTAGCACCAACAAATCTAATTATCAGCAGCAATTAGCTTTAAAATCTGTATAGCAGCACATGAAACATGGCAAAACAGGACAAGAAATTATGAAAAAAGACAGGCTTAAACATCCTCAAATAGCTGCCTTTTTTGGCATTGTTGAATTAAAAATTCTGTCATTGGAACTTCGAATTGGGACCTCGTAAACGATCATGCTTAAATGCACCTCATTGCAATTTTGTATCGAAGACCATACAAATTTTATGATCATTTCATCACCCAACCCAAAAAATTGGAATGGTTTAGTAATCATAAAAAACTGCTAAACATGTAATGAACAGAGTAAAGGTTAGTGCAACACCTAGGCTTCCATCAATAAATACACCACACAGACCATTTGAAAAGGAATGAGACATCATGAAGATCACCAAATAGTGAACCCGCTGCTAGCAAGCATAAGGGATCAATAGTGGCAGCAGGTATCATCAATTAAGTTAGCAGCACAGAACGTCAAGAGATATCCAAGATGCAGCAAGCGCCAACAAATCCACTATCAGAAGCAATTAGTTTTAAAACTTATATAGCAGCACATTAAACATGCAAAACAGGACAAGATATCCACCAAGTGGCAAGCACCAACAAATCTAACTATCAGCAGCAGTTAGCTTTAAAACCTGTATAGCAGCACATGAAACAGGGCAACAAAACATGACTAGAAATTATGAAAAAAGATAAGACTGAGCATCTGGTACCTATCAGCATCCTCATACATCTGTGTTTTTTTGTATTGTTGATTAAAAAAAAAACTGTCAGTGAACTTCGAATTGGGACCTCGTAAACATCTTGCATAAATGCATCTATATTTACCTCAATGCAATTTTGTATCAACAGACCATGTTGATTTTATGGTCCTTTAATCATCAAAACCTAAAATTTGGAATGATTTAGTATCACAGGACCCAACTTTCTAATCATGTTTTATAACCTCTGTCAATTAAGTTAGCAGCACACAGTGTCTAGAGATATCCAAGAAACAACAAGCGCCCACAAATCAACTATCAATGGCAATTAGCTTTAAAACTTGTATAGCAGCACATGAAACATGACAAAACGGGACAAGAAATTATAAAAAAAGACAAGCCTAAGCATCCTCAGATATCTTCCTTTTTTGGCATTGTTGAATTAAAAAAAAAAACTTCATTGGAACTTCAAATCGGGACCTCGTAAACGATCATGCTTAAATGTATATATATTTACCTCATTGCAATTTTGTATCAAAGACCATATTGATTTTATGGTGATTTCATCATCCAAACCAAAAAAATCGGAATGGTTTAGTATCACGGGACCCAATTTTGCAATGGTGTTTCAGAACCTCTGTCAATTATGTTAGCAGCACACAGCGTCTAGAGATATCCAAAAAGCAGCTAGCACCAACAAATCTAATTACCAGCAGCAATTAGCTTTAAAATCTGTATAGCACCACATGAAACATGGCAAAACAGGACAAGAAATTATGAAAAAAGACAAGCTTAAGCATCCTCAAATAGCTGCCTTTTTTGGCGTTGTTGAATTAAAAAATCTGTCATTGGAACTTCGAATTGGGACCTCATAAACGATCATGCTTAAATGCACCTCATTGCAATTTTGTATCAAAGACCATACAAATTTTATGATCATTTCATCACCCAAACCAAAAAATTGGAATGGTTTAGTACCACGGGACCCGACTTTCCAATCATGTTTTGGAACCTCGCAAATGATTTTGCTTGAATGCAACTAATTGTCTCAATGCGATTTTGTATCAAAGACCATATCAAATACCATAATGAATTTCTGGTCATATCATCACCAAAACCGAAAACTGGAATATAATAGTATCGTGCGACTTTGAATTAGGGGCTAGCAAATTTTGCTTCAAGGGACTAATTGCCTTATTTCAATGTGTATCGAATACCAAAAATTGGAATGCTATACTGCCATAGTATCACGGGACACACTTTATAAGTTTTTAAGACCTATGTCTTTGCAACTTTAAGGGACCTCACAAATAATCTAGCTTGAAGGGACCAATTTCCTCATTGAAACTTTGTATCAAAGATCATATTGATTGTATCAGTGTTATAGCATCACGGGACCCGACTTAATATTTTTGCCAATTGTACATACCCACATTATAATGAATAAACCATCATTATATTTGAATGATGATAATCATGTAGAAGGGGCTAATCTGCCAAAATATTGTGATAAAAAAATGAGTACGGAAACCATAATAGAAGCCTCAGACAGCCAGAAATTCACATCAAGAGTAATTTACTCAGACGGTAATTCCAATGCAACTTAATCCTCACCGGCTTCATTAACACCAACTCCACTAATGATAAGAAGTTTTGATAAAAGAGAAATGTAATCGCATAACACGGCTCTGCAGATTATAGGTCAAAAAGCAAGACAATAAAAATTAGAGCAATGCTATTTGTTATTAAAGAATCTTGCAAGAATTGTTCTTTTTTCAGAACACAAGGGGAGATTGAAAATAATCGAACAGCTCTTTTCTTCCACTTTCTTGCAGTAATTCTTTTGTACCATCAAGATTTCTCTAAAAATAAAGGCAATGGGTGAAATAAAAGAAAAACCCTCAGAGACCCGTTTAAAATCACACACACAACACTGCAAAGAATGAACTCGACCAATAGCAATGGATGAGAGGATTCTTTGAATCAGGATTGCTGTTTAGTGTCATACGGCACTTCCTATCAATTTTGGGAGATTCTCATCACAGGGCAATATTTTCTTATCAAAATCATCTTCTGAGAATAAAACAGAAAGATAAAACCCTAACACAACACACTGAAAAAATCCATGCCACTCGACTTACAATACCTCAGTGAGAAGATTGGGGTTTTCGGTGTGAATTTATTGAGTTTTAGCGACCGTTGAAACGTTAGAGCTAAAGACATCGACTTCAAATATGCTTATCTAAAAAAACAAAAACAAAAAAAAATATCGACTTCAAAATGGGCTCATAATTTTGGGCCTATAAATTTGAGCCCTAACTTGGGCTTAGGCGTAAGAGAAGGAGCTGATATTTTCATCGCCCCTTTTCCTAATACACTTTATGTACTTCAAATTATTTCTCTCTCAAAATAATCTTATCTAAAATTTTCTTTTGGAATAGATATATTTTTCCTTTTGACTTCATTGTCTGAACATACGGTAAATTAGCCCTAATCCTCGTGTGATGCAAGGGTTCGGTTAAATTTGGTTAATGGAGTGACCCAACGCTTTCAACTAAAAATTAATATTTGCATGAAAAACAACAAGTTTGTCCACTGCGAAAGTCGAAACTGAGAGCACCGGATTGACCATGTGTATTAGGATAGCTTTACCACTGGGCCAACGGTGTTGGGTTGTAAAATATACAGTCTAATAATTGTTAATAAAAATTAAATTATAACTATAATTAAATAAGAAGATTATAAAATTAAAAAGGAATATCAACAAAGATATTGAAATTGAACATTCTTAGATAATAAAAATAAAAGGTCTAAAGAATTCTAATAAAACAATCCATATTCATCAAATGTAAATATAAAAACTTAAACCATGATTAGAAAAAATTAAGACAACACAATTAGAAAATGACACATCTGGGATGATTATGGGGCACTACTGTAAATGTGATTGAAGTTTCCGCGGGGGTAATTGGTGCAACGTGGTATTTGATTATAAAAGAAAGATAAAAATACACACCGACTTAAAAATACTTCTAATGTTTGTAAGTGCAAAATGACCAAAATAAAGAAGACAACACAAATAAAAAATGAAAACATGAGTATCATGTGGGGTTTGATGAAAACCACCAATGAAATTGAAAGAAAATGATGGAGGGTGTTATTGTAAATGTGGCTGAAGTTCTCGTGTAAGTAAATATTGTAACGCGGTACTCAAATATAAAAGAAAAATAAAAATGTAAATACCAATTTAATATGCTTCTAATACCTACCTGTGTGAAATGACCTAAATAAAGAATACAACACAAATATAAAGTGAAACATGTGGGTATCTTGCAGAGTTGGATGAAAACCACCAATAAAATAGAAGCACCTATACAAAGTTAAAAAATACGACGGGGTTCTATTGTAAATGTGGCTGAAGTTTCGAGCGAGTAAATACTACAAGTATAAAGAAAAAGAAGTCGTCACAGAATGAAGAAACATGGTCTTAGGAAGAGAAAAAAGTGTATCAGGAGAATGAGAAGTGAGTGATGCTTCTTAGAAAGTGGCCACCAATTTAGTTGTCAATGAATGTGGTTGCGTGACTACAAAGTTGACAGCACAATTAGAAAGTGAAACACGTGTGTATCATGCAGGGTTGTATGAAAACCACCAATAAAATATAAGAACTTATAAAAAATGTTGAAAGAAGATGATGGAGGGTTCTATTGTAAATGTGGCTGAAGTTCCCACATGAGTAAATGTTGCGACTCGGTACTCGAATATAAAATGAAGATAAAAATATAAGCACCAATTTATATTATTATCCATAGACAAAGTATCTATAACTATATATTGCAAGACGAAGAAGTAAGTAACTCTTTAATGGTTGTATCTATAAACATACGAAGAGTTACTTATTCGTCTTGTAATATATAGTTATATCATTAAAGAGTTACTTCTTCGTCTTGCAATATATAGCTATGTGACAAGACGAAGAAGTAACTCTTTAATGGTTGTATCTATAACTATGTGACAATATATAGTATCTATAACTATCTATAGAGTTGTATCTATAAAAGAGTTACTTCTTCCTCTTGCAATATATAGTTTAGGGTTGTATCTATAAAATTAATTGCTTACCATACGAATGAAAATAAATTGTGACAATATTTAGTATCTATAACTATGTCACAATTTATTTTCATTCGTATGGTAAGCAATTAATTTTATTCAAATCGTATGATTAATTAAACACCTCAAATACAAAACTAAAATCAACAGGAAGATCTCGAGGACTATAAATATAACAACCTTCAAAATAATATGGTTCTAAAAAATATATGGATAAAAAGTAGAAAAATTATTTAATTTTTTAAACGTTCGAAAAAAATATCTATAAAGAATACAAAGTAGCTAGCACCTCAAAGCCATTTTGCTTAGTTGTCATACTCTTAAAGGATCCACATCAGCAACTTACAACTTCATAACAGCATGTATTATTTACTCCATGTCATTCTACGCGTCATTTACATTAAAACAAATCATTAGTCTTCCTTGAATTCTCAAAAACGGTTGAACATTTATTTGAATGTTTCAACATTCAAATTGCTCATTATATTATATTTTAATTGTTACACTCCACTAATTTATATCAGAAACTCATTTGTTTGACTAAACGGTTAGAAAACTCTATTTTTTTAACAGGAATAAAATATATTTAATTGAGGGAACAACAAAATCTTAGCTTATTTGTTTTGAACTCATATGCATAATCTTTTTTTCATCATATTAGTCGTATAATATTTGAAAACCAAAGTTACAATTAATTATACTAATTTCGTCTAAATAAATGACGCCATTAAATATATAATTATTTGGCTACCTTAATTCTTACCTCTATAATTTACAAAATTAACACATCTTACGTTATCAATCATATATTTGGAAACTTTTGTTGTCATTTGCAAACAATATTCAATAATCATTTCAAACTGACCTTAACAGATAATAAAAATAGGAATATTACACGTAAAAATATCCTTAATTTGTTTATTTATTTATCTATTCAATTGACAATTATACATTCCCAAAAAAAATGACAACTATACTAAATGGGTCAACTACAAAACAAAATTGTAAAAAAATGTTAATTGATTTTAAAATAACCGAATATTTATTTTGTAAAAATAAATAAATTAATGAAATTTATACCTATAATATATTAACAAACTGATTATACTGTTACTAATAACAAATTAAATGCAATGATTCCCATTACTGTTCTTAACCTCTCCAAGTTAATACTACACTAAGGGTCTCTAATCAATTATAAATACCCCTTCGCAGTTTGTTTGTTTCATCACATCATTTCTTTGCGAATTTGTGAATTACTGCAATAGATTTTTTACACTAATCTTTCGAAAAACTTTTTTTCAATGGCTGCTGCCTGCTAACAATGTTTTGTCTCTGACATTGTACCAAAAGACGACAACTTCACCATGATTGGTCGAGTTATAAGGTTGTGGTTGGTCAATGATATCAACGGAGACCGTGCTCAATTTTCAATGGAAATGGTCCTCATGGATAATAGGGTAAATCCCAACATAACACTAAATATGTTACAATTGGTCTTCTGAGTTGTCGTCTTCTCGGCTCATCCACATCAGAATTTTGTGATTTCCTTACAGCATGGCCTCACTAATCCATGTCGTTTGCCACATCAATCTGATGGTAATCAAGACATCCTACTAATGGTATTCTTAAATATGTTACAACCAAAATTTGGAACAGCCAATACGTTACTAAAACACATAAAACCAATTGATTACTCATTATACAATTGTCTTACTGTTACTATTTACACATTAATTCTTTTATTCATGACTGATTTTAAATTTGAAAATGCATTTACAATAATATCAATCACTGCCCTATAAATTCACTTTTGTAATTATTCTGATCTTGTAACTTGATTCCCTAAGGCAACACTACCATATGTATATATCCCTTCCTTTTCAATATCGTAAGTTGATAACTGCATTGAGGAAGATAGGTATTTTATTTTGGGAGTTGAAAATGAATGGTTTTTTTGTAGGAATCGTGAAAATTCAGTTTAGGAGTTTAATTAGCATACACATTCTTTGTAAAACTTATTGCACTATCCACCAATCACAATACATGGTAGGGATGACACATTAGATGGTTACTAATTAAGTAACGTCTTTTTAATAATGTGTCAACCTATAATTGGTAGATAGTGTAAAACATGTATACACATATTGTGTATATAAATTAAACTCTTAGTTTAGATAGTAATTGTTCTGCATATATTTTATTTGTTTTTTAAAGGATTCATATCTCATACTGAAATAAGGATAGGTTTTTTCCTTTGTTTTATTACTGAGGTTTTCACTTTTGGGATGGATTCTTAGTGATTACATGAAGGAGCAGTTACGTTTCCCTTTTTAACTTCATCTCAATTTGGTGATTTTCTCAGTGAACACAAGGAATGATAGTAGTTGTTCTAGAAAAGGAGAAACTAAGAGTAAGGATTGGGGAAACTAAATCCCAAAAAAGAAAGAGCTACTTGCAACATGAGAAGGATAAAGCCGATAGCACCTATGATAATGACAATGACAATAAAGTTAACAAGAATGATCAATTTCACAAGTGGAGAGGATGAGTTGTTCAAGAAATGTAAAGACAAATGTGGTCCCATTAAGGTAGTAGACTTATATTTTATGTCATACAGAATTACATTTGAAGGGAAATGAGATAAGACTAATGACTCATTAGATATTTCCCAACTCATCAATCGTATATTCCTATTTATAGAACTTAATATTGTTTCTTCAAATAATGAAGCTACTACTGATGTTGCTCAGTCAGATACAGATAATGACAGAAGATTGAAACATTGATATTGTTGACGGATGCGATGACACTTAGGGTACTCCATTAATCAAAAGGCTTTGCCCATTTGTTGACATTCCATTTGTTTTACATCTGTTATTCTCATTGATGTAATTGGCTTTTTGACATTATATTCTAATTAATAATTTTAAATTTGAATTGTAAGGGGGAATTTTACTTCTACTTTTTCTGCACAAGCAATTTTTAATAGTCATGTTTTCCACAATAGTTAAGCAAATTTTACGGATACGTTTTAATATAATGTTCAATTGATTTTTTGGATTTTATGTTAAAAAGAAAATACATTTACTAAAGCCATGATTATAATGATACTCTCCTCAAAATATCAATGAGTTAATTTAATGGTATTTTTAAAAATAGTAAGAATAAAGTGGATAGATTAGTTGATATTTTCTTATCTTTGAATCCATCAAATTTACGAAAATTTTCTGATTACAATTGAGTCCGTAGTAGTATATTTTTTGCAAAATAGTCCTGAGGTCCTTTGTTCTTAATTTGAAGTTTTGATTTAGTCATTTTTTTTCCGCTGATCGCAGTGGCTAATCCCCTCGCTGGATTGGAGACACCTCGAAGGATGGGACATCTGGCCCAGAGATTTAAAACTGCTCTGTACCCAAGACGAGGATTGAATCCTCGACACTTGGTTAAGGGAGGATGAGCCCCAACTGCTCAACCACACCCCTGAGTTATCTTTTTTTTTAGCCTTGCATTCAACTTTTTTTTTAAAAAAAAATCTAATGTGTTCGTTAGTGTGCTGAGTAGGATATAACACTCTTATTTTGCAATTAACATGTCTAAGTTTGTATGTAGTCATAATGGTCACAAGTTTTTATAATTTCTATTAAAAAATTAGAAAATAAAGCTTAGGTTAGAGAAAAGGGAAAAATAGAGTAAACCGTAAATTCAGTTTCTCAACTATTACTCTCTCTCCAATTTAACCCCTAAATTATTTAAATTGATTAAAAAGTCCTTAATATTTTCCTCTATATATCCATCAAATTAATTCTTTTGTTAATGTGAGTCACAGTCACAGAGCGACTAACTTAATTGCTTAAAGAAAACTCTAGAGATTCTTTAATCATTTAAAGTATAGTTTAAAGTATAGAAACTAAATTTGAGACAAAGTAATACTCTCCTTCGAACTCATTTATAACAACAAACGCTCTTTTAGATTTATTGATAAAGTGATATATTTGGAATATTTGAAATACCAATTTAAGGGTTTACTTGGAAAAAAATAAGGTAAGGAAGTGAATGAGGGATAGGTAGGGATGTCAACGGTAGTAAATTCCATTACCCGCCATACGCTGAACGTCTGCAATGGAAACTCATCCAAACCAATTCTTTTGACTAAAAGGCATGATAGAAAAAGTAGTTAGCAGTAAAGTGGTGGAAGTTTAGTTAAAATTCTGAGAGCCACATTCATTTGATGCCTAAGATAACAGGATAAGGATCAGAAAACTCATTTCCACACAAAATTCATTTATGTCCAAAATTTTATAAAATGGAAGAAGGAAAAATATTGGACTTATATGTGAACTTCTTGATTTCCATTATTTTTCATTTATTTATATTTTATCCATTCGTTTATATTATTTTCCACCCTAAATTTTCTTTTCAGATTTTTCACACCCAACATATATAACTAACTCTACAACGTCATCACACATTGCTTCTCTCTCTCTCTCTCTCAATTAATTCAATTTCAAAGAAATGGAAGCACAATCAGGAGCCAATCAGCGCATTGCAAGAATCTCTGCTCATCTCCACCCTTCAAATTTCCAGGTTTCTTTCTTTTGTTTCCTTCACTTTTTTTTTTGCACAGTAACAAAGCTAATTATTATAATGATGTTTAAATTTGTGTGTTTGAAATGTTGTGTTCATTATATATGTGATCATGACAGGAAGGAGATGATGTTGTTCTTAGGAGAGGTGATTGCCGAGCAAAAGGGGGTGCACCTGGATTCAAAGTAGCAATTTTGGGTGCTGCTGGGGGAATTGGTCAACCCCTTTCTTTGCTGCTGAAGATGAACCCATTGGTTTCAGTTCTTCATCTTTATGATGTTGTCAACACCCCTGGTGTCACTGCTGATGTTAGTCACATGGACACCGGTGCAGTGGTAATCTTTTTTTTTTCTCAATCACAATATGCTATTATCTTATTTTTAACATAATAATTGTTCTAAGTGGATGCTAACGACATTAGTTTTATGACTGATTCACCAATTTAGTCTCTAAAATTGTAGGTATAGAGTCACTTGGTCCTTATGATTAGTGAAACTCAAACATGACCTTGAAATCGAGATTACAGGATCACAAATTCGCAGTAGTCCTTTTGAGTCCGTCAATTTAGTCCCTCGTATTATTCCTAACAACTTATATGATAGAGTATTTTTAATTTTAGAGATCATTATAGATTTTTGTTATTATGAGGAGCAAAATTGACTGACACCTACAATTCAGAGATTAAATTTG
Organism: Astragalus glycyphyllos; assembly: GCA_963573325.1. Taxonomy (NCBI): domain Eukaryota; kingdom Viridiplantae; phylum Streptophyta; class Magnoliopsida; order Fabales; family Fabaceae; genus Astragalus; species Astragalus glycyphyllos. The sequence continues at coordinate 68,876,430 of OY754310.1, forward strand.
ATGATTCTTTTACTTTGGTACTTGGGAAATTTTGTTTTACTTTTATTTTAAGGATATGGGATTTGTTTTAACAATGTTTACTGTTTAGATGCTGTGTTTATGTGATGCAATGTTTTTGGGTTTCTAGGTTCGTGGCTTTTTGGGGCAGCCACAGCTTGAGAATGCACTCACTGGCGTGGACTTGGTGGTTATACCTGCTGGTGTGCCAAGGAAACCTGGAATGACAAGGGATGATTTATTTAAAATAAATGCTGGAATTGTGAGGACCCTTTGTGAAGGAATTGCCAAGTGTTGTCCCAATGCAATTGTCAACTTGATTAGCAATCCAGTTAATTCCACGGTGCCAATTGCTGCGGAGGTTTTCAAGAAAGCCGGTATATATGATCCAAAGCGACTGTTAGGAGTTACAACCCTTGATGTTGTGAGGGCAAATACTTTCGTGGTAAGCCTATGTTGCACAACTATAGCTAATTTGATCAAATTTGTTTATTCAAATAGTTTTTTTTTTTTTGCAAAATATTTAACATTATTACAATGAGTTGTACAAAGCAGATATTTCCATATTGTGAGATGATATACTGCACTGATACTGTTTGTGTATGTATGTCCATGCAGGCAGAGGTACTTGGAGTTGATCCAAGAGAGGTTGATGTGCCAGTAGTGGGAGGTCATGCAGGAGTCACAATATTGCCTCTTTTGTCACAGGTCTTGTGGAGAATACTTTATACTTCCTTTACTTATAGAACAGGTCACCAAAACTTTTTAAAACTTGGTTTTTACAGGTTAAGCCTCCTAGCAGCTTCACTGCAGAAGAAGCTGAATACCTGACAAACCGCATCCAAAATGGTGGAACAGAAGTTGTTGAGGTAATGTCATATAAATATATCACCTAAATATGTGACTGAAGTAGAAGAGGGAAAATTTTACAACATTCCTTGTTTATTAATACACTCAACTACATTCCTTCTTTCTATTTTGTTTTCTGGCTGTGACTGATCATCATAATCTAATAATTTTTTTTGCATGTTACAGGCAAAAGCTGGGGCTGGGTCTGCAACACTATCAATGGTTCATAACTAATCTTTAATATTTCTATAGTTGCAAAGCTGCAAGCAATACCAGTTGGTACCAATTGAGTCACGGATAATGGACTAACTAACTTGGATATTCGCTCCTGATTGTGTAGGCATATGCAGCTGCCAAATTTGCTGATGCATGCCTCCGTGGCTTGAAAGGAGAAGCCGAGGTGGTGGAGTGTGCTTTTGTTGATTCTCAGGTGCCATTTCCATGTCCTTTTCCTGGTGCATGTTCTTTATCTTCCATTTCATATTACATTTAACAGTAGCAAGCTCCTGTCTTCAACAGGTGACAGAACTTCCTTTCTTTGCAACCAAGGTTCGCCTTGGTCGTGGTGGAGCAGAAGAGGTATATCAACTGGGTCCACTCAATCAGTATGAGAGGTATTATGATAACAGTTCATCAAACTACCTTCTTGATTTCTTTATTGGAAGCTATAATAAGCAACTGAAAAACTGAAACTTCTCCTTTAACAGGATTGGTTTGGAAAAAGCAAAGAGAGAGTTAGCAGGAAGCATTCAGAAGGGAGTAGAATTCATCAGAAAATAAGTCAAATCTGGAAAACTAGTTTTTGTCTCTTTACTATAAGGAACTTGTGTGATGCTTCTCTCTGTTCATACTTCATTGTAGATTTTTCTTAAGAATAATACTCTAAATTTTTGGTGTCAGTCCGTGGCATAGTTGTTGATGTCAACAGATCTGACGTCAGTAAAACCTTGTAATATATTCTGAAAGACACTACAATATCGGCCTTTTAACTATCTCCTGAGATTAATTATAATTTCTTTAATCTTGATTTTCTTTCATAACATATTTGGCATTGCTCATTTGAGTATGCAAAGCAGATAGTAATGTAATGGACTCTTTTGTTACTAGATAGATTTTGCTGTATCCAAAAATGACAAGGTTAATGGATCTTTTGGATTTGGAATAGCCTTTGTAAACCTAAAGATGGTGGTGTGGGTTTACATAGCCTAAGCCTATAGATCCCGAATCAAACTTATCTTATGAAGCTCACGTGGTAGATTATTTCTCAACCTGAAAAGCTTAAGGCAGGAATTTTTCGCCCCAAGTACATGTTTGGTGAGCAAATTCTCTCAACATTTAGAGAGGTATTACAAATTGTGTGGTATCACATAAAAGGCTAAGCTTTTGGGGTTATTCTTATCGTGCTCTATCACACTTTCCTAGTTCCTAGTAATGAAAATGAGTTCCCAGTCATGGAATATGCTATTGTTGGAATTGGATTCACTCTCTTATCCCAAAAGACATATGCAGAATTACAAGCATGAAGCTTTCTGCACCCGGAGCCCTTGGGCTGGGTCCTCTCTAGTGATGTTACCTTCACCATCAAGTCTGCCTATGACCACTTAAGTAGAACACCAAAACAACAATAAGCATGAACCTCTCTTTAAGCTAGCTTGGCTATGACACAAGCAAGTAAGCAACAAAGGATCCAAGTTTTTCAATGAAAAAATTGCCAAAACAAACTATTGACTAATGAAAAACGCAAAAGCAAAAGCATGGCAATAGAGTCACTTGCACTTATTTAAGACTTATAATGAATCTATTATGGTATATGTCAAAAGTTAAACTAATTATCAATAAAATGACCGGTATAAAACAGTTCAAAAGTTAAGTTCAACACATTATAAATGATCTGAAATTTAACTTCTTGAAGACTAGTTATCAACAAAATGAAAATATAGCTTTCAAAAACCCCAAGTCACTCCAGCCCCACCTCCAGCGGACCTCCACTGTCCCCACCACCAGACCTCCACCGTCGCAACCGCCAGCGTGACATCACCTCTCCCTTCCCTCACCCCACCCCCACGTGTAAGTAACCTCACCCCTCTCAAAGTATAACCACCTTCCACCGCCTCACCACCACCATCAACTGTCGCCCCACCTGAAACACCAGTGTGCCACAATGTCTCCCCTTCACAACCACCGTGCATACACCACTACCCACCGAAATACCTGTTGGCTGCGTTGATTAACTCCGGGATGAGTTCGGTCCCTTAATAGGCACACTTCTGGAAATTAAGTTTCTGGACGAGTATGTGAGAGATAAGCATCCAGAATCTCATGTAATAAAAATGTAAACAATAAAACAATTCAAACACAATAAATTTTCGGTTGTGTAATTGATTTAGACTTCTATAATCTTAGTTTTCGGACCTTGAATTGGGTAAACAATAAAACAATTCAAATATAATAAATTTTCGTATGTCTAATTGATTAACACTTGTAGAATCTTAATTTCTGAATGATGAATTTGGTAAAACAAAAATAAACAATTCAAACATAGTTCATAAACTTAATTTCTAGTGACGATTGCCAAGATGCTCGTGGTGGTTGCGACGGTGGATGTCTAGTGGAGATGGGGTTGGGGATGACTTGGGTTTTTGGGGGTGATGAGTTATCATCCAATTTGTACTTGTCATCCAATTTCAAAAATTATTACAAAACGAAATTGGCATGGAAAAAGGCATGAAATAAGAGAGAAAGAGGACAGCTTTTCATTACAAAACGAAATATATATAAGAATAAAAAATAATAAGCCAGGCACATACGGGTGAGGGGGTTATTTGGTGCGGTGTCAATCAACTTCCTTGAACATTTCTTACCTTTCCTACAAATACAATAATATATTTCGTACCAAATATCTATCCAATCCTGAGGGAGAAAAATGGAGTTACGGGAGCTTGGGAGAACAGGACTAAAGCTGAGTTGCGTTGGGTTCGGAGCCTCACCTCTTGGCAACGTCTTCGGTTCTGTTTCCGAAGAACAAGCCAATGCTTCTGTTCGTCTCGCCTTTCAATCCGGCATCAACTTCTTCGACACTTCTCCGTAAGCATTTCTATTTCCTTTTCCTCTTTTTTAAAATTCATTGATTATCACTATTCAATAAATTTGAAGGTATTACGGAGGGACGCTATCAGAAAAAGTGCTAGGGAAAGCATTGAAAGCTCTTAACGTTCCGAGAAATGAATACATTGTGGCAACCAAGTGTGGACGATACGCGGAGGGTTTTGATTTCAGTGCAGAGAGAGTAACGAAGAGCATAGAAGAGAGTTTGGAAAGGTTGCAGCTCGACTATGTCGATATTCTTCAATGTCATGACGTTGAATTTGGATCGTTAGACCAGGTACTCTGCTGTAATTTATTCGAGTCTGAATAACAGAAATTGAAACAGAATAACTGTGTAACTGAATGTAGTTGTTGTAACCATATTCAAAAGCTACGAAGCACCGACGGACACAGACACACACACATGGGTTTAAATTTGAAAAATTGAAGTGTCTGTGCCGATGTCCGTGTATCGGACACTGGACACGTTTTCAATCGGAAGTGTCAGTGCTACAGAGTTCAAGAGTGCTAACTGTTTGTGTTTGTTTGGAATGATACAGATTGCGAATGAAACAATTCCGGCATTACAGAAGCTGAAGGAAGCGGGGAAGACTCGTTTCATTGGTATAACAGGACTTCCTTTGGGAGTATTTAACTATGTGCTTGATAGGGTTCCGTTTGGAACACTGGATGTGGTGCTTTCTTATTGTCATTATAGTATGAATGATTCGACATTGGAGGATTTAGTGCCCTATTTGAAGTCTAAAGGTGTTGGTATTATCAATGCTTCTCCGTTGGCGATGGGACTCCTCACTGAGGCTGGTCCTCCTGAGTGGCATCCTGCGTCGCCGGAACTCAAGGTGTGTGTTGTTGGTTTTATTATTTTTCAACACAAAAGGAATTGATTATACTGATTCTGTTACTTTGAGACCTAATTTTGCAGTTTACATTAGGTAGCAAACATCGAACAAGAAAGTTAGTTTACAAGCTACTATTGCACTTAAGGTGTTCCTTTAAAGAAAGCCAATTATGAAAACTAAATCTTACATGTATTGAGTGAGCGAGTGAGAGTGAAAGTATATATGAAACTTGCACGGATCCCAGCCGAAAAGTTGTATTTTATTATTAAATTTCTTCAGCCCTGGCATTTTTCTTGTATGAAAGGAAAATGCTTACTCTGTGTATAAGATCTGACTTCTGAGTTCTGAGAGTAGTTTGTATCTGTAAATGAAAAGAAAGAGAGCTAATTCTGCCAGAATAAGACATACAACAATAAAGAAAATTGAGTTTTGAAATTTGAAATAAATTTTTTGTATAGCAAACATAGTCAAATTACTATGCATAGTATCTGACAGTTGTTTTTTTTTAACAAAGGAACAGAAAACAAAACATTGGAATTTGAATTTGATAGAGACTTGTGCACGTATATAAGGAAAGGAGAAACTCAAGGACCTATTGAACTAAGGACTGTGACCTACAACATTCTTTTGGCGGACTAGTGAATTATCCTTGATTGTTTTTTCATTAAGATCCAAATATTGGCTAGTAAATGATGTTCTTGGATATCTTTCAACTGCATCTCTCCTGAATCTATGTTTTCCGCTTATGATATGGGACATATTTCATCAAAACTAAATTGCTTCTATGCATTTTATTTGGAACTTTGCAGTCTGCTTGTCAAGCTGCTGCTGCCTATTGCAAAGAAAATGGGAAAAACATTTCAAAGTTAGCATTGAAGTACAGCTTGTTGAACAAGGAAATCACATCAGTGCTCGTTGGCATGAAATCTGTCGAACAGGTTCTGTTTCTTAATCTTCCTGAGTTGTCATATTTAATTGTATACAACTACATATCCATATTATGAAAATCTGCTGCTATCTAAAGCTTTTGTATCATATAATTGTATAGATTGGGTCAATCAAATAGTTATCTCTGTTGTTTTCATCAAAGCATATAGGAGCATATAGGGCAATAATAGTTGGCTAAAGATAAAGGCCCTCACCCCTTTTTATTCTTTGTATAGAACGGACATGATACAAATAATATTAGCGAGCAGTACAGTTAGATGAACTGGTTTATATATTTTTCTTGACATCAGAAAATTTTCTATAGTTTGTTTTTGGTTGACGGATAATGTATCCGGGGTACCACCTAAGAAAATCTAGAACAAAAAGTTTAGGAACAGTTAGTACTAAATATACATGGTTGGCATGGAAAAGAAATTTAGACTAAGAATATCTCACATAATTGTGGAGTTCTGTCCCCCTAAACAAGAGGATTATGATCCAACATTTACTGACCTGTTTAAGGGTCCTTCTTATTTGCTTCTGATAAGAGATATAGAATAGAAACACCTTATCGGCATTTGTATGCAATGGCCTTAAACAAGTGCTATAATGTAGTTGTAGGAACTTTTTTCTACTGTTTACTAACAGCAGAAGTTTGTAACCCTCGAATTATTCATGCTTTATCATCAATGTGTAAAACAAATGCCACGTAGTTGGAGTATACTACAATAGATAAACATGTACCCCCTCCGTAACAGAATATAAACAAAAATAGGTCAACGAAAGTTGATGTATTTTGGACCAAATACATCAACTTTCGTTGATCCATTTTCGCTTATATTATGTTACCGAGGAGTATGTACACTTGTGTTTTCTCTCATACTCTCCAGCGACAGTACCATGGAAAATGGAAACTCCTTGCATATACCTAGTGCACTCAGGTCAATAAAGTATTATTGACACACTATTATTAATGATTGACTGTCACAGTTAATCAATGATTAACCACTAAAACTAATAATGTGTCAATAGTGGGATGCTGACTGGGTGCACTAGGCTCATGCAAGAATGTTTCTACAAGAATTTCTCATACCTCAAGTACAATTTGTGCATTGTGGACTTGTCACTCAATGAGGATGACCTATTTTAAATTGAGATGATGTAACAAAATAGGTGGAGGAAAATGTTGCTGCCACAAGAGAACTTGCAGCTTCTGGAATCGATGAAGCAACCCTGTCAGAAGTTGGAGCCATTCTAAAGCCTGTTAAAAATCAGTCATGGCCTAGTGGAATCCAGCAGAGCTGATTTTTTTCACACCCTCTCTACTGCGTGGTATTGCCAGTTAAGATACCTGCAGTTGGCACATTCCTGTCAAAAATGTTGTACAATAAGAGAAGTTGCTCTTACAGATACTACAATCCACTATCCAAATGATCTTTGGCTTGTCTTCTAGGGTGCCTTCAATAAGCAACTTGATGTTTCAATCCTCATCACCTCCTGCTATGAGAGTAAGGGTAGCTAGTATATATACAAGCTTTCTCATAGCTTTGATGTTTTGGATAAATCTAGAATCATTTGTCTATATATATTTTATAAGTTCTTCTACTATTATTGAAACTTGCGAACTATTTGGGATGTTTTATTTTCTCCATTGCATACATTTCTAGAGTTTTCATCTTTTCTGACTCTAAACTTCAAACCTTTTTATTTTTATTTTTTGAAAACTAATAAATGTTATTCAATTATATATCATAAAATAACCTTTTACATATTTACGTATTTATATAATTTTTAAATTGTAATATTGTACTATGTCCTAATTATTAGAATAATTTTTGGCACTAATCATTAGAATTCTTGAATTTATGAGATATGCAATGAATGTGAAGAGTGCATGGATTCAAACTCTATTTCACTTGAACCAATTCACGCCCTAAATTTCACGTATAGATATATTTGTATAATACTATTTTATTTATATTTATGCATTTTATCGAGTAATATATTGCTATTTTCTTTATATTAAAATAATCGTAATATTCACAAAGCCTTGGTTATACTTTTCTTGCTTGTAATTTCTCCAATGTGTGGTTTTGATCCTTGTACTTTCAATTGCTTTACATAAATCATTATACTTTTTCCAATCAGGCAAATTTGGTCCTTATAGTAATATTGTGGGTTAGATCAACATTTTTTATTAGTAAAAAAAAATTACTAATAAAAAATTGTTGATCTAACCTGCAATTTGTAATGTGTCATAAAGTATCAAATAAAAAAAACATGGATCACAAATTTTAACATGAATCATGATTATTACACCCGAAAATTTAAAAACACTAATAAAATTTCGTCAAAATATCTTTTTTTCATTAAATTGATGTTATGGTTTTCTCTCGATTTAAGGATTTATGACAAGTTCCTCTAGTGATCGTGATCAAATTAAGTAAATATTGTTAGAAATTGGACAATATATTGGCATAAGGACCAAATTTATCTGAGTGAAAAATATGCAATTAGAACTATTGGGTTATAATCACACACTGATGAAATGACTTGGACCAAAAACACAGTTAAGCTTAGGATGTATTATTTGACCAAAAAAAAAGCTTAGGATGTATTAGCTTTTTATAAAATAGTAATACAAGTTTTGCTTAGTACTTGATATCTTCGCAGAAAAATTAACCTGACTGAAATTAAGATTAATTTCAGAAATAAAAAAAATACAAAGTAACAATTGTAAATATTTGTCATGCTTTAAAATATTTAAAATGTCAAAAAAATATAATGAGCTATTTCAATTATTTATCTATATCTTCTATATAAAGATACAAAGTGCATCTAGAAAGATGATATTTATAATTTATGAATACGCATATTAATATACAAGGATTGGCATGAATTGATAATTTTTCTGCCTAGACCAAAATGAAACTGAATTTTTAACCTATTACCATCCACATGCATAGCCTTTTTTTTGACAAGAACAAACTTAATTCATTTCATTAAACAGAATTGTTTCAATACAAGTTGGAATCAAATCAAAAGTGTGGAAACTAGCATATAATCTTGATGCCTGTGCTAACGTATGAGCAACAAGATTCACTTGTCTTCGGATATAGCTAAACTTAAAGCTAGGATAAAAATGTAAACGGTTACGACAATACAATAAAATAGTACCAAACTCGGTATTTGGCAATGACTCTAACTTCAAGCCATTTACAACTGAAAGAGTCCAGTTTATCTTATTGTTATAGGTATTCAGTTTATCTTGCATTTCTAGTTGGTAAATTTTTGTTTATTTATAACTATAATAACTATAACACACCATGCCGTCTTTGTTCCATTTCCTGCTTTCAAATAATTTGAAACGAAATAGTTCTGGAGCTTGCACCAGCTCCTTTTTATGGATACCAAGCATATCATCATATCGTTGAAGCCAAAAAGATAATGAATAACCATCAAAAAATAGCACGACTGGCACATGAATAAATGCAGTTACCAAATAATTTGTATTTTCTTAAGGACCAAAAACCAAGCTTTATTTCTTTGTGCTGTGTAACCAATCCATGTACATGTGTCGGCAAATGTACAGCCTAGTTTCAAATGACCGTGTATCTATGACTTGGAACTAAGAAGTAATATGACAAAAGATGCTTAGGCATAGCAACTGCTCTAAGTAGCCACCTGCTGTAATGGAGGCCAGGCAACGTTGTCATCATTTGTGTGGCCCAGAAAAACAAAATCGTTACAATTCTTCCAACAACCGCGAGTATATGGGTTTCTGAACCGCCCATCAGGACCACGAAGATACTCGTAACGGGAGGAATTTGCAAGCTCATTTGTGGTCAAATTTCGCGCTATCTGCATTACAATTTACAAACATGAATTCTATGACTACTATCTTGAAGTTGTTTGAGTAATATAAAGTTTAAAACTATGTGTAATGCTTGTGTGCTACTTAGCATATTTCAAAGCCTTTCCTCTCCTTTTTCTAAAGGCGGCATTTTCGTTTTTGGAGAAAATTAACCAACTTATTCAAAATTACAAGAAACCGACGGAGGGATCGACTATTCCATTTTGGGGTCTCATCAATATTGAAAGGAAAATAAAACTAGAGACACTGAGAGATTAACCTAGAAGGTAGGCTAACCAGGGAAAAATAGTGAGAATACGACGACTTAAAGAATAAAGATACCGGAAGAACTTTTAAGAGTGACATTAATCGAAAACAAAATGAAGTTTTGTCATAAAAAATGGGGATGCCGACCTTCAGTGGGAAAATTTGAAGAGCATCTAATGAAGGGCCAACTAAGGCATGCTAAGAAACCAGTACAGAAGGGGAGGGTAGCCGATTAGAAGCAAATGTAGCCTAGGATAGAAATAGTGGTACAAAAGAATTATCTATTTTCCCCCTCCACACAACACAATAGCCCTTTGGGCTTGAAGCAGGGATAATACCCAAGATCACCCTACCAAGTGCTGAAATTCAATCTTTAAATCATTTGATCATAGAAACTATCTTTATCATTATCAAGAACCAATTCCCAAATTATGGTCATTCTAATTTCTAAAAAATGGAGGCTATTTCCATTCTCGGTTAATCGGTGATTTTCCCTAATATATTGCTGACAAGAACCTCATTGATCACTGATAAATATGAGGAGTGCTACCAATACTATCTTTATCACTCTCTTGAAGTCTCTTCCCAATATTCTCTTTATCACTGGTTGAAATTCATGTGGGTCCTACTAATTTAGTGTATCTATTTTCAAAGTGGTAGGACCTAAATGTATTTCACCTAATTATAGAGAATATTGAAGAGAGTGTGCAAAATAGTGTAGCTAGCATTTTTTGATAAATATTGGCCTGTATGGTTTAAGAATTTACCATGGAAGCCTGTGTTACTGTCAAACTTATAGTTGCCATGAACATAAAAGCATCCATCACCAAAAATGCAAGAAGACCTGGATGACTTGCTGACACGTTATGGATCCATGTTTCTCCTTCTGGTAATGCTGGTGTTGATGTCCAAATTCCTGTCATGGAAAACGAGGCTGTTATCTAGTTCAAGTGAAAGCATAAATTTTACAGCTTCAATATGTAGAACAGTGTAATGTGAAAAGAGCTCTGCGAGACATACTTTGAACTGCAATGGCACCGGAAGTGAAAGAAGTCAAAGTTCCCAGGAAGACTAGAATAAAGAAATCCCTTTTGTTCCTCTGCAAGATTCATATCAATTATGATGTGGTTCATATGGAATGAAGAAAGGAAGAAAAGCTTCTCTTGGTTTCGAGAAAAGTTGAATAGAGCATAATATTACCAAAGGAAATAAATCCATTGAGGGAAAAAAAATATCACTTGATCTATTATAAATCCATCTTTAGTAGATGAAAGAAGAAAAAAATCCATCTAGCGGGTAAAGAATAAAATAGCACACACTCCTACCTTCCCAACACAATTAGATATCCATGGACAATGGTGGTCAAACTGTTCCACACAACGCTTACAAGTAGGGCAATGCTTAGATCGGATAGGTCTTATTATCTGATGATACAATTCAAGAAAATCTTATAAGTGATCACTTCTTTTGAGAATTTAATAAAATCAACAGTAACGTAAGTATAGTATCAACATTAGACTTTTCAAATACTCAAAAGAGTGTGCACATCAAGTAAACCTTGCAAGTAGGGCAAAGCTGAGACCAATTTCCCATCCAAACAGAAGAACTATTCAGATCAATATTCAACAAAGGATCCTGCAGAAAACAAAAAGTAACATTCATAATTACAACTAAAAAGTAAAAAAGTCAGTATTAAAATATATGGTCATCTATATATATAAATGATGAAGTACGTAAAAAAAAAATGTTATAGTCAATGCTCTCATGAAATCGTGGGTATTGCATCACAAATTGCATTCCTTGACACGCAACAGAAATCACGCGTCACATACATCCAATGCCCAATGAAATAAATTAAAGGGATGTTCTAATTCTAGCTGACATCCAAGTTACCTATCACGAATTCAAGTAATTTTCAATTCAGGAGAAAGGGCAGTCCTCCCCTGATAAAATCTGGCCTTAGTGCAAGTCTTGAACCGACAAGACCCATTTACAAGCAACCTTTTTATATACAAAAAACATGAAAAGACAGTGTACCTCTGTATCACTTTGAGTACCCAAGTCTCCCGGCCGTTTTACATAACCTGGATCTTTACTGTAAGAGATTGAAAATAATATCAATAAGTTAGTGTCGGTGATGGTAAGTTTAGAAATAAACATCAAGAGAATTTTTCTGATATACCAGAACACTTATCATGTCTAATAATACTTAATTGTATCACAAACATCTATTGCATCAATATGGATAGCAAATGAAATTACTAGTGTTCAACCAATCGTAGAATTTTGGACCTAACTCATCCTTACAAAAACTGACTTGTTAGGTGGTGAGGGATGCTCTTTCATTGTAAACTCTTTTCTCTTTTGAGATCATATCTTTAGTCAATTTGGGACTTGGGTTTTTCCCACTAATGAACAAATACAGCAAAAAAACCGCTCCCAACTTGCAAAGAACTTGTCAAATGATTAGAAGCCATGCAAGTGAAGCAACTATCTGCTTCTTTTTTAAAGAATTCAATGCACAAGGAAAAATGACTTCCCAAGTCCAGGTCCTTGATCAAGTCATAAAATAATTGTATAATAAGCAATGAACACTTAAGAGCCCTGCTTTCAACAAAAAAATTTATTCTTTTGTTCATTTCCTTTGTATACTGTTTCCTACTTTTATTTATCTTTTATCCTAAATCCCATTCAGAGGGAAACTGTAAGTGATGGGCAGATTCATAGTTCATATTTTTGGTCATAATATGATAAAAAACCAAAGGGAGATTGAAAGGTCTCGGAAATTACTGGGAACAAATCCAGGCTATATTGGATTGAGTTGCAATTCATAATGTTTTGCAGTTGTATCATTGTCAATGATAACTATTAAAATCATTATGCAAGCCAAACGTGTCAGTAAGAATTGGTTAGGATGAGAAAAAGGAATCAATTTTATATGCAAAAAAATGAGTGTCTCAATAGAGAGAAAAAAGGGATTCTTACTTTCATTATTAAGCCAAAAAGGATTTATAGGTACTGTTTAGGTCTAGGATGAGATAACCAAGTTTCGGTCAGAATTGGTCAGGATGAGAAAAAGTAATCACTTTTATATGCAAAAAAAAAAATGATAGTCAAATTTCAGACCTAATTCTCAGATCCAATTTCCAAGTTCCTACAAAATTTATTGCGGGCATTCAAGAACCATTACCATACGATACACACAAAAGCAGAAAGAATACATGACAGGGAAAATTACCTACTGCACCTATAAAGCATAATCAATGAACCAAATGCTAGAGAGAGAGACGTCCATGCACATAGTCCAACAACAGCGGTAATCTTTGTAAGGTTAGGAGCTGGCATTAGTGGAAAAGATCTAGTCATGGTAATTCATCTACATAGAAATACTCAAGTAATATAAGTGTATGTGTGATATTGCAATTCGGCACACAATTCTCATAGTACCTGCAAGAACTGAATTGATGAAGAGGATCGAGAGAAAGACTATAATAAACAACAAAATGGGAGCATAACCAATATCTGTCACCATCCCACAATTAAGTTTGCCTCTCCAGTTGTTGCTATGACTATGAGCCCGTTGTTGATTAGACTGTAAAAATATACACCAACATATAATCAGTTACAGAGCCAAGTAAACATTATAGTCATTCTCAAGTGAGTAGCACTGTGTTTTATTATTCTGTCGGTCAAGAGTAAAGGACAGATGCAACAGTAACAGTGCACAAAAAACAGGCCAGTAATTTAGTACTGTCATACCAGCCTACCAGACATAAACATCACTTCTGCCTGATCTATAACACAAGTATATACTGCTAAATTATGTTGCTTATAAAGATACCTTCAATAATTTGACAGACACCCCTTTTTCACTTGCTGAACACCTTAACAGTTAACACTAAGAAATAACTCATTTTACATCCGTAACAGTAGACTGTTATTAGCACAGTATACCGGGGTTCATGCATTACATACCAGAACCATCTAATTCTCATTTTCGTTAGCTGAAGCTTGTTATTTAAAACTTTCCATATAAAGCTCACACTAACAAGCTTTCAATATTTCTCTATTTATGCTGCTGATTTCATTTCATGTTTAAGATAATACACGGGAAATTGTTTGAACAACCAATAGAAAAATCAAAACAAGGCATAACTCGAGTAGCCTAACTCTAATAGCTTCCCTCATTAGCCTTTAGGGATAGTTAGTGCATGGCACAATATCAAAGTCTCATTCTTCTAAAATAAGAAGTTAAATTTCAGCACAAGATTAGGTAGGCCTAAATATTGTCGTGTAAGGGATCACTTAGATATAAAAACCATTTATGCATGGTTGTCATTTGTCAAACTCGCGAATCAACTCGTAGACTCGGCTGAGTTTACGAGTCTGCCATGCCAAAAAAGTTGACTCGTGTGTACAATCGAAATTGTGGTAGACTCGGTCAGACTCGTTCAAACTCGGTCAAACTCGCGAGTCTATGACGAGTTCACAAGTTCACTGCATTTTTTTAAAAAAAAAAAGTCAAATGCATTGGGCTCCACTATTTCCTAGGATTCCAAGGGTTGCCACTTCGTTGTTTTCTTGGATTCCAAGTTGTGTGTCGCCCTTTGTGTTGTTTGGTTTGTTTGCATAGCTTTTCTTTTTGTTCTTTGTTGGTTTAGTTACTTTGTTTATTGATTCTTGTTTATTTCTTTTTTTTTATTTGTAACATGGGGCCCTAATCTCGTTTTACTATTGGTATTTGTTGCTCTATTTTCTGATGCAATATTTGTTCCCTTTTTGCTATAGCTGTTAGAATATGTTTATGAAATGTTCTCAATTTTTACCGTTGGAATTGATTTTTTTATGTTTTATGTAGTAGGATCTTATCTACATACTTTGCTATTTTGCTTTATTATGGAGTTTGAAGATGGAAAATTGAATCATCTATGATAATTTGTGATAATTGGTGTTCTACTATGTATTAGTGTTATTTATAGGGTTTTTTAATGTCACTTTTTTTTTATATTCATAGACTCTTACGAGTCCATGAGTCGAGTCTACAAACCCCTCACGAGGCTATATAGACTTTCGAGTCTACAACCTTGCATTCACGTGCCCTCCCCTAACAATCTATGTTTTTTGGATAGTTGGCTCAGGAGATGTATGACAAGTTGTCAACCAATTATCTACTGCCCTTGGCAAAAATGAACTTGACAATGTTTATTAATTACCATAAACCTCATGAAGTATGTTCTTGAAAATTTACACAACCAACAGCCTCATCAATACAATGGTACGTACAAGGAAAGGGGCGACATGTCGATGACCTTTATCATATGCAAGCTGTACGGGAGTGAATCCTGCTTTGTCCTTCACCATTAATTCTTGCTTTGTCCCTGCATGTACAAGCACAGCACATGCATCTGCATGTCCTCTTAATGCAGCCCAATGCAATGGCGTACAACCTAAGCCAATTTTATTGAGTATTACCTCATCAAAAACTAAAACCAACAGAAGTACAGAACTAGAAGATAATAGCACATCTTAAATTTCAAATAAGTTAGTCCAGCATGCAAACCCTTTGAACCAGCAATTACAAGATCATGAATAAATGTATATGTGACATCTAAAGTTATGCATAATAATTCAACCTAGCGAAAGTGTTCATAAGAGAATGATAAAATCTTTTTCAATTTGAGTAGTTTTTCATTTTTTGATAAAACATGCATTACAATTTTTAAAACATAATGGAGGATAATAGGGTGTATTTGTTTTAGATTTTTTTCACCTCAATTGAAAAATGAGAGTCCCAATACACTCTTGTCAATTTGTTCAAAAGCTAACTATGTGTTGATTCTTTCTACCTTGATTTCTAAACTGGACTCTAGTCTTCCTTCCATAATCTTAAACAAACACAATCGTCAGACCAGAAATAGAAAACCAAAACAACTACAGGTATAAAATTCCTATAAAATTAATCAGTGTAAAAGAGTTGTCCAATCTCGCATAGCATGTTTTATTCTTGCAAACCATGTCTAGCACTCACAACCCAAATATCAATCCCATATAACATTTACTGCCCTCCTAAGTGATCACTAATCTGTGCATGTGATAGGATGACTTCAAATATGCTTATGGCAGGCTAGTCTAGACCAAATAATATAAACTGGAGAGAAAAGCAGAGATTATTATTATGATATAGAGAAACATAAACATAATGGGAAATTAAATGCCAGCTCAGTATACCATCTTTATCTTGTCTTCCTTGACTTGCATCTCTGAATAGAAGCAATCTTACTGTATCAGGAAATCCTTTATATGCAGCCCTGGTCAAAGAAATAATAATTCAACAAACTAGCTAAAAAGAAAATCAACTTCTTCAACAAATTTAGTTTACAGGATACACAATCGATAACTAGGGGAGATATTTAAGGTGGACTTCAACAGATTGGCACAATACATTGGCAAACCTAATGTACTTTAAACTCTATGAAGCACATGGAAACCCCATTCCTCCAGTAGATACTCTATTAGATTAATTAGTTTGGTAAAAAAAGAGCTATACTTGACCCAAAGCAGTGAAGCATGTTCTGTACATTCATTCTGTGCATTTTGTGTTTGAGATTTTACGTAATTTTGGGAGCGGATTAAAAGCAACAGTGGAATTGTGACATTGACAATCAAGTCACTGTCAAATCAAGGTTTCATCACCCATGCATAACAATAAAAGCTTATAGCATACCAGTGTAGAGGACTCCTTCCATCATTATCAGGCACATCAAAATCAGCATGGTATTTTGCAACAATGCGATTTAAGAAAGCTGTCTGCCCATATTGTGCAGCAACATGAACTGCCTGCACGAACCAATTAACTTATGAAAATAGCACAATACTGGCAAATAGACTCAATTTTATATATTGTATTGAAAAGTTATAATGTATCTGACTACGCAATCAAAATAAAACACGCCTAATTTTTTTCATTGTTTCCTACACAAATATTTGAAAACAGGAAACAAACTGAAAATATAGGCTTCTTGTAATTAAGAGCAAAAGAATCTCAAACCAAATAGGCCTAAAATGTTACTCTCTCGTACTATCTATGTTTTTATCTATCATTAGATAAATAGATAACTATGCAAATGAAAACCAAAAAACGAAAAAAGTACATATATAATGGGAGTGTCAATCAGGTATCTATGACAACTAGAATGCAAATGTCGACCAGATTTGGGAACACAGGCAACCACCATATTCACACACTCAATTTGGATCCAGAAACCATTTAAACAGGTAGTAGGTGGGATGGGTCCGGGTTTTCTTTATAAAGTATGGTTGCTGGTCAATTTTGCACAAGAACCCATGGGCTCGCCCTTTGTTTTTACCAAAATACCCAGAATGACTTAAAAACACGAAATTCAAAGGGAAAAGACACTAAATTGAGAATATTGAACATTCAGATTGCTTTTTATAATTGAGTCAAAAACAGATATCTTTTTATAGTCATTATAAATTATAAGTTTTCTATCATTGATCTTATTCTCTTATTGACAAACTATGATACTGAAACACTTACCATCACTAAGTTTTACACTCTGCTCTATATTAAGTGTCTTTTTAGAAAAAGAAAAAAAGTCATATTAAGTGTCACTTCATTTTTTAATTGCATAATTTTTCCTTCCAATTGTGTCCCTAATTAAATATTAAATGCATCACTCCCAAGTCATTAAACTCAACTGTGCATTTATGCATCACTCATAATTTTTTTTAAAGCATTTCACTCATAAATTTATTTGTCGCTTTTCTTAATCCTTTAAAAAAAGCTTAAACGACACTTAAAATGGAACAACTGGAGTGAAATATCTATTGACTAAACTAGACTCTTCTTGTATAGCTTCCTTTCTTCCAAATACATATCGCTTTATTAGATAAAACAATATTATAAATACTTATAAATGTTTTGAAAAATTATTAAATTAATAAATCAGATGAATATTTAATGTTCTTATATTCCGGTATCAAATAGAGAATAAAATTGGGCATACAGCTGCTATTCAGGTATATGGATCCGGATATGGGTGGTTAACTTCAGAAAACGGCTTGGGGTATGAGTTGAGAAGCTGTCGCTAATTCAAAATTGTATGTGGATTTGGATGCGAATTTTACATGGTTATAAGTTATAACCCTTCCCTTAACTGGTACCAATCCTAATTAGTTAGAAAAAACCAATCCTCCTGAAAAGTTGATGCAAATAATAAATCCATCTAAACAATTATTAGACACAGATACATGTAAGAAGAAAGTAATGAAAAGAGAAAACAATACCCGATATCCATTTAAATCTGCAGCTTCAACCCGAGCACCATTCTCCAATAACACATCAGCAGCTGCAATTGAACCGCGAACTGCCGCCCAATGCAAAGCCGTTTGCTCCATGTTGTCTTTAGCATTGACATTACCTCCATGCTTCAAAATTCAGAACAAGCCACCCAGTACAGTTAGTTAAATTAAAGCACATTCAGCACAACCCATAAATTCCTTCCAGATAAAATTAACTTCAGCACACAAAGGCCCCATAATGAAGTTACAAAAACTAATAATTCAAAAAAAAAATTGCTGCACAAGAAGAAGAAAACCACTTAAATTCTTTTAAAAACCTAAAAATTCCCAATTTCCCTATATCATCATCAAAACCCATGCAGGAAAAAAAGTACCTGAATGAGATAGTGGACAATCTCGTGGAAGTTGTTAAGGGAAGCCCATTGAAGAGCATAGTAACCATTAACATCAGAAACAGAAACAGAGGCACCATCTTGTTCGACGAAGGTCTTCAATTTGTGAAAGTCACCGTGAGCAGAGGCAGTGAAGACGTCGACTATAAGAGGCTGGTCGTGGGGCTTGGAATCCAATGATATAACCTCGATCTCCGATGAACCCATTGGATGAGGCAGCAGCTATAGCATTCAATTTTGATTATGGGATTGGTGAAAAGTAAAATTGAGTATGATGTTAGGGTTTGAAAGGGTCAGGATTATTATAGCCCTAATTGGAAATTGGAAATGGTGTTTTGTGATTGGTTGTTGAGAAAAGAAGGTGAGGGAATCTTTTGGGGGATAGATTGTTTGTTTCAGAAGGTTCTCTTCTGTTGTGGTGCTGATACAACCTCCCCCATATCCTTTCCCTCCATCTTTTCTCTCTTTCAATTTCTTCACAAGACTTGCGCTGCCACCCCGAGAAAGAGAAATATTCTCAAGATTTCCTTTCTTCAAGGATGGTGGCGCTCCTTAGATTTTTTATGTCGGTGTGGTGAGGCAATAAAATTGTGCTCAATATCTAAAATAATTTTTCTCAATCTTTTATTACAAGGGATCAATTAAATTCTTCACCGTGTACCACTAAAATTGATCGTAGGATATTGTGCAAAATGATATGACTATGAGTAATTAATCAACCAATATTAAATCTCAACTATTGACGAAGTTTCATAGAATAACCTACGATGAATTTAAGTGGTTTACAAGTGAGTAACTTAGTTGATATCTCACCCTATAAGCTTTCATAGCATTTTTTCCAAAACTATTAATAAAGTTGTTTGAACTCTAACAATATTTCTTAAAATCATTATTATTGAGATAAATTAGTTGCATATTTCTGTAAAATAACACAAACACTTATTTCAAAAAAATAACAGTTACACCCGATTTATTTTGTACTTCCTCTAGTTCTTTTATAAGCAAAAAGTTGTCAACCAAAGTTGATTATTCAGTCTATAATATGGACTCGATACATCAACTTGGGTTGACCACCTTTAGGTGAGGTCAATGAAACTTTTTCAACAAACAAACGAGATGGGTGTTAATTTTAAAAATAGAGGGGGTGTTTATGTCACTTAAGTTACTCAGGGAGATGAATGTAATTTCCCTTAAATTAAAGTAAGGTTGTTTGGTGAATAATGGATAAACTAACGAATAACAAATAAGCTAGTTAATAAATAAACTAGTTAATAATGAATGAGTTAATAAGCTGGCAAATAACAAATTGTGTGTGTTTTGTAAAACTAACAAATGGCAAATGATTTGTTCAAACCTCTTTCCCCATGTTTTGGCTCTTCTTTTAGCAAGGAATTTGTAACATATGTCATGGCAAGTTTTCCATCTGGATCGGAGTCACTAAGAGTGATGACTAGAGTGTCTCGACTCAAGTTGAGAAATGGGAAGTAGAAGAGTTTGCAACTCATGATCTATGTTCATGTCAACCTTCATTAACTGATTCACATTCATAACAATACCTTCGAAGTATTCAGATGTTCAATCATGTTTTGACTGTTTGAGTACTCCAACTTCACGAGTTGTCTCACAATATGGGTTTTGTTTCTCTTCGTCTTCTTTTGAATTGAGGATTCCACTTTTGTCCATAAATATATTTATTGGTTTAAATTTCACATTTGACACTCTCTCAAGTATAATTTTCAACGGAGATATATAATCTCCTCCCCATTTCATGTAACTTGCAACTTGTCAATGCATGCAACTTTCTATTTTGCAACACATGCAACATGAAATTTGTTATTTCATACATGTTGGCTATGTGAAGATGTTGGACCCCACACTCACATTAGCAACGAAATGAACTCATATTCTTGTAATTATCAAAAAAAAACTCATATTCTTGTGAGAAGCGAAATGAATCATTACCAAGCGGACCTGTCTTAACTGACTAAAACCCACAAAACCTCACTTACATTATAGACAAAATATTTGACGCTTACTATATGAAACCACGTCATTCCCACAAATACTATTTATATTTTCTAATACAACTTTCGTTATTTTTTGCCGAATCATGATGTTGGAGAAACTTTCGAGTCTTTTACATGCGGAAAAAAACTTGTTTTTTTTCATACCCCCCATTGGAACCCTATACTCTCCATATTAACCAAACTGCAAATTTTATCCTTATTTATAACAAAAATGTAAAAGAAACATCTCATTTTCACATAATTATGAAATCAAAAGTAAGCAAAAAAAAATTCTTTCCTGAAATACTTTTTCTACATAATTCCGGAAGACAATTTATATGAATTTTTCGTAAATACCTTCTGTTGCGTATTTCTGGAAGCATTTTTTTTAGATTTTTCCAGAAACACCTAAAAAGGGTATTTCTGGAACACAATTTATCATTTCGGAAATACCTTTTTGAGATGTTTTAGGAAAAATCCCAAAAAAATGCTTCCAAAAATACCTTTTTTAGGTGTTTTCGGATTTTTTTATTTGTGTTTTTTTAAATATACTTATTTATTTTTAATTTTTTTCAGTGGCACACACTAGAGTCGGGGGTAGAATTCCACATGGTACCCAAGGTTTGGAGCAAGGCGAGTCATCACGATCAGGAGGCAGAGATACCAATCAGACTGTTGTTAGTGATAGGCGTGTCCGTGGTCGAGACGGTGGTGACGTCGTATTGATCACGCTTCTGTTGATGAGGCTTAGAACAATTTTATGGAGGCTGCAAAGGCTCTTGACCAGTATGATGAGGCTCCTGACCAGGAGCACTAGGAGCTAGATCTGGTTCCTAGTGACATGTCCTTGTTGCATCGACTTCCTAACCACGTGGTGTCAAAGCATCGTATCAGACATGTAATAGTTTTGATAAATAGTTTAAGTTTTTGTATTGTCACTTTATATATCTTATTTATATAATATAATTTTATACAAGATCATGGGAAAATGAATGTTGCAGCACATGGCCAAAAATTAATTTAATTGTGACATCCACAACACCACCCACATGTTTATCAATGGATATCAAAGGCTGGTCTAGCGGAGCTTGATTTGACACCTTTGGCGGTGATCAATCACGAGCTGATCTCAGCATTTGTCGAGATATGACATTCAGAGACCACCTCGTTTCACCTACCATTTGGAGAGATGATGATCACCTTGGACGACGTGTCCAACTTGCTCCATTTGCCGCTGACAGACACATTTAGGATGCCTACCGGGTGATTTACTGCTGAGATTGACATTATGGTCGGGCTTGAGTTATTGGGTGTAAGAGAGGTTGATTGTGTGAGATAGTGTCAATTTACCAGAGGACCATACCCCAGGTTCAGTTTTTTTGGAGACTGCCTACAAACTAAACTTGGAGTTGGGTTATATTGATTGTGTTGCACGGGCGTATCTGCTGTTTTTGTTGGGCTACACCATATTTTCCGACAATAGTCATACATATGTCCTGGTCAAGTGGGTTGATGTTTCAAACATATGAGGAGTGTAGTCAGTGGGCGTGGGGTCCAGCTGTGTTTGGCCTTTTTATACGAGCAGTTGAGTGATGCTTCGATCTGGGACACTACTCAGTGTGGAGGATACGCATCATTGTTGCAGGTAATAATTAATTATTATGCAATTTTACTTTTTTGCTTATATAATAATTAATTAATTCATATTATTATTTCAGTGCTGGATATTCGAGTATTTTCCCACCATTGAAGATCGCTGAGACTTGGGTCGTTCTGATCGGCCACGTTGTGTGAGGTGGAAAAATAAAAAAAATGACATTGTGAAGCTTAAAGATTTTCAGGGGAAGCCGGATGCCTTACGACCTTGGGAAGTCATATGGAACCACTAGGATGACCACAGGCAGTACATAGAGTTACAGTCCATTGTGCTTCAGAGCGCATCTTCTATGGGATAACATTACTGTATCTTACATGCTGAAGAGGTGCTTATGTCAAATTGGATATCGCTAGGCCATCCCTACTAAGCCCCCTCGTGGGTCACGTCCTGCTTATAGGACCATTGTGGAGTGCTATTAGGGTCAGTCAATTGGGGAAGAACTATTCCAGATAAGGAGATTGCATGACCTGGTTCACAGACTCTAGAGGATAGACTTCAATCTGCTGCTGCACGTATCCGGGAGGCCATGGCATCCGGCGAAATTCCACATCATGTATATCAGCTTCTTTCGAGTGCGTTATCGGATTTGGAGCTTGACCATTGATGTATTTTTATATCGGATTTTGTACTCTTTATTTTGGTAACATTATAGTACTTTTCGCATTTTGTAGTTGTTTGTTTTTTATATTCTGTACTCGTTTATATTTTATCGTTAACTACTACTCGCTTATAAAATAAAATAAATAAATTAAATATAATCAAATGAATAATTAAATATAAACTTTAAAAAAAACCGAAATTATCTAAAAAAGGTTTTTTCGGATATAGCTTCTGGATTTATCATTTTTTATTTAATTCCGGAACTCGTTTATTAGGTTCCGGATTTGTGTATTAGGTATTTCCAAAAAAGTGAAAAAATATGTTCCGAAAATACCTTTTGAATGATAATTCCGGAGATTTTTAAAAATTTCAATTTCCAAGTTAAATTTTGGTAAAATTTAGAGGGGTATTTTGAGTTAAATCCAAAAAAAAGCCAAAAAACTTTCCTAAACTGCAATATTAGCGGTTTCAATGTTACTTGTTTCATATATGCACAAAGACACCAGATAGGGAGAGGATAAGCATAAAATAAAACAATATGTGGGGGTGTTCCTCTACCAGTTTCTCAGAGGAGTTTAAAACCATCGAAAAACAAAATTGTTGACTGCCCTTGTCACTCTTATCCAAATGAAATGCTATAATAATTTTTTTTTTAAAGTAATGATATAGCCTTTGTTTGGTGATGTCTATATGGTATCCACTAATTTATAGTGGATAAACTATTTACATAAGACTTTGTTTGGCAATACCTATTCAGTAGTTTATAACGGATAAATTCTTTATAAGAGTTTGACATAACCAATTTATAGCGTTTTTTCATTTACTTATGACGTTTTTCTGAAATGCTACTTGAAGTAGTAGTGTTTGAGTTTATAGTTTTTCTTTTTTTCTTTTGTTTTTTCATTATCCTAATTATCCTAGGTTAACTAAAAGGACCAATTTATGATATAATACTAATCTTACTAATTAACAATAATCTTCAAAAAAGTATTGTGAAATTATGAAATAAGACAAAAGTGTAATCTATTTGTATGAATTTAATATAGCAAATATACGATATTTGCGTTACTGAGATGCATATTGAGCAACTAAAATGTAAACCATAAAAGACAAATGCATCCTATTTAAGCATGATGTTGAAATAACTAAATACTCCGTATTAACAAAATCCTAAAGCATAAATTAATGTTTATAACTTCAAGTTTCAGAGGTTCAATTAATCTAAAAAGAATTGCACACCCATCACACAATAGTACGACCAATATACTCTTTGGCTTTTAATTAATGGGTGTAACAAATACCTGATGATATGTACCAACAAAGTAACATAAAAGAATAGAACAGCAACAAAATTTATACACCACCAAAGCAAATTTATCACACATGGATTTCCTTGAACCATCTATCTGTTTGGGAAAAAGGCTCAAAAACTGTGAACATGTATAAAAATACATATCAAGTACAACAAAATTAACCATTGGAAGAAACACACCAATTTAAAGAGGGGAACCATTTCATTACTTTGATTGATTAAGTATCTTCCATCTGGTTGTGCAATCCATTTCTTCTATCAATCCAAAAGTAAAAATAAACGATTTTAAAAAAATGCACATATCAACACAAATTGAAGTTGTTGTAGTTAGCATACTATCTTCCATCTGTTTGGCTAATATTTTGTCGAATGTAATTTAATGAAAATAATCGATTAGGGTGTTCTGATTACTCCGCAGCATTTTTTGTTGACGTTGCCAGGTTCACTATTACTTAAATTAATTTACTTAGTTTCCTTCCAATACTCAAAGGTTCAAGGTGAACTATGGGTTTCAAATGTAACTAAGTATGTGTGTGTTTGCTGGTGTTTTTAGCAAACAATCACTAGTTTTATTAGAAGGTTTGTGAGATCAAACTAGAAAAATCTCAAAGCAATTGCCTTTGAATTGCGCGTAGTTTTTGTTTTAGAAAAGGGGACGATTTGCAATGATTAACAGAATTGAAAAGAAAAGAAGCAGTAAATGGTACGTGAATTGTAAAGAAAAGACAAATAAATTGCATTGAATTGTAAAAGTGGTACACGATCACGTACAATGATTCTTCCACTCGTTTTTCGCTCTGGCTTGTAAGTTAGAGTTTCAGGAATCGGATTGTGTATTGTGATTTGTGACCCTTGTTTCTTCTCAGAAACTACTATTTATACAAAGGAAAAGAGGGGGGAAAACTGAACTAAGTAACTGCCTAGAAATTTGAAAATTAATAACTGCTACTCCTACTTTCGACAAGAACCGCTTCATCACGCTTCGACCAACTGCTAGTTCTTCAGCGCATAACTGCTTTGTTTTCTGTCTGTCGAAAGCTTGTGTCCATTTTCCTCTCTCTTGCTTTTGCTTCCCCGGAATCTTGTCGAATTTACCTTGCGCATGACCATTTTCTCTGTCGAAATAATTTGGTCTTTGTCGAAATATAAGTCAGGCCTTGCTGACCATTTTCAATGAAGCCTGTCGAAATAACGGTGTGTCTATTGGTTGGCTTGCGTTCCCTTTCTCGATCCCATGTGCGTTTGCTGTGTTGCATGTGAATAGTGGACCCGTGGTGACTTTCCTTTATGAGTTACCTTCCATTCCAATACTCAAGGTTGTTGAAAGTATGTGAACTATATATGCTTTTTCGTATTTCAAGTTCTTGGACCCGTGACTTGAAAGTTGAAACACAAAATCAATATAAAACAGAATATAGAGAGAAGAGAGGAACCAGGTCACTATAAAGAGGGCAAGTTAATGTGAAAGGAGAGACCAACCAAGCGCAGAACAGAGTAGAGAGAAAAAAATAGAGAGAACAAAAAACAGAAAAGCCTTCACCACTGGGCGCCTACTCCGGCGCATCCAAACCGCGGCCTTACCACCACCCTGACCGCACCACCACTCACATTTTTCCGTGTAATATCCCAACTCTCTCTCCTCGAAACCGCCAGCACCTCCTCAACCACCATCACGCTCCACTCACATCCTTCTTTCTCCCACTACCCGCTGCCACCACCATTTTGGCCTTACTCCCTCCTCATGCCCTTTCTCTCTCTTCTTTCCTACACAGGTTTTTTCCCCTCTACTTTTAAACGCATTATTTATTTATTTATTTGTTTTTCTTATTTTTCGGTAATCAGTATTTTTTATTTTTACAAACGATATTCTGTTAATGTATCTTACGAACAATTCAAAATATTAACAAAAATCTGATAACTGATCACACCCCTCATATTTGTACCATGCACTACTCTCTCACTCTTTTTTTTTTGTCGAAACCACTCTCTTACTCCAAGTTTGTGGGTTTTTTAGTTAAATCCTTGGCCTTCATCATCCTGGACGTCTTGGAATATATTTTGATAAAGGAATCGAATATATCGTCTTATTTATATACCTTCTTGTTATTTTCAGGCATGTTGTTCGGATCGACTGTGATTTCCTTGATTAAACAGACGAGTCGATAAATATCTCGAGTATCCGTTTCTATACACCCTCAGTAATATTTATCCTAATTGTAGTGGTTTTGACTTAAGATATTAAGGATTTCCTAAGTTTTTTATACCAAATTAGTATCAGCCATTAGATCTGTATTTTTTTAATTAAATCTGATCCAAAGTCTGTGTTAGCCTGTAATTTCGACAGGCTTCATTTAAAATAGTCAACAGGGTTTGACTTATACTTTGACATAGATCAGAGGATTTCGACAAAGATCGTGTTCAGGGCAGATTCGACAAGCTTCCAGAAAAACAAAAACAAGAAAGAGGAAAATGGACACAAGCTTCGACAGACAGAAGACTAAGTAGTTATGCGCTGAAAAGCTAGTAGTTGGTCGAAAAGAGGAGCAGTTGCCAACATTTTTATAACTGTTTTTTAGGGCAGTTTCTGCTCCTCCCACTAAGTATAAATAGTAGTTTCTGAGAAGAAACAAAGTCACAAAAACTCATATTTTACTTCTCACGCTCTAACTTCCGCATTCAAGAGAAAAACGAGTCAGAGAAACAATTTATGAATTTGTGCACCATTTCCTTTAACTTTAATGCAAATTTTAATTTGTTTTTCTTTCGTTTTACTTGTTTTTATTGTTCAAGTTCTTCTTCTCTGAAGTACTCTGATAACTTCGCGCGAAGGAATCAGTTATTTCTTTCCTCTTTTTCTGGTTAAAACGCGAGACAATTCAAGAACATCATAATAAACTATAAACTCTAAGCACAAATGGTCTTAGGATTCACTAGTTGATCCTGCAAGTTAACCAAATTGGAGACCAGCGGTGTTTACCAAAATCCCAGGTAAACAAATTGGCACGCCCAGTGGGAGATTTGTGTCAAGTATTAGAGTATTAGTTTAATATAATCCTTTGAAGTTAACTGTGCATGCGCTTAAGAAGTGGTAAATCTCTGTCAGAGATGACACGTTCTAGTGCAAGTTTTTCAAATGCACAAAGTGGGCCTGAAAATGCGTCTACCAATGATGCTAATCCAGTAACCACCATGGGAGTAACTGCTCCGTTGCCTTCGACAGGCATGGCTACTGTGACATCGTCTGTGCCTAACACTTTATCAACAATGGCCGCCACAGTGACCACACAGCCTATTGAAATGGTATCTATGCCACAAACGATGGGAATGTCTAGCCCTTATATGATTAGTGGGCACATGCCATTTAGCATGCCCATGGTTGGTCGAAATTTCCCTTATGGCATGCCAACTGCCATGATGGTAGGTTTACAAGCGAACTCATCAACATATGCAGATAATGTGCATACTTCCCCATAGGGCATTTATGGTCGAAATGCCCAACCCTCATTAACCACAGCATCTTTGTTGGCTTTGAGGCAACAAATAGATGATGCTAATCATGATATGGTTAATATGCTAACCCAGCAAATTGGTAAAGTGTTCAATCCTTTGATACGTGACACCAATATTAATTACCAAGCATTGGCAACTCAAATGGGTCGAATTGCTGATTTCTTTGGTACCGGTGAGGCCTGTCGAAATCCCTTTAGAAAGGCCTAACATTGAATTGCCTAGAAATCAAGGGCAAACACAAGTTGTCGAGCAACCCATACAAAGGTTGGTCAAAAATGCACCTGATGTAGTGTTGGTAAATAGAAATCAAAACGCTGACGAAGTAGTCAGACAAGTACAACAAAATAATTTCGGAGCACAAAATAACATAGCTAATCTTGTCGAAACAATTTTAGCCCAAAATGGCCTTAACTTAGGTATGCATAGGCCAAATTTTGTTTCTCCTTTGTCTGAATATGTTTTACAAAGTGAAGTGCCAAGGGGTTGGAAAATCCCTAAGTTCACTAAATTTGCTGGGGAAACCAGTGAATCCACTGTCGAACATATTGCTCGTTTTTTAACTGAGGCTGGAGATTTAGCCCACAATGAGAATTTAAGGATGAAATTCTTCCCTAGTTCTCTAACAAAGAATGCTTTCACTTGGTTCATTACTTTACCCCCACATTCCATGTTTAATTGGAACCAATTAGAGAAAGCTTTCCATGAGCAATTCTACATGGGACAATGTAAAATTAGTCTCAAAGAATTGGCCAGTGTTCGACGCAAAGTGGCTGAATCTGTGGATGATTATCTCAACAGGTTTAGACTTCTCAAAGCAAGGTGCTTCACTCAAGTGCCTGAACATGAGCTAGTCGAAATGGCTGCTGATGGCATAGATTATTCCATCAGAAAAAAGCTAGACACTCAACATTTGAGAGATATGGCTCAATTGGCTGATAGAGTTAGGCAAGTCGAAAGTTTGAAAGCTGAGAAATCTAGAACTAATAGGTTTCATAATAAAAAAGACAAAGTTGCCTATGTCGAAATTAAAGATGAAGAACAAGAATTCGACATTTCCTATGAGGAGGTCGAAGAAGAGGTCAATGTTGCTGAGTTAAAACCTGGATCTCCATATACTTGTAAATTGCTAAAACCTTCAAATGGTAAAAATCCTGTCGAACCTAAAAACGACAAATTCGTTGCAAAAACATATACTTTTGATGTTACTAAATGCGACGAAATATTTGACTTGTTAGTTAAGGATGGTCAAATTTTGGTTCCTAAGGGACTAAAAACACCACCATTAGAACAAAAGCAAAAAAGAGGTTTTTGCAAATACCATAATTTTTTAGGTCATAATACTTCTCGTTGTGTTCTTTTCAGGGATTTGGTGCAAAAGGCACTCAATGAAGGAAGGCTGAAATTTGGTGATAAACCAAGGGCACCAATGAAGATTGACGCTGATCCTTTGCCTGATGCTGAGGCAATGTATACTGAGGTGAGCATCAACATGGTCGAAGCCTCTGAAATTGTGCCTGGTAAGGCTAATATGAAGAGAACTACCATAAGTTCAAAGATGGATGTCGAAATGGTCGCTGAAGGCCAAGAAGATGACAAAGTGAAAGCAGTGTACCCAAAAGCTGAAGAGGAATTGGTTGATTTCCTCAATCGTTGCAAGCTAAGCAACTCAGAAGTGATGTTGTGCCCAAGGTGCAGTGCTGTTTTTGTCAAGGAGGCTGCTAAAGAATTGGATGAGTTCAAGCCTCAAATGAAGCGCAAAGGTAAATGGGTGGATAAAAGGCCCAAGTTTGATTTTGCTGATAGGAGAATTCCCTACATGGTTACTTCGGCCAAAACTCCTGGAAGAGGAAAGCTGAGTACTTATGTTCCTCCTTCTGGTACGCTTGTCGAAAAGTGGATACATTCTGGTGGGAGAAGCAAAGCCATATACCACACGGGGGACAATGCTATCCATCGAGTTAGACCACCTAAGCTGGTCGAAGGTAACACAAGTGGTGTTAACCAAAACAAGGCATTTGAAATCAAGAAGTATGCCTATAGTAACAACTACAAAGGGAAGAATCCTATGACAAGAACTCAATGGCGAAGGTTTCAACGCCAAAAGAAGGCTGATGCTATTGCTGCAGGTAAAGCAACAACCTCAAACAAAGGGAAGGGTAAAGAGGTAATCTTACCTTCGACTGAAGTGGTTAGGAAAGCAGCCACTGAGAGAATTTTCCCTCCTCTTTCTGAAATTAAGAAAGGAGGAGTTAGATTCTTCCTTTGCTGATTTTGGGTCAGAGTTTGACGTGCTATGTGGGGTCATCTCAATTTTACCAATTGAGTATGATGTGGTTTCTGAGGTTAATGATGTCGAAGAAGATTTCGACGAGGAAACTACATATAAACCCATATGCTACTATGTGTTGAAGAATGGCTGCATCGAAGAGCAACATGCTGTCTTTGAAAGGCCAGATTGTGGCATGATGAATCACCTCAAGCCACTGTTCATTCAAGCCAAGGTCGACAATGTGGGAATCAACAAGGTCCTTGTTGATGGTGGTGCTGCTGTGAATTTTATGCCTCAACAGTTGCTAAGAAGAATTGGCAAATGTGACACTGATTTGAGGCCACATAATGTGGTTCTCACTAATTATGAAGGCAAAACTGGCCATTCACTTGGGGCCATTGAAGTCGAATTAGCAGTAGGTAGTGTCAAAAGGCCAACTTTGTTTTTGGTAGTACCCTCCAAGGCAAACTACAACTTGCTGCTTGGAAGAGAATGGATACATGGAGTGGGGGCAATCCCTTCGACTGTGCACCAGAGGCTCATTATTTGGAGAGAAGATGGGTTGGTTGAAAACATTGAAGGTGACCAAAGTTATTTCAAGGCTGAAGTGAATACGATCACCAAGAAGACCTTCGACAAGCAATTGGCAAATATCTCTCCATGCTCTTCTTCCAATGCTGGGTTCATTGAGCAAGACAATGTCTTCTCCTCTGTTAGTCTTCACCCAAATTATGGTTTCGTTTGGGAAAGGGAAATCATTGATGAGGAGAATAGACCAAGAGGCTTTGTTAAGCCTACTGGCTGGGATAGACTTTGAAATGATTATAAAGCCCAATGCATGGGAAAGAATTACAGCCTATGTGGCCGAAAACAAAGAAAAAGCTATTCTAGAAGCTGAGTTACATCAAATGGTTGCTTTAGCCACAGAAGATAATAACAAAGAAATCATGGTCGAAACACAGAGACTTGATGGTGTCTATGATGATGAACCATTAGGATTTGATAAAGATCCAATGGGTTCGACCAAGAAAATACAGGCACAAGATCCCTTAGAAGAAATTGATTTGGGAGATGGGTCAACAAGAAGACCAGCATATATTAGTACAAAGATCAACAAAGATTTCAGAGTGCAGATTGTCAAATTGCTAAAGGAATACAAAGATTGCTTCGCTTGGGATTACAATGAGATGCCAGGGCTGAAAAGAGAGGTGGTTGAGTTGAAGTTACCTATTCGACCAGAGAAGAAGCCTGTGAAGCAAACACCAAGAAGATTTGCACCAGAAATCATGTCGAAGATCAAAGCGGAAATCGAAAGGCTATTGAAAAGCAAGTTCATCAGAGCTGCCAGGTATGTTGATTGGCTTGCTAATATAGTTCCTGTAATTAAGAAAAATGGTACACTTAGAGTTTCATAGATTTTAGAGATCTAAATAATGCTACTCCCAAAGATCAATACCCAATGCCTGTGGCAGAAATGTTGGTTGATTCAGCGGCTGGTTATGAATATTTAAGCATGCTTGATGGATATTCTGGTTATAACCAAATTTTTATTGCTGAAGAAGACATTTCAAAAACTGCATTTCGATGCCCAGGGCATTAGGTGTTTATGAATGGGTAGTGATGCCATTTGGTTTAAAAAATGCTGGTGCTACATATCAAAGAGCTATGAACACTATGTTCCATGATTTTATAGAAAATTTTATGCAAGTCTATATAGATGACATAGTTGTTAAGTCTTCATTAGAAAATGGTCATTTAGATCATCTACGACTATCATTCGAAAGAATGAGAAAATATGGATTGAAAATGAATCCACTCAAATGTGCCTTTTGTGTAAGTGCAGGTGATTTCTTGGGCTTTGTTGTGCACAAAAAAGGCATTGAAATAAATCAAAACAAGACGAAAGCTATCATGGAAACACAACCTCCTTCAACAAAGAAAGAATTACAGTCATTATTAGGAAAGGTCAATTTCCTTGAAGATTTATATCAAATCTAAGTGGCAAGACTCAAATATTCTCGCCATTACTTCGACTAAAGAAGGATGATGTTTTCAAGTGGGATGTCGAACATCAAGTAGCTTTCGACGAGATCAAGACATATCTGATGAACCCTCCTATTTTATTGCCTCCTATTAGAAATAAGACAATGAAATTGTATATAGCAACATCAGAATTGTCAATAGGTAGCATGTTAGCACAAGAGGATGAAAATGGTGTAGAAAGGGCCATATATTACCTCAGTAGGGTTTTAAATGATTCTGAAACTAGATATCACCCTATTGAAAAATTGTGTTTATGCTTGTATTTCTCTTGTACTAAGTTAAAGCAATATATTAAGCCTGTTGATGTGTATGTTTATTCCCACTTTGATATTATTAAACATATGCTGTATGCCCTTGTTTATTTTCATGCCCAAGTTTTCTGACCCTAATTTTTGCCTGGATCGCCCTTTGCAGGTTTTCAATCCACCGGGTCGCTCTGATTTTGCCTAGGTCGCCCTTTCGGGTTTTCAACCTAGCGAGCTAATTCTTACTTGGCTTATCTTTCTCTTTTTTCGTCTATTTCTTTCAGGCATAATACTTCTTCACCGAATCTGAATTGACTGGGTTTTTGAGTTCTTCACCGTCCATGTTGGTGAGTATTAGTGTTCCTCCAGAGAAGGCTTTCTTGACCACATAAGGTCCATCATAAGTGGGAGTCCATTTTCCTCGTGGATCGCTCTGAATGGGCAATATCTTTTTGAGCACAAGATCTCCCTCGCTGAACTCCCGAGGGCGAACTTTCTTGTTGAAGGCCGTCCTCATCCTCTGTTGATACAGCTGTCCATGACACAAAGCTGCAATTCTTTTTTCCTCAATGAGATTTAACTGATCCAGACGAGCTTGTACCCATTCAGCTTCTTCCAACTTGGTTTCCATCAATACCCGCAGGGAGGGTATTTCAACCTCAATAGGGAGGACTGCCTCTGACCCATATACTAGAGAAAAAGGGGTTGCCCCAGTTGAGGTACGCACTGAAGTGCGGTAGCCGTGCAAAGCAAAAGGGAGCAACTCATGCCAATCTTTGTAGGTTACCACCATCTTTTGAACTATTCTCTTGATATTCTTGTTGGCCGCTTCGACTGCCCCATTCATCTTGGGTCGATAGGGGGAAGAATTATGATGCTGGATTTTGAATTCTGTGCACAGGTCTTTCATCATCTTGCTGTTCAGGTTGCTGCCGTTATCGGTGATGATCCTGTTTGGAAGGCCGTAACGACAAACCAGATCTTTCTTCACAAACTTTGCGACCACAGAGCTAGTGATGCTTGAGTATGAGGCAGCTTCAACCCACTTGGTGAAATAGTCAATGGCGACAAGGATGAAGCGATGCCCGTTTGAATACCTAGGATGCACGCTTCGTATTCCGCAATGTTATTTGTAACATAAAAGCTCAGTCTCGCAGTGACCGGAATGAAGCGATTGTCTGGAGAGATTAACACAGCTCCGGCCCCATGCCCCCACATGTTGGATGCACCATCAAATATCATCCTCCATCTTTCATCTTCTTGGGACTTCCCCTCATCGAATAGTGCCATGATGTCTTCATCGGGAAAATCATACTGCATCGACTGGTATTCTGGGATAGGCTGACAAGCTAAGTACTCAGCAAGTGCGCTGCCCTTGACTGCCTTCTGCGTGACGTACAGGATATCATATTCTGACAATAACATCTGCCAACGGGCAATCCGTCCTGCGAGAGCTGGTTTCTCAAAAATGTACTTGATCGGATCCATTTTAGACACCAACCAAGTTGTATGGCTCAGCATGTACTGCCTTAAACGATGAGCAGCCCAAGCCAAAGCACAACAAGTCTTCTCCAGCATTGTGTATCTTGTCTCGCAGTTAGTAAATTTCTTGCTCAGGTAATAAATAGCATGTTCTTTCTTGCCTGACTCATCATGCTGCCCCAGCACACACCCCATCGAATTGTCCAACACGGTTAGGTACAAGATCAGCGGTCTTCCGGACACCGATGGCATCAGAATTGGTGGATTCTGAAGATACTCTTTAATTCTCTCGAAGGCTCTCTGACAATCATCGTTCCATTTGGATTCTTGGTTCTTGCACAACAGCTTAAAGAGAGGCTCGCAAGTGGCTGTCAGTTGGGATATGAACCTTGAGATGTAATTCAGTCTCCCAAGAAAACCACGGACCTCCCTTTCAGTCTTTGGTGCTGGCATTTCAAGGATTGCTTTGACTTTATCTGGATCAACTTCTATCCCTTTCTGACTGACGATGAACCCCAGTAGCTTTCCGGATCTTACACCGAAGGTGCATTTAGCTGGGTTTAATCTGAGTTTGAACTTCCTTAGACGTTCAAAGAGTTTTTGCAGATTCACAATATGTTCTTTATCAGTCTTGGATTTAGCAATCATATCATCCACATACACCTCGATCATGTCGTGGAACAATGTCACCATGGCCCTCTGATACGTCGCACCGGCGTTTTTGAGTCCGAAAGGCATCACCTTATAGCAAAAGGTTCCCCAGAGAGTTATGAAGGTTGTTTTCTCCATATCTTCTGGAGCCATCTTTATCTGATTGTATCCTGAGTATCCGTCCATGAAGGAGAATAAAGAGTGTTGGGCTGTACTGTCCACCAGAATATCAATGTGGGGTAGGGGAAATCATCTTTGGGGCTGGCTCTGTTCAGATCCCTGTAATCGACACACATCCTGACTTTCCCGTCCTTCTTCGGAACTGGGACGATATTGGCAACCCATTGAGGATACTTGGCAACCGCTAGAAACCCGGCATCAAACTGCTTCTTTACCTCATCTCGGATTTTCAACGACATCTCTGGCTTCATTATTCTCAGTCTTTGCTTTACAGGCGGGCATTCTGGCTTTACTGGCAACTTGTGCACAACAATATCGGTATCCAACCCAGGCATATCTTGATACGACCATGCAAAAATGTCAACGTAATCGCGCAGGAGCTGAATTAACTTCATACGATCACTGTCGTTCATTGCGGTACCGACCTTAACTTCTTTCTTGTTCTCATCTGTACCCAAGTTGATTACTTCAGTTGATTCTCCGTGAGGCTGAATGACCCTTTCTTCCTGTTCCATTAATCTCATCAGTTCTGGAGGAGTTTTCCAGTTGTCCTCAACATCTCCCTCAGTTTGATTAATTGGATGATCAAAGTCAAAATATGGATCATCGGCATTGTTATTTTCAGAGATAATTATTGTTGATCTGCATTTGCAGAGGCAAAAAGCAGAATGAAAGGCGAAACAAACAGGCAAAATAAAATAAAGCGGAGAAGACACATGAAATTAAGAGAAATGATTTTATTGA
The DNA here is from genome assembly GCA_963573325.1 of Astragalus glycyphyllos. NCBI lineage: Eukaryota > Viridiplantae > Streptophyta > Magnoliopsida > Fabales > Fabaceae > Astragalus > Astragalus glycyphyllos. Next base: position 68,911,680 of record OY754310.1, read on the forward strand.
TGAATTTCAAAAACAACGTTTTTATTGATGATGATAGCAATGAAGATAAAAACATGCGTGCCCCTAACAACTTATCCTATGGCCTTGGGCAGAGCCACAGGGGTGCATTACAAATTATTACTTTGAATTAAAAGCCACGGGAAAGTCAGCAGCTTCCCAATTCTTCAACTTTTCACCGGCAAAGCAACGGCGGACTAGGCTGGTATCACCTTTTTCAGCTCCAGGACCATCCCCAATGGCAGCAATTTGATTAGGGTCCAGCAACCCTGCACTCTTAAAGCTCTGGCGAATATCACAGATAGGGATCTTTTTTGACCAAGGATCATGACCTCTCAGTTTGGCCAACCACCTGCTCTTTCTTTCCTCTGCCATCCCCTTTCTCTCGGCTTGATTCGGATGGTACCTGGTGTGTGTAGATAGATAACATTATGCGCAAGTATACACAGTCACAAGTTATAGTATAAAAGATCGAACCCACAGAGATTGGATTAACTCTTATGCGTTGTTGTAAAGAAAGGCAAACTAGTGTGACTACACTATTCAAAATGTTTTGGTTTTGGTTGAAGTTGAAATGAAAATAAATAAATAGAAAGCAAGTAAATTGTGTAAGAAATCAGTTGAGAATGAGAGTTGGGATGTTTTCACAAACTAAATCACTCTTGAGAATATTGTGTTTTCTTGTGGTGTAATTGCACTTAGTGCAGTTGCATCAGTGTGTGCTGGTCAGCTACTTTCATCAGAGTTTCGTTACAAGCTCTATATGATCCTGTTTTTTTGCGGTAAAGAGTAGGGTTGTCAGTGCCTCTCTCGCCCCCTTACAGATAATCTAAGTTGCTTAAGTAAGTACACTCTTGTATCTTAAGATCTCTACACTTTTGTTGTAAGGACTATGTTAATCTTAAGCTAAGAGTTAACATGGAATTAACAAGCTAACTTTATTAAAACAAGTTTAACAAGAAGCTTTATTAAACACTTATCCTTACTTAGTTCTTGATTTCTAGTTATAAGCCAATTAAGTGAATATAACTCTACTTGTTCTAAGTGATCAATATTAAAACAAGATTAAGAATTTAAACACAAGAACTAAAGTGCACACCACTTGAAAACACAATAACTTTCCTCAAAAGATCATTGGAAAGCTAGAACATCCAAACTCAAAAGAGTTTAGCTCATGATGAGCGTGATAAAGCAAATATAAGTGAATGAAAGCATATTGCAATAAAGAGAAGTACAAGAGAATTCAAAAGAGTAACAAATGGAAAACTCTTGCATATATTTGCTTACAACTAATTTCTTGCACCTATTAGCTCTTTGAAGAAGTGGAGATAGAAGTTGTCAATTTCCTCTTACCTTCCTCTCAAACTAACACTATGAAACTAAAAGAAAAATAAAACTTTGAAAATAAGAAAAACTAAACTAAAAAGAACATAAAAAGATTATAAGATATGTGATCTATGTGATATTAGATAGATAGATATCTTTCAAGTGAGGAATTTGAGTCCTATTTATAGCCTTGGAGGTTTTCCTTCATGTTGAGGTTTCCTTGCTGGTTTAAGTTAACCAAACCATGGTTACTTTTTAAAAGTTGAAGATCAGCTTGGCTTTCAACACTCATCCTTAATTTGAGGTCCAACAAATGGTTGCCACATGTCTTGTAAGATAGATTTTTGTGAAGCCTTTTTGATTGTAGGCGCCTCCTTTGCAAGTGGCCATGTGTTCCCATGTGACTTCTGAGCAAGCAGCAGTCCAACTAAGCATTATGGCAATGGTAAGAATTGAGGTGCTTCCAATGTGGGGTTGTGAGCTGCTTCGGTACAGAGTGGTGCAGTTGCACCAAGTGCAATTGCACTGCCTGGTGCAGTTGCATCAACTGGTGCAATTGCACTAAACTGCGGCTGTACTGAACAAACACATCAAACATACCAATATACAATAAAATGCTAAGTTATGGACATCTCTTATCTGTAAACCATAAATGTTGTTATTTTATTCATACTAACATATTTAACATATAATAGACTTGATATTGGGCATTTATCTAAGTAAAAAAAGCACAAATAACTCTATATAAAATAGAGTTATCACACCCCCAAACTTAAATCGTTGCTTGTCCTCAAGCAATGACAAAAAGAAAACACAAATAAGATTTCCAGAATCAAGAAGAACAGATCAGCTCATATCTCTTTCACAGAATGTTTTTTTTTCAATAAATGCAACTCATGAACTTCATTTTTCAGAAACTTTCGTCTTTTGTGCCTTTGAATTCCAAAACATCCAAAGCTATTAAAACTCATTTGTGTGAGTGTGTGCCCCACTGAGATTCAATCAGTTCCAAAACTAAGTAACAAGTTTCTCCTAGCCTTTGAAAAATTTAGATTACGTTCGGTCAAAACAAAGATGTTTCAAAATATAGAGTAGACTAACAAAGTCCTCAAGAGTGGGGGCCTTAAGCACAACAAAGGGCTTGGATAGAGTATTTCAAAATGTTGAGTCAATGCACTTTTTGTATTTCTTGGTAGTTCTTTTTCTTGATGCAAATGTAGTGAGTGCAGGTGCATCGTTTTTCTGAGGTGCAATTGCACTAGGTATTTTTTGAATTGGTGCAGATGCACTAAACTTTTTGACGGTGCAATTGCACTTAGTGCAACTTCACTTGATTTTTCTTTTCAAGACTTCTAACTAATATTGCCCTCCTCACTGTCCTCCTTATGCATACTTTTTTCCTTTGGTCAGTTCTGTCTTCTTTTCTTCTTTTCTTCTTTTTCTTTGAATTTTTCTTTTTCTGACCAAATGCATTTATTGGAACAGGTACAGTTTTTGACTCAGGCAATAAAGCTTTCTTTCATTTTGAGCTCTTTTGGTAACTTATATGCATTGACTACTCTAAGTTTTTCATACTCAAGCCTTTGTATTCATAAAAATTCCCCCAAACTTAATTCTTTAAGCTCTTCTATATTTTTAATAAAAATTTGTTTTTGACCTTAGTTTTCTCAAAATCCCTCTTGCATCGGATAGCTTATCACATAGCAAGGTTCTTTTCAAAAACTCAACTTTGATGTGTCAAAGTGATAATAACTATGGTCATTTTTGGAAAAATAAGGCTTCTTTTTCTTTTTCTTTTGTTCATCATTAAAAATCAATTTGTAAATTGCATTTTTCTTTAAGATTTTGAAAAAGATACTAAGCTGATCATGCTTCAAGATTCATCAAATCTTCAAAATATTAGTTAATTAAATACTTTGTTAAGTAAATCTAAAACAAATTAAAACATGACATTTATTAACAAAACACACATAATAGACACAACAATTGAAACAAACACACATAAGATAAATACTAACACATGCATGAAAAGTTTTGATGTTCTTGTTCTCCCCCCAACTTAAAAGTGAGCAGTGTCCTCACTGCTCTTAAGTTGAGTTTTCAAAAGAAATTTGTTCAAAATGGGGGAGGGGGGTTAATACATGTGGGATTAAAACAGATAACACAGTTATATAAGTTCATAAAGTACTGAAAATATTTAAAAACAACATTTAAAATTACTCGGGTTTTGCTCCAGATCTGAGTCTGTTGCTAGCCCTTGTTGCTGCTCTTTTGACTTGTAATTTCTTTGGCCTCTTTGCTGCTGCTGCCTTGGATGCAGTTGCTCCAGGCTCAGTTGGTTTTGTTGTTGTCTTCTCTGCTTCAGGTGGTGCATCAGCACCAATTGTTTCTGTTGGTGCAGTTGCACCAATTCCTGTTTTTCTACATAACACTTGAAAAACATCAATTTGCACAAAATATTAAATATTTATCAAAAAATTATGGGTTGCCTCCCATCAAGCGCTTGTTTTAATAGTCTTTCAGCCTGACTTTCCCATGTTTATTAAGGATTTTCAAAATGTGTGGTGCTTTCATCTTGCACCACTTGTTCACCAAAATACATTTTGACTCTTTGCCCATTTACCTTGAAAGTGGTATTTGAGGCTGCATCATAAAGATCAACTGCGCCATGAGGATAGATTTTAACTAATTTGAATGGTCCTGACCACCTTGATTTTAATTTTCCAGGGAACAATTTCAACCTAGAATTGTATAACAGAACCAATCCTCCTTCTCTAAGTTCTCTCCTTTGGATCTTCTTATCATGCCATGCTTTGGTTTTAGCTTTGTACATTTCTGCATTCTCATAAGAGAAATGCCTAAATTCTTCTAATTCATTAAGCTCTAAAAACCTTTGTTTTCCTGCCCTAGTGAGATCAAAATTCAGCTTTTTAATAGCCCAATATGACTTGTTTTCTAACTCAATAGGCAGATGGCATGCTTTGCCATAAACTATCCTATAGGGGGACATACCTAATGGAGTTTTAAATGCAGTTCTGTATGCCCATAATGCTTCATCTAAGTGTAAGGACCAATCTTTTCTTGTTGGTCCAACCATTTTTTCAAGCATTCTCTTAATTTCCCTATTAGATAATTCAGCTTGTCCACTTGTTTGTGGATGATAGGCTGTAGCTATCTTGTGTTTGATCCCATATTTTGCAAGAAGTTTTTCAATAAGTTTATTGCAAAAATGTGAGCCTTCATCATTGATGATTGCTCTTGGGGTGCCAAATCTTGTAAAAATGTTTCTTTGAAGAAATTTGCTAACTGATTTGGCATCATTATTTGGTAATGCTACTGCCTCTACCCATTTGGACACATAATCAACAGCTACTAATATGTAATTGTTGCCAAAAGAAGGTGGAAAAGGACCCATGAAATCCATGCCCCAAACATCAAAAAGCTCAATTTCCAAAATATTAGTTCTAGGCATTTCATGTTTTTCAGAAATGTTTCCACTTCTTTGGCATTTGTCACAGGTTTTGACCCAATTATAAGCATCTTTAAATAAAGTGGGCCAGAAATAACCTGACTGCAATACTTTAGCTGCTGTTCTGTTGCTTCCAAAGTGACCTCCATATGGTGCTGAATGACAGTGCAGAAGCACTGCTTGCTGCTCTGATTCTGGAATGCACTTCCTCATTATTTGATCTGGACATATCTTATACAGATAGGGTTCATCCCAATAGTATTGCTTGATTATGTGGAAGAATCTCCTTCTTTGTTGATAGCTCATGTCCTTGGGTACAATTCTACTCACAAGGAAATTGACTATGTCAGCATACCATGGTGCAGTTGCACTTGGTGTAATTGCACTGGCTGGTGCAATTGCACTTATTGCACAAGCACTTATTGTATTATTGGTAATTGCCAACAACTTCTCATCTGGGAAATTCTCCTTGATTTCTTGTGTACCTGCATTTTCACTTTCTAATCTAGATAAATGGTCAGCCACTTGGTTCTCCACCCCCTTTTTGTCTCTAATCTCAAGATCAAATTCTTGAAGGAGGAGAATCCATCTAATTAGCCTTGGTTTTGCATCCTTCTTTGCAAGCAAATACTTGATGGCAGAATGGTCAGTATAAACAATAACTTTAGTGCCAATCAAGTAGGATCTAAACTTATCAAATGCAAATACAACAGCTAATAACTCTTTCTCTGTCACAGTATAATTCATTTGAGCTTCAATAAGTGTTCTGCTAGCATAATAAATTGAGTGAAAGATTTTGTCATACCTTTGCCCTAGGACAGCTCCTACTGCAAAGTCACTAGCATCACACATGAGTTCAAAGGTCCTGCTCCAATCTGGTGTTACTATCACTGGTGCAGTTACCAGTGCCTTTTTAAGCTTTTGAAATGCTTCCATACAGAGTTCATCAAAGTGAAATTGTGTATCTAATTGTAAAAGAGTACACAATGGTTTAGAAATTTTTGAAAAATCTTTGATGAATCTTCTATAGAAGCCAGCATGGCCTAAGAAGCTTCTGATTCCTTTGACAGTTGATGGAGGTGGTAATTTCTCAATGACCTCAATCTTGGCCTTATCCACTTCAAGACCTTTTTTTGAAATTTTATGTCCAAGCACAATGCCTTCTTGTACCATGAAATGGCACTTCTCCCAATTGAGTACTAGGTTGGTGTCTTCACATCTTTGGAGAATTTTTTCTAAATTTGATAAACATAATGGAAATGTTTCTCCAAAAACTGAAAAATCATCCATAAAAACTTCCATTGATTGCTCAATGAAGTCAGAAAATATAGACATCATGCATCTTTGAAATGTAGCAGGTGCATTACAAAGTCCAAAAGGCATCCTTCTAAATGCAAAGGTACCATAGGGGCATGTAAAAGTGGTTTTTTGTTGATCCTTAGGTTCTATTGCAATCTGATTGTAACCTGAATAACCATCTAAGAAACAATAAAACTCTTTTCCTGCTAATCTATCTAACATTTGGTCAATGAAGGGTAAAGGAAAGTGATCCTTCTTTGTGGCTTTATTGAGTTTTCTGTAATCCATACAGATCCTCCAACCTGTGACAGTCCTAGTTGGAATCAACTCATTCTTTTCATTGGCTATTACTGTCACACCCCCTTTTTTAGGAACACATTGTACAGGGCTAACCCATGCACTATCAGATATGGGGTATATGATTCCAGCATCTAGCCACTTAATTATTTCTTTCTTTACAACCTCTTTCATTATTGGATTTAGCCTTCTTTGTCCTTCTATGTAATTTTTAGAATTCTCTTCTAAAATTATCCTATGCATGCAAATTGAAGGGCTAATTCCTTTTATGTCTGCCATTTGCCAACCTATAGCTTTCTTATGCTTTTTTAAAGTACTAATGAGATCATTTTCCTGTTCTAATGATAGCTCAGATGATATGATAACCGGAAGTGTATCACCTTCTCCTAAGAAAGCATATTTTAAATGTTGAGGCAGTTCTTTCAATTCTAATTTGGGAGATTGTTCAATTGAGGGTAAATTTTGTTTAAGGTTAGGGTCTTCTAAATTAAGAGATTCATAAGTTCTAGCCCATACCTTAGGTGTTGGTTCTTCCTTTGGCAGTATGTCTTTTTCCAGCATTTCTTCTTCAGGAAGTGCATTTGCATCAGGTGCAAGTGCACTGGTAAGATGATCATACTGCTTGTTGAACTGCTTTTGCACCAAATGATCAAGAGAGATAATTGCTGAACATTCTTCACTTTCCTCTGCAGGATAATTCAGAGCATTCATTACATTGAATTTCACCTCTTGATCATTTACTCTCATGGTTAGTTCTCCTTTTTGCACATCAATCAATGTTTTCCCAGTTGCTAAGAATGGCCTTCCAAGAATAACTGGTACTTCTTCATCTGCAACAAAGTCTAGAATAACAAAATCTACAGGAAATACAAATTTGTCAACCTTTACCAAGATATCTTCAATGATTCCTTCTGGGTAAGCTATTGACCTGTCTGCAAGTGACAATGTTAAAGATGTAGGTTTAGCATGTCCAATTCCTAACTGTGCAAAGACAGATTTAGGCATCAAGTTGATGCTTGCTCCTAAATCACACAATGCACGACCTGTATAATAATTACCTATTGAAAATGGAATTGTAAAGCTACCTGGATCTTTTAATTTTCTTGGAATTTTGTTTTGCAAAATCAAGCTACATTCTTTGGACAAAGCAACTGTTTCAAATTACCTAATCTTCTTCTTTTTGAAAGAACATCTTTCATGAATTTAGCATAATTAGGCATTAGTTGTAATGCTTCAATCAAGGGAACATTAATATGCAATTGCTTTAAAACATTTAAAAACTTACTGAATTGCTTCTCCTCATGTGCCTTTTTTAATCTTTGAGGAAAAGGAGGAGGAGGATATTCAGGAACTAACCTTGGAGTTGGAACTTTATGAGATGCAGATGCATCAGGTGCTTCTGCATTTTGAGAACTTTTTTCATTTTTATTTTCTTCTCCCTTACCTGTACCTTCATTCTCATAAGGTTCTGTAAGATCTTTCCCATTTCTGAGAGAGATAGCTTTCACTTGTTCCTTACCTGGCCTCTGAGATGGACTTGCTTCTGTATTGGATGGTAATGTACCTGTTGGTCTTTGATACAGAGCAGTTGCTAACTGACCTACTTGATTCTCCAGATTTTTAATTGAAGCTTCATGAGCTTGCCTAGCTGTTCTAGTTTCACTAATGAATGCTTCATGGGTTTGCCTAGCTGTTCTGGTTTCATTAATGAAAGATTTAAGCAAACCTTCTAAGGAGTTATCTGTAGTAGGTTGTTGTTGTTGAGGCCTTTGGTAGTTCTGAGATTGAAATCTTGGTGGAAGGGTTGGTGCAGTTGCACTAGGTGCAGTTGCACTAGGTGCAGGTGCACTAGTATTGTTCCATCTGAAGTTTGGATGGTTCTTCCAACCAGCATTATAGGTATTGGAGTAAGGGTTGTTATTCCTATCATAACTTACATAATTTACAGAGACAGGGTTGCTAGGACATTCTTCATAAAGGTGACCTCCTCCACAATAAACACAACTTACAGCTCCTGGAGGGGCTTGTTCTATTGCTGCTGCAGTGTTCTCAATTGGTGCAGCTGCACTAGATGCAGTTGCACTGGTTGTGGTGAAGTTTTTGAACATGTTTGCTAGTGAGGCTACTTGAGCAGATAGGGCTGATATTTCACTAATTTCATGTACCCCTGATGATTTCTTTTGGGTACTTACCCTCTCAGTAGGCCAACTAGAACTATTAGTAGCAATTCTATCAATCAATTCACATGCTTCATTATAAGACAGATTTAACAAAACACCACCAGATGATGCATCAAGCATTATTCTAGTTTGTGGTTCCAAACCATTATAAAATGTTTCCATCTGAATAATAACTGGAAGACCATGGTGTGGACATTTTCTTAAAAGTTCTTTCCATCTTTCCCATGCTTCAAACAATGATTCAGATTCTTTTTGTCTAAAAGATGTAATATCATTTCTCATTCTGGCATTTTTGATAGGTGGGAAATATTTTGACAAAAACTTTTCAGCCATTTCATTCCATGTATGAATAGAATTAGGCTCTAATGAATTTAACCATGATTTAGCCTTATCTTTCAAAGAATATGGAAATAGCTTAAGTCTAAATGCATCTTCACTAACACCAGGTATGATAAAGTTACTACATATTTCTAAAAACTGTTTTAAATGCTCATGGGGATCCTCATGAAGAAATCCACCAAATTGACCAATTGTTTGCAGCATTTGAAACATCATGGGTTTAAATTCAAAATGGACAGCCTCTATGTGAGGTCTTGCTATGCTTGTTTGCATGTTTTGATGATCAAACATAGCATAATCTCTCATAGGTCTATCTCTATCATTAATCATACCTATTGGTCCCATGTGAATGAATTGATTTCTGTGATCTGCTTCAGCATCTCCTTGTGATCCAGGACCACCTCTGACTGAGGCTGGTCTTGAGCCTTCTCCTTCACCTTGTTGAGACATGTTGTTTCTGCAACTTTGAAGTCTTTGTTTCTGGAGTTTACGCAACCTTCTAAACTGTCTTTCTATCTCTGGATTAAACTCAAATTCTGGTGATCTGTCTCTGGGCATAAGCTAGTGCAGTTGCACTAGGTGTAAATGCACCTGTTTCTGCACAGAAAAACAAAATACCAGAATAACAAAATAAAAAAAATAAACACTAATCTACTATCTTTAAAACAACAAAAATTAATGACAATCCCCGGCAACGGCGCCAAAAACTTGGTGTGTGTAGATAGATAACATTATGCGCAAGTATACACAGTCACAAGTTATAGTATAAAAGATCGAACCCACAGAGATTGGATTAACTCTTATGCGTTGTTGTAAAGAAAGGCAAACTAGTGTGACTACACTATTCAAAATGTTTTGGTTTTGGTTGAAGTTGAAATGAAAATAAATAAACAGAAAGCAAGTAAATTGTGTAAGAAATCAGTTGAGAATGAGAGTTGGGATGTTTTCACAAACTAAATCACTCTTGAGAATATTGTGTTTTCTTGTGGTGTAATTGCACTTAGTGCAGTTGCATCAGTGTATGCTGGTCAGCTACTTTCATCAGAGTTTCGTTACAAGCTCTATATGATCCTGTTTTTTTGCGGTAAAGAGTAGGGTTGTCAGTGCCTCTCTCGCCCCCTTACAGATAATCTAAGTTGCTTAAGTAAGTACACTCTTGTATCTTAAGATCTCTACACTTTTGTTGTAAGGACTATGTTAATCTTAAGCTAAGAGTTAACATGGAATTAACAAGCTAACTTTATTAAAACAAGTTTAACAAGAAGCTTTATTAAACACTTATCCTTACTTAGTTCTTGATTTCTAGTTATAAGCCAATTAAGTGAATATAACTCTACTTGTTCTAAGTGATCAATATTAAAACAAGATTAAGAATTTAAACACAAGAACTAAAGTGCACACCACTTGAAAACACAATAACTTTCCTCAAAAGATCATTGGAAAGCTAGAACATCCAAACTCAAAAGAGTTTAGCTCATGATGAGCGTGATAAAGCAAATATAAGTGAATGAAAGCATATTGCAATAAAGAGAAGTACAAGAGAATTCAAAAGAGTAACAAATGGAAAACTCTTGCATATATTTGCTTACAACTAATTTCTTGCACCTATTAGCTCTTTGAAGAAGTGGAGATAGAAGTTGTCAATTTCCTCTTACCTTCCTCTCAAACTAACACTATGAAACTAAAAGAAAAATAAAACTTTGAAAATAAGAAAAACTAAACTAAAAAGAACATAAAAAGATTATAAGATATGTGATCTATGTGATATTAGATAGATAGATATCTTTCAAGTGAGGAATTTGAGTCCTATTTATAGCCTTGGAGGTTTTCCTTCATGTTGAGGTTTCCTTGCTGGTTTAAGTTAACCAAACCATGGTTACTTTTTAAAAGTTGAAGATCAGCTTGGCTTTCAACACTCATCCTTAATTTGAGGTCCAACAAATGGTTGCCACATGTCTTGTAAGATAGATTTTTGTGAAGCCTTTTTGATTGTAGGCGCCTCCTTTGCAAGTGGCCATGTGTTCCCATGTGACTTCTGAGCAAGCAGCAGTCCAACTAAGCATTATGGCAATGGTAAGAATTGAGGTGCTTCCAATGTGGGGTTGTGAGCTGCTTCGGTACAGAGTGGTGCAGTTGCACCAAGTGCAATTGCACTGCCTGGTGCAGTTGCATCAACTGGTGCAATTGCACTAAACTGCGGCTGTACTGAACAAACACATCAAACATACCAATATACAATAAAATGCTAAGTTATGGACATCTCTTATCTGTAAACCATAAATGTTGTTATTTTATTCATACTAACATATTTAACATATAATAGACTTGATATTGGGCATTTATCTAAGTAAAAAAAGCACAAATAACTCTATATAAAATAGAGTTATCAGTACCCCAACCCACAACGGTCTCGATTTTCCTTCAGTTGAATAGGCGCAAGAATCCCCTGACCAGTCTTGCCTAAACCACATCCCACCTTGTATCCTTGTTCTAACATGATCTTGGCGACCATTTCCTCATTCCTTGACAATTTTGACCCTGGTGACAGAAGCTTGCTCCCTCCGAATACAGCATTAGCAATTTCAAGGGACTGAAAGGAGGTCTCCAGAGATTCCTCAGCGGCTTCCACATAACGGAATGGAGATGGCTTGTTGACTAACATTTCTTCTTCACCAAACACAACAACAATCTTGTCATCTACCACAAACTTGACCCTCTGGTGTAGGGAAGAGGGAATAGCTCCCGTCATGTGAATCCACGGTCTCCCCAACAGGCAGGTATATGATGAAGTGATGTCCATGATTTGGAAATTCACATAAAAGGTCTCCGGCCCAATCTGAATTGGGAACTCCACTTCCCCTAGCACTTCCTTCTTCGACCCGTCAAACGCTCTCACCAACGTCGAACTAGGCTTCATATAAGAGCAGTCCATATCCATTTTGTCCATAGTGGACTTCGGCATGACATTTAGTGAGGACCCATTATCAATCAAAACCCGAGCCAACACATAGTCTCCGCATTTGACGGAGATATGCAGAGCCTGGTTGTGCTTTCTTCCTCCTGGGGGTAACTCATCGTCAGCAAAAGTCAAATGGTTAGCTGCCACGATGTTTCCTACAATCCCATCAAACTGACACACAGAGATATCTTCAGCGACATGGGCTTCATTGAGTACTTTCATCAGGGCAGTCCGATGAGCTTCTGAACTGAGCAGTAACGACAGCATAGAGATCTTGGCTGGAGTTTGTTTCAACTGATCAACAATTTGATAATCACTTTTGTCTGATAATCCTTAAGAACTCACTGGCTTCCTGTTCTGTTACTTTCTTGCCCTGGGTATCCTCTGATACTTTCTCTTTTCCTTTTCTAACCCTGTCCTCAGCATCTTTAGACGTTTCAACCCGAAGAGTTTCCGGAGCATACATACGGCCACTTCTCGTCATTCTACCCACTCCTGATATATTGGTGACAGCAGATGCACTTGGAGAACTCTCCACTGGAGGCAAAGTGCTATATTTCCAGGGCACAACACTATCTTTCTCATATGGAAAGGGAGCAGGGATCTCAATGACTATGGGCTGAGCTTTGGCTTGAACTTGCCTCGGATTGTAATCATATAAAATCTCAATTGGCCTTCTGACTTCTCTGCCATTATTAGACTGAAGGGTCATCACGCTTTCTTCTGTTTCAAAAGTAACTACCTGAACTACACGGCGGTCCATCAAGTCTTGCAAGATCTGCTTAAAAACTTCACAGGCCCCTTTACACAGGGAATCAGCACACCCATTCTCCTGACAACAACCTTTCTCAATGACCTCAAATCGACACAATTCAGCGTGAATGGCATCCAAAGGAGTCTTAATTTTCTCAACCTCCCTTATCACCTGTCCAGTAGAATCTTCTATTGCATTGGTCGACGGATTCCCATGTCCTGGCAGTGGATTTGTAGTTATACTTGGACTATTCTGTTTGAAAGAAATCCAATTAGCGTCGATTAAGTCCTGGACTACGTGCTTAAAAGCTTTGCAATCCTCCACTGTGTGACCGATTCCACCCTCATGAAAACTACAAGTAGCATTGGCATTATAGCTCCTAGGGAAAGGAGGCTGGAGAGGCTTCATCGAGCGAGTGTTGATTAAGTTTTTGGAGACCAGATGATTGAAAAGCTCCGTGTAAGTCATCGGGATTGGATCAAAACTGACGCGCTTCTTATACTGGTAGTTCTGGGCTTTATAACCATCATTGGCTTGTTGAGATTGCACTGGTGTCGAGAATGGTACCGTCTGCGGTGGAGTACTGAAAGATGGATTTCCTCCGGAAATTACATTGGTCTCTCCCTCTTTCTTTTTAGGGAAATGAGAAGAGGGCTTTCTTTGTCCACCTGAACTACCTGAACTACCAAAGTGGTTGGCGATCTTCCCGCTACGCAAACCGTTTTCAAGCCTTTCCCCAATAACTACCATGTCTGAGAAATTTGACGAGACACTCCCTATCAGCCTGTCGTAGTAGATTGTCGGAAGAGTTTCCATGAACATGTATACCATCTCTTTCTCTGTTAGTGATGGCTTTACTTGTGCAGCTGTACTTCTCCACCGTTGGGCGTATTCTTTAAAAGATTCTTTATCTCCTTTGCCCATGTGCTGTAACTGAGATCGATCTGGAGCCATATCCATATTGTACTGGTACTGTTTCAAAAAGGCTTCTGAGAGGTCCTTCCAACTATGGATGTCGGAAGACTGTAACTGCATGTACCAGTCTAAGGATGCCCCAGCTAGGCTATTCTGAAAGCAGTGGATCAACAGCTTATCATCACTAGCATGCGCAGCCATTTTTCGGCAATACATGGTTATATGACTTGATGGACAACCAGCACCCCGGTACTTGTCAAAATCAGGTGCTTTAAACTTTGGAGGAAGGACTATATCTAGAACGAGACACAAATCACGGGCATCCTTGACTCTAACACTTGTACCTTCCACAGCCCTTAACCGTTCTTCAAGCACACGATATTGGTCTCTGTGCTGAGAGTTTTCAAACACATGCCCCTAAGGATGACTACTCATGCCATAATAATTTCCTCCAAACTGAGCGGGACTTCCTACTTGATACGCAACATTCTGAGGATTGGTAGTGATCCAAGGAGTAGGACTGAGTGGATTTCTTTGTAGCGCAGCATCATGATTAAGAGCGTGGACCTGTGGTCCACCAACAACTCCACCAGGCACGACCACAGCAACCTGACTTGGCCCTGTTACCCCAGCTAGATTGGATTCAACATTTTGAGGCGTATAACACACTGGCATTCCCCACGGGTACCTCTGAGCAGCTAGATGGCTCTGACCGTTTGCCCCTGGAGAGTGGACAAAATGAGGGATCCCTGTTCCCGGAGGAGGAATAGTAGTTGCAGTATTAACAGGCCTCGGAGGGGGAATGAAGGTGACAACTCCATCAGGGTTTACAACGCCGGTGGCCTCAGCACTGGCCCCACCTTTCAGATTCCTCAGCATACCCATCATTTCAACCATCTGGGCCTCTGTTAGCCTGTAATTTCGACAGGCTTCATTAAAGATGGTCAACATGGCCTGACTTATATTTCGATGAAGACCAAATTATTTCGACAGAGAAAATGGTCATGCGCAAGGTAAACTCAACAAGCTTACGGGGAAGCAAAAGCAAGAAAGAGGAAAATCGACACAGGCTTTCGACAGACAGAAATCAGGGCAGTTATGCGTTGAAGACTAGCAGTTGGTCGAAGCATGACAGAGCGGTTCTGGTCGAAAGTAGGAGTAGCAGTTACTTATTTTCAAATTTCTAGGCAGTTACTTAGTCAGTTTTCCCCCCTCTTTTCCTTTGTATAAATAGCTGTTTCTGAGAAGAAACAGGGGTCGCAAATCACAAGACACACCCGATTCCTGAAACTCTAACTTCCAAGCCAGAGCGAAAAACGAGTGGAAGAATCGCTGTACGTGATCGTGTACCACTTTTATGATTCAATGCAATTTATTTTTCTGTTCTTTACAATTCACGCACCATTTACTGCTTCTTTTCTTTTTCGATTCTGTTAAATCATTGCAAATCGTCCCCTTTTTCTACGTTTTCTTCAACAAAAATCATGCGCAATTCAGAGGCATTGCTTTGAGATTTTTCTAGTTTGATCTCACAAACCCTCTAATAAAACTAGTGATTGTTTGCTAAAAACACCAGCAAACAAATTGGCACGCCCAGTGGGACTTTGCCTTTGATTTTGTTCTATTCGCTGTTGTATGCACTTAAGAAGTGGTAAAATGGTTCGTTCTGGTACGAATAATGCATCTAGTTCCAACCCTGTGGTTTCACAAGGGCAAGGAACAACAATGGATTCTGCGAGCGTTAGTGCAAGACCATCATCGTCGACAACCGTTTCTTCATTATCAATGACTAATGTTGGTTCAACGCAGTCAGAAATGGCATCTCTGCCTATGTCTTTGCCGTTAAGTGCAGGGCTTCATAGCCCTTACATGGCAATGGGAAACGGTTTAGACCCACGTTTGAATAACGTGCATCTACCCCCATTTCCTTTGGGAATGTATGGCATGCCTACTGGAATGCCACATATTTCGACCTTTTCCCCTACACATGTCTCTTCTGAGAGCGTATTTGGTCGAAATCCCCCAGCATTAACCAATACGTCTTTGTTGGCCTTAAGACAGCAAGTAGACGAGAGTAATCACGATATGGTTAATATGCTTACCCAACAAATTGGTACAGTTTTCAATCCATTGATTCAAAATACCAATAGCAGTTACCAAATGTTGGCAAATCAGATGAGTAGGATTGCAGACTTCTTTGGGGCTCCAGCGGTTAATAATAGGCAAGTTCCTATTATTGCGGGTAATGCGTCGACAGTTGTAGGCGAACTACAAGGGGTAGTAAACCACGTCCCTGAAGTAGTTTTGGTAAATAGACACCAGAACGCTGACGAAGTTGTTCGACAAGTGCAACAACACAATGTTGGCGCAGAAAACAATATAGCTACTTTAGTCGAAACTATTTTGGCGCAAAATGGCCTTAACATAGGTTTACAAAGGCCTAACTTTGTATCACCATTATGTGAATACGTGTTACAAACTGAGTTACCAAGGGGATGGAAAGTTCCCAAGTTTACTAAGTTTGGTGGTGAAACAAATGAGTCCACAGTCGAACACATTGCTCGTTTCTTGACTGAGGCTGGGGACTTAGCACAAAATGAGAATTTGAAGATGAAATATTTTCCAAATTCTCTAACTAAAAATGCTTTCACTTGGTTCACGACCTTACCCCCTGGTTCTATGTTCACATGGGGGCAATTAGAAAAGGCATTCCATGCACAGTTTTACATGGGCCAGTCGAAAATTAGTCTTAAAGAATTGGCTAGTGTTCGGCGCAAAATGCCTGAAACTATTGATGATTACTTAAACAGATTTAGGCTGTTGAAATCTCGTTGCTTCACACAAGTCCCTGAACATGAGCTTGTCGAAATGGCTGCTGGTGGCCTTGATTACTCAATTAGAAAGAAATTAGACACATCTCATTTGCGAGATATGGCTCATTTGGCTGATAGAGTTCGACAAGTTGAAAGGCTTAGAGAGGAAAAATCTAGGTCGAATAGGTATCATAAAAAAGAAAAAGTGGCATATGTTGAAGAAGAATTCAACGTTGCATCTGGTAATGTCGAAGAAGAGGAGATAGACGTGGCTGAACTTAAGCCTGGTCCTCCTTATACCTGTAAATTATTAAGGCCTGCGAATGGGAATAACCCTGTAGAGCCTAAGAATGATAGATTTATGCCTAAGACTTATACTTTTGATGTTACTAAGTGTGATGAAATTTTTGATCTTTTAGTAACTGATGGTCAAATATTAGTGCCTAAAGGCCTTACAATACCAACTCTTGACCAAAGAAAGAAAAAGGGTTATTGTAAGTTCCATAATTTTTTGGGACATAACACTGACCGTTGTGTGCTTTTCAGGGATATTGTGCAAAAAGCAGTTGACGAAGGAAGACTCAAATTTGCTGATAAGAAAATGAAAGCTCCTATGCAGATTGATGTTGATCCATTGCCTAAGGCTGAAGCTATGTATTCTGAACCTGTCGAAGCTGATGTAGGCATGGTGGATGCTCAAATGGCAGACCCTCCTAAGTGTGTCAAGACTGCCACCGAAAAATTAAAAGGTTTTATGTATGCTGAAGGTAAGAAACAGGAAGTGACCCTAAAAGAATATGATGGGAAGATACATGCTGTGTATCCAAAGGCTGAGGAAGAATTGATAGATTTCCTCAATCGGTGTAAGTGGAATAACTCTGAAGTTATGCTTTGCCCAAGGTGCAGCGCTGTCTTCGATAAAGAAGCAGCTAAAGCTGTCGAAGGTTATCAGGATCAACAACAACGTAAAAGAAAATGGCTTGACAACAGGCCAAAATTTGACTTTGCAAAAGGAGACCTTCCTGGCTATAAGGCTAATGTGTCAACAAAGCCTTCAACAAGCGAACGACAATTTGCTAAGGAGAAGTCCTCAGCGAAAGGGTATTTGAAGCTGTCAACAAATAAATCCTTTGTCCCAAGTTCTAGTGCTCCTGTCGAAGCGTGGGTACCCAATAATCAACGTGCTAAAGCTGTCAAGCCAGGTACTGATGCTGTTAAGTTTAATTATAAGAATAACTATAAGGGTAAGAACCCCATGACTAGAACACAGTGGCGTCGTTACCAAAGACAACAAAAGAAGAAGGCACACTTTGACATTAACAAGGTTCCGAGTCATTTGGCTAATAATCAAGTTCCACGCAGCATAATAGTGGCGAAGAGTGAGGTTCACAAAGCTGAAGTTGCCACAAAGAGGAATGTTGATGTTGCTAGTCATGTGTGTGCAGCAAATAAGGCCAAAGGCAAGGCTGTGGTAACAGAAAAGCCAAGAAGGCCTGCTCTTGAAAGAATATTTCCTCCATTGTCAACAGTGAAAGAAACGAATGCTGATTTCGACATGGATGAAGACATGGAGTCGGATTTTGATGATTCTGAAGATGATTTCGACGTTGTTTGCAATGTGGTGTCAATACTGCCTCTTGAGTACGATGTTATCACAGTACCAAATGACGTTGAAGAGGATTTTACAGAGGATATGGCTCATCATAAGCCAATGTGTTACTATGTGATGAACGATGGTTGTGTCGAAGACCAAATGGCTACCTTCGAGAAGCCAGATATGAGTATGCAAAACCATTTGAAACCCCTGTATGTCCAAGCCAAATTCAATGGTGTTGGAATTAACAAAGTGTTAGTGGATGGTGGAGCCGCAGTGAATTTAATGCCACATGGTCTTTTGAAGAAGATTGGTAAGTTCGATACTGACCTCAGGCCACATAACATTGTCTTAAGCAACTATGAAGGCAAAACTGGCCATTCTTTGGGGGCCATTGAGGTGGACTTAATTGTTGGTTCCATAAAGAGGACTACATTGTTTTTAGTGATAGCCTCTAAAGCGAACTTTAATTTACTCCTTGGTAGAGAGTGGATCCATGGAGTTGGTGCTGTCCCTTCAACTTTGCATCAACGTTTAGTAATGTGGAAGGAAGATGGTTTGGTAGAGTATGTTGAAGCCGATCAGAGCTACTTCCGTGCTGATGTGAACCAAGTTACCAAGGAAAATTTTGAGAAACAAATGGCGAAGATTGCGCCATGTTTATCTTCTAATGAGGCATATGTTCCTGCGGATAATGTTTTTGCCTCAGTTCATCTTGACCCAAATTATGGTTTTGTTTGGGAAAGAGAAATAATGGGAGATGATAGTGTCTATCCTGATGGTGTTTTTCGACCAACGGGGTGGAACACTGGTTCTTGAAAGTGTTCTTATGTCAGTGCCCAATGCATGGGACAAAATTACGGCTTATATGGCCGAAAACAAGTTTAAAGTGGCTATAGAGGCCGAAATTATTCAACAAACAATGGCTGTCGAAGCCAGTGAGTTACATGAAGAAAATGGCATAGTCATAGATGAAAGACTTGACTGTATCTATGATGATGATCCATTAGGTTTTGAAAAGGATCTTAGAGATTTGACAAAGCATATGCAAGCTCAAGACCCGTTAGAAGAAGTTGATTTGGGAAACGGCTTAATAAAACGGCCAACTTATATTAGTGCAAATATTGATGCTTCTCTAAAAATCCAAGTCATCACGTTGCTAAGGGAGTTCAAAGACTTCTTTGCTTGGGATTACGACGAAATGCCTGGGTTAAGTCGAGAAGTAGTGGAAATGCAATTACCAATTCGACCAGGGAAGAAACCAGTGAAGCAAGTGCCAAGAAGATTTGCTCCTCAAGTGTTGGCTAAGATCAAAGAGGAAATCGAAAGCCTATTCAGAAACAAATTCATCAGAACTGCCAGGTATGTCGAATGGTTAGCCAATATAGTTCCTGTAATAAAGAAAAATGGGACTCTTAGAGTTTGCATAGACTTTAGGGATTTAAATAATGCAACTCCCAAGGATGAATACGCAATGCCTGTGGCAGAAATGCTAATAGATTCAGCAGCAGGATTTGATTATCTTAGTATGCTGGATGGTTATTCTGGGTATAATCAAATCTTCATTGCTGAAGAGGATGTGTCGAAAACTGCTTTTAGATGTCCAGGGGCATTGGGTGTTTATGAATGGGTAGTAATGCCCTTTGGCTTAAAGAATGCTGGTGCTACATATCAGAGGGCCATGAATTCTATGTTTCATGATTTTATTGATGATTTTATGCAAGTATACATAGATGATGTTGTGGTTAAATCTTCCTCAGAAAGTGGTCATTTAGACCATCTTCGCCGTTCTTTTGAAAGAATGAGGAAATATGGATTGAAATTAAATCCATTAAAATGTGCCTATTGTGTACGTGCAGGTGATTTCTTGGGTTTTATAGTGCACAAAAAAGGCATTGAAATTAATCAAAATAAGACTAAGGCAATTATGGAAACGAAGGCCCCTTCGACCAAAAAGGAGCTCCAGTCGTTGCTGGGGAAAATCAATTTCCTTCGAAGATTTATATCAAATCTAAGTGGCAAAACACAAGTTTTTTCGCCATTGTTAAGACTGAAGAAGGAAGAAGAGTTCAAATGGGAACCAATGCATCAAGCAGCCTTCGACGAAATCAAGTCTTATTTGATGAAACCACCAATTTTGTTGCCTGTTATTAAACACAAAGTGCTCAAATTGTATATAGCAGCTTCTGATAGAACAATAGGTAGCATGTTAGCACAAGAGGATGATAGTGGTGTCGAAAGAGCCATTTATTACCTCAGTAGGGTCTTAAATGATGCCGAAACGAGGTACACTCCTATAGAAAAGTTGTGCCTTTGTTTGTATTTTTCGTGTACAAAGTTAAAGCAATATATAAAACCAGCTGATGTTTCTGTTTATTCGCATTTTGATGTTATTAAGCATATGCTGTCGAGACCAATAATGCATAGCCGAATTGGTAAATGGGCTTTGGCTTTGTCAGAATACAACTTAACTTATCAACCTCTAAAATCAATTAAAGGACAAGTGGTTGCTGATTTTATAGTAGACCATTCTGTTGTCGAAGAAACATTAAGTTTTGTAGACGTATATCCTTGGAGGTTGTACTTTGATGGTTCAAGCCATAAACATGGAGTTGGGATTGGTATTTTAGTAATATCTCCTACTAACATTCCAACGAAGTATAAGTTTAAAATTCGGGATGTTTGTTCCAATAATGAGGCTGAGTATGAGGCTTTAATAGTAGGCCTTGAAATCTTACTTGAGCTGGGGGCAAGTCATGTCGAAATAAAAGGTGACTCTGAGTTGGTTGTCAAACAATTGACAAGAGAGTACAAATGCATTAAAGAGCACCTTATCAGATACTTTGTTGCTGCCAATGCTTTGTTAAAAAGATTTGAGTCTGTTCACTTAGAACATTTACCACGAATTGATAATCAAGTGGCAAATGAATTGGCACAAATTGCTTCAGGCTATAAAGTTTCAAAACAAAGCCTGGAAGAGTTAATCGAAATAAAGGATAAAATCATTTCTGATGATTATTCTTCGTCACTATTGTCAACACCAAAAGTTGGAAACGCAACAAACGCAGACGAGGAACTAGTTGTTGTCGAAAAACGTCAGTTGTTTGGTGACTATGACTTAGCAGAAATTTTTGCTCTTGACAATATGACCAATAATGATTGGCGAAGGCCTATTGCAGAATATTTGCAAAATCCCACAAGAAATACCAATAAAAAGGTAAAATACAGAGCTTTGAGCTATGTGATAATTGGAAACGAATTGTTTAAAAAGACTCCTGAAGGGGTACTATTAAAATGTCTTAGTGAAAATGAGGCATATTTAGCAGTTTCCGATACACATAGTGGAGCATGTGGTTCACACCAAGTAGGCCACAAAATGAAGTGGTTATTATTTCGACAAGGAATGTATTGGCCAACTATGCTGAAAGATTGCATAGAATTTGCTAAGGGATGCCAAGAGTGTCAAAAGCATGCTGGGATACAACATGTACCTGCAGATGAATTGCATGCCATAGTCAGACCTTGGCCGTTTAGAGGTTGGGCTCTAGATATGATTGGAGAGATAAAGCCAACTTCGTCGAAGGGCCACAGATATATCCTTGTGGGAATTGATTACTTCACCAAATGGGTTGAAGCTATACCTTTAGCCAATGTTGATCAAGAAGCAGTGATAAGGTTTATTCAAAATCATATCATTTATAGGTTTGGGATTCCAGAAATCATTACTACAGATCAAGGATCAGTTTTCACTGGTAGAAAAATGGTAGAGTTTGCTTCTGAAATTGGTTTTAAGTTATTAACTTCGACACCATATTATGCGCAAGCCAATGGTCAAGTAGAAGCTGCCAATAAAGTTATTATTAATTTGATTAAAAAACATGTTGGGCAGAAACCAAAAAATTGGCATAATACCCTTGATCAAGCATTATGGGCTTGTCGAAATTCACCCAAAGAATCTATCAACACTACTCCTTATAGGCTGACATTTGGACACGATGCAGTGTTGCCTGTTGAAATTTGTCTACAATCAACAAGAATTCAAAGACAGTGGGAGATTCCCTCTGATTATTATTGGAATATGATGCTTGATGAATTGGTTGATTTAGACGAAGAAAGGTTATTAGCTTTAGATATGCTTATTCGACAGAAAGAGAGGGTAGCTAAAGCTTATAACAAAAAGGTTAAGTCTAAAACCTTTGCTTCAGGTGATCTAGTGTGGAAGGTCTTATTGCCTATGGATAAAAAAGATAGTCTTTGGTAAGTGGTCCCCAAGTTGGGAAGGACCATTTAAAATTTTACAAGTTTATTCAAACGGTGCATATGAGGTCGAAGAGATTGGCGCTGATGGAAGAATTTTGCGTATAAATGGCAAATACTTGAAAAAATATAAGCCAACGTTGCAAGAAGTTAAAATAACGCTGGAATAAATATAAAGAAAGCGTAAAAACATGGCATTTAAGTTGCCAAAACACTGCCGAAATTACAGGTTGTTCAAGTTCAAGGCTTGAATATGGAAACAACACTTAACAGTGGCGACATCAGGTATACAGTTGTTTTACTCAAGTGCAAAGTTATTTCGATGGTGAATTCAAAAATGTCTTTCTCTTCTTCCTCTTCAAGTTCAGTCGAAAAAGACATTTTTGGGGGGCAACTTGTTAGCCTGTAATTTCGACAGGCTTCATTAAAGATGGTCAACATGGCCTGACTTATATTTCGACGAAGACCAAATTATTTCGACAGAGAAAATGGTCATGCGCAAGGTAAACTCAACAAGCTTACGGGGAAGCAAAAGCAAGAAAGAGGAAAATCGACACAGGCTTTCGACAGACAGAAATCAGGGCAGTTATGCGTTGAAGACTAGCAGTTGGTCGAAGCATGACAGAGCGGTTCTGGTCGAAAGTAGGAGTAGCAGTTACTTATTTTCAAATTTCTAGGCAGTTACTTAGTCAGTTTTTCCCCCTCTTTTCCTTTGTATAAATAGCTGTTTCTGAGAAGAAACAGGGGTCGCAAATCACAATACACACCCGATTCCTGAAACTCTAACTTCCAAGCCAGAGCGAAAAACGAGTGGAAGAATCGCTGTACGTGATCGTGTACCACTTTTATGATTCAATGCAATTTGTTTTTCTGTTCTTTACAATTCACGCACCATTTACTGCTTCTCTTCTTTTTCGATTCTGTTAAATCATTGCAAATCGTCCCCTTTTTCTACGTTTTCTTCAACAAAAACCATGCGCAATTCAGAGGCATTTCTTTGAGATTTTTCTAGTTTGATCTCACAAACCCTCTAATAAAACTAGTGATTGTTTGCTAAAAACACCAGCAAACAGCCTCCATAGCCCCTACCTTATCCTTCAAAACCCGGTTTTCTTGAGCTAGCTGCTCGGGGTTGAGTATCTCTATAACCGGATCATCCGGACCCGAGTGGTAACTCTCAACCTCAATGTCCAGATTTTCTTGATTCTCTGCCATGAGCCTTGCCTGCAGGCGAGTGTAGTAACGGTGATGGCGAACCAGCTTGCCTATTCTATTTGTTTAAATATTTATTGTGTAAGAGCCTGAATGAATAGATGCATGGATGCATGAAATGAATGGATGCATAAGTATATGTGTATGCATGCGATGCAAAATGCATTTTTTTTTTGGTATCTACAATTTCCCCGGCACTGGTGAGAATGCATGCAAAATGTATGAATGAATGCATGATGAGAAAAAATAATAATATTTTTGACACGACAGTTTTTCAAAAGCTAGAAATTCACATACATTTTTTTTTTGAAAATTTTCGGTTTATTTGCAAAAATCTTTATTCAGGTGCAAGGGTATGCAGCTCCTTTGTGTCCTACCAAGGTTTCTTAGAGACAGGGTCTACGGCTATTTCTACGGGTACACATTTCAAGGATAGCACTAAAAGAAGGACCCTAAATAAGGTTCCTATAGCCAACGACCTCATCTGAGAGCACCGATCCCAGGGACGTACGTCCAAGTGATGATGTCTTCAAACAAAGCCAAACTCTAGGTGAAGTCTTCGCAACCACCCAACAAGACGTACGTCCAGTGAGCAGCCACTAATGACTTCGTTCTAGCCTAAGGTATGCTCTTGCCCGGGTATAGGGCTGTCTCACCAAAAAAATAAAGGTAAAAAGAGTGCAACGTGTGTGTAGGAGCACGACGACAAACATACCCCCCCACCTGCAAAGAAAATCCAGAAACAGTCCATACAAAGAATCGTCTACCCTAGGGTTTTGCAAGCATATATCATTTCAATACAAACAAGTAAACTAACCTAGGGTTCCAACAACAATCATATGCACTGCTTACCTCAAGAAAGGGAGCCAAGAAGAGGGGTCATAATAGAATCGGGGGAATGCATGAACTTACATTGAAGAAGGGAGCAAAGAAGAAGGGATCATAGTAGAATTGGGGGAATGATGCATGAGCTTACCTTGAAGAAAGGGAGCAAAGAAGAAGGGGACATGGGGATTGGAGAAAGGCATGATCATATTAAGCATATAAACAAAAGAAGATGAAAGGAGAAGAAGGAACAAGAAGCGAACATAGAAGAAGAAGAGTCAAATGCACATGAATGCAACATAACAACACGAGAATGCAAGAGAACATTCAAACATCAGAAAGAGAGAAGAAAAAGAAGGAAAAGAAAAGAGAGAAATAGAACAATCACATTCAAATCAAACAATTAAACCGCACATCAAGTTAATTAGGCCTGACCCTCGTTTTAAAAAAGAAAGTCCCCAGTGAAGTCGCCAGCTGTTGCACCCCGAAAAATCCGGATTGGACCTTTCATTGTACAACGTGAAAATTTGTGAAGTCGCCATCAACATTTTTTATTTAGGGACCAAAACATTGAAAAATGGTCCTTTTTTTAAGGCGGGTGGTCCTTTGAGAACTAGAGATGTAGGTTCGGGGGTCGGTTAGGTGTGGGGAAGGTATTAGCATCCCACACCTCCTTTCTACCGAAAGGGAACCTTTAACTTGATGTGCGGTTTTGACAGAGTTGATTTGAAACAATTCGTTCTACTTCTTTTTTATTTGAGAAAAGTGTTTTTGAAAACGGGGGAAAAGAAGAATCTTTTTATTATTTTTTAAAAGTGTGCTTGACGGGATGTGACCCGCTCCTACGTATCTCCCGGTGCGATGGAGAATTCAAAGCTTACGTAGTTCTCTTGGTTGAGAAACTTTGTGTTGGTGTTTTTTATTGTAGGGGTTTTCGGTCCTAGACTGTACAGTCCACTAGACCTAGAACAAAGACAACCCCGCCTGTACAGACGACGTGCCCCCCTACTTATTGAAAATGATATTTTTTGATTAAGGGAGAAGAAGATTTGTTGTGAGGTTGGTTGCTTTTATTTGAGCAAGTATCTTAGGCTCGCACGAACTGTACAGCTCGCTAACCCTAAGACGCTAACCAATACCGGATGTACATCCGACTCGATTCCTTACTCATTTTTTGAAATAGGGTTCAAGTTGTTAATTACTTGTTTTGATTCTCGTAAGTATCCCAAGATGTTTGAGCTGTACAGCTCCGATCTTAGGACGCTAGACAACACCGGCCGTACGTCCGACTTGCCTCCTTATGAGTTTTCAAAAGGTTTATTGTTGATCTTAGAAAGAATTTGATTGTCTTATGAAAACAATTTGAGAAAAGATTGAGTTTGGAAAAAAGCTTTAGAAAATGATTGATTTGAAGAAAGGAGAAGGGAGTTTGAGGGTGACATTGGTCACAAAAGATTTGTTGGGATGGCGTGGCATCCAAAAGGAAAAGAAAGTAGAACATTCAATCAATTTCCAAGTCAAGAACCAAAGTGCAACATTTAACAAATTGCAAGCAAAGCAATCAACAATGTAAGCATAAGCATAAACATTACCAATTACAACATTTGAGCACAAGAATGACACTTAGTCATCAACGTCTAATGGCATGTATATGTAAGATCAAAAATAAGCACACAAAGAGATCATACAAAAGTTCAATTCAATTAAGTGTCAACACAAGATAAAGCACAAGGTTGAATCCCTTTTGGTAATCCTTGACGCTTGAGACAATGCACAAGTGCATAAGTGTCTAGTCCTTTTACCAAATCATCAACATTAAAGCATAACATTGACCTAGAAAGAACATCACATTTGCAAGACCAAAAGTGACCAAAAGAGGGCATTAACAAGTCATTTTTGTAACCAAAATTGATTAATCAAGTTAGAAAACTAGCATTTGCATTTTCAAGCAAGAATTGCACAAAGAAAATTGAATCATCTTAGGCAATCCTCATCACTTAAAATGAAGTGCCTAAGGCACAAGTGAGAGTCCTCTTGCCAATCCTCAACATTGAATAACTTTGTAAACAAGTTACTAACAAGCAAACCAAAGTTTACAATCAAAGCACAAGGTTGTGTTGAATCATCTTAGGCAATCCTCAACACTTAAAGTGAAGTGCACAAGGCACAAGTGTGAGTCCTCTTGCCAATCATCAACATATAACAATTTGCAAGCAAGATACAATCAATTAGCAATAATATTTTGCAATCAAAACATCAAATCAATTGCGTTGAATCATTTTAGTCAATCCTCAACACTTAAAGTTAAGTGCTCAAAGGCACAAGTGTGAGTCCTCTTGCCAATCATCAACATAGAGTAATTTTGCAAACAAGTTACTAACAAGCAAACCAAAAATTTCAATCAAAGCACAAGGTTGTGTTGAATCATCTTAGGCAATCCTCAACACTTAAAATGAAATGCCTAAGGAACAAGTGTGAGTCCTCTTGCCAATCATCAACATGGAATAATTTGCAAGCAAAGTACATAACAACCAAACCAAAACAACTTGAGAAATCATTTTACCCAATATTGCAAACCCATTTCACAAGAAAATTAACAAACCCTAATTCTAATCATGATTTGCGAAGCATCACATCATTTTATTCAACAAAATGCAAAATTATAGTGAAAACAAACATAAATCACAATTTATTCAAGGGTGAGAAGCATCTCAAACACCCAAGCCTCCCTAAGTGCTTGTCAAAATGTTTGAGACACCTCTCACCAACAACTATCAACAAATCAGCAATATAACAACACTAAAATGCATGAATATGGTAGGATGCAAAATTAGAAACATGATATCTACATTTTGATGCAAAAAAGTTGAAGATGATGCTAGGTTTTAAGAAGTTTACCTCAAATCCAAGCTAAGGAATGACTAATATGAAGAACAAGACCACAAATCAACTTGAATCTTCACCAAACTTCAATGAAACCCACGAAATGCTTGCTTAAAAATGCCCTTTGATGATGCAAGCTTGAATCAAATTAGGAGAGAAGGAAGATGTATGAAGTAGGAATGGAAATGAGGTGAGAAAATGGAAGTGAAATGAAGAAAAATGGAGGAGGGAATGGAGAGGAAATTCGGCCAAGGGAGGAGAGGAGAGGAGAGGTTTGTGTGCTAGGGTTTTGTGAATAAATTGTGAGGCCAAAAGTGTATGAGAGGTGAGGTTTCTAAGGTATATATAGAGAGCAACTAGGTTTAAGGGTATTTAGGTCATTGTGCATCTCATCTCACTCTAGGATTGCATTTAAAA
The DNA here is from genome assembly GCA_963573325.1 of Astragalus glycyphyllos. Classification (NCBI taxonomy): domain Eukaryota; kingdom Viridiplantae; phylum Streptophyta; class Magnoliopsida; order Fabales; family Fabaceae; genus Astragalus; species Astragalus glycyphyllos. Next base: position 68,939,216 of record OY754310.1, read on the forward strand.
TTTGAATGGAGGGTGAGGATTGAAACACACATGATGAGGGACAAAAAATGAAAAATTGGAGAGGAAATGGGGAGGGAGAATTCGGCCAAGCAAGGGGGAGGGTGTAGCCTTGGTCACCAAGTTTTGCAAGTTGTCATCTTGTACTATTGTACTATTATATGACCATTCCATTATCCCTTCATTTTTGATTATTCTTCTTAGGATAATTATACAAAAATACACCCAATTTAGGCCACATACTAGGAATCTTAGGAATATGCCATTTTATGAGATCACCATGACCAAAAATATCATAAAAACCTCATCTTGAAATTTTTGTAGAATATTCCTTTTTGATGCCTTTTTTGAATTTGAATTTTGTGCACAATGTATGCATGCATGCGCATACATACATACATGACCAAAAATGTTTTGCCTCAAATAAATTTCTCTAAAATTGCACAATGATTCTTGATGAGAGATTATCTTATTTTTGACAATGACCAAAATACCCTTTTGCCCTAAAAACCTTGTTTTTTAACAACAAATGTATTTCCACTCTAACAATGAATTTAAAAGCCCTAGAATGACTTTTAAAACCCAAAAATGCATGCACAATGCTCTTCACTCTTCAAAATAAAACCACACTTCTCAATTTATTTATTTTTTTGTTGAGAATTAGGGTTTTGACCTAGGCGGACGAAATTAGGGTATGACAGCTGCCCCTCATGTAAGGGCTAGACATTCCCATCGTTTGTGGCATAGATACCATTTCAATAGGCTGTGTGGTCACTGTGGCGGCCATTGTTGATAAAGTGTTAGGCACAGACGATATCACAGCAGCCATGCCTGTCGAAGGCAACGGAGCAGTTACTCCCATGGTGGTTACTGGATTAGCATCATTGGTAGACGCATTTTCAGGCCCACTTTGTGCATTTGAAAAACTTGCACTAGAACGTGTCATCTCTGACAGAGATTTACCACTTCTTAAGCGCATGCACAGTTAACTTCAAAGGATTATATTAAACTAATACTCTAATACTTGACACAAATGTCCCACTGGGCGTGCCAATTTGTTTACCTGGGATTTTGGTAAACACCGCTGGTCTCCAATTTGGTTAACTTGCAGGATCAACTAGTGAATCCTAAGACCATTTGTGCTTAGAGTTTATAGTTTATTATGATGTTCTTGAATTGTCTCGCGTTTTAACCAGAAAAAGAGGAAAGAAATAATTGATTCCTTCGCGCGAAGTTATCAGAGTACTTCAGAGAAGAAGAACTTGAACGATAAAAACAAGTAAAACGAAAGAAAAACAAATTAAAATTGCATCAAAGTTAAAGGAAATGGTGCACAAATTCATACATTGTTTCTCTGACTCGTTTTTCTCTTGAATGCGGAAGTTAGAGCGTGAGAAGTAAAATATGAGTTTTTGTGACCTTTGTTTCTTCTCAGAAACTACTATTTATACTTAGTAGGAGGAGCAGAAACTGCCCTCAAAAACAGTTATAAAAATGTTGGTAACTGCTCCTCTTTTCGACCAACTGCTAGCTTTTCAGCGCATAACTACTTAGTCTTCTGTGTGTCGAAGCTTGTGTCCATTTTCCTCTTTCTTGTTTTTGTTTTTCTGGAAGCTTGTCGAATCTGCCCTGAACATGATCTTTGTCGAAATCCTCTGATCTATGTCAAAGTATAAGTCAAACTCTGTTGACTATTTTAAATGAAGCCTGTCGAAATTACAGGCTAACAAGGCCATGCAGGGGTGGATCCAGGATTTTAGAATAACGTGTTCCTTTTTTTCGATGATTTAACAATTGTACGATTTTACAAAAAAAAAAACGATTCAATACTCTTTCTCTTGTGTAGTGTATTTTTGTAAGAAGATTCAATACTCTGTTTTTGATTCATAAGAGATTCACATAACCTCACACAATTGTTATGATGACTAGTCGGTGTTGTTCCAAATGTTGAAGGCTCATTATAAAACAAAATAGCAAGGAAAACAATATACAGTATCCTTTCTAACACTGTACTCTAACCAATTATATTCATAAAACCAACTTGCACAAAAACTGCTGCCTTACCACCACCCTGATCGCACCACCACTCAGGCTCTGTTTGGCAAACCAAATTCGCTAGCTTATAGCGGATTTGACTAGCGGATTTGACCAACGGATAGCGGATGGAAAAAATTAGAGGTGTTTGGCAAGCAGTAGCGGATAGCGTTTCTGGGGTAGCTTATAGCGTTTCATCTTTTTAGTCACTTTTACCCCTATTAATTTTATAATATTCCATCTATATCCTCAATAAAGTAAAGTGTTATTTTTTATTATTCCTCTTCACTGTGTTTTCGCAACCTATTATAGTTCATTTGTTATTTTTTTCGTTTCAAAAATATGGTTATCGCTAAAGGTATAGCTTTACGTTACGGCTGTAATTGTTTTTGTTATTTCTTTACTTTTTATATTATATGGTCAATAAGTGTATCCAATAGAAATGAAAAAAATGCTTGTTCCATCTCATTTTTTATGGTCAATTGAAGCTTCAACTACATAATGCAACCATTTTTTTCATACTTTATCTTTTTTTATTTTAATTGTATTTAAAGTTAGACTTTCAAATAAATATATAAATTAGATTATTAAAATATATACTTTAAAATTTTATTTCCTAAATAAATTAATAATTAGTTTAATTATCAAGAATTTATAGAAAAGTTATACATATATATTTTAACATATTTTATATTGGTTAAATAAATCTAACCATTAATTAAATATGTCCTTTTATGTCATTTTACATTTATCAGCTAGTTAAATCGCTAATTTTACCAAACACTTCATCCGTCATCAACTAGCTTATCTGCTATAAGCTATCCGCTATCAGCTAGCTTATCCACTATCCGCTATAAGCTCATCCGCTGTCCGCCACATTTTTCCATCTAATATCCCAACTCTCTCTCCTCGAAACTGCCAGCACCTCCTCAACCACTATCACGCTCCACTCACATCCTTCTCTCTCCCACTACCCGGCTGCCACCACCATTTTGGCCTTACTCCCTCCTCATGCCCTTTCTCTCTCTTCTTTCCTACACAGGTTTTTTCCCCTCTATATCTAAAGCTACTTTTAAACGCATTATTTATTTATTTATTTAATTTTCTTATTTATCGGTAATCAGTATTTTTTATTTTTACAAACGATATTCTGTTAATGTATCTTACGAACAATTCAAAATATTAACAAAAATCTGATAACTGATCACACCCCTCATATTTGTACCATGCACCACTCTCCCACTCTTTTTTTTTGTCGAAACCACTCTCTCACTCCAAGTTTGTGGGTTTTTTAGTTAAATCCTTGGCCTTCATCATCCTGGACGTCTTTCTTTTAATAGATTCACGAGGGAGGCCTCAACTCTTAATTCTTGGAATATATTTTGATAAAGGGATCGAGTATATTGTCTTATTTATATATCTTCTTGTTATTTCCAGGCATGTTGTTCGGATCGACTGTGATTTACTTGATTAAACGGACGAGTCAATAAATATCTCAAGCAAATTTAATTTTTTGGGACTATAAAAGTTTTATCAACATCGTCTGATAAGATGATACCAGATCGAGTGTCAGTTGTTATGATGATACCCTCACCAATATTTATCCCAAGGGCACTGTACATGGGCAGCGTCAAACCGTCAAAGCAACGCAGGAGAAATAAATCAATTAAAACAAGATTGGGTTGTGAAGAAGGGATAATGTGGTACAACAAGATCAAACTATGTAAAATGGCATATGTAATAGAACATCCCATTTTGCAAATTGATACTGCACCCATTAATGTTGGGATAAATATTGTTGTAATTGAGAGAATGTAATAGAATGCATTCAGGTTTGTGTTATTAGCATTTGACATAAAATGACATCTTGAGAGAATGTAATAGAACATCCCATTTTGCAAAAAAATGTTTACCTATTCCAAAATATAGTCGTGTTCAGTGCTAAGCAATGCAGGCCATGTTCATTATGCCCAGCCATGTGAATTTCTCCCAAGTCATCAACAACTTCAACAAGATCTCCTGAGCACATGACTATCAAACGACACAGATCTTTTGATAAAGCAACTTGGTGACATTTAATAATATTAGCTTCGATAAATAAATCATTAGGATATTATTGCTAGACATGTAATGTAAAACCTTGCATGCACTCATATATCAACTCGAGCTTTTGAAAGAATTGCTTTATAGCATGTTATCGAACTTCTATGAGCAAGTGGTCTAGAGTTTGATCCTTGTTGCCCTATTTTTCTAATAAAATGTAGAGCAACAACATAAGGTAAGTGTGTCAATATACCTTCAAGCACAAAAGGTTCTTGCATGATGGGGCATGTCAAAAATGTAATACAGCAGTTACCCTCAGTTACAAAAGAGAAGGAGAATCTACCTTGTGTATAGAAGCATTCAGAAGTCTTTTAGTTCTTTCTGCACCATGCATCACTATAAGTAGGAAAAGTGAGGTTGTATGTTCTGAAACATCAACAGGCATACGAATTTTTTTAATATTATTATAAGTGAAAAAGAAAACTAAGAAGCACATTTAAAGAAACAGAAAACAAAAAAGACAGTAAAGAAACAGATAAGGCTAATTTGATGATAATGTTTAGTATTAATTATTTTACAAGCACTTGTGTGCAGAACATGAGATTAACAATACGTATCTGTCAAGAGAGATCCATTTTATTATGTTATTAGGAACTTTTTATTAGCTAACTAAGTAGTGGCTTATACTATATATAACCAAAGTAAACAGTATACCGTCTTCTCCTAGTCAGAGTACGTATCATATTTATTTAGAATCCACAACAATAAATGTTTTTCTTTTATATGTCTCCTGTCCAGTCCAATAACTAAAACTCCAACTTGTTATTCACAAAGAGAAAAGTTATGTAAGCTAACGAAGCAACTAGGCAAAACATATTAGCAGGAAGGGGTATGTTAAGGGTTTAGATCAACTTCAAATAAACAGGACAGCAGCAGGACCACAATTTTCCCTATAGGGAAGATGCCAAATATACTAAAACATAGGACGTTGAAATGAACCTTCACCATCGTCGACCATTAAGCCATTATCCCCAAATACCAATCCAGGCATCCGAGGAACTCTCGGAGCAGGAGGAAAGAAACGGGAGGTTCTATCTTCATACTTTGATGTGTGACCATAATCATCCTGTAACTATATTTCAAGATAGAAACGGGAGGAGCAAGTTTGTATTGGAAGCTTTGGACTCTTGTCTGGATATGTATTGGTATAACATTGGAGAAACTTTGGTGCTAGGTGTGCAATTCAATACTAGGATTATAGTACTTTTACTGCTTGAACAAGTGCATTTGGCCTCCCTGGACCTATAGTGCCATGGCAAAGGGTAAGTTATAATTGCTTTGGCATTATTGAGAAATAAAAATCAGGAGAGAGAGAGAGAGAGAGTTGCGTACTCTTTTCAAGTGGCAAAAGTTCGGAATTAAGGACAGCTTTGCGTACTCTAGCCGAAACGACAACATTCCACCATTCCCATCCTTATCTCTAATTCCAACACAAGCATATCCACATATAATTAGGGATGGCAATGGGGCGGGGCGGGACCGGGGAGTACTTCCCCGCTCCCCGCCCCCGTCTCCCATATTGTCCCCCATCCCCATTCCCCGCTTTGGGGGAGTTTTCCTCCCGATCCCCATCCCCACGGTCTCCGCGAGAACCCTAAGAATTCATTTAAAGTTAGTAAAAGTAAGACTAAAAAACAAAAGTTTAACATTGAATATTAAAAAATATAAAATTTAGTCTTAATTTGATATTTTAATATTTAAAAAGTATAAAGATAAGACTAAAAATATAAAAATTAACACAAGTTAATATTTTATTAATGTTTTTATTTAAAACCACATATTAAAAGGTTAAAAAAATCTATAACTTTATAAGATATTCTATAATAAAAACATTTATGTAATATATTCGGGGGCGGGGTTTGACTGCGGGGGGATTTTCTCCCCCATCCCTGTCCCCACGGGGAAAATTCCCCGCCCACGGGGTCCCAAGCGGGGCAATCCCTGCGGGGATTCCCACTTGCGGGTAGAAATTGCCACCCCCGGCACATAATTGTTAAAACAAACCAATCATGTTTGGCTTGTATAGTCGACTTCTTGTAAAATATATTGTCACAATGTAACAAGAGGGGAAGGCATCATAAGATGCGAGCGGCTAACAACAAACCCCATAGGAATTAGTAATCCAAAGCCGGCTTCTTAAAATCAGTTCAGGCATATTGCCATATTGGGATCCTCCTATATATATATATATATATATATATATATATATATATATATATACTCTAGAACCCAAATGTTCAAAAACCACAACTCATATAATAACATTAGAGACAGATAATTCAAAGGGAAGAAATGGCAAAGTCTACTAACATCAGCTTTGCTTTGATTTTTGCATTTCTTCTCATTATGATGTTCATCGCTGAAAGTCGACCAACACCAGCAGGTAAATCCGCAATTGGATTCAGAACAAGTAATATTGCATGCATGTATACTAATTGGCAACACTTATTGGGGGAGGGGGTGATGTATATAAATTCAATTCTAATATATAATAGTAAACGATGACTTTCTATTTTCTAACGTTAATTAAAACAAATTTTGCTGTTGCAGTCCCGGTATGCAGCTCAATTCATGGCGTGGAAGAAGCTGAAACTTGCTCCAGCATTGTTCAAAGGTTCAGCTTAGATGAGGGTCACTTCCTTGAGATCAATCCTAATATTAACTGCGTTGGTATCTTTGTGGGACAATGGGTGTGTACTGCTGGTCAAGTTAATTGAGCTGTACCACCTGTTGTCGAACTTGGATATATATATATATATATATATATATATATATATATATAAGTCCACTTTATCGAATAAATGTACAATAAGGAGAAAAAACAAATTTCTCCATAAATATGATCTTCTCATCTTTGTTGTTTTGCAGAATATTATATTCTCACCCTCATGTAATAGTAATGCGCTCGAATAAATAAACAGAATGAAGTTACACTACTCGTTTTGCTGTTATCTATATATTGCAATACCATGCATAATGATAATAGTGGAAGAGAATTAAACTAAGTACAAGCAATAAGCCAAGTGCCACTTTAATTTTTATTTGCATCTCATGCCTCTTTCCATTAGAAAGTCATCATTTACTATTATCAATAGTATTCCCACAAATACTATTTATATTTGCTGATACAACTTTCGTTATTTTGCCTGAACCATCATCATGTCGAACAATTTTTTGAGTCTTGTCATGCAAAAAAAAAAAAAACTTTAGGAAACCGCAATATTAACGGTCCCAATGTTACTTAGATGCATATAAAACCATGATGATATATACTTATATAGAATAGTTCTTCACTATGAACTGTTACGTATAGGTGATTGAATTAACCGCTAGTTAAGTCCCACATCGCACATGAAAAGGAAGCTTTAGCTACTAGTGCAGTACATAAGGAAACACTTTGCGAATCAGAAAAGCCACGGAGCCATGCGATGAACACAAAGCAAACTATTCCTTCGCCTTTTACTAAAGAATACCGTGTGTTCGCCGTTTAGAGTGGCATACGATAATTTTTGAAAGGGATCCTTCATTTGGAGAGTTCCTAAAATTATAGTTTGAAAGATTTTGCCTATTTGCCTATGAATCTGGTAGAAGTGTATACTAGTGAAAGCATTAGATTTTACTATATTTATACTGATTAGTTCAAAATGAAAAAACACATTTACAAGTAATTGAAAGCAGATCTGAAGAAATGATAAGACTAGCAGGTGCAAATATGAAGGGCTTCTTCAAACCTCTGATGATCTAGTGCAGAGGGACCAACCACACAACTATGAGTCTGAATCTGATTGTTTTGTGAAAGGGGTTCTGCTGTGCTGGGAAAAGATTGTAGTTGGGAAGAAGCCATCTGAGTGGAGAGCCTTTCAACCCAAAATAAGTTATTACTGCCGATGATGATGAGGCATGATTGTATTTGTGGGGGAGCAAAAGCATTGCTGCTGTAGGCGCCATTCTGAAAGGGAATGTAAAGTGGGATATGGAACAATATTCAGATTATGTTACTTGTTTCATATATGCACAAAGACACCAGATAGGGAGAGGATAAGCATAAAATAAAACAATCTGTGGGTGTTCCTCTACCAGTTTCTCAGAGGAGTTTAAAACCATCGAAAAACAAAACTGTTGACTGCCCTTGTCACTCTTATCCAAATGAAATGCTATAATAGTTTTTTATTGAACGTAATGCTATAATAGTTATATAGACTTTGTTTGGTGACCATAGTTTTTTGGTGAACGTAATGCTTATCCAGTATCCACTAATTTATAGTAGATAAACTATTTATATATGACTTTGTTTGGCAATACCTATTCACTAGTTTATAGCGGATAAATTTTTTATAAGTGTTTGACATAACCAGTTTATAGCATTTCTTCATTAGCTTACGACGTTTTTTTGAAATGCTACTTGAAGTAGTGTTTGAGTTTTTAGTTTATAGTTTTTCATTATCCTAATTATCCTAAGTTAACTAAAAGGACCAATTTATGGTGTAATATTAATCTTACCAATTAACAATAATCTTCAAAAAAAAGTATTGTGAAATTATGAAATAAGTCAAAAATTTACTCTATTTGTATGAATTTAATATAGCAAATACGATATTTGCGTTCCTGAGATGTATATTGAGCAACTAAAATGTAAACCATAAACGACAAACGCATTCTATTTAAGCATGGTGTTGAATTAACTAAATAACACATAGTTTGAAATTAATCCCGTGTAGGTAGCTCAGTTGGCGAGTTAAGAGATATCGAATGAGTGCACCAAAAGAGTGAAAGAATGAGGTCCCGGGTTCAATCCCCAGAAACTAACGTTTCCCCATCTCCACTAACATTGCCTATCAAAAAAACATAGTTTGAAATTAGTTACTACAACTACAGCGAATAGAAACATCTAGTCTAGATATTATCAAATACTTCATGCAACATAGCTCTTGATTGTTCTGCAAACGTTCTTATCCCCATCTAGAATTAATAGCTTTAGACCTTTTATTGAGTTCACCTGGGAAAAAGCAAAATACAATTGACGATGACTGATGTCTGGCCCAGGAAGGTAAATGGCAACATGGGATAGTGATTGACTTTTTTCTGTTGTCATGGCAAAACAAGGAGCAATAGGGAATTGACTCCTATGCAATTTGAAAGGTAGTCCGCGGTCACTCGACACTAAATCCATCCGAGGTATTAACACTTTTTCTCCTATGTTTTTCCCAGTAAGAATTGTAGCACCAATTTCATCATGTACATGCTTTGCAAGCTTATTCACCAGAAGAAGCCTAGTACCAATGCATAAGCCAGATGATGGATCAATGTCTCTCATTAGCATTAGCACAGCTTTAACTTATGATCAGGAATATCAGAGCATTTTATTATATTTAGAAATTCCATCGTGATCCACTCAACTCGAACATCCCTGTCCTCAGCAGATTGGGTAACTGTATCACAGCTAAGATACTCCCTTTCCTCTCCTGGTATTAATGACAACACATAGTCATTAACATGTTCAACACATTCCCGTGTTGGTGCCAGAATACTACGCTCCTTGAAAAAATGCTCATTGTTCATGTTTGTAAGCAACGAAGGATATGCAAAATCGATCAATGATCGCAAAGGATTTACAGCTTCAAGTATCAAGAAGTCATCAGGGATAGTAATGTCACCATCACCAACTTCTAAGATCCCATCAGCAAATTTCTTTATTTCTTCCCTATCAGCATTTACATCAGACGAACAAAGCCTCATGTTAGTTGAAAGTTTCAGTCGCTTTGACAATGGTGTGTCTTGATTATTACTGGATATGTCGATGATAGCTGTTGTAGCATTGCTACTGACATCTGAAATAGCCTCTGTGGCTGTTTCAGTGAATTTGTCCACTAGGTCCTGCACAATAGATAACTTAGGCTTAACATTTAAACAGAAAAATGATAAATATTCAAAAGCTATTGTTAAAATTGAATAAAACCTGTGCAACATCAACATTTAATTCCACCAGAGCAAATTTGTTGGAAGGTTCACCTTCAACACAGGCATTGTTAACAACCTGTATACGATTTAAAAATATTAAAAGCGTATAAGATCAAAAGAATTAAATCTTACAAAATATCAAATCAAATTAAAGGCGTAACAAATTTTAAGGAAATTAACCATATATGAAAATATAAACTTCCAAACAAAGAAAAATACATATGAATTATTAAGTACAACATTAAATTCGAAAATAAGACTAAAAATAAAAATTTATGTCTTCAAGTGATAACACTGACAAGATCAAAGAAGTGTTTCCTAACTACCACAGATATAGCCCTAGGATTTTTCAAAAGGGAACCTATGTGATGAATTTCATGGGTAACCCAAATAGGGTCTTTAGATCTTCACCACCAGTTGACAAAAATCGCCCACCTTACTTCAGCTGGCTTAGCAAGATAGAATCGAAAAAAGGAGAAATTTGGAAAGAATAAGGTATTTTCGACCTAATTCAACTGTCGAAGTATGGTCCAAGATATCAAAGTCCCATGCTTCTTGCAGCCCTACATTTTTTGGAACTCACCACTAACAGCTTACACTTGAAGTGTGGTATGCTCACAACCACTTTGCTAGACGTAGCTGCTATTACTGGTTTGAAACCAACAGGGGAAATATTCGACCCTAGCACAACTGGCAACAACCATGAATTCGACTTCAAACGTGCTTCTTTCAAAGGATATATTGAAGATAACCATGTCACCAACACTGAAGAAGTTTCCGACACAGAATATATTGCTTTCCTTACTTTGTGGCTTTCATTTTATGTCTTCTGCTCTTCGTCACTCCAAGTAGCTAAAATGTTCATTCCTTTGGCCATCACATGAGCGTCGAAATGTGAACCTTGGCCAACTTCTTCTAGGATCACTTTATGAAAGTTTACGACAAGGAGTTCATGCATTGAAAGGACTCAAACCTGAAGAGAAATATCTGGTTTCTAGACCAATTTGGTCATTCTAGTTGTGGCTTCTTGCCACTTTTGAGTCAAAACTCCAAATGTATATCTCAGAGGAATAAGGCTTGCACTTTTGAAGCCTAGAGAAATTGGAGTATCTCCAAAGGATTTATTTGCAACAACATTCAATATGTTTATGAATTTCAAAGTCTTCACTCCTTCGATGGCTCCTTTCACTAAAAGAACTTGTGGACCAGCTTGGTTTACTAGTACTTTTCCTGCAACTTCTCTGGTCGAAGAAGAAGAAAGCAACCAAATTTGGGAAGCCTTTTTAACTCCAATGTTTCTGTCAGCAAGAATAGCACCAGGAAAATCTGCAACTATGTTTGGTGTATATGCATATCACCCAAGTCTTGTTGCACGACAATTTGGATTGTGTCAGCTTCGACCCAGTCCCTTTTTCAGATCTAGGACAGACATGATACTTCCAGAAAATGAAGAGGAATGGAAAGAATTCATCAACAGCTTCGCCAACAACCCTTTTACTTTTGAACCCATTGAATTTGAACCTTTATTTGCTTGTACTAAAGAATTTTCCAAGCGGTGGAAAGATTACTTCAAAAGTAAATTCGCTGATGTCGAAGAAGTTACTCTACTGTCAAATCTAATTTCTGCTTTTTCCTCTTCCACAGAAAAAGAAGACCAAATCACAAGGTATGCACATTCAGGAAATTCAAGCATTCCAAAAATATTTTGAAATTATATATGATCCAACTAATCTTAGTCGAACTGTTTCTCAAGCTGCAAGAGTTTTAAAAGAAAAACTTATTGAAAAGATTCCAACTATTGTATTTCCACCATATGTGTCGAACAAATATGCTTTCACATTAGCACTAGCACACGATAAAATTAAATTTCCATGTTTGCCTACCAGTAAATTGGCTTTAGCATTTCGACCACCACTTCCTCAATGGTTGATGTGTGGCTCGACCTTGGCATTTAAAAATTTCTTTTCAAATAAAACTACTGAGAAAATAGTCCCGACTAAGTGTGACATATATACTTTTGATGGTCATCTCCATTTCGACATTCAACATGTTCGAATCATATCCACCATTGCAACAGGTGATGTATAAGACTCTTAGAACAAACCATCCTTTTTTTATATATGATTTATTAACATACTTGTCGAATGTTTGCAGCTGTTCCATTGTCACCCATTCCAACAGAAGAAACAACAACAACAACCACAAAGAAAGTAACAAAGAAACATACCAACACCTCGTCGAAAGACAAAACACCACAATCAAAGAAACAAGAAGTAAATATTTTCATTACTCTTCGTTTTTACATCGAACTATTGAATTCACCATTTAACGAATCTTTTATTTTGCAGAGTAAGAAAAGATCAAGTAGTTCAGCTACTGCCACTCCTCCAAAGAAGAAAAGAATTAAGCAAATAACTGTGAGCGATGAGTCAAAGGTCGAAAAGTTTAAAACCTCTTTACTTCTTTTTTCAACACTTATATATTTCTTTGTTTTTTCCTAACATGAGTGTTTCTTCAGTCCGATGAAAGTCCAAAAGATACCCCAAAGGTTGTCTCCAAATCTACCCAACCAAAGCCTGGCAAGAAACAACAAGAAAATAAAAGCATGCAACAAGAGAAATCTTTAGAGAAACCTATGAAGAAAAAGGTCCTCTCGAAGCCTGCGAGTGCACACTCTCGTGTCGAAGGAGACACTTCAAAGGTAATTGACAAAGCTTCTATTTATTTTCGTTCAATAGTTTCAAGTCATAATGACATATAACTTCATCTATCAATTTTAAAATAGGAACCTGACAGCAACCCTGTCGAAGTACCAACCAAGCAAACAACACCAACTTCAACTCCAACTGTTTCTGCACCAACCAAAGACCAAACTGTCGAAGAAACACTCAATGAAGATGCCCCTATAAATACAACACATGAAGGTGTTCCAATGAACATTGATGACCTCCCTCTTCAAAAAGATACAACTGAGGTCGAAAATCAAGAACACGGGGGTGCTGATAAAACGATGGTCGAAACTCATGACCAAGGTTCACAGCAAAAGAATGATGAAGAGTTGATCGAAAACATAGATCAAGATCAAACTCAGAGAGGTGATGAACACATGGTCGAAGACAATGACCAAATTCAACAAACAGGAGGTGACATAACAATGATTGAAACAAGAAACAATGATCCACCTTCTCCTCAGAATCAAATTGAAAGAAATGAAGAAGAAAGCAAAGAATAAAAAGAGAGTAGTGAAGAAAGTGATGAGTCCAGTGAAGATGAAGAAATCGAAGATAACTTAGAGCACGTTGATGAATCTCCCACCAAGGTTGATAAATCGACTGGATTTATGCTCTCGACTGGCACCACTCTGAGCCAAGATGAGTAGGAAGAACTGAAAAGCAAGAAACCTCTTGAAGCTCTACAATTGTTATTAAAGAGCAAAACCTCAAGTGAACATAAATCAGTCTCTTCGACTATTTCTGCTGGTGAAAACTCTGAAAGTTTCAAAGAGAACCTCCTACAAGAGCTTCGTGCAAGAGTTCTTGAAGTGGATTTGTTTTAAGCGATCGAAGAAGACCACATGATCACTTTCAAAATCGAAACCTTGCTGCACAAACTCAACAATCCAACAGCCAGCACTTCCCTCATTGGGTTTCTTATTTCATTTGAACCTCTTTTGGAGCAAATCACAAGAGACTTTGAAAAGAAAAAGAGTCATGCTGCAATCAAAGAACGTGAAGACAAGCTAAAAACAGAAGCATGGACTACTGTCGAAACATCAAAGAACAAAATTTCTTCTCTGCAGGCTCAAGCAGAAGCTGACGTGAAAGCTGTAAGTGAATATGATGCTGAGATTGCAAAATACCAGAAAGAAATCGAAGAATTGGAGTCAAAGATTAAAACAGCAGAACAGAAAAGAGCTTCAATCTTAAGAAATATGAAAACCTCAGATGCTTTGGAAGCTGAAGTAAATAAAGAAGCAGTTCTTTGCATTGAACACTTGGAAAGGTTTAACAACTATGAGACCACTGTTAACCAGTTGGTCGAAGAGGAGAACTTCATCAATACAAGATTAGAACAAGCTAAGGCTCTGTTTGAATATTTGAAAGTCAATCTTATCTTGTAATTTAGAGTTTTAAAACTTTCCTTGCTTTTGGAATCTTTGTAATTTACTTTGCATTTCGACATCTTGTACTTCGACAATAGCCTTTTTGGCATTTGATCTTTTGACATGCCAAGTTTAAAGTTTTCTTATTTTCAATCTTGCGTTATTTTAATTTACTGTAATATTGGCTTATACCTCTTTAAGTATTTGCCATTTACACGCAAAATTCGACTATCAGCACCTAATTCTTCGATCTCGTAGGCACCGTTTGAGAATACTTGTAAAATTTTAAATGGTCCCTCCCAATTTGGCGACCATTTACCTAGGACTCTATCTTTTTTATCCATAGGCAAAATTACTTTCCAAACTAAGTCTCCTAAGACAAAAATTTTAGACTTAACCTTTTTATTGTAGGCCTTGGCCACTCTCTCTTTTTGCCTTAAAAGAACATTTAACGCATTTAGTCTCTCTTCGTCTAAATCAACCAACTCATCCAACATCATATTCCGATAATAATCTGAAGGGATTTCGAATTGCCTTTGAATTCTGGCTGATTGTAAACAAATTTCGACTGGTAAGACTGCATCATGTCCAAATGTAAGTCTAAAAGGAGTAGTATTAATCGACTCTCTAGGAGAATTTCGACAAGCCCACAAAACTTGGTCAAGAGTCATATGCCAATTCTTGGGTTTTTGCCCAATGTGTTTCTTAATCAAATTAATGATTATTTTATTAGCTGCTTCTACTTGACCATTGGCTTGAGCATAATATGGTGTCGAAGTCAGTAACTTGAAACCAGTTTCAGAGGCAAAATCCACCATTTTTCGACCAATAAAAATTGTACCTTAGTCTGTAGTAATGGTTTCTGGAATTCCAAACCTATACAAAATATGGTTCTAAATAAAATTGATTACTGCCTCTTGATTAACATTAATTAAAGGAATAGCTTCTACCCACTTAGTAAAATAATCTATCCCAACTAATATGTAACGATGGCTTTTCGACGAAGTTGGCTTAATCTCACCAATTAAATCTAAAGCCCAACCTCTAAATGGCCAAGGTTTCACTATTGAATGAAGTTCACTTGCAGGCACGTGTTGAACTCCTGCATGCCTTTGACACTCTTGGCAACCTTTAGAGAACTCTATGCAATCTTTTAACATAGTTGGCCAGTACACTCCTTGTCGAAACAAAAGCCATTTTATTTTGTGGCCTGCTTGATGAGACCCACAAGTTCCACTATGAGTATTGGAAATTGCTAAATATGCCTCACTCTCACTAAGGCATTTAAGTAAAACTCCTTCAGGAGTCTTTTTGAACAACTCATTTCCAATAATCACATAGCTTAAGGCTCTATACTTGGTTTTTCTATTGGTTATTCCTGTTGGATTTTCCAAGTATTCGAAAATTGGTTTTCGCCAATCATCATTCGACATATTGTCAATGGCAAAAACTTCAAAACTTTGAAAATTTTCAATAATTGGAGATAACGATACTTCCTCGGCCCCCCCAAGTTTTTGGCTTGACAATTCACTTAAAGGATAATTTGTCGAAATTAGTTTATTTTTTATTTCTATTAATTCTTCTAGTTTTTCTTTAGAAACTCTGTATCCTGAAGCAATTTGTGCCAAATCATTTGCCTCTTGGTTGTCAAGTCGAGGCACATGCTTAATTTGAACACTATCGAAACGTTTTAACAATGTATTGGCAGTAATAAGATACATTATTAGGTTTTCTTTAATTTCGACATGTTTTGCCCCCAAGTCTAACAAGATCTCAAGTCAGTATCAAGGCTTCATATTCAGCCTCATTATTGGAGCAAAATCCTTCGATTTTAAACTTATACTTTGTTGGAATTTTTGTTGGTGAGATAATTAAAATTTCAATTCCAACACCATTTTTGTGGCTTGAACTGTCGAAATATAACTTCCAATGTTGAGTATCCACTAAGTTTACTGTGGTTTCGTCCAATGAATGGTCGACAATAAAATCAGCCACTATTTGGCCTTTAATAGCCTTTAAAGGCTGATAAGTTAAGGAGTACTCAGAAAGAGCTAAAACCCATTTACCTATTCTACTATGTAAAATTGGTTTCGACAGCATATGTTTAATAATATCATAATGTGAATAAACATACACATCAATAGGCTTTATATATTGCTTCAGTTTTGTACAAGAGAAATACAAGCATAAACACAATTTTTCTATAGGATCGTACCTAGTTTCTGCATCGTTTAAAACCCTACAGAGGTAATATATGGCTCTTTCGACACCATTTTCATCCTCTTGTGCTAACATGCTACCTATAGATAATTCTGATGCTGCTACATACAATTTCATTACTTTATTCCTAATAGGAGGTAACAAAATAGGAGGCTTCATCAGGTATGCTTTAATCTCGTCGAAAGCTTTCTGGTGTTCTGCATCCCATTTGAACACATCTTCCTTCTTCAGTCGAAGCAACGGCGAAAATACTTGAGTCTTGCCACTTAGATTTGAAATATATCTTCTAAGGAAACTAATCTTTTCTAATAATGACTGTAACTCTTTCTTTGTCGAAGGAGCTTTCATTTCCAAGATTGCTTTCGTCTTGTTTTGATTGATTTCAATGCCTTTTTTGTGTACAACGAAACCCAAAAAATCACCTGCACGCACACAAAAGGCACATTTGAGTGGATTCATTTTCAATCCATATTTTCTCATTCTTTCGAATGATTGTCGAAGATGGTCTAAATGATCATTTTCTGACGAAGACTTAATAACAATATCATCTATGTACACTTGCATAAATTTTTCAATAAAATCATGAAACATAGAATTCATTGCGAGATGGTATGTAGCACCAGCATTTTTTAGGCCAAATGGCATTACTACCCATTCATAAATGCCTAAAGCCCCAGGGCAACGAAATACTGTTTTTGGTGTATCTTCTTCAGCAATATATATTTGGTTATAACCAGAATAACCATCAAGCATGGTTAAATATTCATAACCTGCTGCTGAATCAACTAGCATTTTTGCCACTGGCATGGCATATTCATCCTTAGGTGTAGCATTACTCAAATCTCTAAAATCTATGCAAACTCTAAGTGTACCATTTTTCTTAATTACAGGAACTATATTAGCAAGCCATTCGACATACCTGGCAGTTCTGATGAACTTGCTCTTTAGTAATTTTTCTATTTCTGCTTTGATCTTTAACAGGATCTCTGGTGCAAATCTTCTTGGAGTCTGCTTCACTGGCTTCTTTCTTGGTCGAATTGGTAATTTTATCTCAACCACTTCTCGACTTAATCCTGGCATTTCACTGTAGTCCCAAGCAAAGCAATCCTTGTACTCCTTCAGCAATTCGACAATCTGCACCTTCAATACTTGATCAATCTTTGCACTAATATATGTTGGCCTTTTTATGGAGCCATCTCCCAAATCAATCTCTTCTAAGGGATCTTGTGCCTGAATCCTTTTGGTCGAACCCAATGGATCCTTTTCAAAACCTAGAGGCTCATCGTCGTAGACGCAATCAAGCATCTGGTTTTCGACAAAGTTGTCTTTATTTTCATTTTCAATGGCTTCAGCAACCATTTTTTGTTGTAACTCGGCTTCTAAAGCCGCTTTTTGTTTGTTTTCTGCCACATAGTCCATAATTCTATCCCATGCACTGGGCTTATCCATAAATAATTATTTATGGTCCATCCCACCCTGTAGGCTTGACAAAGCCTTGTGGGTGGTTGTCTTCATCTATAACCTCTCTCTCCCAAATAAATCCATAATTGGGGTGGAGTGTAACGGAAGATCTAACATTGTCTTGATGTTCATATCCAATTTCAGAAGATGCACATGGCGCAATATTCACCAGTTGTTTGTCGAAGGTTTTCTTGGTTATAGCATTTACCTCAGCTTTGAAATAACTCTGATCACCTTCAATATTTTCGACCAAACCATCTTCTCGCCAAATGATAAGCCTTTGGTGGATAGTTGAAGGTATTGCCCCCACACCATGTATCCATTCCCTTTCTAGCAGCAAGTTGTAATTTGACTTTGATGGAACTACCAAAAATAATGTTGGTCTCTTAATACTTCCTATAGCAAACTCGACTTCAATGGCCCCAAGTGAATGGCCACTTTTGCCTTCATAGTTTGTATGTAGTACATTGTGTGTTTTCAAATCAGTTTCACACTTTCCAATTTTCTTCAACATATCTTGTGGCATCAAGTTTACAGCAGTACCACCATCGACCAGGATCTTGTTGACACCAATGTTATTCACTTTTGCTTGAATGTACAAGGGTTTGAGATGATTCATCATTCCACAATCTGGTCTCTCAAACACAGCATGTTGTTCCTCCGTAACCATTCTTCAGCACATAGTAACAGATTGGCTTATAAGTAGTCTCTTGGTCGAAATCTTCTTCGACGTCATTCACTTCAGAAACTACATCATACTCAATTGGTAGAATTGAGACCACGTCACATAAGACGTCGATTCTGACCCAGAATCGGCAAAATCTGAGTCCATTTCTTCATCTACGTTAAGACCTTCTTTGATTACTGAGAGTGGAGGAAATATCCTTTCAGTAGCTGGCTTTCTAGCCATTTCAAGAGGCTTTAAAGGTACTTGCTTACCTTTATCTTTGCCTGCAGCAGCAGCAGCTTTCTTCTGGCGTTGATACCTGTGCCATTGTGTTCATGTCATGGGATTTTTCCCTTTGTAGTTATTATTATAGGCATATTTGTTAGATTCAAATGCCTTGTTCTGGCCAGTAGTACTAGTACTACCTTTGACCATTTTTGCTGATTTCTGCTGACTTCCAACATTCTTTCCAGTATAATATACTGGGTAATAGCCAGTACTCTTTCCGCCAGAATGTACCCATTTCTCGACAGGAGACTTTGCTGGAGGTACATAAGTTTTGATCAGTTCTTTTTGAGGATTCTTTGTCGAAGTGACCTTGTACTGAATACCTCTGTTGCTGTAGCTGAACTTTGGCCTCTTGTCGACCCATTTTCCTTTGCGCTTCAGTTGAGGCTTAAAACCCTCAAGATTTTTAGCAGCCTTTTTGTCGAAGACAAAACTACATCTTGGACAAAGCATCACTTCAGTATTGTTAATTTTGCAGTGATTAAGGAAATCAATCAATTCTTCCTCTACCATTGGGTAAACTGTCTTCATTTTTTCAGCATATTGGTCTTCAGTGACCATTTCAACATCCACTTTGTCAACAGCTTTCTCCACTTTAGCATCTTCAGCAACAACTCCTGTGATTTCAACCACGTTGATGTCAACTTCGACAAGCAATGCATCAGTTGTTGGTAGAGGATCAGCATCAATTTTCATTGGTGGCTTCGATTTGTCACCAAATTTCAGTCTTCCCTCATTGAGGGCTTTTTGAACCAAATCCCTGAAAATAACACAACGAGAAGTGTTATGGCCTAAGAAATTGTGAAATTTACAAAAACCTCTTTTCTGTCGTTGTTCCAATGGTGGTACTTTCAGGCCCTTAGGCACCAAAATTTGACCATCAGCAACTAACAGATCAAATATTTCATCACACTTAGAAACATCATAAGTATAAGTTTTTGCAACAAACTTATCATTTTTAGGCTCAACAGGGTTTTTTCCATTTGAAGGTTTTAACAATTTACAAGTATAAGGAGGTCCTGATTTTAATTCTGCTATATTAACCTCCTCTTCGACATCTTCATAAGATATGTCGAATTCTTGGTCACTGTCATTAGTTTCGACATATGCAACCTTTTCTTTTTTATTTTGGAACCTGCCTGTTCTGACTTTTTCAACTTTAAGTCTTTCTACTTGTCGAACTCTATCAGCTAATTGTGCCATATCTCTTAAGTGCAATGTATGTAGCTTCTTTCTTATAGAATAATCTAGACCACCAGCAGTCATTTTGACTAACTCATGTTCAGGCACTTGAGTAAAACACCTTGCTTTGAGAAGTCTAAATCAATTGAGATAATCATCAATAGATTCTGCCACCTTGTGTCGAACACTAGCTAGTTCCTTAAGACTAATCTTGCACTGGCCCATATAGAATTGTTCGTGGAAGGCGTTTTCTAACTGACTCCAACTGAAAATAGAATTTGGAGGCAAAGTGGTGAACCATGTAAACGCATTCTTAGTTAGAGAATTTGGAAAATACTTCATTCTTAAATTCTCATTATGCGCTATATCACCAGCCTCAGTAAGATAACGACCAGGTTAGCCAAATTACTTTGCGCCCCAAAATTGTTTTGTTGCACTTGTCTGACCACTTCGTCTGCATTTTGGTTTCTATTTACTAACACAACATCAGGGATTGCCTCTATTCTCATAGGCTCTTCGACAACATGTTGTTGTCCCTGATTACCCTGATTTATGGGAATTGCATTGTTAGGCCTTTCTAAAGGGATTTCGACAGGCCTAACATTTTGAATTTGGGGAACTTGTTGGTTATGCACTGGTGGAGTACCAAAGAAATCAGCAATTCTTTCCATTTGTGTCACCAACATCTGGTAACTATTGTTAGTGTTTTGTATTAAAGGATTAAACACAGTACCAATTTGTTGTGTTAACATATTAACCATATCATGGTTACTATAATCCATTTGTTGCCTTAATGCCAACAAAGATGTTGTAGTCAGATTAGGTTGGGCATTTCGACTATGAATGCCCTCTGATGAACTATGAGTAGGAGAATACCCTGTGATTGCATTATCTGCAAATGTAGACGAATTTGTCTGAAGGCCTGCCATCAATGTTGTTGGCATGCCATATGGGAAAGCCCTACCACTCATACTAAATGGCATGTTTTCAATCAATGGATTTGCCATAAAGGACTTGTTGGTCCTAATATTGGTGGCATAGAAGCCATAGTATTAACATTTGTTAATGCTGCAGTAGTCATCATTGACACAGGAGTAATTATGGGAGACGTTATGGCAGTTACTCCCATTATTGTCGAAGAAGGCATAGCAACGGTTATGCCTGCAACATTTGCAGCGTTAGCGTCACTAACTGACGCTTGTTCTTGCGTACTTTGTGCATTTGATGCAGAAGCATTATTTGTATTAGAGCGCG
Source organism: Astragalus glycyphyllos (assembly GCA_963573325.1). Taxonomy (NCBI): domain Eukaryota; kingdom Viridiplantae; phylum Streptophyta; class Magnoliopsida; order Fabales; family Fabaceae; genus Astragalus; species Astragalus glycyphyllos. The sequence continues at coordinate 68,960,482 of OY754310.1, forward strand.
CCATCTCTGAAAGATGTTTTCCACTCCTTAAACGCATGCACAGATAACTACAATTTTTTCAAATTTCAACGAAAAACTTTAAAAATTAGCACAAACGTCCCACTGGGCGTGCCAATTTGTTTACCGTGGTTTTTGGTAAACACCGCTAGTTTGAAATTTTTTCTACTTGCAAGATCAACTAGTAAATCCTAAGACCATTTGTGTTAAAGTTTTTCCAGAAATTATGAATATTTTTACAGTTTTAAAGAAAAGAAGGAAGATAACTGGCAGTTTCCCGTGAAACTGTTGAAGTTACTTCAGATAGAGATGAAGAGAACAAATAAAAATGCAGAAAATTTCTTAAAGAAACAAAGTAAAATGCATTAATTGAAAAGAGAGTTGGTACACATGATCATACATTCTTCTCTGACTCGTTTTCTCTGTGATGTTGGAAGTTAGAGCGTGAGAATCTGTGTATGAGTTTGTGACCCGTTTTTCCTGTGAAAAACTACTATTTATACAAGGAGGGAAAACTATAACTAACTAACTGTACAGAGAATTCAAAAAAATAGTAACTGTTATGTATTTTTGACCAAGATAACTGCTAACTGCTTCGACAACGAGCACTTGATTCTGGTCTACCACTGAACTCTAGCTTCCTTCTCGTCGAACCACCATTCTTCAGTTCTTTATTTTCGCTAAGTCCAAAGCTTTGTCGAATTTACCCTCTGATACAACTCTTTAGTGTCGAAATAAACACTACCCTTTGAAATCACAAGTCAATCCTCGTTGACTGCATTTAATTGAGCCTGTCGAAAATGTAGGCTAACAGTTGGTAATTAACATACCCAATCTCACTTTGAATTGATTCAAAATTTATCCAAATAAATTAATATTAACATAGTATAAAAGAACAAATATATTTTAATTGACAAAGATAGTGGATTCTACCAAAACAAAAGTGATTGATTTTATTGATTTCACATCATATTGGGTAAATTACCCACATTTTTCCAAAGGCAACCAGTAATTTACCTTTAGGAAACCATCTTCAATTGATTTACTTTTTGTTTCTTGCAATTGACTAAACCCTCCAATTGGGGACTTAGAAGATTCTATAATCCTGGTAAATTGAAATTAAAACACATATAAGTTAGAATAATTAAAAAAAGTCAATTATTAGTAATTGTGTAAAGTACATATTCGTAAGTTAGAAAAAACTAGTAACATACCTTGATCTTAGAGCAGCTGCATCTGGTATATTGGGATTAAAAATAAGTTTGGAGGAATGCATGGTGGTTTGCAATATTGGGGGACCTTGTAATAGTGAGTATATAATATACAATTAGTGTTAAAGAAATTGTGAACATATGGAGAATGACAAAATACAAAAAAAAATTAAATTAAATTAATACCTTCCCAAGTTTTTAATTTTGAGAAAAGAATGATCATAACAGGATTGACTGTCTCGCCAGACGAAAGATATGAATTTAGCTCATCAACACAGCTACCAAAGAGTCTGACCTTAAAATGATATCTATTGAGAAGATAATGTAAATAAAAACAAAGTTAAGAGAGATATAATAATAGGTTTAAATATGTATTTAGTCCCTGCAAATGTCCCTATTTTTCGATTTAGTCCCTGCAAATTTTTTTAAATACGTCCCTGCAAAATAACTTTTGTTTTAAATACGTCCCTACAAAATAAAATTTTTAAAAACGCCCCTGCAAAATAGCTTTTTTTTTAAATACGTCCCTACAAACTAACTTTTTTTTTAAATACGTCACTGCAAAATAACATTTTTTTTGAAATACGTCCCAACAAAAAAAAATTGTGATATTTTGCAGGGACGTATTTAAAAAAAAGTTATTTTGCAGGGACGTATTTAAAATTCCAACTTTCGGAAGGGCATATTCATAAAAAAGTTATTTTGCAGGGACGTATTTAAAAAATAATAATTTGCAGGGACTAAATCGAAAAATAGGGACATTTGCAGGGACTAAATACATATTTAAACCATAATAATATATAATACAATAGAAAATGTAATTAGTTTAACATGTACCCATTATTGTCAAGTTTAATATCTAGGAACTTGGACTTAGCACCATTCCTACCAAACTCGCGTTCTGCTCCTACTTCAGTCAATACTCCAATGATGTCTGTAAAAAAAAAACTCGTATGGGTGTGACAATGTTGAAAGCAATTAGAAATTAAAAAGTGCAACTTTAATGAACTTACCAACCAAGTAATCAGATTCAAATTCAGGTTGAAAACACAAAGCAGGAGGAGTGAATACAAAAAGTGCGGGTGGCACAGATTTGGACGCAGCCTCCCAAATCTTGGTTCCAAATTCGAAATCAATCTTATAGGCATGTCGTGTGCTACGATATTTCCCCAAATTTTGTTGGAACTCTCTTTTAAGATGTGTGTGAATTATAAAAAGTCCCACATTGGACAAATCAAGAACTTTCCTCACTCACTTGGCATATAAAAGGAGACCTTCTCCTCACTTGTTCTTCACACCAAAAAATTTGTGGATCAAGAGTTTTCTCCTCAACTTTTTCTCTTTTCTCCCTAAATCATTTCTAGTTCTTTGAAAGCTTGAAGCATTTCCAAGCTAAGAGTGGTTTTTATAACCATAAGAGTGGTTTTTATAACCATATTGAAGGTGTATATCTTAGAGCTAATTTCTCACAGTGCAGTGGAAATTAGTAACAGTTGTCTGGGCTGTTTTATCCTGGGGACGTCGTGGTTGATAGCCTACTTGCACCTTGGAGTAGTGCCACGAAACGTCTTAAAGAAAGCGACCTAGTCCGCGACTCATCCCAATAATCTCTTCGGGTTGATTTCGAAAACATTGTTGTTTAGGGGAAAGTTCTGGCTAGGAAAGACTTGGTTTCTAAGCATGTCCTTTGTGACCCACCTCTCTTTCCTGGGAACCTACTCGGAATAACAATTTTAAGACGTTTCAATTCAGCCATGACAACCGAAGAAATTACTGTTGTTGGTTCCGCTGCTTCGGACTTCAACAAACCATTCCGGTTTGAAGGAGCTCACTTCAAACGTTGGCAGCAAAAGATGCTTTTCTTCTTGACTGTGAAAAAGGTTGCCAATGTTTTAACTGATGAGTGTCCAGTGGCAGATGAGACTGCTGGTGAAAGAGCCAAAACTGCAAAAGAAATACTCCTTTGGAAGGAGCATGACTATCTCTGTAAGAATTTTATTCTTAATGGGCTTGCTGATGATCTTTATGATTATTATAGCACTTGCAAGTCTGCCAGGGATGTGTGGAATGCTCTGAAAAAGAAATATGATACTGAAGAAGCGGGTGCTAAGAAATATGCTGTGAGCCGCTATCTCAACTACAAGATGACAGATGAAAAATCTGTAGAGACTCAGTCACATGAGATACAGAAAATAGCTCATGAAATTATATCTGAAGGCATGGCCTTAGATGAACAATTTCAAGTAGCTGTTATTATTGACAAACTCCCTCCTGCTTGGAAGGATTTCAAGAATTCTCTCAGGCACAAGACCAAAGAGTTTTCTTTGGAAAGTTTGATTACCCGACTCCGAATTGAGGAGGAATCTCGGAAACAAGATCAGAATGATGAAGTCTTGTTTGTTTCAAACAAGAAAGCAGGAGCAGTTCTGAAGCCAACTGGCAAACCTTTCAAGAATCAGAACCGTAATCAGATTCAAAAGAACCGCAACAACAAGAATAGGAACCCTCCAAAGTCCCCAAATGCTAAGCCTCAACCTCCACCACAACCTAAGAATGATGCTGCTCCTCTGTTCACTTGTTTCAATTGTGGGAGACCAGGTCATATGGCACGCAAGTGTAGGAACAGGCCTAATCCTGCTCCGCAGGCTAACCTGACTGAAGAGCAGCATTTTACTGCTATGATTTCTGAAATTAATCTTGTTGGTGGAACTGAGGATTGGTGGTTGGACACAGGATCATCTATCCACGTGTGCAACAATCGTGCTATGTTAAAAACATACACTGCTGTTGATGATAAGAAAGTGCTGCTGGGCGATGCTCACACCACTATTGTTGCTGGTATTGGAGATGTGGAACTGAAATTCACTTCTGGAAAGATTTTGATCCTGAAAGGTGTGAAGCACACTCCAGAGATAAGGAAGAATCTGGTTTCTGATTTCCTTCTGAATAAGGCAGGGTTCACTCAAACTATTGGGGGGGATTTATTTACTTTGACCAAAAATAATGTATTTGTTGGGAAAGGGTACGCCACTGATGGCATGTTTAAGCTGAATGTTGAAATGAATAAAACTTCTCCTTTTGCTTATATGCTGTGTGATTTTAATATTTGGCATGCTCGTTTTTGTCATGTTAATAAGCGCATTATTTCGAACATGAGCAACTTAGGATTAATTCCTAAATTATCTTTAAATGATTTTCAAAAATGCGAATTTTGTAGTCAAGCAAAAATTACGAAAACATCTCATAAATCAGTAATGAGAGAATCTGAGCCCTTGGATTTAATTCATTCTGATATATGCGAATTAGACGGAACGTTAACTAGAAATGGTAAACGTTATTTTATCACTTTTATTGACGATTGCTCGGACTACACTTTTGTATACCTTATGCAAAATAAAAGTGAAGCGCTTGACATGTTCAAAGTGTTTGTAAACGAAGTTGAAAATCAATTTAGCAAAAAGATAAAGCGTTTTCGAAGTGATAGAGGAACTGAATATGATTCCCAATTGTTTAATGATTTTTATAAATCAAAGGGAATCATCCATGAAACGACTGCACCATATTCTCCTGAAATGAATGGTAAAGCAGAAAGAAAGAATAGAACTTTTACCGAATTGGTAGTTGCTATTATGCTCTATTCTGGAGCTGCATCTCACTGGTGGGGGGAAATTTTGCTAACTGTATGTTATGTCCTGAATAGACTTCCAAAGTCTAAGAGCAAAATTTCTCCTTATGAGATAATAAAGAAAAGACAACCAAATGTGTCTTATTTCCGAATCTGGGGTTGCTTGGCTTATGTCAGGATCCCAGATCCAAAAAGAGTTAAACTCGCCAGTAGAGCCTATGAATGTGTATTCATTGGGTATGCAGTAAACAGTAAAGCTTACAGGTTCTATGACCTTAAAGCTAAAGTGATCATAGAGTCAAATGATGTTGACTTTTATGAAAATGAATTCCCTTTTAAATCTAGAAATATTGGGGGCACTGGAACTAGTCAAGTTTCTGTGCCTAGGAACGTTGAAAACAACGAGCAAAGGGAAATAGAACCTCGAAGAGGTAAGAGAGCACGTGTTGCTAAGGACTATGGACCCGACTATTTGGTCTATACGTTAGAAGAGGATCCAACTAGCATTCAAGAAGCATTGTCTTCTTTGGATGCCGATTTGTGGCAAGAAGCCATCAATGATGAGATGGATTCTCTAGAGTCTAACAAGACATGGCACTTAGTGGACTTGCCCCCTGGTTGCAAACCCATTGGTTGTAAATGGATTTTGAAAAAGAAACTCAAACCTGATGGCACTGTTGATAAATACAAGGCTCGCCTTGTAGCCAAAGGTTTTAGACAAAGAGAGAATATAGATTTCTTCGACACATATTCACCTGTTACTAGAATCACATCCATAAGGGTACTAATATCGTTGGCCGCAATTTACAATTTGGAAGTACACCAAATGGATGTTAAAACTGCTTTTTTAAATGGTGAATTAGAAGAAGAAATCTATATGGAACAACTTGAAGGGTTTGTAGTTCATGGGCAAGAACAGAAGGTCTGTAAGTTGGATAAGTCTCTGTATGGTCTCAAGCAAGCTCCTAAACAATGGCATGAAAAGTTTGATAATTTGATTATATCGAATGGGTTTAAAGTGAATGAAAGTGACAAATGCATTTATTACAAAACTGAGAATGGCATTTGCACTATCATATGTCTCTATGTAGACGACTTACTCATATTTGGATCAAACATTCATGCTGTTAATAAAGTGAAATCACTGTTGTGCGACAACTTTGATATGAAAGACCTCGGAGAAGCCAGTGTAATACTTGGTATTAAGATCACTAGGTCTGAGAAGGGAATTTCTTTGGATCAATCTCATTACATTGAAAGGATCTTAAAGAAATACAATTACTTTGATTGTAAACCTGCATGTTCACCATATGATCCGAGTGTCAAGCTATTTAAGAACACTGGTGACAGTCTAAGACAAACGGAATATGCGAGCATCATTGGCAGCCTAAGGTATGCCACTGATTGTACTAGACCAGACATTGCCTATGTTGTGGGATTATTATGCAGGTTTACTAGTCGACCTAGTATAGAGCATTGGCATGCTATTGAGAGAGTCATGAGATACCTTTAAAGGACCATGAATCTCGGATTACATTATCAGAGATTTCCAGCTGTACTTGAAGGGTACAGTGATGCTGATTGGAATACTCTATCAGATGATTCCAAAGCAACCAGTGGCTATATTTTTAGTATAGCTGGTGGTGCCGTCTCATGGAAATCTAAGAAACAGACCATATTGGCCCAGTCCACTATGGAGTCTGAAATGATTGCACTAGCAACCGCTAGTGAAGAAGCTAGTTGGTTAAGATGCCTACTAGCAGAGATTCCCTTATGGGAAAAACCGATGCCAGCTGTGTTGATCCACTGCGATAGTACCGCGGCTATTGCAAAAATAGAGAACCGCTATTTTAACGGTAAGAGACGACAAATACGTCGTAAGCACAGCACTGTGAGAGACTGTCTCACAAAAGGAGCTGTGAGAGTGGATCATGTACGCACTGATCAAAACTTAGTTGATCCTTTGACGAAAGGATTAGCTAGGGAGAAAGCCCAAAATACATCTCAAAGGATGGGACTACTGCCATTAGAATCATGAGTCGCTCACGATGGTAACCCGACCTAAAAGACTGGAGATCCCAAGATTTAGGTTCAATGGGTAATAACAAGTTGTGGAGTGATACGAGATGAACATGCTATTATAATTAAAGAAGCATGATTCCTGCAGCGACATAAGGCTGAGATAATAGAAACTCTTAATGAGATTTATACTCTATGTGGAGTGGAGTACCTAGCTACAGGAGTACTCTTGATAGACTCACCTTTGTGAATGTGGAAGTGGGGCCGCTTCCTATGGAATTGTTGGCAGGATTCCTAGAGCGTTCACTAAACCGGGATAGACGTGCAGGGCCATAAAAGCACGGGCTTATAAGAATACACCCATGGAAAAGGTTGTGTGTGGTTTTGATGTTTGAGATAGAGTTCAAGACTACGAGTCACTCTTGTTAAATCGAAATCTTAACCGCTACGCAAAGGTTCAAGTCGTAGACACCTTTGTTTATGCTCAATCTTATAGAAGCGTTTGACGCTATTTCTAAAATTACTTTTTAAATTCAAGTGGGGGATTGTTGGAACTCTCTTTTAAGATGTGTGTGAATTATAAAAAGTCCCACATTGGACAAACCAAGAACTTTCCTCACTCACTTGGCATATAAAAGGAGACCTTCTTCTCACTTGTTCTTCACACCAAAAAGTTGTGGATCAAAAGTTTTCTCCTCAACTTTTTCTCTTTTCTCCCTAAATCATTTCTAGTTCTTTGAAAGCTTGAAGCATTTCCAAGCTAAGAGTGGTTTTTATAACCATAAGAGTGGTTTTTATAACCATATTGAAGGTGTATATCTTAGAGCTAATTTCTCGCAGTGCAGTGGAAATTAGTAACAGTTGTCTGGGCTGTTTTATCCTGGGGACGTCGTGGTTGATAGCCTACTTGCACCTTGGAGTAGTGCCACGAAACGTCTTAAAGAAAGCGACCTAGTCCGCGACTCATCCCAGTAATCTCTTCGGCTTGATTTCGAAAACATTGTTGTTTAGGGGAAAGTTCTGGCTAGGAAAGACTTGGTTTCTAAGCGTGTCCTTTGTGACCCACCTCTCTTTCCTGGGAACCTACTCGGAATAACAAATTTGGAACAACATCAAACTTTGATATATAATAAACAGAGTCTTCCGTGACATCCTTCTCAAACTTGTAGAGAAATCGTTTATTGATAGAAGCATGAATCTTGTTACGCTATAATGCATTAGACAAATTAGTATGAGCATAATAAAATTATGAAATATGAGAATTTCAAGTAAATATATATCTACCTCAGAGTCCATTAACAATAATTCAATGGACATGGGATCATTGCTCCACTTGGAATTAATAACTCGCCACATTCTAACCACTCTGACACATATAGTACAGTTTTTACGATCTGGGTTCACAGCAGGGAGCATTGTCACATTAATAGGTGCAACACCATCTGTCTTGTTGAGAGCCATAGGAAAGGGAAAAAGATTATCTCTGTCTTTTAGGTTCTGCAACAATGTGTTTTGAAATATTTTAACAATTAGAATGATTGCCATAAACGTATTTAACAGAAAGTGCAGTCAAGATTGCGATGATTCAGTTTCATATCAAAATAGCTAAGTTAGGGCACTAGTCAATGTGAAAATAACTAATGCGATATAGGTCCACAAAACAATCACATGAACACACTACTACTACTACTACATGTGTTTCATTCAAGCACATTCCGACAGATCTGAGAAGAAAACGAATGCACAGATTCAAAATTACCAATGTAGAAGAAAATATAGAAACCCTAGCTAACTTTTTCCATCTTAGTTTCGTATCAGAGGACTACCCTCATATTCCATGAAATCACCAATGCACAGGTTCAAAATATAGAAACCCTAGCAAACTTTTTGAGTTTGAAAATCTAAGGCACGGATTCAAAAAATGATTTCAGTGATACCTTGAAGGAACTTGGTGAAAAAGCACGATTCCTTAAGAAGCTACCATTCCATCTTTTCTGAACTCGACGGTGAAGAGATACACACTTTTTCGATGGTGAAGAGAGGGGGAAGATACGAGTTCTAATGCGATGAGAGAGACGACTTCAGTGAGAGACGACTTCAGTGAGAAACGCATTGAAGAAGAAGGAAACGTGTTCTATTCTATTTCTATGCATTTCTACAAGCCCTAACATGTTTTTATTTTTTATTAAAAAAAACATTTCTACGGATTAAACTCTATGCATTTCTACAAGCCATAGCATTTCTACCGTGAATTGTTATTAATCGTGATTGTAAAAACTTGTACTGTGTACGTAAATTAAACTTGTTTTTTTTACAGAGTAAATTAAACTTGTTGATATGAGTTTAATTTATATACACAATAAGTGCATGAGTGTTTTACATTATCTACCAATTACAAGTTGACACGTCGATAAAAATAAGTTACTCAATTGGTAACCACATTATATGTAAATCATTCAATAAATTGTTATAAGTTGTAGTTGCAAAAGCTTGTACAATGTGTCGATAAGTTAAACTCTTTAGTATGGATTTAATTTATTTACACAATAGGTTTATAAGTGTTCAAGTTGACACCTCTCTAAAAACAAGTTAGTCAATGGGCAACCACCTTATATGTCAACAAGTCAATGAATTGTTATTGCTTGTGATTGTAAAAGCTTGTAAAACATATGTGTACATAAATTAAATTCTTTTAGTATTTAGGAAAATTCACATCAAATTTAAAATTTCCAATGAATATACAAATTAATATTTGCAGAAATTTTTCTACGTACCCTTAAAAATTGTAGGAAATTCGAGTATCTCTGGGCCAATTGTTCCACCCTTTGAGGTGCCTCCAATCCAACGAGAGAATTAGTCACTGCGTTCGGCGGTGGATACCCTTGTCTCAACCAAAAAATATATATTAAAAAAATATTCAAATAAAGTTTAATATTAATTTTAATGAGTTGGACAGACATTATATATAGTTTAAATGAATTTTTTTCTAAGTATATTAAAAAACATTCAACTAAAGTTTAATATTTATTTTAATGAGTTAGACATTAATATACTCTTGTTAAATATTCAATCATGTGTGGTATACTTTTACTTTAATTTAAATATTATTATATTTTATGTAATATATGTATTTTATGTAGTCTTCCTTTCGGTTTGTCTACCACTTCTTTTGCTCTTAGGTTATCATATATTTATCTATGTTTATGTGCACGTCTTCAATAATATTATTTTTTCAAACATCTTCCTCTTTTAATTGGTAACCATTTTTTTTCAAATAAAATTACCTTTATGTGACATGAGTATATTGCCCAACACAATTATGTTAAATGAATGTTTATTCTTAGTATTAATATAAATTAAAAATATTCAACTAAAGTTTAAAATTAATTTTAATGAGTTAGACAGAGATTAATATAATCTCTAAAATTAAATCTTATTATAAGTATTAATATATATATATATATATATGTATATATATATATCAAGGCTCAGTTTGGTGCGTCCCATCCGCTAGCGGATAGCAGATGAAATTAGCGGGTGAAGAGTACGTGTGGTTGGCAAGCATTAGCGTTTAGCGTTCCTCGGGTAGCGTTTTTTCAGACGCCACTTCAAGTAGCGTTTTTTCAAACGCTAGCGGACAGCGTCTCAATTTTTTGATATTTTTACCCTTTTAATTTTTCTTAAATTACTTCTCTTTCTTCATTAAACATTTTGTCATCATTAATTAATTTAATCATTAACTAAATATCCTTTTATGTCATTTTACATTCTTTTTGACAAAATGTCAGTTTACATTTGTTAGCTATTTTAACCACTAGTTTTGTAGCATGTAATAGAGTGGGTGCAGCTATCATTAGGGTCCATTGTATTAGGCCCATATCTGTTGTATTGTGGTTAGTGAGCCCACATCCATTAAACAGTGTATTAAAGGCCAATTTGACAGTTAATCAAATAACAGAATCATCTTTTCTGTTTCATTCAACACAATTGGCATCAGAGCTCTCACGTGAGGGCCTGGTTCTGAGAAATCTTGCAAGATCGAAACGAAGAAGATCAATGGCGGAGAAGGAGAATGGGAGCTATGTGCACGCAGCGATTCCAAAGTTTGATGGCTTCTTCGATCATTGGGCCATGCTTATGGAAAATTTACTGAGATCCAAGGAATATTGGGAGGTTGTTGAAAACGGGATTCCAACCCCGACGGCGAATGCAACTCCGGAGCAACAGAAAATCGTGGCTGAGGCGAAGTTGAAGGACCTAAAAGCAAAAAACTACTTGTTCCAAGCCCTTGATCGAAACGTTCTTGAAACAATTCTGAAGATTGACACTGCAAAGGACATTTGGGATTCGCTAAAACAAAAATTTCAAGGCTCTTCGAAGGTGAAAAGAGCTCAATTGCAAGCTCTGAGATGTGAATTTGAAGCCTTACGCATGAAGGAAGGAGAAACGGTGAATGACTATTTTTCAAGAACCTTAACAATTGTGAACAAGATGAAATCGCACGGTGAGAAAGTGGCTGAAATTGTGGTTGTTGAGAAGATTATGAGGACGATGACACCTCAATTCAACTACGTTGTGTTCGCGATAGAACAAGCAAATGATGTTGAGACCCTTTCAATTGATAGTCTGCAGAGCAGTATTATTGTCCAAGAAGCAAGAATGAAGGTCCAGAAAGAACAAAAGGAAGATGATTTGGCTCAAGCTCTAAAGGTCACGGGTCCAGGAAGGAGTGGTGGCAGAGGAAGAGGGAGAGTTTCTGGAGGTAGAGGAAGGGGAAGGCAAGGGTCAAAAGAGCACATTGAGTGCTACAAGTGCCACAAGATGGGGCACTACCAAAATGAATGTCCTAATTCTGATGGAAAGGAAGCCAACTATGCTGGTTTTGATGAAGAAGAAGAGATACTTCTTATGGCCTATACTGATGAATGTCTAGCTAATTCTGTTGATGAATGTGTAGTCAGTTCTGTTGATGAATATGTAACTAGTTCTGTTGAATGCAAGTATGTTGACTCATATCATGAACCAAGAAATAAGAGATGGTTTCTTGACTCTGGTTGCTCTAATCACATGAGAGGTATTAAGGAATGGTTTTTTGATTTAGATGAATCATTCAGAGAAACAGTGAAATTAGGAAACGATTTGAAATTAGCTGTAATGGGAAAGGGAAGCATCAGGCTAAAGATTGAAGGGCGTGTGTTAGTCATTACTGGAGTCTACTATATCCCTGAATTAAGAAATAATCTGCTCAGCATTGGACAATTACAGCAAAAGGGATTAAAGGTTGTATTCGAAGATGACTTGTGTCAAGTTTACCACAAGGAGAAAGGGTTACTAATAAGCTCAAAGATGGCTAGTAATAAGGTGTTCACTGTCATGGGATCTACTGGTGTTTCTACTTGTATGCAAGCAACTTGTGAGGATCTGTCCAGTCTATGGCATAGAAGATATGGCCATCTGAGTTACAACAGATTGAAGTCACTGAGCCAGAAGAACTTAGTGGATGGTCTGCCTGAGTTAAAGGAGCCAGTGAAGAGTTGTGCAGAGTGCCTGGCTGGTGGACAACATAGAGACAATATGTCAAAAGGAAGCAAATGGAGAGCTTCAAGGAAGCTTGAACTTGTTCACTCAGACCTGTGTGGACCTATATCTCCATAATCAAATGGTGGAAAGAGGTACTTCATGTCTCTAATTGATGACTTTTCTAGGAAAGGCTGGGTATATTTACTGTCTGAAAAATCAAGTGCTTTTGAGAACTTTAAGAAGTTTAAAGTCATGACAGAAAAGGAGTCAGGGTGCTCAATTAGTTGCCTTAGAACTGATAGGGGAGGGGAGTTTAATTCAATTGAATTTACGAGCTTTTGTGAAGAAAGTGGAATACGAAGGCAACTTACAGCTGCTTACACACCCCAGCAGAATGGGGTAGCTGAAAGAAAGAATAGAAGTGTCATGAATATAGTAAGAAGTCTCATCAAAGAAAGTAATCTCCCAAAGCAATTTTGGCCTGAGGCAGTGAAGTGGGCCTTCTATGTACTCAACAGAAGCCCAACAGTAGCCCTTGTTGATAGTACACCAGAGGAGGCATGGAGTGGCATGAAGCCTTCTGTTAAGCACCTGAGAGTATTTGGTTGCATTGCTCACATGCATGTACCAAATGTCCAAAGACAGAAGTTGGATGATAGGAGTTTCAAATGTGTTTTTCTTGGAGTAAGTGATGAGTCCAAAGCTTATAGGTTGTATGACCCTATCAACAAAAAAATTCTAATAAGCAAAGATGTAATATTTGATGAGTATGATACTTGGAACTGGAATGATAAAGAAGGTACAGAGAAAGAAATTGAGATCATTGATAATGATGCAGTAGAACCAGCTGTACAGGTGGGGAATCAAAATGAAATAAATGAAGTAGCACAAGGTGAAGAGGCAACAATGCCTATTATTGCTCAAGATAATGAGGAACAGAATCCTGATATTAATGATGAGACAGAATTTGATGGTGACACTGATACTGGTGGTGAAAGAATGTCCAGAGCAGGGAGAATTGTAAGAAAACCTTCTTACCTGAATGACTTCATTACTGATCTTGATGACAGTGATGATCAACAAGAGGAGAATGTCATGAGCTTGGCAGTATTTGAAAATTTTGCAGAGCCCACAAGCTATGAGGAAGCAGTAAAACATGATGTATGGAAGAAAGCTATGGACAGTGAGATTGCATCCATAGAAAGGAATGACACTTGGAGACTGGTTGAACTTCCACAAGGAGGCAAGAGAATAGGTGTGAAATGGGTGTATAAGACCAAATTGAATGAAGAAGGAAAGATTGAGAAGCACAAAGCCAGACTTGTTGCAAAAGGGTATGCCCAGCAACATGGCATAGACTACTCAGAAGTCTTTGCACCAGTTGCTAAGTGGGATACCATCAGGTGCATTTTAGCCATAGCTGCTAGTAAAGGATGGAGTGTGTACCAATTGGATGTTAAGAGTGCTTTCCTTCATGGAGAGCTTGAGGAAACTGTTTTTGTAAATCAACCAGAAGGCTATGTACAGAAGGGAGAAGAGGATAAAGTATATCAGCTGAAGAAGGCTCTATATGGGCTAAAACAAGCCCCAAGGGCTTGGTATAGCAAGACAGAAGCCTACTTTGACAGAGAAGGATTCACAAAATGCTCACATGAGCACACTTTGTTCACCAAAATCAAAGACAAACATGACATACTCATTGTCAGTTTGTATGTTGATGATTTGCTCTTTACCAGCAACAATGAGTCACTAATATCTGAATTTAAAGAATCAATGAAGAAGCAATTTGACATGAGTGATTTAGGAAGAATGAAACACTTCCTTGGAGTAGAGGTTACTCAGAATCAACAAGGAATTTTCATTACACAGCAGAGATACATTGAAGAAGTGCTAGACAGGTTTGGCATGAGGGAGAGTAAGCCAGTTTCAAATCCTGTAGTGGCAGGAAACAAGCTTACCAGGAGCAGTGATGATCACAACATCGATACTACTTATTTCAAGAAAATAATAGGTAGTTTAATGTACTTGAGTGCCACTAGGCCAGACATTATGTATGCTGTTAACCTGATCAGCAGGTTCATGGATAAGCCAACTGAGAAGCATCTAGTGGCTGCAAAACGTGTGTTGAGATATCTGAGAGGAACCACAGATTTTGGAATCATGTATAAGGCAGGTGAAAGGCTAGAATTAATGGCATATTGCGACAGTGATTATGCAGGAGATGCAGAGGATAGAAAGAGCACCACTGGTTTTGTGTTTTTGCTCAGTTCAGGTGCTGTGTCATGGAGCTCTAAGAAGCAACCAATAGTGACATTATCCATAACTGAGGCAGAATTTGTTGCAGCTGCCTACTGTGTGTGTCAAGGGGTGTGGCTCAAGAGGATTCTAGGAGAGGTTGGAGTAAGTATGGAGAAGTGTTTGACTGTGCATTGTGACAATAGCTCCACGATCAAGCTATCCAAAAATCCTGTCATGCACGGCAGGAGCAAGCACATTGACATAAGGTACCACTTCTTAAGGAATATGTGCAGAGAAGGAACACTTGAACTGAAGTTCATCAGCTCTGAAGACCAACTAGCAGATCTTCTCACCAAACACTTGAAGAATGAGAGCTTTTACAAGCTAAGGAGGTGCCTTGGAATGTGTCCTCACAGTTGATTCTGTGAAACCTATGTCTGTCTTACCAGTAATATAGCTGTAGTTGGTTATTTTCTGTTGTAATTGTAAAGTGTTAAACTGGGTGTCTGATACACTTCAGTTTAAGGGAGAGAATGTATCATGTAATAGAGTGGGTGCAGCTATCATTAGGGTCCATTGTATTAGGCCCATATCTGTTGTATTGTGGTTAGTGAGCCCACATCCATTAAACAGTGTATTAAAGGCCAATTTGACAGTTAATCAAATAACAGAATCATCTTTTCTGTTTCATTCAACACAAGTTTTACCAAACACATTATTTGTTATCCGCTAGATCATCCGCTATCCGCTACTTTTTACCAAACAGAGCCTAAAAAACATTCAACTAAGTTTAATATTTATTTTAATGAGTTAGACATTAATTTACTTTCTTGTAAAATATTCAATCCTATGTGGTAAACATTTACTCTAGTTTAATTGTTATTATTTTTCATGTAACGTGACAAAAACGTGTATAATTCTCCTTCCACATAAAATGTGTATAATAAAAATGGTACATGTAGGACTCGTTTTTAATTAGTGAAACCCAGTCACTATAATAGTTGAATATGAAATTGACACTTGAAACTTTCTATTATGAAGAGCTTTGTAAATGTATAAAGTATGATAGATAGATAGATAGATATAGTCACATAGATAGAGATATTTCAATTCGGCGTAAGCACGCTATTAAAACGCTAGATAGATAAAAAAAAATTAAAAAAAAGACAGATAGCTTTCAAGAAAACATTTTAAATCTTGTCAATTTTTTTTAAATGTATCTAAATGTAAAAATACTCAAGCGAGATGAGATGACTTATTATTGGTTATTGCAGAACAGGCACGCACATGATCGTCAACATGGATACTGAGTAACTAATATGTTTTACCCGTGCGCTGCACGGGTTGACATTTATTTATATCTTAAAAGTTGAAATATTTTTTACGAATTACGCTGACCAATAATCAATATAAATATCTAAAGGAGGCTTTTTTGGAGCATCTAAGAAGCTCCACATCATTTTTACTTATTTTTACTTATAATAATATATATTTATAATTTAAATATGATACATTAATTGTAGCTCTTAATTATAGTGAAAATACATAATTACACACTAACTTTTTTTGACAAGAATTACACACTAACTTATTAAATGATGTTTTAATGGAATATTAAGTTTGGGTGGAAGCTCCACAATGCCTCTCAATAATTCTATTATTATTATTATTATTATTATTATCAAGTTTATAAAAATTAACATTCTTATTTTCAATTTTTTTTTGTAATGCATCCTTTATAAACACACTAATATTTTAAATATTGGTCTTCTTTAAATTGGTCACAGAAATCTATATTTATACTTAACTTCTCATCTATTTTTTCCTATATTTATATTTATATTTACATAAAAATAAAATTTTACATAAAAATAAAACTTTGATTTTAGCTTTAAATATTCAATTCAATATTAATGATCAGTTTTTTTTCTTTTATTAGTTATTATTCATTGTTATTGCCTTTTAGACTTTTAGTATTAGGTTACCATTATTTACCTTCACTTACTTTTCAACCGTATGGCTTATATAAAATTAAAAACAATCATTTTATATATTTTAAAATTTTAGTTGGTAAAAAAAAAGTATAGTTATAATGACTTTGCACTTAAAAAGATATCTTTTGTGTTGCTTGAATTGTGAGTTTTTCTCCATTTTTTTTAAAAGAAAAATTCTCCATACTTGATTAATATTGATTTATTACTTGATGTTTTGATTTTGGTTGTCTTTTGGTTTCTCTAAATTATTATTATTATGATGATTAGTACTAATTATTATACTTGGTTTTTAATAGAAATTAGTTACAATCTTTTCAATTTCCTTCACTTTAATTCTTCTTTCAGAAATAATATAAATACCTAAGAAGAGAAGTCACAATTTATCATTTCATTTTTTACATCACTTTTGTTTGGTTGTTACATCACTTATGCAATTTTGTTTTTGGTTTTAAATCACTAACATCTAGGCTTGAAGAAAGCCATTGTCGTAGTTGGAGTTCCAAAGTTCTTTTGTGTAAATTTGTCTTTTATTTATAAACTTTTATTGATTGTTGATAAATTTTTGAGTTAGTTATAGATTTGAGGTTAGAGGTTTAATGTGTTCATCATATTTTTAAATTGTGGAAATAGAAGCAACTATCTCTTCTTAGATTGGAGTATATCTTCAACTAATTCATAACGTTTATATATATATATATATATATATATATATATATATATAATCAGCTGAAGCAAAAAACCAACACTCCTAGCCCAGTGGTCCGGGCTCCCTCTGGGACGTAGTGGGGGTCGATCCGGTTTGCTCCCGGGTTCGATTCCCGCCCACGTCAAATAGGTGCTGGCCAGCGAAATGGTTAAGAGCCTTAAGTAGCGAGCGCAGATTAGTCCTTCGTTGAAAGCGTTGGGACACTGCGTGGATAGCCAGCAATTGTCCGAACCAAAAAAAATTAGCTGAAGCAATAAAGTAGGAGCGCTAGAGCACTTTAACCTAATACATTATGAGATGTATAATTAGAAAATTAATAACTTTGTGCATGACAATGGAAAACATTATTCTATTTGTAGAACAAACAAATAATCATAGTGAAATCATCAAATCGTAGATAAATCTAAATCATGGGTGTGGTGATATTTCACTACCTTAATTAATAAAAATTTTGAAAACGCATGACTTGGATTAAATATTATTTTAATAAGTACTTTATGAAATGTATTTTTTTGACAAGCTTTATGATATGTTTTTAGTGGCTATCCAATTTACCTCAGCAAAAAATTCAAACAATTTATTCCATTATTTTCTCTATTATTTCATAGCTTTTTTTGTTTTGACAAAAAATTTCATAGCTTTTATAAACACAACTAATCATGCATATATTTACCAAATACAAAAATTTAAATTAATGAATATATTTACCAATTATAAGGGAGTTTAGATGTATTCAAACTATTACAATACACATGTATTTCCCTTTTTAATCAAACCTAATATAAGTTATTTTTGAATAAAAAATAATTACAACTTGGTAAAAAACTAAATTAGTTAAATAATTATATTTACCAACTATATAGAAGTTTAGATCAATTCCCAATATTACGTACAATACACAGATATTTCCATTTTTAATCAAAATCAATATAAGATGTTTTCGAAATAAAAAACAATTAGTTGACCTTTAAAATTCTTTTCTATGTAACAACTATGCATTGAAAGAGAGGGGTTTCACATTCATATGAATTATTTTCTTAATTGACAATAAACTCATGAGTTACTGGAATATGAGTGTAAGAGGTTGAGTTTTAGTCAATCATAACAAAAAAATAACTATTTAAAGGAGACAATTTTGGATGGTGAGGTCAGAGAGCTTTTGAAGAAAAAGTTCATAATGAAAAACAAAGACCAGAAGAAAGGAGCGAGTTTTTTTGAGAAGAGGTCCAATTCACAAAAAGGGTAAAGGGTTTCAGTTTCACGCTCTTGGCAGTTTTGAAATAGACAAAAGAGACAGAAAGATAATTCATGCGATATGGAGACAACAATTTTATATAAAGTTATAGGCATAAAAAAAATTATATTTTCATATTGTTTTTTAGAAACACTTTTAATTTTAATAGTTTTTGTGAAATTGTATGATGTGCTAAGTTTAAATGATTTGCTTATGTTCGTTGAATATTCCTCATTACTTATCAATACTAAAAGAAGACGTTTTTAATCTCTTAATAGATAGTGCATTTGTTTTGTCTTAAAATTGATCACTGCGCAAAACATCGTTTTGTAAAAGCATGTGCTCGAACGTACAACAGACTTAATATTCAGTGTCGCTTCTATGAAAAAGAACTACATTTAAGTGTCACTTCTAGGAATCTCTCCCACTATATCACCAAAAGGGAAAAAAAAAAGAAAAACATCATTTTCTTCAACCGTTATATTATTATTAAAGTCAAACTTAGTTTAAAAACTAAATTTTTGATTTAATAAAAAAATACAACTGCAAAAATCATCCTTTTAGTTTCTAAATAAATTAAATATTGAGTTATTTGTATATTGATATTGACCTAATGTTCATATGTCTCTATAATATTAATATTCAAGCCAATAAATCCACTATCTTAAATAGTATTATATTTATTATTAGTAAGTATAATGAAAAATATTTTTTCCTCAAAATTTAACTTTGACAATATTTACAAATTTTTCAACGATAAAAAATTCAAAGCTTATAAAAAATGATTAAAAAATTCAATTTAACTTTAAAATATTTACACTTTTGTAGAATTATAATTTCTATAATTAACGTCATACAACTTATTAAAAATTATATATCATATTAACTATAACAAATAAATTTTTATATAACAAATGAAATAGATATTTATTTAATACTATATTTTTAATAAATTTAATAACAAAATTATATTAACAGTTCATATATTTTATATATATATATATATATATATATATATATATATATAAATTTAATAATAACTATGACAATCCGTGCAACGCACGGGCATTCACCTAGTGTATATTAAAGTAAATCATGTGTCGTAATAAGTTTTTTTATTTAAACCTAAGCTATTAGTTGGTATAGCAATGTTAGCAAAATACAATATCATGTGAAGAAATCTTTTGTAAATATTTGAATTTCTTTAATTTGATCTTATGCTATTATTTTGAAGAAAATTAGGCTACTATTCTACACTTATCATCACAACGTCATCCAATTTACTGTAATCAATTATATGTTGGGAAAAATAAGTAAGTATGTTTAAATATACATACGTATCTATATATATAGATACATTTTATAAAGTCGTTTACTCGAAATGTTTATATTGTTTTTTGAAGGAAAGGCAGACGTGACAAACGAAAATTATAAATCAAGAGTTCAAAATTGAATTGTTGGGACATAATAAAAAGGGAGTTTTGTAGTTGAACAAAATAAAATAAACAAAAAACAACCAAAACATGGAGAGGGTTATTTTTGGTTTTGCAAGAAATGGTAGGGGGTAAATTCGTAAATTGATATTAACTTAATCTCTACTTTCCTTTTCGCGAACCCCTTGGTATTCTACATTCCAGAATCAGTTTCCTCTTCCTCTTCTACCGGCAACGGCGCAACCTCCACCAACAATGGCTACGGAACGTGGATCGTCTTCCTCACGCCGTGTCCAACGAGGAAGTGCGACTCCTTTTAGCGGAATTCCATCAACTGAACAAAATCA
Organism: Astragalus glycyphyllos; assembly: GCA_963573325.1. Lineage (NCBI taxonomy): Eukaryota > Viridiplantae > Streptophyta > Magnoliopsida > Fabales > Fabaceae > Astragalus > Astragalus glycyphyllos. The sequence goes on from OY754310.1 coordinate 68,980,806, forward strand.
GGTGCGTTTTCTTGAAGACGAACTGCTCTTTTTCCAAATATAGGGTTAACAAATTCTGATAGTCGATTTGATAAATAGGTTTTGCAATATTGTTTTTAGTGCTAAAGTATTTGACGTGTTGTTAATTTTAGTTTTGTTAATTGAGATTTACCAATCGCATCCTCAAGCAGCAATTTGCATGTTGTTACCGATTGTTAATTCTTAGAATAATGGGTTATGAATTGATGAGTAGAATGTATAAATTATGTTTCTGGTCAGGATATCCAGCGATTGTATAATGGTTGCTTCATTATTGTTTCAATTGCTTTGTTTATGCTGTTTTTTTAGCTAATTGAATTACATAAAGGTTGCTTTGGGAGTGATTGTATAATGGTTGCTTTGTTCATTATTGAGATCACCAGGACGTGACTCAACTAATTTTCATAGTCTTGAAACAGTTTTTTGAATCACATAATTTAAGTGTTTAACTTCATGTCATACCGTAGTGCGTACTATATCACCTATATATTAATTAACAGACAATCGTTTCAAGAGTATTATTGTTTGGTTACAGGCTTCATAATATTGCTTGGAGACTTTCGATGTTGGCGTGTCTGGGCTTACTATTTGTTGTATATCAATACCTTGGACCATAGTTGGGACCCCAATGTCAGCTATATAACAACTACGGATATGCCGTTAAAGTTCGGGATCATCATCTCAACCGTTAAGGACATTTAATTGGTAAGTGTTAACACTTCAGTCAACAAATGTTAGTTTTAAGTTTCAATAGATATATACCTGCGACACTTGCTCAAATTGTTTTGTATAGGAACATGAATCATATAATGATTAAAATACGATGCATACGTCTCATAAATAATAATCCAAATTATTGCGGTGTAGCAGATCCGAGGGGAAACATCCCATCGGCAACTCGAAATAACCCGAAAAACAAATGACAACATGTTTCTATGATTCAGCAAAAACACAAAATCCATTTGAAAGAAATAGAAAAGAACTGGTCAATGCCAGTAGCCACTCTATGGCTTTTTCTCAACCTTCACGGCCTTTAGTGGAACGGCAACAGAAGTTATTTCCTTTTCACCGGGACTTTTACGTTTCAAGGGTGGAGAGTCATCACTGTCTTTGGTGATGTCGATCACTTGCTTCCCCTTGCCAGTAGTTTTTGAACCCGAAGACGAATGATCAAACTTGGAAATCAAGTCCTAAATATAGTAAAGGTTTAATCAGTGTCAAATGTTATAGGATTCAGGTTATATATATGAAAATACTCGATGGTGGTAATTACTAAAGATTGTTAAGAATCTAAAAAACTAAAACTAAAAGATTACCTAAGCGACATCGGCAACATTGTTGTTGACACTGCCTGAATCCGCAGTAGGGGTATTTTCAAGTAGGAGGACTTCAACAGGCGCCTGAATATTCAACTGAAAATAAAACAATAACTTAGCATTAAGTCCATACGAATAGTGATATATTAATTGTTTGTTTGTTTGTACAGTTTATAACGTTAAGGCAGTCTCTATTGATTACCTCAGCATTAGTCCATTTGAGCTGGTATTGACCTTATTAGGTCACGATCATCTAAGATATTCACTGCTTTGTACTGCCGTCCATAACGACTCGAAGCCTGCCCCTGTGCATGGATTTTGATTAGGACCTTACCTATCAAGCTTTTCACCTCAGTAGGGAGATCATCCCTGCAAGATCCTGTAACCATTTGGCAAACTCAAATAAACTCAGCAAATTCAAATAATACACACAATGAACACTTGTAGCTCTGAAACTGGAATTTATCGTGCACTGAATCCTAACTACAATCCAACACATATTCAACCATGTTCAGACAATCCGTTACTAACCTGCATCCATGACTCATACACATCATCGCATGACCTTTCTATTAGTGCACACATATTTTGGTCAAAAACCACAACCTCCACAGACTCAGCTTCGTCAATGACGGTCAACATCAGAAAATACCTGAGGTGGAATGTCAAATTATGGTTAGCAAGTGATCAAAGTATTCCAACTATAACTCACTGAATTGGCTCTGTAAGTATGACGCAAAACATAGTAACAGATACAAAGGAATAAGAATGGTACTTTTTTGGAGACGTTGGTGACATGGGTGTCGCATTTTTCGCAGTAGTACATGCCAGAGTCCTCAACTACTTTCTTGCGGCATTTGTAGGCCCAGTACCACCAAGGTTTCTCAGTGTTAATTGCATCAACGGTGGCTAAGACGACAAAGTCACTGACCTGCGGAAGGGAAAAGAAATATATTTGGGCAAATATCAATAATAACATTAACATAGTAATATAGCATGTGTGGGATGCGTAATGACAACCATAACAAACATCAGTCTACTAATTTATCTATAACGACTAACTTACATGAACCAATTCATTCACGTCAGAGATTTCATGCTTCTCTGTGGACAGAAGGAAGTCATCTTTCGGCCCCCCACTCCTCGTTTGCCGAGTTATTGTCAAAGCAGGTGACATGATGTCTTGTGGCATTCTGTCATTCAAACAAATATTTAATATGGCACACAATGTAAAGGACTACAAATTAATATGGTTGATATAGTAGAGCATAATTATCATATATTGTTTTCCATTCATTCTCACACTGATATGTGAGAATGAAGATCCTTTAATATACACTATTAAGTTTGTCTTTAAAAAAGAATAAGAAAAAGAATAGTAACATACGACTCCCTCAAGGCAGCAGCTTCTGGAATATCAGGGTTGATTAGAAGTCTCGTTGTATGCATTATCGTTTGTAGCGAGACACTGCCTATATATTTGTAGTGAGTAATCTTAGTATGCAACACGTTTAAAAAAAATCAACACATAACCGCGCTACACGTGTGTAATTGTGCCTTGTGGCACGAAATTTTCCGACATTCAGCGCTACCCCGTACTTTGATATGATGTAAACATGACCCTTGTGTAGCTGCTTGTCATGTTTGCATATATGCATCCGGTCAACGTGGCCCTGGATAGTCGTCCCCTGGTAGTCATTGATGCCTCATACAAATCTACATTAGTAAAGATAAAAGAAACTGTGAATAAGTTCGAAACCTAAAATTCTGATGACCAATTTTTTTGTAACGGTTCTTTAAATAAGCACATAAATTGAAGGAAACTGGAAAGTCCAACAGAATGCTTAATAATACTATAACAGGAGGCTTAAAATTAAGATTGCAAACTAAAGGGACCAATCATGGTTAAATTCGCATTATACTTAAAAAGTCACTGATTATATATTAGAGGAAACCCGGTACTTTTAACAAATTTCAATACACCGCTGCAAACGAATTTGTTGCCAGTTAAAATATTTACTATGCTTCAAGATTAAACTCAAAGGATTCTGTGACGAATTCCATTTATCCAAGGATAATATATAACATATATAACACTCAATCATGCCTAAAAAGCGTGTTTATAGATAACTTAACAGGCTGAAACAGTTTCAGATTTTTATTTTGAATGGTTAAAACAGATTTGTTGCTCCTGAACACTAAATAAATATTATGCTTCATATTCTATCACAGGGTTCAGTTCTACGTGCACCCACAATTTTGGCCGTATCAAAACACTAAATAATATATGTTTCTGATTGATCTATGCTGAATTTATTTACTACGGTCTCTGTGAATATGGTGTTTTGCAAAAATTTTATTCCCATGTCAATAACAAATATGATGCATATAGACGTATAGAAAATCTTTCAGAAGATAAAGTAAGAGGGATCAAATCTGAAACATTGTAATGGTATTGACAGAGTTGACATGGACTCGCATATACCTGGGAATCTGCAAAGACAACCTCCAGAGCATTTGTTTTGTTGCCACCATATGACGGCTAGACGTACCATTTCCGCAGCAGTTTGACTATGACTGGGAAGGGCTCCGTGCTGGGTTCGAGAATGGCCAAAGGTTGAGCATTTTTGGGAACAGCGGCAAGTGTTTTAGAAGAGGAAGACATAGCTGGTTCAGAATCTGTGTTGACGGGTAAGCATACTGGTCTGCTTTTGGTTATAGTTGTTGCTCAGCAGTAGGAAAAGTGACCTAGTTATATATGCTGCTGTGGGTGGTATTTGCCGTATTCCAATAATGTGATTTCCCCTAATTTCGTGCTTCTATGGTAAATGCTAATCAAATTAGACTAAAATAGGTTTCAGGAATCCTCCTTCCAATTGGTTTGAATATCCCTTTGATTGAGGAACAATATTTGATTTAAGTTCAGGAATTTAACTATAAAATAAGTGGCAAGCGGATTTTATGGAGATGAATTCGTGATATATTGCCTGGGACATTTAAGGTCCATAATTTGCGTAATTTGTAAATGTGCAGAATGTCTGGTGGTAAAAATTTCCAAAATCAGTTAGGAAACATAAATGGTTACTTTTAGAAAAGGCATTCATCAGAGGGTCACTATAATTATGTAAAGGTGCAGAGTGTCTGGTGGTAAAATTTCCAAATATATTCTGCCATTTAGTAAATTAGTGCACACTGACAAACATATGCTACAGTTTGCCCAAATTGACCATATCACTTCCAAGTTTGTGTGCCATAACTGTTGATAAGCTTCTGGTTTAAATATTATACATGAAACTAAACATATTGAAACTGCAAAACTACGGAAAAAGCTATTTATTAAAAAAAAGTGTAAGCACAAAAATAAGAATTAGAGTTACGCTGATGTTGAAACGATTCCGATGATATGAGCCATCACAACGTACGGGGACTCCGGTAATAATAGGAACATTAGGAAACTATAAAATCTAACTTTGGAGCCCTTTATTTGTTGAGAAACCAAAGCACAGCAGATTCATTACCTCAGCTTGAACCCAATATCCAAGAACCCAATGTTGATATATTCGTAAGCTTGAACCCGAGTATCCAAGAACCCAATGTTGATATATTCGTATCGCTCTAGGAAATCGCAAAAGAAAGATCTAGGAAGATCCATTATACGCAGTTTTTTCAGATTGATGGAGTTGTCATGCTTGTTATGTGTGAAAGAATATAGAGAGTGATATTTTTCAGTGACTGAATAGCTGGTCAGTAATTTGTATTTTCAGGTGTTACCAGACCACACACCAAACAGACGTTACTTGACTGTGGCATATGTTTGTCTGCGAAATGTGTTGATCTGAGATAGGGATATACATTCATTGCTATTATTTGATCCTACTTTTTAGGGATATTATTGATTTGCTGTCGTTTTAATTAATGACAGGGGTCTTTGTCTCCAAGTCAACAAATTGAAGCGGTTGATTGTGAGTAACCTGGAAATCCCTGCAATCCAACTGTTACAGTTAACAGCCGCAATTTTGAGAAACAGCAGGCGTCGATTTGGTCCACATGGAAGCTGTCATGAACCACAACCATTGGATGTTGTTGGATTAATGTTGACGTGTGCAGGCGTGTAGCTGATGTGGACTTTCTTCAAATCTGACGTATTTATGTTGATTTTCTGACGTGGATGGACCCATGGACATTTCCATGATTTAGTATAATAAAAATAAAGATATTTACAACGTTATTGATAGCAGCAAGCAACACATAGCAGCAAGCAACACAGTTCCTAGACAGATTCTTTGTTTATTTACTTTCCACTAATCGAAAGCAAAAAGATACTTACACAAAAAATAAATTTTAAAATAAGAAATAATTAGCGTTACAGAAAGCTATCTACAATGTGCAAAACAAAGTAGTAGGTGGAGAGGCAGGCATGAAAAGATATGAAAAGGTTAACAATGTTGGGATTGAGAAATTGCTGATGTTTATCCAGTTTTCTCTTCAAGCAATGGTGCGGCGGTGTTTGTCCCCGTTGATGATACTTTATGCTCATTACTATCTTCATCATATCTATCCACACTATGCATAAATACCCCTGTCATGGTAACATAACATCACATACAATATCATGACAATGCCCTTAAGAAATCTATGACTATGGAGGAAACAATACTATGATGACTTACCTACAAACCATATTGCAGCTGCTGGGAAAAATATTGTTGTTAAAACCAACGAAGTAGTTCTCCAATTGTTAATACTATCCTGTATTACCATCACAATACTATAGTAAGTAATGATGTACATTTGAAGTTTTGTAAATTGTAACTAATACACCTAAAAATGCTAACCTGGACAATTCCAACAAGAGGAGCGGAAGGTACATCTCCAAAGATATGAATAGCAACAGTAGACATAGCCATTGATAGCGGTCTCAAACTTGGTTTAACAGAATGGAGACATACATAATTCACAGGACCCTGAAAATAATATGTTAAGAATATAGGAATAATACACCAATAGCAAACATGAAGAAATTTCATATAGAGAAGAAGGGAAGTACCTGAGTGGCAAAAACAAGTAGTTCACCAATAGCCAAAAAAACTAGGTACCCAATCTGGCTTCTAAACAGAAAGGCAACGAAACAAAATGCACCACCAACAAGTGTTGTCACTGAGAGAAGCTTAAATGCATTTGATAGGGAGCTACCCATGAAATCAAGAGCAAAGCCTCCTGCTAAAGTCCCCACTATTCCACACACTATTGTAATTCCTCCATATATCGTATCTGCATTAGTCTGACAACAAAGTAAACAGTCCTTAATAAAAAAGAAAAGAAGGAACAACCGCATTAATAAAATCTTATGCAAACACTATTTCATAATAATTAGATGAAACAAATTCTCACCATGTTATATATACTATAACCAGCTTTAGGTCCCCAATACGAGTAAGCACCAATGACAAAGTTGTATGCTATGTAACCTGCAAATAGGCATTCAGTACCAATTATATGAAGAGACACGGTAAACGTTATGATTGAAAAAAGAAAATAGTATAAATGTAAAGAAAGAGGAGAATGAATTAAAAAAGAAAATTAAATATGAAGTAGTTGATGCGCATACCTAGAACGTTGACGACGAAAACCTTCTCAGACAAAAGTTCTTTCATATCTTTCAGAAATATTGCGATTGCGGATTTTGGCCTATAATATGAGGAGAATCAACAAATAACAAATGTATCTACATCAGTCACGGAGAGATGGGTGTGGCTAATCAATCATAAACTCAAAATAAAGAAACCGCTCAGTAAATCAAGGAGGCAGGTGATGCTCATACTTGGAAGATTCATGTGAGCCTTTATCTCTGATATCTTTCATGGACGACGATTCATCTTTTCCATTTGAAGCCTCTGCATCTTTCCATCAAATAAGATAATTTTGTAAAGCCCAACAAAGTGACATCGTTACTACTTTCTTTTATTCAATAACTATTCTCAAATCCTAGCCAAATTACTCTAAAACTGATAATGGTACCTTGAACTCCCAATGCAACTGTCTCTAGTGCCTGTGCCTCTATTGAATCAGCAGGGACAAAACCTGGATCCCACAAGTAGTTTAGATCCGGAAGCCAAAAGAAATCAGTGCAAGACAAAAAAAAGTGCACCTTTCAACTGCAAAGGCTTCATAACAAATCCCAAAATAGCAAATGGAAGCATCAATATAGACTCCACCCCAAAAGCATAACGCCAACCTAAACTGCTTCCAACCTGTTTATAAACAATGAAAGGATAAAATCAGAGAGGGAAGTTCAAAAACAAGTAATAAAAAGAAGCAAAACAGACGTATCGATTCTTTAACTAAAACCCAACATTATGTTTCTATTTTATTTGACAAAGGAGAATTTTTTTCATTATGGTAAACAAGCTCCCATTTTCTACTTTTATCGACATCCCTGTTTAAGACATTTCTTATCAAAACAAATTTTAATTTTTCAGTTTTAAATTTTTTGAATGAGACTTAAGATGTCATCCTATTGTTAAGATTTTTATCTTTCCTTTGCACCTGCATTGCAGGTATTACTATTGAAATATAATTAACGTATTAAAACCAAAGGAGAACTTACCACACCACCAAAGATATAGCCGACTGCATATCCTCCTGGTATACACATGTAAAATATAGCAAGCCATGCTGTTTTCTGACACATACACCAGTATAAGAAAGGTTACCACCATAAAGAAAATAGACAGCAATCACAATGACATATAACATTCTAAATACCAAAAAGGGTAAAGAGAACATCAGTCAGTTTTACCAGATTACATCTATAAACCATTAAAATGTTGAATAGAAGCAAGCTTATTTTAACACACCAGATTAAAAATTAAGTTTCCATACAGATTGGAATTCTAAGATTCCACAATAATGTTAAATAGCATTAAATGAAATGGAAACAAATGTTGTTATTTCTAGTTATGAAATGTCCAGGCTCGTTTAGGTTCATGTCACGTAAACCTTTTTTGATGATGTTTGCCCAAAAAGGATAACCAGCAAAAACCACTGACAACATTACAAACTACTCCCTCCGTTTCAAAATGAATGTCGTTTAATGTTTTTACACACATAATAAGAAACACAATGATTAGAAGAAAGAGAATAGATATTTTATCAAATTATCCTTATCAACTATTGGTGTCTTTTCCACTATCATTAATGCAAAGTAGAAGTAATGTTTTCAAAATAGTGTACATAGAGAGTATAATTGGAAAGAAGTAATTAATATTGCATTGGAAATCAAAAATGACATTCATTTTGAAACAAACTCTTGTTGTTAAAGTGACACTCATCACGATTTAACATCATGCTTGGTGAAGCTTCAACCAACCCAAAATCCTACAAAATGATTGCTTTACATCACAGTATAACACTAACTAAAAAAAATATGGGGCCCAAATACAAGCATAAACGACGATTGAAACATTCTTCAAGTCAGAAAGCATGAGATGATTTCAAGGGAAAGAAACCTGTGAAACTGGGGCATTATCATCAATGAAAGGTGCTGCAAGACTTATAAACGAAGCCTCACCAACACCAACGAGCCTACAGAGAGCAAGGAAACAAATAAGATGGTTCTTATATTTTGTACTATTATTATGCAAGTATTCAGTACAAAAACCATAAAGCTTGAAGAATAACTGAAGAAAACACTTACACGCGACACAATGCAATGGAAACGAAATTGAAAGAAAGACCACAACATAAGGTTGCAAAAGTCCAAACAGACAATCCAACTCCAATAAGTCTAAAAGGGTTTACACTGCAAAATATAGGAAATATGAGATATTTTAGACTTCATCCTGAAACAAAGTGCCTCACTTATTAAGGTATCAATTTTAGGAATATGTAATGCAACAGCTTCCAACACAAATAGTCATTACCTCTTTGCTAGAAATGCAAATATTGGAGAAGCCAGAAGAAGTCCAACCATAAAAGCAGATGATAGAACTCCATCCTCAAAATTGCTCAAGTCAAAATCCCCTCTACATAAAAATATATGTAAAATTAAATTAACGATGGATTCCATCCCTTACCCCCCCCCAAATTGGAGGGAAAGCAAAATGGGGGTAAACAATGGAATGGGATAGAATAGATACCATTGAGTTCCATTCCATTCGATCCTTTTTTTTTAATAACCAAACAATGGAACATCATACCACTCCATTCCATTCCATCCCATCCAATTCCATCCTATGAAGCACCGACACAGACACAGACATCAGACACGACACGGACACCCAGACACCGGTTTTAATTTTAATTTTTTTTGAAAAATACAAGTAATTGAAGAGTCGGTGTCGGACACGGCATTCGAAAGAAGTGTCCGTGCTTCAGAGATTCCATCCCATACCACCAATCCAAACATACCCTTAGTGCTTCATATTACATGAAAGAGTTATGTTGCAGAATAAAAATTGAATTATCCATCAAGGTGGAAAAGGCGTGCCTTACAATACAATTTTTTTTTTGTTTTGAAAAGAGGAAAGGCCGTGAAAAATCAAAGCAATTATATATATATATATATATATATATATATATATATTAAATTGAAATTAAACTTACTGTATTCCGGCTCCAGGCTTGCAGGTACCACCTGAGCAAGTTTCACGATGTCCATTAACACCATTGCTTGCAATTGCTCCTCGGTCCAAATAGTTTAACAAATTAATCACACAAAATATAACCAGTAACCTACACAACAAGATAATTAAACAGATTAAATAATAATTTTCAAAATTAATTTTTTTTAATATCTAAATACAATTTAAAAAGGAGAAAAAAAAACCCCAAAAAAACACTTTAGAATCAGAAAGATAAAAACTTCCCCAGACCTAATCAACGAGACCTGAAATTCAAAATTTCCTTCCTTTCCCACATTTTTTCAAGCACGGATCTAGAAACAAAAAAAAAGGAAGAGAAAAAGGTAAATTACCTTTTAGGTGTAAACCATGAAGTTGCTGGAATCATGGAGGACTCGACGACCATATCTGGCGCCACAGAAGAAGGCAAAGGTTGGTGAGGTGGAGAAGACTCGGAATTTGCTTCATGTTGATTTTGTTGTTGTGCCATATTCCAATTCCAATATATAATAATAATTATATATTTTGAGAATGACACTTATTAAAAATTGAAAATCGAAGTTGAAGAGAAGAGTCAAAGAGAAGAGAAAGAAGATGCTTTGATCTTCTTTCCTTCTTTGACAAAAAGCTTCAGCTCTGTTCTTCTTGATCTTCTTTGTTGGTTTTTTGCCCCAGAAAAATGTGAATTTTAATTTGGTTACAAAATAGAAGAGAATTGTTGTCAAACAAAACAAGAATTTGCATTTAATTTATGTATAGAGTTTTGCTGTCACGAGGACTCTCATTCCCGGATTCTACTCACTATCTTTTTCAATTTTCCAAACTAATCTATCTTATCAATATTCTTTTTTTTTTGACAATTATCTTATCTATATTCGTTTTTATATTTTTAAATATACTACTACTACTATTTAGGCAAAAATATACTCGGGGTCTTTTAAGTTATTTATTTGTAATAAGTAGGTCCTTTATATTTTTTTCGTACCAACTTAGTTCTTTAAGTTTGATAACGTCTACACTGTTAGTCCCTTCTAGTATTTTCGTTACAAAAAAGCACAGTTGGCATAAACGACGCTGACGTGGCTTAACGGATGCATATGTGGCAGCACAAGTCATTATTTTTTATTTATTTAAATTATCTTTAATTAACTTTACTAAAAATAAAAAAAACTGAAAAATGATGTCATCATCTTCTTCCTCCTCCAATCAATTTTTCCAGGTCTGAACAAAAATCAAACCCAGATAATTTCTCTAAACCAGTCTCTATTATCTGATATGGTACTCAAATCCAAGGGGATAAGTTTGAAGAAAGTAAACCCAATACACCTGGGTTTCGATTTTCTGAAGGTTTCGATCATCCTCTTCCAAAATTATTTCATCTGGGTTTTGATTTTCTGAAGGTTTAATCTGGGTTTCGTTTTTTTCTTCTGATAGCTTCAATATGGGTTTTGTTTAAAAGTTCAGTTTGGGTTTCTAAACCTTCAGAACTGAAAGCCCCGTTTTCAATCTGGGTTCCTTTTCCCGATAATTTCAATCTGGGTTTTATTTAGTTTTCTAAACCCCTAAAAATCAATTAGATTTGCCATTCAAACTAAAAGCTTTCCAGTTCCACTTGAATTGATGAATTGAATCCATCTGGAAAAGCAACAAAGGAATTCAATTTCAATTCACCTAATAATGAGAGTTATTATTAATTACAGAGTACCTGTATATGGACGATATTACTATCTTCTTCACTTTAATTAAAACCCAACATACTCTATGAATCAAAAGGTAGGCTAGATAGAGAACGAAAGAGAAACATGAAGCATAAACCTTGAAACAAATTTGTGTTCAACGGTGTAAGGAAGAAGATGAACTAAATAAAATTAAATAAAAATGACTGGATAATGATTCATCAAGTCTGTTCTGCCACCTAGGACTCTGTTACCGCCACATCACCTCTCTTACTGCCATATCACCATTTTTGTAACAGAAAATGGAATAAGGACTAACGGTGTAAATGTTTTAAAACTTAAAGGACTAAGTTGGTACAAAAAAATATAAAGGACCAACTTATTACAAAAAAATAACTTAAATGATCTCTGGTGTATTTTGCCTACTATTTATATTACTTTTCATTTATTTGACATCTCGTGATTTTGTAGTTTGTTATTTTAATAATTTTTCAAATAACTTTATCTATTTAAAAATGATTGGGTTCGAGAGCACATGACTAGAGTTTATCCTGTTGTTATTATCCTTTACTGGAAATTAGCTCTTTTGAGAAACTAATGATGGTATTAGTAGGAGTGTAGGACTCGGTCAATAATTTCTTTTCCCCTTATTGCTAACCATTCTTATTATGTTTAGTTTCAATTTGAGGAATCAATCAACAATATCTCTTATCTATAGTTTCTATAGTTTTTTTTATTAAAAGGAAAGCAATAAAAATGAAACATAGAATAGAACGAATTAAAGTCTTAACATGTTTCATTCTGATAGGGAGACAAAACAACGATAAGATTCCCTTAATCAAGCGTTGAAGGTTCGATTCTCGCATTGGGTATGAAGCAGCTTTAAATTCTCAGGTTAGCTGTCCCACCCTTCGAGATGCCTCCAATCCAGTGAAATGATTAGTCACTGCGTTCGGCGGTGGATACTCAGGTCTCAACCAAAAAAACAGCGATAGGATAAAGAGACTACATATGATCTCCATAATTCATATTAGCTTCAATATTGTGCCTTATCTTTAATTTAAATTTGAATGTCCGACTTTTCGTTTTTTATGGTGCACAATGAGTATGTAGAAAATATAATTTGTGTTCTATTGAAAAGAGTTATGATATTTCAGAGCAGTTTTAAATCTCTCGGCCAGCTGTCCCACCATTTGAGGTGCCTTCAATCCAACGAGGGGATTAGTCACTGCGTTCGACAGTGGATACCTTGGTCTCGAAAAAAAAGAGTTATGATATTTTGACATTAAAGTCTAACATGAAAAGTTGACAATAAAGCAATTGGTTAAGTGGATTAAAATATGTGGTTAATTATTTTATTAGATAATTAATGGATATATTGTCAAAAAAGAAGATAGTTAATAGATACTAGCCGCCTGACCCGTGCTACGCACGGGGTTGACTAATTTTTAGTTAGCAAAATTAAAGTAAAACCAGAAGGGGAAAACCTCTTTAATAAACCAATCATTCAAGACAACAATTTTCTGTCCACCGCAGGAATCAAACTCGGGAGCACTAAGTCGACCCCGTGTCCCAGGGCAGCTTATGTCAGTGGACCAATGATGTTGGTTTTTAAAATATATAGTCAAATAATTGTGGATTGAAATTAAATTATAGCTATAAATTAAATAAGAAGATTATAAAATTTAAAAACAATATTGACTAAAAACGTTGAAATTAAACATCCATAGATAATGGGAAGAAAATGTTTAAAACTTTTAATAACATAATCCATATTTATCAAATGTAAATATAAAAACTTAGCCCATAATAAGAAAGAAAAGAAGACAACACAATTAAAAACTAAAACACGTGGGTATCATGCATGGTTGTATGAAAACTCATGATAAAATAGGAGCAATTATACAAAGTTGAAAGAAGATGGTGGAGGTTATATTATAAATGTGGCTGAAGTTCCCGTTGAAAGAATATAAAAATTTAAACACCAGTTAAAGTATGTTTTTAATACCGTTTGATGATAAATGACAAAAATAAAGAAGACAACACAAATAGAAAGTGAAACACGTGGGTATCGTGCAGAGTTAGATGAAAACCACAAATAAAATAGAATCACCTATAGAAAGTTGAAAGAGGGCGAAGAGGGGATCTATTGTAAACATGGCTGAAATTCCCGTAAATAAAAATTAAATTAAAAAACTATAAATTAAATAAAAATATTATAAAATTAAAAAGAAACATTAACAAAGACATTGAAATTCAACATCCATAGACAATAAGAAAAAAACGTAAAGCATATTAATAACAACAAATACATTGAAATTGAACATCCATAGACAATTAGAAGAAAAAGTTTAAAAAACTGTAATAACGTTATCTATATTTATCAAATGTAAATATAAAAACTTAACACATAATTAAAGAGAAAATAAGACAACATAATTAGAAAGTGAAACACGTACGTATAGGTATCATGCAGAGTTTGATTTAAAACCACCAATAAAATAGAAGCACATATACAAAGTTGAAACTATTTTTGAAGAAAGAAGTTCGCATATTTGAATAAAATAGAAGAACATAGAAACCAAGTTTGTCCATTGCGCAAATTTTGACCCCGTGTCCCAAGGTAGCTTATGTCAATGTGCCAATGGTGTTGGTTACTAATGTTATAATTATAAATTAAATTAAATTATAACTATAAATTAAATAAGTTTGGATTTAAGTTGAACCATAGGATTTCAACAGACAAAACAAAAAAACCAATATTTGTCCTCTTCTATATACTCATCTAATACTATTTACAATCAAATACTAAAAGCGAGACTAATTAGAACAACTTCCATTGAGTCTCTGAGCTTATCCTTTTTTGTTTAATTTGAACTTTATGACGATTTTTCTTTAACCAAACCGGTTATTAAGGAACAAATTTTGTGTATTTGAACAATTAAAATTTGTTCTAAATCATAAAGTACACCAAATTACACTCTTTAGGATATCACTTTAAGTACTTTGTCATAAAATGAAGTTTTTTTATCCAATCGATTATTGAATAATAAACTCCACATAGGTAAACATATTAAAATTTTCAAGACTGTAAAGTACTCCTTAACCCAAAACCTTAATATATAAAAGAAAAAAAAGAAAGAAGGAATTGAAAAAAAAAGGAAAACAAAAAAGAAAACAAAAACAAAGCAAAAAAAAAAGCAATTTGGCGCCAACATGCCAAGCTGAAAGACTAATATCCCATCGTGCTTGAAAGCAAATTTCGCACTGGCCAACACAGAGTTTTGTCAACTATGAGAATCAAACTCAGGAGCACGGGATCGACTCTCGTGCCCTAGGATAGCCTATCCCATTGGGCAAATTGTGTTAGTTAGCAAAATATAAAATCTAATAACTGTGAATAAAACTTAAATATAAATATAAATTAAATAAAAAGATTATCAATTTTAAAAGGAACATTAACAAAGACACACATCCTCCATAGATAAAATAAGAAAAAAATTTTAATAACATAATTCACACTCATCAAATGCAAATATAAAAAATTAACCCATAAATAGAAAAATAAGACAACACAATTAAAAAGTGAAACACGATGGGTATCATGCATGGTTGAAGGAAAACCCATGAGAAAATAGAATAGTTTTAATACCCGTTGAGGCGAAATGACCAATATAAAAAAGAAAACACAAATAGAAAATGAAACACGTGGTATCGTGTTGGGTTGGATAGAAATTACCAATAAAATAAAAGCATCTATAGAAAGTCGAAAGTGTGCGATTGAGGGATCTATTGTAAATGTAACTGAAGCTTCCGAAAATAAAAACTAAATTAAAACTATAAATTAAATAAGAAGATTATTATTTTTTCACAAACGTATTTTTTCACAGACTTATTATTTTTTACCAAACCGGTTTATATACGAAAAAACTTCTGATATTTGAAAAGTTAGTTTTTTTTTTCGAATCCCAAAGTATCTCAAAACACACTGCTTAACATTTCACTTTACGTATTTTGTTACAAAATAATTTTTTTCACCATCAAGTACACCAAAGCATACTTTTTAGCATATCACTTTACGTATTTTTTTATGAAATTAAATTTTTTTCCATCTAATTGATTATTGAAGAACAAAATTTGCATATTTAAACATTTAAAAATTTTCGATACCGTAAAGTACTTCTTAAAATACAAAAGAAAGAAAAAAAAACTAAAGCAAAAAACAAAAAGTAACAAAAAAAAACTGAAAAAAAGAAGAGAAAAAAAAGAAACAAAAAACAAAACA
Organism: Astragalus glycyphyllos; assembly: GCA_963573325.1. Lineage (NCBI taxonomy): Eukaryota > Viridiplantae > Streptophyta > Magnoliopsida > Fabales > Fabaceae > Astragalus > Astragalus glycyphyllos. Next base: position 68,996,722 of record OY754310.1, read on the forward strand.
AAAAACTTGTCACTTGCGCGCGCAAGTGACAAGCCACATTAGATAATAGATAACTGGTGAAATAACCATTAACTAATAGAAATAGTGGTTAATATCGTTCAAATTTAACTACATTAGTAGATGATTAATGAGTTTCGACACGTGTTATATACATTAATTATACACTAAATCTAATTAACAATGTATGTGAATTGCATTAAACAAAAAATTTGTTGGTGACTTTTCGTGTTGATTTTGTGTATCAAAATATCATTTCTTAAGTCAAAATAAAGCTAAGAGGTCATACCAAAAAAAAAAACTAAGAGCTTGCATTATCTATAGTTGCCTCCAGCCCTCCACTATGAATGTCAATCATTGGCTTGACTTCTAAAAATTTCTACTTGAGAGTTTGAAAAAAATTGACTCCTAAACTCCTAAATAATAACACCAAACATTTTAGAATCCATCTCAAAGATGATATTATCCTAATCAAGTTCCATCATCCACGCACTAGCCATCAACAAATCGTGAGCTTCTCTTGACTAGACATCCAACAAGGGCTCAAACTTTGCTCCCATAAACAAGTCAAATTAGTCTCTAAGAAAAAATCCAATGTCCACTCTTTTTTGTTACAAAAGAGAAGAAGTGAAAAAGGCTAAGGTCTCACAAAACGAGTTCTTATAGCATCAACTAACAATAAAGACTTCAACTCTATTGCGGCCGAGTACCCTCTATTATAACGAGATGAATACGCCATATTTATATTAGTACACTTTACAAGCCCTACACAAGATTTTTGCCACAAGTAGAGTCATTTGTTGATTTGGGTTAGTGAAGTAAGTTGCGTTTATGGTTAATGAGTTTCGATACTTGGTATTTGAATTGCATTAGCCATCTAGATTATCGTCAATTTGTTGTTGGGTTTATGTTTTCAAATAGCTCGACCGTTTTTCTATCTCTATAAAACTTGACTATGAGCTATCAAAATATCTTCTCTATGACAAAATCAATTTTTTAAAATCAAACTAGACATGACACCAACAAGTCTAAATCATGGTTCATTTATTTTAAATTGCTCAAACTTGAGTCAGATCGTCTACATAATTGAGGCATTGAGGTTCAAATTAAAGGGAGGAAGTGGTATTGTGCAAGTTTTCACTTTTCACCGGTTCAAACCATATTGACCACTACAAAATTTCAGTGTCGTTGAGGAGAGGATCAGAGATTATTAGTTTTTAGGCTAAATTATAGTTTTTGTCCCCCTATTTTCACAAATTCGGATATTTGGTCCCCTTATTTTAAAAGTCAGACATTTAGTCCCCCTATTTTAAAAAAACTCAAACATTTAGTCCAAATGGGGGTTTTAATTTTTTTTTGGTTGATTTGGAGGTTTGTCAACAAAAAAAATCTGATGTGGCCTTCATTAATTGATGTGGCGTCTGACATGTGGCTGCCACGTCAATTAATGAGCCACATAAGCATGCCACATCATAAACTTATTAATAAAATATTAAAATTAAAAAATAAATTAGAAAAACTAAAATTAAAATAAAAGAAAGAGCAACTGTATCCAGAAAAAGAAACAATAATCTTCAAATGCTTCAAATCAATCTCTATATTAAAACTGAAAATAAATTAGAACCCCAAATCAATCTTCAAATCAATCTCAATCTTCAAATCTGTAACACCTACAACCAAAATCCCAAAATCCCAAATCAATTTGAAACGCTCTTGCGCAAACAGTGAAAGAAGTCGTCTCATATGAAGATGATGAATTCGAAAGCATTAAAGTCGAGTTCTGGGTTTTCGAATCTGTTGATGGTGGGTTGAGAAGAAGTTGAAATAGTTTCGAATCGGGGTTTTATTTGCTGGGTTTTTTGTTTTCTGGGTTTTCTACAGCAAGGGGAAGAGATAAAGATTGGGTTTATGAGCAACAATGGTGAAATTGTGTTTGGGAACAACAATGGTGCGATTGAAGTTTTAAGAGCAACAATGGTGTGTTTGATTTGGATGAAACAATGATTTTAATTTTAGTTCTCAAACGTTGAAAATTCATCGGGCTTTCTTTTTTATATTAATTTTAGTTCTGGATTTCTATTTCTTTTTTATTTTAATTTTAGTTTTTCGAATTTAATTTTATTTTTAATATTTTATTAATAACTTTATGATGTGGCATGCTTACGTGGCTCATTAATTGACGTGGCAGCCACATGTTAGGCGCCATGTCAATTAATGAAGGCCATATCAGATTTTTTTTGTTGACAAACCTCCAAATCAGCCAAAAAAAATTAAAACCCCCATTTGGACTAAATGTTTGAGTTTTTTTAAAATAGGGGGACTAAATGTCTGGCTTTTAAAATAGGGGGACCAAATGTTCGAATTTGTAAAAATAGGGGGACCAAAACTATAATTTAGCCTATTTATTTTAGTAGAAACTCCATGTGAAATACAGTTTTTAAAAATAGGCTAAATTATAGTTTTGGTCCCCCTATTTTTACAAATTCGAATATTTGGTCCCCCTATTTTAAAAGCCAGACATTTAGTCCCCCTATTTTAAAAAAACTCAAACATTTAGTCCAAATGGGGGTTTTAATTTTTTTTGGCTGATTTGGAGGTTTGTCAACAAAAAAAATCTGATATGGCCTTCATTAATTGACATGGCGCCTAACATGTGGCTGCCACGTCAATTAATGAGCCACGTAAGCATGCCACATCATAAAGTTATTAATAAAATATTAAAAATAAAATTAAATTTGAAAAACTAAAATTAAAATAAAAAAGAAATAGAAATCCAGAACTAAAATTAATATAAAAAAGAAAGCCCGATGAATTTTCAACGTTTGAGAACTAAAATTAAAATCATTGTTTCATCCAAATCAAACACACCATTGTTGCTCTTAAAACTTCAATCGCACCATTGTTGTTCCCAAACACAATTTCACCATTGTTGCTCATAAACCCAATCTTTATCTCTTCCCCTTGCTGCAGAAAACCCAGAAAACAAAAAACCCAGCAAATAAAACCCCGATTCGAAACTATTTCAACTTCTTCTCAACCCACCATCAACAGATTCGAAAACCCAGAACTCGACTTTAATGCTTTCGAATTCATCATCTTCATATGAGACGACTTCTTTCACTGTTTGCGCAAGAGCGTTTCAAATTGATTTGGGATTTTGGGATTTTGGTTGTAGGTGTTACAGATTTGAAGATTGAGATTGATTTGAAGATTGATTTGGGGTTCTAATTTATTTTCAGTTTTAATATAGAGATTGATTTGAAGCATTTGAAGATTATTGTTTCTTTTTCTGGATACAGTTGCTCTTTCTTTTATTTTAATTTTAGTTTTTCTAATTTATTTTTTAATTTTAATATTTTATTAATAAGTTTATGATGTGGCATGCTTATGTGGCTCATTAATTGACGTGGCAGCCACATGTCAGACGCCACATCAATTAATGAAGGCCACATCAGATTTTTTTTGTTGACAAACCTCCAAATCAACCAAAAAAAATTTAAAACCCCCATTTGGACTAAATGTTTGAGTTTTTTTAAAATAGGGGGACTAAATGTCTGACTTTTAAAATAGGGGGACCAAATATCCGAATTTGTGAAAATAAGGGGACAAAAACTATAATTTAGCCAAAAAAATATTGTAGGAGCTTAAACCAAAACACGTATATATACAGAGGCCTAAAACATATTTATGACTAAAGTATTTAAAGTTATAGTTCAGCTAGTGATTCTATCATGAATATTGTGTTTATTAGATACAGTCAATTTAAACTCTTTTTTCAAAAAAAATTGAAACTCAGCATTCATTAAAATAATATTGATAAAGACAAAGAAACCCTTTTTTTGGACGAAAGACAATGAAGCCCTTGATAATATTATTATGACTAAATTGCGTTTTTCATCCCTCAGTTTTTTAATATGATGAAAATGATCTTTTAACTATTTTTTGGTGAATTTAGTCCTAAATGTCGCAAATTTGATTCTTATAGTTTTTAATTGCAGTTTTAATCCCACAAAATCAAGATTTATTTGCACTTTTCGTCTTCCATTTATCCAAAATTCACGCTTTTTTGGAACTAAAAATGCAAAAATAACCCACCAGTTAAAAGCGCAATTAAAAAACATATAAACCATATTTGAACAATTGAATTTTAGGAGGACTAAATTTTCAAGAAAAAAGTTATGAGGTCATTTTCGCCAAACTGATTAATTTAAGGAAACAAAATTGCAATCTAGCCTAGTATTATTTTAAGATAATTTGTTTTTCTTATTAATTATTCCTACGAGCACTTGTTCCTACAAGAATTGTTGATTATGTGCTACCATATTTTAAACTCCAAAGCTGGATTACATGTTGAACTGTTTACATAGGCGCGCAAGAAATATAAATTATTTTCATCATGTAAAGTAACTATACAATTTGTGGTTTTCAAAGAATTGAAATAAGCACCTCAGTTTGAATGATGCTTCCCTACAAACTCTTAATGAGACGTTTCCTATACATACATATACTGTTAGCTCTGCAATAGGAATGGTAACTTCCTCAAATCTTACTGAAGTTATAGGGTTAGATGCGCAAAATTAATGGGAAGAAGCCCTACCTAGATTGTCAGGGTTCCTCCATGGCAGTATGGGAAGGGATTGATGGGTCCAAAGCATCTTGAGATCCAACCATTGAGCTTCCTTCAGTATCTTGTTTGCTATAGGGAACAACACCATTTCCTTCTAATTTGACAGCTTCCTTTACTTCATAATCTTGTTCTTTTGGATCTTTTTCCTTCTGAATTCTACCCAATGAAGCCCGGTCTATCTGGTTCCGTACTGATATTTCATATTTTGGAAAAGTAGTTGTCGTTGGAGCTCGTGCATCCATGTCAGCAACTCTCACCTTACAATAGCAAACACATCAGTTTCTTCTTACATAAGTTATTGCAGCAACTCCATCAATAACATTATAAATGATACATTTAGAAATCAAGAAATGGTGCATGATAAGAGAAAATTATGTCGAAATCTAGTTCTCAAAAGAAAGTTTTCATTTTCTTTAAAAATAACTATAAGCCATGTAGAACACAGGGGAGGTAAATGACATTTAAGGGCTCCCAAGATGTAGAATTTATTACATCAAGGTTTACCCAATCAAAGACAAACAGTTGAAAGATCTTTCGACCACTTTTCTTTGCCAAGAAGTTTTTATAGTGGTTGGATAGCTTGACCAGTTTTCCCTTTTAAACCAACCTTTCTCCTATTTCTCAATTTGGAATTATATTAAACTCAGATAAATCCACACGGCAGCTGCTCCCCCCCCCCCCCCTCTCTCTCTCTCTCAGCATTTACCCAAAGCCAAATCCTAATTTTGAAGTACCTGCAACGGTTTCATAACATTTGATTCTGATTGGCCGATTTCTTCTTGAGCTTGTAGCTCCATCGAATCTCTAACCATCTGACTCAAAAAGTCTACATCGTCGGACATCACCCCGAGGCCTTTCAGCAGCTTAGAACCCAGCTGTAAGCTAGTCTGCAAGAATAAACTTAATATTTAGCTGCAATTTCCACCAAAATAATGAGCGCTCCTTGCTACAACCTCCAACCATCAGGAGAAGGAAAGAAATAATTAACAATACCTCTGCATTTTCCAAAATAGTATCCGTTGCACCTGCTTTCTTAAGATCTAAGAGATGTTTGAGATCTCGAGCTCTAGCATATATTGGGACCTGAGGATTTTCATCACAAATTATTAAGCAATTAAAACAAGAGACGGTAGCAGAGAATAAAAGGTAAAATATATCAAACAGTCAAATATATATCAATCAACTTCACCCCATATTAGACCTAACAGGTGCACATTGTTATTTAATTTTTTTGATATATAATCAATCAACTTCACCCCATATTCTAGACTTAACAGGTGCACATTGTTTTTTTTTTTTTTAATTTTGCATGTGCACAATGCTATTCATTTTATAGACAAATAGAAATAAAGCTAGTCATATTATATTATTATAGTTTCTCTTTATTAGAAAAACCCATTAATTTCTCCTTCTTACATGTATACATGCTCTCACACATGATAAGTTGAGATAGGAAATGAAGAGGCTTGGAGTTAGGAAGAAATTATTACTGCAGGAAAAGCCAAGCGTAGCCTCTGAACAACTTCAACTGTCTGCTTCTTCCCAGTGAGCATAACCATGATAGCTTTTGGAGAAGAGATACCGGCAGATTGAAGAACAGCCGGACGTGATCCATCCCCGTAGAAAATAGGAAAGCCAAGCTTTCTAGATGTCTGCCAGCAGTTAATGATAGGAGAATAAATTATATTAATGGCGGATAAAAGAGAGATCAATATGAAGGGTGAGCAATGTTATGAAAGAAGACTTCCATTCTACTGATAAAACAAAGATAACAAAACAAAGTAAAAGCTAAGAACATAGAGACCATAAATGATTGATGAGTCAACTCTCCATTGGCACTTTTAAACGTATATCTTATAATATTCACAAGGTCAAATACTAGTAGACAATTGTCGTGCACAATGCTCAAATACACTGACCTTTACAACCCTGGGGTCAAGATCAAATGCCACGTAAGGCCATCCTGCAGATGCATCACTATCTCCTCCTGAAGCCAGTGGGGTGGATAGCAAATTGCCAAGGACCTTTATATAAAGAACAAAAGGTGAAAATTTAGGACTGGGAAACATAAATGACATGTTTTACAAATGTATTGATCAATCTACCTGGCCCATTTGTCCAAATCCAAGGATAACTACAGGATCACTAGCACCGAAGTTAACCATCTCAGAATCTTTTTGTTTCTGCAAATAACTCAGCCAATGTTAACTTGCAATTAACGTGACATCACATAGCATTAGACTGTCACGTATATATCTTGAAGAAACAATTATAAGACTGCCGCATAAATTTTTATCAACATCTCTCTCAAGTTAGTAAACTATCTGAAAAGAGGTTAGTGTACGAAAATTGTGCCAAAACAACCTACTAATAATAATAATACAGGACGTGAATTGTGTTGCATTCTTATAAGTGATCAAAAAATTTGAAATAAAATAATTATTAAAAAATATTAAAGTAGAAAATTAATTTAATTTTTTTAGCAAATAAAATATAGTTGTCACAATGATATTTTTGTCATGAACATAATATATATATATATATATATATATATCACATCATTATTTATTAGCTTATTTAAAATATATAATAGAATAACATATCTTTGCACCCAAAATTATAAATTATCTTATTTCTTATCAGGAGCACATATTTATCATGTTTCTATCATATTCTACCTCTATCTAGTTCTATATCATATCATTACTCCATCCTATCTTAACCGTCAGACGGGTCCTCAAGGTATATTTTTATGTAAGAATGTTTATTTGAAATTCACCAGTAATTGGCCATGGCTACTCACAATCCATGTATTTACGTCGTGTGTGTGCACTAAACTTCCAAGATTATAACTTTCACAAAAAAAAAGGCATACATTCTCAGCATCCGAATTGTCTAAGTTGTTGTCAATAAAACTAGCAGCTCTCCTTCCAGCTTCATTCAGAAATGGGGTTAATGCCATTGACAATACAACAACAATTATGAGCAGCTTGTTGAGCTCAAGTGGAAGCACCCCAAGCCTGCTTACAAGAAGCGGAAAACTTTAATGATAAGAACAAACCCAATATTCTCATTCAAATAGAATCCATGCATTAGGTTAAATTACTTGCCTATTTGCCAAAGAGAATACTACAAATCCAAACTCGCCTCCTTGAGATAGAAGCAATCCTATTCTTACACTTTCTTGTAAAGAAAGCCCAACACGAGGACCAAGCGCAGTTATGATCAATGTCTTGATAGTAATTAAACCCCCCAATAGCGCAAGCACATTTGGCCACTCTCGCAAGAGGAGCTGCAGCAAAAATAATCATAATAATAAATATAGAGGGGAAATCAGAATGCCATCTGGAGTTTTACATAGTGGAAAGGTGGGTAAATTTCATAATTTCCTGCAAAAAAGCAAACTGGTAAGGATATATGTTCCTTAACGCACCTATCTTCTTAGAATTAGGGCTTGATCTAGGATAGACTTTGATACCATCTTAAAATTTGGTTGGGCCTAACTCAACTTCAAATCTGGTTTGTAAGGTGAGGGATACCTCCCACTTATAAACAATTGTTTCAGGCCTTATCACATCCGATGTGGGACTCTTAAAAGATCTAGTGAAATAGCTATTCATTATACGTCATAAATTCATTGTTCCCATTGCATAAAACAGATAAATCAATTGGATGTCATATAAAGATTTTTTTCAAAAAATAATAACATGAAAAGGGTTTGAGTTCTGAGTTTCCTCACTTCCAGAAAACACTAGTCAATCACTTGGGAATAATTCATCTTAAGTACACTTTCAGTATGTTGTAACTTACTAGAATGTGATGTCATAGGTGATCAAAATCTAGGGCCACTAACGTGTTTGGATTGGAGTCCAACAGTGCTAGATGCAACAAACAAGACACCATAGCAACAAACGCGCATCCAATCCAAACATGCAGTCTATTACCCAAAAAATCTTGTGCCATTATAATATCTAGTTTGGTGAATCTGATAGCTAAGTTTGTATATATGCACGATACAACAGTGCAACATATTATTAAATACTAACACTACATAAAAAGACAATATAATATAATTATGTCCAGTAAGTATATCATAAATGATAATCATATTTACCTGCGTGTCAATTGAAGTCCCTGTAATTAGAAAAAACAACCCAAGCAGCAAGCCTCTAAATGGCCGTATGTCAGCTTCAATCTGGGTCCTGAAATTCGTCTCGGCTAAGATTGCCCCAGCTAGAAATGCTCCAAGCTGCATTGTGACATTACATACAATTGTCACGAAGATATTCAATTTAATGATTCTCCGGCTCCACAGTCCCATAATCAACCCAAAAATAAAACCCTATGCATTGGAAAATAGTGAACCGTATCACTGAAGCCCAACTTCTGTGTGAGTAATGAAGTTCCAGCAATAGTTAGCAAGCAAAGAGCAACAAAAGCCTCTGAACTCCTTGTATCTGCAACAACCTGAATTTCGCCAACAGTTTAATGACAAGAATGTAGCAAAAATGAGTCTCGATTTCGGAAACATTTTAGTTTTTGGATAAATGCCTTTGTTAAATATATTTCATACAGACCTCAAAAACTCTTCTGAGAATATACTTTGCTCCAAGAGAAAGCAGACCCAATCCACCTAATGCCTTTAAACTTTCTTGAGCAAGCATGGGCCAAATACTTTCCTCGGCCATATTCTAGAAAGAGAAATAAGAAAGCACACGGTGAACAATCGATACATAACTTGATGCATCTGATATCGTGTCCTAAGGCCATAGAGTCTCAGATACCATGTAAAGGATGTGGATGCTAATGACCAGTTTTTATATCTAACAATCCATGAATTGACTACTATATTGACATTATATGGTTACCATAAACATAGGGAGAAAGAGAGATAATCTTGAAAAAAAAAGATACACGGACTTTATTTGTCTCTGATACACCGTATTGTGATTGGGATGAGTTCAGTATATTACAAGTGTTGTGCATATAAGCCCTGCCGATATGTTAATCATAGCCTGAATAGATAAGTACATATAATAAAACTGTAATACATATTCTGTCGCTCCTTAAGCTAAAGCTGCTAGACCAAAGACGTTAATCATACCCAATAAGTTATAGTCAACTTATTACAAGTGATTGACACCGGTCTCCAAAAATCTGGTAGAGATTAGTCTATGCTACAATTTTTCACATGAAAAGTACCAAATGGTAGTTATTGCAACTGTTGTACACACAAGACAAGCATATATACTCAGCCCCAAATGACAGGTCGACATACTAACATACATACTCTAACCACAGATAGCTTAAATAACATCATCAAACAAAAAGACGCATTTTTGAATGCATGTCAAGGTGGCAGGCGGGCCATGCAATAGTTGATGACTAGACAATATTAACCATAATTCAAACGATAGAGAGCTCTACTAGTACTAGACCTAAAATAGCTAACTCTTACCTTAAAAAGAAGTAACCACAAATGCAATGTGTTAAATTGAAAAATAGAGTGAGATGCATGTTAAAATCATTTATAGTTTACAGCTCACCTGGGTCTCAAGTATTGGAAGTATGACCAAAAGAGGGACAACAGCTAAGTCCTGGAGATAACACGCAGTAGAAAAAGAACAAAGTTAATTAAACCAGAGCTTTAGTTTACTGACATCATACTTATCAATCTAGTGGGGTATATCAGAAGCTATGAACAGGTAAATTAAAATATAAATGATTTTGAACAACCACTTTTTTTTGTGAGAAAAAAAAACTACATACTTGGAGGATGAAGACAATGTGACTACGCAAGAGTAAATGAGAAAAACCTGCAAAAGAAGTATTCCAAGAGTTGCTGAACCAAACCTTGTAGGAAGCTCTCCTTTCTCTGCAAGAAGCTAAGAGTATATATAGGATTGATAAGATACAAAATCCATATTAACTGCCCTATATGGCTATATCCCAATGGTTTAATGCATGCAGAGCTACTAAAACCCTCTAATATAAAACAGACTGAAACAGTATTTTGATAGGAACTAGACTTAGATTTGGACTGAAACATTATTCCGATGACTGCTTACAACCAGAGGATAACTCCCCTGTTACTGATAAGCAAGAAGTTAAGCTGGAAATGACAGAAATAAATGGAGCAAGCTCCTTAAAAACGAAAAAGAAGAAAATAAGATAGAAGGAAGGAATGCTGGATCAGTAGTCTGAGAAAAAGAACCACTCCTTAAAAACAAAAATGATTACCATAAGCTCAACTTGCTCAAGCTTTCCCACTGAGACTTTTCTCCAAAACTTAAATGATAGTTGGAATATGAATATCTTCAAAAATACTTTTCTCAAAGCATGACTGTGTTCGTTAGTATTAATCTAAAAACTCAACGCTATTTAGGTTCTTCTCATATTTGTCAAAAGTCATGTAAATTTCAATTAGTGACATGTCTTATTTTCTTTTTCTTAGCATATGGGAATTTAGACTAAGGACTAACTCAACTCCACAAAACCGACTTGTAAGGTGAGGATTGCACAAGCCCTATAAGCACGACTATGATCAAATCTCCAGACTCCAGTTGATGTGGGATTTCAACACACCTTCTTACGCTTAAGACTAAACATCTGAAGCATGTACAAAATGGGTGTGGCCGAATAACAAAGTTCTTAACACTTTTGGTATAGTTTTAACGAATGACAAAGGCTCCAAGAAACTGGAAATTTGAAGGGAAAAAATGTACTATAATAAAAACATATTGGCAAAAGTAAAGAGGAGGGAAATATAAGTAGAATTACTAAAGATGAATTACAAGGTACTACAGATACATCAACATCACATATTTTCTATAAACACGGTGCAGGAATTAGCCTTGCTTATTTTTAATTCCAAATGCATTGAAAATGACAAATACCTGGAGAACAAATGCAGAAGATGACAGAGAGAGAGCAGCGCCAATCACTACTGCTTCATCAATACTTCTGATGTTCACCTATGAATATGATCTCAAAATAAATTGAAGATTTAAATAATGAAGCCTATTCTAGTTTTCTTGAGACCATACCTTCTTATAGCAAGCTATAATTAATTATTTATGTTATCAGACAGTCATGAGTCACCTTGAAAGAGCTGTTAGGTTTAGATCCACAGTAGGCTTTTAGATCTAACATGCTCCCTTTACAAAATCAAATTAGGTGTGGATAAAGAGCAACACTTGAGTTTGAGTTGAAACTATAACTTAGTTAGAAGAATAGGGGCAGTATGGATTGAATTCCATATGGGGTTGGCTACATGAATTAAGTGATACCATTAAGCTTCATCAACTCCAGTTTGAAGTTTGAACTTTGAACTGTGGTTTTATTGTTGACTTAAGAAAGAAAGGAATATGTGGAATCTTGTCAACTAGGACCTTGTAAAGGAAGTGGGAACAACCCGACCTTTAAAGCCTCAAGTACTACTTTTTATGTCTCAAATAAAATTTAAAAGCTTCATTACTAAAAAATTCAGCCTATAAGCACATTTGAAGCTTGAATGGATCATCAATATAACTAATAGCTCTACTTCCACCGTGCAAAATTCATGTATCCCAGAATGTACCACTCTTAAAGACATAGTTAGACTCTATCTTCACAGAGTGCACTACCCTGCCAAAGAGAATAAAAAAATTGCTCTTAAACTTATCTAAAAGGGAAGGAGTGAACTAATATTCACTACCATATTGGAGACTTAAAATGCAGTTCGCTACATCAGTAACAAATCTGCAAACACTGCTCTTATATACTAGTGTTATGTTTTTACCAGTAGCAGTTTATGAGTTAGAAATTAGAATCAGTTATTTGTAGTGGCTAATGGTCATAAAACTCATGGATCAAAAGGATTATCTTCAAAAAAAGCTTTAAACGTATAATATAGTAGCTTCAATTGTCATAGGCACCTGTTTGTTAGAGTTACAAACTTTTTGCTTAGATTTAACAAATTCCTTTATCTAAATTGAAGCAACTATAAAGAAACTAAGAAAGCATATATTCTCCCCCTCTTTAATGTCCTTTATACATCACCACAATATTCACGTCAAACAATTGACCTGCTTGAAACCACTAACCTTGTTAAAAATAGTTGTTTGAAAGCCAAAAGTGTTAATTTCATTCTACAAAGGAATTACGCATAAACTAGCACTATTGTCTTACTTCTGTGGTATATAAACTGGAAAACATGTCATGAGCCATTCAAAACAATGCTCATCTTCAAAGAGTGATAAACCATATTAATTAAGTAAAGTGGCTTATGGTCAGGGTTACTTGTAGCCTGATACAAGTTTGCAACACCACAGCTCAGTTTTATGATTTATCCCAAGCAGACAAGAAAATCAACAACAAAACTATGTCCCACCAGCTGGGCCATATAAAAGAAACACTTGAAGTTAAAAATTAATCTGTGACCTCCCGTTCCCTAAACTTGTTTACACCCAAAAAAAGAAACTTTTCATTTGAATATGCCTGTATCTGTATGTGTGTGTTCTGTATATCTCTCATTAGAAGTGCAGTAATTTACAATTATGAAAAAAATACAAACACAGAACAAAGATAAAATTGTTATATATTGAGACCTCACCAGATCAGGCCTCGAGTGAAAAAGGAATTCCAAAACTTTTGTTCCAATAGCCCCATTTGGTGGAAGCTCAAAAGCAGTGAATGCTAAAGTAGATAGCACAACCTTCAAAAGTGTTCAAATGATTATTAAAATAAGGACAAGAAAGACCAAAATTTAATTTTATAAATGTTAAAGAAGATATTGCTAGTTTCCTCACAAGTTGTAGAGCAACTATAAACAATGAATGAGAAAGTATAATAAATCAATGACAAACCTCTATGTTAAACAATGAGCAAATTGAGTGAAATGGCTTAAGGAATTCCCTATACATGCCCATTATCATACCTGAGCCAATCCCATTCCAAAGGCATATTTTGCAAGAGCTTTCAGCCGTGCAAGTGAAAGTTCTAAGCCCATCTCAAAAAGCTGGAAAAAAACAAGCATTATTTCAGAGTAATTATACACCACGTTTTTTAGAAATATTCCCGACTCCTGAGGATTATCACCATGACAAAGAATATAGTTTATCATACTTACATTTCAGAATTATAGAAAGTTATTTGAAAGTCTCAAATCATATATTAGTATGCATGCTTGCCACCTTGCCTCACAACACATAACAGCATAACAGCAAAAGGCTAGTTCTAAGTTCTAAGTTGAGGCTCAAGGCTCAAGGCTTCAACCAATGTAACTGTTGAAAATTTATAAAGTAAAATGGGCCAATGACTGAGATTTGGTATACCCATGTAGAAAATAAAAGCATACAATACAGATGGAAACTAAGCTTACATGCACAAAGACACAAATACAACTATAAAACTCATGTTTAAAATTACAGATTTTGCAACACCAGAGTTCCAGAAAGAAAAACTCATTGATATGTTCTTGATTATGTGTTATATAAATCACACACAAACATTCTTCCCGATGCACCCGGTGAAAGGAAATAATTAAAAGCCTGACTATAATGTGCTTCTAAATTTTCTCTAAAAACACAGAACAGTAAATGATTAGCACTGGATATTGATTTCGGTGTGAACTATTAGTTTTTATGAAATATAGCAATGATATGCTAAAATATCTTTGTATATATACCAGTTCCAATGCTTCATTTGAGGGTGAAAAACTAGTGCAAAAATAAAACCAACAAGAGTAGGTGCAATGACACCTTTTACTGAGATTTATCTTACCAGGAAAAGGATCCCCCATTCAGACAAAACTTTAATATCTTCAAGGTTCCTAATTAACCCAAACTGATTGAGAACCACCCCAGCACAGAAGAAACCAAGTATCTGAAAATAACAACCATTAAATTCTATTATACATATAAGAAGTAATGAATTGTGCTTCTTTGTACATCTCGTGTAGCCTGTTTGGTAACATTCGCTTATAAATTGCCTTAATCAATTTAAATCAGTCAAACTAATCCAGATACTTTACCTAAATATTAAAGAGCATTACATGATGATGATTATGACCATTGAAATATGAGATTACCATAAAGTTAAAAAAGATAAAGCAATAAAACACCAAGAACTTCTTACAGGACTGGCTTTAATCAACTTGAACGTGGGCATGATTAAGACAGTGACTGCCAAGAAAGTAAGCGTATCCAACCCTAAATCATTGATGACTTCAACAGCACTAGCAACATCATATGCCGCATTTGTCTTTAGCCGTTCCCATCGAAATGGCCTACACTTAGAGAAGTGTGATACTTTCCAACCCGAAAATGAAGGTAAACTGAGAGGAGTCCTTTTAATAAAATCATCTGACACAGTAGCACTATGAAATATCCCATAACTTGCACCGAGTGATACTGGCGGCCCATGCTTGTCAGGTGTCATCATAGAACTTCTACAAATTCGCGAAATAGCACGAGAATTACCGGGACT
Source organism: Astragalus glycyphyllos (assembly GCA_963573325.1). Taxonomy (NCBI): domain Eukaryota; kingdom Viridiplantae; phylum Streptophyta; class Magnoliopsida; order Fabales; family Fabaceae; genus Astragalus; species Astragalus glycyphyllos. The sequence goes on from OY754310.1 coordinate 69,011,813, forward strand.
CTTTTGTTTGGTCAGATCATATCCCTGCATATCAGAGTGTAGGATAATTGTTACAGTTGGGTCCGGTTGAAGCACGTAACTAACAGAATCTAATAACTAACTCAGTTATTTAGTTATTGGTGGTTGTTGTAGCTCAATCTCAAAAGTATGAACTCTCTCCTAGTAGCATCTAAAGTATCAATCATTTTCAATGATAGAAACACAATTTCATTTCTATCATTCTCTCAATTATCTCAATCAACATGATTCACTTGTATAACTTCAAAGCAAATTCAGAACATAGAAGTAACAATGGTTTAGATTTTGCAATAATTTGAACGAGGGTTTAAATATCAAATAATTTAAAATAAAATTAAAATTGGAGGGAAAATTGTTGCAGCTGATGTCTACATTTCTGAAATAACATAATCTACCAAACTCAACAATAATAGCAACAGCAAACAATTAGAGAGATGTTAAACTAGTTACCTTGAGGCTTTGACAATAAGCTAAAGACTCGAACATAGTGGAAATGATAGTGCTCAGGAAGCAATAAATTCGAATTTGGGGAAGTTCATTTGCGTTTGTTTGTAGTTCCGATGATAGAATTCGAACACTAAACGAAATTGAAATAAAAAATGATTGAGGTTGGAAGTGTGCCTCAAAAAATGGAGGAGGAAAAAGGCACACGTAGGCTTGGGAAGAAGAGAGGTGAAAGATTGAAGAAAACGAAAGCGCCGTAGAAAGAAAAAGATTTGGATGAGGTTGGAATCTTACGTGGATATAAATATGGTAAATGTGTGTGTGTGGGAAAAGTTTGCCAGCACAGAAATATTATTTTTGTGACTATTAGTAACTGATGTGGTGCTCGTGGTTCACAAATAATGATCAGATTTTTCATTTTTCGAGTGAGAAGAGTATTACGTGATTTTACACGTGCCTACTGCCTAGTAGTGGTATTTGGGAAAAGAATAAATAGATCTAAAAACACTTGAGGGTTCAAGTTACTCCATACCTATCTCAACACGCAAATACCAAAATTGTTAGACTAGATACCGTATCCTCACGGTTGTGTGCGTGAATTTCTAATGGCATTTGTCACTTCGTCTACAAAATAAAAAAAGAGTTCAAGTTACTCCAAGAGTCATGTTTATAGAGTTACGGTACGTCCTAATTGTTGATTTAGATCTAATCCAATAGTAACAATACGTTGATTTGGATCTACTCCAACGGTAACAATACATCACATATTGTTAACATTGGATTAGATCCTAATTAACTATTAAGATGTGGAGTAACTCTATAAAAATTACTCTTAGAGTAACTTAACCCTTTTCAAAACATTAACCCTTTAATGAAATAATTTTTTTGTGTGAAACGTCACAATTTTGAAGAGTTTTTACAACAAAAACTTGTAAGAGTTTTTTTGTCTGATGGTCGGACTCACGAGCGTCAATACCTAATATATACAAACGGGAAAACTAAAACTCGACACCTAGAGGGATTGAATCCGGCAATTAGGTATCCATAAACAGTTTTTCTGCTGCTGCACTTGTTATTTTTGTAGCAAGAGAACTTCGTTTTTACTTTCTACTCCCTCCGTTCCTAAACTTTGATCCTTTTGGAGTGTTTCACGCAAATTAAGAAATCATAAATTTGCAATACTTAATTATTAAAGTACCCCTCTGTAGCATTAATACCCCATTTGTATTTTATTTTTTTGGAATTATTGGAAAGAGAAAAGAAAACAATAAATCAATAAAGCCACACTCTAATTGGCTTCAAGAAATCCACTAACTTGGGAATCCAAATGAGTTAATATTATGAATAGTGACAATTAATTAAAGATAAAGGGTAAACTTGGAAAAATTAAGTAAACTGTACATTTGTATCTCAAAAGTACCAAAGTTTTGGAACAAAAAAGAGAGGCCAAAAAGATCAAAGTTTAGGAACGGATGGAGTAATTTTTTTATAGTAAAATATGTCACTTATTTTCACTATGTTGGGTTCAATTAAGTCTTTTAAAGTTCCAAAGTCTTTTAGAGTTCCAAAGTCTTTTAGAGTCTTTTAGAGTTCTAAAGTACGTATTAATTGTCCCAACACAAATTTATTTTGAGTTCAATTATCCTAAAAGAATGAAGTATTTTAGTACTTAGTCAACACAAATTAATGGTACCTTAATTTGTGTGTAACAAGCCAAAAGTACCATAGATTTGGAACAGTGCACGTGCGAGAATGTCTGTATGTCAGCTAAGACGGCGTGCAACATGGTCTGATTGGTCTCTGACAGAATCTTCTTTTGTCACATTTCCAAGAATAAGCACTTGCATAGTTGCATACCACCCAGTAATATATTCATTTTAGTATTTTATAAAATAAAATAAAATGGTAGCAGTAGCACACAGAAACTCTACGTAGAAGTTACAGCCCTGAGGATGCTGTGGATGAAGATAATTCAGATAAGATACAGCATCCTTCATTCAAATATGCCAGTACGTTGTACTTTTCGCCCTTTATTAGTCTTAGGAAGATGGTTTAAATATCATAATCATAACCAACATTACAAAGGACTGTGTGTGCCATCAATGGATAACATTTCCAAACCCATATAGGTTCAAACATAATTACATTCTCACAGCATCAGAACTTTTTCATCAACACAGACTCGGGAAACAATACAAACACTCATCAACATACTAGAATACACAGCCCAAGAGAGGAGCGAAGTAACAGAATAAAGGAATAGGCTCATTTAACATCATTCTTCATTTGAGCTACATAATTTAGATAGCTAAGCCATCAGTCTATAAGCCTCACTTCCATTTTCAGTACGGTATATAGTTACTTATGGATCTTGAGTATCACATCCACACAGTATATTTTTCATAGGAAAAACTAATCAGAATTGGCTGGTGAAAATTTCAATGAAATGCTATTGACACAATGTCGTTCGTTAGTTGGAGTTGGAAATCCTTCGCCTTTAAATACGTGACCTAGATGTCCCCCACAAGCAGCACATGTTATTTCAATCCTCATTCCATCAGGGTCCGGCTGGTGGTGAGACACAATCAATTTTATCAGCTTTGGATAAACTTAAATTGCTGATACAGTTCTATTGATATGCAAAATAGTGAAATCAACATAAGAACAAGTAAGCTCACATTGCGGTTTATGGCTCCAGGAAGACCCTCATAGAAGGCTGGCCAACCACAACCAGAGTTAAATTTTGTTGTAGACCTGTAGAGTGGACTTCCACAACCTGCACACTTGTAGACTCCTTCAGCAAAGAACTTGTCATATTCTCCTGTTCCAGGGTACCTGGATTATTATACCAAAACATTTTCTTGTTAACAGAAAACTAAATTCCCATTTGGAGTATTATTAGATATCATCATTGATTCTTCATTCAAGTTGTCATAAAAGTAATTGTGGTAGTACAGCTATATATTTACTTAATTACTAGGAAATTCTAGAGCCTTGATATCACCCAAAAGTTCACCCTGATTCATTGTTACTACTTACCACTAGCATCATTTACCACTACTATGTATTTCTCTGTAAATTTCTCAACCCAAAGAGACGAGTAGAAATGTTCATATATGGAAAAATCAACCAAAAAATATTGCGTGAGGAAGGGAACACACAGCTAATATCACATAATTGATGAGATTGAGCACAATTGGGAAATTAAGCCAAAGTTTATAGAAAGATTCAAAGATTTTTTACATAGATCACAAGTCAGTGATGAATATTATAGCTCTATGTGCCACTTACCCATATTATTACTCACCATGGTTTCCATAGTACATGACTAATTCATGTTGAAAGATCAAAAGAAAACACGTGTTAAACACGTGGGTAATATCTATATCATACAAAATTTACCTAAAAATTGAGCAACAAGTTGTGAAGATGAATTCAAGTTAACATATAGATATTATAGGTAAACTACTCATTAATGTGCTCAATCTCATCAATTATGTGATCTTAGCTGTGTGTTGCTCAATTTACCTAATTCATGGTTTCCAGCTACCACCGTTGAATATTCCTTCTAAGATAGTTATTCACATGAAATTGAAGTCTTTTATGTTTTAACATTAAACTAGGGGTAGATATTGAGGGCTATATATAAGATTACATACTCAGTGCCTTTCTGTCTGAGAATCCGAAACTGCTCAGGGGAGAGAATAGCACGCCATTCTTGGTCAGATTTTTGGGCCGACTCGGGTGCAGCCATGGCTACAACTCCACCACGAAAACCACGCTTCGGCTGATGAATGGAGATGGTGGGATTGACAGATTTAGAAGGAAAAGTGCTGAATTGGGTGGTGTTGAAGAGAATGGTGGGATGAGATTGAGAATGAAGGAGATTCGAGAAAATAGGATTGGCTTTGAAAGAACAGATAGGTGTGATGTTCTGGATACAGATGAAGCCCATTGCCATCTTGTGTTCTGTGGTCATCTGTGCACTCACGAGTGCTAAATTCGGTATATCATCATCATTTTGAATAAAATCATGTAAATTCCCCAATTTTGGAGATTTGGATTCAGTTTTTTTTACTCACATTAGTTATTTAGACATGAAAAAAATAATTTGGAGAATTTGGTATGAAGCAAAAGTTAATTTTTACTTATTTATAACAGTGAATATCACTTTTGCTTAAAAGAATAGTGAATATCACTTTTTTAAGCTTCTCACCCATTTAGCATACTCATTATGACTCTCTTTAGCGAGTTTCACTCGCTAGCGAATAGCGAGTTTTACTAGATGTGTTTAGTAAGGACTAATGTTAGTGATTTTTTAAACACAGTAGCGGAACTAGCCTATTTTTTATTTCGGGGCAAAATACAAAAGCAAGATTTCATATGCAAAAGGAACTTCAGTAAAAGAACCAAAATGCAAATAATCCATGATTTTGATGTACCAAATGTGCAAATAAAATGTGTGACGAAAAAATTGCCAAATTAATAAAATTAAGACCAAAAATTGTCAAAAATAAAATAAATGGACCAAAATGCCAAGTGGACAAAAATCACCATATTTATTTGGGCTAATAATAGACTAATTGACTTGTTGTTCTTTTATCTCTTTAGACTAAGGGCCCGTTTGGATAGAGCTTATTTTGAGCTTATGAAAAACAGCTTATGCAAATAAATAAGTTTTTTTGTATTATTCATAATCTTGTCAATGTAGTTTATGGAAAAACAACTTATGGAGATAAATTTGTTGTTAGTGAGAACTTATGGGTTAATATGAAAACTTATTTATCTCCATAAGTTGTTTTCCATAAGCTCAAAAATAAGCTCATCCAAACGGGCCCCAATAAACTTAGTTGGAGTAGTTAAATAATATATTATTGGGTAGCTAAATATAATTATACACCTACTTATTCAAATACATATATTATTTTTGGGTTAGCCAAGACTACTCATTGCTATACAAGGTTCTACCCCTGTTTAAACATTCAAGTAGCGTTTTTCAAATGTCACTTATAAAGTATAGCATCTCACTTTTTTTTATCATTTTATCTTATTATTTTTTAAAATTATTTCTTTATCCCCATTAAAATAAATTAAGCAATTTTCAATCCCTATTTTTTATATCATTTTACATTTATCAGTTACTTTAACTGTCAGTTTTACCAAACACATTATTTGCTATTAGCTATCTTATCCGCTAGCTCATCTCTTATCCGAGTTTTTTAGAAGCTACTAAGTACTCGTTTGGATTGGCGGTGGGATGGTCTAGAATCGATTTTAGCGTTGCCTTTCGTGATTTTAGCAGGAAAAAACATGTTTGGCTCCTGGTTGGAAAATCGATTCTTCTTGTTGGAATCGATTTTACTGGAAGCTACTCTTTGTTGCTTCTACGATTGCTGAAATCGATTTACAGAGGAGCAGTGTTGTTTTTCCAACTATTCTCAATTTTGCCCTTCAATAATTTCATCTGTTCCATTGTTACAGAGTAGGCGGTGGTTGTGTTCTAAAATTTCTCTAGGTTAGGGATGACAAAAGGATTGAGCTTCAATTTTGTGGACTGGCCTTTTTGGGAATGTTAGCACCTCTTTTTTATTTGTTTTAACTGTTAATTTGTTTTCCACAAGTAATACTATTAGCACATACTTATTTTTTTACTGTTAATTTATACCTATAATTTTAAGATTTCAAAATAAATAAATAATGTAAACAAAACATTTGCGTAGTATTTTTTTTTGTCTATTCCATCAAATAGTTAGTTACTAGTATAATTTTGTCAAAAAAAGGTTACTAGTCTAATTTCAAGTTGAGACAATTTTGATAATTTCAGACCTAAAAGCAACTTTGATTCAACATATCCAAACAACAAGAATTGGCAAAAATCACTTTTTTTACATGTATCCAAACGAAAATCACATCGCGTTCAACTCACTTTTAACAAAATCAAATTTTGCAAAATCAATTCACGCCACTGCAGAACCAAACATACACTAAAAAAAGTTTCTCACTTTTTTGGTTACTTTGTTATTGGTGTGCAATATGAACATATACTGATTTTACAGGTGACTAATTCACACTAGGAAAGTTGATTCGTCTGATTCTCTTATTTCAATAGAGTTTTTGCGACACCAAGGCCGAAACTTAAACTTAAGAACTTGAAGCGAGATCTGAGCTCAGTTACTGCTCGCACTAATTCTTAATGATAAAAAAAACCTTCTCACTTTAACCATTAATAAAGATGACTTTTTAAAATTGAAATATATAAAAATAAATATAAAGATAAAAATCTTATACAAATATATTTTTTTCAAAAAACACAATTAAATATAAAACTACTAAAAGGGATTTTTTAGTCAAGAAAGTTATTTTTTTCCGCAAATAATGTGTAACAAATGAGGGGGTGAATGATGATATTGAGGAGGTGAACTTTGATAATGAGCTAGACAATGAGACTATTCCTCAAACAAGGCCCAAAAGGAACCGGGTTAGGCCCAAGTGCTTGAGAGATTATGAGACTGCAAGACCTAACCCCAAACGTATGTGAAGGGTGGCTGAATGCTTGCATATTGAGTAAATTATCTAGAAGTTTCTTTCTTTTGTAGCAGCTGTCATAATGAGAGAATGTACTAGGTTTAGCCAGCTGTCTTATTACCGTTTGAAAGATTCCTTGTAAGGAATATGCTTCTGTGAATCTGGCTATTTAAGAGCCAATGATGATGAATAAATGCAAGGAATGAATATTCAAGAACAAGGTTAGTGTAGCTAGCAGCATTTATCGATTTGAGTTTTTATCTTCTCTTTCTGTGATCTGTTTCCGTAACATTGGTGCTTTCATCGACCATGGCCTCACCTTCCGAAAACACCTCCAACTCCGCCATCCTCTCCGCCATCAACCAGCTCATCGAAACCCAACAATCCTTTCGTCAAGACTTTAACAACCTCTCCACCGAAGTCACCAACCTCCGTTCCCGTCTGCCTCCACCTGGTTTTCCACCGTACCCACCTAACCAACAACTCACTCACCCACTGTCCAACACCACCATCAAGCTTGAAATTCCCAAATTTGATGGCACTGATGCTTTGAGCTGGATCTTCAAAATAACCCAGTTCTTTGATTTTCATCAAACTGCCGAAGATCAACGCTTGCGAACTGCTTCTTTCTACATGGAGGGAGAAGCCCTCACCTGGTTCCAATGGATGCATTCCAATGGACAGCTCCGATCGTGGCCTGCCTTCCTTCAAGCGTTGGAGCTCCGCTTTGCGCCGTCTCACTACGACGATCCACGATGGGCCCTGTTTAAATTTTGCCAAACAACCACCGTTGCTGACTACCAAGCCGCCTTCGAAGCCCTCGCAAATCACGTCGTTGGCCTATCACCGGACTTCTACCTCAGTTGCTTCATCTCCGGCCTCAAACCGGCGATTCGCCGTGAGGTACAAGCGTTTCAACCATTTTCCCTTTCTCAAGCCATCAGCTTAGCCCGTCTTCAAGAAGCCAAAATCAACGACCGCCCCCAATCAAGCTCCTACCGTCGCCCACCAACTCACCAACCACCCAAGCGAGTTCCACTCATCGTCAAAATGTTCGTCCCTCTCTTACCACTAACCCTAACCCACCAGTAGCCAAAACACTCACCCCAATCAAACGATTATCCCCAGCCGAGTTACAAGCTCGCTGTGACAAGGGCCTCTGTTATAATTGTGATGACCTCTATTTCACCGGTCACCGTTGTCTCCGCAAATTTCACTTGTTGATAGTTGAACCCGACCCAATTGACCCAACACCAGATACCGCTACCCAGTTTCTGCTTGAAACCCAAACACCAGCCACACCAGAGCCCAACTCAGACACTGACCTAGCCCAGATTAGCTATCATGCCCTTGTAGGACACACGGTTCCTCAAACTCTTCGTGTTATGGGAAGCATTAACAAACAACAAGTTGCTGTTCTGATTGATGGTGGCAGTACCAACAATTTTATTCAAGACAGAATTGTGAAACACTTAGGTCTTGAACTTCAACGAACTAATGCTTTCAATGTGCTTGTTGGTAATGGGGAAGAATTACCTTGTGCTTATTTGTGTCGTCAAGTGCCAATTCTCTTGGGTTCCTATGAGTTTTTTGTGGATTTTTTCGTCCTTCCCATTAGTGGTGCTGAATTGGTTTTAGGAGTTCAATGGTTGAAAACCGTAGGACCAATTCTAATTGATTACAACTCCCTTACAATGAAATTCATCATGAATGACAAAACCATTATCCTCCAAGGTATTCCCAAACCTCATCCCACTGAAGCTTCTCTTCACCAACTTAAGAGAATGGTATCAACACATGCTATTGATACTTGCCTTCAACTCCACATATTAACCCCACCCACTTCTCCAAACACTGCCACCACACTACCTCCAGCAGTTGCCTCCCTCATTGACCAATTCTCCCCTCTTTTTGAACCACCTACAACCCTTCCTCCACCTCGAACCAGTGACCACCACATACCTCTCCAAGAAGGAGCCAACCCTGTGAATGTGAGACCATATCGTTACCCGCATTTCCAGAAAAAAGAAATTGAAGCTCAAATTCGAGAAATGCTTAGTCAAGGCATCATTCAACCTAGCTGCAGTTCTTTTTCTTCTCCAGTTCTTTTGGTTCGCAAGAAAGATGGCTCGTGGCGTTTCTGTATAGACTATCGTGCTCTCAATACTATCACGTTGAAGGATCGCTTTCCCATACCTTCCGTTGAAGAGCTGCTGGATGAATTGTATGGTACTCATTTTTTCTCTAAACTTGATTTGCGCTCGGGATACCACCAAATTCGTATGTATCCAAGTGATATTTCCAAAATTGCTTTTCGTACTCATCAGGGGCACTATGAATTCTTGGTTATGCCCTTTGGTCTTTGTAATGCTCCTTCTACCTTTCAAGCTACTATGAATATTCTCTTTCAACCCTATTTGCGTGATTTTGTGATTGTTTTCTTCGATAATATTTTGGTGTTTAGTCGTTCACTGCAGGAACACTTAGAGCATCTTAAGCTAGTTTTTCAATTATTGCTTGAAAATCAATTTTTTTTGAAGAAGTCAAAATGCTCATTTGCTCAGCCATCTATATCTTATTTGGGTCACATTGTCTCGGCTGACGGTGTGGGGCCTGACCTAGAGAAAATAGATGCTATGGTTAATTGGCCTACTCCAAAGACATTGAAACAGCTAAGAGGTTTTCTCGGATTATCTGTTTCCGTAACATAATGTGAAATACAAATGAGACTTATTGATTTATAGTGAATAATTTAAAAAAAAAATTCAACCACAGCCCAGAGTAAAGCATTTGAGGTGTTCCCTACCATAGGCAAGCCCTATTTTTAGGTACGTGAGTGAAATAAAAATTTAGTTTTTGTTTTTTACAAAAGATGTCAAAATAAAGTTTGTTTTTACTTTTACAAAGAAACGTAAAGTTTAGTTTAAAATAAAATAAAATAAATGAAAAATGGATTTGGAGCTTGGTCCAAGTGGAAGGAGAGTGGTTCGTATAAAAAAGAAAGTCTAAGGAGAGTTGTTGAAGAATAGAAATTATAGAATGGGGTCGGTGCAGGCGTGTGGACAAAACACGAACAAACCAACTCCACCTATCACGTGGGTCAAACACACGCCGCAGTCCACACCCATTCCCCATTCATTCATTCATAATTTCTTTTTCATCAATTATTCGTTCATAAATTATTAATCTTCATTTCATTATTACACACATCGCATCGCATAATTTGCATCACACTCATTCCTTCTCTTTTCATTTCCTTTCCTTCCCTGCTCGTTCAAATCTACAGCTGTCATGGCGGCCGTGGGTGGCTCCTCTGCCGCCGCCACTCTCTCCTCCTCCTCCACCTCCACCTCCGTCAAATTCACCTCTTCTCAATTTCCGATCCTTTCCAAATCCACCTTCTCCCCAGCTCGTCTCTCTCTCAATCCCAAATGCACCCTCCGCTCCGAAAACCCCGCTCCTCAAAACGCAATCGTTTCAAAACCTTCTCCTCTCGAGTTGCTCAAGACTTCCGCCGCTGACAGTGAGTCTTCATTTCTCAATTTCACTCTTTTTTTTCTCAATAAACATTTTCTTTTGAAAATACTTGTTAAATAGGTAGAATATGATATGGAGCTGAAGAAATTGTTTAATTTTGTGTTATAGGATATACGAAGGAAAAGAGCAGCATAATTGTAATAGGACTCAATATTCACACGGCTCCCGTTGAGATGCGTGAAAAGCTTGCAATTCCAGAAGCCCAGTGGCCTCAAGTTATTGGTGAACTTTGTGCTCTCAATCATATAGAAGAAGCCGCTGTTCTAAGCACATGTAATCGAATGGAGATATATGTTCTTGCTCTCTCTCAACACCGTGGCGTTAGAGAAGTCACCGATTGGATCTCCAATGTATATAGAATTACTATCATTTTATCTTCAATAAAACAATTATATATGCAGAAAGTAATTATTGTATTGTTGTTTTAACTTTGGCAGTTAAGTGGGGTTCCAATTCCTGAGATTCAAAAGCACCAGATTTTGCTTTATAACAAGGATGCTACACAGCATCTTTTTGAAGTTGCTGCTGGTCTTGATTCACTTGTTCTTGGGGAGGGTCAAATTCTTTCTCAGGTTAAACAAGTTGTGAAATCTGGACAAGGAGTGGCAGGTTTTGATAGGAAAATCAGTGGTTTATTTAAGCAAGCAATCTCTGTTGGAAAAAGAGTTAGAACTGAGACTAACATTTCCTCAGGATCAGTTTCTGTTAGTTCAGCTGCTGTAGAATTGGCCCTCATGAAGCTTTCAGAATCTTCCTTTTTCAATGAAAGGGTGTTAGTAATTGGGGCGGGGAAGATGGGCAAACTTGTTATCAAACATTTGGCGGCGAAAGGGTGTCGAAAAATAGTGGTTGTTAATAGAACTGAACAGAAAGTTGACGCCATTAGAGAAGAGTTGAAAGATGTTGATATAGTATTTAGACCTCTTTCAGAAATGATGGAATGTGCTGCTGAGGCTGATGTAATCTTCACCAGCACTGCATCTGAGTCCCCCTTGTTCTCTAAAGAGAATGTGCAGATGCTTCCTTCAGTTGGCGGCCAAGGTGATATGAGACGGCGACTTTTTATTGATATATCTATTCCGAGAAATGTGGAACCGAGCATGTCAGAACTTGAAACTGCAGTCGTGTACAATGTGGATGATCTCCGGGAAGTTGTTGATGCTAACAAGGAGGATAGACTTCAGAAAGCTATGGAAGCGAGGGGGATTATACAGGAGGAATTGAATAATTTTGAAGCGTGGAAAGACTCTCTAGAAACAGTTCCTACTATTAAGAAATTTAGAGCTTATGTTGAAAGGATTAGAGCTTCTGAACTTGAAAAGTGTATGTCAAAGATGCGTGGTGACATCTCAAAGGAGCAGAAGGAAGCAATGTATGCCCTTAGTATGGGTATTGTGAATAAACTACTTCATGGTCCCATGCAGCACTTGAGGTGTGATGGGAATCATAATCATGGTTTGAGTGAAGTACTTGAGAATATGCGTGCCCTTAATAGAATGTATGATTTAGAGACAGAGTTATCATTGATAGAAGAAAAGATCAGAGTGAAGATGGATCGGGCTCAGAAGTAATAAGCTTCTTAAAATGGTCTTCAGTCTTCATTTCATATCATCCTAGGTGGTGGCTGCAACCCTCACGGTCCTGTACATTAGAATAGTAAATTGTAGCCTTTTGGAGGCTCATTCTTTTGATTATTTTTTAACATTATACAAAGGTGAATGAATGGACATTGATGTCCCATACTGAATTCAACATGTTTAATTTTGAGAGATGAGGTCGAGATGGATGGGGATTTGTGTTCCTCAAGATAACAGATGATTCTTCAATTTAAAATTTGTAACATTGCAAGTGCTGATTTTTACTATTTGAGTCTAAGATGCTGTCTTCAAACATGTTGTAATATCTTCTTCTTTCAATCTTTTTGTCATTGTTCAGCTTACAAACTTGATGGTATGATAACCAGAACTTAGCTGAATGTTTTTAGGAGACTTGTGTGATAAATGCAAGAGTTGAAAGTATTTCTTTTAGTCATTAATTTAAATTTAAATTTAAATTTAAATACACAACAAGGTTACTTCATTCTATTCTTCTATATTCTGTTTTTCCTAACAATGCAAATCTTCGTGTCAGGAAGATCACATTGATGCGCAACACCGGAATATCCCTCCTTGAAAAACCTAAATTCCCGTAAAGTTGGGTTCTGTTCTACCGCAATGCTGCTTCCTCCTCTTCTTTTCTTGATAGTTGATACACACGGCAAAATAAGAACTCTGCATAATCAACAACAAAAACAACAAAACCTCTCTCTAAGTTGACCCATCCTTCTCGGCAACCCTGGCCCACTACCCTTCCTTTTTGTCTCTAATAAATGGGACTCTCTCAACCCAAGAAATAAACCTTCTTGCCTCTCTCTCTCTCTCTCTCTCTCTCTCTCTCTCTCTCTCTCTCTCTCTCTCTCTCATCTGTCTAGTTTAGTGGATGAACCTAAGACTAAGAGAGGAAGGCATGAAGATGAAGACAAATCGAGTGACTTACCCGACTGCCTTCTCCTTCACGTTTTCTCATTTTTAAGCGCCAAACAGGCGGTTCAAACTAGCGTTTTATCCACGAGATGGAAGTATATCTGGAAACGTATTCCCGCCCTTATATTGCACTCTGATAACTTTTCCACTTCGAAGAATTTTGACAAATTTGTGTATGGGATTTTCCGTCTTCGTGATGGCTCAATTGCACTGCACACGTTCGATTTTAGAAGCTGTGGTAGTATTACTCACATCCTCATAAGGATTGCAAACTATGTTTTTTCCTATAGGGTCCATCTCCGGCAGTTAGGGCTCTCTCTTAGAGGTGACAGTTCTCTAATTCTTCCTTGCATTTCTTCATGTCTCGCTCTAACATCTCTTAAGCTTTCACTCTACCCTAAAGGTCGTTATACTAGTGGGGAAACATTATTTCCAAAATCTCTGAATTTGCCAGCATTGACTACCTTGGATCTCACCAATTTTGCCTTTTGCACTAGTGACAATGCCGGTAGTGCCGAGCCCTTTTCTGCTTTTAACAGCTTGAATAGTTTAATCATCTACAATTTTGTCGTACAAGATGCACAAATCTTGAGCATATCAAGTGTAACCCTTGTCAATTTAACTATTGATACACATTTTTCCGACTTACCAAAAATCCAGTTGTCTGCTCCAAGTCTTTCTACATTTACTTTTACCGGTGTACCAAATGTGAAACTATGTCGGAGCACTCTTTCTTCTAATAAACAAGTAAATATTGATGCCTTCACGGGTTACCCTTATGGGGAGCCTCCTTTGGTTCTATTAAGCTGGCTGACAGACCTTCCTAATATAAAATCATTGAAAGTCTCTTCAAGTACTCTTCTGGTATGTTAACTTTGCATGTCATGGGTTATAATTTTACTTTCTTCTTGAGATTTTTTTTTGCTTTATATATTTGATCAAAAATTAATTGACTTGCATGAACTAATCCTAATTCATCCTCATCCCATGTTCCTTAGGTTCTATGCTTAGTTCCTGATTTATTGAAGCTTAAGTTTACTTCCTTGTGTAACTTGAACTCACTGAAAGTAGGGATGATACCACTTTCATGTCGAGATTCTGGATTTCTGGATGTCATGTTAGAGAATACGTCAAGGTACAAAGCTTCCATGATAAAAAAATCATTTAATGCAGGATTGGAACCATGTGCAACCATACTTGATAGAATAGTTGGCTTCTTGCTTCAGAACTCACCATTGGCAAATGTTGACATCAAAGGTTACAGGAGTGTGCATACAAACTTATGCAGGTAGTTGAAAGTTTATCCCAACTAACATATATTATCTTTTATAGTTGATCATAGTATATGCTATTGTGGATTTGTTATTTGAGCAGTCAGAGACTCATCCTTGAATATATGGACTGTTGATTAAATTTAGGAAGCAAAGAAAATTTCGAAACTGCAATGATGACAAAGTAACCCCGCAAATTTCTAACTGCATGGTTGCGTTTTCATAATGCAATTTGCGCCTTAGGGTTTACGCACTAAATCTCAAAGCAAATATTGATCATGTGCACAGTGCACTTGAGAATGAAGTATTTTTACTAGAAAGTGATGGATTGTCAAATAGCAGACATTTTCTAAACCTTTCATGTCAAATTATTGTTTATGTTTGCTTTGTTTTAGCTCTTGCAAATTTTTTCGATTTGTTTGATTTTGCTGTGACCATGATTAGTGTTACATTTTAGGCTTTAAGAATGATACATCATCAAATCAAATGAAGATACAATTGAGAAGAGCCAACCCAACACCCATTGCCTACCATATAATGGGCCTTTGAAGAATGCTCGCTGATGATATTGCCTTACAAGTGACAATGCCTTCTTTGTCAACCTTTATTTTTGTTTTGGGAGCCTTCGTGGATCGTTTTGTTGTTAGTAGATATGTTTATAGACGACTTCTTTGGTTTTTGCTATAATTTTGTTTTCTGATCCTGATAATTTAATTTTTTTTGCTGATATGACTTGTACTGGAGAACATTAATTGTGTTCATTCACATTTTTTGGGTATGATATTGCTTCTAAATATTGTAGCTGTGGTTTGTAATTGCATGTTAGCCTCTTGGATTAAGTAATCAGGCACAGTTTGTTCCTTATGTCAATCGTGAGGGTTCATGGGTGAGAAACCAGAACGAGGGAATTGGGAAACTGAGTTATGTGCTCTATTTCTATGGGTGAGAAACCTCACGGTCTTGTACATTATTACAGTAGTGAATTTTAAATCGGTAAGATTGCTAGTGCTGACTTTTACTATTGGAGTCTAAGATGCTGTCTTCAAACATTTTGTAATATCTTCTTCTTTCAATCTTTTTGTCATAGTTCAGCTTATAAATTTGATGGTAGGATCGATAACCACAACTTAGCTGAATGTTTTTAGGAGACTTGTGTGATAAATGCAAGAGTTGAAAGTATTTCTTTTAACAATGCAAGGTTACTTCATTTTATTCTTCCATATTCTATTTTTTCCTAACAATGCAAATCTTCGTTCTCAACTCAACTCCGGATGGCTCACAACATAATGTAATCTATGCTATCTTTTATGGAGTCCGCCAAAAAGTTGTCATTTAGGCGGCAAGAAGTCCGCTAAAATCGAGGGTATTTTAGTCATTTCAATTTTCTCTGTAATAATTGTTTGTTACAATGACATTTATTGCACGACGCCCATATATTATTCTCAATGGACACATTAATTGTTTGCATTTCTCTTTCCATTGCAAATTTAAATTGTATATATTCCACTTCCTTCTCATTGCAAGGTCAATTTTTTTTCCTTGATTCCACTTTCTAATGCATTGTTTTTGCTTTAGATGGTGGAGCTATTCAGATTTCGAAATAGAAAACCAGGAGAAAACAATAGCAAAAAATATGTGATTTGAAAGTTGAGAACTTAGCAATTTATAGAAAACACTAAGGGAGATGTATTGGTTTAAGATTTCACATGAAAGTCTGGAGGTATTCAATCAGGATTTTCTGTCACTTAAAAACAATCCACTGGTATTCGATCCGGATTTTCAGGACTTTTTAAAGAGTCTGTAAAAATCCATTGGTATTCGTTTGAGACTTTCTACCACTTAAAAACAATCTATAGGTATTCAAAAATATAAGAATTTTAAAGGATTGTTTTATTAGATGGATTTTGAGAGACTTTTTAGGGGGGTGTGAAAGGATCGTTGATAAAAAAAAACTTCTTCATCTAATGGTTTGTGGAATCCATACCAAACGTTAGCTCCAATTTCATCGATTTCACCCATCTATGATAATTGGTGGAATAGAGTATGAAAAGGGCTAATTGAAAATTCCAGCCACCCAAAAATTGGGTACCCTGCGTTTATTTGATTTGATGATGAAGACATCGAATATGGATAATTCACCATAAACCAGAAGAACATGTACGCAATAGAAAATACAGGTTCCATAATTCATGTCTTATTCACAATTCAATTTTGACGAAGGACCACTGATTTGCAGAACAGTGTGCGTGTAAGAAATGGCGGAGAAGAAAAGCACCCACCGGCAAAGTCTGAACAAGAGAAAAGTCTTTTGGGAAATCCTTTCAATTTGAGTGGGATTGTTTGATGGATTTTGTATGCATAGATAACACTAAAAAGTATCTCAAAATCCATCTAATAAAACAATCCTTTAAAATCCTTATATTTTTGAATACCTATGGATTGTTTTTAAGTGGTAGAAAGTCTCAAACGAATACCAATGGATTTTAAAATTCCCATCCCCATCCAATGGGGCGGGGCGGGGCGGGGCAGGGACAGGTTTAACATTCCCCATCCCCATCCCCGAATCCCACATTCATCCCCGTTCCCCTACCCAAACCCAATGGGGTTGGGTTCGGGGATCCCCGCCCCAACCACGTTCCCCGCAATGGAATCAGTTTTTTTTTTTAAAAAGTAGCTTTTACCTGTCCCAAACCCGAACCCGCCCCCAAACACAAAATTTATCCCACACCCGAACCCACCCCAAACCCGAAATTTAACACAACATAAAACCAAATAACCAATGCTATTACAACATATATCAAAAATATCAATATATATCCAAATTCCAAAATATCAATTATCCAAATTATCAAAACAACATTACCAAGTACAAATTACATAATAACATAATTGTTCATTGAAATTTTAAAATTTGTAAAACAAGTAGCCACATCTTCACTCTTTCTCAAAATGCTATTGACATCTTCACTCTTCAAAGTGGGAAGTAACACCACTAGTCAATATTTCACCTACAAAATAAAAAATACAAGTTAAATATAAACATTAAAGTTGATAAAATTGGAAGGTGGTGATAAATAAATGGATCGTAAATCTCACCTTCATCATCGGGGTCTATTTCATTGAGTAAAGTAGCAAAGTCATTATTCAATTGAGAACTCATACCACCTATATAAATATGAAATTCAATACAATATAAATAGTAATTAGTTAACATATACATAATTATTTGTCATTTATTAAGATATGTAAATTGAAAAAACAATTTAAAACCATACCACTGTTCTCCATACTCCATAACCAACTTCTAGCACACATCAAAGCCTCTAAGGTTGTCCAATGAAGTCGGCTACGATGCGGGCTTAAGATATTTCCACTAGTGCTGAATGCTGATTCAGAAGCTACCGTAGAAATAGGAATTGCTAATATATCTTTTGCAATTGTTTGAAGTGTTGGATATTTGACCCCATTCAACTTCCACCACAACAGAATAACAAAATCAGGACTTCGAGGTAAAACATCCTCTCCCAAATAATGATCCAATTCTGTTTTATAAAATGATGTTCAAATTTGTCCATGTCAATTTGAGAATTACCAACTTTGTCCATGTCAATTTCCTGTTAAGTTATTCAAATTACAAAACCAATAAGTAACTATGGAAAAACAGATTATTCTTGCACTATCAGATTATGAAACAGATTATAAAATCATTATTTTGATTATGAAACAAAAATACAATCAATTATGTATGAAATAAAATCATTGCACTAACAGATTATGAAACAAAAATACAATCAATTATGAATCAATCATAAGTAAATACAATCAAGAGTTTGTCCACATAGGCTTACAACTAGGACCAATCAGAAAAAGCCACACACATCTCTAAATAAATACGTGGCATCCACCTCAGCTTTTATTGAAAATTAATTTCGAAATAATCTCAAAAATGATGAATCAAGGGATAGAACCCCCATCCTCAGACCCACAATTTCCAACACTAACCATTTGAGCAACCACATTTTGTTGTAACTGAAACGTATTATATAATATATACCCTTTTTTTCCTTTTATTTCTAGCAAAACCTATTACCTACTAATTATATTTATTTATATGTATTTTAATGCTTATATATTACATTTATATATCATATTTATTTGACATCTAATATTTTGTATCACTTTCCATAGATTTTAGATTCTATATATTTATTAACTAGAATGTTATTAAATATGAATAATTTTATTCATTTTCAAATTTATTTTTTAATTCAAAATTATATATAAGTAAAAAATATTGACTTATAATATCTTACATTTTCTAATTCTCATATTAATTTAACGCCAAATTTAATGATATCGGGTCATGCGGGTCAATTAGCGACCCCTCGGTTCGACCATTGACCCAATGACCTATTGACCTGCTCTGGTCGATCACCGGGTCAGTTTTAATAATATTGATTGTAGTTGATTGTTTCAAAAAAAACAAAAACAAGTACTGAATACAATGCTAATTTTGTGGATCCAGTAATGAACACAATGCTAATTTTGTGGACTCAATCTCTCTCTCTCTCTCGACAATCTCTCTTCAATCAAGTTTTCTCAAATATTTTGTATCACTTTCCATAGATTTTAGATTCTATATATTTATTAACTAAAATGTTATTAAATATGAGTAATTTTATTGATTTTCAAATTTGTTTTTTATTTAGGATTATATTAAATTTAAAAATATTGACTTATAATATCTTACATTTTCTAATTCTCATATTAATTTAATACCAAATTTATTGATATCGGGTCATGCGGGTCAATTAGTGACCCCTCGGTTCGACCATTGACCCAATGACCCAGTGACCTGCTCGGGTCGATCATCGGGTTGGTTTTAATAATATTGATTGCAGCTGACTGTTCCAAAAAAATAAAAAACAGCAAGTAATGAATACAATGCTAATTTTGTGGATCCAATAAAGAATACAATGCTAATTTTGAAAATCCTTTCGGCCGGAACCACTATCGAGAGAAAATGGAGACTATTAGAAGCACAAGAGCAACAAGGTAGCTGGGTTGTTACAACATAGGTGCTGAACCTGTTTTGGATTCTTTCCGTGAGTATTCTTATAACTGCATATTGGTTTTCCCCATTCTTTTCAACTTTAAATTTTTTATTTCATTTACCAATATTCTGTCTTTTGCATTGCTCTTTCATTTTAGTACATGTTGGGGTTGCAAAATATAAAACTAGAATTCAATTTTATTTTTCATTTGCACATGGCATTCAACTTACTTTAAGTAGTAATTTTGGTTTCGTGTAAGTAACTACTAAGCAATGATGGATGTGATATGGATAGAGTGAATACAATTATTCAAATCCAAATATTAAAATTATCATAAATAGTAGTGCAATTAGGATATTGTGAAGCTGTCTGTCATATATAAATTTATCTCAGGTTATTGTGAAGCTGTCTGTTATATATATGATATTGAATTTGCAACTTTTATTCTGTTTAATCACGATGCAGTGAGCCTGATTGAAAAGTCTTGCTCATAGCTTCTTGAATTCTCGGAGGAGCTTTTAGGGTTTTAAATAGGGATACTACTGAATATCCAACAATATCTAATACTTATTTATTGAATATAAATCCTATGGGTTTTCCTAGGAACATATCTGACCTCATTGGTAGATTCTCTTCAAAGTTCATACGAGGGACTCATCGAGAATATATTTGAGAAAACATTTCATGTTTGAGGGATTATGATTGATTAGGACTTGCTTAAAAAGTTCAAAGATAAATCACTGGCGTTCATAGTTTTAAACTAAGACTTTCCAACAAACCATAATCCATAACATTACTTACACTGTTAGAGACAATGTCTCGATCGTCAATGTAAGAGGATTTCGTGGATACAATTTCACAGCTTTCACCAAGAGAGAAACCTAAGATAAAATAAAATTTGAACTAATGGTTCTTTTTTTGCACAGTCACTATATCCCACTAAATTTGAGATGCTCTCAAACCCTATCGCGTGATGTGAAAAGCGGTGCTGCTCTGTATTCCTTTTGTTTGCTCTCAATCTTTTTTTTATCATCACTCTCAATCTTATTCCTAATACTGAGTAATAATAATTACATTGCAATATATCGTTCCATATTTAGTTTTTTTTACAAAATTAGATTAGTCGCTAACAAAGTCGTTGGATACTAACAATATGATAAAAAAAACCTAATCTAATGCATCATTATGCTTTTATTGATTATTAAGTAAAATATTCACCATTCTCCAACTACTATTGTATATCTCACGTATGATAATTTTTTTTAATCTAATGCATCATTATGTTTTTATTAATTATTAAGTAAAATATTTACCATTCTCCAACTATTAATTATTTTTGTCAAAAAAAAAACTATTAATTATTCAGTCATAGATGTTACAATAGAATGAATATATTAGGTTTAATAAAATAAAAATATATATAATGTTCATATTAAAATAAAATATCATAAATTATTATCAATTAAAAAAAATTATACCTCATTAACTATGGAGCTTTATAGGCAATAAGATATGGGGAATAAGGCCCTTTTAAAAAAGAAAATATGGGGAATAAGCAATACTAATATTGATACTCTAATTTCGTTTTGTATCTTGCTTTCAAACTTATAACATCAAATATTTTAGGTTTAATTACATTTTTGATCCCCCTATATTAGTTCATTCACGATTTTGGTCCCCTAGCCAAAATTGGTCAAACTAATGGTTGAAGTGGTACTAAGATAAATGACGTGACATCCCATGTTTGAGTGCCACATGAAATTTTTAATTAAAACATAATATTTTAATATAACAATTTGTTTTTTAAATAAGTAATAATAAACATCCCAATATCTGGTAATAAAATATTTTTAATCTACTTTTTTCCAACTTACTGGCTCTCTTTCTCTGCGATGAAGGTTCGGAGATAGCAAAGTTTGATGTTACTCAAGGTGGAAGTTTGATGAAGATCATGAGGAAGATCTTAGAGTGACCAAATGATATTTGTTATGTATACTTATGGATTGATGTATTGTTTCATCCTTCCCTCACAGTCTCACACTCGACTAAACGAGTGCTTTCTACCTGTACGTGGGAATCTCGACGGGGACTTTTTCCATGTGGAGACGGGGACGAGGGAGATAATTCTCCCGCTGTCAACTCTGGGATGAGGTTGAGGATGGGGACAGGGATCATTCCGCTGTCTGAGTACATTATATGTATTTTTTAATTAAAAATATTTTTAATTAAAAATATTAATAAAAAATAAAAATGTGCTAACTGCTATATTTTATTCTTAATTTTATTTTTTGAATATCAATAAATAAAAGGATGACTAAATTTTATATTAAAATATTAAACTATGATTTTTTAGTTTAACTATAATATTTTTTTAGTATACAATCTAATTTAATAAACGTGTCCTACTAAAATTTGTCATGGTGGGTTTATTTTCTAAGGTGTCCAAAGTAGTCAATTTTTTGACATAATATACGTAAATATTCAACTGGTTCTTTTTTAATCCCCAAACAACAATTTCAAAATTTAAGTTAAAAGGAAATGTATACCCGTGTTGGCACGGGTGATACATACTAGTTATAATAGATTTGCAATATCAAATCAAATCAAATAATTGCACTAAGATTATAATTGCACTAACAGATTTTCAGTTTATGTCAAATAAAATCAATTATAGAGTGAAACAGAAAATCAATTACAGATTTTCAGATTTTCAGTTTATGTCAAATAAAATCAATTAATTCAGATTATGAAACAAAAAGCCCTAAATTAATCAGAACAACATGCAATTCATACTTTCATAGAAACAAAATTTCATAGAAACAAAAAGCCCTACATTAATCAGAACAACATGCAATTCATACTTTCATAGAAACAAAATTTCATAGAAACAAAAAGCCCTAAATTAATCAGAACAACATGCAATTCATACTTTCATAGAACAAATATTCATCAACAAAGAAAACCAACTCATACTTTCATAGAAACAAAAACAGAGGATATAGAGTGAAACCTGTTTAGTGAAGAAACCTGAAATTAGCGCAAACCTGTTTGAGAGAGAGAGAGAGAGAGAGAATCAGAGAAATAGAGGTAGAAAGAAAATACGAAAATGAGGGAGAGAAACTTTCTTACCTTAGAAAAATGAATATTGGAGGGGAAGAGAGGGAGAGAAACGAAAATGGAGATTGGAGAAGAGAGGGAGGGAGGCGCTGAGTGAGAAGTCAGTGAGAGAGGGAGGGAGGCACTGAGTGAGAAGTGAGAAGTCGGTGAGAGTAACGAAAGTGTGTTATGTTTTTAGGGTTTGATAGGGTTTCTAATTTTGGAGGGGTATTAATGTAATTTCTTACATTCGAGGCGGGTTCGGGGACGGGACCTATTTCCCCATTACCCGTCCCATCCCCATTTTTTAATTTCGGGGAAAACCCAAACCCAGTAAAAGCGGCGAAAACCCTTCAAATCGGGGCGGGTTTGGGTCGATCCCCGCAGGTATGGGTTTCGTTGCCATGCCTAAACGCAGGGTACCCAATTTTTGGGTGACTGAAATTTTCAATTAGCCCTTTTCATACTCTATTCCACCAATTCTCATAGATGGGTGAAATCGATGAAATTGGAGCTAACGTTTGGTATGGATTCCACAAACCATTAGATGAAGAAGTTTTTTTTTTTTATCAACAATGAAGAAGTTCAAAAGGTTATTGTTTCTTTGAAGAAGTTCAATTGGGCTTTGTTCACAGCCTAGTACTATCTATTATCAGGAAAAAAAACTTGAATGTTTTATGTGAGAAAAAAACTTGAATATTTTGTCTCACAAATCCGCTAAAATCCGCAGAGTCTATAAAAGTCCTGCAATAAATCCATTAAAATCCTGTAGAATCCTGCAGAGTCCTAAAAATCTTGAAATTCCTGCAAAGTCCATTAAAATCCGTAGGACTTTTTTCAGCTAAAAAAATCCATTGAAATCCTGAACCAATACACCCCCCTAAGTCATGGTGAATGGAGAAGACACCTATTTCACATTCAATTGATGACATAATTATTGAAATTTTCATCATAAAATCATGGGGAAGATTAAGAAGTGTGGTTGATTAACATTGATTAATTCATTAGCTCAGATCATTGAAACTTTGGAAAATTTATTAGGCGTGGAATATGAAATGTAAGGGTATGTTTGGGTACTTCAAAATGGACGGAACGGAATGGAAGGGAGCGGAATGGAATGGAGCGGAGTGGAGCGGAATGGAATAAAATTTTCATTCCATTGTTTGGGAATTTTAGGACGGAGCGGAACAAAGTTTCTACTCTATTGTTTGGACAACGAACGGAACAGAATGGATTATAAATATTTTATTCCTTTTTTACCCTTATGTTAAATTCATCATCATTAATTATTAAAAGATAATAAACAAAACGTAAACTATTTCTCAAAGAAGATATATTAAAATATACAATTTTACATTATAATAGAATGGTAATACTGATATATAATGGCGTTAAAAAGTATATGGTTTTTTTTTGGTCAATAAAAAGTATATATGGTTTTTTTAAGTGGATAAAAAACTACCATATATTCGATCCATATGAATCTCATATACTTCATAATATATTACGTTCCATCCATGAGAAAATGAGAAGAAAGTTAATTTTTTTTACGACGAGAGGAAAGTTAATTAATAACTAAAGAAATGAGAATGTAAAATCGAGAATGCAAAAAGCTGTTGATGATGATATTAAAATACGGTGAATTGTGAAAGATGCGGCAAGTTATAGGTGCAGTAGGTTATAAAAAAAAAGATGCAGCAAAGGTTGATTTTAATTAGTTGTGAAAGGGATGATTGATTTTAATTGGGTGAAGTAGTGAAAGGTAATCAGGGATAAATTAGTAATTAGTAATTTAATACATTCAGAAATATAATAAGACCTGATTCCATCCCATACCCCCCAATTTGGAAGGGAACAAAAATGAAGGTAAGTGATGGAATGGAATGGAATGCATTCCATTAGTTATCACTCCATTCCATCCATTTATTCACAATCCAAACAATGGAACATAAATGTATTCCATTCCATTCCATCCCATACCATCAATCCAAACATACCCTAAAGGAACGTCTGCGCGTTCAATTGATGGCGTGCAAATATGTTTTTGGTCTAGTTAATGAAAGAATTAAGAAAGGTTTAAATATGTTTTTGGTCCCAAATATAATGTGTTTTGATTTTAGTCCCCGCAATTTTTTTTTTTAAAATGTCCATGTAAAAGTAACTTTTTTCAAAAAAGTCTTCCCGTTAACCAAACGTTACAAAAGATGCTGATGTGGCTAACAGACTTGTGACTTGTAATTTTTTTTTTCAAACTTTTTTATGCTGACTTGGTTGCCAAGTATTAAATGGGTATGGGTCCTCGTGCCACTACACTACACTATCTCCTGCTACCATACTACGGTACACCAGCGCGAGAATGATTACTCCCTCCGCACCTAATTATAAGTAAAAAAGTATTTAGTTTTGTTGGACCAAAATATAAGCAAATTTTAACTAACCTGCCCATATTAAATGTTACATTTTCGCAACCTCTTAAATTAGCTCATTAATGTTTTGAGAAGATGACTATTAATTTGAGATACTTTAGTAAATTTATTTGTTTTTGTCATGAATTCAAAAAAATTAAATGCACAAAACTATTATCTTTAATACGTGTGAAACTAGTTATTTTTGTTTATAGTTAGGTCCGGAGAGAGTAGATTTTAGCCACGTGTTCAGAAGATCACATTGATGCGCAAAACCGGGGCTAAATTTTCCGTAATACCCTTTTTGGGTTCTATTTCTTTCTACCACCTCCTCTTCTTGATACAGACGGCAAAAAAGGAAGACCTCCGCAACATCAACAACGAAAACAAGAACGGGTTTTTTTTGCTCCTTCGATGCGCAATTCATCACCCACAAGGTATTTTCTCATTCCTCAGTAGCAATCGAGTGCGACTTAACCCAGTTTTGAACTCTCACTGCCGATTTGCTTTTCTTTTTCTCTCAAATAGATTATTCTTCCGTTAGATTGCAGAAAGTAATTCGATTTTGCTATCCTTTTTATGCTTGTTTAGGTACTTGTCTTAAAAATGTTTAGTTTAGTGGATGATATTGTGATTGAACCCAACACCAAGAGAGGAAAGCATGAAGATGAAGACAAATTGAGTGACTTACCCAACTGCGTTCTCCTTCACGTTTTGTCATTTATAAGAGAACACAACACCAAACAGGCGGTTCAAACTAGCGTTTTATCCACGAGATGGAAGGATCTCTGGAAACATATTCCAGAACTTATATTGCATTCCGATAACTTTTCCACTTTGAAGACTTTTGACAATTTTGTATCTGGGATTTTGCGTCTTCGTGATGCCTCAATTCCACTGCACACTTTTGATTTTAATCGTTATGGTAGTTGTGGCCCTCGCATACTCAAAAGGATTGCAAACTATGTTTTTTCCCATAGTCTCCATCTTCAGCAGTTAGGGCTCTCTCTCAAAGGCGATAGTTCTCTCATTTTGCCTTCCATTTCTTCATGTCTCGCTCTAACATCTCTTAAGCTTTCACTCTACCCTAAAGGTTGTTATACTAGTGGGAATGGGAAAACATTATTTCCAAAATCTTTGAATTTACCCGCATTGACTACCTTGGATCTAACCAATTTTGAATTTTGCACTAGTGACAATGCCAGCAATGCTGACCCCTTTTCCACATTTAAAAGCTTGAATACTTTGATCATTTGCAGTTGTGCTGTAAAAGATGCACAAATTCTTAGCATATCAAGTGCAACCCTTCTCAATTTAACTATTGATACATGTTTTGCCGACTTACCAAAAATTCAGTTATCTGCTCCAAGTCTTTCTACATTTACTTTTACCGGTGTACCACATGTGAAACTATGCGGGAGCACTCTTTCTTCTATTAAACAAGTAAATATTGACGCATTCATGTTTTCACCTTATGGGGAGCATCCTTTGGTTCTTTTAAGATGGTTGCTAGACCTTCCTAATATAAACTCATTGAAAGTCACTTCAAGTACTCTTTTGGTATGTTAACTTGGCATGTCATGGGTTCTAATTTTTTTGCTTTCTAAATTAGGAGAAAAGTTAATTTACCTGCATGAAACTAATCTCAATTCACCCTCATCCCTTGTTGTTTAGGTTGTATCTTTAGTTCATAATTTATGGAAGCTTAAGCTCACTTCTTTGTATAACTTGATGTCGCTGCAAGTTGAGATGACACCACTCTCAAAAGATGCAACCATATTTCTGCAAGCTGTCATGTTAATGAATAAGTCGCGGAAAGAAGCTTCCAAGATAAAAAAAGCATTTAAAGTAGGATTGGAACCATCTGCAACCATACATGATAGAACAGTGGGCTTCTTGATTCAGAACTCACCATTGGCAAAAGTTGACTTCATAGATTACACAGGAGTCCACGCAAACTGATGCAGGTAGTTGAAAAGTTTATCCCAACTAACATATATTATTCTTTATAGTTGATCATATGATTTGCTATAGTTGATTTGTGATTTTGGTAGTCAGGAACTCATCCTTGAAGATATGGACTGTTGGTAAATTTTAGGAAGCAAAGGAAGCTTTAAAATTGCAATGATGCAACTGTTTATTGGCACTCTATTGTTCATTTTGGTCAATTTTGATACTTCTGAAATACACCTACTGCCTAGAGTCTACTTGGAAAACATTTTATTAGATGGGGGATGATAATTGACCATTTAAACATTCAGGGAAGTCAATGGTTTTTTTTAAGCATCAGAGGTAGACAAATTTGCATGCAAGTATCCAGTTGCATGTGTATAGTTATTTGGTTGTTGGTGAAAAGGTACATGGGGGCATAACTTGTGATCTTTGGCAAAGGAAATAGAATAGTTCCCCCCTGCAAATCTCTAATTGCATGGTTATGTTTTCTTAATGCAACTAAATCTCGCAACAAATATTGATCATGTGCACTTGAGAATGAAGTATTTTGCTGGAAAGTGATTGATTGTCAAATACAGTTGGCATTTTGTAAACCTTTCATGTCACACCAGTGGTTATGTTTGCTTTGTTTAAAAAACCCTTGCATATTTTTTGATTTGATTGATTTTGTTGTGACCATGATAGTGTTACATTTTGGGCTTTTAGAATGATACCGTCGAGAAGAGCCAAACTGACACCCATTCCCGCCTCTAAATAATGGGACGTGAAGAGTGCTCGCTGACGATATCGCCTTACAAGTTACAATGCCTTCTCTTCCAGTTGTATTTGCGACTGCCTCTGAGTTTCTTTGTGAACAAGTGTCTTTTGGTTTTGGGAGCCTTCATAAATCGTTTAGCTGCTAGTAGACATGTTTATAGACGAATTCTTTGGTTTTTGCTTTAATTTTGTTTTCTGATCTTGACAATTCAAGTTCTTTGCTGATATGACTTGTACACGAGAACGGTAACCTCTTGCATTAAGTAATCAGGAACAGTTTATCCCCTATGTTAATACTGAGGGTTCATGCATGAGAAACCATAAGGAGAGAATTGGGAAACTGAGCAAAGCGCTCTATTACATACTAGCTAGCATCTAGCCTTATATACCATCTGAGTAAATTACGAGTAGTAAATTAGTAATAACAAATTCAGAACAGAATCAGTCATCAAAACTGATTAACAGACTACCTAACAGATTTTTATAAACAAACAGACTACGCAGTGAAACAGAATTGAAGTTGGGAGGTAGATGTCAAGCAATCTTAACTTGGATGTTAGTGATTGAAACAAAGGTTTTGGCCAAGGCTTTGTTAATGGATCGGCAAGCTGATGTTTTAATTTCTCATGAATTAGTTTGAGAAATTTGGAGGGGGCATATTATGTTGCCTTATAAAAGGATTAAGAATTATTGGTTGGTAAGGTGAATGAAAGAAACATCATCAAAGTACATGACATAAGGCATGTAGACATCAAATGTTCTCAAGTCTCAACAGTGGTGGATCTTTTAAGGGGGAGGTAGGGGGCAACAACTCTGTAAGAAATTAAAACTCTTAATTATAAATGTTAGATTAAAATTAACGGTTAAAATTACATAATTAATTATAAAATCTCCGTATGGTTGTTTTCTTATTAATTAAAGATCGCACAAGATCTGAAATTAATTACATAACCTTAACCATTAACTTTAATTTAACGGTTACAAGTAAATGTTCTTATTTCTCATAATAACCAAGTGTTTATCACTTGGTTATATATATATATATATATATATATATATATATATAATCCAGTGACGATAGAACAATTATCTCTATACATAAAGCTTGAAGGTAGTATGATACCGAAACTCTTTTGTTTCTCCTTTTTTTTGTTTTTTTGTTTTGCTTTGTATTTTTTTTAAATTTTGTGTCTTTTAAGAGAGCTAATTGGCGGTATGAAATTATTTATAAGAAATGTTAGAAAAACAGTGTATTGGTTTACCCAACACTTGCTCGTCACTGTTGAAAAGTCTAGATTACGTGTTTTTTATCGGTTTTGTACAATACAATTTCGTACGAACTATCATTTTCTGTCTTTTAATTATGGCCTCTGCTTGGGCTATGGCCATTAGTCCACTTTTTTTACTAGGTTTACTACTTAATAAAATTTAGATACTTTTTTTACTTTTTTCTCAATAAGTTGTACTCACTTGGTGGGAGAATACTTTTTTTTGTGTTTGACGGGAGTGACCCCAACTCATACGTAGTACGATGGACAATTTAGATACTACGTAATTCTTGGATAAAAAATGATTTTTGTTGGTACTTTTTAATTCACAACTTATTTGTTATTTTTTAGGTTTGCGTAATGGTCTTAAACCAAAAGTACATCCGAAACAATAATTACTGATATTTTAGATCTTGATTTGATTAGTTAAAATATTTTCAATGACTAAACCAAAAGTGAATCGGATATAGTCATCAATTTTGTGATGTGCATAGTGGTTGAACTAAATGCGAATTTGTATGGTCTAGTGGTATTCCTCCGTGCCTCCTCATTGTGGTGTCTCAAGTTCGAATCTCTCAGGATTATTAAGACTTTGTTTGGTAAAAAGTAGTCGATAGCGGATGAGCTAACGGATACGAGATAGCGGAGAAGTTAGGTCATAGAATGAATATAAGAATATAAGCTGATAAATGTTAAATGATATAAAAGGAATATAAGAAAAATAGTAAGGGTAAATATGCCAAAAAATGTGAGATGTTATCCGTTATTCGCGCTAGTTGAAGTAGCGTTTTAAAAACACTACCCAAAAAATGCTAGTGCTTACCAAACATATGTACTTATCATCCACTAGTCAAATGCACTAGTATCATCTGCTATCCGCTAGCGGGTGGGAGCGGATGGAACTCGCTAAACAGAGACTAAGTCAAGCAAAAATCAAAACTTCCACTTCATGGATTTGAACTCAGTAACAAGTGCACACAACAAACACATCCAACCATTAAACACATCCAACCATTAGACCACGTAGAACTTTATGATAATTGTTTAAAGTCGTGTACATATATTTTGTAAATTTCTCCAACATCTTTTTGGCCCTAAAAAAGGCATTGGCCCATAGTCGGCCTTACTTGTCGTTACTCACGTGTAGTTATATGGTTGAGTTATGTCACAGATTCAGAACCGTTGGCCAAGAGGTGCAAAAAAAATTATTATAAAAAAGTTAGTTCATAGGATTGTTTAAAATTTGTTTTTCCAATATTCTCACCTATTTCCAGTTAAAACACAAACTTGGTCATTGACTTGGTCAAGCTACTAGGCCAGTGGTCGGATTGGTGTATCACGAGTTGAACCGCAGACCAGTATGTATAAATATGTAACTATTTTGAAAGATATATACGATTTAATTATATAGTATGACGTAAGTGCTTCTCTGGTGCAATCGCAAGGTGTTCTCTATACGTCTCGATATCCTGAGTTCGACCCCCTGGACTGTGATCAATTAAGAAACTGAACTGTCTGTTTGTCCGATTTTTGGTCGTCCGAATTGGGTTTTAAAACATTGCTTAATTCACTAAAATTAAGGAATAAAATTATTTAACTCCAAATTTTTTTTAAGAAAAGAATTGAGAGGTCGGGGGCAAAATTTTATTTCCAGGACTATAAAAATAAAAATTGTACGAGAAGTAAGTGCTTTTTTTTTTTTGAGTTAGTTCCAACAAAAAATTTAGATTCTCACTTCAACGTGTGAATAAGAATTTGTGATGTTATTGGGATCCAAAGATGTGATTTTTGAGTTAGGATGTTTTTTGCTTTGTCTAATTTTGCTAATTTAGAATTTGGTTGTATCATTTATTTTTGTAAAAACTCTTTTAATTTTTTTAGTTTTAACTCGTGTGTAGAGTTAGTTCAAGAATGCCAATAAGATCGCTTACACTCTTGTAAGGGTAGCGATCCACACCTAGTCATCAAAACTTTTATTTTTTTTGTATAAATTGGATATACTCTGCGCTTAACTGCAGAGACTAATCACTCGAGCCGAGTAGGAGCACAATGGGCGGCAAAACTCTCCCTCAAGAGATTTAACACTGTTGCATGCTCAAGTTCTCCCTCAAGTCTCTTATGATATTCCCTTGTGTATTTAGTTTCTTATTAAGAATTGTTCCCAGCCGAGTCGAACACTCAGGAAGGCTCGGTCACACGTCACTTCCTGGCCGGCACGACTAACTCTCGGAAGGCAAGACAAGGCACTGAAAACTCCACTTCACATCAAGACAAGGCACCTGAGAGGCTAATGAAAGGATCCAGAATCCATCTTATTACTCCATTCTATACTCTTACTCTCTACGATCATATTCATCACGTTCTAGCTATATCCGGCTCTAGTAGTAATTAGGAACAGGAATGAAATGCAATAAGCTTTGTTTGTAAAAAAAATTGACAAAAAAAATTTTAAAAGTGAAAAAAACTTTTGTAAAAAATAGGCTTAATTACAGTTTTGGTCCCCCTATTTTCACCAACTCACGATTTTAGTCCCCCAAGAATTTTTTTCGCGAATTTAGTCCCCCTATTTTCTCAAACTCATGATTTTAGTCCCCCTTTGTTTCTTATTGAGAATTTTTTTGACGAATTTAGTCCCCCTATTTTCCCAATTTGTAAAATCAAAGTCCCCCTACCCCTATATTTTGGTCAAAATTGGCGCTGAGTTGTTAGTCACTTCACTTATCCTACGTGGATGACACCTAGCTTGTCTTGTTAGAATTTAAACATAAAAATTATGATTTTTATTACAAAAATTGTTTTTTACTTATTATATTTAATAAATAAAATTTCAATCTTCTTATTCATTCAATTGGAATTTGTGAACATGGAATTTTTATTTATTAAATATTGAATGAGTTCATGAAGGGAGAGGAAATATCGAATGAAGAATATGGAATTTTTATTTATTAAATATAATAATTAAGAAACAATTTTTGTAATAATAATAATAATAATAAAATATAATAATAATTTTTATCTTTAAATTCCAACAAAGCAAGCCAGCGTGGCAGCCACGTAAGATAAGTGAAGTGACTGAAAACTCAGCGCCAAATTTGACCAAATTATAGGGGTAGGGGGACTTTGATTTTAGAAATTGGGAAAATAGGGGGACTAAATTTGTCAAAAAAATTCTTGGGGGACTAAAATCGTGAGTTGGTGAAAATAGAGGGGCTAAATTCGTGAAAAAAATTATTAGAGGACTAAAATCGTGAGTTGATGAAAATAGGGGGACCAAAACTGTAATTAAGCCTAAAAAATAAGGCTTAAATACTTGTCACCTACTGCAAATATAGCTGATATCCATTTACCCCTGCAATCTTTTTTTTGCAAAACAAACCTTGCAAAATATAATAGTATCCGGTTAGAGAGGGTTTGAATTCAATTGTCTGTATTTAATCAACGAAGAGACTCTTCCCAAAGCTACGCGTGCGATCCAACTAGATATCCATATCAGCAATTAACAAACGGCACCGGGTAAACTCAAAGTACGTGAGTTAGAGAGGGTTTGAATTCAATTTTCTGTATTTAATCAACGAAGAGACTCTTCCCAAAAAATTACGAACAGAGTCTGAGAAATTGAGTTGCATTCTCTTCAATCTAAACTTCATCCTCATATCCCAGCGACGTTCCGTTCCAGCCCTGCAAGCAAAGCGGGGTTGCTCCTCCTTCGATGCGTAAATCGTCAATCTCGCAAGGTATTTTCTCATTTCTCACTTTTCCTTATAGCAATCGAACACGTCTTTGCTGTGTTTTGAAATGAACACTCGCCGTCGATTTGCTTTTCCTCTCTCTCTCTCTCAATTGCTTATTGTTTCGTAAATTTCTAGCTTTTGATCTTTGGCCAAGGAAATATTGGTATTTCCCCTGCAAATTTCTAGCTTCATGGTTGCATTTTCAGTCAGATGGGACCATAGGATTTACCCACTAAGTCTCAGAGCAAATATTGATATTGTGCACTTGAATATGAAGTATTTTTATTGCAAAGTGATTGATTGTCAAATAAAAATGGCATTTTCTGAGTCTTTTATGTCCAACTATTGTTTGTTTTCTTTGTTTTAACTCTTGCGAAGTTTTTTGATTTTATTGATTTCGCTGTGACCATGACAGTTACATTTTTTGGCTTTTAGAATGATGCACCATTAAACGAAGATGCGGTCGAGAAGAGCCAAACCAACACCCATTTCCCACCTCTAGATAATGGGCCATGAAGAGTGCTCATTGATGACATTGCGTTATAAGTTACAATGCCTTCTCTGTAACCCTTTTTTTGGATTGTAGGACAAGTAATTATTGCCTGGAATATTAGATATCAGATGAATGACTGAAAGTGTATTGGTTTTGCTGATTATACTGAACATGTTGTATGATTTGACATGCATTTTCATTTTGTCAATTTTGTCAATCTTATGACATCTCCATAGTCTCCAATTTCAAAGCAATGTGGATGATCTTCGGGAAGTTGTTGCCGCTAACAAGGAGGTTAGACTCTAGAAAACTTTGGAAGCAAGGGGGATTATCCAGGAGGAATCTAATAATTTTGAAGTGTGGAAAAACTCTCCTGAAACAGTTCCTACTATTAAGAAATTTAGAGCTTATGTTGAAAGGATTAGAGCTTCTGAACTTGGAAAGTGTTTGTCAAAGATGCATGGTGACATATCAAAGGAGCAGAAGAAAGCAATGTGTGCCCTTGGTATGGGTATTGTGAATAAACTACTTCATAGTCCCATGCAGCACTTGAGGTGTGATGGGAATCATAATCACGGTTTGAATGAAGTACTTCAGAATATGCGTGCTCTTAATAGAATGTATGATTTAGAGACAGAGTTATCCTTGATAGAAGAATAGACCACAGTGAAGATGCATCGGGCTCGGAAGTAGTAAACTTCTTTAAATGGTCTTCATTTCGTATCATCCTAGTGGTGGCTGCAACCCCCACTAGTGATGTCCCATACAGGCAATACTGAATTTTAAGATGCTGTCTTCAAACATGTATTATCCTTTTCTGTGTCAAACTTTTGTCATAATTCACCTTACAAATTTGATGTAAGATAACCGCAACTTGACTGAATGTTTTTAGGAGACTTGTGTGATAAGTCCAAGAGTTGAAAGTATTTCTTTCAGTCATTAATTTAAATTACAGAAGGTTACTTCATTCTATTCTTCCATATTCTGTTTTTCCCAACAATGGAAATCTTCGTTCTCAACTCAACTCCGGATGGATCACAACAAAATATAATCTATGCCATTAATGAAAGAATTAAGAAATAATGAAGGGATCTTGTCCATACACAATTCGGATTTGCTTCTATTATGACTCATCCAGAATTAAGGGTAAAATGGGAAACAAAATTTTATTTGCTTTAATTAAGGGTAAAATGAGAAACAAAAATTTAAAACTTGTTCCATTCCGCACACTATCCAAACAATGGAATGGATTCCATTTCATCATAAAATATCTAAACAATGGAATGGAAACTTTGTTCCATTTCGCTACATTCCGTTCCGCTCTATTCCATTCCGTTCATTTTAAAGTATCCAAACATACCCTAAAGAAGAGGAATCAACGTGGTCAAAAAAAAGAATCATAATAGAGCCACGTGTCAAGAAGAACACATTGATGCGCAACACCCGAATATCACTCCTTAAAAAAACCAAAATTTCCGTAATAGTGTAATACCATATTCTACCACAGTTCCTCCTCTTCTTGATACACACACGGCAAAAAAAAAAGGGAAGAAGAACTCTGCATTCTGCAACATCATCAACAAAACCTTTCTCTTTGATTTTACTCATCCTTCTCAGCAACCTTCGCCGACTACATTCTTCGTCTTTAATTAAAGGGACTCTCTCAACCCAATAAATAAACCTTCTCGCCTCTCTTTCTCTCTCATCCGTTCTCATTACTCATCCCTAGGGTTTTCCGTTCCACCCAATACGGCCTTACATACAGAGCGTTTTTTTTTTTATAGCTCCTTCGACGCGCAAACCATCAATTACAAGGTATTTCCTCATTCCTCAGTAGCAATCGAGTGCGACTTACTCAGTTTTGAACTCTCACCGCGGGTTTGCTTCTCTTTATCTCTCGGTTGCTTATTGTTCAGAAAGTAATTCCGTTTTGCTTTCCTTTTTATGCTTGTTTAGGTACTTGTCTTAAAAATGTCTAGTTCAGAGGATGATATTGTGATTGAACCCAACACCAAGAGAGGAAGGCATGATGAAGATGAAGACAGATTGAGTGACTTACCCGACTGCGTTCTCCTTCACGTTTTGTCGTTTTTGAATGCCAAACACGCGGTTCAAACTTGCGTTTTGTCCACGAGATGGAAGTATCTCTGGAAACGTCTTCCCGCCCTTATATTGCATTCAAAACAATTTTCCACTTCGAAGATGTTTGTCAAATTTGTATTTAGGATTTTGAGTATCCTTGATGGCTCAATTGCACTGCACACTTTCGATATTGATAGTTTTTCTGCTTTTAATGAGCCTCGCTTCCTCAAAAGGATTGCAACCTGTGTTTTTTCCCAATGTCCACCTACAACGATTAGGGCTCTCTCTTAAAGGGGATAGTTCTCTCATATTGCCTTGCATTTCTTCGTGTCGGGCTCTTACATCTCTTAAGCTTTTAGTCTACCCTAAAGGTCGTTGTGGTTGTACTACTGAGAAAACATTATTTCCAAAATCTCTGAATTTGCCGGCATTGACTAGGGGTGTTCGCGGTGCGGTTTGGTTCGGTTTTGAGACAAAAAGTGAATCAAACCGCAAGATAAAATTACATGCGGTTTGGTTTGGTTCGGTTGGCTTCCTAAAATAAAACCAAACCAAACCAAACCAATGCTGTTTGGATTGGTTCGGTTGGTTCGGTTTTTTCCAAGACAAAACATAATTTAAAATGAAGTTAAATTAACTAACATAAGAAATGACTAACATAAATCTTTAAGAAAAAATCTACTCAAATATATGTAGTATATAAATTACTCTCTTTTAATTCTTTTAAAATAGCTAAGACAATGTTTAAAAGAATTTGAATTAAATATTTTATTGTAATTTTTAAATATAGCATAACAATATGGATTCTTTGTAAGTGAGTTAAAGAATTAATTGGATTTGGGCTAGTAAGTGAGTGAGAGTTGGGTTTTAGTTGCATTTGGGTTAGTAAGTTAGTAAGGAAGGTTTAATTCAACAAGCCTTAGTGTTACTTGCGGTTTGGTTTGGTTTGGTTCGGTGTCTGAAATCAAAACAGCGAACCGAACCGAACCGAACCGCGCGGTGCAATGAAAAAAAGAACCGAACAAAACCGATCAAAAGCGGTTTTTTGCGGTTTTCGGTTTGGTTTGGTTCGGTTTGCGGTTTTCTATTGGTTTGGTTCGGTTTTGAACACCCCTAGCATTGACCACCTTGGATCTAACCAATTTTGCCTTTTGCACTAGTGACAATGCCGGTAGTGCCGAGCCCTTTTCTGCTTTTAACAGCTTGAATACTTTGATCATTTGCTCGTGTGCTGTAAAAGATGCACAAATTTTCAGTATATCAAATGCAACCCTTGTTAATTTAACTATTGATAGATGTTATTTTGACTGACCTAAAATCGAGATAACTGCTCCAAGTCTTTCTACTTTTACTTTTATCGGTACTCCATATCAGAAACTATGCGGGAGCACTCTTTCTTCTATTAAACAAGTAAATATTGATGCATCCACGGCTTTACCTTATAAGGAGGCTGGTTTGGTTCTATTAAGCTGGTTGCTAGACCTTCCTAATATAAAATCATTGAAAGTCACTTCAAGTACTCTTCTGGTATGTTAACTTTGCATGTCATGGGTTATAATTTTACTTTCTTCTTGAGATTTTTTTTTGCTTTCTAAATTTGGTCAAAAACTAATTGACTTGCATGAAACTAATCCTAGTTCATCCTCATTCCATATTCCTTAGGTTCTATCCTTAGTTCCTGATTTATTGAAGCTTAAGTTCACTTGCCTGTGTAACTTGACCTCACTGAAAGTAGAGCTGAAAGGACTTTCATTTCTAGATTCCGGATATCTGGCTGTCATGTTAGAGAATAAGTCAAGCAAAGAAGCTTCCAAGATAAAACAATCATTTAATGCAGGATTGGAACCATGTGCAACCATACTTGATAGAATAGTTGGCTTCTTGATTCAGAACTAGCCATTGGCAAAATTTGACATCAAAGGTTACAGGAGTGCATACAAACTTATGCAGGTAGTTGAAAAGTTTATCCCAACCAACATATATTATATTTTAGGAAGCAAAGGAAACTTCAAAACTGCACTGATGCCAAAGTTTAAGTGGCTTTTGTTCATAATATCGGCACTCTATTGTTCCTTTTGGTCAATTGTGATACTTTTGAAATACACTTACTGCCTAGAGGAGTCTATTTGGAAAACATTTTATTAGACAGGGGCTGGTAATTGCCCATTTAAACATTCAGGGTGGGTAGTCAATGTTTTTTTTTGAAGTATCAGAGGTAGATAAATTTGCATGCAAGTATCCAGTTGCATGTGTATAGTTATTGGGTTGTTGGTGAAAATTACATGGGGCCATAACTTGTGATATTTGGCAAAGGAAATAGAAGAGTTTCCCCCTGCAAATCTTTGATTGCATGGTTACGTTTTCTTAATGCAACTCGCGCTTTAGGATTTATGTACTAAATCTCACAGCAAATATTGATCACGTGCACTTGAGAATGAAGTATATTTACTGGAAAGTGATTGATTGTCAAATACAACTGGCATTTTCTAAATCTTTCATGTCACACTATTGGTTATGTTTGCTTTGTTTTAACTCTTGCATTTTTTTTTATTTGATTGATTTTGCTGTGACCATGAGAGTGTTATATTTTGGGCTTTTAGGATGATACATCATCAAATGAAGATGCGGTCGAGAAGAGCCAACCCAACATCCATTCCATGCCTCTAGATAATGGGTCGTGAAGAGCGCTCACTGAAGATATCACCTTACAAGTGACAATGCCTTCTCTGGCAACTTTCTTGGAGTATGTCTCAGATACTAAAATCTAATGTACAAGTCATGTACTCTTCCAGTTGTATTTGCGACTATCTCTGATTCTCTGTGTGAACAAGTGTCTGTTGTTTTTGGGAGCTTTCGTAAATTGTTTAGTTTCTAGTAGACATGTTTATAGACGATTTCTTTGGTTTTACTATAATTTTGTTTTCTGATCCTGATACGTTTTTTTGCTGATATGACTTGTACGAGAACATTAATTGTGGTACTAGATAAAAGCTAAATTTGGGACTATGGATTTCGTTGATTGCCATTTGCCCTAGAGGTTTTTTTTTCTATAAGCAAATGTTAGTGGGGGTAGGGGAATGTTAGTTTTCAGGAACCCTGGACCTCCTTCTTGCAACTCCTTCATGTCTCTTAACTCAGCAACTGAGCTACCTTCCTGGGACATTTACCCCTAGAGGGTTAATATCCTCTATAGTTTTGGACGAAATCTCTATAGTTTTGGACGAAAGATCAAAGCTGAAGACCTAAATTTCAATCGAAATTTTTTAAATTAATTTAATAATTAAAAATATTTGATTAAATTTATGACAAATATTGAACGACATAAAAAAGGTTTTTATCATTTTTTATATCAGTCAAAAAAATCATTTTTTATTAAAGCCTATTCTATTATAACTTTGTCAGAAAAGGAAAGTGACAGACGCTGAATTGAATTGAGTGATGTGTTATGATTCTCAGTGCTATTGAAATCTTAAAGAGTGAAGTGAAAAAAGAATTTGAACCAATTATAAGAAAAAAAATAGTCATGTTTTTTAGTAAAAAAATATAAGCAAATTTTAACTAGTTTTAATCTATTTATGATGTATTTTTTCAAAAACACTCATTATTTAATGTTATCATGAAACAAAGTTTTTAAAAGAAAATTCAATAATGAGAAAAAAAGATCAAGAAATGCACTTATTTTTTTAGTACATCAAAAAGTTAAATTAATTTAACTAATTTACTTAACCGGTTATCGTTATGTAAATTGGACTTTGTTAAAAATAGTTGCAATTAATTAGATTCGTTATAATTTAATTAACTTAATTTGGAACACTATATAAATTGTATTATACAATCGTTGTAATCGTACATCTTTTCATTCAATTAATTTCAATATTTAGTCTTTCTTTTCTCTCAGTTGGGCTCAACCATGCTTCTTAACAAAATCACTTTGCCAATAAAAAAAATATAAAACTATTGAAAAATGATTAAGAGCCTCTTTGAAATCTCTTTTTAAAAACAATTTTTAGTTTTGTAAAATTTTTAATGAACACATTTGTTATTTGTTAAATTTTAAAAACCAGAAAACGATTTTTAAAACTCAATTCAAATATACTCTAAATGTTTTATTGTTTTATACTGTTTTCTTTTTCTAACGCTGATGAACCAATGTCTTTGTTTTGTAAGGCGAGTGCTTTTTGACGCCTTAAGTTGCTTTTCACCTTTGTGAATCCTATATTAATTGGTAATTTTTTGGGAGGGAAATGAAGGGACAAAGGCCCAAGAATCATATTGCATCAAGACTGGCCCAAAACAAATAAAGTATCAGTATTTTTGAGTTAAGTGATGACCTGTGGTGGCCTCACACTCCCTCTGGGTGCTACTCTGTTTGGTCTGCTTATTATGTGGCTCACAAGGCTGCCCAAATTTCTAATGTTGGCCCTTCTAGTGCTGCTACTACCTCGGATCTCTTTTGGAAGGGTCTTTGGGGGCTCTTGTTCCTCAAAAGATTAAAATGTTTGGCTGGAAGATCTGGCAAAATGCCCTTGCTCTTAGAGGAAGTCTCTTTCTTAGGAAACTGGTCAATTCCCTCCTTGCCCTATTTGCCTCGCTAAGGAAGAAACGCTTGAACATCGTTTTCTCTTATGCCCTTGGGTGACCCTAGTTTGGTTTGGACTTCAGTTATGCAAAGTCCCTCAGATACCTCCGTGGCTTCAAGATTTGGTGATCTCTAGTGCTAATACTGACCCTGGTATGCTCTCCCTAGTTCTTGTGGCGCTTTGGGGGTATTTGGTGTGGTAGAAATGAAGTAATTTTTGAAGGGAGGAGACCCAATCTTTTGGACACTCTACAATTTATCAAACACCAGAGTGTTGAGTTTAAAGTTTTGGGTCTTAATGTTATGGGTGTACCTGTGAGGATGGAACCCAATGTCGCGATGGGATGTATTTGGAGACCTTCTAGGGAGGGTTTTCTAAAAATCAACACAGATGGAAGTTTCATCATGACTTCTGGTTGTGTGTTTGAGGGTATTATTATCAGAGACTACAAAGGAGAACTAGTTGCTGGAGATACCTTTAATGGTATTGTTGTTGATGCCCTATCTGTTGAAGCTATTATTCTTCGCTTATCCATGCTCTTTGCTCATAACCTAGGGGTAGATCAAATTATTGTTGAGTCTGGTAATCTCAATTTAATCAAGGCATATCAAGGGGACATGGAGTCGTAGAGTCTTACTACACTACAAGAAATTCGTGCATTACTGGCCGACACAATCCCCCAATAATGGTTAAAATCGGCCAATAATTGCACATTACTGACGGATTTAGTCCGCCAGAAATCCGCCAGAAAATCAGCCGCAGGTAACCGTTACTGACGGATTTTCAGCCAGTAATTACTGGCGGATTTACTGGCAGATTTTCAGCCAGTAATTACTGGCGGATTTTCAGCCAGTAATTACTGACGGAATTACTGGCCGAATTTCTGCCAGTAATTACTCGCTGAAAATCTGTCAGTAAATCCGCCAGTAATTACTGGCTGACAATCCGTCAGTAAATCAGCCAGTAATTACTGGCTGAAAATCCGTCAGTAAGCAACAAAAATCCGCCAGTAATGTATTTTTTAAAAAAAAAGTATTTTAAAATGCAAATAAAAAAGAATTCGTTTTTATTTCTTTTTTAATTCGTTTTTTTAAATATTTTAATACAATTCATTTTTTTGCTGGCTAAAAAATTAATATTATTTAAATATTTTTATTTGTTTTTTTAAAAACTATTTTTTAATTTGTTTATTTAATTCAAAAAATAAAACAATAATCGAATAATTTTTAATAATGATAAAATTTTCATAAATTTCATTAAACAAAGTACTAATTAAAATATCCATAACAAATATAAATTAAAATGAAAGAGAAATTTAAGAAGTTTAAGATGAGAAGTTTAAGAAGTTTGAGAAAAATGAAAGAGAGAAGAGAAGTTTAAGAAGTTTGAGAAAAATGAAAGAGAGAAGAGAAACTTAAGAAGTTTAAGAAGAGAAGTTTAAGAAGTTTGAGAAAAATGAAAGAGAGAAGAGAAGTTTAACAAGTTTGAGAAAAATGAAAGAGAAGAGAAGTTTAAGAAGTTTGAGAAAAATGAAAGAGAGAAGAGAAATTTAAGAAGTTTAAGAAGAGAAGTTTGAGAAAAATGAAAGAGAAGAGAAGTTTAAGAAGTTTGAGAAAAATGAAAGAGAGAAGAGAAACTTAAGAAGTTTAAGAAGAGATGTTTA
The DNA here is from genome assembly GCA_963573325.1 of Astragalus glycyphyllos. NCBI lineage: Eukaryota > Viridiplantae > Streptophyta > Magnoliopsida > Fabales > Fabaceae > Astragalus > Astragalus glycyphyllos. Next base: position 69,053,211 of record OY754310.1, read on the forward strand.
AGAAGTTTGAGAAAAATGAAAGAGAGAAGAGAAGTTTAACAAGTTTGAGAAAAATGAAAGAGAAGGGAAGTTTAAGAAGTTTGAGAAAAATGAAAGAGAGAAGGGAAATTTAAGAAGTTTGAGAAAAATGAAAGAGAGAAGAGAAGTTTAAGAAGTTTGAGAAAAATGAAAGAGAGAAGAGAACATTAAGAAGTTTAAGAAGTTTGAGAAAAATGAAACGTGACATTACTGGCGGAAAAGATCAATACTGACGGATCCATTACTGGCGAAACAGGTGGTGGATTGTAGTTACTGGCGGGTTGTACATTTTACTGGCTGAAACGTGACATTACTGACGGATACAGGATATTACTGGCGGATAAACAATTCGGCCAGTAAATGTCATTACTGGCGGATCAATTCAGTCAAACACGGTAAACGAGGTGTGATCATTTCTGGCGGATCTTGTGGCCAGTAAACGTCATTACTGGCGGATTCCAGTTGGCCAATAAATGTCATTACTGACGAATTCCAGTTGGCCAGTAAATGACATTACTGGCGGATTCTAGTTGGCCAGTAAATGTCATTACTGGCGGATGCATTTAGTGGCGGATTAAATCCGCCAGTAACTGCAATTACTGGCGGATTCCAGTTGGCCAGTAAATGTCATTACTGACGGATGCATCTAGTGGTGGATTTAATCCGCCAGTAACTGCAATTACAGGCGGAAATTCAAATGCTGGTCAAACGTGCAATACGATGATGCTTACTGGCGGATTTAATCTGCCAGAAATGTTATAGAATCCACCAGAAACGTACTGGCAGACTAAATCGGCCAGAAATCGCCAAATTCCGCCAGAAATCTTACTGGCTGACTGATTCCGCCAGAAATGTGCAGCCGGTAATGCAAGTTATTCTTGTAGTGCTAGTGTGCTACATAATATCAGATCTTTGAAGCCCCATTTTCGCTCCCATGGCTTCACATGGGTTGGATGTCAAGGCAACACTCTCGCTCACACGGTGACCGATCTTCTTCGCGGGAACGCCCTGCCCCACCATTGGTCAATCTTCCTGCCTGGTGCGCTTGGTGAGATTCTTCGTCGTGATTGTGCTTCTGCGGAGATAGAGAATGCGATTTGAAGGTTACTTTTGCTGGCACTTTGATGTTGCGGATCAGAGTGGGTGTTGTCTTTATGATTCCCTTTACTTAATTAAGGTTTTTGTTGTTTGTTTTGTCTGGAGTATTGGTTTCTTTTTGCTATTCCTGTGTAAGTGGTTGTAACTCTATTATTGTACCTGCAATCATCGCGTGGACCGGGTTGTCCCACTTAGGGCCATATCTCTCTGAATATTATGAGTTTGGTTTGGGATTTGTCCAGTTTGGAATGGAAACAAACTTATATTTGGACCAAAAAAACTCATGTACAAAAAAGGTAGGTGGAGAATCGTCAATAATACAAACAATTTCCATTGAAAGGCTTTCCTTGGCTAGTTTATTAGCCACAATTGGCATCTCAGTTGATCTTCCTCCAAACGATGTCAGCTCCATCAGAGACAATATCCAGCACACCACAAACCAAATCAAAAAGTGGGTGCCCAGAATCATTTCAATTAGAGAGAAGCTTAATTATAATCTAAGGATATGATTTGATTACGAGCTTCTAAAACTATTACCTCATGCAATACTCAAGCCATGGTACACTTCAAGTGTAGAGCATCCAACAAGGCAGTGTGAAAAGCTAACACGAATTCTTGTCTGTTGGTTACAAATGACTCCACCCCAACCAGCATTCCAGCCGTGATTACTCGCGGCATAGTCACAATTGAGCTTCCAAACACCCACCAAAGGAGGGTCCAATTTGCATGCTCCTCAGAGATATCGAAAGTAGGCAAATGAATAATGGGATCTCTGTTAATACAAGCCACAATCCACTCAGCATGATTGCAAATATTCAGCGTGGATGCCTGTGTAGAGTACGATTTCTGAGTAAAGATCTCTTCATTTTCGTCTCCAAATCTGCTCAATGGTTGCTCTGAAGAAGATCGCCCAAGCGGGTTCCCTGGAATCCACATCTTTATGGTTGAGATTAATTCTAAGCCACTTCTTCCAATTTGACCAATTGAAAAAGGAAACGGAGTCTCGAAGCTTCACACAGTTCCAAATTATAAAGCTCTTTCCGCAATCCCTGAAGAGGTGGAGTAGGGTTTCAGCATAATCCCCACAACCAGAGAAGAGCATCGACGTAGACAGGGATCTTGTTAGTGGGACAATCTTCATGAACAAGTTTCCACAATAAGGTATGAATTCTTTTAGGCCATTTCCATTCCCAAACAAAATTGAATAATTGATTATCAATAGGAGAAGTGAACCCTCAAGAGCTCTTCGCACAAGGTTGCATTTGAGATGCTCAAAATTTGTGCATCTTTTACCGGTGGCTAATAGTTTAATGCACTAACACAATGACTGACTCCTAGGCTAATGCTCGTACGTTGGGGCCGAAATGCAATTTCACAAACCACTATGAAACTACTGATATCTAATGGGTGATGGTATAATTTGGCATAATCCAAAGATCCATTTTTCACCAGCTTTGATGGTATTTTTTTTTTGATGAGGGAAATGGGCCTAGGCCCAGCGAGGAAGGGAAACTACAAAAGCACCCCACCCAGCCCAACTACATCAGAGTTGAGGATTGGGTTTAAAAATTCTGGGGGATGGTCAAAAATAATACAACCCAAAATTAAATGAGAACCATGTAATGCTAACATATCAGCCACACGGTTGAACAGTCTATCAGTCTTCTTCCACAGTAACTCTGTTTCGTGATCACCAATATTCCTGATCTCTTCAATTATTGAACCAAAGGGGTGGTTGCCAGAATTAACAGAGGAGAGTAACTCCACTACCAACTCCGAATCTGTTTCAACCTCCACCTTCTTGAACCCACGACTTATAGCAATACGAAGACCATGAAGAATGCCTAGTAATTCAGTTTCCAGAACAGAGCTAGTTGACAAATTGACAGAGAAAGCAAAGATAAATTCACCGGCGCTGTTTCGAAGAATCCCACCGCAACCCGCCGTGTTACCATGATTCGACACCGAGCCATCGGAATTGAGCTTCCAGAAGTCTTGCGAAGGGGGACGCCAACACCACTGAGCAGGATCTAAAGAAACAGAGCGCAGGTTGTTGACAATTTGCTTGTTGCAAGAAAGGGTTGACTCTACCTGATGAGTGATTCTAGCCATAGAAGTTTGCGTTGAAGTAGCTTGTTGAGAGAAGATCCAATTGTTGCGATTTCTCCACATCTGATCTATGGCCACACCGAAGACAATTGACCAGGTATTCTGCTTCTCCAAGTTGGATTTTAACCAATGTTTCCAATTTGAGTTGCTGAAAAATTGATTAGGTTTCTCATAATTCAAACAGCTCCAAATACTGAGGCAATTGCAGCAATCTCTGAACCTGTGCAAGAGAGATTCTTCAGCAATTCCGCAAACAGAGCAAAGGGAATTGTTGGACATATGTCTTCTAGTTCTCTCTAAGTTCGTGAGCAGAACTTCATGAGCCAACTTCCACATAAAGGTACGAATTCGTTCTGGACCCTTCCACTTCCATATGAGGTTGAAATTAGGATCAGAGTTCTGATTTAACCACCCCGAGAGGGATTGGTAGGCAGATTTAGTGGAGAAACTCCCATCCGGAGTTATTCCCCAAACAAATTGGTCATCTCCATTGAGAGCAGATGGAGGATTGACATTGCCTATAATTGAAATAATGTCATTAGGAATATAATTCTCCAACAGGTTCAAGTTCCACAACCCATTACATTGAACAAACCTACTCACAGGAAGTTGAATTTCCATGTCAGTTAGCTCTCTGGTGCAGTAGTTTACTAGAGGTTTACAATTAGGAATCCATTCATCTTTCCAGAACCTAATGTCTTCCCCATTACCCAGTTTCCAAACCAGGTTGTCTCTAAACTTATCCCATTCATGGCTGATCCCCTTCCAAAAATTAGATCCCTGCTTCTTAGCATCTATTTTAGGCATCCCATATCTCCCACATTTGTATTTGTTCCTAATAAGGGATCCCCATAAGGAATCAGAGTTGCTGCAGAAGTTCCATAGACCCTTTTGAATAAAAGCAGAGTTGGCTAATCTTGTAGATCTAAGACCCAACCCTCCATCCTTCCTAGGTAAGCACATCTTTTCCCAACTAAGAAGATGGATTTTCCTGTGGTTGACTTCATCTCCCCAAATGAAGTTTCTGCACAATTTGTCCACTTCATCACAAATTCCCCTAGGTAATTCACAAGCTTGCATGACATAAGCAGGGAGGGCTTGGATAACAGATTTTGCCAGTGTCACACGACCAGCGTAGGATAGAGTTTTAGCCTTCCAAGTGCTGAGCCTCTGATTAACCTTGTCAATAATGAATTTGAAAGTATTTAGGCCAACTCTTTGGTGGAAGATAGGAATACCAAGATATTTCCCCAAATCTTCAGTCATTTGAAAGCCTAACTCCTGGCAAATATCAACTCTAAGGAGCCTAGGAACATTCTTAGAAAAGAATATCCTAGTTTTTTCATGACTAACTTTCTGACCCGAGCAGTTGCAGAACACTTGAAGAATTTGCTGCATAATAGTAGCTTGACTAAGACTAGCCTCCCCAAAGAAAATGAGGTCATCGGCAAAAGCTAAGTGAGAGACTCTAGGACCTCCTCTAATAACCTGGATAGGCTTCCAAGAATCATTATTAACAGCAACTTCAATAGCTTGAAAAAGCCTCTCAATGCACATAACAAACAAGTAAGGGGATATGGGGTCTCCTTGCCTGATGCCTCTCTTGGGAGTGAACTCAGGGAGGGCCTCACCATTCCAAAGAAGTTGCATGGAATGGGTAGACACACACTGCCAGATAATATCCACAAGTTTTCCAGGGAAACCAATGTCTTCAAGAGAATTCTTGATGAAATCCCAATTTAATCTATCATAGGCCTTCTCAAGGTCTATCTTGATTGCCATCCACCCTTTTTTTCCCCCCTTAGATCTCATAGAGTGAAAGATTTCCTGGGCAATAATAATATTATCCTGACTGTGCCTCTTAGGGATAAAAGAACATTGAGCAGGACCAATAATGGAAGACAAACCTCCCCTCATTCTATTGGTGATGATTTTGGTT